>OY829326.1:21497604-22926948 GCA_963691655.1 Toxonevra muliebris
CACTCAATTCAATAATAACGAAACAAAGAGGGGAGAGAAATGGGAGAGCAAATGAATTCCACTCAATTGCTCATTATAAGAATCGGGAGATAAGGTGAGAGTAAAACGAGTACTTCATGCCCTAGGACATGCAATTTTAAAAATGTTAAAAAGGAGTACAAAATGTAAGGGTTCTGGAGCAATATGTCCTCCTCGCTATGGAGCGGTTGCTGATTAAGCCAAAATTACAATAGCGCGTCATGGTAGTTAAACAGTGGCAGTTTGCAGCGTGGCACTGATTTGCCCCATTTTTAAATTTACTGGTAGTGAAAAGCTGATTTTGTATTACTGCCACGACGCGCTGTTGCAATTCAGGCTTTACTCCTACGATCATCCTAAGTTCAACTGGGATATGAGGGGAGTTCAGTGAAATCTTGTATACAGTTTCAGAAACAGGAGAGACGACAACATACATACAAGGAAATGAGCAAAATGAAATATGAGTGGCATATTCATTGATCTATTAACGCGAGATGATACCAAATGATAGCCATTTGACATTATTCGAGTTTTGATTATATAGAGGCTGGAGAATATTTCTAAATGAATGTGAAGGAATTCTTATACCTACTAAGAAACATTATACCTAGTCCATACTAATAGAATTTCTTTAGCAAAAAATACATCAGCAAGTTCAACTACAAAAATGTGTAAGTGAAATTCTGTATATGAAATTTAAATTATTCAGCAACAATCAAATAAATAAAATAGCATTAATTTTCGTAGAGCTAAAAAGTGCGTTTGGAATGAAAACATACACAAACATTCAGTAGCGGAACAAGCACGAGACTATGATTCAGTATTTTTCTTCCAATCTACTTACTCTAGTCATCCCCTCTTAGATCTAGCCATAGATCCGTCACTGCACGCATGCATAAATAAACTGAAATGCGAGCATGCTACTATATTACACACTAAAGTGTATTATTTAATATACTAATTAAATATTCTACATTTTACTGCGCAAATTATATTAAACAGAACAACAACGAACTTGAAAATATGGGGTTGAATTTTTTATATATGTATGTTATAGTTAGTGTTACTGTGTGCATGAATTTTGTATTTTTTTTTTTTCAGTGTGTGTAATAAATTAATTTATTATTTAAACATTTACCTGGATTGCTTAATTGCTTGAATATTGTACGCAATTTGTAGTTAAATTTGTATGTATGTTTGCGTGATATTTATTCATGTATACATACATATATACTATTCATGGATACAAGCATACCCAGCAGGTAGGGAAATTGGATCAAAAGCGTCGACATCGACCTTCTCAGGAAAGCAAGACAAGACTCTAATTTAATTTAAAGCAGCGAAATTGACTTGTCTAGAAACGGTGATAGTGAAGTGATATATATTTTTGTGATGACTCACTCATATGGTAGCCAGATAATTTCAATGTAATATAGTGATATAAACGTCCTGAAACTTTTTCTCCAATTTTGTGTGTTCATTTTACATTTTTTCTTCGCCAGTAAGCAATGTTGATTACGTATCAGTTTCCATATTAAGAGGATTGTGAGAGCTGGGGACAATAATCAACTTTAATTAATTACACATTTCGTTCACTCATTTAAAAACTCACGTTAACTGACTTTTCTTCAAGCAAATATTGCTTTTTTCCTCTCGATAGCAGCAACGCGTATGTATTTTATTTTGCGGACAATCAGAAAAAGAAACAAACAGGGTGAGACTCTCTGCAAAAACGATTTTAAGACTATTAAGGTTAAGCACAAAAATTAGGATATTAGTTTGAAAAAATCAGTACAAAATCAGTACAAAATACAAAAATTAGTACATTTTCGTACTGATTTTGAGATTTCAAGAGATCAGTATCAGGACATGTACTGATCAAATTAGTAAGTCTGGCTACCCTACTCACTCAGGTAGGGAGAGTTCGAATATTCTTAATCCTTTGAAAGCTGCACTCTTCTTTGGGATCTGCCTGTCATTCCCTCAAATAAAACAAAATGTGAAAAAGTTAAAATAAGAAGGCACTACCTACCTAAGAAGAAAGAATTTTCATTGGCTCCAGTTTTAAGCTATCTGTATAAAGTAAAGTTGGTTTTTATTCAAAATTACAAAGGAACTTCTGTTACCACTGGTTACATACATAATGGAAGCGCATCTTGCACTTAACTTATGCAATTTTCTGTTAATTAAGTGATTGAAATTCTTAGGAATTTTTATTACACAGAGTTAACAAGTTTTTAAAAGTCTTATGTTATTATTATTTTTCACTTAAGTGGTATTGTTGTTTTCATTTTACGCACTAAAATTGGATAAATGTAAAATTAAAATCATTCATGCTTTTAAATATAAAACAAAAAAGGAAAAAGTTAAAACGTAAAAAATATATACTTTTTGTTTTTTATATTTTGTACATCTGTCTGTACAATTTTCAATGTGAATTTGACAATTGGGTAAAGGAGGAAAGAAATGTGTGTAACATATATTACTATAGATATGCATGAAAATACGTACATATAAAAGAAATTGAAAACATTTTAAAAATCTTTCTAGCTGCAATCGAAATTCAATAGATTGGAATGGAGTAAAAAGGGGAAATAGTAAAAAAAAAAAGAAATTGTAATAATAATAAAAGAATAATAATGTTGAAAAGAAAAAGGGAAGAATCATTCAATTCCATTGTTCAATAGAGGAGCAAGATTCAAATGTGCTTCAAATGCTGCAGCACTATACAATAGAGGTAGAAATGAACTTTTATTCCTGTTTGTATGTTTAAATATTTATTAAGCTGTGCAAGTTTTGAGTTACATACATATATCTATATATGAAAGAGTTTATGCAACACACAAATAATATTATTTTTCTTGCTTTTGTTCAAATAAATAAAAATATAAAAATAATTCAATTGTGTCTATGAACAAATAAGAAATTACTACAATCGGTCATGCCGCACTGTGAGATAGAGCTGATATAGCTAAGCGACTGTGTGGCTATTGGTATACTTGAAGTAACAACAAGTAGAATAACTCCCCCTGGGAACACTTTTGACAAATTAAGCTTTCTGATGAAATTTATATTTCCGCAAAGTGAAAAGCTTTAAGCTTACTAGCTAGAGTCTATATTGAGATGCACATGTGCAAAGATCATAAAAGAGCACACAGAACTTCACTCTTTCAATGAAATACATTTGAAAACCTGAAAAGCTTTCGAGTATAAAGCTTTAAAACTGAAAGCTCTTAATTTGTTAGCATAGGAATTGACACCTTTGACAGTAATGAAAAGTGAGTTTAAAGCATGACAGAATTATACCAGATGGTAGCGGAATTACAACAAGACCATAACAACGCAGTGCTTTGTTGCTATAAAAACCCAGTCAAAAATACAAAAACAAATGCGTGGGGAACAGACAAACCAAAGAAAATTGACAGTTCTGAGTCTTTTCATATAAAAAAAAAAATAAATAAAAAAGAGGAAAATAGAATTGGAGCTGCTATCACCTGTTAGTTTAAAGTGTATAGATAGTTTTAAGCTTTAAATACATGTACTTTATATGCAACCGAACGATCGGGATTACCTGCATTTCAGCTGTATGGTTTGCGGAAAAGTACGATATTTATAAGTACTAAAATTTAAATCAAAGTTCTATTGCTACAAAGCAAAAAAAAATCTTTTATATATTCACACACATGAAATTCTTTCTCCCTCTTCGTTCACCGAATTTGTTTAATCAAAATATACTAACAATAAAAATAATAAGATTTATGCCAGCGTAAATTGGTGAATTGTCGGCATAAAAAAAAGAAGCAAAAACAAAAAGTCAGCAACTAAAACTAAAATGTTTTCACATGAGCAACGACAAAAAAGCGGGCAGAAATATGCCAACAATTTCACAAAAGTCATTGAGGCAGTTTCAGTAAATTAAAACTACGGTGGAGGTCGTACGTAGCAATGCAACAGCAGCAACAATAACAACAGCGACAGAGACCGCAAGTAACCACCAAAGCAACATGTTGCAATGAGAGGCGGCATTCTTAAGAGACAGTTGCAAAAATTGTCGCCAACTTTATTGTTGCTATTGTTTTTATTGTATTGTGTTGATATTTACTTTTGCTGCTTCTGTGGTAAATTCTTTGGTGATTGAAAATAAAAAGAAGAGAAAGAATGAAGTATAAATGAAAATCACCACCACGCTCAGCTTACACTGAAGGAAATTTAATAGCAATGTTATTTGCTTCTTCAAGAGTTTGGTCATTTTATTGGATTCATTTGTTTGGGAAATCTTAAAATCAGAACAAAATATTTCAAATTAGATATTGTAATGCAAGGGCGCAAAACGCTTTTGAGCATCCCATATCTTATTCATTGAACTTTTTGCGCTCCTTCACTTACTTTACACTTTACTTTACACTCGCTCTTATATAAATTTTCATGTTCTCTCTCAAAAAAATAAGAAAGGATCTTGCAGAGCTAATGAACGCTGAATCGCTGACGTCGCTCTCATTTGATTAATAGCATAAGTATAGAAAAAATAAGATTGACGCCATTTTCTAAATGTTGAGATAGGCTTTGCGAATGCACGAACCCAAAGCTTTAAGCTTAGTTAATATATTTTATTCTCTTTCTAATGTACATCAAAAAGGAATCCTCTCAGTTCCATATTGTTTTATATAAAAGAGGTGAGCTGACTTCAGAGAGCTTTGTTCAAAGAGCTGACTGGAAAATATTGATTATTTTTTATGATACTGAATTCCATCTAAATAAAATATTTACTATAGAATCAATATTTTATATCCAATTTATTGAGTTATATTTCTTTCTCACTCAGTGTAAGGAATAAAATTTGTACTGATTGTGTATATTTTAATATCAAAACATCGCACAACATAAAAAAAGAACAAAATTAGAGGCTCTTTTCCATGAATTTATTTCAGTGGAATACAATGAGAGAGATGAAAAAAGAAGAAGAGAAACAACAGCATAACTGCAGATCATTCTACGAAATGTTTTTACGAGAATATTCGAATCGATTGTTTTTTGTCTTGGGTGCGTTCTTCTATAGCTACGCTCTCACTTTGCCTCTCGCTCCTTTTCGCCCGCTGTCGTCTACATGTGCATCAACTAAAATTTTGTTGAAATTTTTAACAATTCAAAAATGCTTTTTTTTTTCATTGGCCGTTCATTCTTCACAAGCTTAAGTTCTCATGTAACTACATACATGCATGCAGACAATTTGTGCATGCATGCGGCATGCGCAAGCAAATATATGAAGAGGTAATAGGAAAAAGGAGCAGAAGCCGGAAGATTTTTTTGTATTGTTTCTACCATTTTTATGGGTAAAATTTCAATGGGCACGCACACACGCTGACGTAAGCACATTGTTTTTGTTTGCAGGTGCTTTTTTGTTGTTATTGTAGCGTTTGCTTTTCTTTATTTGTTTTACCTTTACGTTTTTGTCATTTCCGATTTAAGTTTCACATAAGTAAGAATCACATCATGTTCTTGGAGTTGTTGATTTTCACTGCACCAGACGAGAAGAACAATTGGCCGCAGCAGAAACCTTCATTGCACAAAATATTCATGGAATTGAGACAATTATTTGCACGTCGTGTTTAAAGCCAAGTATCCAAATTGGTGATGAAAGCAGCAAACAAAAGAGAGAATAAGCCAACAAGAAACAATCACAAAAAAATAATACGATTTTTTCATTGAATGCGCGTGAGTTACTTTAAAAATGTTGGTGAATTGCATTTCCACTAAACGATAAAAAGAACAAATCAAAAAAGTCGTGAAGTTGAGCGTTGTTTTTCTTAACTCATTTGTGATAAAGACTTTTTTTTAAGTATTTGACAAAGCGCCACTTTTTGCTGTATTCCCACCTTTTTTCACAATAATCAAATTTATGTAAATACCATACGTGTGTGGTACCTTTTTTCTAATGAAAATTAAACAACAAAAATTTAATTATATTCCTTTTTAAAGTTTGCCGATTTTGCTTTTGCTCAAATGTTTAATCACTTCTGCTTCAGCTTCTCTAGACTATCAACGCCTTTTTCATGTTATTAACTTTTAATATAATATCTTTCGGTAGGTAAAACCTTCCTCTCTCTTTCTCTCTCTCTTGCTCTTTCTCCGAATAAACTTTTGTCTATTGTGTTTGTTATTTTCTCACAAGATTTGATGTAACGTAACGTTAAATGTTGACGTTAAACGTAAACAACAGCAGCAATTTTTTTTTCAAAGGCTAATTCCTTTTGAAATATTTTTTTTCTTTTTTTTTCTGTATTTGTTATGCTTTCCATCTAACGTTTTTTTTTTTTGGCTATGATATACTGCGCCATCTTCCATCACCTTCACCTTCGCCTGTTGCTTACTTATTGTTTAGACACGTTCCATGTTTATGTTAATTAAAGTATATTTAAAGCACTTTTCTACTATCCAAAAAACGCTTCTAATATTATTGCTTCAGGGTAAATTTTGGTTAATGTATGTAGATGATGATGATGGTGTTGCGGATGTTTGTAGATAATTAATATTATTTGCATATAAAAAAACATTTCAGTTAACACCCTTTAAGTGTTATTATGTTTTTCTTAGAAATTATTATTTGTATAAAATTTTGCATACATCCTTTTTGTGTTTCGAAATGCAGCTGTTTTTGCTAACATATATGTAAACTCAATTATATTGTTCATATACTTCAAATTTTTATAACTCTCAAATTTTTTTTCTCATATCTGAAGAAATATTGCTGAATTCGGCAATAGTTTGTTGCGCTATGTAGGCTGCCGATTTTGGTCTCGAGGGTTTGAAGAGAAAAATAAGCTAAAATTTATCGCTAATTGCTGTAGTCCCCCAAGTACGCTGATTCTAAGTTCCAGGTTATAATCAAGGGGGAACTTAAGAAGGTCTTAAGTGGTCGCTGTAGCCTAGTGGTTAGTGTGTTGGACTGCTACGCAGAGGTGCCCGGGTTCATATCTCGGCACGCTCAAAAATCAAAAATAGAAAATAAAATTTTTTCTACATGGCACCACCTCTTGGCTGGCAATGGCAAACCTCCAAGAGTAGAAAAATGCCTATGAAAAGCTTTTCACTTTGCCGTTCGGATTCGGCATAAAACTGTAGGTCCCTTCCAATCGTGTATAAATATAACTCACACAACATGAATGGATGCGAAAAGCTCGGCCTTGGCCCTCCATGGGCTGTTGTGCCATAATAGTAGTAGAAGTAGAACTTAAGAAGGAAGAACAAGTTAAGGATATAAAATATTTCGAAAAAAGGATGATTGAAGCTTAAAAATCTGTTGATCAAACCACTGCGTAAAACCTTATGCGGGGTAGTTATTAAAAAATCACTGAAGAGGAACCGTAGCGGGTTCCGAAACAATCGTCAGATCTGCTTGTTCTTGAAATTTTGGTTACTCTTATGGCATAATTGTTCACTAAACCAATGTATTTTATGAGAGTAAAAAAATTAACTTGAAGAAATCTTAAAAATATTTTCCAAATTAAAATTAAAAATGTAAAATTAAATTATACCTACTAATGTATTTACGTTCCAAACTCACGAAAAAAATATTTTTTCTTTTTCAAAAGCTTAGAACTTTATTACTTCTCATTTATTTTCGGATTTGTTCTATATGTTATATTGAATTATTTAATAAAATAAGATTTTCATCGAGACTTTTTTCTTTAAAATGAAAAAAAAAACATTTCAAGACACTTCCCAAACTTTCATGGACGGTAAATCAAATCTTGCTCGATCAACAAAATAAGTTTGAATAAGCGAAAATTTTGATTTAGTGTCATTTCCTTTTCAAGAAATTAAGTAAGAAGTGAGATTGAAAAAATCTTAACACACGTTTTATCTAATAATTTTTTTTGGGTGTAAAATTTAAAAATTTCTTTGATCTAGTTATCTTTGAAAAATATGTCAGTTGTTATTTTTAATGACAAACATGGTGGTTTATTGTGAGTTTGATCAAAATGATTGAAGAAAAAGAAGTACGTCTTAAAATTATTCAAAACTTTCAAAAAAATCCAAATTGGTCATACAAAAAATTTGCCAAAGAATTAAGGGTCTGCCGTCAAACTGTTTCCAATGTTATTAAATAGTTTCAGGAAGAAAACAAGGACCACATGATATTGGGAAAGGCATGAAAATAGAAAGCATATTGGAAAGATCTCCAAATACATCTGGTAGAAAAGCTGCCCGGTTAGCCCAGTGCTCTGACTATTTGGTGCGAAAAGTTAAAGCCAATGCAGTTTTGAAAACATACAAAGTCCAAATAGTTCCACACAGAAATGCTGCAAAAAAATGAGATGCCAAAGGTAGGGTCGGAAATTAAAATCAAATTCCATACAAAAATATTCATGTTGTATAATGGACGGCGAAACGTATGTACTGGCAGATTTTACGCAGCTTCCGGGTCAAAATTTGTATGTTGCTGATGCTCGAGGAAATGTCGAAGAACAATTTAGAATCCAAAAGCAGACAAAATTTCCTAAAAAATTCCTGGTATGGCAAGCTATATGCAGTTGCGGCAACGGCAAAAGAAGCAATTCATTTGTTACAGTGGGCTCTATAAATACCGAAATATACATCAAAGAATGTTTGAAAAAAATACTTCTTCCTTCCATAAGAGAGCACAATGTGTCCTCATATTTTTGTCCCGATTTGGCATCATGTCACTATGGCAAGAAAGCTCTGGAGTGGTACCAAAGTAATAACATAGTTTTTGTACCTAGAGAGGCCAATCCTCCAAATTGTCCGAAGCTAAGACCAGTGGAAAGATATTGGGCTCGTGTGAAAAGAAACTTAAAGAGCACAAAAAGGTGCTCTAAAATATCGAACATCTTAAAAGGAGATGGTCAAACTGTTCTAAAAAGGTGTCTGAAACAACTATCAAATCTCTAATGGAAGGCTTACCAAAAAAGGTACACGAGTTCATAAATAGTGGTTAGAACTATAAAAGTTATATTTTTCTGTAATTTGTAAAATATTATCAATTAAATAAAAAAAATCAAAATTCTAAGATTAACTGTTTAAAAATTATTGAATTTTATATATGTTAAGATTTTTTCGATCTCACTCCTTATTAAAATTAATAATTTTGTATGTACATAATAGTAAGTACGAATTTATAGTCAAGTGAAATTATCCCTTTTAACCATCTGCTCAACCTATGAAATTTTAACATATAGTTATGTAGTTAAATTCTATACTAAAGACCTACATACAGAGCCGGTCAATCAAATAGCAGTGACGGATGAAAAATATTTCATATCATGCAAAAATTATTTTTAACGATATATTTATATAATGTTTAGATATGAATAAAAGCTTAAAGTATTTTATACTTGCAAAAAAAAAAACTTCCAATGATATTAAAAAAGTGGTTTTCAAGATAATACCGAAAATTTTGAAGGATCTGTGAGCTCCAGTGATAACAGAAAAGCAGGCTACTTCTGTAGGGTGATGCGAAGGCTTTGCTAATATACTCCGCGCATGTGTCGCTAAGATTGTTCAAATCAGCCATTTTAATAAATTATAAAATTACTTAGTAGAAGTATGAAAGTTGTTTCCAAAATATTGTTTCTATGCCTATTTATATACTAAACACTGCTATTTTGTTGACCGTCCAAATCTTGGGTTGTGAGAGTCTATTATTTTTCATAACTTTTTAAAACCTTTGAAGCGCAGTTTATTTTTGTTGCAAGTTCAATCAGTTATGCATATCTAAATATAATATAAATTTACTACTAAAAAATTTTTCATCCAACAATGCTATTTCATTGATCGGAGCTGTACATACATTTCGTAAATGTTGAATATTCAATTAATTATGTATTTTCTTTAATTCTTAACGAAATTTTTTTGATTAATATCATTTTTCAATCAACACTTTTGAAACTAAATTTATATTGTCAACCATTAGCTATTCAAGTGAGTACGTACGTGTACTTGGCTTATCGAAATGTCATCTCAGCAAGTAATATTGAAAAAACAGTGAGTTTGTGTCAAAAGTCAAGAGAACGATTAATATTTGTCACCAGTGAGAATTAAAGAATTAAAATTCCAGAGACATTTTTTCTTCTAGCGACAAAAAAGACCCCTACTTCTGTGTTGTCACTCATTAAAAATCGATCATGCAGCGATCGTTTGTGATGTGATATATTATTTACGAGCTACGTTTTATTTGTTTTTCGTTGTGGTGTTTGAAAATTGTCACGATTAAATCAGATTTTCTGAACAGTGAAGTTTTCGTTTCTATTTTGTTGATTTTGAGAAAAACAATCAAAAGTAACTGCGTGCGGGCTTTACATAAATTCCATTGAATATTTTTCGGTAAAACAAAAACCGCGCCGGTTTTTTTTTAATTTTCCACATGATGAACGTATTCAATGCACATGGGTTTGGCCAAAAGTAGTTAAAAAAAAAAAATTAAAAATAAAAAAAAGAGGTGTACTCGTAAATCTAATCAAAAACCAATATTTTTATGTATTATGTAAATGTATGTAGTTATGTATTTTTTTATTTACATGTAAAAAAATTAAACACTTCAACCTGTGGCACTTAAATGTCAACTTTGATGACATTTCATTGTAATTCTTTTTTTTCCTTTTGTTTACCCTTCAATATTTTACAGTATAATAATTCAATATACCTAAATAGATGGAATGCATTCTTACATTATTTAATTGCATTGCTGCATCAAAATATTTTCATAGCCATAACAAAAGACTTTAATTTGTGTAGTTATTGTTATGGTGCATAAACTGATCTTGTCTCATATAAAACTTGTAAAATAATTAAATTTTTTATTTATTGGCATGATGGTTATTGTGCTTTTTATTCTATATACGAGATTTACGAGATACCTGCCATCATAATAAGCTATGATCTGCATGTGATCATTTACATCAAAGACACTGACCTATGGAAATATTCTTGAAGTATCACGTAATTGTAAAACTATTAAAATATACGTTATGAAAAATAGTTAAAACTTTCGGGGAGAGAAATGGCCTCGATAAACTAGTGGATAGCGCACTAAACTTTCAATCGGGAGGTTGCGTATTTGATGACCGTGCAGGTCTGGTGGTTAATTCTCATAATCTTCTTATACTCCTTTCGATATGAAGTCAAGGAAAATTATAAAAAAAGTTTTCAAGTACACCTCTTGGTTATCAAAACGGCACTAAAGTGCTAATTGGACCGAGCGGCATGCAACACGCTCGGTCACCACCTCCACCTAACACCTCTTGGTAAGCCTCTTGGTCCTACCATATGGTATCACAATGGGCCGTTCTGAGCTAAGTGTGTCTCTTGACCGCTTAACCTAACCTTCAGGGAGAAAGCAGAAGCAGAGTTTTTTCTGTTATACTGTTCTATAATGCTTCGGAGGAAGCAGCTTCCAAATTATTCTGTTGTGTCGTGCAGTAAAACATTGGTATGAGCTTATATCATAAAATTTATGCAAAAAATTCCACTAGAAAACTTTAATAGCTAACTCTGAAATATCAATTCGTGTATCTTCCATCGGAAACTAGGTCCTCAATAAATCACTCCCGTCTGTGAGCTATTTTTGGCTAGCAAATTTTATCTCATTCCGTGACTTGCCGCTGTCTTTAATTTCGTTAACTGTTTGTCTGTACCTTGGGGTGACGGTATATTTTACTGTTTCCTTGGGAACGTTACATTTAATTTGGGCGACTGATTAACTTCCTTTGCCTCAGCTTAATACAGTCTGCTATTATTTCATTGTTACATTTCCGAACTCGGCATACATACAAAAGTAATAAGAAAATTTATACAAAATGAGCAAATAAACATTTTGATGTGTAAATTGGGACTTTTGCATTGAACAGATTGAAATCGGCGGCAACACAATGACAAAATTTTCCCTGTAGCAAATCTTGATTAATTGATTAATACGGGAGCAATAAACTGGCATTAATTCTATAATTATATTTTTAGATAAGAACTTTTTAAAATTCTAAATTTTGAAGATCGAATCAAAAACTAACCTTTTTGACCTAATAGTGGGCTAAAAAGAAAATGTTACTAATTTTTAGAGAATAGATTTTATAGGCGAAAAATATGGACAAATGATCTGTATCGTATTTTTTGCTTCAGGGGTTATATAAACTTTTATTGGCCGAAAGAATCGTAAGTACATCTTCTTGAGAAAACATTTTCCAAATTTCATAAAGATCTGAGCACTAGAACGAAAACTACATACAACTATTAACGGCGCGTTACCTCCGACTACCTGAAGATGACCACGCGTCACGGACGACGGATTATCTCGAAATTGTGTTTTCGTTGCGGTGAGAAAGAACTACAAATTCAGATCAATTATATCTGAATTTTTCTGGCTAGTTTATAACTGTAATAGGCTCTTAGCGAACGAAGGGATTTTTATTTGGAACAAAATTTTTTTTTTCTTGCTCTCAAAACCAAATTTCCAGATCCTCGAAAATCAAGAATTTAAAAAAAAATCATTACAATTCGTTCACTAAGAGCGTGATGATGAAAACTCAAACATGCTTTGGTTTTTTTTCATTTCAGATAAACCGTTCCTTATTTATCGTTCTCACCGCTAGGGGTGACGAATAAAAGGTGTTTTGGCACAACGGCCGTATCGTCCTCAGTTGTCAACTTATTTTTGTTGAAAAAAACTCATTCATATACGGTGACTTATTTATTCTGATAAAATTGTATTGCCTTGGCAAAAAAAAAAATAATGAAAATACACTTTTTCCGACGACTAATCATCTAATTCTCATCATCTTAAAAAAAAGTTTTAGGATTCATAGTTTTGTGTGGTTTGTTATAAGAAATGAGTTCCATACTTTAGTTTTTTCTACCATTGTAAGATTTCCATTGGATCTGTAAATACTGGGAGTATTAACTCTCATAAGGAAACTTCCTGATCCCGGATTTAAATGCTTTTTTTTATTAATATTCGTCATCAAGTAGGTTCAAAATAAAAGAAAAATATGTTTATTCGTATTTTCTTCGGTACAGGTAATCTACAATAATTGTTCTATAACAAACATAGAGAAAAAAAAAGTTTTTCAACTTCAAAATCGATACAGAAAATAATCTTCAGCTTTTTTTTATAAATTCATGGTTTAAGAAATTCAAATTTGTTTGAAAAAAATTGCTTATTAATTCTGGATTTTTTAGTACAATAAATTTCGACTTTACTTTTGTGTTAAAAATATAGACAACAATTTGTCTAAAATGCTCAAAATTCTGAGAAACTATAGAAAAATATTGGAGCTTTAAATCGAAAAGCTTTTAATTCAAATTTGATGTTAAGTTGATTTTTTGCGAATTTTTAAACTATTTCCTTCAAATCAGGACAAAATCCTAAGATAGTTTAAATTTGAGATCTATTTTCTGATTTGTTCTGATGAACTTTGAAGAAAGCGCTTATAATCATTGAATAAACTTTATGTATAATAATTTACTGAGTCCTTCGCTATAAATCTCCGACCACAATGGATGCGATAGCAACATTGCGACAACTGTCGCAGGCATCGAATACAATCTATTTCTATTTTTGACCAGCAACAAAATGGAATGCAAACAAATTATCAACCGTGAAAATAATTCAGTTTTGTGTGTTTCTGTTATTTTCAATTGTAAGTATTTAATAAAAATAAGTTAATATATAAAAAGTTTTAAAAAAATTATTGTTTTAAATTTTGCAAAGCGGAAAAATGAATATGGAAAAAATATAAATTGAAGACGCGAGCTGTCGTTGTCACGTTCATTGTATTCAAATCGCAGTCAACACGACAACATTTGCTGCAGATGCAATTTTGTCGTAGTGTTGCAGTGTTGCTGTCGCATTCATTATGTTCGGAGCATTGAAATTTTTAATGGGCTATTTATGATTGCTAATTGCATTGCTAATGGAACTTGCTTTTTTTTGTGGCTATGATAAAAAATATATAACGTAAACAAGTGTTAAATACATAAAATTTTCTAAAATCAAATCAAATAATTGGTAATTTTGAATCAAAATTAATTTATTGCATTCAAAACATTATTTTTAAGTATATTTACGATGTAATCAACGAGAAGCGGTCATAAATTCAAAATGATCTGTTTGATAGGTAATCATTGTGGCATTTTTGTTAGTACACAGTTGATTCCGTAATGTTTTCATTGTTTTTGTAATACATATTCTACCGTTTGTTGTAGTACATTGTAAAATTGATTCAGATAAAAATATTAAATACATAGTTATTCACATACTTATTTGCAAATTGGGGTATGTATGCATCTACATGTATGTAATTGCTGATTGATAACTAGGTTAATCTTTAAACTGAGTATGGCGTTGGTTATCACGACTAATGATTTGTTACCAATTGTAAAAAGAGGTTAATGGAAATGGAAAATGCAATACTAATATAACAAAACTAGAGAAACACGAAACTGAACAATGATACAATTGAATAGATGAAAATTTGCTGCTACATTCATCGAAATTGCAGATAAATATAGCTACGCACATGTGTGCCAGCCATCAAGAAGAAGCATAAATTATTTAATTATAATTAATGATTTAAAAGCTACGCGAGCATTAAAACAATTTTGAAGTAAGTAAGCTACAAACAAACAAGCAAACCAAAAAAAAAAAAAAAAATAAGAAAATTATTTGCATACGTTTCTTAAAAAGAATGTTCAACAAATTCACGCATTCCTCTAAAAATTTACATTGCATTACATACAAGTTGTGAAGTGTGACTTTCGTAGAAATTTTAACCTGTACTAATTGCGATTCTCCACTACACCATAAATATTTTTGGTTAAACAACTGCAAGGCAAAATTTATTTCATTTGCTTGCTAGTGCAGGTTCATACTTATGTATGTACATACATACATGCATACATATATAAGATACGTTAATATGCGTGGGCGTTTTGTTTACTAACAATTGGTAGTTGGTGCACCTGAAGGCAACTTTTCTTTTAAAGTTGACTCTCTGCAACACTCTGAGTTTAACTGAATTTGTTGCTGCTGTTCTTCACTTGAGGAAAGTATAGTTATGCCATACAACAAAAACAACAGTGTAAAATATTTTACTTGCTAGTTACTTACTTGCCACTTGATGGTGAGGCACGATTATTGCTACGCTTTTAAGTGGCAAGCGTAGTTAACTTAATTTACACAAAAACAAAAAGATAAACAAAAAATAAAACATTAAATTACTTACCCAGAACATTCTCTTGGTGTAGCTGCAGAAATAGCTTGAGGTGCAGTATCAAAGTAAGTAAGCATTTTATTTAATTCATAAATTACTTATATAAAAAAAAAAATTAATAATGAAAGAAACTTCAACGAAAAGTTTAATAGTGGAGGGCCAATGAACGCGGCACGCGGCGACGGGCGGCATGCGGTTGTCCGATAAAAGTAGAATCAATGTATTCACATGCGGCCAGGGCCAATGTAAGCAACAGCGGCGCGCGGTACCGCTCAAAGTAGACCCACTTTCTACTTTGCAGCTTGTGCCGCGTGAGACAGTATTGCCACAATAGAAATTTTTCGATTTCGACAACCGCATGCCGACCGTCACCGCGTGCCGCGTTCATTGGCCTTCGACTATACAGGGTGACAATCGTAAAGTGACTCACACATTTCAGCAGTTATTTCCAAAAGGACGTACTTCCATTAAGTACAATTAAGTGTTAACATTGCTGAATATATAAGCATTCATTTGAACCCCACCTTATTCAATATAACCTCCTTTAGCCTGCACACATGCCTTCAATCGATCCGGAAATCGTAGGACTGTTCGCCGCAGGACTTCCTGATCAATTTCAGTCCAGGCTTTCTCTAATGAATTTGTCAGCGACTCCAGACTGTGGTGTTGAGATGCACAAGCCTTACTCTCTAAAATACTCCAAATAGAGTAGTCCATTGGATTCAAGTCTGGGCGTATGGCGGCCATTCTTGAGATGTTATGAAACCAGAAAAATTCTCTTTTATCCATGTTTGCGTTAATTTTGCCATGTGGGAAGGAGCAGAATCTTGCTGGAAAGTCCAGTTTTCATTTCCAAATGTATCTTGGGCCCAGGGAAGAACATGTTCATTTAAAATGCTCCGATAAACAACTTGGTCAATTTTAACACCCTCTTCAACGAATATTAGAGGGGTTCTGGCATTAGCGGAAACTCCAGCCCATACCATAACGGAAGCTGGCTTTTGAACTCGGCCAACAGTCCTATTTTGTTGCGATGATGATGTTAGCCACATTCGATCATTTTGCGCATTGAAATGTTGTTCAACCGTGAAAGTTTTTTCATCTGTAAACAAGATATTTTCAACATTTTTTAACACGGAGGAGCGTAGCAACGCCTTGCATCTTTGCAGTCGCAAATCTTTCTTTTTTTTTCAGATCTTGAGCTTTTCGGAGCTTGTACGGCTTAAGATTAAGCTTTGATTTTGCAATGATTCGCACTGTTTCACGGTTTACTCCCACTTCCTTAGCGATTTTTCTCATTGAGCGCCTTGGATTTCGCTTGATTCGTTTACGAATTTTTTCTGTTAAATCAGTGTTGAAAATTTTCCCCGGTCTCTATCTCCAAAACCCCCAGTTTGATTATATCGAATAATAGCTCGGTCTATCGTACGACTTGACAAATTTAAAGCCTTTGCAATTTGACGGCTACTATAATTTGCCAAATGAAATTTCATAATTTCACGACGAATATTTTCCTTGTCCATGTATGTAATAACAAAAATTCAAATGAAATTAAAAGCAAAGCCAATGATGAATGAATTTGCTTTTTAAATTAAAGTCACGGTAAATGGCAAAGCTTGCTGCAGAGTATTAAACTTGCGTCACTTTACAATTGTCACCCTGTAAGTATAGTTCGTTTCAAAATAGTTGATAAATGCAAAGCTTCGCAAAGAAGGAGAGAAAGAGAGTGAATATTTCAGATGTCGACTTGAGAATAAGTTTCAATGAGGCTTTCTATATTTTAATGAAGAAAAAGGTATACGAAAATGGTAACACTCTAATCAATCTCCTCAGAAAAATTACATTTTTTAAAATGCGAAGTTTTTTCTAATAAAACTGATCTATGTTAGGATTGCGCTTGATCCATGAACCAACGCATAAATTTTCCATTGAGTTTTTAACACCAAATCAGAGTCTGGCCATTGAATTTTCAGTTATTCTAGGCAGGTATAAAAACTAGTTTTGAAACCCACCATTTTTAAACCGAACCATCCGCAATTTGAGTGATTAGAACCGAATGATGAACTAAAACGTTGGTAGGTAATCTATACATTTATTAGTGTAACTACAATTTTATCTCAGAAGATCCAGAAGTGCTACGATATCATTTTATATATCAATTTAAAGAGCTAACCTACTCGTCAGCCAATCCCAAAATATTAGCGTCGGAAGTTTTTTAAAATTCGCTCATTGAACAAAGCATTGCATTCATCGTTGTAAAAATCATTGCTTAAGCGGGAGTAAATAATAAATAAGAGAAAGAGAGAAGACATGAGAAACAGCATCTCTCAGAATTATCTGCATACACAAATAACAACAAAACAAACACTAACGAGTAGTTTGGTTCTCTTTTGTTATTTGTTTTTCATTAAGAGATTTCTTCCGCAAAAAAATTGCACCAGTAAGGCCCCAGTTACCGACTAGTATTTACTTAATAGGATTAATGAATCTTTTTTGGCATATAAAAACTTTTCGTTTTATTCCACTTGAATCGAACCAAAACCAAAAGAGAAAAGAAAAGAAAATTAAGCTCTAGATTTAATTTTCATTGTCTCCTAAAAAAAACTATCATGAACTGATCGAATGGGGACCGTTCAGAAAAAATGACACCTAGAATCATTTTCTCACAAACACACACACTCTCCCATGTACTAGACTTTCAAATAACGAACTGTTATGCAGACTAGCTACAATGGGAAAAAAACAACAACATAAGTGTATAGAACGGTAGTGGTAGTTTCTTTCAATATCTCTATTCAGTGAAGATATTTGGAATCAAATCCGTAATTCTGGGTTATGATTTCAAATATTAGTAGCTTATATAGGATATATATTAATCTTTCGATTAAGAACTATCACTAAGATCACTGATGAGGAATTGTGGCGGATTCCGAAACGGCCGTCTGATTTGCCCGTCTCTATATACATTGTTGTTGTGATGACTACATTTGTTCATTAAGCCTGTTTATATATAACTTCAAAAGAGTTTTGTTCGAAGAAATTGCTTAGTTTCAGCAAAAACTTAATTTCCAAAATCACCTAAAATCTTAATTGAATGAAATCAAGCTACTCTACATAATTTAGGTACGCTGAGTTAAACTGCATCAGCAGCTTTTCTCTATCACGTCTAGTTTTTCGGAAATTATTTTCTGAAGATTTCCTGAAAACTGTAATTCTCTATCTATTCGGAACTATGTGGTATCGCAATGGGTCGTTCAGGCCTAAGTGTGTTCATCGACAGCCACTCCAACCTAACCTATCTATTCGGAACCAAATTTTGATGTAGAAGACTTTGGATTTCGCTTCTTATGACTGAGAACAAAATGTAGAGGAAGCTGATAAAAACATTTATGCAGAACTAACCTTCCCCCTACCTAACCCTCTTGCTCGCCTAAATTAGGCTCGTGACTCAATTTTCATTAAAAAGCATAAAAATCACGTGGAAAAGTGGAAATTTCGGAATAGTGCAATCGACAAAAATGTTCCTCATATAAAGATGTTATACATTCCCTAACAGAATTTTGCAGTAAAACTTACAACTTTTTACATATTAAGACACAAATGATTCAAACATTATTATTAATATTAGAAAGTATGAGGTTTTATTTTATATTTGATAAAATTATCAATGCCGGGGCTAACCCCGGTATCCCGGCATTGAAATTTGTGTCTCGAACGACATCCCTAGTATGAACCCTCTCCTAAACCACAAGAAAAAAATCCATACGAGAGAAATGAAGTTGAAATTTTTCCCTCGTTGGTATTCACATTTGGGCTTACACACTGAAATTTTGTTGGTTAGTTTTCGAAATTATTTATAGTTTATCATTTAAAATCAAGGAAGAAAGATCATAAAATTTTGTGTTCTCCGTGTTTCCTCTCTCTTCAATAAACAACTTTATAGAAACTAATTTTGAAGTGAAAGAGCTTAATTGCTAGCAAAAGTTCACTATCTATGACGTCGGAGTCTAGAAATTAACCCTTTGTCGACTGACGGTACTTAAAAGTACCAATACAATTATCGGCTCATAAAATCTTTAAGTCAAATATTAATAAGCTATAACTCTTATAAATTTCTAGTTTTTGCTTCTCCCTGATTTAAAGGTACCAGTTATAACTAATGAGTAAATCAAGTAAATTCGAGTAACTACTCGATACTTTTCATACAATTCTAGTACTTTTTTTACTCGGTGTTATACTATAAGTATTTTACTTGGTATCGAAAAAAAGGGTCAGTATCGGATATTCGATACTTTTGGAAAACATTCATTTATAAAACTGAAATATTGCTACACAATATTTAAGATTGTGAGTCGTATTGCAATACTTTGATTATTCAATATGCATATTCAAAATATCTTAGTTCATACTGCAAAATTCCAATGTATGAAAAAATTTCAATACAGTATTGAAGTTCTAGAAAATGTATGTAGAATCGATACTAATGTATATTGAAAACTTTTCATTAAAATAAAATATTTTTAACAAGCTATTTTTCGTTTGATTAGTTTCCCTGCAGCGCACACGTCATTTCTCTATGACAGGCCGAAAGCAAATACGAAATTAAAAATTGTAGCTAGCGAAAGTGCATTAAAAATGTTTGAGTGCAAAAACGAAACAAAAATTTTCACTCAGCCAGGTTTGTTCTACTTTGCCATCCGTTATTTTTGTTTCGTTTTTGCCCTCAAATATTTTTAATGTATTTTCGCTATTAACATTTTTTTACTTCGTATTTAATTTCAGCTTGTCATATGATTCACGTGTTTCAAGTGGAAATATCTCAAAAACATGACGTAAAGGCAAAAGGAAAACTAAGTAAAGATAAAAACTGAGTACGCACATCGAAATCAAAGAAATAACGTATGAGGCGGCTTTATGCCAGTGTCGTGTGGAGTAGTGTAATTTGTTTCTTAAACGAGTTCTCGATACAAGTACATATTCGATATTTTTTTCCGATATTTTCGCTGGCATCGCTACTTGTATTTAACAAAAGTAATGAGTAAAAGTATCGATACTATATGGGTATCGAATCAACACTAGTTATAACTAATATCCTTGTAGATCCTTTCAGAAAATTTTCGACTTCGTATTTTTCTATAAGAAGCTATTTCGACTATTTCGTCAAAAAAAAGGAATTTTTCATCACCTCCGGGTCTTGGTCTAGATTTGTTAAAATTGTATGTTTTTGCAAAGAAAAACAAATTGATTCCTAAAAATTGTGATTCAGCGTAAGAAAACAGTTTTTTTTTTCGTTATGAGTAGTGCAACCCATAGTCAGTATTGCCAAAGGATTTGACCCAATACTATATTAAAAAAAATTTTAAAGCTTCATCAAAATCGATCACCTATTGATGATTCAATTAGTTAAAATTTATTTGCGTTTCTGCAATGAAATCAACGATCAGTGTAAAATTGGTACAAGAAGGCAGATTCCTCTGCTAAGTTACTTTCTTATTAATAAAAATGGTTTTCAAAATTGGATCTTATATCTCCCTAAGTAAAAAATGTACAATTTTAGTTTTCCCGAATTAAAAACTGAGCCAAGTTCTTTGGCAACACTAAGCATTTGAGACAGTGAGAACCATTGAGATTGGGTTGTAATGCAGGCAAAAAATATAAATAAAAACAGAACGCACACTCGCTCGCGCTCTCTCTTCCTCCTTTTCGGTGCTGCCATTGCAAATACAAATTGGCAATAACGATCGATCGAATGCGCGCATGCGCAGCTCGTTTTTCGCTACAGGTACTTCATCAGCTGCCGATGTTGCCGCTTTTGCTGTTGCTTTGTATTGAAAGTATTTGCATTAGTAATGAGCTGCGTCGCCATTATTGTCAGGAAAAATTTTACATTTTCTTTCTGTTTGTTTTTCATTCGCTTACTCTTTTTTTTGTACCATTTTTTCATTCATTTAATTTGATCAAACGATGTTTTTGCACATTTCAAATGCTGATATCAATATTTTTCTATGATCTTGTAAAAAAAATGAAGAAAAAATTGTATCCTTGTGTGAGTGTTATGCCAAGGAGAGATTTAACAATAGACAATGGGTGCCGCAGTCGCAATAGTTGCAAGCCAACAATGCAACAATTGCATGTGTGCTGGCTGGCTGGCTGGCTGCTTTCAAAATAATATTGTATTGTATTCGTATTGTATTTTGTATTGGCGTGTGTACATGTTGCTATTGCTAGTGCTATGGTTATTGTTGTTGTTGCTCGCGCAAAATCTGATATTATAGACACAATGTTGTAGTGTAGATTTCTAACGTGATTCTAGTCTGCTCCTCGCACATGCTGCTAGTATTGTTGCGCTGCTGTTATTGCTTGCTGTTGACCATAATCATTGGCATTGCTCGTTGTTGTTATTGCTGTTGTTGTTGCTTACTTGGTTGTTATTGAAATTGCTGAGAGAAATTTGCTGACATTGAATTTTTTATTGCACATACATATTTTTGTGTAATTTTTAGTTATGGTAATTGTAGTTATTCGTTACTTCTTTCATATATACTTTTTTTTTTTTTTTTTGTTTTATTTTTATTTTATTTTTTTTTTTATGTAGCTATTCCCGCTGCTGTTGCTGCATGTGTTATCGTTAATCTGAAACTGAATTGCTGCAAATTGCATGGTGAAAATATTTTAATATTAATGCTATGTATGTTGTATATTACTTGCCTGCTGTAGTCCTATAGCAAAGTGAATAAGTAAGTGTGTATTTCAAACGCTAAGCCACAAATTGACAACTTTTTTTTATTGTATGTAGTTACTTGCATCCGTTGGAAAAGTAGAATCTGCAAATCGTAAAATAAAATTAAGATTC
Source organism: Toxonevra muliebris (assembly GCA_963691655.1). Classification (NCBI taxonomy): domain Eukaryota; kingdom Metazoa; phylum Arthropoda; class Insecta; order Diptera; family Pallopteridae; genus Toxonevra; species Toxonevra muliebris. The sequence continues at coordinate 21,519,697 of OY829326.1, forward strand.
TTGCTAAAAGTCACATATGAGTTAAAGATAGGCTTACCATATTTTGTAAACAGAAAAAGAGTATAAAAATTGGGGCGTCCTAACACTGCTCGGAAAATAAGCTGATTAATTCTTCTCAAACAACAAACGACTGCAAAATTTTGACTTGTGTCAGACTCAAGAGTCATAGTTGTCTTTTCCCGTGGAATTATTGACACTCAACCAAAATCTGGGCACAGCACATTGTGAAATACAAGTCGAAAATACCGATTTTGGTCATCTTATTTATTATTTATTCTTCAAAAACTTTAAGTTTGCAAAAACTCGTACTGATTTCACTGTACAGTAAAATTATGAATTTTTAGAAATTTTTTTAACACAATTTTTTTTTGCAGATCTATAATTTCAATGGCTAGATTTTGATCAGCGCTTAAAACTCAATTCATTCTTAGGTTTGGCAAAACGCTAGTCTTTGTAATTTGTATTGTCTGATACTTTTCATAAAGTAGGTACATAAACCTAAAAATTACAACCCTGAGCCCTAGACAACATGGAGACAACATGGAGTTTCTTTTGCTTAAACCATGAGTCAAATTTGAACTTACCTCATGAAAATATATTTGGAATCAAAACTTATCTTCAGATAAAAATACGATAAAAATACGCTAAATATTTCATTTTTATTTTCCAATTAACAACATAATTAATAAAAAATATATGTGTGGTACCAAAATTAAAAAGGAGAGGGCACAAAAAAGAAAGCAAAAATGAGAACTTGTTAAAAAAAAATGAAGTTGGTAACCCTAGTTGAGGAGGATATTTTTTAAGGTTTTAAATGTCCTTCATTTGTGAAGAGCAACGTGCTAAAATTTTGACTGGATTTCTCGTCTTTCTGTGTCTACAAAAATTTTTGGATAGGACTAGCAGAATTTTGAATCTCCCTCAAATGTGGGAGTTTTACTCCCTTTATTATTGATGCTCTTCTTAGGCATACAGTATACAGGGTGACAATCGTAAAGTGACGCACACATTTCAGCAGTTATTTTCAAAAGGACGTACTTCCAATAAGTACAATTAAGTGTTAACATTGCTGAATATATAAGCATTCATTTGAACCCCACCTCATTCAATATAACCTCCTTTAGCCTTCACACATGCCTTCAATCGATCCGGAAATCGTAGGACTGTTCGCCGCAGGACTTCCTGATCAATTTCAGTCCAGGCTTTCTCTAATGAATTTGTCAGCGACTCCAGACTGTGGTGTTGAGATGCACAAGCCTTACTCTCTTAAATACTCCAAATAGAGTAGTCCATTGGATTCAAGTCTGGGGAGTATGGTGGCCATGCTTGAGATGTTATGAATCCAGAAAAATTCTCTTTTATTCATGTTTTCGTTAATTTTGCCATATGGGAAGGTGCAGAATCTTGCTGGAAAGTCCAGTTTTCATTTCCAACTGTATCTTGGGCCCAGGAAAGAACATGTTCATTTAAAATGCTCCGATAAACAACCTGGTTAATTTTAACACCCTCTTCAACGAATATTAGAGGGGTTCTGGCATTAGCGGAAACTCCAGCCCATACCATAACGGAAGCTGGTTTTTGAACTCGGCCAACAGTCCTATTTTGTTGCGATGATCAACCGTGAAAATTTTTTCATCTGTAAACAAGATATTTTCAACATTTTTTAACACGGAGGAGCGTAGCAACGCCTTGCATCTTTGCAATGGCAAATCTTTCTTTTTTTGTGTCAGATCTTGAGGTTTTCGGAGCTTGTTCGACTTAAGATTAAGCTTTGATTTTGCAATGATTCGCACTGTTTCACGGTTTACTCCCACTTCCTTAGCGATTTTTCTCATTGAGCGCCTTGGATTTCGCTTGATTCGTTTACGAATTTTTTCTGTTAAATCAGTGTTGAAAATTTTCCCCGGTCTCTATCTCCAAAACCCCCAGTTTGATTATATCGAATAATAGCTCGGTCTACCGTACGACTTGACAAATTTAAAGCCTTTGCAATTTGACGGCTACTATAATTTGCCAAATGAAATTTCATAATTTCACGACGAATATTTTCCTTGTCCTTTTTTATGGAAATTTCAAAATGTAATAACAAAAATTCAAATGAAATTAAAAGCAAAGCCAATGATGAATGAATTTGCTTTTTAAATTAAAGTAACGGTAAATGGCAAAGCTTGCTGCAGAGTATTAAACTTGCGTCACTTTACAATTATCACCCTGTATATAACGCTCGTATCTTTTTTCGGACCAAAAACTGCATATTTCTACCAAAAATGTTCAAAAAACAGTAATTCGATTTAAAAAAAAACTGTATATATGTATTAATCCATCATTTGAATCGTCTTCGTTCTCCATTTAAATATATCCCTCTGTAGTTGTATTAAATTTGTTCTTTGAATAATTTTGACACAGCGATTCCGGCTTTGCCATGAGGTAATTATAAAATCGACGCATAGATATTTCAAGTTACATTTGACGATCAGAATCGCCTTCAATGTTTCCACTTATACCAAAAGTAAACTCGCAACGAGTTGCCATTGTTCTCTCCGACGTTTTGCACTGCGATTGATAAATTTGAACTTCGCAGCGTTCAAAAATTTTATATTTTTTCATTAGTATAAACGCGGTATTTTTGTAAAAAAGGCGGTATGCGGTTTTGGAGTCGAAAAAGCAGTATACTACCGCGAAAAACTGTATAGATACGAGCGTTATGTATACAGTATCGTCTTTTTGCCATCCCAGCACAAATATGCTGCTGTTGCTTACTCTAATATTCATCTCATGGTCCATGAAAGGCCTAGACAAAGGCTTATGCATATGAATGAAAGTCTTACAGTTTTATGCCAAATTGGAAAAATGAATTCAAACAATTTTTTGTAGGAATTTTTACTCTTGGAGGTTTGCCATTGATACGGTGCCGTATATAAATTTGTATTTTTTAATTTTGATTTTTGAACCCGAGCATCCCGGGTAGCATTCAAGCATACTAACCACAATGTCGCGGCGATCACTTGCTTTCAGTCCCACTTAAGGTAACAAAAATGCTTCTGTAAAAAATGTTCAGACTTTCATATCAACATTGCGGTAAAATGAACATAAATTACCACACAAAGATATGTATGTTCCGTGACTGGGTTAAAGCAACCGATTAACGAACTGGTCCAAAAGGTGATACACCTGTTTCCATACAAAAAATATTAAAAAGAAGCAGTCGGTTTGAACCTAGGTGAACGTTCATATAAGGGGTGAACCAGAAAAATTTTAGAATTTTTACAGAGATATTAAAAACCAACCAACTGTCCGATTTCACTCAAATAAAGTACAGTTTATAAAACATTTTTTAAACTATAATTCACAAAAAAATGTATTCAAATATTATTAGCGGTTGCAAAATTGTTTAACATTTTACTTAACGTTATTAGAGACTGGACAGAACGTTCAGTGACTACTGCATAGGTTTGATTCCATCGATTTCGGAATTCTACATAATTTTTGCAAACTTTCTTTGTATTTCTTTCAATAAATCGAAGTTCTGGGCAGTTGGGAGGATTTGCCTCTTTTTGGGAACACTGTGTCATTATTTTCCTTATACCATTCCATAGTTGACCTGGACTAATGACTTGTGGCTAGGTCTGGCCAAAGCAAAACAGTTCCTTTGTGCTGTCCAATAAATGGTAGAAGGCGTTTTTGCAGGCATTCTTCTATATAAATTCAGGAGTTAATTGTTTCTGTCGTAATGAACGCATTGCTCAGTAGAACGCAGATGTGCAAATAGCTTGCCAAACCATGAAGCGTTTTGGAAATTTGGTATATTTTACTTTCGAGTATTTTCTGGTATATTCTTTGTTGGAATTTAGGCATTCCCAGCCAACTAGTTGAAGTCCGCCTTACAGTAGGTCTCATCATCGAAAATCACGTAATCGAATTTGGTTAGGTAAATATGACAATGGTTGCATTCAGAAGACACACCGGAGGCTCAACATGTTGAGATTAAATTCGCTTCTGCTACGTATATACATTTTGTGTCGTCTGAATGGCATGATGGATCATTTGACAAATTTTTGAGAAACAGCTGTTTTATTTTTTGAGAAACAAAAAAAGTGAAAAAATTTTAATTTTATCAAAAACAAAAATAATATAAGATATCTATTATTAAATATACTCGCCAATTGTATATTGAATTGAAACTGTATCTTCGGCAGACATCATGTATATTTTCTTATATATATTTTTTTAACTATAAGCCAGAAACCTGCGCCGTGCGGCTTATGGTCAACTTCGCGCCGCCGCTTTGTTTTTATTTGCTACCGGCAGTGATTTGTCGGCCGTACTCACTGTATAAATGAACGACAAACTTCATAATATGAATTGAATAACATTAAACAGATAAATTTGCTTATAATAAGATTTTTTAAAATATTATATTCGAGTATTTTTATATCAGCCGCCGAAACAAAAAACAATTTCGGCTACCAGCCACCGCCTAAAAATCGCCAAATCGCCGATAAATAGAAATAGACGGCGCAGATCTTTTGAGACAACATGTTGGCTCGAAAGAGTAGAAATATAATATGATGGGAAAAATGGCGTCGAAATGCCAACAGCTCCACGGAGCGGAAATTCACAACAACCCATTCTGAATGCACCCAATGCCGAAGAAAAGTTGCCAGTTGGTTTCATATAAAACAGTGAGACCTGGAACCGGTTGAAAAATTAAAGAACTAGTCACGTGGCAGGCTCCGGAAACGATTCTCTTTGCTGTGAGGAAAATACTTCAAGGAGAGCTCCAAGCATATAATATTCAAAATTAAATATTGTTGTAAGAAGATTTTGGTTTCCAAGTAAATTTAACTTTAGCTAATTTTTTTTTAAAAACATGACCACAAATTCATGTTCTGCGAATTCCTGAAAGCCAATCTGGGTGAGAAAAGTTAATTTCGGTGACACATTGTTTCTTTAATACTTTTTATAACTTTGTAGACCTTTATCACTCGGAGAGTTTTTTGTGATAGAAAGATAAGACATTATAAATTTTTTCTTAAAACTATCTAACTTTATATTTCTCTCATTGGATTTCAAGTACTTTTTTTCATTATATCTCTTGCATTAACTTCTAACTTCAATATTTCACAATATCAAAAGTGCCAATGCATTTCACAAATTAGATTTTATGTTTTATATTGTCAAGTGCAGATTTTACAATTTCATCATAATCTTCATCAGTTCGTGTAATGCACTTTTTAACATGCGCTTCTCTACTAGTAGAACTTCATCTTCCCTTTAAATCCCTCTTCCCCCTAGTTACGCTACGCACTTCAACTTCACTACTGTGTATATGGTTTCATCTCCAGGGCGACATGACATATCACAAAGTCAAACAGCGATATCCCGAAGTGTATTGGATTTTATGTCATGCTGTCAATACTTCATTTGGAAAACGCTCAAGGTTATCATTGCAGTGTACAGGCGGATGTCTGCGGTGTCTATGATGGATATAAGGATATACTATTTTAGTATGTATGCTCTGGTAGGGCGAAAAGCGTTGAATTTTGTGCAGCATGGTGCATTTGACAATGACGGTGTAGCTGATGATGATGATGATGATTTTGGTGGGTAATGCCGTTTTCTACTACTAGTTATTTTTCTTCTTCGTGTTTTCACATTAGCCATGGACGACCATTTCAGCTTAAAATTGACAACTTTTGCGCTAGACATCATTCACTGGTATTATGAAAAAGATTTGACAAGTTGCTCTTGGGTGATGATGATATACGGCGGATAACCGAAAAAAATGTTGCTGGCTTTAATTTTGAAAGCTGTATAAAGACTTGTTTTTAAACTAGTTAATTTAAGAATTGAATAAATTTATATTTATTCAAGTAGTTATTTAAAAAAGAAATAATATTTCAAGCCTGCTCCGAAATACTCCAGACAGACGCAATCAAGTAATTAGAAATGCCTGTCATACTAAAGAATCGGCAGCTCTACAACTGCAGATGGCTAAACCTCTGATACCTCTGATAAACAATCAAAATTTTGAGATCCATGGTTGACAAATTCAAATAAACCTAGCAATCCAACATTATTCGGTTGCAGAGTATTGATACATTAAGGAAAATCAAAAAACCGACATCACCAATATATTTTATCAAAACTCTTCGGAACAAAATCTTCAAGGTTGATTACGTAATATAAATCGCTTCATGAGCACTAGGCAAAGCAGTATAAATGACTTCTGAAAAAATAGATCAATGCTTCTTGTAGCTAAACTGCCTAAGAAATTAATGGCCTTCAACTGAGTAATTGGAACAGTAATGGTTTACGCCAACATAAAAACTAATTATAAAAGTTTTTATACATAAGTTCTATCGATAAAAGGCTTGATTCTGAAACTCAGCTTACTGATTCCAGAAACTTTCAAATAAACCACTTTGAATTACAAAACACTCACAAGACTCAGGAATTTCAGTGAAAAACAGATTTAAATAAACAGCTCCTTAAGGAAGCATTAATTTGCATCGGACTATACCTTCGCAATCACAGCAGAACATAGGCCCCCTACGAATCAACATCACCGAGGCATATTTTAAAGAGTTTTTTTGATACCCTGGACTCAAAATCCAAGAACACAAATTGAGAAATTAGGCTGGTCTCAACAAAAGGCAAAAGATTATAATCTTTTCGGTCTGGAAGCAAACATATTAGCTTCCAGACCTTCGGGAAATTCAGATTTCTATAACAGATTTGTAAAAGAGACCAGTTAGTCGTGGCAGCCGCTTCGCTAGATTTGTTTTCTAATCATCCACCGCCAATAATCTTTATGAAAAATATTCTGGTTCCACAGTTTGGCTCTCCATATTAAAGTGTTTAAAAAGTACTCAAAAAAAGAGGCCATTTAATGATGATTGCCGAATCTGCAATAACACAGCAGCGAGGAAGAACCCATTGAACTATTATTTTTCAAATTGTCCAGTCCTCTCAAGAAGCAGAATCTGTCTACTGGTGCTCGTTTTTTGACGACTTGAAAAAATTATCCAAAATAGACTTCAGAGATCTTATTAAATCATAAATTAATAGAAATGGACGAGAGTTTGATGGCAAATCATTATCTAAAAGAAAACATTAATTTCATCAAGGAATCTAAATGGTATAAATTGTGCTAATTGAAGTGAAATTTTAAAAGAAAGTCACATATTTAACTCATTTATCTAACTTACCCTAACATAAACTTATCAGACTCTAGCAGTGCAATAACAAGACCTGAGGAACTCATAGGAGATTTATAAAAAACATTAAGTTCCTTAGGCTCTAGATGGCCGCAGTGATCTGAGAAATTAATGCCCACCTCCTTAATAATCTAATCTACTTAATCTAAGACCTCAAAAAAGAGAAATTGTCTACCAATTATTTTGGGGTTGGTCTCAAAACTTTCGTTAAGTTTCGCTCAAAGATAATCAAGAAAGGCAGTTCCCATTTCAAACACAAGAATCTTTGGATTGAATTACATATGTTTAGCTCCATTATGAAGCCTTAACATGAACATGAAAGATCATAAGTAAGCTTCAGAACTTCAGAGAGTGTTTTCCATACATTGAAACTTATACTTTCTGATTAAGGCTTTTCTATTTTTGATTGCTAGTGTGAATGTTGCAAATCTTTTTAAATTTCTTCTTTTTTTTTTGAATTACAAAGTTTTCTTTTTATATTTTTATGTTATCGTAATTTATCTTAAATGAAATCGTTTTTCTTCCACATTGCCACGTTACCACATTGTCGCATTTTTCTCACCCAAAACTTTCCGTGTAGTTGGTTTGCGTTTTCTTTTTCCTTTTCGTTTTATTTTTATTTTTTGCTTTGATTTGGCTTCAACAACATTGGAAATTTTCATTTGTTGATATTAGTAACAAACCATGGTGAATGGGACAAGTGCAGATATTTAGCTATAGAAAATCTCTCTCTATCTATACGACGACAGACGGACGGACCAAAAAAAAAATAACAATCTGCTGCTGCAGTTGCTGATGCTGCTGCAGTTCATCGTTGACATTTATAAGGTGATACATGCAAATAATTAATAGTATTATAAGATGCACTCACGAAATCGCGCGTGCAACATCTTGTGTCGATGTAATAATTCAGCATGACGATGACAACAACAACAACAAAACAGCGAATACTGAACACTAAACAATGTGGCATCATCACAATATATACTATAGTATGTTGCAAATGTTTGTTGCATAAACACTTATATACCTATACATATGAATGTTGCAACAAACATTCAATGAGCAACAGAATTCACACCGAATGCACATACATTCGTAATGTTGCAACACTAAGGACTTTAATTCAATACATATAAATATATACTATGCAAACGGATATTGGTAGGTTGAAACAGTGATGCCGCAAACAATTACGACAATCACACATTTCTACTTCAATACGTTATTATTCTATTTTAGTTGTATGTGTATTGCATTGAAAATTTTGAGTACAAAATGCTTTCGCACTTTTACACGTGAGAGGTTCACAATCTAAGCGTGAATTTCTTTCGATGTTTGTGAGATACGAAAAATTTCTGTGTAAGAACCCAACTCGTAATCAATATTTTCAAGGCCAAATAAGATAAAATTCCTGATGACTAGCCAACTGTCAGTGGAATAACACTATCACTTACTAAATTGTCAAGAAATTCTGATATTAATAACTAAAGACCTCCTCACCACGATTCATACCGACGTAGTCTGATCAACTGCTGTAGATTTAGGCCTCTAAACAAGTCAATCGTTTTCATCCGAGGCTTTGGTTAGCGTTTCGTAGCTTATTTGTTTTATGTTGCGGGACGCTGACCCACCGCCATAGCGCCCTATGCCTCACAAGGGGTGAAAGGATCTAAACTACTACTACTAAACAAGTCAGTGGAAGGCAAAGCAACTGGCTGAAGAGCACTACAGCAAATGCTATGCTCGTGTAAAAATCCAATGAGGGCCGACTTCGTCACTTAGGAAATTATATTCTACAACCGCATGCGTAGTTTTTCTAAAGAGATAATACTGTGCAATAGCAAGACAAATGCAAGAAGTCAAACATAATTTTCAATTTAATTCATCCACTTGTACACGATGGCGTTTTTTCAAATTCTGCTGTTTAATCAATTCCCTGACAAGGAATAAACTCATATTGGAATTATAAAAAAACTTCGTTCCTAGGTGGATTCCACTCAGGGAGTCTAGTTGTTCACAGTGATCTAGGAACATGCCCACCTCTTTTATCTATCTAGTCAGAGACTGTCCGACCCTCGCTAGATTCATTGTTTTTTGAAGACTTAAGAAAAATATCTGAAGTTCCTAAGACAAAAAAAAAATTAAAATGGAAATCAGTGAACTAATTGGAGCAAACTTTTCAAATGGCATTCACTTAGGTAACAAGTAGTAGTAGTAGTAGTAATTGTTCTTTATTTCAATAAAAGTTTTACAATTATTTCATAGTAAAAATATTTTTTATAATGATTTCCTCTTGAAATGAAATACATATGTGAACGTACGACAATGACTGTAAACGTCATCTGTCGGAAGTATTTGTTTCATAAACTTAATCTTAATCTTAACCTTAATTTCATTTTATATTTTGGCGAAAGCTCAACAAACCATGCCATGAATTTTATTTTAAACATTTTTATTTTTAATTATATTCTAAAATTAAAATTTTCTATAATCTATAGCAAATTTTAAATATTTAGCTAATTTTTCCCAGTTAGAGTCTGTCATTCCATCTAATATATGTATAGCTTCTATTAACACGCCTTTCCCGAAATGTTGCACTCAGAACCCTTTAAATATGGGGCATATTCTCAAAAAATGTTGTATGGTTTCAATTTCATGTAAATTACCAATTTTGTTGCTGTTAAATTACAATTACAGAGTTCTTTAACCCAAAACCGTTTTTTGTTTATTAATTTCTTTGTCAATTGACGCGGTAACCTATTGTGAGGACGCAAGTCGGTCCACCCCCTCGTTTGCGTCTCACCAGTGGAGTTGAGTTCTATTTATATTTTATTTTTATAGATTCAGGAATTGTTTATTTTACTTTATTATTTTCTTTTTATTACCATGAATTGTGTATTTTATCATATATTTTAAAAATTGCTAAATCTAAGAAGTATTGTACATTAAAACGAAAATGCAACCCTTCAATTGCATAAATTAATAGTCGAGTGGCGAACACACTCATCTAGCTGAATGACGCCATGTTTCGAACTCAACGAAGGAAAAAACAACGAAACTACAAGCAGATGGCGGCGAACGAAGAAAACTCTCTCTCTTTCGGCGATCAACAGCGGCAGCAAGCAGACGTATATTGAGGTGAGTGTCTCGCGACGGAACAGTGACTGGGAAAGCTTTTTTTTTTTACACATCGACGCTCCTTGGTGCCACGCATCAGGAGGATCATCGGGATAGGCCACGCCGTCCACCCCACAGTGTTTATAGAAAACAAATCCATAAAATTAAAGTTAAATAAAAATAAAAAAATAAAAAAAAGTAATATTTTAAAAAATGAATTAATAAATAAACAAAATATAAAAAAAAAAGTGAAAACGAAGTGAGTGTATGTTCTTTTTTTTGTTCATCACCTTTTAGTGCTACGCACTAAAGGGTCCATTTGCCGGTTTTCAGATCGATGCTCCTTTGTGCCACGCACTAGGAGAGATTCGAGTGATAGGCCACGCCATCGCCCAGCAGAATTTAAGGTGCAACGCACCATACGATAGTTTGTAAGTAGGTGCTCCATAGTGCCACGCACTGGGAGGAACCACAAGGCCACGCCTTGAGGAAAAATAAAAAGTGAAATTCAGAAAAATAGAGGGGCAAGATCCCCAAGTGAGTGTTGTGTAGTGTCCGTAAATTGAAAATAGTTCACCCCGGTCCCTGTAACAAATAAATTTCTGTAGCCTCGAACCCTGGACTCGGCGAGTGATACCCAGGCTAGAGCTTCGTTACACTATCTTCACCATATTTAAACATTGTTTTTGTGATATATCTGAGGTGCAATTCTAGAGTATATAGATGACCATCTTTGGCCCCTGTTTCTAACATTAATGCATAATTAGGTGTGAATTCTGACTTAGGTAACAATAAGTGCAGAGAAAGTTAGAGACGGTTTTGCTATTTTTAACCCCACTTCCTTTTCCTAAAAATCCTGGCTTAATGGAGACTAGAGTTCGACCGAACGTTCGGCTTCGGCCATAAATTTGGTGTTCGGCTTCGGTTCGGCTGCGGCCAAAATTTACCCGAACAATAGCCGAACACAAAAATATTGACACTACAGCCAGAAATTATGGTTAAAAATCATTGCAACCCAAAATCTTATCGCTCCTCCATCTAGTGTTGCTAATTAGCAACTCTTTAGTACTGTAGGCCAGCTTTGTAAAGATAGGGTTTGTCAATTGCTTGGTACAAATGCCGAAAAATTGTTATTTTTACACTATAATATACAGTTATTTAACTTTGATTAATAATAATATTTTTTTTTAGTTTTTGTATTTTGTGTTCAATGAAATATATAAATAAGTGGTTTTTTCTAAGTCAACGCTCTGAATTTTAAACGTGATACTATTATAAAAATAAAAAAATATAATTAAAAAAATATACAAAACATTTGTATTTCAAATTAGGCCAAATTTATCATTCAAAAAGTAAAAATTATTGATACATTTTTATACTTTTTATAATTCAGTTTCTGTTCAAATGTTCGGTTCGGCCTTCGGCTTCGGCCAAAAAATTTACATTCGGTCGAGCTCTAATGGAGACATCAGAAAACTTTCCAACAGAAACCTTTAAGTGAGTTATTCCAAAACAGTCTAAAATAATAGAACGGAATAAAATTTATTACAAAATACAAGTCTAAATTTGAATTGGAGCCCTTTGAGAAGTCCCTACCACATCAGGTTTTGGGGAGAAATAGGAAGTCGACAGAATTTGCCTTTTTTGTATTATTGATCCAACTTTTAGTTCATGACGTGAGAGAATTTAATTTATATATAACAGAAGGGATTGATTGGCTTTGAAAGATGAGAGAGAGAAGCCGTACATTTTTGTTCGGTCATGGACTTTATCTAGACTGCCCATTTTTAATTTTGAATCAGCTGAATCTAGTAAATTTAGTGGGTTTGGTTAGGCACTTCCCATTTCAGCGTTTCCAAGTATGTTTTTACTTGTCTTGCAACATGCGGCCGAGCATGGTCGTGCTGAAGAATAACTTCGTCGTGTCTATTCTCATATTCTGGTCTCTTATCCTTTAATGCTCGGCTCAAACGCGTCAATTGTAGTCGGTGGCGGTCGCGACACCTTTCATATCCCACCAAATACACAGCATAAGCATGAAAAATCGTCGTTCGACGTCTCTCGGCTTCAATTCGTACGGCACCCAATTTCCTTGCTTTTGAATCATTCCCAATGCTTTTAATCGTTTAGAAATAGTTGATTGATCAACTCCTAAAGATTCTGCAAGTTCTTGTTGCGTTTGACTTGAATCTTCTTCGAGTAATGCCTTCAATTCTTCATCTTCAAACTTTTCGGGCCGCCTGAAGGTTCCCTGTTTTCAACATCAAAATCACCACTTTTGAAACGGGCATACCACACCTGACACATTCTAACGTCTATAGCACAGTCAGGATAAGCCTCAGTGAGTAAACGATGTGCTTCAGTTGCGTTTTTCTTTAAATGGAAGAAGCAAATTAAAACTTCTCGCAAATGTTGTTTTGTGGGCTATAGTAAAACACTTTTGTAAAATTATGAAAATTATTTGACAGATCAATTTGTATAGTATTTTTGGCGCTCTTCGAGATAGAATAGCTGTCAATGTCAAAAAAATGGCGCGTATGATAGATATGAAGTTAGTCACAATTACGAGTTTATACATTCATACTCCCAATAGTTTCGTTCATATCTGGCTTGATGGTTTCGAAAAACATTGCTCAGTGGTCATGCTTAATTGAAATATTCGTGGAATGGTCGAACCCGAAATTTTGCTTTATGACGAGTGTACTGGAGCTAAAAAACATTTTTTATACAGGATGGATTTTGGTTCATCCAGTTATCCTGCATCCACCCTACTTCTTCAGTTCGTCGGTTATTCCAAAATGTTCTGGTATCCAGCTGAATTGAAGTTTGTTGTTGGCATTGAGTCTTTGCAGGAAGCTTAGCATTTTAATCTTGGTGTGGTTTCTATAAGCTTGATTATTAGGAGTGAATATTTATTCGCAGAATGCTTGTGCTAACCATAAGTTTTCCAAAAACCACATCACCTCTATTTCACCTTGAAATTGTCGAGCTGTTTAAACGATATTTCCATATTAGGTTGGTTTTAAAGAATACAGTTCTTAATCTCTGGTTAACTGTGTAAAGAAAAATTCACATTTTCCGGGCAAAGGAATTAAACTCTTAAGTAAAATGGTTGTAAAATGAGGATAATTAAGAAGAGAATTCAGAAAAGAAAGCTTCACACTACTTTGAATCCAGAATCGTGTTAGTAAACCTGCACTGAATTGAGATGTAAAATTCACGAAAATCTACATTCAATGTACAACAAACCTAAATGTTCTAATCAGTTGATCTCCCACTGTGCATATTTATTTTATTCAAGCCCGGAAAGTTGTGCGTGTATACACCGACTGCATTTATGCATGTGAGCGCGTCATCAACTCACATAGAAGCAATTGCTGTTGTTGCTGCTAACTGGCTGGCTGGTGACTATTGTCGTTGCCTAGTCACGGATTGCTTCGCATTTGGACACTTTTGGATAATTTCATTCAGAAAATTCACTGCAGTTACATAATTCAGAAGGTGTTAATGCAAATTCATCCAAATATGCTAATGTAGGTGGTGGTGGCGGTGGTAGAGATGGTATACCAGCAGCAACAGAAAACTGCTGCTAATGTTAAGTATAGCTGCTGTTTGCAAAATATTTGTTATATTAGCAAAGAGAAAACAAACAAAAAAACCAAAAAATTGGAAAATAAAATTATGTGCGCTTGTTTGTTCTGCAAATAACAAAGTTTTCGTGATTTAGTAGTGGACATTTTTAATGGGGCAAACATTCTTAACGTGTGTTCGCTCGATTTCTTATTTTTTGCTGGTGTTTGTGATTATTAAGCTTGAAAAACAAACAAACAAAATATTTTTTTTCCCTCTTCCAAAAAAAAAAAATAAAAATAAAACATACATAAATAGGAACCAACTCGTACTTGTGCAAAATTTACGACATATGTCAGTTGCAAAGATTTATTAACTCTGTAAAAATTAGGCGTCCACAATTTTTGGACATTGCAACGACATTTGCGTTGACATGGCAAGAATTGATGCACCAACAATACAGTAGTAGCAGTAGCAACAAAAAAATGCTGCTGTTGAAGGTGATTGCCCAAAATCAAAAACTTCCACTTCACCAAACTCTTTTACTGCTGAGATTGCATTAACGCGAAATTAAATTCTTTTCTTTTATGAAGGTTTCATTATTTTTTTCGTTCGCCATCATCACCGATTTTTCGTTTTCATTGCACTAATAAACAAACGATTCAACTACAACAACAAACAAAAAACTGAAAAATCTTAAAAAGAAGTTCGTGATACTTTTCATCGTCATCATTATTGTCGTCATCAATATTGAAGCCATCGTCGTCGCAGTCATCGACATAAACATAAACATAAAAGTTTCACAAAGGATCGACATCGTTAATGCCGTTCGTTGTTATTTTAAAAATGCATAACCAAAAATTACCTAATTTTTAGGAGATTTTTAAAAAAAATTTCATATCTACTTCTCTTAGTAAAATATACTGATGATGTTTTTGATGAGCTACACTATAAAATGAAAGCATTTATTGATTAATTGGAATGGAATTTGAAATGATTATATGTGAGAATGGCAAATGCTTGTAATATATGATAAACACTTATATTCTTTTTCACCAGACTAAGTAAAAACTTCTTCGTCTAGTTACAAAGAAATAAAGAAGAAAATGTGAAGATAGATTGGGCACACCATCCGTAAACCGCTGAATAATATCTGCAGACAAACAATGTTCGCTTAGGTTAGGTGGTTGGGGCTGTTCATAAGGAAATATGAACACACTGAGACCTATTGGTCCATTGTGATACTTTATGGGGCGAGTAGTTACTTCTTAATCCCACCTAGTCAAACCATTTTGCGGTTTCTATGATGCGAAGTAAGTATCTGATTTCAGAGGATGCGAGTTCTGTAAGTCATTCATAGAAGGGTTCTCCCAGAGTTTTTTGTCTGCGAGCCGCTAGAGCAGGGTAGTTCCATATTAGGTGGAAGATTGTTTCTTCTTCCTCTTCGTTTCTGCAGCTTCGGCAGAAGTTATTTTAGGGAAGTCTCTGGGCATGATTGCCGATAGGGCAGTGTCCGGTTAGAATAAAGATTACACTGCTTATGTCGACTCGATCCAGGTTTATGAGTGTTTTAGTGCGTTCTGGGCTTGGCTGGACAAAATTGCCTAGCAATGCAGCAGGTTGGTTCCATTTCCCATCTGCTTTCCGCAATACGGGAGTGGTGGTTTTTGATATGAAGCTTGCATGTGGCAAGAAAATAGAATTGAATAAAACTTCGAGAGCAACAGATAACAAGGAAGGCCAAAGCATACCAGGCTTCGAACCCTAGAAGTGATGTGTAGGAAAGGTGGAACTAATTTTTTTGAGGTTCTGTGCAGCAAAATAAGGCAATAGAAATAATAATAAAGTTCGGGATCTCCTATCGTTCTGAAATCCTACTATTTTTTTTTTTTTGAATTTTCAGTGACACACAGGGGATGCCCCTAATCATGCAAAGCATTGTGTTGATGAGGAGAAGTGAGATAGATTAGCTGGGAGGGGGAAAGGTAGAGAAATGACGATTCAGGGAAGCCTTAAACTTAACAATGTCATAGGATTCAAGGAAAATATTCGGTGAAAGATTGTTCCACGACTGAAAAACGAATTATCTCTGTAGTGGGTAGTAGTATGTAATGTCGACAGCCTTCACATGGAATTGATGGACTGTAGTTGAAGTTCTAGTTGGTCGCGCAAAAGTATGGACGGATGGGATTAAATTGTAGATATCACGTGAGCATCGTCCATTAAAATAACGATAAAATAAGGTAGCACATCCCACATTACGACGATGCGCCAAGGTTGCCGGTGAAGTAGATATCTCGACGTTGCTGATAAATTTAACAACGCGATTTTGTATACGGTCCAGCAGTTCGTGTAAAGACCGTGATGCTCCTGCCCACACATGTGAATTGTACTACATTTTTGGTCGAATAAAGGTTGTGTAAATTGTGCAGAGGTCAGATGGAGAAAAATATTTTTTGCAGCGTTTCAAAAAACCCAAGAATTTAACTGCTTCCTTGGCGGTTTTAATAATATGGTCATGGCAGCGTAGATCGCTTTGTACTGACATACCTAAAATTTCTAAACCATCTGAATCTTTGCAATTCACACCGTCTATACTCAAAGTTCTAAGGGAAGTTGAGGGATCAGAATGCACTCGCTTATGAGATAAAAAACAACATTGTGTTTTTCGAGCATTAAAGTCTACTAGATTAGCGGGACCCCACTTATCAATCAATTTAAGGTCGTGATTGAGTGTGGCATTCATGTTCTGCCGCATATTTTCAATTTGTCTGGAGTTAGGGCGCTTGTTGAAAGAATATGAATGACATATGTTGCTATCGTCTGCAAAGGAGTATATTGGATTGCAAGTTAATGACAGAAGGTAATTAATAAAAATAAAGAATAACGTGGGGGACTGATCGAACCCTACGGAACTCCAGCGTTGATAGCATGCTCTTAAGAAGCAACACCATCGAGAACGACCCGAATAGAGCGACCACTGAGAAAACTCATTAGCCAACAGGTGAATTTAATACCGACACCATATCGCTCATTTACTAAAAGACTGTCATAAGTCAAAAAAAAAAAACGCAGAATTATTCATTATATCGCGCTTCATATTGTGTAAAAACTTCATATTAATATCTTGTATACTCTGCGCGTGAGAATTATAAGATTTCTTCTCTTTTCTGCAAAGTAGGAGTCAATTGAAAACTTTAAACGCGTTTTCTGCTAAATCGCGTTTTTTGAGTTATGACAGTCTTTTAGTAAATGAGCGATATGCTGATATTTTAGATATTAGAGCCTTATGCCAAATTCTGTCAAAGGCCTTGGAGATAACCAAAGCAACAACCTTTCTTTCGCTTAAGAGATGGAGGCTTTGGCTCAACTTCTCTGAAAGAAGCGACATTAAATCTCCGGTAGAATGTCAGATGATAGTCCAAAACTCGCACAATTAACGATGTGATCATATTTATACGTCAGAAATAGATATCCCTTATACTTTTCATTATCGGCGATCAGCAACCCCAGAGAGAAATCAACGAGCACTTCTTTTGTTAACATTTTGCTGGAACCAGAACCCATCTTGAGAATATCGGTAAAATTTTCTTTGAGAATTTAAAAAAATTTTCGGTAATAGCCTCAGAAATCTGTTGTCCTATTTCATGAAAATTTTTTCCTCAGCACCTATACATTACAAGAAACAAAAGTTATCATTCTGAAATTTTGCGAGGAAGTAGATCTGAAGCATATATAAATCATATGGCATTACCAAAATTTCAAAATTTTAGCTGAGATCATGTTCATACTTCAAAAATAAATATTCGTCTACCTTTTCCGAATCGGATAAAGAATTCGTCAAACACTTCCTCTGCTATTGTTTTATTGGAACCACAGCCCAAATTGGCCAAGTTTTTTTTTTGAGAATTTAAATTATTATTAAGTAATAGGTTCGGATATTGGTTACTTCTCTCAATCTACACAAGGCAGATCTAAATCATATAATCGGTGCATAAGGCTTCGTGGAGGAGGAGGGCCGAAACAAAAGGAAGTTCAGTCAATGGGAAGTCATTAACAAAAATAAAAGTTATTTCAAAATGAATTTTTTTAGAGAAATGCTTTTTTGAGGTCCTATATAAGAAAGAAAATAAATATACAAATTTTTGGGAATCGCTATAATTGTGAAATCACAAAAATAATACATGTCTGAGGTACCCACAAATCAGATAACATTACAAATTTTAGCTGTGAACATGTTTCTATGTGAAAAATATAAATCTTTCAACATTTCTACTATCGAAATTTGTAATAAACCGAGAGAAACAAAGGGATATACCATCCTCTATTATTTGGATTTTTATTCAATAAAATAGGCTTTGCTTAGACCTTAATTTTCTTATTACTGTACATATGTATAAGGAGACTAGCGAATTATTTATCAATACATAGTTTTCACTATATCATGTTCCATGTCAAAGACGAAACTTTTAAGATAATTTACTGTAAGGTATAAATAAATCGGTCCGAACCAATTGAAATCATTTTTTACTCCATAAAATTATATGAACATTTAATACATATATTTTTATTACCATGCAATTTTAATTAATTAGTTTTTAAAAAAGTATAAACAATTTTTATTTTTTTTGCAGTTTTTCTCCTCAACTACGTGCACTTTAATTAGATAGCAGGAGCATTAATCGTCATTAATGTTTGGAATACATATGTGTTTGTTTGTTCGTTTTTATATATATTCCTTGTATATTTTATTAATATTCATGAATTCTCTCATTAATATTTTGTATTTTGTTGCAGCAATATTGTGTTGACATTTGGTTGCATTCATTAATTTGCCAAAACTGCCGGAAATATCGAAGAATGTCAGCTCGAAAGCGGCAAAGATTGACAGTTGTTGATGTTATAGTTGTTTTTGTATTTTTTGTTTCGTACCTTGGAATATATTAATTTATTGGTTCTCTTTTATTAAAGCGCAAATGAGTATGAACTTGTTAAAATTATGCATTGTTCTTAAAAATTTGGAGTTTATAATAAGAAAAAAAAAATGAAGAAAACATGGTGGATATTCCAAAATTAAATCAGTTAACCGTAGAAAATTAAAGCACTTTGTTTAAGCTTCAACGAAACGCATATCACAAGTATCATAAAATTCAGGAGTGATCTCGGTTCTACTATTAACCCATTAAGATTCTAGGGTCAGGCAGAAGGGCTGAAACGAAATCGATGAAATTTTACAGAAACTTATCATTTGGTCTAATCAAAAAAATGATTTTGGTTTAGGAACTGTGCTGGCCAATACAGCACCTTACGAGATTTTGCTATTTAGTAATTTCGCTCTGTGGCAACATATTGAAAGAAACCATTTTTCTCTTCTCGGAATTCTTGATCATTTCAGATAATTTAATTATTATTCAACTACAAAATAATATGAATTTCTAACAAAAACCACTAGTCCTTAAACTTTTAACTTCCCACTTGAAAACAAAAATTACGTGTCTGCAGGCATTCACAGTAGAAGTGAAACTATGTTGTTTATTAGAAATTTGTTAGAAAACATTCTGTTTTTGTTTTGCAGTCCTCTTTTATCTATTTTGTTGTTGCTTTTCCTCTATTGATACTATTTACACTTACCGGCACAAACACGACTGAGTACACGTATATAACACATGAAAGGAAAGTTCAGTTACATGCAATCAAGCCGAGACTTCTATATCGACTCTCTCACTAAAGCACATACGATAAAACTGCGAGAAGTCGTCTCTCTGCTTGATTGTATATAGACGAATAACAACTGCTTATTTCGTTTTGTTAGAGTGCAATAAAACCAGTAAAACGATTTTTCACGTGACCGTTGTGATTGAAGCTTTTGTACTCTTCCTCTTTCTATTTTTTAAAGCTTTTCTTCAGTTGATACTCTCTACATTTATTGGCACAAGCATGACGTAGCACATGAATGGAAAATTCAGCCATATGGAATCAAGCTCTCTCACTAAAGCACATGAAAGCTCAAATAAAACTGCAAGAAGTCGACTCTCTGCATGATTGTGTGTAGCCGATCCCCATATGACCTCGTTCGCTAAATACCAACATCAGCATAACTTCGTTTTTTATTAGTTTTGTATGAGTGCAACAACAATGCGACTTCCATTGCAAAATTTTCGATTTACCCTCGCTAAAGAAGTTTCACTTCAAAAAGAAAAACGAGCGTTAATCCGTTTTCCAATTTTTCGAAAAGATTTGGATCTAATATGA
Organism: Toxonevra muliebris; assembly: GCA_963691655.1. NCBI lineage: Eukaryota > Metazoa > Arthropoda > Insecta > Diptera > Pallopteridae > Toxonevra > Toxonevra muliebris. Next base: position 21,539,859 of record OY829326.1, read on the forward strand.
GATTTATTGAAGATTTTGTATTAGGTAGTGTCTATTTAGATACTGTTAATAAAATTAAACAGTTTTTTCAATTTAATTTTCAAATACAGCGATTTATTCTGTTCCACATAAGAAATGTGCAGTGCAGCAATGCAGACCCAGAGCATCCCTTGTTGTAAACCTCTGAAAAACATAATCGGTCTATTTTATGATGATTCCCGTTCATGAGCTGGATCATCTTGAAAAACCTCTTATACTTAATTTTCAAATTTTGTTTTTTTTTTCAGTTATTGAGTGAACATCTGATAACACAGTGCAACTAAAATTTTAATATTTTTTTTTTGTAATTTTTAACAAGGAGCATTTTCTTCGAAGACAGAATAATAGTTTTCTCAACTTTTCTTTATAGTCCCGGAAGAGCTAATTTTTCCCATTTCAGGTCTATATTTTGGGAAATGGAGATGATGGAGAAAAACTGAGTACGCAGTCGTGATCAACAACCCTAAATTACTATAAAACCGTTCGAAAAACTCGCGCATAAGACAAAAAAGTTGAAAATTTGTTGCACTGTGGAATCATTAAAACTTTAAATTACGAAGCCGATGCATAAATATTTTCAGCGCCTGAGGCTTCTGGTATATTTTTAAATTGTTTAATGTGTTTGCTCAAATTTATCAGTAAAAATTTTATCTTTACAAATTTAAAAATTTTATGTGGACAAATTTCTGAAAGCTGGGACTGGTAAAAATGAACAATCAGGACAAATCAAGACCGTCTGGCAACCCTAGGTGCCACCCAACTCAAGACTTTTTTCTTCAGATAATGAAAAACGATATACCTTTGTTCACTCAGAAAAAATTTTCCCCAGAGGTTCACATTTTATTTACATCAAATTGAAATTGAAGAAGTAAAAAATGATATTTCAAGTAGTGAATTCTGACTGAAACAAAATTTTCATTCAATATTTTTGATCAAAGCTTGTATTGGGCTGTGTTATTAAAGACTGTAAAGGTTACATTATGATTATGCATTTTTGTTTATATCTTCAATAACAAAATATTTATTTGAATATAAGAAACAGTTAAAGGTTTATTTCCTCAAATGAAAGCAAAATCCAATAGATAGAAATTCGACACTTATGTGCATCTGTTATGAAGCATCAGACGCTTACATATTAAATGATTGCGTCACGATTTGCTTCCAGCCAGCTGCTGCACTATATTATTCATTCACTACCAAATCGGAATTTTCTTTTACCATATGAAAATTTTAAGGTTTTTGCAGTTAAATCCCAATATGAAAAAAACCTTAAATGCAAGGAAGTGTGAAATAATTCAACACTCTCACATTGAACCTCGCAGACATATTTGTTTTGTGGCTAGGTATATAAATGCATATAAATTCATAAAAATAAATCATGAAATTTATTTACACCTATTTGGTATTTAGATTCAAAAGTATTCATAAGTAACGTAGTAGAAAGAAAGACTAAGGTAAAGATATTTTCTTTGCTTCTTCCTGGAGTAGTTGCTTACAATGTTGCTGGCTAGTTGCAACAAGCACAATTGCCACTAAATGACATTAAAACCTAAATCAATGTATTTATATTCAAATACATACAGACATACTCGTAGACATGTATGTATGTATAAATAAAATAAAAATGGGCAAAAACGATTTATGCCCTTTTTAAGTGAACAGCACTCATGTGTGAACAACCACGGCCGCTGCGATGATGGTGATGATGATGCTGCTGGTGAATTCCAACAACAAACACACATAGAAATTAACATGCTGTATGTGTTGCATTAAAAAAAGAAAAGTAGGTGTAATTCTTTTTATTAAACAAACACGTTTTTTTTAACGATATGTGCAAATGTGTATGTTCTATTCACTAAAGTAAGGTCGAAGGAGCAAAAAGGAACGGTTTATGGGGTAAAAGAGAGAAAGGGGAGAGAGCGCATAAAAGATGCTTAAAATGTAGATGGCTTATCTATGAAATATAAAAAGAATTCAATCGAAATCGAAGGTATTTCACGCAATAAAAAATTATTAATTTCACCTTTAGGTTGCGCGCATGCGCTTACGTTTTAATGCACACTCATACATACGCTTGTATATGTGTGTGTGTGTGTGTGAACAGAAATTATTATTGTCTACATTGAAAACGTAGGGCGTGATGCCAATCTTGCCGCAGGAGCTGAATCAATTCAATTAATATTTGCGCATGCGAAACTTTTTTTTTTTTTATTATGTGAAGCTCTTCACACACTCAAGAGAATTCACATATGCCCAGTGAAAAAACGTGTATGTATCTATTTTGAAAAGTATAAGCTTTTGAATTTACTAAAAATTAAATACAAATTCTTATAGAATCATTTTCCGGAATTCTAACCCAAAAAAAAAGGAATGCCCCCAGTTGTTCTGTAGACGTTCCGATCCAATGGGAACGTGAACAAAGCAGAATAATTTCAGTTGCTTTCTGCCTCATTTGGAACAAGACCTAGAACATTTTATTTCGATCTGTGTGAATTTTTCAAACTTAGCATACTAATATAATCTCATTATATTATTTAGTTGATATCCGAATGATCGAAAGATCTAAAATATCTGCAGATCAGGAACTATGTATATCGATAAAAAAGAAATATTAATGTTTGTGGCGTTAATAATTAATTAATATTTTCAATTGACTTATTAGTTGACTAAAATTTTAGTCATGATTAACGAATCAAGAATAAACTCAGTCATGATTAAATAATTAGTCATTAAATATATAAGTCATTAATCATTCAGTCATTAGTTTAATAATATGATGACGCTCACTCATTTTAAACTGAAACTTATTAAGTAGTTTTACATATCGACGAGCATACGCCAAAACCACGAATGTACAGAAGTGATGTTTTGATAAGATTTGATTTTAATGTTTTACGTTTTGCTATAAATATATAATTCGGTAATTTGGTATAGGAAGCATTTGCGATTACAAAAATAAAAATGGGACTTCGTATTTTTCACCCAGGTGTCAAAATTCTACAACTATTTCTCTGGTATGTACTTCGAAATCGAATTGTAAATATTATTTTAGTCATGGTTGCAACTAAAATTTGACTAATAAAAATTAAACATTAGTTTGTGATTGATTATTGACTTTTAAAAGGCCTCACTTTTCACTTGTTAGTTAGACAGATTGAATTTTGCCAAACACTGCGCTCAACAGAATGCTGTTTTTATTCCTATCCGAGTTTCTCCAGAAGGAGGTGAGGAGGAGGAGATTTTTTTTGGATTGTGATGTCTTGAGAATTATTCTCTTTTCCGACTTTCTTTTTTCTTTTCTTCTTCCATTTAGGCTTAGGATAGGCTTTACTACTTGCTTCGAAACTTACTTGCGCTTATTAGTGTTGACCCATTGTAGTAAAAATTTTTTTAGGTTGTCTTTTCCATTTTAATATTTCGTTTTAAACCATTCGGAGTTTCTAATGAAGCTCTGAAGTCTCATGTATGATTCTGTCTTTTTTTTTTGATATGGCGGACTCTCGATTTGTTAAGCCAACGATTGGCATGTGAGATGAAAGATTGATTCTACTTCAATCTCGAATTTGCAACTTATACAGCCGTTAATTGTAAATAGACATAGCTTTTTTCCACCTATAATTACATATATCTGCATGCATATATGTATGAGATCTGTTTAGGGTAAATCGAACTTTGCTTAGTGTTTTTAATGTCAATCCCAACAAACGACATAACATCTTGATCGATATAAGAGAATTGGTTGTACCTTTTCTTGCGATTTTATCAGTCTTGCAATTTCTCAGAGCATCTTTGTAATTGAGAACCCAACAATGATCGATATGAAAATTACAGATCAGGGAGCCTACAAGAAAAGCGTGTTTTTAGAGGTTCAGAAAAGGCTCCAAAAGGAAAGGATTGAGTTTGATCATTTTTCCCATAAATGGAATAAAGATTTCGAAGTGATTTTCAAAGAAGTAAAAAAAGTGATGTATTCAACGATTCTGGGATGTAAATGAACTGCTTCAGTAAATCTTAAATCTAGTTTATTTACTCTTCCTTCAATTTACTTTTCTTCCATCTGGATTGAGGATTGAGTGCTATTGATCGTCATCACTTTCTATCAAAGCTTTTAAGTACAGTCCTCTTGACTATTCTACCAGAAAAGTATGAACGATGGAATCGGAAATGAAGTAAACCGGGCAAAGAAAGCTCTGGCTAAAGAGCATTGAACCTCTACAGCTAGTGACCGAGCGTTGATTGCTATATATATCCAGTTCAAACTGAAAGAAACTGATTAAGATCATGAGCAAAATTATTTCTGATATTTAAAATAAATTTGTTAGCGTTAGAAATAATCAAATTTACGGAACGGAAAAATCAATATTTTACAATAAAAGGATAATTTTTTGGAAGGCTCAACTTTCAAATTAATTTTAAAATAAATTTTTTCAAAAGTAGTTATAAAAATTTATGCTGGGTGTAAGTAAATGCTTTGACTATTTGAAGAAAAAACAAATATTTTAGTATCGCCTTTGATCTTTTCGTGCCCAGCCATAGCCAGCAAGCATTTTCCATGTACAATGGCAAAACATTTAAATATGCTTTAGGGAAGTAGAATAGTATAAGCGAGTAATTCTTTCAGCTACATATATACATGCAAACTACTAAAAATATTCCACTTTTTCATCTTTCTCGATCTAGGAATTGTCTTTTATACCTTGCCCTTTTTCTTAACTAACAAACAAACAAACAAAAGAAAGAAAGAATTCAAAAAAAAACTTTTACCTTTGTTCAATTAAAATTTTACATTTTTCTGTCTTGGTAACACCAAAGTAATTTTTATTTTCTTTGCGTTACACAAACAAGCCAAAAGTGTGTAACGCTCAAAAAGGAAATGAAAACGTATTAATCATGCGTACTGATCAGCGGCGCTGGACACAAGCTCGAATTCAAGCTTGTATGTTGCATCCTTGCTGCAGCAACACTTTTTTTTTTGGGTTAAAATAATAATAAAAAAAAATTCAAAAAAGAAAAAAAGAAAAAACAGTTCAATGTTGTAGTACAATGGTGAGGAGAAAGGTTTCCCCTTCGCACCTCTATCACCAGCGTGTAAAAAGTAACTTCATCAAGCATACACATTTTTATATTCTTCTTGTTTGATTTTATCAACAACGATTCATCAAAATTAATTGAAAATTTACGAGTTTTCGCACTTCAGTGTAGTTCTTTTACGCTTAGGATATATGTATATAGTAGAGGTGCTGCGCAAGTATTTGCAGATACGGCAACTTTGCCGAGTCCAGCAATTGGAACGCATTGGTGGCGGCACTTCAATTCACGAGGCGGCATGATGCACTTAAACAGTAGCCCCTCCGGTTAATCGATACGATGAAATCAATCTCTAATTGAAAACAATTTAAATAACGGAATTGAAAAGTTTTTCATTGTGTGAATACGAGCGAACTTGCAAAAGGGAGAATTCATTAAGATTTTTGTGTAAATTTTCTTCCGTAAAAAAAAAATTAATAATTCGAATAAACTATACTATCTGGTTTAAAGATTGGGTAAGAGGAACAAGTTTATCAAATATTTAGGCTACTTGACTGGTAAAACTTTTTAAACAAATACTGTCCATTTATGTAATTTTCATCAGGGAGGGAGGCTTTGTTCATATCCCAGTTAAAGCTGATTACAAACACATTTTATGTATTCTATCCCCTCCTCCCTCTGGAGCTAAATTTTAAGTTTGTAGATGCCCTTCTATAATATCCGGTAAGTAAACCTGTGAACATATAAATCATGATTTCTTCTCTTGATTGATTGGGTCAAAAAAAAAAGTTCTTAACTTAACATTGAAGTTTCTTTTATTTATATAGTATATGAACGGAAGTCACTCATTTTCATAGAGCTCTAGCAGTTAAGAAAAAATTTCATATTCAAATATTCTCATAGTTAAATTAACTTCTTTTCAAAAATAGCACAATAAACTTCTTTGAAAACCGCATACGCCTACATAACCTCATAACTAAATGCCATAAATGTCAGTCAGACCTATTTAAGGTAAGTTAACAATTTTCTTTTTTCGCACATGCGTTTGAAAATATGTGTATATTAGTTGAAGCACAACAAACAACAACAACGACAACCAACACTTTGTATAAATGAACAACGTGCGTTGTTGTTGTTGCTGCTGTTGTTGGTATTGTGTAATACTTGTTGACTCTAATTGAACATTTCTGTGAAAGTTAAATTTGTTGAATGCAAGCAGAAAACGCTGCAAAATAGTGCGAGTGAGTACCTAAACTATTTAAATTAATTATACAACAAGAAACACGTCGTCATATTTTATGTCAAATTGCATTTACCACAATTTCACTCAACTTGAAACTTGCATTTAGCGTTCGTTTGTACAGAGATCCCGACAGTAGCTTTATACCTCTACATATGCAGCACACGTGTCGGTGCATTCAGTATGTAATAAAGCCTATAAACTATGAGATATCTACACATGTGTATGGATGTGTATTAGCAGGTCTGCAAGAGGGGTGGTGGAAGGGGGACCTAAGCTGTCATGGTTCGGACATAACCTAAAAAAAATCTCATAACATTTTTTTCCGAGCCCGGGAGTCAGATTATATTTATTTTATGTTTTTGTAGTCGCTGAAACCGTGCCCGAGGTCTAAAAAACTCCAGCATGTGAGGTTTTTGACATAACCTGCAAAATATTTCGTTATTTAAGGCCACCTTCTGGTCTAGATTTTTCAAGTATAGACTTTTAAAAGTATTCTGTAAAATTTTCGTATCAATATTTCCAGTATTTCGACTTCTACAGCCTATTTAGCAGGTGAGCGCAGAAGCAGGTAAAAGGACCGACCGAAGTTTAAACTCATTTATCTCGAAACTATATTTTTCTGCACGGTGGGACACAAAAAACAAAAACTACGCCACCGATTTGTCTCAAATTTTACTATATTATTCAGAAAACCAGTGCTTATTGCAGGAACTAAAAACAACTTTCTACGTTGAATACTTCTTACTTTTTACATACAAAACGTAGTGAAAAAACGATCTGTTTTCGTAAAGTAAATTTCAACAACGGGCCATTTTGTCAAATTTTTTCTTTTTTTTTCGTTTTAGTTCCTGCGATAACTACATTCATACCAATTGTAACCTCTTTTTTTTTTTTTGTTTTAGATCAGTGGAAAATCCAAAACCTGTCCCACTAGCAAGATCCGTTTTTTGATGAGGGCAACTGTAATTTATTTTTTTTTTTATTATTAAAGTAATAAAGTATTGTTAAAGTAATAAAATATATCTACAAAGATTAAATACTATTGCTTATTATTTCATAAAAAAAAATCCTAAAAACTCGTCAAATTCAAGTGCTCTAGACCAGAAGGTCCCCTTAAGCTAAGTCAAAAACTTGACATGCTGGGGTTTTTTGGAACTCGGATTCGGATTCAGCGACTCCTTGTAGTAGTAAACATGGTCTGGCTCTGGGCTCGAAAAAAATTGCGTGAGATGTTTTGAGGTTATGTCAGAACCCTGATGTGCTGGGATTTTTTGTGCCTCGGATTTGGATTCACCGACCCCAAAAACATGTAGTAAACATGGTCTGATCTCCACATCCGAAAAAAATATTTTTTTTATAAAGTTTTTATGTTGGTTATGTCAGAACCGTTACGTGCTCGGATTTTTTGGACCTCGGATTCGGATTCAGCGACCCAAAAAACATATAATAAGCATAGTCTGGCCCCCGGGCTCGAAAAATTTTTTTTTTTGTGTGAGTGTGCTATTTTTACTAATATCACAGTTCAGCTCAAAAGGAGGTCTAAGACGATTTGAGTGTTCGACGACTTATAATAAAATGTTCTGCGAAATATTTTTATCTGAGACGTATTAACCTTTTAATATCCTCTTTTTTTCTAAAGAATTTGTTTGCAAAATTGACCAAAATTGATCTTGGTTGTTCCAAAATAGCAAAAATTGAGTAAGCTTTAACCCGTGAAAAACTCAAACCAAAGGTAAGAATTTGTTTGCAAAATTAACCATATCTTGGTTGTTCCAAAATAGCAAAAATTGAGTAAGCTTTAACCCGTGAAAAACTCAAACCAAAGGTAAACTTGTCACTTTATTTTATTTTTTGAGCTCCATACAAAAACCCAGTTATTATTATTTTTGAAAAAAACTACCATTTCGGCTTTTCAAACTCTTTCACCTCTTAAAGCAGCTTTCATTAATTGTTGCATCTTCCAATCTCACGTCTAATTCACAATGTATTGCGGCAATCAATGTTTGTTCCCCAGGTTAGGGATGGCTGAATCAATTCGTGCCTAGCAAGGTCTAGGGTCCTGTGAGAATCTCTCAAATATGTGGTCCGTCACAACTTATGCAAAAAATGTTCCAGAGGGTAACTGAGCACCGTCAAATCCTTCAACTTTAGCGGCAAGATCCATGGTTCTAGGAGTGACAAAGGTATATTTAATCAATTCTGTAGGTGAAACCTTTCAGGGCTCTATACTCTTCTAGGTGTTAAACGGAACTGATGATGATGAATTAGGAATTTAGAAGATGTTAGCTAGCAAGTAAAAGTAATTGATCCAAACATTTTTGTGAAATAAACTGGTTGCAGCAGTTGCTATAGTCTGGAGAAAAAAGATAATAGAAATATTGCAACTTATTTCAGTGACCTGCTTTTTTCTTCTCATACAAAGTCGGTAATATTTATGTGTATATATGTTTATTTTTTTAGTCAGTTGCCTAGTAATACTCAAAAGCGTACATTTTTTAAGCAATTTTTGATTGCAGTTAAAATGAGAAATAATAAAAAAAAATATTTTTAAGGAAAAACGTTTGGTCCCAGCTAAGAATGGAATTCAAGCCCCTACCTTCACGTTTCCACTGGAGCACCAAGGATATATTCAAAAACGTTTTTACTTAGAGAGATTTTTTTATTTACTGCATTATCTCTTCAAATATTTGAGATGGATTTATAGATTTGGATTGGAAAAGCTTCAGTGAACCCCTATCTCTTTTTATTCTCCTTTACTTAACTCTAAGAAGAAAACGTCAACAAAAATTTTCCTGAGCCGATTAAATAAGTTGTAGATCGAGCCCCAAAATTACGGATATTCTCCGAATCTGTCTTGAAACTTATACTTTTTGTTCAACATATTCTAAAATTATAGCAACCTAAGAATGTGTGAACTGTAAATCAAGTATGATTATTTGTGTATCCCTGAGTCTGTTCTTGAACTTATCATTCTTTTTAACGAACCCTAAAATCCATAATTGCTCATAATTGGTGTTAAATGGTTCCTAGCCAATACTTTTTTTTTTTTTTTTTTTGAAACAGCTACTTTCTTTTTAAGAGGTACGCCACTGCTACAAGTCTCAGAGCTCAACCTTTTTAAAAGTAGTACCTACCACATATTTTTAATATGCACACTTAGCTTTTTCATATTCTCATAGTATCTATGTGTATGTACATATGTAAATATGTTATCGTTTTATCCCAATGGAAAATTTGTGATCCATAAAAGCATTTTCAAATTGATAACTTGGTGCCAGGAAGTAAGGAAATTTCAAGCGCTAATGAAAAGAAAAAAATGATGAAAAATTTGCGCATTTTATAATTCTCATAAATTTTTTTGATTCTATTATATAATTTTCTTGTAAAACAATCATAGAGAGCTTGAAGAAATTTAAAAAAGAAATATTGTTTGCAAGATATTAGTTTTTCAATTTTCTATTAGACCAATTTATGTGTTTTTAACGAGATTATAATCACAGGCTTTTTAGTCGAAATTTCCCTACGCAAAGTCAGGCCTGACGAGAATGGGGTGGGTCGGGGGGGATTCCCACCGGACCCGGAGTTTTTGAGGGGGCCCGGATTTCAATCCAAATCTTAAAATCCGGAAAAACTTTAACAAGCGTCTATGCGTCTGAAAATTGAATTACAAACCATGAAAATGATTTATCGGGTTAATCATCTATCAATCGTGAAGACATTTTGCAGACGGGCCCGAGCCCTATATTAAAAAAGAATAAAGAACTTCCATCGATCCTGCTCAACTCAAACTAGAGTGTCAAGTTTAGCCAATCTACGCCTGGAAGCGAAATTTTGTTTTTTGATATTTTTAAATATTCCGAATTCTGAAACACATTCCTTATTGAGCAGTACGAAGATATTTATTGTATCATTTGTGGTGGGAAGAGATAAGGGCGGGGGGGAAGGCTGAGGTTATCCTCACCGGGCCCGAATTTTCTCTCGACGAATAGTTAACTATTTGCGTATGAAAATTTCGACCAAAAAGCCTGTGATTATAATCTCGTTAAAGATATTAGTTTTTGTTTAAGTAGGGGAAGATGAACTAAAACCGATACCGTTTTATAGTTTGCCTCATACATTTTTTAAACAAAGCTATAATTTAATATTTCTAGCATCGTTTCTTAGAGCATTCAATATCTCAACTTTTCTCCATATGAACCTGCGATTTATGTTTTATCGCTTTTTTAATATTTAACCTTCGAAAAACGTATTTTCTGTGTTTCTAGGTAACTTAATGCCCACACTACCGTCAATGACAAGATTACAATCCAATTGGGTATTCCATAGAGAAAAAGCGTTCGCAGTGACGAAAGGGAAGCGCTACAATGTCGGTAAAGAAGAGTTTTGTAATCCTTCCTTTTCCACTGGGATGCTTTCTTTTCATGCTAATAAGGTACCGTTGTTGGGTCAATGTAAGCATTCATTACTTAAATAGTTGGCAACACTGTCACTTAACATAGTCATTGTGTGTGTGTATTGTGTGTGAATAGTTTTGTATATGAAACGATATACAATGACGGCGATAAAGCCAACGCATATTAAATAGTTGGAGTTATTGGTTACATATACGAACACATACTTGCAAACATACCTGACACAACTACAAAGGCAGTATGTAGGCGCTTGAACGCCTATTGTTATGCATTGAATTATTAGAGTTTACGATATACTACACTTTGAAATTAAACACTGAATTGACAGATCGCAATATATTACACGTAATGAATTAAGTGCATTTCAAAGTTTATTTGTTTATTTACTTCTAAACCTTTTACTTCATTAAAAAATTCTTTAAGTACACAAGTATGTATTAGTTAAAACCACTCCGTAAAACTCTATATACAGAAATTTCAATATACTCGCTTTGTATCAACAACAATTTATAATAAAATTTAAAATAAAACCGAAAAGAACAAAAATTACCATCCAGCATGTTTCATCATGTAAATAAGCACTAGAACTGATTTAAGCTGCTTAACTGCTGATTTTCTGTGTGAAAAAGTTTTTCTTTACTGTAGGTTTTTTTTTTTTTTTGTGGCGGCAGCAATGGCAATAGAGTAGCGCATTGTTTTTCGCATTTTCCAATTTACATCATCGTCATTCTCGTCTGCGTCGTTGTCGTCATCATCGCCAACAGCATCAACAGTAAAAGTAAAAGCAACAGCAGCAGCAGCAACATCAACATGCAAAGTACTTTGCTAATTAGATGGCGTGAAATGTGGGTTAAAACGCTTACGACAACAATGCACGTTCTGCACTTTGCCAAGTAATTAATTAAGACAAGAAGGAAAACGTGCCAAAAACCACAAAACAACAACAAAAACAAAACTACTACCAACCAACAACTACCAAAATATATCTACATAATAAAACTATAGCAACAACAACAACAATAGCAAGAAGAACAACGCTAACAGCTACGACTACTAGCACAACTACCATTATAACAACAACAACAACAGCAACAACTAAAATGGAAGTAAAATCTAACGTCATAAATTGGTGACAAAATACAGAGGAAACTGCTTTTAATTACCATAATATATGTATGTATGTATGAATATAGAGTAAGCGAGTAAGCGAACAAACGAGCAAATGAGCATATACCACTGCTGTAGAAGATTATTATGAAGAAGAATAAACAGAAGCAGTTAACTAAAGGTTAAAGGAATTTTCTTTCATTTTAGCTAATTCAAGGAAGCGTAAAATTGACTTATATTTTATTACAGGTTACCAACTTGTAAGCTTAAGTTATATAAGCTGGAAAACCTTTTAACTAGTTATGCTTGCGACAGGAATTTATGAACAATTAAGAATAGTTTCCATAAAATGCAATCCCAACTAAATAAAGGATTTAGTATAATTAGGCAAGATTTTCTTATAATTATAACTTATGATTCAATTTTAGTCGAAGAACAGTGGAACTGTTAAGGTTTAACAGAAAACAAGTCCAAGTTATCAGCACTTATGTAGTGAGGTGAACGAAAGCTAAATTGGAACAACAAAAGCGGGACTGAGACAACGTCCCATTTGAACCAAAACTCGACAATTGAGTATTGTCTACGGGGCAAATCAAGCTATAGGGACAAAAAAAATGAACCAATGAAAATTTCATACATTTTGATTACGAGCAGAGACGCGATAAATGCACTTAGAATAATGGGGGGTGCTGAGTCCGGATCCGTGGTCCGTTTTTCTCTGCTACGCCACAATTTTTTTTATTGACATCAAAGACTTTAAAATTAAAAAAAAAAATGAAGTTCATATTTTTTTCATCAAAACATCCATTTTTACCAAAAAAAAAAATTTTCGGTTTTTTTTTTTTGTTTTCTAACTTTAAAAATTTTTAAAAAACTTTTTTGTTTTTTCGCAATTTTCTTCATCCAACGTTCACTTTTATCTCGTTGTTATCTTAACCCAGTAATGCCTATATGGCACCTTGTCGCTGAGCCGTTCCTGAGCCAGGTTCAAAAAAATTTGTTTGCTCAAGTTACTTTCTTACAAAGTAGATAGATCTACTTTGTGTTCTCGAACAATTAAATCCAAAAAATTTCTTAGTGTAAACACACAAATAAAAAAAAAAATTTTTAAAGTTAAAAAATAAAAAAAAAAAATCGAAAAATTTTTTTTTATTAAAATGGATGTTTTGATGAATAAAACTACGAACTGCCTTTTAATTTTTTTTTTCAATTTTAAAAATTTTGATGTCAATAAAAAAAATTGTGACGTAGCAGAGCAAAACGGACCACGGATTCGGACTCAGCGATCCCCCATTACCCTAAGGACACTTGTCCCGTCTCTGCTCATTTTTGGCTGTTCAACACTGCTATCAGTAAAAATAAAATGTTAAAGGAATGTAAAAATTAAAACTTTCTTGGCAATCTCTGAATCATTTAGAGCACTTGATAATGGATGAATACTTTTTTATTCGAAAGTAGACTTTAAATTAGAAAACCCTTTTCCTTTTTACGAGAAAACCCAAAAATTTGGGTTGTCCAAATAATGAAGAACCGAATGAGAATATTTTTTTTTTTCTTAAAACAATTGCAACAATATTTTTAATAAATTTTAAAACCATTTATTATTTTTATTAATAAAAAGAAACACATATCACCATATCACAATTTATATTTTAGTATTCGCAAAATTACTTTAGAAAATGTAATTTTGCAGCTCAGTGATGTTCACATAAATTCTTTTTTTTTTGGAACATGAACATAAAAAATTGCGAATACGAATATCGAAAACTATGCGAACTTTTCGCAAATGTGAATGCAAACCAAAAATACGAAAAAAGCAGGTATCCCTTTATTCTGTCACTTAATTTAGTTTACTCTTTTAATATAGTTCTGCTATAATAAATGATCGGATTTTTTGTTACGCCAGAACTGAATTTTAAAATTTTTTTAACAAAGAATTGATTGGAATTTTCAAATTTTCTGAGTAAGGTTTTGTTTTGATTTTCAAATAATATTATGGAGATTTTTCCATATCACTTGCCCACCCTGTATCTCCTCTAAATAACTTTCCGTAAATTTAACAATTTCTAACGATCCATCAGCTGGTGGAAAAACTAATATACCAACTGTAAAAATTTCGCCTTTTATTACCTTTCAAATAAGCCTAAATTTATATTTAGATCTGATAATGATTTTTGATTTCTAACTTTCTAAATTCAAATCCCAGAGGGGAAATTTCAAGTAAAAAAAAAAAACTCGAACCTTGTGAATACTAGTTTGCTTCATAGAATATCGTCTTTTAGAAACCCTATGTCGAATTTGGTCGCGTATTGTAATAAATATGAAAAGTTTAAAGAAACTTTCCATATTCCACGTGGAAGGGAAGGTTAGTACCTCCAAAGCGCTCCTCTAAATACAGCACTGCTGTCAAGTACTACTCCTTCCATAGCAATACCTGGAGGTATGAGGAATGAGAACATTAACATGAAGCCGAAAGGATGCTGAATATACTTTAAAATTCTAGGCGAGCTAACTGATTCTGTAGAGGAAGTAGGGAGTTCGGGTTATCATTCCGAGATGTTGTGAGATTTTGCCGTTTTTGGAACATCACAAATAGAGTGTGTTTGGGGCATCAAAAAAACTTGTTAAATATATAAAATAGTCGAAGCATGTACTTATTTTCCGATTTAGACCTGATTTTTAATATTATGAAAGTCAATTTAGTTTCTTGTTGAAGAAGTCGGTAGTTATGGATTATTTCTATATTTTTACAGATAAATTTGGTCGATATGGTTCGATTGATATTTCGTTGGATCGTTGCCTCGTAGCATAGGAAGATATTTTCCAATGTTTTCTCATCTTTTAGACAGACGCGAAAGGAGCTGTCCTGCTTTTTACCTAATTTTTTCGAGATGCTACCCTAAACTATATTGCTCTTAGAGAAACTCCTTAAAAATACTTATACAATTTTTACTGAGATAGACTTTGGTTAGAGGTAGATAGTTTTTGGTTAGAGGCCCCAATTAAAAATTTTGATTGCTTAAGCGTTGGATATAGGCTCAGAGGATGCTCGACTGTCTTCCTCTTTCTTATTTTAATTTTACTTGTGTGAGCTCTTGTTCCCTTTATTCCGGTCCAATGTTTTGCTTATTTCAAGGGATCTACAATATAGTGATCTTATTATTCTAGCCCAGTTCATTTAGCAGTTCTAGATATTATCATATTCAGAGAGAATATCTAAAAGGAGTCAAATGCTCTGATATGATCTTTTGAGACGGAATCGGATCGTAGAATTTTCAAGAACAGATTTGTAGTTGGAGTCAACTAGTGTCCTACCGATTATTCGGCTTCGGTTCTTCGGCTATTCGGCCTAAAATTGCACCTTCGGCTTCGGCAAAAAGTGGCCGAAGTTTTGGCCGAAGCCGAAGATTATAAGCATTTTATTTTATAATAATTTTTACTATAGATTGGAAGTAAAAATTTATGCAAATAAATAAATGTGAAGTGGTTATATAAAGTATTTACATTAGAATTTCTGTGTTATATTTTCTCCGTTTGCTTTTTCCATTTTTACTTTTGAAGTAACCCACAGATTTACAACCACACAAACAGTTATCAGTGATTTTTTTTTAACGAACAACCTGCTTGAGCTAATACAATTAGAGGCAGCAGAAGCCAGCCAAACTTTTTTACTTTTTAAGGAAGACTTGAAGCATATTGAAAAGAAGCCTGAATTGTTAGAGAAGCCGACATTTTCCATTACTGGCGTTTAACTTTTTTTTTTTGCTTTCAAGGAGGTCAAAAAAATTGAAAATTGTTTTGGCTAAAACCGCTCTACAATATATGTGTAAAGGGATTCTTTGAAATTTACAGTCGATTAAAAGTTACTGATATTTATTTGCAGGCCCTGATACTGCAGTCATGCATATTTGAACTTTGAAACTAGTTTTATGTTATGTGCTATTATGATGTTAGCGACAGTCAAAGTCAAAACTTGTCAAAAACAAAAAAATTAATTATTTTGTTTGAATTTTAGATAAAAATAAAAAAAATAAATAAAATACTTCCCGTCATACTAGCCAGATAAAAAAACTAGCTGTGAGTACCTAGGAATATAAATTTTTTATACAAAATATTTAGTTATTTAAAAAAAATTGATAAAAAGTTTATTCAACAACAAATTTATTTATTTATGCTTTTTACATTTAAATTTAGAGAGTTAATTCTGGTTCCGGCTACAGGTCTATCGATTAATACGCTGAATCAATCTTTGATTTTAGATAAGCAGAATCATGGCAGCCATCGGACAACTTTTTTTTTGGCACAGGTTTCTGTGAATGACAGTCGTTCTACAGATATATAGTCGATGTTACTGTATATTTTGACGTTAACAAATTTTTAAATGATTCTTGAAATAAATAATATTTGTCAGCTCCTTCGACAGTGAACAGTTATTTAGTGTTACTGGTCAGCTTTTTATTTGGAGTATCTACTATTTATATTTTTCTGTATATGTTTGCAAATACATAGGTAGAAAAAATTTACTTTCAGATTTTTATTTTTTATATTTTAAAAATCCTTCGGTCTTCGGCTTCGGCCGAAGGTTAGATGAATGGCCGAAGTTCGGCTTCGGCTTCGTCTTCGGCCAAAAAATCACCTTCGGTCGGACACTAGAGTCAACAGTAAAGTAAGCGAAGGCATTTTTTAAGTTTAACACTTATATGTAAACGAAGAATTGAGATAAACATAAGTATCTCCACCGAGAGTCCGACCATTTTTTAACAGACAATTCTGAATCGAATATCATATTTTAGGAACAATCACATTCGACACATTTCTGGATTGAAGTATACCTATATTTCATTAACACCTTTTTTTATAAATACAAGTGAACACCTACACATGCATATCCAAATACAAATGAACATATAATAATGTCATTAATTGCCCCGAAACTCACATCATTATCATTAGTATTTAATGAATCAAAATAAGAAGAAAAACAAAAAAACCAAAAATAAAAGAAAAAATGCAGCAAACATATGTGAAATTAAACCATTTCAAAATAAAAACTGAAAAAAAACACGAGACAAAAAAAAAAAAAAAAAAAATTAGCTGAAGGAGCTGTTTCGAGTGGAGTTCCTCAAATGCTCTTTGGGTGGTCCAATAATATGATAGACCAATCAACAAGTTTATTTGTATCAAAATATTTCTAAAGAAAAGGCACGGGGATATGGGCATGCTTGCGCAGTAACCAACATAACGCGGCAGGTAACTTTTATTTTGATGCCACACAAACACTCACACACACACTTAGTCACATATATGATGCCAGCATATTAGAAGAACAAAGCAGAACAAGCGGAAAATTGTGTTGAATGTTTTCATAAAAACAAAAAAAATTAAAAACAAAGAATTTGTCTGTCTGTCAGCTTGGGTGGTCCGTTCGGTGGTTGGTTGTAAAACTATTTTAAATATCTACCTACATATGTTTCAGTATTTTCGGCAAGAAAAACAAATAAATATCCCAATAATCTTTTAGCAAGTAACTAATTAAGTTTTTTTAAATTGATATCGTTTGCTAGTTTTGAGTTAACTGACAATATAATTAGCCTTTAAATGGTAAGGACACCGATTATTGTATAATGAAAAAAATATATGATGTATTAAAAAATGAGATAAGAATGAAAGTATCTCTGAGTTTTGCGAAAAATTAATTTTTATAAAAATGTTATTTTAAAAAAATGGGTTTATCTAAAAGAAACACGAAATATATGATTCCTAGTAGAGTTTCGGTCACTGAATCCAAATATAATAGCTAAATATTTCTATTTTATAAAACGGTAATTTTATTTAAATTTAAAAAAATAATTTTTCTCAGTTTTCAATTTCTATAATTTGTGAAGTTATTAATTTATAAAAGTTTTCTAAAAAAACGAAACGAAGCCAGTTTGAATGCTTGTATCTTTAAAGATACTGCATGCATTTAAGGGTTAATACATTTTTTTCTTAATTGCCTCAGTTGCGGACATACACAAATGGCTTTGATTAATTTATTTTTTAAATTAACGTGTCTGCAATTTGTCAATCACTAATTTGGTTCGTATCCTTGATGATCAATAAAACAGAAGCAGAAAAACTCATGCCAGCTGGACTTGATAGAAGTGAAACTTCCTTGGCAGTTTTGCAACTGTGAATATCAAAGGGAATAATAGTAGAGTGTAAGAGATAGTGTGTGCTTCGATATGAAATTTAAAAAAACATATAAGAATACCTAATATCAATAAATTATATTTAATTTATTCATAAAGTTTTTTATTTACCATATACTTCGAGTTAAAATTTTAAGTAAGTTCAAGGCTTTCCAGCCTAAAGCTCTGTCATTTTATTCTTGTTTAAGGGGGTATTCTACCCGAGATGGTCCGAAAAATCGATTTTTTTTTATTTAATATTTTTGATGTAGACAACGAGTTCTATGAGAAAAAAGAGGGGACAATGTATGGTCCTGGAATCGCTGATTAACCGTAAGTTACATCATTTGTAAGTACCATGTTTGTAAATCTTTAAACTCATTTTTCTCGAAACCATTTTTTTCGGGACGGTGGACACGAATCACAAAAAACCACTTGTCCAATTGACTTGAAATTTTACAAGGCTACTAAGCAAATGTATAGGTATGGCCTTATCTAAGATTATGGCGAAAGCATTTGTTTAACTAATGTTTTTAATGCAAAATATAAACAAAAACAAGGCAAAAAATCGTCATTTTTTTTCAAACGTCTGACTTAAATTGAAGAAAACTTTTTTTTCTTATTCCTTAAATGAGGCGATAGCAGGAAGTCTCACGATTAAAAAATGGATTACATTTTGTGTTTCAGAATATTTAAACCGGAGATATCATGTCCACCATGGAGCAACTATTTTCGGCAGGCTCAAGTTCGAGGAGTCGAATGAAGCCCCATTTACAATGGAGCGAGAACGCGAGGCGATGTTCGAAAGCGTCACGTCGACAAATTTTCATTCAATGTGTGCATATACAATGAACCGAGACGAGCTCTCGTCTCGCCAGTGAATTTCGAAAATTCGAAAAAACCACGTGAGCGAGACGCGATGTTGATACATGTAGAGCTGCCAGATGTACTACATACTGTTGAAATGAAATAAAAAATAAAGTGTATTAGTAGAAAACTGTGAAAAAACGGACTAACCTTTAGTGCAGCAATTATTGAACCAGTAAATAATCTTTTTTATTAAATTTTGCTGAAAATAACTGGATTTTAAAATATATACACAATTTTTGACAATGAATGATGGCAACTCTTAATAAAGAAAACACACTTTAAACAGCTGTTTCATATTAATCGCGCCTAGCTTAATTGTAAATTGAACAACGAGACTAGCGACGAGTGGTCCCGCTGCCGAAATCGACTTCGAAACTTCGAAATGGGGCTTGAACCATTATTAACAAAGATATTTTTAACATTAAAAACGAAAATTATTGTTCAAAACCTGTAGAAAAACCTGCAAAAAACCTCGAATAAAAATATTGAAAAGCTTTTCATTTACAACGATTTAAAAACATCGATACTTCGCACCATCTCGGCTTAAGAAATTGCAATTTTAATTTCAACGCCTCTTGACAAAGTCTAAAGCACAAAAGTGTCTAAAGTTTAATGGATGATTTTTATTAATAGAAAAAAAGTAGTAGTAGCTCAAACATTTTGACGTTACCGTTTCGGAACGGATGAGGCAGTTTCGTAAATTCGTATTGCGTTAAAAATAATAATCATAAAAATTTTAAATCACTTATTTTTGTGTTATTTCCCTTCTTTTTATTGGGAGTATGAATGTATAAATTCGTAATTGTGACTAACATCATATCTATTATATGCGCCATTTTTTTTGACATTGACAGTTATTCTATCTCGAAGAGCGCCAAAAATACTATAAGAATTGATCTGTCAAATAATTTTCATAATTTTACAAAAATGTTTTACTATAGCTGAAAATGTCGAATTTCGTGCCAACAAAACAAAATTTGCGGGAAGTTTTAATTTGATTCTTCCATTTAAAGAAAAACGCAACTGAAGCACATCGTTTTCTCACTGAAGCTTATCCTGACTGTGCTATAGACGTTAGAATGTGTCAGGTGTGGTATGCCCGTTTCAAAAGTGGTGATTTTGATGTTCAAGACAGGGAACGTTCAGGCGGCCCGAAAAAGTTCGAAGATGAAGAATTGAAGGCATTACTCGAAGAAGATTCATGTCAAACGCAACAAGAAATTGCAGAATCTTTAGGAGTTGATTAATCAACCATTTCTAAACGATTAAAAGCATTGGGAATGATTCAAAAGCAAGGAAATTGTGTGCCGTACGAATTGAAGCCGAGAGACGTCGAACGACGATTTTTCACATGTGAACTGCTGATTGAACGACAGAAAAGAAAAGGTTTTCTGCATCGTATTGTGACTGGCGATGAAAATTGGATACGTTACGATAACCCAAAGCGTAAAAAATCATGGGGACCGCCCGGACATGCATCAACATCAACGGCAAACCGAACATCCATGGATCCAAGCTCATGCTGTGTATTTGGTGGGATATGAAAGGTGTCGTGTATTATGAGCTGTTGAAACGGAATGAAACGATCACTGGCGACCGCTACCGACTACAATTGATGCGTTTGAGCCGAGCATTAAAGGATAAGAGGCCAGAATATGAGAATAGACACGACAAAGTTTTTCTTCAGCACGACAATGCTCGGTCGCATGTTGCAAGGCAAGTAAAAACATACTTGGAAACGCTGAAATGGGAAGTGCTACCCTACCCGCCGTATTTTCCAGACATTGCTCCTTCTGATTACCACTTGTTCCGATCGATGGCACATGGCCTGGCTGAACAGCACTTCCGTTCTTTCGAAGAACTCAAAAAATGGGTCGATTCGTGGATAGTCTCAAAAGATGAGGAGTTCTTTCAACGCGGAATCCATATGCTACCAGAAAGATGGGAAAAGGTTGTGGCTAACGATATTTTAAAGTATAAATTTATAATCACATTTTCACAATAAATGTCCAAATTACGAAAAAAAAAACGAGTTTATACATTCATACTCCACAATATATAAAAATAATGATTCTCGGGGTGGATGAGATAATTTCCTCCCAGTCGGTACCATACTTTCTTCACAGGATCCCTTAAAACTATAATAAGAAATTACTTTTCTTAAAAAATTGTAAGGAACACAACTATATAAAAATTTGGGACGTAGCTCCATTTCAGTTTCGGAACGGACACTTCATACACTACTATTGTAGCCTAAGGCCAAGCTTTAGGCATCCATTCAAGTTGTGAGTATTTTATTTGTATACGAATGTAATTGAAATGAACTTGGCGATTAGTTGGAGATTTTCTTCGAAAGAAGCTTTATAAGATTCGCCAATAAATTGTGTTCTGCTTAAATAAAAAAAAAAAAATGTACCAGGTGTTGTCCTGGATGAAGTAATAAACGAAATCCTGAAAAAAATCGAAAAATTTGCAAACAACTTTAGCGCCCATGTGTAATAACTGATTAAAACATTAACAAAACATAAGATAATGTATATACACTGTGCTACAAACTCTACAGCTGCAATATTTCGATTAAATTGTTACTCCCTGCATCTTCGACGAAAATTAAAAAAAAAAAAACAAAAAAAACTATCACTTAGGTACACAAAACAAACCACAACAAAATTTGTATAAATATAAATTAAAAAACGCGCAGTAATTAAATTGCAATATAAATTATTTTAGATTCTAACAATGTGCGCAGTAGCTTGCTGTAGCGCTGCCAAGCACTCATTGCAGCTCAGCTGCAGTTACACAAGCAGCACATTCAAGCAACCGACCAACATGAGTGCAACTGATTAATAATTATCAACGCTTATCGTATACACCGTTATCTGCTCATATGCCCCAAAACCAAGATGATGATATTTAAAAAAAAAAAAATAAAGCAAAAAAAAAAAACACAAAAAAACAAAACAGCAACACCATAGAAACCTGCTATCATCTCCGCTGCTTCATCATGCATTAAAGTTTCTTGGTATGTGCAGCAGGAAGCCATTCTCGCTCGCTATTGTAATAGGACGGACGAGTGTGTGCGCGCATGCGTCTTACGAGGAGTAGTTAGTTACCATTCCTGCAATTTCAGAACACACACTATCAACAAGTACTCGCGTACGTAGAATAGATTCATAGTAGTAAGTACAGGTGATCTGGGTACTAGATGATGCTGCTGCTGCCACTGAGATGCTGCTGCTGATGCTATTCCTGGTGCTGATGTTGCCCAGCATTGGAATGTGCAGGAACTAATGCAATTAATATTCAACGCCGATAGGTGACCATAATTTACGTGCTGAGTTTACGATGTTGTGGTTTTCGATTCTTATTCATATTAATATTTTTTTTTCTTCCTCCACATACGGCGATTGCGGCGATACCACCTTCAGGGTGTTACCAAACGCTACAGAAGGCGGAGTAGTTGAATGTAGTATTACAATAGAAATATGATGTGTAAAAGTTATTTGCTAGCGTGACATAGAATTGTAGTTGTTTCCATTGTATGTAGTAATAGTGGATATCTTCCTTCCTCTGTTCAAGATACATACATACATACATATGTATGTATTTTCCTTATAAAAAATCGGGTTTTCTTATAAAATATATGTATAAATTTTTTTAACACCATTGTATACATAGAAATGTAAACTATGACAAGCCACCAGTCTAGCTTCATATTTTACTTTACCTTTACTTTTGTAATCATGTGTGCAAGTGAGGTGCTCCTCCACTCGCTTCTTACTGATAAGCGCGATCTGTGCAAAAGATTCTTCTACAGTGATCTCGTTTCTCGTATATGTCTCGAAGAACACGTGCTGAAATCTTGCTGCAGTTGTATTTCCATATCTGCTTTAGTTATAAGCATGAAAAAATGCCTGCCACTCATAAAAATTACTAGAGCTATATTATCTGAAATGCATATCTCTTTGTTGTGTATCATCGTAGCTTGTATCATTGTTATGCCTAATGTGAACATTTAACGCTTTTGTTGTCTGCTTTTCAAATGGAATTTTTTTGCTTTAATTTTCTTAAGAATTTAATTAAAATTCTTCTTCTTTTTAAGAAGAACAAGAAGAAGAATTTTGCTGAATATAAGTGCATGCACATGAGGCCTCCCTGAAGTAGAAGTAACTAAGAAAACTACATTTTAACTACACATAAACTTAAGCAATCAGCTTATTAAAAAAATACTTGCGATATAATGGCAATCGTTGATAAATTGATAAATTTTTTTACCAACAATGAAGCACTGTAGCATGATAGTCGCCTGCAATGATGGCAGATGATCGTTTTGACGATTTGAATTCGTGTCTCAAATTGATTTCTGAATGTTCCCAATCAGTTTTGGAATATCTCAAATGTATTTCAGAATAACTACGAGTTGAAGTCAGAACATATTAGTATTTCGTTTCAGACTATTCTAAAAATGTTTTATAGCACTGTAGGGTAGAATGGGGAGCATTCGCCACTGGGCACATTTGCCACCCCCCTTATCTTCTAATTTAAGAAAGTTTTATAATTGAAACAATCTATAATTTGTGCTTTTATCGATCATCTTTCATCTCTTCTACTTTGACAGTTGAGCTTTGCAAGTGATCGTGGGCAGACGTGTTTTTGTGTTTTTCGGGAGGTTGCAAAAATATTTGATAGTAAGTAAATCTTGTAATAACTTTTTTATTCATTGAGTGAGAAAAAAGTAGTTCAACTATGTTATTCCAGAGTTATTTAATTAGAGAATAAGCATTAGTTTCTTTTTATAAAGGTTCAAAAAGTTTAAAAAAATTATGTTTTTATGAAAGTGGTTGCTCCTGGGGCGCATTCACCAGAATGCGGATGGGGCGGTTTCGACGGCATATGATATGAACTTTAGACAGTATAATGTTAAATTAAGTCATATCTAAATAAATTCCTCTGGATCAGTACTATCCACTTTAATTTACATTTATATACAAATGCTTATTTTTTTAATAAATAACTTATATTTTTTAACAAAATATTTTAAAAATGAATCATTTATATTTTTGTTACTTTATGTTATAAATAAATTTTCATAAATTAAAAATAAGTAGAACTTATTCTGACAGATAATATGTAATTGTAATATACAAGAACAAAAATTAAAAAAAAATAACTATTACTTTATCAAAAACCTTGAATTTTATTCCTTGGCGGTTGCACCCCACCCCCTTGACGAATGTACCCCCTGACTGGGGCACTTTCACCATTTTGGACTACTTGGAAAATCATCAAAAAATAATAGAAATCATTAAGATAATCATCAACTCATAAAGATAACTGATGAAAGCTAATAAATGTAGATTTCTAATTCAAAAAAAAACTATTAGTTTAGCCTAGACAACACTTTAAAAAAAAGTGGCGAATGCTCCCCTTCTACCCTACAACAGAAAAATAGTATCTGAGTTTTGACCTGAATTTTCTGGAGTATTTTAGGTCGCTGATCACGATTCTGTAAAAAATTGTTCCGGGTCAGGTCAGGTTCCGGGAAAGCATTTTTTTTTTATTTTTTTTTTTGCTTTTCTACATGAATTATGCAATTTTAAGAGTGTTGGATGAAAAGAAAATTTTTCATAAAATTTTAATTTTTTGTGTACCAGTTGTGGCCACTATAGTGGTCACCAATATATAGTTTTTAAAAAAACGTGAAACTTGATACACAAGGGTTTTTTAGGTCGCTGAATCAGAATCTGCAAAACAGAATTTTAAAATTAAAGATGGTGGATAAATTTTTAAAAAATTCATCTAATTCGTTTGAAACTTGTTACTTGGATGACTTTGGGGGGATCCGAATCTGTAAATAGAATTTCAAAATTCAAGTTGGCGGATCCTACATGGCGGACAAATCTTAAAATGGATGGAGTGGATGTGAATACTTCAACAATTGTGCAACTAAGAATGAAATCGTTGAACGAACGTAAACGTGGATAGTGTATCCTAGGGTGGCCTTTATATTTGAACTTTCTAAAAGTTAAGCCCCCAAATATCTGTCTTGTTTCAATCAATAAAGAAACAATCTGTGCAAAGTTTGAGTTCAATCGGACAACTTAGAGGCGGCCCTCATCGACTATGAAGTTATACATTGTTGCCCGGAAAGTCATTTTTTTTAGATAAAACCATTTTTCTTTCTTGCATTTCTTGAACATTACCATTCCATGAAAAAACACCTTACTTACTTACTTAGTTGGCATGAAAAAAAAATGAAAAAACAACACCGAGCTGATTAACCAGAATTGTTAGAGTTAACAATGGCTGCATTCACGACACTCATCAATTGCTAAACAGTTGCAGCTCATCAATTTTCGTGTTGTGAACATGCTGCGACTTTTTAGCGTTAACTATTCTATTGTGAATAGTTTTTTTTACTATTTTTCAAAAAATATTTAACAAAACCAAAAACTTAAATAATGAATATAAATGATTTAATATTTTTGCAAAGTATGTTTGACTATGGCGATAATATGAATATGTTTTGTCAATTACGACAGCCATAAAAAACAAAAATAATATATATAGAAGAAATAGATAAACATAAGCCGCTGTACACAAATCAACCGATGAAAAGTATCATACAAATTTTTCGCTACCAAAAATGGCGTTTGCTCACTAAAAATGTTGCCATTCACAATAGAATTTTACAACTGTTTAGGAATTTGATTTGATTTGATGAGTTTCGTTAATGCAGCCAATGATTTATGTGTTGAAGACAGGGCCATAGCCAGAAATTTTCTTCGGGGGGCGGGGGTTTTCATTCGAAGAAAATATTCATAAATAATATTTTTCAAACTGATGTTTAAATACAATAAATTAAATCAATGATACATTTGATGGACCCTATAAAATTAAAATTTTAGGAAAAATTTTCCGATTTTTTTAAATCTTAACCTAAAAAAAATGACCAAAAGTGACAAAAAATTCACAGAATAATTAAATTAAATTTTTTCAAATAAATATTTATCAATGTGCATTCTAATGCATTTTTTTTTTATCGTGAGGGACATAATTTCATTAACTCATTGACTTCCCACTACTGATGATGTACCCAACCTCAAAAAAATTACCAAAAATAGTAGAGGCTCATTTTTTTCAAGTGATCATCATTGGGAATTTGAGCCATTATCAATGATAAGGAACCCGGATGAGGTTGGCTTATATCCCCTAAATTCGTGAAGCATTGAAAGAGATCTTTCTAGTCATGGTGCTCTGAGCAATAATGCGTTAAAAAGTTAATTTTAAGATGGGTTTTGCTAATAAGATGGAGTTTTTGCGAAAGAATTTTTCACGTTGAACACGAATCTGAGGTCAAAACTTCCCATCACGTAACGTTTTAGGAAAAAAATGGGGTTCAAGCAAGTCTTATTTTACAAGGATCCGATAATTTTTTCTATTTTTACTAATTTTCAAACTTTTCAGACTGATTCAGGACGAAACCTTAAATCAAAAACAGTTACTGACCCAGAAAAACTATGAATGCAAGAGTGCTCAGTATTACTTTCTCTTTTTGAATCCATTGTCAAACCTCATGTCGAAGAAAACAAATCGGATTTGATCGCTTAGTGTAACTAAGATTTCAAATTTATTTTTTATATTTAACTTTTTAGATAAAAAACCGATGGAAGTAAAAAATATCGTTAAATAGATTTTATTTTGACTTTTTTTCCATCCATTGGCAATTAATATAAAAAATTAGAATAAAATTTCCACATTACGGGAGGTCAGAACCCCCAAACCCCCGTCCCCCCCTAAATATGGCCTTGGTTGAAGATATACCTTTCTCAAAACCAGTGTCAGTTATCTCTTAAAAAGAATTTGCGTTTTTCTTGCTCGGGTGTATTAATTTATTATAGCATGCGTCAATTGATAAATTATTAGGATACTGATCGAGAAATCAGAAAGGTGCTGCGGACAAATTTGTTACCCACCTCGAGCACTTAGCTCCCCAAACTGTGGCCTTATCATTATTTGATTAAAATGTTCCAACAGCGGTTAAGACAAATAAAGCTTAAATTAAATAAATCAGAACCGATTTCTTCAACAAAGAACTTTCAACATGGAAATATGATCCAGGTTACAAAGATGGAATTGAAAAACTTGAGAAGAAAGTTTGTTGTCGAAAACGTTACAGAAAAAAATGTGAAATTCATTCAGGAATACAATAACATTTTCACAAAAAATGATTTGTTTTGCAAATCGTTACCAAAAAACGAAAAAAATACCAAACAGCTACTAAATTCATTTTCATAGTGCGGATACACGAGAATGAATTTCGCTGAAATTTGGAATTTCAAATTTTGGTGGACACACGACAAAAAAGGAGTTTCATTAAGAATTTCATTTTTGACTGATTATAAGTTCGGAGAAGAAGAAGAATTTTGTGTGTGTTTTGTGAAAATAAAAATAAATTGAAATGTTACCTTTCAATTGAATTTGAATTGCAAAAATTTATATAGCAATTGCTCTCCGGCTACATTATTTTATTTTTCCACTCTTGCTATCTATATTTTTCTATTCTATATTTTCACTTTTTTAACAACCAGGTGTTTGAGGATTGCTGAGGCTTTCGGCATTTCAAACTAAATTCGTGGAAATTGTTGTGAAATTCATAATTGTTTCTATTGATATTATTTCTGTAAATTAAAATACGTTTCTCCTATAGAAGTCGTGGGCGATTATATTTTTCATGTTATTTCAGGAATTGTGTGAATTTACTTTTAAAACATTTGATTCCGAATAATTTCACACAATTTCCTGGATGTATCCAAATAAATTTATTTAAGAAGAAACAAGAAAATGGTTAAGATAGGGAAGACTATACCACTTTTGAACGAAGTTGATAGTTGCGTATACTATGATTCAACTTCAAGGCGTTGGAGGGTCACCTAGAAGTTGCCCGATGGAGCTGAAGTTTTGCACAGCCCGTTTTTTTTCTTAATTGGAACCGGATTAGTGCAAGGGAGTAGCAACATTTTTATTTTTGAAAAATTACCTTTAGCTAAGGGCCACAATTGTTCAATTTCTGGACAAATATATTTACATTTGTAACCTAATAATATTTAAAGAAGAGATGACTCGAACCTCGTTAAATTAAATTAAATTTTTCAAAAAGTCGTTCAAATTTGATTGAGTGACCCTTAAAACCACCGAGTAACAAGTTTTAAGCGCATTATAATAATTTTTAAAAAATTTGTTCGCCATATTGGATCAGCCATCTTGAATTTGAAATTCTGTTTACTGATTCGGATCCCCCCAAAACCTCCCGAGTAACAAGCCTCAGACGAATTAAATCAATTTTTCAAAAAGTCGTTCGCCATATTGTATCCACCAGACTGAATTTCGAAATTCTACTTACAGATTCGGATTCAGCGACCCCAAAAACCACCAAATAACAAGTTTCAGAAGAATTAGAACATTTTTTCAAAAAGTTGTTTGCCTACTGTTGGCGGCTGGGGTGACGGTTTGACGTTTGTAGTTACCGAATAGACTTCATATTAATAAAAACTTACACATAAAAAAAATTTTATGTTTCTGTGGAATATTGCTGGCCCCCTAAAGGTTAATCATTTTTGCAAGGAGTTTTTTATCTTTTAAGTTCACAGATAAACCATCTCACACAAAAGCGAAGGACTTTAGACCAATAAGCCTCACATCTTTTCTATTAAAGGTACTCGAAAGATTAATAGATACATATATCAGGACGAATATCCAAATGAAACTGACACTCTCCCAACATGCCTATATGAAGGGCAGATCTATTGAGACAGCGTTACATGAATTAGTGCAGTCGATTGAAAAATCCCTACACTTCAAAGAATTTGCACTTGCAGCCTTCCTCGATATAGAAGGTGCATTCAATAACATCCTCCCTTCAGCTATCACTTCAGCACTGATTGATCTCGGGGGGGATGACTCTATTACGGCCTTTGTCGACACTCTATTAACGAATAGGATCATTAACGCACAGCTAGGAATCTCTTCCATTAGAAGGTTTGCGGTCAGAGACACTCCGCAAGGTGGTGTCCTCTCGCCACTCCTCTGGAACATTGCTGTAAATGATCTCCTAACGAAACTTGAAAAAACAGGGTGCAAAGTAATTGCCTATGCGAATGATGTCGTCATCGCCGCTTCCGGGAAATTTCTTTGTACACTTGTAGACTTATTGCAACGAGCTCTGAATCTCCTTTCGTCCTGGTGCAATCACCGAGGACTATCGGTCAATGCATCCAAGACGGAATTAGTTCTATTCACTCGAAAGCACTCTATACCCAATTTCGATCCACCAACTCTAAATGGTAGTTCACTTATTGTCTCGGAACAAGCCAAATACCTTGGCCTCATCCTAGACAGGAAACTCAACTGGCGTGCCAACACGTCAGAAAGAGTACGTAAAGCCACAATAGCTCTCTATACTTGCAGGTCAGCTATAGGCAAGAAATGGGGGTTACAACCCAAGGTAATCATGTGGTTGTACACCAGTGTTATACGTCCTATTCTCTTATACGGCGTAGTAGTATGGTGGACAGTCATCTCAAAGAGCATCCATCACAAAGAATTAGACAAAGTACAGCGACTTGCTTCAATGTTAATTACAGGAGCACTGAAAACGACACCTTCAAAAGCGCTATACACAATCTTGGATCTTCTTCCAATAGATCTAGTCGGAAAGACCTCAGCGTCAATATCTGCAGTGAGACTGAATGCGATTCGTAGGTGGTCCCACACAAATTATGGTCATGGTAAGATACTTAGTGAAACTAAATTTCTTCCACTCTCTGTCGATCTCACCCTGTCCCCGCTATCCTTTGGCAACAGCTTTAGCACATGTATTCCATCTCGACAAGAGTGGAGTGCGAGTAATGTGGTACGCCCTGATATCATCGACTTTTATACTGATGGTTCAAAGTTGGATGGTAGGGTTGGGGGTGGGGTTCACTCTGAGCGCCTGAACATTTCGGCGCACTTTCGTTTTCCAGATCATTGCAGCGTCTTTCAGGCAGAGCTGCTTGCGATCACTGAAGCCGCAAATCTGATAAGGTGTAATGCGATACCTTGTAATGATATCTGCATTTTCACTGATAGTCAGGCGGCAATAAAATCCCTCCAATGCCCAGCTAACAACTCTAAAGTTGCCCTACAATGCAGATCGTCTCTGAACGAGACAGCCATGGCATACAACCTGCACCTTATATGGCTGCCTGGGCATAGCGACATTGAGAGAAACTGTAAGGCTGATGACCTCGCCAAACTTGGTACGACACTCAGCAATTCACTTATTACTGGTAATGCAGGTATACCGCTTGCCACGTGTAAACTTTTAATTAAAGACCACTTCTCCCACATTGCGAAGAGCAGATGGAGAATGGAACCAACTTGCGCTATCGCCAGACAGTTTTGGCCAATGCCTGACCATGATCGCACTAAAGCGCTCATTAATCTGGTCCGTGTCCACATAAGTAGGGTAGTTTCTATTCTAACCGGGCACTGCCTCATAGGCAGCCACGCACGTAGACTAGGTCTTCCTTATAATGACTTCTGCAGAAGCTGTAGAAATGAAGAGGAAGAAGAGACCATTTTCCACTTTATATGTAACTGCCCTGCTTTAGCAGCACGCAGACACAAAACTTTGGGAGCACCCTTCTATGGTAGACTCACAGAACTGGCAACCTCTGACATTAGAGACTTATCACGTTTTATTGCAAGCACAAATTGGTTTAATTAGGAGGGGATCAAGAGGTAACACTCGCCCCAAGGGTATCACAATGGACCAATAGGTCTCAGTGTGTTTTTTCATGAACAGCCCCAACAACCTAACCTAACCTAAGTTCACAGATCCTAGAAATTTTATGAAGAAAAAAACTGCTTACACCATTGGAACTCAAAAATCTATAAAAAAAATTGCTCACTCAATTCTAAGTTCAAAGTCTGCATTTCATAGCTTAAGGGTGAATTCAATCTAACATAATTTTATTTATTGCCATTTAATACTAATTGGTATTGAAGGAAACGAATTGAAAATTTATACCCAATGAAAAAAATCTACAAGTAAATTCTTATAAATCAAAATTATACAATAAAAAAATCATATGCAACGCTATTAAACGCCCTCTGATAATTTATATTACCTATATTCTACGTAATACTGGTATTTAAAGTTTGTATAAAAAAACAGACATCGCTTCCGAAATTGAAAAAATGCCTCAGGTTTCTGAACAAAAAAAAAAAAAAATACAACGAAAATATGCAATTTTCAACCAGGTGGCAATTGCCATGCATAATAGTAAAAAAATAAAAATAATAACTAATTGTTATGGCTTGTGTTTTGAAAAATCTACATGGCCGCAATAATAAAACATTTATATTCCGTAAAATATGTAAAACAAAATAACAAAAAAAAAAGAAACATGCAATACCAAAAGTGAACTTGGTAAATTTAATCAATTGCAGTTGCATTTTGCAGCTTCCGGGCTTTTTTATTTGGTTAGTTGTAGGTAGGTACACTCAATACCTCTATTGTGCTCGAGACTGCGGTTGGTATTTTTGGTATTTTATATTAAGAATTGTTGTGAGATTTTTGCTTTGTCGGTTTTGGATAAAATTTTAAAGCTTGAGGGTTTCTGAATGTTGCTATTGTTTCTTTTTTGTATTCAACATTTTGGGTGTATTGCGGTTTTCATGAGATGCTGGTATGCCATTTGAAGGTTGAGATTTTGAATATATAGGTATATAAGAATAAAGACTTGTTTCGGGGGGGGGGGGGGGGGGAAACAAATTTATGCATACTACAAAAGTGTGAATAATGCTATAAATTATATAAATATCAAGAATATTATGTGTGCTATTTTAATTTATATATTAAATTATAATATCTATAAAAAAATTGGCATATACATATGCTTAGTTTGTGTCACACATAAAACACATCAACAACAAACATTCATTGGTGCAACCTCAATATTTTTTTGTATGAATGTATACCCAAAAGGGCTTTAACCGCTCTAAAATGTATACCACGAAAAGACCACACCTTAGCAAATAAATGTTAATGTTTGTTGGCTGTTGCTGTTGGTGATGATGGTGATGCTGTTATTGCTTCTATGAGTTTGACTGAAAAAAAAAAAAAAAGACAGGAATGGCATGACAGCTACAATACATCAAGAATTATATATATATCAAATGGCATAAAAAATACAAAAAAAAAGTATGAAAAAAAAACTGGAACGCGCTTGAAAAACTTTTCGAAAGTTGGTGGTGATAATGTAAGCATGCCCATCATCACAAGAGCACAAACCAATTTTTGAAACTTAAGTATTGTTAGATTAATTTGGAATCTATTAAAGACAATTTACCCCAAAATTAGTTTTCGAAGTGATTTTAAAAGCTAGTTTCGCAAAATGGTATTATTCACTCTAGTTTTAACTGATAAAACTTTGATTGTGTGCTAGTTTTCGTGAAAACTAATTTTTCTCAAAACCAGGAAAAGTTGGTTTTATAGCTTCTAAAACTAGTTTTGGCTCATTTTATTATTCCTTTACCCTCGCCGTCTATATACATTGCCTTCCCACGCTGTGATCCATGATTGGGACGACATAGCTTTGCTTTTTACCAGCGATTTCGTATGAAAAAAAAAAAAACAAATTTGATTGATTAACCTTACGACGAAAATTAAACCATACCTTGTAACCAAGGCCGTATTTAGGGGGGAGGTTTTGGGTGTTCTGACCCCTTCCTTCCCCCCGAAATGTGAAAACTTTTTTCTAATTTTTGATATTGATTGCCAGTGGAAGGAAAAAAAGTCAAAATAAAATCTATTGAACGATTTTTTACTTCAATCGGTTTCTTTCTAAAAAGTCAAATATAAAAAAAAAAAAATTTAAATTAAAATTTGAATTGCAATCGTACGAAGTATGTAGCACGTCATGGCCAAAAACGGTATCTTCAAGGGTTTCAATCCCATTTTTTTAAAACGTGACTTGATGGGAAGTTTTGACCTCAGTGTTATTGGATCAGCTTCAAAGTTCTTAATTTTAAAATATAATTAATCCTTTAACCCATTATTGCCCAGAGCACCCCGACTCGGAAGATCTCTTTCATTTAGGGAATTTAGGGAATATATGCCAACTTCATCCGGGCTCCTCATCATTGACAATGGCCCGAATTCCCAATGATAATCATTTGAAAAAAAATTAGTCTCTGACTATTTTTGGCATTTTTTATCATTTTTTGGAGGTTGGGTACATTATCAGTAATGGCAAGTCAATGAGTTATCGAAATTATGTCTTTCACGATAAAAAATGTAATGGAATCCACATTGAATAATATTTATTTGAAAAAATTTAAATAGATTATTCTGTGAATTTTTTTGTAATTTTCGGCCATTTTTTTTAGATTAAGATTAAGAAACCTCGGAAACAAAAATTTTTCCTAAAGCTTTAAGACATTTATCCACTTTTCTCCCTAGTCTGATACGGTCCATCAAATGCATTATCGTATTTAATTTATTGTATTTAAACATTAGTTTCATAAAAATTTTATATGAATATTTTCTTCGAATGAAAACCCCGAAAAAAAAATCCTGGCTACGGCCCTGCTTGTAACGGCGCCAGAAAGGTGGGTTTACAATTGCGTTTACTTTTGTAATAAAAAATCAACAAATAAATGGTATTACAACAAAAGTCATTCTCTCAGCGCTGAGCGCAGCGAGTCCTGATTCTGCTTCGTTTTCTGGCGGCTGGTAGCTTCGAGGAAAATGCTGATGAAGCAGTGTATGTGTCCCAAGTGACCATAAGTGTGAATTTGCGAAAAGTGTGAGATGCGTTACTCCTATATTTCACCGATTTTATTCACATTCCACAGACACCGTCAGAGCTGCTATCTTCTGCTGCACTCCAGCTGGTTGATTTTGCTAGGATTATTAGAGCAATAGATTGCCCGCACGTATAAATATTATCGCCAGATGGTTTGTAGGTAAATAGTGTCCACTATTTATGTGTAATTATTGATTGTTATCGATTTATTTTCCAACCAATCATATTCATTTCATTTCTAGGCAGAAACTTTCCGCAATAGAAATGGATACTTATCTTCATATCGCTTATTTACTAAAAGACTGTCATAAGTCAAAAAACACGATTTTTGAGTTAATGATGCAGAATTATTCATTATGTCACGCTTTATATTGTGTTCATATTAATATCTTGTATACTCTGCGCTTGAGAACTATAAGATTTCTTCTTTTTTCTGCAAAGTGGGAGTCAATTGAAAACTTTAAATGCGTTTTCTGCAAAATCGCGTTTTTTGAGTTATGACCGTCTTTAAGTATGTTCAAACTGTATTCTCTTCTGTCAAATTTAAAAATGCGTTTGAATGCATATTCCCGGTATTTCGGCATGGACTCAAAGTAGCCGCCTTACATCGTTCGTTTTTGTCTTCATAATCTATGATATGGTTACTTTTTTTTCCTTTTTGTAAATATATAATATATAAATATATAAGATCACGGAAAAACAACGATTGTTTCGGAAATTAAAGTATCGGCAAATTTTCCTTAATTGGCGATGCGTTAATTGGTGTCGCACTTGTTTATGCAAAAGTCGATTGCAATTCAAAGCAATTCCAAAGGTTGGCTGTAATTGTTTTTGTGTCGGTGCTTTTGCTTCGTCAAGAACGTATATTAAAATGGGCCAATGATCATTGACGCTTTCATCTATCGAGTAACACGAATTATTATGTTGATCAACGTTTGATGGTTGACCGCTAGTTGCTAATGCAAGACAGTCCGAACCGAATCCAACCAGGTCTGCAATGGACACTCCCAAAATATTAGCCAGTTCCAGCATTGATCCTGTAATTTCAAACTCAAAGCTAGTGTATGAACACAAAACTAGCTATGCGATTGAAAGATGAGAATTTTTTTCAAAGCTAGTTTTTGGAAAATTTCAAAAAGCTAGTTTTCACGAAAATTAGTTTTATAGCTAGCTTTCAGAAAAGTGAATAATACGGCCGTTAGAATACTTACTCTAAAATCATTATGGAATATTGTAGTATTTGTAGCGCTTGAACCTAATCTATCTAATCTGTATCTAATTGTATGAATCAGTAATCCGTTTGTCCTTTTATTGTAAAATACTCGATGTACTTGAAATACATGAAAATTCTTAAAAGTCCTTGAAATACTTGAAATTGAGTTGCTGAATATCGGTACTTGAAAAAGTACTGGAACTTGAGTTTTTTCTAGTAACAGTTTCTAAATACTAAGTGCAGTGGTAATTGAAATTTTATAGCTCTGCTTGTAACATTCTGAACTCAATTCGGAATATTCATAAGCCAACTTGAATTATTCCGAATTCAATTTGTAACATTCTGAAATCTATATAGAATTTTTAAAATCTATTCGAGATATTTTGAAATCACCTTAGAATATTAAATTTGAAATGTATATTCCCAATGAAAAAAAAAAAAAAAATCCTGAGTTTTTTTTTTTTTTGAATAATTTTGAATTTGGTTTCAGTATTTTAATACTTGAAAATATTTTCAATTTCAAATATTCTGAAATTGTTTTGGAATATTTAAAAAATCACCAATCTGAAACCGATTTAGAATAATCTGAATTCAATCTGGAACAATCGAAAATCACTTGGATTTTTCTGAAATTAACTTGGATTATTATGAACTATATTTGAGATGTTAAGAATCTTTTGGGTTTGTATTACCATAATGTATAAATAACTAATAAAGTAAGTACTTTTGTGTACTGACTCACGGTATGTAATACACAGCACCATTTGCACAAATCAGTACATGTATTGCTGAAATCACTACATCTGGCAACCTAGTCTGAGTTAATTCAGTGTTGAACAAAAGTTGCGCACTGTATTTCTTTTTTGCTACATTTTCTTTTTTATAGTTTTTCATTGGATGAGAAACTTTCTTCGTATATATTTTCATCCCCTGTGAAACATAAGGATCTCGTCTCGATTTATTTCTCCGCCATGTTACGCAATATTAAAAAATGATTCAGTCGAAATTGTTTGATTCTGGTTTTAAGTATAACTAACGCTCGTATCTTTGTTCGGACCAAAAACTGTATATTTCTACCAAAATTGCTTAAAAAACAGTAAATCGATTTGGAAAAAACTGTATCGCGGTATCAATTTTATTAAAAGAACATTAACAAGGAAAGCAAATTACCCATCATTTGAGTTGTCTTCGTCCTCCATTTCAATATATCCTTCTGTTGTTGTTGCATTGTACTTGTCCTTTGAAGAAATGTAAAGAAGCGATTCCGGCTTTATTATGAGGTATTTATAGAAATCAACGCATGGATATTTCAAGTTGCATTTGACAATCAGAATCGCCTTCAATGTTTCCAGTTCCATCAAAAGTATACTTGCACCGTGCTGCCATTGTGCTCCCTTAAATTTTATATTTTTTTCGCGGTATTTTAGTTAAAAAAGCGGTATGCGGTTTTGGAGTCTAAAAAACTGTATATTACCGCGAAAAACTGTATAGATACGAGCGTTAAGTATAACAAATCAATTTTAATTCCGTTTTTTTAAATAGCTTTTGGACCATTGTTTGGAATAATAAAATGCCCCATTGGTTTCAACTAGTGTCTGCACTTTCATATTGCTTTACATGCCAATGGGTTTATTACTGTATTGTACAATTGTAATGTACAATTGGTTCAAAAACAAAATTCTGAAATATTTTCACCACTACAGAAATATTTTTGTGAAAATTTCAGCATGCGGTTATTGGACAAAAGTTATCGAATAAACAATAAATTATGCCACTAATTGAACACATCACAATCGAATGCATACATATGTCTGTAAAGAAAAATCTATAGGGACCCAAACACACACACACACGTACACACATCTTTACAGTTAAACTTTTAAGCCAAAAATCCAATCAAACACAAACAAATGCAAACAAATTGGCTGTGAAAATATGACCCAGTTTTTAAATATGAATCGAGAGCGCGCTGCATATTTAACAATGCTACAGCAGTGACATATAAAAAAAAAAATAAGGTACTGAACAGAACCAAACCGAACCTCGACCTCTCGCAGTGTGAAAACAATACAAATATGTATGTATTTGGCATTGCAATGTGTTAAAGGGTGTGGGTGCATGATGGGACGAGGGGAGTGTGAACATTAATACCTATGCGACTGCATGCATGCTGTGACACATTGGCGCAGAGAGACACATACACACATACGTACTAGGGCATGTACTATGTAGATGAACACGTGTTCTTTTTGTGGTACTAAAAAATAAAACTATCAGAGATACAACAGCAGCCTCAGCAGTAGCGTTGAACCAGCATCATTGCCAACGAACATCACCATCATCATAACCATCAACTTCGCCAGCCATCGTCAGCAACTATAGTCATCATCATCAGTAGCAGCAGATATGGCAGCATTGGCATACAGTGTAACAAACACACATTCACTCACATTGCATATGCAGCTTTTTTTCATGAGCTTGTGGAATTATGTTGCGGAACAATACATTCCATCCATTCCCAAAACAAAATAGCGCCAATTTTTAAAATGTTATTGGCACTCACCACGCCGCGCCACTCTATTCTATATAGCACAGTTCTCCCCCATATTGGGCGCTTATGATATTCGTTGTTATGGGTGTGTTTGTGTGTGTGTATTCAACGGTGACAATTCATTGACAATGGAGACTATTTGAATTGTCAATGCGGTTGATTTTACTGTTACAACTGCCACTACAGACAAACTGCTGTTGCTGCCAATAACTGTTGTTGTTTGCTGTTAGTTTTGTTGCTGCCGTTACTGTGTGCCATATGACACGATTATGTTGCGCTTTATCGTTAAATGTCAGTGAAGCTTGTGGTGGCGGGCGTATCAGGGTTAAAAAGTGCATTTGTACGAGTATAAAACAAAAGTTTATTACAATTGATTTTTTTTCCACATTTTTTATTGTTGCTCTGCGTTGCTCTTCTCAATGTTTTCAAAGTTAAGAATTTTTTATAATGCTTTATTCAAATTACATTTTCCCCTCTTTTCACATCTTTTATGCTTTCTGTTTTCATGTATTTAATTTTTTACTTTCACTATTGACTTTAAGTGTAGGTAGAAAGCAGAGCGCATGCAATCCAAATAAAATCTTTTTATCAGCTCATTCATGAAAGTGCACAAAAAACAAATGTAAATGGAAAAAAAATTAAAAATCAAATATTGTAACTTTTACTTTTAACTTATGAATACTGTATGTATTTAAGTACATAGTATGTGTATTTGCAGCATGCTGCATGCTGTAATAAAAACGCTATAGGTATATGAAATATAAATTTAAAAGAGTTAAAAGATTATTTACATTTATTTTCATATTTTTTGCATTGGAATTCTGGCAAAAACTTTTCTGTTTATTTAATTTTCTGTTATTTGCACATGCAACACACAAAATTTTTTGCATTACATTAAACACAAAAAGAAAAAAATAAAGGATTTTCATTGAATAACCCAAAACCCAAGTAAAAAAAAAGTAATTGAATTTTCAATTAAAATTTCGTGTACACCTATATTGGTGGTTCAAGTTTTGGGGTTTTATCACAATAATCAGTAAATGTATAAAAAAAAAAATTATAAAAATGTGTAAATGTTAAGTTTATGTGCATAAAATTCGTGCTGGTTTTCCTTATTCCCAAGATGACAGTTGACTACAATTATTATTTTTTTGTGTGTAATT
This sequence comes from Toxonevra muliebris, assembly GCA_963691655.1. Lineage (NCBI taxonomy): Eukaryota > Metazoa > Arthropoda > Insecta > Diptera > Pallopteridae > Toxonevra > Toxonevra muliebris. Next base: position 21,578,489 of record OY829326.1, read on the forward strand.
TCATTTTCAGATTAATTTTTTTTTTAATTTTTATAAATTTTCACTAACAAAAATAATTTATAACTCTATTTTTTTACATATACACATTTTACATACATACATTTATTAATAAAATAACAGGTGAGGTTTCACAAATAAACCACCTTTCTTTATAAGCAGAATACAGCAGGGTTCCTATTTAAACATTCATAAACAGAACAGGCACATGAACAAATTTTATGAACATTGAAAAATTTAACATTCTCAACATGATCAAATCACACTCTTGTTCCTGATCTGCTCGTATAGGTAAATTAAAGTGCCTCCCAAAAAAATGAACCTTGGTTAATTTTATGATGATTCCCAAAATACTTCGGCTTTATCGATTTTGTGTGAGCAAATTTTTTTGTAGTCTACTTTTGGCCAAATAAAACCTAACAAAAAATAGATACTCAAAAATAATTAAGCTCTACAGGGTGACAATTGTAAAGTGACGCAAGTTTAATACTCTGCAGCAAGCTTTGCCATTCACCGTTACTTTAATTTAAAAAGCAAATTCATTCATCATTGGCTTTGCTTTTAATTTCATTTGAATTTTTGTTATTACATTTTGAAATTTCCATAAAAATGGACAAGGAAAATATTCGTCGTGAAATTATGAAATTTCATTTGGCAAATTATAGTAGCCGTCAAATTGCAAAGGCTTTAAATTTGTCAAGTCGTACGGTAGACCGAGCTGTTATTCGATATAATGAAACTGGGGGTTTTGGAGATAGAGACCGGGGAAAATTTTCAACAGTTGCCACTACTGGTTTAACAGAAAAAATTCGTAAACGAATCAAGCGAAATCCAAGGCGCTCAATGAGAAAAATCTCTAAGGAAGTGGGAGTAAACCGTGAAACAGTGCGAATCATTGCAAAATCAAAGCTTAATCTTAAGCCGTACAAGCTCCGAAAAGCTCAAGATCTGAAACAAAAAAAGAAAGATTTGCGACTGCAAAGATGCAAGGCGTTGCTACAACATTCACGGTTGAACAACATTTCAATGCGCAAAATGACCGAATGTGGCTAACATCATCATCGCAACAAAATAGGACTGTTGGCCGAGTTCAAAAGCCAGCTTCCGTTATGGTATGGGCTGGAGTTTCCGCTAATGCCAGAACCCCTCTAATATTCGTTGAAGAGGGTGTTAAAATTGACCAGGTTTCTTATCGGAGCATTTTAGATGAACATGTTCTTCCCTGGGCCCAAGATACATTTGAAAATGAAAACTGGACTTTCCAGCAAGATTCTGAACCTTCCCACATGGCAAAATTAACGCAAACATGGATAAAAGACAATTTTTCTGGATTCATAACATCTCAAGAATGGCCACCATACTCCCCAGACTTGAATCCAATGGACTACTCTATTTGGAGTATTTTAGAGAGTAAGGCTTGTGCATCTCAACACCACAGTCTGGAGTCGCTGACAAATTCATTAGAGAAAGCCTGGACTGAAATTGATCAGGAAGTCCTGCGGCGAACTGTCCTACGATTTCCGGATCGATTGAAGGCATGTGTGCAGGCTAAAGGAGGTTATATTGAATGAGGTGGGGTTCAAATGAATGCAATATTAACACTTAATTGTACTTAATGGAAGTACGTCCTTTTGAAAATAACTGCTGAAATGTGTGCGTCACTTTACGATTGTCACCCTGTATATCAAAAAAAAATGTTTGAAAAATCTGCTAAAAAATTTAAAAAAAAATATAAAATTATTTGAATTTTAGAAAACGAATGAGAAACATCACTTAAATTTGTACAATAACCAAATTGTCTTGAATCTGTTACCAGGTTTGAAAAAACTTTTATATACTCATTTTTCATTATGTATTATTTGTGAGCTTTTACTTGGCCAAAAAGAGCCTTCAAATAAAATTTCTCCATACAAAAATCGATTTTTAAGTTGTTCTCAAAACGATTTCAGATATATTGGAATCATCATAAAATAAATCGAGGTTAATTTTTAGAAAGGTACAGTGAAAGCTTTTTTTTGTTTTTTTTTTGCATGAGGCTCGAAGTACTTAAAAGTAAAGCAATGTCGATTAGGTTGGAACACTGTCAAGATCGAAACACCGCGTTTTTTCGTTTTTCCACACTAGTGCCATCTACGTTTGCGTTTAAAATTTTCATGTCACTTAACCCTATTCATCCAACGTTATTTTATAACGTAAAGTCCCACGTAGTGACTTAGGGTCACGATATAGCATTAAATCGTCTATTCTCATTTCATTAAATTTGTTTTCTAAAATTGTTTAAAATCTGGTAAATAAACAACAAGAATAATTTGGAAAAATATAGTGGAACAAAAACCTTTCATTGCAGATTTTACAGAATTGCTTTGAAGCTCTTCATTTCTTCCTGTCCGCCATTTCAGCCCTTTTTTTAGTATTTTGCACTTTTTAAGGGTTTCATGTGAAATTTCGGCGATTTTGTTACGTATGTTGGCTTCAAGTTGTTAAAGAGACTCTGGTATATTGGCATAAACTTGGCTTATGAAGTATACTCACAAGAAAAAGTCAGGAACGGTGTCTTTGGTGTTAGCACTTTTTTCAAACGATATTTTGGTCTGTGCGAACGTTGCGTTAACGTAACAGACGACTGATTTTGAAAAAAAAAATTGGAAAATTTGTGCTGGACTGAAGTTTATTACATGTCAGATGACGATTTGACAGCAGCTGTCATTGTTTTTCCAGTTTAAGATCGGGTACCACAAAAAAATCACCCTGTATAATAACTTTATTTTTTTTTGGCACATAACTTATTAACGACGCTGTTTTATTACTGCAAAAATGCTGCCCTCTACTTCTCTATTCTTGTTAGGAAGAAAATAAATTGAAATGCTCCTTTTATATTTTGCATCGTACTAGTACAAGTTAATTGTTTTGACGACAAGCTTTACGACAGTTCTAAACTTGTTAAGTATTTTTCGGAAATTATATTTCTCTTTGGCCGTATGGCTTACAGAGCTGTTCCACTCCATGCTGTGCTAAGATTTAACTCTTAGCGCTGCCTTCCTTAGACACATACACAGGAAAATATCCGCTATCGCAAGTCCACCAAATGTTCATACCATATTTGTGTAGCCGTCTTCATTTATCAAGTTCCAAAGATTTCCAATCGAAGTAAATTTATTATGCGATCTACGTACCGATACCATGGCCCTATCACCAAATGCCAAATGACGCGATAAATCGGTAAATCTATGTCTTGGCACACAAGCACACAACATCAAATTGCCGTATAAAGCATCATAAAACTCTCCATAATCGGCAATGTCATGCTTTCTTACATCTGCATCTATCAACAAATTCAAACACATCGTTTCCTACCATTATTCCGGGTTTGATTTGTGGTACAGTACCTATTACAATATATAAATGTATATAGTGACTCACAGTCACTACGCACTTTTTTAATTATTTAATGATTTTGACTAATAAAGAAAAAAAAATAAAAAATCCATTTTTATGAAGACAACCGGTAAATGAACGAATAGGCCCTTGCCGTGAAAAAAAAGAAATCTGAAAAATATAACGATTTTAATTTCAATAGTGACTCAAAGTTACTGCGTGGGATGAATAGGGTTAAAGTTCAGTGCGCGAATACTGAAAGAAAACTAATTTACAGTTCCCCAAAAAGTGGACAAAATTAATCAAAAATAACATGCCAACAAAAAAATAAGTTGCTTAAAAGGGTTTGTTTGTTGATCGTTATGGTTGATCTAGCCGACCACCTAGCATGGAACCCAGCGGCCAAGACCTACATTGGCTCAGAATCCCTGATAAGTACAGGAAATCAAACCATAAAAAGCATTTTAAAAAATAAGGAATTGAACAGTACGTCTTCCTGCTAGACCTCCCTAAGTTTGCACAATCAAAGCTACTAATTAGGAATTTCGACCACAAAAGAACTGCCCAGTGTCTCAAGCTTAGCAAAAATCAACTCAGATTATAATCATGGCTTACCTCTCAGGGCACTGTAAACTGGGAGTCCATATGGAGAACTTAGTCGTAAATCAAGACAGCCCCCGTAGGTTTTGCTAAAGTGACAACGAAATACCGGAAACCGGTTTTCAGCCGCAGAAAATATTCATAAATAATTTTTATTAAACCGATTTTTAAATACAATAAACTAAATCGATGATACATTTGATGGACCCTATAAAATTAAAATTTTAGAAAAAATTTTCCGATTTTTTTTAATCTTAACCTCAAAAAATGGGCAAAAGTGACAAAAAATTCACAAAATAATCAAATTAAATTTTTTCAAATAAATATAATTCAATGTGCATTCTAATGCATTTTTTTTGTCGTGAACGATATAATTTCATTAACTCATTAACTCAAAAAAATTACCAAAAATAGTAGAGGCTCATTTTTTTCAAATGATCATCATTGAGAATTTGAGCCATTATCAATGATAAGGAACCCGAATGAGGTTGAGATCTTTCGTGGCGTTCTGACCAATAATGCGTTAAAAAATTAATTATATTTTAAGATTGCCTCCTAAACTGCATGGGTTTTGCTAATAAGATGGAGTTTTTTTGGAGGTCAAAAATTTCACATCACGTTACGTTTTAGAAAAAAAAATGGGGTTCAAGCAAGTCTTTTCTATTTTTATTAATTTTTAAACTTTTCAAACTGATTCAGGACGAAATTTAAAATCAACAGTTACTGACCTAGAAAAACTATGAATGCAGGAGTGCTCAGTATCACCTTCTCTTTTTGAATCCGTAGTCAAACCTCATGTCGAAGAAAACAAATCGGATTTGATCGCATAGTGTAACTAAGATTTCAAATTTATTTTTTATATTTAACTTTTTAGAAAAATAAAAACCGATGGAAGTAAAAAATATCGTTAAATAGATTTTATTTTGACTTTTTTTCTATCCATTGGCAATTAATACCAAAAATTAGAATAAAGTTTACACATTTCGGGGGGGTCAGAACCCCCAAAACTCCCCCCTAAATACGCCCTTGCTCGTGATAGACCAGAAAAATGTTTTGTATTATATTTAAACTTACCAAAGTTGCAGCAAAAATCATTAAGTTGAGGCTCTGAACACAACGCTCAGATATATATTACACTTAGAGAAAACGTTTTTCTGTTCATTACATACAACAGATATTTTTTTTTAATTCATTAATTTTTTTTTTATTTTAATTCAATAGTTTTTTTTTTATTAATTTTCAAAGTAATATATATTAAAACATGTTGAATTGAGATGAAAACTATTTTTATTTCATTGTATTTTTCTCTGAGTGCATATGTACACTGACTAACTGACTAATACGAAAATTATCATGACATATATGTATGTAGACCTGAATGCAGCAGCATAAGTACGAACCTACATATGCATTCACCATTAATTGAGGTACCAAAAATTTCTTCGCTGTCTCTCGAACATTTTCGACATTTTTTGCTGTTCGTAGTGTATTCTCGCCACGAAACTACCAAATTGGATGACAATTTTTCAAAAACAACAACAAAAAAAAAAACAAACATATTCACATATGTATGTAACAACTTCTTACGGTTATGTCCCATTATTGTGATTTATGCGGGCCAAAACAAGAAGCGGATGGATAAACGGACGGACAGACGGACAATGTATTCTCTGCCAAGCAATGCTCTGATGATGCAAGTGTTAACACAACACGATTCTCGTGATGATGATTATTTTGAATTTGAGTTCCTTTATTTTTATTTTTTTTTTTTTTTTGGGATAAGAATAACAACAAGAATAAACCAAAAAAAAAATAAAAAATAAACAATATGAACAAAAATTTCAAGAAAAATGTTGTTGGCAATTTGGCGACAATTGTTGTTCTAAAGTATTTGTGTACCAATATTATTTTTCTCGTAGTTTTTTTTTGTTTTCAATTTAAATTGAATTTCACTTAAATCGCTTAAGAAAGTTTTCAATTGTTTTAAAGGAGCAGCAGTTAAAACAGCAACAGGAATGCATTTCATTACGTAACAGGAAATCACGTTATTTTCTTACTTTTACATGAAAATGGTGAAATTTTTTTTTTTGTTTTTTTTTTTTGTTATAATGGAAAACATTAAAAAACTTTTGAATTTTTAAATTTTTTGGTACTTACACATTTGGAAATTAACCCATGCATCCCAGCTCTTCGGCTTTGTGGGAATTACAATAATAATTTAATATGTAGGTCCAGATCAAGAAATAATTCTTACAGTTTTTGTGCTCGTTCTAAATAAAATCATTAAAAATATTAATAGTTGAAAAAGCTGGTTTCCAATCTCTAGAATCTTTGAATATCGAAAAATTTAAGTTAAAGTAAAAAATCAAAGTTTGGAGTTACCGTATCAGGTAGTAGCATCTGTCACTAATGTCGCACCTAACATACCTACCTTTTCACCCCTCATTAGCCTGTAGATTTTTACTTTCCCTCGCATATAGATGTTTCCTACCAAAAAAACATAAACGCAAAACAAATCATAAATATATTCTTTAAAAATGAATTGTTTATAATCATTTAAGATAAAAATCCAATTAAGCATTAATAAACACTAACTTATTTGACATTTATTGTTTATGTCACAGAGACTTATGGTCACACTTAAGCCATAACATATCTACTGAAGATGAAGCAGAACAAAAATATGAGAAGATCTTCATGGTTGAGTCTGTACTGCACAATTTAAGCTTCAACAAAATGTACACAAAAAATCTACTTAAATTTTTTTTTTTTTTTTTGTTTTTTGGTTTCAAGAAAACAAACATCTTCATCTTCGAGATGCGACCGCAGCACTTATATCAAGCGTTTATATCGTAACGTCACTTCTGCTGCTTAAAAAAAAAGTTTCCTCTCGTTCATATCCTTTAAAAGTCAAAAGCATAAGAAGAAAAAGTTAAACCGATTTCACACACACACACACATTCACTCACATTCTCCTTCATTTTCATTTCATTTTTATTATTATAAATCCTTTCGATTGCATTTCACACCTCATTGAGATTGCTTATAAAAATGCCTTAATAACTTAACTAAGCTGCCGATATTGGGTAGCAAAAACAAAAATACCATACCCAGTAGGAAATTGCATGTGATGTTAGTTGTGAAATTGAATGTTTTTCTAATTCGGAATTTATGAAATTCCGTTCACTCCAAAACCAATCCGGATGCTTGAAATTCTTATTGCAAAAAGCGGATTTATTCCTAACCCATCTGAACTCAATAGTGTCTAAAGTAATTCAGCACAACTCTTGAGAACTAAGTTATTCAATTAAGATTTTCGGTCTAGAATAACCACTTCTATTAAAGTTTTTGAAAGCTCGAGAAAGTATGAAGAATCAGATTTAAGAAAATCACTTTTTCATTGAAGAACTTTTCCGGAACTGAATAGTGCCAATATTTCTTCCTGAAAACCTCAAATCTTGACTTCAATAAGTTTCGTAAGTAAGGTTTAACTTCGGTGATATGTATATAGAATGAACTTTATTTTATGTTTTTATTGAATTCAGAAATACCGATCAGAGTGGCTGAGATTTTTCTTTGAAAAAAGGGGGTGGTGGACCCCAGTATATCTGACGTAATTTTTTCTGTACAACTCTTTAGCAATATAAATTAAAATATTTATTCTGGAATAAGGATTTATGTATGCATATTCAGGGAAAAACTCTGTGACGAAAATCAAGGTATTTTGAGCCTGGTCCAATTGACAGAAGAAAAGAAGGATTTGTTGAATTTGCCGTAATTATCATAACTAGGGGCACAAATTACATACACGATAAACAAAGTTAACATTGGTTTTCAAATTAGAAATTCAAAATCTTAAATGCCGGTTATATGAAAGAAAAACGCGTGAAAACCTACTAATATTTTTTAGGTATAGTATCTGTCTTTTACTTTCTTATAGCAGATCTTTAAATTCTATATGATATATTCTATTGATTTCATGGTATTCAATATTAATTTAATAGTATAAAATTTGGGTTTCTAATCATAACATAAAACCAGGCAATCGGGTATGAAATCTCTAATTTAACGTTTTTATTATTATTAATTAACGGTATGTGCACTACGATCTGAATATCTACATATTGTGCCCGTCAAGTAGTAATAGGACCTACTTCTAGAGATTTCAATATTCCATTTGGTATTTCCATCTGCGTATTCAATGCCTTGATAATCACTTGAGTGTCGGTTAGAATCGTTTTGGTTTCGGTAATTCCGCTTGAGGTTGAAATAAGCACACCTATCAATGGCGTATATTTTCGACTGAAAGATACTGGTATACTTACCCATAGGCTCTGAGTATTTTGTCCTCGACCCATAAACACCTACTCCTCTACCCTCTTCATTAAGAGACCCGTTTGTGTTGTGTTGGTTTATATAATAGGTTTCAGATATGCCCTCTCTTTATTACTGAGTTCAGTTTTAAACCTTTGGACGAAACTAAATTTCGGTGTGTTATATCTTGCTATTGAGATTTCAGAATATTGCCTCGTAAGATTATTAATTTTCTTTTAGTTAAAGCAACATCTTGACCCGACGTTTCTTCCAGTCACCCAATAGATGGTTCTCCCGCCTTCGAGTCGGGATATAAATATGAAAAAGTGATAGTTCTAAAATGGCTTTCAGTGATACCGTTGAACAATCTTTCTTAACCCTAATTATGCACTCACGAGCTAGTCAGTGTAATTTAACCCTTCGGAGGGCGCGCTCTGAAAAATTACAAGAGAGGGCGCGCCGCGGCAATTTAGTCGCAAGGTGAATTTCATAGTATCGACTGCAATTTTTCTTAGTTATAGCAAAAAAATCATTAATATAAAACAATTGATTGCTTTTTAGTGATATTGAAATATATTTTAAGCATTTATTTTTAAATATTTATTTGTCATCGTTTTGACTTTGAAAAAATTTCATCAAGCTACCCTTGAATTTTTTTGTTACACGAGATGGCGCGCCGCGACAAATTAGCCGCAAAAGCGAGATACCAATTTTCAAACACAATTAACAGCTAAACGATGTAACGCAGAAACCAACGGCTAACGGTAAACCACTCTGCATCTCAAAACTTACAATGTCACTTGAGTGGCAGCGGTCGGCTACTATGATTTGTATTTAAAAAACACAAAATAAACAATTTGCGGCTAATTTGCCGCGGCGCGCCCTCCAAAGGGTTAAAGGAATTCCACAGAGTTTTCTTCAGGTCCCGAAAGTTCTAGTTACTTTCGTGTGAAAGTAAGTAAATCTTTTGTCTTACCCAATTGTTGAATAGTGAGGGATCCATGGTAAATAAGAAAGGTTTTACTCTGATTGATTAATAAGACCTTTGTGAGTTGGTTTAATAAGTTCTGTCAAGGTTGAACTAAACCTTCCAGTGACAACTATTCCAAGATCATCCATAGAACCGATAATTTTATAAATCATTAATAGAAGATCATCGATAACTAATGGCCGCTTTAAAATTCTTAAAATTCAAAGTTTGACATAGAAGATCTGATAAAAAATTACAATAAAATAGTTCAAAAACAGAAAGTCGCCGTGTCGTAAGAGGTATATGCCGGACTGCTGCCCAGCGTGCGCGAGTTTGATATAAGGTCAAAAAATCAATCGAAATAGAAAATACAAAAAAAAAAAAAAAAACAGAGAAATTCGCTTTTAAAAAGCTGAGACCTTTGGATTTGGCTTAGAACTGTGGGTTCTTTAATTTTGTGTACCTAATAGCACAACATAAATGAATTCGGAATTATCAGCCTACGACATAATAGCAGTAGTAGTTCAAAAGTTGAATAAGTATGTAGTTTATTGTTAAGCTAATGGAAAATTAATTCTAGACAGTTGAAAATAAGTAAAATCGACATTTTACATTTTTGGGTAAGAGATTCTTCAATTTGTGGCTTCTGTTGTCATATTTCGATTCATTCTACCCAGAAAATTGAAACTTTCATCTTTTTAGGGGTCTGTGTAAGATCATACTGTCACTGAGGAACTGGCACTAAATTATTGTATTTAATTTGGAATAATTGATTCAAATAACTTGCGAAATATAATAGCACAAGTTTGAAAAAAATTTCCTGTAACGTTTGTTATAGTCAATAACAATATTACCCAAATAAAAATATTTTTAGCTGTGTTTTATTCGGCAGTCAGTTTAACATGTGCGAATAAAACGACCAAGTTGTTAAGTCTCTTTTTCGTTATGATGTTATTCACAATGAAACTGCTCAGCAGCTAGAACTGAAACATTTTAATAGATCCCAGTCATTGCGGTCAATTGCAGGCATTGTTTTTTGTTTTTACTCTTTATAAGAATATTTACGATGATACGATGATTTTAACTTATTTTCACCGCCAAACATTTCAAATATTTTCTTTTTCTTTTTTTGTTTCGCTATTGGCAGTTCACAATAGAATTTGATGTAGTTAAACAACTTGTTAAGTATACATAACCGTCATAATTATACGTGTTATCTCTACCGCTTTGTTGTTGTATTCCCGTACAATTATCGCTGCTAGTTATGCATAACTAGAAGCAAATGGCGAATAAAACGCAGCTTCTAAATCATTATACCAAATTATTTAACTTTGCTCGAAAGTTTTAATTTTTTTATCGCATCTTGAAGCTTGTTTCCTTAAAACCGCGCATAAATTGATCCCTAGCTATTCGCTCCATTTCCTACTGGGTTTGTGAAGTATATGCTGCTGCTGTGCGTATAGTACTTGAATCTGTGCTACCTTGTTGCTTATGGCATATAATAAAATTTTTCGCATGTATTTATAAGAAATATTTTCTGTATTTATATACCCGCACATGCGAATACTTTGCGTGCTAAAAGTAGCATCTGCATTTGTTGCGCAAAGTAACAGTGACTGAGTCAGAGCCAGAGACCTGTCGGAATCATTTAAAGTTTCTGTATATCTTAAATACTTTTATGAATTATGACAATTACTTTTAATTTTTGCTGTTGTGTGTTTGGAAATCGAAAATGCTTTTACTGCTATACTATATATTTACAATATTTATAGCTTAATTCTTTCAAGCTTTTTTTTTTTGTTTTTTTTTTTGGGCAAATATTAACTTTGGCTTTGGATGCACGGAAAGCATCCGTGAAATTTAATTTGAACGAAAATTTTCAACTCACGTCACATCAATTTCAATATGAATACGCTTCATTTAACACCATCTAACACATCTTTAATAAAAATGATGGCTGACATTCAATTTAATCGCGTTTATCTTTTTAATATGATATCAAAAGTGCTTCCGAATGCGCAGAAATTCGTTTCAAATCGCATTTCATTTATCAATTACACATTTATGTACAATTTCTTTTTGTTTTTTTTTTTATATATACCGAAATGTCTTAGCCAAGTGTCTACAGATATAAATTAAATCATACGAAATATCAAAAGAAACAGAAGGAAACAACTTGTTTGTTGTTGTTGTTTTCAATCTACAGTGGGATGAGGTAATGAAATTTGCAGCAGTTTTAAGAACATTAGAGCAATTTTGCATCATTTTTGGAGAATTCAAAAATTTAAGCAGAAAATTTCCAAAAACTATTAAAGAATTAAGTCAACACAACTGTGTATAACTTTAAAAGTTAATGAGATTTTGTGGTTCTTTTTAAAAAATTCATAAAATTTAGCGACCTCAAAATCATTTAAGAATGGCTAGTCATTAATAACTAATTTTTCTCATTGATCCAGTATTTTTAAAACTTTTGATGCTTGTTCATATTTTCGAGCTTCTTTCACACTGTGCAAATCTATTTCAATTCTTCCTTTTCCAAGACTTTTCGGTCTTCACTTCACTTTTCGACTGAAAGTGTGTACATAGTAATGCATACTTTCATACTACATACATATATAGTACAAGTAGAATTTCTTGGCCTACAGTCATAGCTAGTTTACTACTATAATACACTACTACCAACTATCAACTACCACTTCTACTTCATCTTCATTGTACATTTTCTCCTTTTTCTAGTACAAATGGTAGGAGGTACACTTGATGTAGAAACATTCAACCTACCACTACTCCAGTACAATGATGATTAATTGACTTTCAAATTGGTTGAAATTTTTAATTTTTTATTCGCAACAAAGTGATTAATCAAAAAATGGCGTAAAGACGTAAGATGTTGGTACCTGGAAATATAACAAGCAAGCTGCTGGCTGACTAGCTGGTTGACTAGCAAACAGTAAGTTGCATTTGTATATTGAGAAGCGGCGCGAAAAGAAAATACTTTAACCAATTCTTTTCTTTGTCACTGACATCCAAACAACATTAGAGGAACAACAACTACAACAGAAGCATCAACAGCTACATTCAATGTGAAGGCTCAAATAGGCTCAAACAATATTCTCTTTTTAATGTCGCAACATTTATTTTGTTGTACTTTTGGAAAGGAATCGACAAGGGTGTATTGAAAAGCATAGCAACAATGAATATTTGAATAGAGGGAGTTTTATGAATAATGAATATATTTTTGGGATAAAAAAAGCTCTTCTCGATAAATATCTAAGCCATTATGATCATTGCCCTTGAATTGAAGGAACTTAAAATACCTTAAACTTACTTTGGGAAACTATTGGATTTATACAGTTTTTAGAATGCTTTAAAAAACGTACTTGGTAATTGAGAAAAACTATTTAAAATTTGTATGAGGAGTATAATTTATATTGGGACCGACTATGAGATCAACAAAATTTAAACAGATAAACAAAGTACGAGAATATTAACAAAAGTTCGTTAAGATGATGGAGGATTTGTAGTAATATTTAAAAATTTCATATAAAATTTCGAGATCTGGGGACGAGAAAAATTAAAATTACTGATGTAATATCGGTAGAAATCCCCACCGCCAACAGAGCACGAAATTCGATTTGCTTTTTCAAAAAATTTCGACGATAACTTAAGCTAATGAACACTTTTCATGAATGCCAAAGTACGTAGAAAATGCGTCATTCCTTATGAGTCTTTCTAATTGATATAAAAGTTTCCAAATTGCACATTTTTCCATTGGGGACGACCCTTGAGAAAGCAGTGCGACTGACTGTGACTGACTATATACAGGGGCGGATACAAGGGGAAGGGGGGAGGGGGCGAGGGAAGGGGGAAATTTCCTCCTTCAAAAGATTTTCAAACACTTAAAAATTTAATAACTTAAACAGGCAAAAAGGTGAGCTTTCAATTATAAGAATAATGAATAATCTTGCTCATTAAACCACTTTCCTTCTCTATCTAAATGTGCTGAAATAATAATGATATCTAAAACAAATAAACCTGAAAACTCAGTGCCCTCATATAGACCTATAAGTTTGCTGGCAATATTCTCGAAAATATTTGAAGTAGTGGATTGCTAATAATACAAGAAAATAAGAATATAGTTCCGAATCACCAACCGTCATAAGCACGGCACTCTTGAGCATAGTGAATATTGTCACTGACTTTCTGGAACGCAAAAAATTTGGCTCTGCCATATTTTTGGGCATTCAGGAAGCGTTCGAAAAAGTTTGGCATCAAGGGCTGTTATACAAATTAAAAAATTTACTTCCAGCTCCATTTTATTTAGTCTTAAAGTCCTATTATTCTATGTCAAAGTAAATGGTGAAATATCAGCCAAATGTCAAGTGAAAGCCGGAGTACCACAGGGCTGTGTTCTGGGTCCTGCTCTTTATTCGATTTTTACAAGTCCTACAATTTAGCTCCCACAGAAGCTGCTAATCTAGTTCAGAAACAGCTTGACGACGTTCAACAATGGATGAGTGCTTGACTGGAGTTCCATCGACCTCAGGTTCGATTCCCAGATGGGGTTAAATTCTTAAAAATCATCCAAAGGGATTGTCCAAATAGCATGGATAATTTCGGAGATTTGGTTCTTAATTACGTGACTCAACTACTAGTTCAACGGGTTCTACTCTCAGGTAGAGAATTTAATGTACCTAAAAAAAAAAACAAAATTATAGATTTCGGGTCGATATAAAGAAAATCCCAGATGGAAAAGAGAAAATTTGAACACAGGGTAGGAATCAGCGACCTTAAATTATTCTTAAAATTTTACTAATTCTCGACCCAACCAATCTATTGTTATATTTTCCACGATCCTTTACCTTGAAAATAGATCATAGAAATTGTGAAATGCTTCGCTACAAGAACAGGCTTTCCTCAAAATGCGTACCGTACCAGTAAGTATTCACATGGCCATACCTTTGTTTTTTGTTAAATTGCTGAAATTGTTAGTCATCGAAATAAAGTTTATGAATAAGAAAAAAGAAAACGATACGGACGAGAAAAAAAACGCTCCAGCCCGCGTTTTGGTTCATATGGAGAATTTTTATTTTTTATTTCCCCCCCACCAAAGAATGTTTCCTGTATCCGCCACTGCTATATAAATGTAGCCTTTGTGAAAGCTAAAATTGAGAGATATCCAAAATTGACCTAAAAAATTGAAGAACTGAGCTGTATCATGAATATTAGTTTCACGATCATTTTGCAATCATACGAAAATTCATTTATTCAGGAAAGTTTCTAAACATTTTTGTTAGTTTTTACGAATTTTTAGTATGGCAAACCATGGTATAAACAATTTTTTCTTGGCTCACCAATTTTTCTGTCCAAATTCCTTGATTTTTCGTTCCCTTGCGGAAAGAGTTTTTACTCAAAAATCATTAAAATTAACAGAGGTCTAGAGCAAGCAAAGCTGTAAAAGAATGCAACCAATTTAATTGCAATACCTTGAAGTCATAGTTAATAACCGACAATTCATGATTGCAGTTACTGAATAACGTATTTGACTCTAGAATAAAAAATGCATTTGGAAGTCTTTTTTGGAGTCGCCGACTGGTTATTCATTTAGAAAAGTCTTTTTTAGAGTTAAGGGAGTGGAGTCTTTTTTTGAAATCATGAGACTGCAAATCTTATGACTCCAAAATCAATACTGCTTTGAAGTCACTTGAGTAACCTTGAACTCAAATGCAGTCATTTCGAGTCAATTGCAAATTTGCAGTCAATTGGAGTCACTTGGAGTCGTATTAGTTTATCGTATCCATACATGTGTAAGTTATATTTATATAGGGATTGAACGGACCTATAGTCGAATCATAACGGCGAATTGAGATTTATCTGATCTAATTTGGCAAACTTGTTATTGCCAGCCAAGAGTTGGAGCCTTTTTCAAAAATTATTTATTTTATATTTTTAAAGTTTCAACCGTAACAGATATCGAACCAATGTACCATGCGTTGCTGTTCAACACACAGCCACTACTCTACGGTGACCATATTTTTGCAATATGCAGGCGGAAATCGCTGCAGTAACTATTCAAAATATGTAGGTTAATTCTAAGATTATATGTGAGTATATATGTATAATTATGTACCTATGTATGTATGTGTGCGTGGGAATTGAATTTATTTAAATGCATCTAGCTTTATTTTCTTTTTCTAAATTCCAAAAAAAAAAAAGCAATTGCGACTATTGAGTCGATTTGGTAAAGTTGAAGAGCACAGATATAAAATTACCCCAGCGCATGTTCAAATCCAATCTGTTAGTGAAAATCATATACGCTCTATGCTGAAATATGAAACCATACCATAGTCGAGATTATCACTGATCATACTGGTAAGTATTAGGAGAGTAGGTAAGAAACAACTGCTATTCGCACACACTGACACGGACGAAAAGTCAGAAGAGTAGCCAAACACCAGCAGCTAAGTAAACTCGTTTCAAAACGCTTACCAATATATAGTAAAACTGCAAAACATTATGAAGCACAGAAAAAACGTTCATAGCCGACGAAGCCAATCATCTCTGAAGCATAACGCAAAAGTCTTTACTACCACACCACTTGGCTACTAGCTGCTCAGCTTGTCTACCTGCCTGCCTGGCCTGCCATTTTTGAACATGTCGTCTACTCAAAATTCTACTTCTTCTTCTTCTTATTTCCCTTCTACATAAATGTATATACATATGTATTTACGAGTATGTACTTGTATGTATATATTTTCTTTTTCATTGCCAACGCCTTTGCAAACAGAAGTTGTTGCAATGAATGTTGCAAATACTTCAAATTGCAATCAGTTGCATTGCATCTAAAACGAATTAAAGTTGAGAACACACACTCATCTATACACATACACACTCGCACAGATACTCATGCATACCTACACCTTGCTTACACCTTGTGACAAAAAAGAAGAAAACATATTCAAGTGACACTTAAGTGTAAAGGATATCATTGCTAGCTTCTTTCTTTGGCTTTGGCACACACAATGTGCGACGGTAGCCATCTTTATTTTTTTTTATTTATTTATTATTTTTCTCTTCTTTTTTTTTTTTGGTTGTTGTTGCAAGGCGAAAAAGAGAGACCTTGTAGTGTAGAAGTGGCAATAATATAAAGAAATTTTTTGACATATTTATGGAAATATCATATTTGCTTACATGCAAAACGACGCAACGCTGCTGTGGGTATGCAAATATTTACATTGAATCTATGAATATACATACAGAGAATTGTTATTTTTGAGATGCTTGATAGAGGAAATTATTATGTGGTATTGATATACGTACACAAATATATAAATATACATGTTTGTATAAATATATGGGAAAATTGGTTTACTTCCTTGCAGTATATACAGATATACGTACATGTGCACAAAATTCCGTATTTTTTAGATTTGTTAATTTTCAGCTTCGCAGGATATCTTAAATAGCACTAGCTGCCCAGGCCCAGCTCGCAAACCCTGGCAAAATTTGAGCAATAAGAAAATAAATCTTTGTTGACATATTTAGATTAGATTGTTAAGGAGGCGGACATTAAGTTCCCATGCGGCCAACTAGGGCCTAGGAGGAATTTATTGTTTTTATAGTTCTACAATGAGTTCATTTCTTTTGAGGAAATTTAATATCTCTTTAAGATAACTATCAACTTTGTCTTGCGGTTATAGGATAGAGTTTCCTAAGTAATGAAGTCGTGTCCTCATTAGACCTTCACAGTGGCATAGAATATGTTCTGCTGTTTCTTCCTCCTAGTTGAATATTCGGCACATATCATCTTGTGTTAGACCCAAGATCGAAGAGTGTTTATTGACCCTACAATGACTTATGTAGAACCCTGTGGCAATTCCGTTAACAGACAGATCTTTGGCATGAATGATTTAGCTTGTATGTTACCGGGGGTTTCCCCTGATTAGGAGCCGTAAGCAGTCCCAAACTAGTTTAGAGGTAATTTTGTATGCAGCAAATGCAAAGAGAGCCGCTCTTGTTGACCACAGATCGGTTTTCATAATTTGAGTTTGGATTCTAAAAGAGGAACTGTCATTAAACAGTTGTCCAATTTTTCTCAGATAGTAAAGTTAAAGATGTGTCTTTTAGTTTGAAATGTTCGTCATGGGGCTAAATTTGAAAAGTTTAAAAATTAAGGAAAAGTAGGAAACCGTGTTGGATCTTTCTAAAGTGGATCTTACTTAAAAGGTAATGAAATTGTTAACAATATTATTTGAAATTCTTCCTCCACTAGATGTTGCGGTTGAAACGGCTAGGCAAGTGAGCACGTCGTTATTTTCAAAAAAAAAAAAAAAATTTATAAAAAAAAATTGCAAAATTTTATCTTAAAACAGTTTCCTTTTCTTTGAATTTTTAAAGTTGAAAACGGTAAATTCTATGCCGAAGAAAAGATGGCGAATTTTGTAGCATAGTGTTATCTGTTGAGTAAGTGATTAGGTTACCACAAGCAATTACCCATGACCGTGATATCTGGCACAAGCCAAGGTTGCGATTTGGATTTCAGTTAGTGGAAAAGGTGGAAGTCTTCGCTGATTTCGACATTGCCATCTGTTGCCGCTATTATATGCATGCACTAACAGATGCAGATATCGACACTTTAACATTTCTTTTTTAGTTTATAACCAACGATCAATATGTAGGTATAAGATTTTCATCGATAAGAGGGGGATTTCTCAAAAAAAAAAAATCCTCGATGTGCTAAATGGGAGGACGTCAATACTTTTTTGGTGATAGGATATTTTTATTTTTTTTTTTATTTTGTGGTTATTGATGATAGTTGAAAATTAAAAATAGTATGAAAATGATTTTTAAACCTTTCGTTGTTTTTAGCTAATATATTGTACAAAAAAATGTTCAAATTTCACTACTTCTCATTTCAAACCTATCGGGGTTTTAAAAATAAAAAATTATTTTTTAAATCAAGCATGTTTTTTCTCTTTATAATTTAAGTTTGAGCAAAAGCGGGAGTACAGGTGTTTTTTTATTTGATTTTGAAAAACAGTCCAAATTACATTTGTGTGAATTTACGAAGTGAAGGTACAAAGATTAAAATTTTGAGCAAGTATATAAAATTTTTTTTTTAATTATAATAGTTTAAAACGAAAGTTAAAGCTCCATTTCATAATACAAAAAAAAAAAAATAACTTAAAAAAAAAGTTGTTAAAAAAAATTGTTTTACATGCTTAAAAAAATTGTACATTATAGTGTACCAATTCACGCAACTCTAATGTACAATATAATGTACAATGAGTAATTTGGTTATTATAGTGTACAAAAGACATGAAAGGTTGACAATTTTTGAATTATTTTCTGCGGGTGTGAAAAAAATTGTTATAGTGTAGATTTGTTTTTTGTTCAGCAAACGAAAAAATAAAGAAATAACAAGGTTCTGAAAGTGGATGCTGATAGAACTCGAGAAAAAAAATTATACGGGTCTCGTCGTTTTAAAAATATACGTCTAATTTTTTTTTTAGGTGGGCCCAAAGTTTGCCCATTTTTAACAGATTAAGATAATTTGTTAGTTTTGCATCAGAGCTTGTTTGTATGTTCAGCAATTTATAGTAGAATTTTCCGTAGAATACTTTTTTCCTACTTATTAACCCTTTGGCACCCACCATTATGGGTGTTTTTTGCCTTTTTCGAAAAAGTTTCCTTTTTGACCCATTACGAGAGTTTATAGAGGGTTAATATTTTCAAGAAATATGCTGCCCATGAAATTTTACTGTAGGTCACTGAGCAACAAAAATCTGTGTACTTGACTTTAGTAAAAATAAACCCAAATTCCAAAAATGTTTCAAATTTTCACCTTTTATACCAGTTTTATAAAAGTTTATTTTGTTTTTTATACGAAAAAAATTCAAAAATTGAAATTTTTTCTCGAATTTTTACTCCTTTCATGCATTTTGGTCATTATAGCGTACAAAATTCCAAAAGCTCTACAGCCTTTCCCAAAAACCTCTTTCACAATTTTTTTGGTTTTTATTCTTAACAAAGACCAAATCTACGAATATAAAACAAACAAAAACAATTTTTAACACCCTAATAAAAAAGTTGAGAAGAAAGGGTTGAAGGGAAAAGGACGTCCATGCCGTTAGCGGGAATTGAACTTAAGACCCCTGAGATGATAGTGAGGCACTCTGCCACTAGACCACCGGTGGCAACTTGTTCTAAGAAAAATTGCTTTTTTCATGGTAATAACTTCAACATTTTGTGATTATCATTAATTTTAAAAACACAGAGCAATTTCGCTACATAGGATAATCTCAAACAATACAAGGTTATGCCGAAAATCAAGTTCCTGCCCACAAAGCAAAAATTCCTTACTTCATTCATTCTTTCTTTTTCTATATTATGAGGGAATGTAGAAATTTTACTAACACAACAATGCAACGGGTGTTTCCGCCGCCAAATGCTAAGTAATAACATCGACAGAAACAACAACTAACAATACCAACAAAAATAATAATAATAATAACCTAATCAGCAGCAACATCACAAATAACAATAGCAACAACAGCAACAACATCTTAGCAAAAGGTTTCATCAATTTGCCTTGTCATAATTTCCGTATGCGGCTACAGCAATGAATGTTGTTGGTTGTTGTTGTTACTGTTTTTTTTAATTTTTTTTTTATTTTGATGATGCGATCCGTTAGTAATTTTAGAGGCTTGTCCACCAGAAAGTTCATCAGGAAACAAACAGGCAAACATTTTCGAATTTTGTTGTTGTTGGTGTTTATCTTTTTTGTTGTAATTGCTGTTGGTTTCTTAAATTTTTTGTATACAATACTAATAAGAAAAAGGTGTGGAAACCATCGAAAAATATTGTTGTAGTTGCAATATGTTTTTCTTCTGTTTTTTTTTATTTGGTCAGCAGCAACAACATTTACTTGCAATTGTTCAAGTGTTTTAAGTGTGTAAGCAATATATGCATATGTTAAAATAAAAAGCAGCTGCAATAACAACAATCGCAGCAACAACAGAAAACAAAAAACAAAAAAACACTTTCAACCAATTCAATGATGATGGTCAATGTTATGGCCAAAACCATGGCGAATTTTTGTTGTTGTTTTTTTTTTTTTTTTTTTTTGGTTTGAAATATACATATTATACAGCAATAGCAACAACAATAACTGCAACGAGAACGATGACAGCGGTGCAATTTATAAAAATGTCTTAATTTTCGTTGTACATAGTAGATATCAAGTGCTGCCAGAATAACAACATCAACGACAGCGATAATAAAAACAACATAATGATCGGCAGCATTATGTTGTTGTAAATACATATATATATATATATATATATATATATATATGTACTTGTATATGTATGTATGTATGCATGTAGCTATGTTGCATTGACTGAAGTCATGTTGCCAAAATGACTGACACAAGACATTTCGCTGTCAGCTATCAATGTTGCTGTTGTTGCTATACTTGAAGTGGATGATGTTGTTCCTCCTCGCTAGCTCGCTATCGCTCTCCCTCTCTCTCTTGTTCTCTTGCACTCTGGGTAACCTAAACGTAAAATTTTCAAGCAGTACTACAGCAACATTTTCTCGCTTACCGATCTTCAATAGGTAGGTAGTTTAATTTGTTGTTGTTGTTGTTGTTGTGGAAGAAGGTGTGAGCTATTTTTACTTTTTGATGTGGCATTGATATGAACAGCAACATTATATTTACAACAACAAAAATTTATTGTTACACTGTACAGCACTGTTGCTGTTCGTAGTAAAATGCAATATTATTGTTGTTATAGTAGTGATGATGGTTGTTGTTTTTGTTGTTGTTAATGGAATATTTGCCCCGTGGTGGTCACTTCAAATTGTTGGTACTTAAACATTTATCGTTTGTAACAAGATAATTGCTTAATTTGATGCAGCAATTGTTGCATGTGTGACGTCGTAGAGGGAAAGGGGCGTATCGATGCATATGTGTGTGTGTGTGTGTATGAATGCAAAAATTTCTTTAAAATTTTAAAAGTTAAACATGAAAATATGCAAAGGGGTCCATCCCATTCAATCTTTTTAACAGCTATCACACAAGTGAGAAAATCCACATCAACTATCGAAATGTAGGAGGAAGCGTTAAATTGAAAGGAACCTTCTACGTGACCTTGCATACTTTGAGAAAATGAATGTGAAAGTTTTACGAAAAAGAAAATCATAAGTTATAAAATCAACTCAAAGTGTGAATATTTAAAATTGCGATAAATATTCAGATACTCAAAACTTTCTTAAGAGTTACCAAGGAGCTAAATAAACTATTGCCAGAAGCAAACAGACTGAGTAATTGAAGGGAAGGGAAAAAGTTAAGATTATTTCGTGGCAAAAAATATAAGTACTTAGGTCCCTGCGGTCCGGCATACCTAAGGATGAGGTTTTGGCGATTTTTGACGTCTGTTTTGAATTGATGAGGGAAGCCTCTAAGTGGTAAAATTTTAATATTTAGTAAAACCAATACAATATTTTCAATAATAAAGTACGAAAAAATTTCAAAATTTCCTTGGCGCGGTATAACTTTCAAAACAATCGCTATTACAATATCAATATTTAAGCAATTTTTTAAAATAAGCTGCTTGCATGCAAACCCTTTCGAAGTTACTTTTCTTTGCTCACATCTAAAGAGACTCAAAATGCCAAATATCACCGGCAGGTGCTCTCTTAATACAGTCTGAAGTCGTTTATAGGAATTTTAAATTGGATTCCCAGCTACCATAACCAAATCCTTACTGACAAAAAAAAAAAATGATGATGTGGTCTTTACAGACGAATCTTATTTTAGGATGGAGAGTACCATAAAACGTTCCCGGTGCACCAAGGGCAGTGAGATGGTTCAAATATCAGTTAATTATTGGAACTGCAAAAGTGTTTAAGAATACAGAACTCAAACAAGTTTTACGGATTGCCCAAGAGAGCTTTATTCCATATCACGAAGTAACACGAAAAGCTAGTGATATCATGACCCCACCTTGTCATAAAATTACTTGAAGTGCTGGGACTGGACGCCATATTGAAATGGCAGCGTATTGAGAAAGCACTTTTTTATTGAAAATACTGTAGAAATTCTAAAACCTGATATATATGTATATTACGGTTTCGTTAACAGTTTAAAATGTTTTTCAAGCCATCAAGTTTAAAATTCAGTCAAAATAGAAAATCAAGATCCGCAGAGTTTTTGACATAATCGTTTTAAAAGGCTTTGAAAGAAAATACCAAGACCCGAGATTTTTTAACCAATAAATATTATTCTATTATTTGAAATCAGGACGACTCGTAAGTCAGGCACTGCGACCTATAAGATCTATTGTACCAAAGTCCCAAGAAAAGAAGAAAGGAAGAGAGAAAGAAATATAAATAAGAAACATACCCAAGTCGAGAATCTAACTCGATTCTCCAGAGACTAGAGTCTGGCGCTCTGCCACTAGACCACAGTGGCGATGGTAGAACCTACAGTTTAACGCCGATTCCAAACGGCTGTGTGGCAATTTTTTTATCAGCTCGGTGGTTTTTCCATTACCAACCAAGACGGGAATCCAACCCGCAAACTTCTGAATGAAAGTCTAGTCCACTAGACTATCGAGGTCGTCAACTAATAAATAATTGGGAACTCTTTTGAAAATAATAAGGAGAAACATTCTTTCACTATGTAATTTCCGCATGTTGAGCGTTGGAACTAACTGTAGGTACAATTTATAATTTCCAATCATTAAGGTACAGAGTTTTTAGGTAACAGTAATATTTTAATTTTTTTTTTTTTGCACTTTTTAATCAATTTTCTATTTATTAGCTCCTAAGATTCTAAGGAGGAACAAAGGATTACAATGAATTTCTTCCATTCGGTTTAACATTTAACTCTTTTTGATCAGGCTTCACTTAAAGAAGGTAATTCAGCATGTTTCAGTCAACTCGACACATCCGATGGGTTGCCTGGGGATTCCAGTCGCTGCCGACCTCCGTAAAGTGTTGTTGATTCAAACCCATTTTTATTTAATCTGCAACTGCATTGGACTTTATTTAGTACTATTCCATAAGTTGATGATTGATATTTGAGAGGCTGAGAGGAAAAGTGGTGCAACTTCTACGTTCAGAAAAAAATGGAATAATTTTACTTAAGAGCAAAAGCAAAACGAAATATGATCAGAGCAAAAGTGAAACGAAATATGTTCAGAGCAAAAACGGAATAAAAAACTATGCTGTTCTTGCTCTGAAAGAATTGTTATATAATTTTTGTTCCTACTTTTATGGCGTTTCATTTTCACTCTAAACCGTATTACTTATGCCATTCTTGACTGACACTAAATTATTTCACTTTTGCTCTTATATAAATTTTAGCCCGCTTTTCCTCTCAGCCTGTCATTTATTCTTGAGATGGTTTGTAGCTAAACAAAACTTTTGCCATATTTCTCTCATCATGTCATCCAAACGTTACTTATCAAATCATCAATCTCAATATGTGCTTTTATACTCATCACAATAAAAAAAACCTGACCCGACAGTGAATAAAACAATGAAATTTTATATAAAACTCTTTTTAGTTTTGTGAATATTCCAAAATTGATTTTGAGCAAGTGCATTTCATTTATTGCAACTTGTAACGTAATAATAAAAGAAAGTATTTAATCATGATATGAAAGTAAGCAAGTCAGATCAATTACAAAAGAAGGCCGTGCATATAAAACGAACGATTGTTTCACATGATGAGAAATTTTGGAAAATTCGAAAGGCTAAGTGCCAAAACTGAAAACCAAAATAAAAGAAGAAACGAAATGAATACAAAATCTTTCTCAGAATTGTAACTTTTGGAGGAATCATTCGCAGCAGCATCAGTAACAGCAGCATCATAGTCTTCGTCAGCATCAGCGTGCATCACACATGATCTCGCCGCCGCACACTGGGGCTGCTCCATATAAGTGAGTGCTCAAAAGTCGATTTTCAAAAAATGAGTTTAGAAAAAAAATCTCAACGCTATTGTATTCATAAATAATTGGTGCATCGATAGGAAAAAATTCAACTTTCTACCTTTTATAGTATAGGAAATATGAAGTGTCAAACTTGAAAAAATTTTCCATTTTTTTTAATATGATCAACCTAATCAATGTTATATGAACTTTGTGTTGATATTACAAAGTTTTCGTTAAAACTATCTCAAAAATTCTTCTTGTTTCTGTTAGAGTGGTGTATGCAAATAATTACCAAATCTTTTTTTTATTTGCAAAAATTCTAACTTATCTCAAATTTTTTTAAAGTACATTTTTAACATCAATTTTTTTCGAACGGGCAAAGTGATTGTGGATGTATTAGTGCCACAGTAATATAAAAACATTAGGTAATTCGAATCTGTAGAGAAAAGTTTAATGAATTTGCCCGTTCGAAAATAAAATGATTTTAAAAAAATTGCCTTCTTTTTTTAAAAAGAAAATTTTTGCTTTTGTTTTTAAGAATAAATTAAATTTATATAGGTTTTTCCAGTTTTTATAAAAAAGTTTTTAAGTTAACCGTAAAGATTTAGAAGACATTTTCAATCAATTTTTGGTTTCCTCCGACCCTCTAATAAGCTTCATGGGCCCCTTGCCCCTTGACCACAATTCAAGACCTTTTTTTAAGATATGTTAGAAGTGGAGCTAGGCTTAAGCACATCTGATATAGAACCAGAAGCTGATTAGCAATTAGGAGCTGAAATCGTACAATTATTATAATTTTTTTATCTTTCAATCTTTTATAATTGAGTTTTTCCTGATTCGTATTAACTGCAATTAACTAGTTTTACTTAAATTTGATTATATATTGGGAGTATGAATGTATAAACTCGTAATTGTGACTAACTTCATATCTATCATACGCGCCATTTTTTTGACATTGACAGCTATTCTATCTCGAAGAGCGCCAAAAATACTATAAGAATTGATCTGTCAAATAATTTTCATAATTTTACAAAAATGTTTTACTATAGCTGAAAATGTCGAATTTCGTGCCAACAAAACAAAATTTGCGGGAAGTTTTAATTTGATTCTTCCATTTAAAGAAAAACGCAACTGAAGCACATCGTTTACTCCTGACTGTGCTATAGACGTTAGAATGTGTCAGGTGTGGTATGCCCGTTTCAAAAGTGGGGATTTTGATGTTGAAGACAGGGAACGTTCAGGCGGCCCGAAAAAGTTCGAAGATGAAGAATTGAAGGCATTACTCGAAGAAGATTCATGTCAAACGCAACAAAAACTTGCAGAATCTTTAGGAGTTGATCAATCAACCATTTCTAAACGATTAAAAGCATTGGGAATGATTCAAAAGCAAGGAAATTGGGTTCCGTACGAATTGAAGCCTAGAGACGTCGAACGACGATTTTCACATGTGAACTGCTGATTGAACGACAGAAAAGAAAAGGTTTTCTGCATCGTATTGTGACTATCGATGAAAAGTGGATACGTTACGATAACCCAAAGCGTTAAAAATCATGGGGACCGCCCGGACATGCATCAACATCAACGGCAAAGCCGAACATCCATGGATCCAAGCTCATGCTGTGTATTTGGTGGGATATAAAAGGTGTCGTGTATTATGAGCTGTTGAAACCGAATGAAACGATCACTGGCGACCGCTACCGACTACAATTGATGCGTTTGAGCCGAGCATTAAAGGATAAGAGGCCAGGATATGAGAATAGACACGACGAAGTTATTCTTCAGCACGACAATGATCGGCCGCATGTTGCAAGGCAAGTAAAAACATACTTGGAAACGCTGAAATGGGAAGTGCTACCCCACCCGCCGTATTCTCCAGACATTGCTCCTTCTGATTACCACTTGTTCCGATCGATGACACATGGCCTGGCTGAACAGCACTTCCGTTCTTTCAAAGAACTCAAAAAATGGGTCGATTCGTGGATAGCCTCAAAAGATGAGGAGTTCTTTCGACGCGGAATCCGTATGCTACCAGAAAGATGGGAAAAGTTTGTGGCTAACGATGGTCAATACTTTAAAGAATAAATTTATAATCACTTTTTCACAATAAATGTCCAAATTACGAAAAAAATACGAGTTTATACATTCATACTTCCAATAATATCGTTTTGAAAAAACTACTCTGTGGCTATACCAAAATAAAACTAAACGAAATTGTATTATTTAATTAAACTTTTTTATTTTGCAAAAGAAAAATCCTTGACCAATTAGTGACCAATGTTACATACCTACATGTAGCACAAAGGTTTGACTATGGAAGCTTCCTTTAAATTGTACAGAAAGTTTCAAAATACAAAATTTTGTTAAACTGATGTTATCTTGGTCACCAATGGGTTAAATAATGGTCACCAATGGGTTAAATCATTTAAAATTTGCTTTAAAAATTATATTTAAATGACTTTGGTGTAAAATTGTGATATGTTTATGTTACTTTGGTGACAAATGGGTTAAATCGTGGTCATAAATGGGTTAAATCATCTAAAATTTACTTAAAAAATATAGCTCAAATGAGTTTGATCGAAAGAAACTAATTTTAGAATTTTGAGCACTCATTTATATGGAGCGGCCCCAGTGTGCGCCGCATTCACGCTAAAAAAAAAAAAACAAAAAAAAACTGAATCGAACGTGTTGTGCATGTACGCGAGTGCAACGATCAACACTTTTAGGACACCGAGAGATATGTATATGAAAAAAACAAGCTAAATTTTTTTTTTTTTTTCTTTTCTCTCTCTTCTTCGAAGGGATAATTTTTATTGGCCATTTCAATTATCTTAATGCACTTTAATAAGCAACGCTTAAATGGATTTTTACTCATACATACATATATCCATAATTTCTTCTTTTTGTTTTTACCGTTTTTAGCGATTGTGATTATCTGCTAATAAGTATCAATAAATTTTTATACGCGTTGCCTATATCCTGCCTGCAGTTATGTTCAATTGATTGATACGAGTAGATTGTAATTAATTTGCAAGATTTTGATAAATGTTGAATGCGTGCCCCAGTGCGTGTATTTATGCGTCATTGACTGTGTGTGTTGTGCGGATGAATTGTGAGGTAAGTGTTGGCCATTAATGTCTCGTATGTTAATATAAATGCGTAATAAAAAATGTTTCATTGATATTGTCCTTTATTAACGCAACATACTCGTAAATCGATTATTGTTTGGTTTCAATAATGCACATCTGGACAATGCATTTAAAAAGTGGGACATTCCGGATTTATAAATTTTTGTTTTTGCTTTCATGCTTACAAATATTTTAATATCCACTTATAAAAGCAGTACAATTTTGTTACTTAGTACTTACATTTTAATGGCAACCCTGATTAGATATTATAATATAATGAAGAAGGAAAAGGAAAAATACAACACGTGATGTTTTTATTTTGTGTAAATTAAATTTTATTTTTTTTATTTATTTTATTTATAAACTGTTTGTAATAGTACAAATAGTATGATGGAAATCACAGAAACGGCGACTATGTCACGTGAAATGGGCTGCAACATGTCCATAAAAATCCATTTCCAGCTTTCGCATTGGGACTTCTTCTCAAATAACCTGGGCCAGTTCAACGATGAACATGACGAACTTTTTCGCCAAGAATGGCTACAATTGAAAAGAGCTTCGAAGGAAAAAATAAAACAGAAATGATTTCAAAATATTAGTGGTCATTTGAACGAGAAACTGATGAAGCTGAATTTAAAAAAAAATCAAGCGAAACATTTTTGAGCTGAATGGCTAAAAATTGTATTTTTGTAATAACATTGATTTCATAAAAAGTTTAATAACTCAGTCAATTACTTACCGATATTTAAAAACAAATATGCTTTGTATTCGTAATTAAACATATTTTTTGAATAATTTCACAAATAGTATGGTTTCTTTATAAAATAGTGTATAGAAACATCACCAAAGTTGAGAAAAGGCGAAAAAAGTTACAAAAAAATTGTGTTTGCTAGACAAATACACACAGATTCCTCAAATTTTCTTACATAAGATATATGGTATATCATGCGAAAGGTCTAAATTTCTGTTTTCTAAAACCGTAAAGAAACTGAAAATCTTTTGATAATCCACTAAGTTACAGGCTTACAAGTGCGCAAAGGTACGCTAAACCGGTTTTTTAACGGTAAATCAAGATTTTGGGAGTATTTGGAAAATTTCAAGTACAGACTCTTGTTTTACTCGACAAGACCTAAAAGAAAAATAGTATCACTTCCCAGATATTTCTACTTCACTAAATTTTGTAACACTGTGTAATCTGTTTACCAGCCCAGTGGAAATCGCTATCAAGTCCCTTGAAATTGTAAGAAAATACTTAATAGCCACAGGGTCACATTAAAATCTCTTGTCAGTTGTAAAACACTGAGCTTCCAATTAGGTATAGAAAAAGAACAAAATGTTTCCATGATTTTAACTTTAACTTATTTATACGAAAAAAAGAAACTTATTATTGTCTATAAAAAAATACCTCGCTGCACTTACAAATCTTTGAATATAAATAAACATTTTTCCATGCATCACAAAAATAATAAAAAATTAATAGCAACTGAAATATGTTTACAAAAAAAATTCTCTTGAACTAAGGTTAATAAAATTTTATTAAATTAATATGCCAAAGTCAAGCTGAAACATTTTTCACGAAAAAATTTTTACTTTAAGCTTCTTTGGATGCATCTTTTTCATCGTCTGCTGCAACTTTTTCATTGAGAAACATTCAAGTGTCTGAGTGTATGTGTGTGCATTGCTTCCAGCAACTTCCTATGGAATTCAATCAATTAGATTTTATGTTGTATCACAGACAGATAGTGGAAGAGACAACACGACAGATGCTTGCAGCAACCAGGAAACTTCTGTTTAATAAATTTTAAACATTTATTTTCTCAATAACATTAGTTTACAAGAAATTCTTCATAGAGCAAAAACTAAGCAAAATTTTGTTTTGCTGATTTATAGATTTTTTTTCTGTATGAAAAAGAAAAATATGTAATGTAAAAATATTATTTGAGGTTCGCTGGATCCCAAATTTTGTCAAAAATTGTATAGAGAACCCTAACAAAAATTTTAGGGTAACATTCTTACCATTGACTAAACAACAGAAAAAAAGCATAAAAAAGTTTTTTAGTTTTTAACTTTTATTTATTATGAATAAAATAAAATGTTCGAGAAAAAAAAGGTTAATTCTCTTATATTGTAGAGAGTAGTAATGTAACGGATGCCAAGTTAGCGGATGTGAATGGGAAAATCAAAAGCCGACATTGGCAAATTCCAATGTAAATATTAAGGAATATGATAAATTTTGCAAGCTCCTTGTAGTAATTTTCCCCAACAAAAAAGAAAGATTTGGTTTCAAAGCTATTTGTAGATTCAACAAGAAGAAACTAATTCAATCAACTTATAAATTTTGGATTGTGAAATGCTGGCTGATCTTGGACGAGGTTTTGGGGAATTTGGGAAGAATATATTATATATCTTTTAACCCTCTAGCTTTCAAATTTTTGATTTATTAAAAAAAAAATTGGGATTGATAAATTTTGATGTAAAAAGCATAAATCTGATCTCAAAACCCTACAAAATTTAATGGGAGTTATTCAATGAAGCCGAAAAGGTTGAGTGCCTAAAAGCATGTGTTGTTGAATAAATTTTTTATTGGAAAGAATTATATTTTTTTTTTTTTACTTTTATCTCAAAATCATCATTTTATGTACATTAATTTTCTTGTTTTTCACAAATTTTTGACTTTTACTGTCGCTAACGTCTGTAATCATAACTCATAACTTATGCATTTTTTTTGAAAGCTTGGGTAATAAACGAAACTTATTAAGGTGGTATTTACACTCGTTTTGATGAAGGCTTTCTAGAGATACGCTTGGGATATAGAGGGTTAATGCCATCACACTGTGAATTTCCTGTCAACTATTGCAGATTTTGTTCTGATTTCGAATCACTGTAAGAATATTTTTACAATTTGAACGAGGTTTTCAGATGGTTTTCGCTGGGAAATGTACAATCTTCGAAACTGCATTTGTTAACCACCACAAGCGTGATATTGGTCCCGTATCTCGATTTTCTATTGCCATTGATCTTATTCGTTAAACCTAGCAAAAGTATACGTACCTCTGATAAAAACCAAATCTTCGGAATTTGACAGACTTCAAAATTTCAGAATGCGTTAAAAAATGCAGTAACTCACCTTCCAAAAACCAGACAATAGCTCATAACGTCATCCAATCAAACACCTTCTTTGTCCTTGCTGAAAATATTCTTCTTTCGATGGTAATCGATAACAGATAACATGTTGATTAACTCGGACTTGAACGAGTTCTAAGAATGAAAGAAGTTCCCGTAAAAGGCAAAATATTAGAAACTTTTTGGTTCCCAAAATTAATTTTGTAGTAAATGATTATTATGAATTAATAAGTTGGTCTGAAACAAAACTTACCTATCTCAACTTTTAGCAAGCCTTTCTTCTAAGAACCTTTCACAATTAATATGTCGTAAGAAAAAACCAACACTAACCATAAATTTGGCAGATATTAAATACCACACTAAGGCTATTGAGCGCTGTGGTAAATTACCTATTCAAAATGGGCACGAGCAAAGTGATGGGTTCATAAGAGCAACCCTCACCTCACGTGCCCCTATGCCTAAATATGACACTAAAGCAGAGTTTGCTGTTCCAGAATAATTTTCAACTCTCTTCTTTAGTTGGTTGGTCGAGCCACCTGTGGTGAATTCGGGCCTAGAGCTCCACGGCTTCAATACAGAGGGGGTGGGAGGGGGTAAATGTTTTTAACATAAAGTCCCAAGGTCGCCTGGTACAAAAATTCAGATAGATAAATCAACGTTCACACCATCTATAATTCTGGCTATTTTAAACGAAAAATTGTCTAATACAAATCCTCACCCCTTCCCCTCCCTTCTTCATGGGATGGAAAAAAGGTGGGGTTTAGATTATGCTACGTACAAAAAATTTGATCGATCGTCTCATAATTTACACCTCCTACGATTTTTTGCATATCAATTCAGATTGTAACTTTTCCGCGCCATTATGATTCAATTCGGAGACTTTCCTGTTTTTCGCTCTTCTTAACGATAAATGTTTACCTTTTTCGTAGCAAACAAAATTTTACACTAGATTAGGTTAGGTAGTACTGGCTGGCCGAAGCCACGTATAGACTTTTAGGTCCTTAGCGATACCAGATAGAAATTTTACACTAATATGCATCAAAAAAAGGACAGAATAAAATTTACTTGCAACAATTATTGACATTTTAATGTATATAGTTGAAGCATATTTGTCTAGACAACTTCAAACAATCTCATCCTTTGAGGCATGGAGATCTGCACACATTCAAATATTTTATGAAATAATAAATTAACAGAAAACTCTCATACATACATAAACATACACACCTGAAACAAAAATGCCTTTGTGCCATCCTAGCCAAAAGCGTTTTCATATAACAAAATATATGCATTACTGTTCTGCTGGGTCCTTCTTCTAACTACTGCTGTCTCATGCAATCATTAAATCAAGTCGTCATCAGTAAAACATCCCTTTCCTGCAAAGTATCCTTTCAAAGAAACACATGCACCTGTACATCAAATGTGCTTATGTCTCTTTCTCTTTCACACTTTCTTTGTCTGTACGTGGTGCACTTTTGAATTTTGTCATAAAGTCTTCATTTGTTATTCCAGCAGCTCCATGATGCTTTTGGCGTTTGTGCAACACTCTCACCTCGGGTGTCAAAGATGCTGCTACATGTCAGCAGCAGGTACATGAAATAAAAACAAACAAGAAAATCTTCAGCTACACACTTGAATGCTTCAATGTACACATACCCAATCACACACACACACACATTCACACATAAGACAACATCAAGTGTACGCAAGAATTACTTCATATACATATTAATAGACTTCATTCATATGCCAAAGCAAAAAGTTATTATTTGTAGTAAATGTTGCTTGCCAGAGCCGCCTCTGCTGATGTATTGTTGCATCATGTTACTACTTACTTCCATATATGTGCAGCTAATTATGCAAATTAATTATTATTCTTAAATGTGCGAACACGCGCGCATGCGCATGAGCAAGCATACAAAACGCTCACGCTACAAAATCTATCTGCCACAACTACTCTATAATAGTTTAGTTTACTTCAATCATGCTATGTGCAGAGCGCTGTAAGGTGTTCAAGGTGCTATGTATGCACATATTTACCCAAGTACTGTAAGCAACAGCAACTTAAACGAACGACTAGCAATTAATAGAAGGATGAGAATGTGTGTGTGTGTGTGTGAGAGAGAGAGAAGAGTTTGGAAAAAGCCTCAAACAAAAATCATTTGATCTTATTCACTTCAAATAACAACAGGAAAACTTAGTATACTCTAAATACAAGCAAACATTGTCTGAAACTTGCTCTACACCGATAAACAGAAGCAATTACAACAACAGAAACGACAATGGGAAATATCAAGTACTCCACCAATACTACTCAATTCTAAATAAGGTAGGTGTATATGTATATCAGTTGCACGTTATGTTCAGCATTAGAGTGTTCAATTCGGTTTTGTAGAGTTTATGGGAAAGAAAGTAATTGAATTTGCAACGGGGAAACCAAGAGCAATTAAACGCAAATGAGCAGAGTTTTCAAGGTTAAGATTTATGTATAGCATAGCTATAGTCGCCTGCGTTGCAATGAAACTCAATTGTAGTTTAAAAGATACACGCCTATCCATATTCCCAAAAGAGCAGTGACTCTCAAATAAAATACATAATTGAAATGCGAAGTCTTTTTATATACGAGTTGGATATATCCTAATGGGTCCTAATAGATACTTTTATTAATATATTGACTACAATCACTTTATCTACCTACCAGAAGTAGAAATACAAATGAAACCAAATGAAGGAATAAAAAAGTAGAAAAGAAAATCTACTAAAAGCAGACCCTATAATAAAGTAACACAGTCTTAAATGCTAAGAACTATACCATGGTATGGCGTCTGTCACCCGTGTTACAATAAATTTCGATTAGATTTTAAAAGCAGTCTCTGATACATATCTTCAAAGAGTTTATCGACTTTCAAGATTCTCATATCCTAACCTTTAACCCAATCACTACAAAAATATTTGATTCGAGATCTTAAGGTCTTTAGAAAACAGAGTAACTATATTTCCGTATAATGGAGAATCCATCCTACTCTTTTACAGAACCCTTTCGGAATGAGATCGATAAGATTTAAAAAACAAAAAGCATCTTAATCTGAGTTTAAGAGTTACTTGTGTTTATTTATTGTGTATTACTGGTCAATGTACATACAACGGATTACTTGATCAATTTAAGCCTTCTAACACCTTGAGTCTCAAATCTGAAAATAATGCTGACAAAGTTTCTTATTCATATAATCTATTCCTTAAACGACAAGAGCCTTCGAGCTTTTGGCTTATGTCACGGTATGATGTGTGTGACCTCGGTAGGGGTTGAAAACCTTTACTTTATTCCATATTTTCCTATAATTCAGTGACCTTCAAAGCATTAATGCCCTGCCTTTTAAATCAACGCCCGTTTACACCGTTTTGATACTAAGCCTTCAATATATCGGCGGTTGCTCAATCTCAATCTTCGGCATTCTGCTTAGGTTGTCTAAGGAAGGCTAGTGACAAATGTTAAATCTCATCTTGATAAGTGTGAGGAGTGGTAAGAAGAAGGGATAGTTTTTTAAAATTCTTGTAGCTCCTGCAGTTTTCATGCTTGCCAATCTCTTGTCTCTCGCAGCAAATTATTTTCTTATAAGTGGGGTCTGAGTACAAACCCAACTGATAAGACTACCAAGCTGGATCCTGAGTTGTTAAATAAAACGAAAATACACAAAGAGGTTACTGGAGCAGCTCTCTGAACTTTGTATAACCTAGTACTTTATCAAAGCTTAAGCATATGAGTCATTCTTTTACAAATCGTACGGATTTGAGGAAAAAATTTACTTCACTCTTTTAAATGGCCCAAAATTTCTCATTAATTTAGAAGACACGTATATCGGGATTTTGTCCGTAAATGAGTATTTTCAGAATTATGTGAACTTTTAGTTTTGTTTTTTTGCTGGGTTCTGTTTCACTTAAAATTCATTATCTCCGATTCTAGTTGTCGAATAGACCCCGTCAGAAGATATTAAACAATTTCTAGCCCAAGTCATATAAAATCCAATATTACCATTAATTTTTTATATTTTTTAGTTTTTTAATTTTTTTTGTTTTTGATATTCGAATAATTTGCTGTCGTAAAAATAAAATCATAGTATTGGATTTCATATAACTTGCGCTAGATATTGTTTAATATCTTCTGACCCAATTAAGTCTCCACTTTTCTGAATCTTGGATCTTTTTAGATAAAATCGCATAGAATATGTGAAATTTTTTAAGATTTTTTTCGTTGTGGGGGCGAGCATGAAAAAACTATTTAAAGAATGCAATTGTTATTATTATTTATTAATATATTATATATATTTAATTTTGGTATGCATCTAAAAAGCTTACATAATATGGTGTAGAATGGCGAAAAACGGGGTCGATCTGACAACTAGAACCGGAGATAATGAATTTTAAGTGAAACAGAACCCAGCAAAAAAGCAAAACTAAAAGTTCACATAATTCTGAAAATACACATTTACGGACAAAATCCCGATATACGGGTCAGCTTATTTCACGAATATAAGCTGTAAAAAAATGTTCAATCAAATCTGAATTATGAGGTCAAAATAGGTGTACGATTTGTAAAAGAATTACCCATACATCGAAGAGCTTGGAATGTCAACGAATCGTATCTTAAGTGAGAGTAGAACAAAGCTTGCTCAATTATGATCAACTCAGTATAGATCAGTGTCAGTCTTCAGTTGTCACATCGAACTGAAACTTATTATTGGGAGACTGTTTCAGGGCTGCCCTAAAAATTTATTAAACATTAATCGTATAGCAAAGAGCTTAAAATAGATTTTACCTCAAGAAACTAACGCAAAACCACAAAATTATTATTATATTCCTTTGAGAGTAGATTATCAGGTTACCCAATTATGATCGGCTTAGTATAGACCAGCAGCAATCAGATCCATGGCTTATTCAATAGCCTACATCGATAACTACCTTATGAAGCCCTTCCTGCCAGAATTTGTCAGAGCAATTGTTAGAATGCGAAACTACTAGGTATTTGAAGTTATATATAAACAGGTTAATGAACAAATGTAGTCATCACAACAACAATGTATATAGAGACGGGCAAATCAGACGGCCGTTTCGGAATCCGCCACAATTCCTCATCAGAGATCTTAGTGATAGTTCTTAATCTTTCAATATCCTATATAAGCTACTAATATTTGAAATCATAACCCAGAATTACGGATTTGATTCCAAATATCTTCACTGAATAGAGATATTGAAAGAAACTACCACCACCGTTCTATACACTTATGTTGTAGTTTTTTTCCCATTGTAGCTAGTCTGCATAACAGTTCGTTATTTGAAAGTCTAGTACATGGGAGAGTGTGTGTGTTTGTGAGAAAATGATTCTAGGTGTCATTTTTTCTGAACGGTCCCCATTCGATCAGTTCATGATAGTTTTTTAGGTATTTCGTTGTAAAATAGAAAGAAAGCAATCCTCGAAGATAGTATTGACAAGTTTTTCCGGTCTAGGGCAGGGCTAGAACCTAATCAAGCATTAATTATATACTAAAAAAGTTGGGAAGATTACCGATCATATCTCGAATAAGACAATTGTTTTCGCGTTTCTTTGAGACTAGATTAGCTGCATACTCAATTATGATCGGCTCAGTATCAAGCACTACCTATCAGATTCAGGTCTGGTTGATCTATGAATTTTTTGCAGGATCAATCGGTGAATTTTGTGCTATGCCATGATACTGCATCGATAATGGGAACTAGCAGTTAGTTAAGGAGTCCGTCTTCCCAGAATTGATCAAGCATCGGCGTGAGTTAAATAACCGATTATTGATTTTACAATTAATTTTATGTTTATCTCATTTTATAATGCCATTGACGGGCAATTATTGTACGCCAGTCATCATAAATTTAGCTATTTAATTCACATATCTCCCCTATTGAAACATAAATCCTCAATAAAGCAGATTCATCTTGTTCTGTTTTGAGCTAGTAGCTTTATTTCGTTCCATGACTTATCGCAGACTTAGATTTTTTTTTTTTGGAAATCCTTTTTACGGGCTTTTCTAATGCCAATACCGTACTGACTTTTGAGTCGATTATCACCGCCCATCGACTTTCTTATTGAGAACTCCTTTAATAAATTTTAAGTTATTAAAATTCTCTGTGTGAAATCGCGGTGATCGTCGTAGCCTAATGGTTAGTGTATTGGGCTTAAAAATGCTTAAAAATACAAAATACAAATTTTTCTACCATTTTCACCATTTCTGGGCTGGCAATGGCAAACCTCCAAGAGTAAAAATTATCTATGAAAAACTTTTCCCGTTCAAATTCGACATGGAACTGTTGGTCCTGTCCATTCGTGTATAAATATAACTCCCACAACATGAATGAATGCGAAAACTCGCCCTAAGCTCTGCATGGGCTGTTGTTCCATAGTAGTATTAGTTGTTGAAATTGTTTCATACTTCAATTTGCAGTCGGTGTAGACCCATTGCAACTTGTTTACTACCATCTTTCCATACTAGTCGCACACCACACTTAATTGAGTTGTTAAGTGTCTATTGAGCTTGTATGTTGATTTTATGTTGTTTTTTTCAGACGACTTTTTGTTTTTAATTTTTTTTCCTTTTTTATTTCAGTAACCTACCTAACTATTTTCCTTAGATTTGTTCTTCTTTTTTTTTTTCATTTTCCTTTGTACACTTACACCTTCTTTCCAGCATGTAGTATGCACTATGTGGTACATCCTGCTCGAGCGAGTGTTCGAAAGAATATTCATGTTAGCCTGTCATTGCGAGATGTGAACTCATTTGTACAGGAAATACTTTTAAGATTCTACGACGAGAGTTTGGTTTCTTTTTTTTTTAGATTTTGAAGCGTTCGTCTTGCTTTCTACGCTAATGAAGCATATGTGCATGTTTTTTTTTAGTGTTGTGGTTGTTGTTTTTTTTTTCTTTTTAGTTATAATAAAGCTTCTAGTCTTTGGCTTTTGTCAACCTACTCAAGGAGTCAGTTGGTTGGTTGGTACCTTTCGTTATAAGAAAATGTTGGAAACGTTTGTATGTAGTTAGATTTAATTATGTTTAATGCTTAAATTGCCTGCTCTGAAATTGTCGCTTTTGCTGTTGTCGTTGTCCTCTCGTTCTCATCCTCATCGTTGTCATTAGCCTTAGTTTCATTGGTATGAATTGTTGGAAATTTTGCATCTGGTATGCGTATGTTTAGGTAACGTGCAATGTGACTTGTTACCTGTCAAATTGCTCCTGGTATGGTTTAATACTTTGGGTCTCCATTTCATTGAGGAATGTGAGAGTAAATTATGTTATAAATTATTTTAATTGGTTTGGCGAACAAAAATAAATTGCATACACTAAAAGAAAATCGTATTCGTATATTAATAATATTTATTGTTAAAAAGGTTCTTAACAAAAAACAATACGCTTCGTAGAATTGGATGGTAAATTACCTAATTTTAGCAGTGGTAGAAAGAGAATGGGAGATAGAAAGCTGAATCTAGAACGCTTAGTCTAAAAAAAATATGCAGTTTTTTAATTAGCAAAACCTTTAGTCTGAGTCAAACCTTTTTAAACCGCATTATCGAGTAAATTTCTTGTAGCATTTAAGTAGATAAGCTCACAGCCATCAAAGAGTCGCTTAAACTGTAAGTTCCGCTTAATTGCATTGTTAGAAATGCACAATTTTTGGTTCAATTAATCGCCGATTGAAATTTACTGAAAAATTCGAGCAAAATTAAAACAAAAACCGATGAGGTGCGATTAAAAGGGAAACGCAATCAAACGGAAATTGCAGTCATCAAAGTGTTGTGGAAACTTTAAGGTTTGCTTAATTGTTTCAATATCTTTATTCAGTGAAGATATTTGGAATCAAATCTGTAGGATATTGAAAGATTAAGAACTATCACTAAGATCACTGATGAGGAATTGTGGCGGATTCCGAAACGGCCGTCTGATTTGCCCGTCTCTATATGCATTGTTGTTGTGATGACTACATTTGTTCATTAACCTGTTTATATATAACTTCAGACAATGGTTCTGCTTCAATTAACTGAGGAATTTGAGTACGATTTGAACTAAAACTGGCGTGTCACGATCAAATGATTAATACAATTAAACAGCGTTCAGTTAACCCGAAATTAATGTGCACACAATTCAAGGGCTTCAGAAGATTTTATAGATGAACTTCATGTTCTTTTTTATCAATCCCGATTTCAGTTATGATTTAATTCATTTTCTCCTTGATCAAGATACATTTTTCTCACTTTAATATATTTTCTAGAATAAAACTTTTTTCAGATTACTATTATTTTCTATTATCGCTTATAATCACAGCTTTTACTTTATTTTACTTAATTAACTTATATTTGGTATAGGATTCTCTGCAAGGATTCTCTGAATTCCAATTCCAACTTTTTATATGGGAGTATGAATGAATAAACTCGTTTTTTTTTTCGTAATTTGGACATTTATTGTGAAAAAGTGACTATAAATTTATTCTTTAAAGTATTGTCCATCGTTAGCCACAAACTTTTCCCATCTTTCTGGTAGCATACGGATTCCGCGTCGAAAGAACTCCTCATCTTTTGAGGCTATCCACAAATCGACCCAGTTTTTGACTTCTTCGAAAGAACGGAAGTGTTGTTCAGCCAGGCCATGTGTCATCGATCGGAACAAGTGGTAATCAGAAGGAACCATGTCTGGAGAATACGACGGGTGGAGTAGCACTTCCCATTTCAGCGTTTCCAAGTATGTTTTTACTTGCCTTGCAACATGCGGCCGAGCATTGTCGTGCTGAAGAATGACTTCGTCGTGTCTATTCTCATATTCTGGTCTCTTATCCTTTAATGCTCGGCGCAAACGCATCAATTATAGTCGGTAGCGGTCGCCAGTGATCGTTTCATTCGGTTTCAACAGCTCATAACACGACACTTTTCATATCCCACTAAATACACAGCATGAGCTTGAATCCATGGATGTTCGGCTTTGCCGTTGATGTTGATGCATGTCCGGGCGGTCCCCATGATTTTTTACGCTTTGGGTTATCGTAACGTATCCACTTTTCATCGCCAGTCACAATACGATGTAGAATACCCTTTCTTTTCTGTCGTTCAAT
Organism: Toxonevra muliebris; assembly: GCA_963691655.1. Classification (NCBI taxonomy): domain Eukaryota; kingdom Metazoa; phylum Arthropoda; class Insecta; order Diptera; family Pallopteridae; genus Toxonevra; species Toxonevra muliebris. Next base: position 21,618,055 of record OY829326.1, read on the forward strand.
CAGCAGTTCACATGTGAAAAATCGTCGTTCGACGTCTCTCGGCTTCAATTCGTACGGCACCCAATTTCCTTGCTTTTGAATCATTCCCAATGCTTTCAATCGTTTAGAAATGGTTGATTGATCAACTCCTAAAGATTCTGCAAGTTCTTGTTGGGTTTTGACATGAATCTTCTTCGAGTAATGCCTTCAATTCTTCATCTTCGAACTTTTTCGGGCCGCCTGAACGTTCCCTGTCTTCAACATCAAAATCACCACTTTTGAAACGGGCATACCACACCTGACACATTCTAACATCTATAGCACAGTCAGGATAAGTTTCAGTGAGTAAACGATATGCTTCAGTTGCGTTTTTCTTTAAATGGAAGAAGCAAATTATAACTTCCCGCAACTTGGCACGAAATTCGACATTTTCAGCTATCATAAAAGACTTTTGTAAAATTATGAAAATTATTTGACAGATCAATTCTTATAGTATTTTTGGCACTCTTCGAGATAGATAGCTATTCAATGTCAAAAAAAATGGCGCGTATGATAGATATGAAGTTAGTCACAATTACGAGTTTATACATTCATACTCCCAATAATACAAATTTTGTGTTGAGGTTTTCTCAAATTTGCGACATAGTCATCACTTAGTATTTAAGTATTTTTTAGCTTTTCAGTTTTGCCATAACCAAAACCAAGATTTCAAAATCCAAGGTCTGATTTCATGATATCTTAAGACACTTCGTGCTCTGGTCTGGATTAAATCTTCGATGTACTCGATTTCAGATCTCTCGGAAACCAAACTGAGTTTAGATTTCATGCATTTATACTGATTATATAATTTAGTTCTTTTTAAGTTCTTCTAAGTCTAAATTTCACATTTCCTTTAATCAATCATGATTTCAGGTCATTATTTCAGACTTCACCTCTCCTATCAGACCTAAGCTTAATCTACGACCATTTAGCTTTTTTTTAGCCTTTCTTGTAATAGATTAATCAGTCATTATTGCAGAGTTCCATTTTTCATCAAGCATGGATTCAATCTTCGAACGAAATTTGTTTTAAGCCTTTCTGAAAGAAAATAATTCCATTTTTTTATAATTTGGAATTTATTCAACTTTTTAATTTTAAATATTCCTTACTCTTTTCGTTTTACATCTAATCGACGTTGGACTTAATTGGTATGACAGAGTTCAGATTTCCAGCGATTATTGAGAAAATAATTGAATTAATAATTTGAATCTATTTCTATGACCTAAAAGCTTCTTAATCTGTCATTATTTTAAATCTTCCTTAGATTTTTTAAACATGAATTCAGCATACGAATTTCATTTCAAACTTTTTTGAAATAAAACCGGATTCAAATTTTTTATAATCGAATCAGATGTTAAATTTTATTCAAATTTAGAAAGATTTGAGGCTTATTATAATCACCCGTTATTTCCTTGCCTCCTTCTATACCTAAGTTTGGATTCAACTCTCAATTTTCGTGATTTATTTCAATAATCCGGGCTGAGCTGTAAATGAGCTTTTATATACGGATAAGGATGATGAATAAAAATCTTCTGGCAAAGATTTTGCTCTTTTCGGCATGCTGAACTCTGCTTAGATTCTACCTCAGTGGTCATTTAAATGAAGGAAGAAGAGAAATTGCAAGTCCTTGACATCCATGAGAGTTTCATGCTTCTGTTATTTAATTATGAGAATAGTGAAATATTATTATCATATATGTTTGCATTCTACTTGAAAGAAATAGATTAAGGCACTTTTATTTCTTGACATTAAATGGTATATGCATTAAAAAATATTGATTAGTTATAAAAGCAAATGTGCAGTTTGCAATAAATTAAACATTCTGTTAAAATAGTAATAAATTCAATATTTTAATTTATTCTCAGTCTACTCGAATGTGTAACTCTTAACTCTTCAGCAATGCAAAATGCATTTATCCAAGATTTCTATCTTTAATCTTTTAGAGTCTCAGATAGTTACAGCCAGTAATTGTAAACGGGTGCTGTAGTTAGTAATATAAAAAATACTTACGAAATGCACGCACAACTTGAGGTTAAGTGTTCTAGATTTCAATTCAATACTGCAAATTTAAGATATCATAATTCATACATTATCATTGTGACCTCGTATGCAAGGAATGAATGCATTACGCGTGATTGTATATTGCATACTAAACTATGTATCATAAATTGTCAATATGTGACAATATTATCGGGGAAATTCATAGTAATTTATGTGTAACTTGTGCAATCGCAAAAACAACTGCGCGAGTTCGAATTTAAATTTAAATACACATACACCAACCAGAAAAATTAAAAATATTCATAATCATAATCAAAAAGTCAATTGTCCACATTGGCCACAGTAATCATTTCCTCCTTGCCTGCCTGCCTACCTGCCTGTTCGACCCCCTACTTCCATAAATTAATAACCATGAATGTAAATGGCTGGTCATTCACATGTGACACAACTCATTATTGATGCTGCTTACAAATTGCAATTATTCGGGGAAAAAATGTTGCATGTTTTTCCAAAAATATTGGCTTAATGAGTTGATATTGTACTTTGGTTGCCGTTGTTGCCAACCATGTCGTTGTCATTTTTTGCAGCACTGGGATTATGCAACATTATGTTCATATATATAGATAATGTTAAATATGCATGCAAGTTTCATAGGTACTACATAAAATTGTCAACAGCAACAGCGAATATGTTGTCGCTATTAATTAATTTTATTAATATTATTATTAATGAATAGCATTTGTTGATTGTTATTGTTGTAGTTATTAGTATCATGGAGTCAGACTCATATGACTGTTAATTTTTGGATAAGCTTCAGTGGGGGAAAGTGCAATAAATTCAAAATTTTAATGTAAAATGAAAAAAATTTAGTTTTTATTTGGATCAAATTGTGATCTGGGAGCTAAATAAAAAAAATACTATAAATGAAAAGAGAAATATAGTAGGTTGTGTTTAAAATAATTGGCCAATCAGAACCACTACCTTACATTAGGTCAGAGTAAAGTATTCTTAATCTAAGCATCAATAACTGAAATAACTATATATTTAATTTTTTATACAATTAAAGCTATAATTTAGTATATTGAATTATATCAGCGTTCACTAAGAGCGGAGCTGAGAGTAATTTTCGTGAATTTTTGCTCAGTTAACTATAAGTTCGGGTAAATCACCATGGAGCTATAAAGTGAAGAATGTACTAACTCTCTAGTTCCCAGATTTTTGAACGATTTAAAAGAAATTAGAGTAAATTAACTCACTAGCTCCCAAATTTTTAATTGTTAAAAAAAAATCAGAATTGATTAATGTTGGCGTAAAAATCATAAACTGATTTAAAAATACCAAAAAAAAAAAAAAACTAATGGGCGTGGTTTTGTGAAGTGCGAAAGTTTGAACGCCTAAATTAATTAAATATTAATATAAATATTTTATATAAAAAATTAAAATTCTTAGCTATCCATAGCTAGTTTTTTTATCTGGATACTATGACGGGAAGTATTTTATTTATTTTTTCCACTTTTATCTCAAATACAATAAACATAATTAATTTTCCTATTTTTCACAAATTTTTAACTTTGACTGTCGCTACCTTCTGCATAATGGCTTATAACTGATGCATTTTTTTAAGAGCTTGGGACATTCCCTAAACGATATGATAAAATGTAGCAACAGAAAACTGTTATGGTGGCAATTCCATACCTTTTGGTAAAGGCCGTCTGGAGGCGGTCTTGGGAACTAGAGGGTTAATGTGCTCGATTCTGTTCTCAAAACTATTATATTTGTGACATATTTATTTACATAAATTAAATATATAAATTAACTTAAATCAGTATACGCTAACAATTATCCAAAGTTCTCTTGAATCCCTGTGCCTAGTGATGATTCGATACAAGTAAAAACTCGATACTTTTCATTCGATTCAAGTACTTTTTTTACTCGATGCTATAACATAAGTATTTTACTTGATATCGAAAAAAAGGGTCAGTATCGGATACTCGATACTTTTGGAAAGTATTTATTAAAAAAACTGAAATATTGCTCTACAATATTTAAAATTGTGGATCATTTTACAATATTTTACAGCAATCAATAATGTAAATCAAAATGCTACTGCAGAATTATTCAAAATATTTCAGTCTATATTTCCATATTTCAAAGTATGACAATATTGCAGTATAGTATTGAAGTTCCAGAAGATATTTCCGGCCATGCATGTAGAACATAATGTTTATTGAAACCTTTTCATTAAAATAAAATATTTTTATCAAGCTTTAATCTGTTGATTAGTTTTCCTTCTATTATAAATTTTCTATCGATTTGCTAAATTAAATTATCGTCATTTCTATATGATTCACGTGTTTCCAGTGGAAATATCTCAAAACCATGATTTATTGTGCGAAAAATTCGTGTTGAGTAGTGTAAACTGTAGGCTCAACCATGTTGTATCACAATGGGCCGTTCTGTTTTCTTTGACAACCACTTAAAAAAAAAGTAATTTGTCTCTTTAAAGGAGTATTCGATACAAGTACATATTCGATACTTTTTTTCGATACAAGTAATGAGTAAAAGTATCGATACTATGTGGGTATCGAACCAACACTACCTGTGCCCAATTTTAGTTTAAAGGGACATCCCAGTTTTAAATTTAAAAAAATACACTTTTTGGGGGATTTTTTTTGCTTAGGAATGTATCTACTGAAGAACAAAAAAAAATTGGTTGAACCACTTTTAATCCAAGATGGCGGCAGTAGAAGGCATTACCAAAAGAGGTAATTTTTCGTAGTGGGAAGGATTCTGAGCTTCCTAATAAAGATAAACTAAACAAAATTTTGTTTCTGTTCTGAATACCTTGAACCACAAAATAGTAGAATTTTCCCCTTCTCCTTTTTTTAGGATTTTTCCTCCAAAAACAAACGAAAAACACTTGAAATTTCTCTTATAGAAAAAAAATGGGGAAGAAATATTCCAATTTTTGAGGTTCCACTTATATCCATGATGATAACGAATCAAATCTGTATAGTAGAACTTGTGATATCAGTTCAAAAAAACTTCGTTTTGAGGAAAACGCGCGTATTTTTAAATAAATTTTTACGTTTAAAAATTGAAAAAAAAGATTTTTTTATGCAAATTACCAGCCATTTCTGAAGGTTTTCCAATTCTGTCAACTACTTTGGATGCTCTGATTGAGCTTCTTTTCGATGTGCGTGCTTTTTTAGAATGTTATCCGCTCTTTCTATTGGTTTGAGCTATACGAGCTTCGTCGATTTCCAACTTCCAACAATAATTTTTTTTCGGTGATTCTGATAGAAAAAAGTATACTGATTAGGAATCAGATATCAGTTTTTCAAAATTCAAAATGGCGGATGCAATACGGCGAACGATGTTTCAATAATTGATCTGATTAACTTGAAACCCGTCACTCGGGGATTTTCGGAGTCGTTGATTACGAATCTGGCATCAGATTTTTAAAATGCAAAATGGAGTAACCAATATGGTGCTTAAAACTCGCTTGTAGGATATTTTAGAGTCACTGATTACTAATTTAATGTCAGATTTGTAATCAGCTACCCCTGAAAACTCCCGAGTAAAGAGCTTTAAGCGAATCCGATGAACTTCAAAAATAGTTGGCCATATTGGATCCACTATTTTTAGTTTTAAAAATCCGGTGTCAGATTCGTTAGCGTTCCTAGAAACCCCAGAATAATGAGTTTCAAGCAAATCCGATAAATTTTTTAGAAATTTCCGACATATTGGATTTCAAAAATCTTATGACAGATTCGTAATCAACGACTCTGAAATCTGATGTTCTACAAAAAAAACGTTTTTATGTATGAATGATGTTGGAAAATGTAAATATTTGTAAGTATTAAGCCACGCCTGACTTCTGAACAAATTATATTATGGTAAAACTTAAACGGAAGTTTTTTATTTTGTATAAGGGCTACCTGTGTGCCAAGTATGAAGAAAACCAAAACAGGGTGGCTCACACTTTTGCTATTTTTTCCCCTAAAATTCATCTGATTGGTTCAACTTTATATTCCACCATTGCCAAAAGAATCTGAGATAGAGAAAAAGAAACGCCGTTAAAAATAAGAACGAAGCAGAGAATCGTGCGGATTTTGTGCACACTTCAATACTCACACACTCGATTCTTTGAAAATTTATAACTGAGTCAGTACAAATAAAAATGATTTAACGTATTCTTTTACGATTTACATATTCCACGATTTAATTTCATTTATTTATTTATATTTTTTAAATTTACCTCTCAAGAATTTTTATGTCTCATCTGGCAGAGCTGTGCATTGATGAAGTTGTTCGGTTCTGTTCTGTCGTCATCGTTCACCACCTATCAACACTATCAACAATTTAATCATTAAAACTTCACTTATGCTTCAATGATGCTGCTGCTGTTGCTACTTTTACTGTTGTTGTTTTTGTTTTTGCTGGTACAATTCATTCAAATTGACAATAAATTCTGTTGGTTACGCATTACACGTTGTTGGTAACCGCAACATCTCGCATCCAGCGCACATCCGCAAGGAAACGCACAATCGTGAGAAATAAATGAATGTATATGGCAAATTTGCGAAACGGATGCGAAAAAGTTGACAATTTAATGTAAAATGTAGAATGAGTGTGTACAAAGAAAATTGTGCATTGCAAATTAATTTGACAGCTTTTAAAGGGGGAGGGGAACGAGGCAATGTAGACAAATACATAAATCTATGTACTTTGTTTACTTAAATGTGTTATTAACTCAGAAATAAAAAACGAAGATTCCAATTTCCGAATACATAATTAAATTCTGCTTAAGTTAAGAATGGATTTGGATTTTGACATTCTTTTTATGACTCGCCGGAGCTTGGTTTATATTTTTCTCCGGACATTAAAATGGATTTGACCTGAAATCCCCCCTTCCCTTGGTTCCGCTAGTGCCTCTACTTATCCAAATAAAAACTATCGGTTTAAAATGGCATGGAACTTTATTTCACTAACTCACAACTAAAATTTACTATTTTCATGGCACAAAAATGACGTAAAGTGCACACAAAAGTTAAACTAAAAATAAAAATCAATATGAAAATATTTAAAGATATTTTACACAAAAACATATATTTCGTTACGGAAAATATTCAAATTATCTCCAGCTATAAATACATTTTTGTCCCATTTTAATATTATAACGTAACGAAAATTTCATCATATTCCTCTAGCCGGCAATAGCAACAACTTTTCACCTTTACGTGAACAATGCAGCAGCAGCAGCAACAACAGCAGCAGCAGATATAAAAGTTTATCGCTCAACATCAACATAATTTACATTTCGCTTTCATTTAAATTGTCAAATAAAAATTTTATTAACAAGTTGCAGCAGGCTTGCGTAACAATATCTGCAACAAAAAACAACAACAACAACAATAAGCCCCATGCCTTCACCTTAGAGCATAGAGACCGAGTCATATTGTGCACAAATACATACATACATAAAGGATAGATACGATAGATATTTGGATAGATTGGCATACACATACACATATAAAAATAACTTTCAATTAACTTACAAATCAAATATAGTTTTAAAAAATTGCTATCGATTAGATAGACACCAAGCACTAAAAGAAAAAAAAATTGAAACCATGCAAAACTCATTTTTGATCTCTGACACATGCAGCGCAGCACTGTCGCGCGACTTTCACAGCCGCCGATCGAGAAAATGCCACCAATAACACAAAGTGACAACCAAATGCAGCTCCAAGAAAATATCAGCAACAGCAACAGAAAAAAAGTAATAATAAATTACCTACCTGTATACATACATACATACATATTTTTCACTCGCTAGATATACATACATAACTATATCGATGACTTATCGATAGTGCAGCACTTGTAATGAATATGTATGTATGCAGTCGATATGTTTACCCTATGTACTCACATATCGGTTAGCTCAATTCTTCACAAAAACAAAAATGGAAATAAATTTGCAACAACTTCGGTATGAGGAACAACAACGGCACAGAAAAGTTGAAAATAATGTCACACTATAACTGGAAACGCCACCAGCGCCAAATAGTAGAAGAGTGAAATAAAAGCTAACTTTTTCAGCAGGAGGAGGGGGGAATCATTGAATGCACTTTCATTCAGTTTACGAGTGTGTGTGAACAACTACCATCTAGCTAGTATTAACCAAAATAATCCAAAGCTGGATAGCAAAATATTCTATTATCACATTGTTTACATTTCAAAGTAAAAAATACAGGGATTAATGTAGATAATATAAATAGTAAGTAGATTTCAAAGTAAAATATACAAGGTTTAATATAGAGAATATAAATAATAAGTAGATATTTGAGAACATTTGGATTTCAAAGTAAAAAATACAGGGATTAATGTAGATAATATAAATAATAAGTAGATATTTGAGAATATTTACATTTCGAAATAGAAAATACAGAGATTAATGTAGATAATAAAAATAATAAGTAGATATTTGAGATATTGCAATAAGGCAGTAAAGCAGAAAATTAATAAAAACACCACTTCAAAAATTATAACATTAATCACTGAATATTCAGAACTAGATTTAAACCACCTTCAGCTCTAACTCTTTTGAATTCTACGTTAGCATGAAATTGGATATTCGGTCTAAAGTATAATGATTGGAACATTATGATAGCATCACTCAAAAAATACATTCGTAAGCGCTTTGAAGTGAGCCTAAGACAACTAAATGAACTAAAAAATCAGGTTACATATGACAGGCTGAGAGGAAAAGCGGGCTAAAATTTATATAAGAGCAAAAGTGAGATAATTTAGAGTGTCAGTGCAGGAATGGCATAAGTAATACGGTTTAGAGTGAAATTGAAATGCCTTAAAAGTAAGAGAAAAAATGGTATAACAATTCTTTCAGAGCAAGAACAGCACAGTTTTTTATTCCGTTTTCGCTCTGAACATATTTCGTTTCACTTTTGCTCTGAACATATTTCGTTTTGCTTTTGCTCTTAAGTAAAATTATTCCATTTTTTTCTAAACGTAGAAGTTATTCCACTTTTCCTCTCAGCCTCTCATATTATTCTATTCAGCATATGGTACCTCGAAATTTTAAGTGAAGCTAGAGTGTACAATTTTTGAAACACATGTGATCCAGTTTTGACTACTGTTCCATGTTTTTAGTTAATTTAGGTAATGTATAACAGGGTTAAGGAGCGTATATGTATATGTAGTCATCACAACAACAGCGTATACAGAGACGGGCATATCAGACGGCTGTTTCGGAATCCGCCACGATTCCTCATCAGTGATCTTAGTGATAGTTCTTAATCTTTCAATATCCTATAGAAGGTTCTGATATTTTATCAATCAATTATCAATCACAGCTACCCAAAATTTATATCATATTGAGGAAGGACAAAACACGAGGCAACAATCGATTTGAACAGAATATTAACATCTAGCCATATAATTTTGAAGTTGTCAAAGATTCGGAATATTTGCGACGGTTTGTTAACCCCAGTAATAATACCATAACAAAAATAAAGTATGTCAACCGTGGTGAGTCTAGAGGAGGGGCTGGAGCCTCTCCGAAATATTTGAATACTTTAAACTTTTAGAAAGTTTTCTACAGTGTAAATGTTAATTATATTTTTATTTCCAAGCAAAAGAAATTTCAGTCTCATTTTCTTTAATTTGAGTTGGGGCCGGATTTTTTTATTTGACTTTTTTATTTGACTTTGGCTTTTTTTGGTTTGAGTTTTGATTTGCTTTTACTCTTAACTGTGGAGCTTTTTTGGTCTGCATCTTGGTTGAAGTTTTAGCCTAATAATTGGCCTAAATTTTAGTCTAAAGTTTGGCTTAAATTATTCAAAGATTTTCGGTTTTGGATTTGGTCAGATTTTGGTCTGAGTTTGGTTTGATTTTTTATCTGAATTTTTTTTCTCCTTGTGGTATGATTTTTGGTCTAAATTTTGATTCTATTTTAGGTTTGAGTTTGGGCTATATATTGTTTTCTGTTTAACAAATATCAAAATTTTTATCTAAATTTTAATGCAAATTTTTTGTCCGAGCTTTGATCAAAATTTTAGTGCAAAATTTAAGTTTAAGTCTTAAGGGGAAAAGCCATTTATTAAAATTATTTTTGGTTTGAGTTTTGATCTGCCTTTACTCTTAACTTTGTAGCTTTTTTAGTCTGTATCTTGGTTAAAATTTTAGCCTAATGTTTGGCCTAAATTTTAGTCTAAAATTTGGCTTAAATTATTCAAAGATTTTCGGTTTTGGATTTGGTCAGCTTTTGGTCTGATTTTTTTCTGAATTTTTTGTTTCCTTTTGTTGTGATTTTAGGTCTAAATTTTAATTATATTTTTGGTTTGAGTTTGGACTCTATGTTGTTTTCGGTTCAACAAATATCAAAATTTTATCTAAGTTTTAATGCAAATTTTTATCCGAGCTTTGATCAAAATTTTAGTGCAAAATTTAAGTTTAAGTCTTAAAGGGAAAGCCATTGTGAAGGAATATGGGAGTCTATTTATATTCATTTTATTAAGTGCACTTCCAACATAAATTTTTATTAAAAAATATTGAATAGTTTTGAAGATATGGGCGTTGCCGTGGAGACCAAAAAAAAATTCCCCCTCCATGGTCGCGTCGATTTTTCAAGAACGGATTTTCTGAAAAAAAAAAATTTTTAGTTTCTAATAATCTATGTGAGTATAATTATCGTCATACGTAGCGTTTTTTTTTTATTTTCCACAAAATGGCGACTGATTGAAATTTTTTTCATATTTTCGACCCTTTTTTTTGTTTCAAAAGAGCTTAAAAAATAGTAAAAATCAAAAATTTGAAAATCGGCTACGCTTAACGATAGCCACTGCAAAAACGATCGAGTTATCGACGCGACCAGTTCGAAAAAGGTCGTTTCGAGAAAAACGCGTTTAAAGTTTTCAGTCCATTAAGTTTTCAGTCTACTTACTATCACTAAAATGTCTGTAACTCAATAGTTTTTGAAATTTTGACTTGAAATTTTGTACACATATTTTTGAATATATAAACTTTAATTTAAGATAAAAAAAAAAAGTTTTGACCCGTCACAGTTGGCCTTCTCCCTTAATTTTGTATATTTTCGGTCTGAATTTTTGAACAAATTTTGATCATATATTTGGATGAGTTCTGGGTCTAGGTTTAAACTTGATTTTGCTCTGATTTTTGGATTTTAATCTAGCTATTGATTTATTAGTCCTATAGTTTAGTCAAATCAATCCCAACCCGACATACATTCGGTTGGTGGGTATCAGTCAATATTCAGGCGTAATGATGAGAAGGCTCAATCAGTGCGTATTTGTGCAACAGTCACAGTCCTTACCTTGTGTTCTCCGCCCTTTGTTCTCTGGCACAACCCTAGGAAAGATCCTTTGTAAGAATTATGATTCAATCTGCGTGCATGACACGTACCGAATTATAAGAGAATTAAGAAAGTATTCAACTCGGAATACGGTGAAATGGTCGGATACAGAGAAACTTAAAAATTTGGTGATATCATATTTTCTTTCGATTCGAAAGAAAATTTACTCGAAATCGAACGATATAAGATATTTTCGAATAATATGTTTTCACTGTACAGATTTAATTTTATCCCTTTCCGGATCGAACCGGAGTGCAGAGTAGCCCCCCATATCTTTAAATTTTGATTTCCTAAGCTTAAATATGTTTTAAAAATTGTCTATAAAAATTTGTCGTGTTATCTACATTTAATTGCATATCAGTTCTTAATACGCACAACACTGTCAACAACTTATCGCCTTACTTTATATTTATCTTATATACGATACATTTTTGATAGATTGAAGAGAAAGAGGAAAAAGAGACAGACGAAGAAAAATAGCAGCAACTGTAGAAAGGGCATTATAATTTCATTCACAATACAATTCGATTTCAATTCAATTCAATTTCGTTTGCAATTCGTTTTTGATTCAACGGCAACAGTGAAAACTAACCAAAAATCGAAGTGAGTAAAAATCCAGATGAACAATAAGTTTCAGCTTGGTTTACTCGCTTATTTCTTGCTGTTCCCGTTACTGGTGTTGTTGTTGTTGTAATTGTTGTTGTTGTTATTGCAGCTAAAAGTCATGACACTGTTGTCATTGTCAAAAAGCTTTGTTGGAAAATTTATGATATGGTGACTGTGCTGCGGAATAATTTTTTCTCTTATTTTGGCAGGGGGTTTTTTATTTTGAATTTTTGTTTTTATTTCAGTGGAATCACAACAACTATCAGCTGCTGCTGCTGCTCCTGTTTCTGTTTTTGTGCTTTTTTTTTTCTTAGATTTTTTTGGATTCATTATTTGCAATTTAATTCAATGAAATATGAATTTCAGTGTCTGTTTCATACAACAAAAAAGATGAAAAAATGTTAAGAGAATTCCAAAAAAAAAAAGTCTAACTTAACTAATGGTACTAATGGTATATACATACATACATATGTATATTGAATATCATTTAAGTAAGGAGTGAGATTGAAAAAATCTTAACACACGATTTACCTAAGAATTTTTTTTGGGTGTAAAATTTAAAAATTTCTTTGATTTAGTTATCTTTGAAAAATATGTCAGTTATTATTTTTAATGACAAACATGTTGATTATTGTGAGTTTGATTAAAATGAGTGAAGAAAAACAAGTACGTCTTAAAACTATTAAACATTTTCCAAAAAATCCAAATTGGTCCTACAAAAAATTCGACAAAAAATTGAAGGTCTGCCGTTAAACTGTTTCTATCGATAGGAAACCTGGACCACATGATATTGGGAAAGCCAAGAAAATAGAAAGCATATTGAAAAGATCTCCAAACATATCTGGTAGAAAAGCTCGGTTAGCCCTGACTATTTGGTGCGAAAAGTTAAAGCCAATGCAGATTTGAAAACATACAAAATCCAAAAAGTTCCAGACAGGAATGCTGCAAAAAATTTAGACGCCAAAAGTAGAGCTCGGAAATTAAAATGAAATTTCATAGAAAAATATTCATGTTGTATAATGGACGACGAAACGTATGTACTGGCAGATTTTACGCAGCTTCCAGGTCAAAATTTTTATGTTGCTGATGCTCGAGGAAATGTCGAAGAACAATTTAGAATCCAAAAGCAGACAAAATTCCCTAAAAAATTCCTGGTAAGGCAAGCTATATGCAGTTGCGGCAAAAGAAGCAAGTCATTTGTTACAGTGGGCTCTATAAATACCGAAATATGCATCAGAAAATGTTTGAAAAAAAAAAATTTCTTCCTTTCATAAGAGAGCACAATATGCCCACATATTTTTGGCCCGATTTGGCATAATGTCACTACGACAAGAAAGAAAGAGTGGTCCCAAAGTAATAACAATTTTTGTGCCAAGAGAGGCCAATCTTCCAAATTGTCTGGAGCTAAGACCAGTGGAGAGATATTGGGCTCTTGTGAAAAGAAACTTAAAGAGCACAAAAAAGGTGTCCCAAAATATCGAAGATTTTAAAAAGAGATGGGCAAACTATTCCAAAAAGGTGTCTGAAACAACTATCAAATCTCTAATGGAAGGTTTACCAAAAAATGTCCACGAGTTCATAAATAGTAGTTAGAACTATACAAGTTATATTTTTCTGTAATTTGTAAAAAAAAAAAAACTCTAAGATCAACCGTTTAAAAATTATTGAATTTTATATATGTTAAGATTTTTTCGATCTCACTCTTTATATGCATTGAAAAAACAAAGATATGAATATAATTTAAAGTTCAATGAAAGTGAAATCATATGTACTGAGTAGTAATGCCTCCTTCAGGGAGTTGGATAGAGTTCCTATGAAAACAGATAACATTGGCGCAAGCAAACTGAAGAGAAGCAGCACCACCTGGCGACATGCGAAACCGGCAACCTTAAATTAGGATAAATAAAAAACTGTGTTGAATGAAAGCTCCTTTGGAGGTGAACCCGAAAAAAATCATTGTTTTAAGATAGATTAAAATGTGGAATATTCAAGTTTTCGCAGGTTGCCATTTAATTCTACATAATGAAGTTCCAAATTTCGTATGCAGAATTTCGCCTCTAGAAATATGTTATTTAAAGTGCTAATTAGGAATAAATTTTGATGACTTCCGATTATGTGAGACTAGTAACGCACCAGAGAGATTCTTCGTAAGTAAAAAATTTACAATTTCTCTATCGCTTGTCGCATTAAAAATCATTTCCGAAACTCAGAAAAATCGTATACTAATAATCCATTTTGATGTCAGATTTTAAAAATTCAAACTGGTGGATGGACAGCATTAAAATTCTTTGAATTTTGGTACTTATAAGTTTTTGGGATTTATTAATAAGAATTTTATATCAGAACTCGAAAATGGTAGGGAGAAATATTGAAAAATATTTCAAGTTTGACGAAATTTGACCAGCAAATATTTTGGAGGTTCCTGAATCGGTATTAGCTATTAAGTTTTAAAAATTCAAAATGATGGAGCCAAAAACGTAGGTCAAAAACATGAAACATTTTGAGAATTCAATAAAATCCGATATACCACCTTGATCAAAAAGTTCCCGGAATTCATTCAGAAAATTAAAAATACAAGTTTATTCTTCTAAATCTATATTGTTCCCTTCAAAGTAATCCCCATCGACTGCAACACACTTATGCCAGCGCTTGATCCAATCCTCGAAACATTTTTTATATTCGGTTTTCGGTATGTCCATCAGTGCTTCCTGCGATTTTTCCATTACTTCCTCGCGGCTGCTGAAACGCGTTCCCCCATTATGTTTTTTTAACTCGATTGAACATAAAGAAGGCACAGAGAGCCAAATCAGGTAAATTCGGTGGCTGTTGGATGGTATTTGTTGTATTTTTCGTCAAAAAATTACGAATAATGATGGCACTGTGCGACGGTGCGTTATCATGGGGCAAAATCCACGAGTTTTCTGTCCACAATTCTCATAACGCCCAAGTAATACTCTCTCATGGGTAATTTGCGGTTATTGACCAAAATTTCTTTTACTTTATCAATGTTTTTGTCGGTTTTTGATGTCGATGGTCTGCCACTGCGTTCATCATCTTCGATTGACTCACTACCACTTTTGAACCGCTCGTTCCACTGGTGAACGACAGTTTTCTATAGAGAATCGTTGTCGAAACAATTTTCTAACATTTCCAACGTTCGTGCACCATTAAGTCCGTTTTTTACGCAAAATTTAATTCAATACAATTTAATAAAATTGTAAAAAATCGCCAACACACACAGAGATAGATGTACTCTTGGCTACATAACTTTTGCAAATTTTAAGCTATGACGCTAAAATTTACAGGGAGTATTAACAGCAGATGTACCAACTTTACAAAAAAAATCAAATCGGAACGATGGGAGCGCCACACTGTGGTTATTCTGGGAACTTTTTGATCAAGGTGGTATATAAGTTTTTGAGATCGCTAAACCAGAATTTGATATTAGATTTGAAAATACGAAATGGCTGACTCATAATGATAGTTCAAAAACTTGAAAAATTGTTCGAATTTGAGGAAATTCGACATGTAGAACTTTTTTCAAGCTAGCCCAGCCAGTAAGCTAGCCAAAATGGTGGGCTAAAAACAATAAAAATGTTTCGAACTCAATAAACTTTAACATACCATATAAGTTTTTGAGATTACTAAATCAGAATTTAATCAGATTTGAAAATGACCACCGAAAAAAAGAGTTTCGGGTTCAATGAAATCAGACACCCTTGCCATGTCAGATTCAGCGAGAGATGCTGTGATTGCAATAATGGTTTTTGGGTCCATGATTTTAAATTTCTAAAATGTTATATCGAAAACTTAAAAACAATTTCTGGAAGCCTAAATCGAAATTTTTTTTTGAGGATGTGCGTATATGCGTCACTGACATTGAAGTAGTTCATTGCTTTTCCTTGAAATGCAATTTCAAAAACTGAAAATTTTTAAAGACTTCGCCAATGAAAACAAAACTAACAACTACATATTAACATTTTCACCTTTTTTTGAAAGCATCCATTAACATATACTACCTACATTTGTTTGGAATGTCAAACATAGTGTGTCCATTCACACACCACACAACAATTGCATATATTTACCAACAAAAACAAATCACAAACGATGGTACCTACTTAAATGAACCCAACTCCTATGCATATGCTCTATACTACATCGATATAATCATAGGTCTGCAAGTAACTAAACTGTAGCTGTACTTATAATAGCCAGTTTGCATTGCCCGTTGTAACCCTCTTTAATGACAAGTCGCGCGGCAAGCGTCCAAGCACAGCTTAAATTAAAATTATCATAGCGTTTTTCTTGCGCTTCTCGTTCATGTGTATGCATCCTTTCTGGTCGGCATTAAAATTTATTACGTTCAATCTAACACGATTTCTTGCACTTGTTACCACTATTTCAATAAGTTTTTATATGCGCGCTAAAAAAAAACACATTCGCTTCAACGCTCACTCGCTCGCGCGTTCTTCTTCATGTGCGAAAATGTATGGTCTAAGCTTAAAGCTTACGCTGCCACATTTTGGTTTCATTCATTTTTTGGAGTTAGTGCTTAATATATATTATATTTTTTCACAGGCAGCAGGAGCAGGCAAATCTGTGTGCGAATCGTTGTGGTGTTTGCTTGTAATTCAGGTGATTAAAAGCGAGTTGAACAAAAAAGTTTGTTGAATTTTAAGATTAGTTTTTTGTTAGTTATGTGTACATAAAAGAAAGTCGATTTATTCACAGCTTAAAAATGGCTGCTGTTGGTTTCTTTTTGTTTTGTTTTTGGAGCATAAAGCATTCTGGGAAGAAATCAAATTGCGAAATTGTATTTTTGCAGAATAAGTAGCGCATTGTTATTTAAAGGTAGGTAGGAATATATTTAGTAAAATTTCAAAATTAAAGTTTTGATATTCCGACTTCAGTGTTACATAGTGCGATGTTAAAACAAGTTCTGAGAAGTATTGCAACATTGCTGATCCATATTTTTATAAACATTACACACCGGTTTTACTTTTTTTTAAAACTTTTGAAAAACTCACAATTTTCTGATTGAGGAATTTTGATATATAAAAAAAAAATTAAGTAGTATATTTTAGTGACATTTACAACCCGGTTGTTTCTTTTTCGGATCACTTCAAGGTCGGGAGACATTCAAAAAAAGTTTTCATAAGCGGTGGTTATATTATAACAATTGTAAGTAAAATAGTAAAAAGCACACTTTTTACATGGCGGTATATATTTAACTTCTTTATTCTTTTAAGGAGGGAAGGGGGGTTTGAGTTGATTCAAAGAGCAACTATTATCTACACCGAAACTGAACTATAACCAAATTTATAACCTTAACTAAACCTATATTTATAACCGAGACAATAACTATAACCCAAGTTATTTATGACCACAATCGAAACTTTTACCATAACCAACTAAACTATAACTAACAGGGCAACGTTTTAAGTTGTACTACCGGTAGCGAGTAGTGAATAACTGAATTGCCGGTAAATAAGTGAGTTATCAAACAAATCCCAACGGATCCACTTAGGTACCCATCCACACGAGGAGCACATCCGCATGTCTTATAATGTCACATTACCCAATAGAAATCTGCGACAAGACGAGCCGGCACCCCACATCGAAGTGCCGCCATGTGGTGACGTTGCAGAATCCTGACATATGTATCACGTCACCAATTTATCCTCTGACTATGTCCATTAGGGCGGAAACTCGACATTGCAGTATGGGGCCGATGAAAAATCTAGCTGGTCAAAATTCGAAAAATCGACTACCTCGTTTTGAAACCAAAAGTGTATGGGTTAACTCTCCATAGATCCCTCATTATAATACACACACAGGATATTTTAATTACGCGAAGGATTTGGCTGTGCGACCGTCGAAAGTTGCTATTGGGAGTATGAATGTATAAACTCGTAATTGTGACTAACTTCAATATCTATCATACGCGCCATTTTTTTGACATTGACAGCTATTCTATCTCGAAGAGCGCCAAAAATACTATAAGAATTGATCTGTCAAATAGTTTTCATAATTTTACAAAAATGTTTTACTATAGCTGAAAATGTCGAATATTTGGTGGGATATGAAAGGTGTCGTGCATTTTGAGCTGTTGAAACCAAATGAAACAATCACTGGCGACCGCTACCGGCTACAATTGATGCGTTTGAGCCGAGCATTAAAGGATAAGAGGCCAGAATATGAGAATAGACACGACGAAGTTATTCTTCAGCACGACAATGCTCGGCCGCATGTTGCATGGCAAGTAAAAACATACTTGGAAACGCTGAAATGGGAAGTGCTACCCCACCTGCCGTATTCTCCAGACATTGCTCCTTCTGATTACCACTTGTTCCGATTGATGACACATGGCCTGGCTGAACAGCACTTCCGATCTTTTAAAGAATTCAAAAAATGGGTCGATTCGTGGATAGCCTCAAAAGATGAGGAGTTCTTTCGACGCGGAATCCATATGCTACCAGAAAGATGGGAAAAGATTGTGGCTAACGGTGGACAATACTTTAAAGAATAAATATGTGATCACAATAAAAGTTCCGAATTACGAAAAAAATACGAGTTTATACATTCATACTCCTAATATATACTGTCTATAGTTTTAATATTGTTCAAAATGTGTTGCTCAAAAAGTGTAATAACGTCTACCTCCAATATATGTTAAATTTAAAATATGCATTAACCTTTAACCCATTACATGTGCTTATATATATATTGTCTTGGACATAAGCCATGATAAAAATTAGATCTATCGGACCATTGTCACGCATACCTCTCATATAAATATAATCACAAAATACTGATATTTTATTTTTATTTTCTTATTATGTATTTTTAAAGTATCATTTGTATGAAAGGTATGCGTAACAATATTCCAATCGTGATAATTTAGTTACATTAATATACTATTATTTACCATCATATGAAATTTCTTCACTATATCTATAATGGGTTCTAAGTTATAGAGTTTTAAAAATTTCATATATATGGGAGGTGGGCGTGGTAATAACCCGATCTATCCCATTTTTGCAATGATGTATGGCGATAATAATGTTTATTAGGATATAAAATTTCATGATCATATCCATAATAAGTATATACCAAGTTATACTCTTTTCGCCGCTTCATTTGTATGGAAGGTAAGCGTTGTAATAGTCCGATCGTTATAATTTTCCACGCAGTAATTGCTAATGACCCCGTTAGCAAATGAGTCGAATTTTAGAATTTTGGCCAGCTAAATATGGATTTGACCCCATAGTGCATTGTAGGCAGATGTATGCGCCAAAAATTCTACTGTAAGGGATAGTATCGACAATGTGTTACCCATTGTCGAAACTTTCTCAAATGCCAGTTGAAAAATTCTGAAAACTATTGGTTGAACCTACCTAGAAGTAGCTATAGATGACACAAACGGCCTCTACCCAATTTGAATTTCGGATGTTGCACTCAATAACGAATGTGGTTAAAATTGTAAAGAATATCCGCAAGAGGTTATTGCATTTTCAGACGAAGTGGTGCTAAGAAATATTGTGATCACGTCCCCAAGATGGGCGAAAATAACACTACTTTACAAATTTACAAAAACTTTCACCATAACGAATGGCGATAACATTTTTTATAGTAAAATTCTCCGTAGAATCTGAATAGCCCCAATTTTCCATATAGATGGCAAAAATAAAAAAAGGGCACTGTTGAGAGTACATACTTGTAAAAATTTTAATTTTCGGCCAATGAATTGTTTATTATTTGTATATTTTAGACGAGAGTTAGAGAAAAATTTTAAGGTATAATACGTGCCAACAGTATCAGTAATATTACTGTTATGATCGAAAATAGGTAAAAGAAAATCGCATTTTTCATATTTTTTCAAACAAATTTGAACTTTGAAGCCCTATATCTAAAAATAATTATGTGGGTGACAGAAAGATAGACTTCCTATCTTATAGAGAATTTCATTACAAAATTTTTAACATAAATATGTATGTCTATGAAAACATCAATGCAAAAAACATTTTTTCTTTTACACCAATTTTATTCTTATCAAACAAAAAAACACAGTGCAACTAAATTTCAACTTCTTGTTTTATAGTATTTTAGGGTTGTTAATTACGACTGCGTACTCAATCATATCTAGTTCCCATCATATCTAGTTCTCCCACAATATGGGCCTGAATTTGGAAAAATGGGGTCTTCAGGGACTATTAAGAAATTTCTTTATTTCAGCAGATACGAATTTGATTTGTTAAGCACAAAAAGATAAAAAATTTTTGGGCATTCACTTTTCCTCGATTTCTTACTCTTCTTACAATACAATTCTTCTTTATAAAACAGAGAAGGCAGGAAGGACTACAAGATAACAGGAGATTTAATACCCACTATGTTGCACACATTGTAGAATTCGCTCGCGTTTTTGTTGGAAAGTACTTAGAAGATGCCGAATGCATAGGTAAAAAAGCTATACGAACAATACGAAATTGGCTCAATTAAAAATAATTGTTCCAAACTTCATTGAATTCACACATTTTTCATATTTTCGATCCATCATTTTGCATTTTTGTGACCTAATAATAATTCGCTTTAAGCTACTTTTAGAAATTCAAAAACGAAGAGTCAATTTCCACCTGGTTATGAAAGCCATTGATCCTACGAAATTTCCTAGGCAGGATTTGTAGAGCATAATTTTCAATTAAACGGGCAAGAGGTTTTCGACTCATTTACTTGTTTTGATTCTCCAGCATGAAACTAGGTTCTACCACAAACTCTTGTTTGAAAGCATGAAATATCCCTATATTTGTTTGATACTTAAACCAACACTAGCAGAGTGCGGCTATTTTTTATAAAGCTAGATTTTTTTCGCACATTTTTATGACAGCCACCACATTCGTCATAACTTATGGTCGTGGCTGCTAAGCGTTTGCTAAAAATCATTCGTGCCAAAATGTGGAGGTCATGCTCTTCACACAGCTCCAAATTCATATGTATGTGTAGCCGATACCGGTCGCTCGAAGAACAAGAACAGAACAAATGAAATCAAAAACAGCACATCGAACTGCAGCATGTCAGCACTAATGCCTTTTCAACAAAAAAACACACACTGATATTTTACTAAAATTTTAAGCTTTTATTTTTCTGTTTTTGTCGCTTCACTGAAACCGCATCATATTGTAAATTATATGCTCAGCATCAAGAGTGCTGTTGCTGCTGCCGGAGTTACGTAATAAATTCTGTTCTATACACGCGGCGGCGATACACGAAGAGGAATGAATATAGTATATTCTTATCGCTCGCAATAATCTTTTTATTACAGTTTTGTGCTTCCAAAAAATAAAAATAAAAATAACTAAAAGAAGAAAAATCTTTTGAACTACTACGACGACGTTAAACGTATGTAGATATGTCTGTATGTATGTATTTGTTAGTATGTACAAACGTCGAAACGCATCTATGCGTGCCAATTGAGAAACTGCTGCATAAATGCCAGATTCCAGCACCTCAATTGGCGTTATCACTGTGAAAGGATCTGATTGCGCCAGCCACAGCGACAGCAGCAAGCGTGAATGAACCAAAGAACGAATAAATCTGCTGTACACTGTGCACAACAAACATTGTTTGCAGCCAGCTACACTATGTTGATATTACACAGTGCTGGTGCTGTTGTTGCTACTAAAGAAACGAGTGCACGCATTTGTGCCAATGTTGTTGCTAGTAAAACGAAATCGCTTAGATTTACTACTGCTGCTGGCCGCCTCTTTTTGAATACAATTGCACGGTAGGACTATGAGCACACGAATATTTTGATACTAAATACAGGTAGTCTACTGTAAATGATGATGTCGCCTGTTATGTTCTTTTTTGTTTGCTTTTTTGCTTCAAATCGCACATTAATATTCAGAAATTGCGTTTTTATGCTAATTTTCACATGCAACCAAAACAGCAACAACAACACCGAAAGCTATATAACATACATTAAGTTGCTGCCATACAGCGCCATCTGTCGATAGATAAGTCAATGATGACGACAGCCTTGGTGACTTAAGATGATCGTATCGCATTTTCTGATCTTCTTTTGTAAAAAATAAAAACAGAAACAAAAACAAAAACCTGCCTAGGTTTATTATATTTATAATTTTTTTTTTTTTACTTTTGTTTAGCTTTTGGCAAAAATTACTTCTACTAAGTTTATGTACACTGGCAGAAATTATTGCTCCTGTTGCTTGCTGCCTTGTCTGCCTTTAGTGTCCCAGTATATAGTAGTTAATTTATTGAAGTTTTGTTATTTTTATTTTTTAATTTTTCTACTAGTTCTTCTTCTTGTAGTTGTTGTAGTAGTTTAGCATTAATTAAGTTGTTAAATTGCAGCAGCACGTATATATTTACAAGTAGGTAAGTTTTAAGTTTTTTCTTTCATTATTTTTGCCCCGAAGTTGAGCTCATTTATCTTTACGTTTTTTTTTTCGAGAGTGTATATGTGCATATGAGTAGAAGAATATGTGTTTATATCTGTCTCTCTCTCTTCTTTTTTTTTTTAATAGCAACGTTACGTTCCAGATGAGTTACGACGCATGTCCTTGAGTCACTGATATATGAGATACTTAAGGTATTTATTACAATTCTGTGATCGTAATCAGTTTTAAATATATGCATACAAATATAAGAGTACAGTATTTTTGAACTGCATTTGCTGCTTCATGAGGTTGTAAATAATGTTGTTATAAAAATATAATATGTGTGTGTGTGTGTGTGTGTATGAGTGTGCATTTGTTTAAAACATGCAACAAAGTATGCATTTAAGTTAGATAAATGAGGAATGAGTTTGTTTTATATCTTAATGTTTGGAATGCCATAAGTTTGTGATGCTTACTCTAGTTCTGAATTTAATCCTTATATCTGTGAATAGTTTCAATTATATGATGCTTGTGAAATTATCTGTTTAGTCTACATGTGATTTTCCCACATATTGTAGGAAGAAGATGCAAAATCTTGCATCATAAATTTGTGATATGAGAAATTAATGTTCAGAGGAAAAAATTTCCCACGCTCTGCTTTTAATTTACCAATAGTTGAATTCCAAAAAATATCGGACGTAATTTCGACCTTGAAAAACAATAAATCAGCTGGTTATGACAGAACCACAGTAAAGTTGGTCAAAGTCTGTTCTACAGCAGCTGCAGCTGTGCTATACTTCATCTGATACTTAAATAAATCTGGGTGAAAGAAAAGCTACCTGAAAATTGGCTGGAAGATGTGAAATATTGTAACTATATGAGAATCATGTTATCAAACTGGTTCTTGGTAGGTGCGTCAAAGAGGACTCGAGCAGGAGCTTCGCGAACCCGACCGGAGCTCCTGGACCGTATTTAATATCGATCGAAATAGCTAAATTAATCCTTGGAAAATCGTGCGCGAGTTTATTCTAAAGCTATTTTCATGGTATATGTTCTACGGAAATGCGCGATTTGATGCCACCAGTGTGTGTGTTCTCTAGAGCTACACAAACCGCGAATCTGACTCATGTATTGCACGTTCTTTTCTCTACCGTACCGCGAGCTTATGGAACAGGTTCTCTGCAAATATTTTTCCTGATTGCTATGACCTTTTCAAATTTAAAACAAACGTTCACAAATACTTCCCTATTTCTCCTCCCATTTACCTATGTTCCTTTCCCAATAAACACAATATGCTCCATTTATAGGAGCTTTATTCCTGTGTGTTGACTATAACATTAAAAAAAGAGGGTTTATCAATAAAACCTAATACAGTTGTTCTTGTTCCTTTCTCTAGAAATTACAAACAGGATCTTGGTTGTATATCCATTCACAACACTTCTAAAAATGCTTCAAATACGTGGGTACCACACTCGATAAAAAAAAAAAAAGTTGGAGCACTCACCTTACTAAATTCCTCACAAAAGCCACTAAGGGTTTCTGAGCCTGCAGGAAACTCTTTGCAAAGACTTGAGGTCGTACCCCATAGATAATTTTCCGGCTATAAACTTTGATAGTTAGGCCAATTGTAGCATGTGCTGCACTGGTGTGGTAGTGTAAGGTCACACACGGCTCGGCTATCAGCAAACTTAGCAAATTCCAAAGATATGCCTATCTCTCAATCACAGCGGTTAAGTGAACCTGTCCCACTGCTACAATTGATATGATAAACGAACTTGAACCTTTGCACATCTTTAGAAAATACCTGCAACTACAGTTTTGAGGCTGCAATTTTCATCCAACTTAGTAGGAAGAATCACCGGTCATTTGAGCATTATTAGTTCTATTCCTAATACTCTAATCTGCTCGGTGTCAGATTTTATGACTAGGGAACTAAGTTTCAGCCGGAAATTTAGTATCAGTCTCTTTGCTCTCAATTGGTATACTGATGGTTCAAAACCAAATTGTGGTTCTGGTGTCGTTAGGATCAGCACTCGAATCTGAGTACTTAGCCTAACATTTTTCATGCCGAAATACACTCATTTGAGTCGTGCACCAGAATTATCCATAATAATGGGTTAAAAGCTGCTAAAATTGTAATCTTCTCCGACAGCAAAGCAGTTCTCAAAGCATTTTCATCATAGATCTTTTCCTTGTAGTAGGCGAAGGAGTCTTTTGAGAGTCTGCAGCAGTTGTCTACCTATGACAAAGTTACGATTTGTTGAGTACCAGCCCACTGTGATGCAATGTACCTGTTGATGCACTTGTTGGGCAGAGTTCATTGACTTTATCCATATCGTGGAATCGACTCGATTAGTTCCAAATAAATCAGAAACGACACTTTATTGGTGTGTTGTTTCAGATCTTAGACAGGCCAAGAAGCTTATCCCTCCTTTCGCTCTCACTCAATCCCTGATCTTAAACAAATCGGATCTTAGACTGCTGGTGGGCTTTCTATTCTGTCACTATGTGGACAGATATCACCTAAGTAAGTTAGGTCTGTCAAACGTGACAGAGTGTCATCTTTGTATTGAGGCGCTGAGACGTCATCACACATTCTGTGTGAATGTCCAGCTTTGGCTCGTCAAAAAAAAAAAGGTGTATTTATAGAAAACCGTTCCTATTATTATTATTATTATTTGAAGGAAGGACGACTCGTAAGTCAGGCACTGCGACCTATAAGATCTATTGTACCAAAGCCCCAAGGAAGAAAGAAAGGCAGAGAGAAAGAAAGATAGATAAGAAACATACCCAAGCCGAGAATCGAACTCGGGTCTCCAGAAACAAGAGTCTGGCATTCTGCCACTAGACCACAGTGGCGATGGTAGGACCTACAGTTTAACGCCGATTCCGAATGGTTATGTGGCAATTTTTTATCAGCTCGGTGGTCTTGCCATTACCAACCAAGGTGTATACTTGTACACATTCTTATAATTCTCGTCCACTTCATATGGATAGTGAATATAAGAAGTTTATGAGAATTAACCACCAGACCAAGACGGGAATCGAACCCGCAACCTTCTGGATGAAAGTCTAGTACACTATCCACTAGACTATCGACGTTCCTAACAGTTAACGAAATAAAAACCTCTTTCACAAAAGATGTTCTAACATTCGTCATGTGGTACAAAATATCTATCAGGTCACAGTGCTTGATTTTCAGGTCAACCAAACTGTACCAAAATTAATAATTCTGGGTCATACTGCTATCCATTCTATTGAAAGTTCTAACTTAACCGTCACGGAAAACAGCAGGTAACCAACTAATTTTAGACCTAACCGTTCATGCATTGTTTAAATCCACACGTTCAGTGTTATTGTAAAATAATCAGTTGAGTGGAGAGCAGCTTTAAATCTCGTCTTCTTAGAATATAGTACCGTTTTTGACAACATGCCTAAATAATGCATTTGCGAATTTTAGCATTGTAGACTCGTATCCTTGAACATCATCTGGCTGGCTCGAGCCTTATACGAGGAATTCAAGTGCAGGGATCTACCCAGTGGAAACTTATCGTCTACGTTTGATTCTATATCCGGCATTCGTCATGGGTTTAATCTCACCAGTGATATTCCTGATTGTCCCGGATGACGTTCTAAAAAGATCTATAGACGGCTGTCACAAAGTCATTTATTAAAGTTTCCATGGACATCTATAAGGTCTCGATTATTTCTGAATTCAATTCCTGCATAAGTTATCCTCATTCAAAATAGAAAAATCAAAACGTTACTAGGGGAACTTATTTTAACACCTGATTGTGGACAGGTCATAGTAATTGCGCAAATGTTGGTACTAGGCTTAATACAGTATCAGACCAGTGTAAATTAGTCTAAAGAATAATTCTGAACCACAATTTTTTTGTACTGGTAATGGTTCAGTCGTTTCAATGATCAAAACAGCAAAAATGGGCATAACGATTTTCTAATTTCATAACTCTCTGTGCTTAAGGCCCTTAATCGACCTTATGAAGCGTTTTTTATTTGGAATGTTCTGATTCATAGCTTGTATAGGAAAATAGGAGGCATTTATTGAAGAAAAAGAAAAGGACGTGGTTGGTCTCACTAAAGACTTTCCTTAATATCAATGTCCTGTAATTTTTGAGCTGGATCTGCTAATATCGAAAAGATATTTTAAACTGAGATAAAACCAAGATTAGCACGAATGAATGAATTCAGCAAGCGTTTGTGTGTCAGTTTTTGTAATTGAAATCATAATTTTATGAAATTTTTCTGGTATTTCATGCATGCTGCTTTTCCTCAATTTTTTTACCACTAAAGTCTTCGTACAGCAGCTAGTTCTAGTTTCATTCATAAAAAAACAATTAAGTTTTGCCAGAATTTTGAAAAATTTGTAATACAGCTTTGTTTATCAAACATTATTATCACTACAGCAAAAAAAATATTCCATTTTATTATTTCTTAAAAAAGTTATAAACTAAAAACAAACAAGAAATTCACTAATTTACCTCCAATAAAGTCTTCGTACACTTAACCACAAATTAATGGGAAATCCTTAAAAACTATAGAAAATGTTGCTTTAATATTTGGTTGGGTGGCCCTTATTTTTAGCAACGGCTTTAAGGCGGTCTGTCATTGATTCCACAAGCTTTTGTGCTTAGCTTTTCTCTATTTTCGACCATTCCTCCTGAAGAACCAATTTTACCTATGGTTTTGAGCTGATGTGATGAGTCCTGATCTTTTTCTCAAGCTTATTCCACATTTGCTCAATGGGATTGAGGTCAGGACTCTGTGGCGGTGTTTTCAGCAAATGTGGAGTATTATACGCCAAGCATATCCTAGTATTATGAGCCATGTGCTTCGGGTCATTATCTTGCTGAAAATAAAACGATGATCCATTGTATCTTCAATTATTTCTAGGTTTCCCACGCCACTGGCAGCCATACAACCCAGAACTCGAGAGATGCATTTTGAAATTGCAAAGCGAAGTCCAAAAGTTTTTTGCAATTTACTGTATTCACTAACGGCTTTCTTCGAGGTGTGCGAGACTTAAACCCGGCCTCAACCATGGTTTTTCTAACAGTTTCAGGATGGATTTCTCTTTTGCTGGATTTAAAGAGTTCTGCACTAATTTTTTGTGAACTAATGAAAGGATCAGTGGCAATCATACTCATGTGAGAATTTCAGGCCGTCCAGATTTGGGCTTATTTTCTACGCGGCCTTCGTATTTAAAGCGCCCGATTAATTATTGAATAGTTGAACGGCTGCGGGCCACTAGCTTGGCTATTTCCGCGTATGATTTTTGCTCTTTCACGTGCAAATTTAGTATAATCTTACGCTCTTCAACCGACAAGTATTTACCGGACATTTTTCAATATTTTTTCACTAAATGTTTCGTATTTCGTTTTTTCACTGAGCTGTTAATATGTCACGATTGCTTCATAATTTAAATGACAATGAAATTTGATGACAAAAAAATTAAACATTTCCGTACAATCAGTTGTAATTGCAGCGCCTCCTAAGTGTACGAAGACTTTATTGGAGGTAAATTAACGACTTTTTTTGGTTTTACGTGATAACTTTTGAATGAAATAATAAAATGGACTATTTTTTGTTGCTGTAGTGATAATAAATGTTTAATAAACAAATCAGTATTAAAACTTTTTCGAAATTCTTGCAAAACTTTATTGTTTTTTATGAATGAAACTAGAACTAGCTGCTGTACGAAGACTTTTGTGGTACACTGTATGTAAATGCTTTAATTATTTTCCAGCGAATTCCAAACGAATTCCGTTGCCAGTTTTTTGTGTAAAAGGCTTCAGTTGGAAGAAATACAAAGCAGAAATGACCAAAATCGATGATCTACTGAAGTAATGGCAGCTATGTTGTTGATGGAGGGAAATAGATGCCATCAAGCATAAAAATATGGCTATTGATAGTGGATGATAACATAGCAAATTTTATAGGAGTAGTAGTTTTTTTTCTCAACTTTTTTTTTTTTTAGAATTTTTCTTTCTTTTCAGTTTCAATTTCAATTTCAGACTAGCTCTTTTACATTTATCCTTTGCGTTTTGTTGGAATATCTATGAACATGTGTGTATTTGAATGAAAACTTTCCTACTCTTCTATGCTGTAATCATTGCACACAGACATAAAACACAAACAACAAAAAAAAAAAAAAAAAAAGGAAAGAGGAGAAAAAGGAAGGATATCATTCTTTCCGAATTTCAATTTGTTATTACTGCTGTTGTCATATGTGATTGAAGGCAATTGTTGTTGTTGTTGTACTCGTACGAGTATGTAGTTACTCAAAAAAAAAAAAAATGCTCAAGTTATTGTCAGATTTCCTGTAAAAATTTTGCTCAAAAGGAAATCAGAAAAAGATTTAAGGATTAAAAGGATTATAAGAATTTTAAAATGGAAAAGCAAAGATTTCAAATACTTTTTTTTTCAATTTAAGAATTTAAACTCTCTTACTTTTATGAGAATCTTAAAGAAAATCATAAGTTCGTAGAAGGCTGTGGTTCCCAAATACTTATATCCTCTGGCGCCTACAATATAATTGATTTTTACAGACTGGGGGGTAGTTAACTACTTTTTTTTCAACTATCACTTAGTTGTAGTTGAAATAATTTCAACTACATTTCAACTAATTTAGTTGTAGTTGAAAAAATATCAACTACATTTCAACTAATTTAGTTGTAGTTGAAAAAATATCAACTACATTTCAACAATTTCAATTGTAGTTGAATGCATAGTTAACTGATTATTTAGTTAACTACCCCCAGTCTGGATTTTTATATATACTACATTTACGCTTATTCTCTTTTTTCTTTTATGTTTATATATAACTGAATTCTGCATATAATGACTTATTTAAACCAAATTTATTTTTTTCTGCATTTCTTTTAATATTTTTTTTTATTTTATTTCGCTTTACTTTTTCTACGCCATCGTTAAGTAACAATTAAGGATAACATAATCTCTCATCTACAGCGGCTGTCTTGCTTAAGCGGTAATCATCTTTATTGGTTGGAAGATAAAAGACTGACTGAAAAAGAGTCAGACAAACAAACTGACAGACAGACAGATAGAGAAACATAAAGGCACACAAATCGCTAAACTATTGCACAAAAGTAAAAAAAGTAGAAAAAATAAAATAAAAAGTAAAATCAGCAGAAAAGTAGATTAGAAATGAAGTTCTTCTAAATTAATTAAGCATTCAGAGTTCAAAGGAAAACAAACAAGAAAAGAGTGACGGGAAAATGCTTTTCTATGACTGTTCGTTATTTAAGATTAAGTTGCTTTGTGAGCAAAATTACTTAAATAGTTGACTAACCAATATTCAATATTAAATGTTGTAGTATATAGCTAAAGCTTAAGTAGATTATAATAAGTTGGCAGTACAGGATCGCAGCAGAATAACACCATTGAAATAATTTTGTATGGAGTCAGCGCTTTAGAATTCAAATTCGATGAAGACCAGGAGTCTAAGTTATAATTTGCGCCCAAAAATTTCGCGTTCAAGCACGAACCTAGTGTGAAATCAGAGCTTCTTATGCGAAAGTGAAATAAGATTTTTAGATTTTATTTAGCGAAATGAAAAAAACTTAATTATTAAATGTTAAGTAGCTCAGGTCTCGCGTGAATCTTTTGCTAAGTATAAACCTCATAATCGAGAATCGGATTCATAGCATTGGGAGTATGAATGTATAAACTCGTATTTTTTTTAGTAAATTGGACATTTATTGTGAAAAAGTGATTATAAATTTATTCTTTAAAGTATTGTCCATCGTTAGCCACAACCGTTTCCCATCTTTCTGGTAGCATACAGATTCCGCGTCGAAAGAACTCCTCATCTTTTGAGGCTATCCACGAATCGACCCATTTTTTGAGTTCTTCGAAAGAACGGAAGTGTTGTTCAGCCAGGCCATGTGTCATCGATCGGAACAAGTGGTAATCAGAAGGAGCAATGTCTGGAGAATACGGCGGGTGGGGTAGCACTTCCCATTTCAGCGTTTCAAAGTATGTTTTTACTTGCCTTGCAACATGCGCCCGAGCATTGTCGTGCTGAAGAATAACTTCGTCGTGTCTATTCTCATATTCTGGCCTCTTATCCTTTAATGCTCGGCTCAAACGCATCAATTGTAGTCGGTAACGGTCGCCAGTGATCGCTTCAATCGGTTTCAACAGCTCATAATACACGACAACTTTCATATCCCACCAAATACACAGCATGAGCTTGAATCCATGGATGTTTGGCTTTGCCGTTGATGTTGATGCGTGTCCGGGCGGTCCCCATGATTTTTTACGCTTTGGGTTATCGTAACGTATCCACTTTTCATCGCCAGTCACAATACGATGCAGAAAACCCTTTCTTTTCTATCGTTCAATCAGCAGTTCACATGTTCTTTAAATGGAAGAAGCAAATTAAAACTTCCCGCAAATGTTGTTTTGTTGGCACGAAATTCGACATTTTCAGCTATAGTAAAACACTTTTGTAAAATTATGAAAATTATTTGACAGATCAATTCTTATAGTATTTTTGGCGCTCTTCGAGATAGAATAGCTGTCAATGTCAAAAAAAATGGCGCGTATGATAGATATGAAGTTAGTCACAATTACGAGCTTATCCATTCATACTCCCAATATTTAATTTCAGAGCGGACGCAGTCGACTTGGGCTCTAGAAGGCGCTACACTTGCGGTAGAGGGGACAAAAATGCCCCACTATGTCAGGGGTTAAACGGAAAATTTAAACCTAAATGGCTTATCATACTTTCATGCACCAAAAATTAGTTTTTTATATAGTTCTTTTTCTCTTACGTTACATTTTCGATTTCTTTCTTTCATGCATCACCCTTTTTCTGTTTTAACATTTTCCCCACATATTAAAACAGCAACTGCATATATCAAAACTGTCGAAATGTCAATTTTTTCCATGCATTATGTACGACATTTGCTGTGTAAATTTAAAATTCAATTTGCACATGAGTTTTATACTCCACAATAACAAAAGGAATAAACCCAACACCAACAACTCAAAAACAAAATAGAAAATGGAATAAATGGTGAAACTCTCACTAAAGAATAAAACAAAACAAGAGGAAAACTGAATTAGAAATGAAAATTTTGCTTATAAATGATTGTAATCAAATATTCAAGTTTTCATGCAGAGCAAGGAATAAAAACGGAGTTATAAAATTGTGTGTGCAATTGGCAACACTGGCGGACTGATGGTAGAAGAAGAAGATAAAAGTTTTTCGCACTGAAAGTTTAAATCAAATTTTTATTTAATAAAGATGAAGTTAGCTAGAATTTAAATGAATTTAATGTGGAATGGAAAAAATACGAATTTGAGAATGTTTGTTTTGGAAGTATTTAAGCAAAATGTATGTTTTCTGAAAGCAAAAGAGCAAAGAACTGCAGCTGATGAAAAGCATTTTGTAAAGAGAATAAACTCTCAGAAGCTTATAATAAAAATTTATATGTATAAAAATTATGTAAAAGCGAGAATCTAATAAATTGAGATTCATCTTGAGAAAACCCAAAATGACAAAAATGTATAACACTTAAGACTCCGAGATTTTGATGTTGACTCCCGAATTCCCTTACGATTTTCGTTTAATCTACGGTTCACTCTATCTCCATTCCATAGTTTAAACAAAATTTTAACAGTTCCCAATAAAATTTAAACCCTTTAAGTTTTACAAAAAAAAAAGGGCGTTCAGCTTTCTTAAAGCACGAAATTCATATACGTTGTAAGTGTGTGGTCTCATAAACGTGCATACACCCAATAATCCATCACAGACGTGATGGCATTAAACAAACGCCAATATATACATATATGCACATATAAGGAGAGACTAACAAAAATTCAATAAGACACAAAATAATTTTATTTTATATCTTTAATTTTTAGCAGAATTTGTAGAACCTAACGAGCATATCTCTTCATGTATTCCAATTCATTGCCTGATATTCATAGAACAGCCATGGCACTTAAGCTCTGTTTATTAGTTATCAATTTCGAATCGGTCAATTGTGGATCTTCGTATATTTTAAACTTCAACCGAGCGACATTTGTATCGGTGGTTGAAAATTTCGGGCGGCCTACACGAGAGTTGGTATCGAAATCTGTAGAGAGTGGCATATCAAATTTCTGGTTGTACTGGCGGTGGTATTCCTGTCGGATTAACATCAGTACTTTGTTTTTACGTTTTCCTTTTTAATATTGCATCATTATTACAAATCGTTCATCAACCTTGAATTTTTCAAAAATTAATAATATACCACCAACTTAGCGAACTTTTGTTAGTCCCCTTGTATTTGTGGCTTTCGACAGTCAAATAGATGCAGATACAGTGCCAGAGACAGTGGTGTTGGTAATGGCAATAGTGTCTTTGCTTGCCATTTTTTTCACTCTTGTTTTATTACTCGAAGGCGATAAATAAATAAATTATTGATTGTGTATTTTTGGCGCTTATAGTTAGTATTTTATGACCAAGCAACATCCACAATATTCGAACACATTCTGCTAGCTATAGCTTAGATGAAAAAAAAAGTAAAAGAATGTTTACTGCAAAAAAACATCTTAGCGCATATTTTTCACTTTTTGCTGTTGTTGTTGTTGCATGTGTTAATTAATCGCCAACTGAATTTTATTAGCAATTTTTCATCACCAACACCATTACTATTAAAACTACCAATTGTGGTAATAAAAACAAAGTCAAATATGTTTCCCGAATTTTTATTGTCAGTTAATATATTGAATGATGATTTCGTGAATGTTGATAAATTCTGTAGGTTCTCAATTACTCGATTGATACTTGTGTTTAATTTTAAGTGATTTATGTGTGGAGGTTTAAAAAATGTCTGTTTAAATTAATTATAATTGCTAAATAATGTATTCATCACGATTACCTATAAATGAGTGAGTGAAATTACTGTAAGCCCGAAAATACTTAGAAACTGCACAAGCTGTAATTATAATAGTAGTAGTAGGAGTAGTAGGAGCTCCACGAGAAAGAAGGGGAAATTGTAAATCATCTTTCCTACATTTGATCAACGCTGATTCACGTAGGATAAAAAAATCGGGAGAGCTGTGTCTTCTATGGCCTATTTCTTCTAACTAATATTTCAAATTAATTATTTAAAATTGATGAGCTTTAAATGAACAATGATGCCAGAAGAATACAAAAAAAGTCATTGAACTTGCAGATCAGATGATCGTTTCGAAACCCGCTACGATTCCTCATCAGTGATCTTTGTGATAGCTCCCTCATTTCAACAATCTATTAAGATCTAATGTCAGTAGTAAGTAGATAAAATTTTTTTTGGAAAACTGAGTTATAACTTTGAAAAACATCAATGGAATCCAATACGATTCGATCAAAACCAATAAATTTTCCGCCATGTTGCCAACGTTAATTCGATAATGCCAACGTTAAAAGTTGTCCAAAACCAAAAAAATTACCTACTTATTTATGAGGTTAGTTAATAAATTTTCTGAGTAGTCCAGAGAAATAAATGATTCCACTCCACCATAATATATAAATAAATAAATTTGTCTTCCTAAAATTATCTTTAAATGGCATATCCAAGTTAATCAGAGCAAGGCCGTATTTAGGGGGAGGCTTTGGGGGTTATGACCCCCTGAAATGTGGAAACTTTATTCTAATTTTTGAGAAAAAAAAAGTCAAAATAAAATCTATTTAACGATATTTTTTACTTCCATCGGTTTTTCTTTTTCTAAAAAGTTAAATATAAAAAATAAATTTGAAATCTTAGTTACACTATGCGATCAAATCCGATTTGTTTTTTTCGACATAAGGTTTGACTACGGATTCAAAAAGAGAAGGTGATACTGAGCACTCCTGCATTCATAGTTTTTCTAGGTCAGTAACTGGTTTTGATTTAAAGTTTTGTCCTGAATCAGTTTGAAAAGTTTAAAAATTAAAAATATAAAAAATTATTGGATCCTTGTTAAATTATACTTGCTTGAACTCCATTTTTTCCTAAAACGTGACGTGATGGGAAATTTTTGACCTCAGATTCGTTTTTAACGTGAAAAATTCTTTCGCAAAAACTCCATCTTATTAGCAAAACCCATGCAGTTTTAGGAGACAATCTTAAAATGTAATTAGTTTTTAACCCATTATTGCTCAGAGCACCACGACTAGAAAGATCACTTTCAATGCTGTGACTTCATGAATTTAGTGAATATAAGCCAACCTCATCCGGGTTCCGTATCATTGATAATGGCCCAAATTCCCAATGATGATCATTTGAAAAAAATGAGCCTTTACTATTTTTGGTAATTTTTTTTGAGGTTGGGTACATCATCAGTAGTGGGAACTCAATGAGTTAATGAAATTATGTCCCTCACGATAAAAAAAATGCATTAGAATGCACATTGAATAATATTTATTTGAAAAAATTTAATTTGATTATTCTGTGAATTTTTTGTCACTTTTGGCCATTTTTTTTTAGGTTAAGATTTAAAAAGATCGGAAAATGTTTCCTAAAATTTTAATTTTATAGGGTCCATCAAATGTATCATCGATTTAATTTATTGTATTTAAAAATCACTTTGATAAAAATTATTTATGAATATTTTCTTCGAATGAAAGCCCCCCCGAACAAAATTTCTGGCTACGGCCCTGAGGGTTAGTGACTTTGCAGCTTTTTATGTGGTTTCACAAAGGGTCTTTTAGACCATTCAACCTGCAATGCGCCTCAGTTTTCCATATGGTCGAAATGATTTTTTGCAAAAGTCTCGATTCTTTCCTTTCTTTCAAAAAGAAACTGACTTAAGAGGTTCCAAAATAACAATGGTTTTATGTAGCCACCGAAACAGTTAAATTAAATGAAATAAATGTCAAATATCTCTTTTCGGTATTGGTTGCACAAAAGTAATAAAGGGTGATTTGTTAAACGTTTAGTTTTTAATTAAAAAAAAAAAAAGTACGAAAGTGTATCAAATTTAATTTTTAAAGGTTATTCCATTGAAATGTTGACCACGACTACGTTGTAAGTGATCTATGCAATAAATCCAATTTTGAACCTAGGTTTTGAGCTAATAACACGTGCAGCATTGTTTTCCAAAGCTGCAATTGACGGTAGATTATCGGTATAGACCAATGATTTCACGTAAGCCCTCAAAAATGGTCTGGAGGCGTCAAATCGCTCGATCTAGCCAACTCATTGATCCGAACCGTGAGCTAAATTGCTCACCAAACTCATCTCTCAACAGATCCTTTTGTTCACGTGCTGTATATCATGTAGCGCCTTCTTATTGAAGACACATGTCGATCAGATTCAGCTCGTGGAGTTCAGGTAAAAAAAGTTCGAAATCATCGAACGATAGCGGGCACGATTGACGATAACGTTGTGGACATCGTCATCTTTAAAGAAATATGAACTCTTGATTCCGCTGGCCCAAAAACCCCACCCAACAGTGCATTTTGGTGGATGCATTGGCTGTTCTTGTATCAGATTATATGTGCCAATTTTGCTAATTAACATAACCATTCAACCAGAAATGGGCTTCGTCACTGAAACGGATCTGTATCAAGTTCTCCTAAGGCCCACTCACCAAAAATTGGACGCTGTGGGAGGTTGCCTGGCTTCAGTTCTTAAACGAGCTTTTACGTTTTTTGACCGAGATCCTTGTGTAAAATCATCCACGTAGTCGAGTAACACAATCCCAATTGCTGCAAACGGAGACGGATGGACAAATCACGGTTTTCATCAACACTGACGGCTTTCGGCAGCAATATTCCCCGCTGTACTCACTCTACGCACACAGGTAGCTAATCAGTAACCGTAAAATTGGTGCGAATTTTTTGAATTGTTTGATCATTTGATCGATTATGAAGACCTTACTACACTGCCCGAATACGAATTTTGATAATAAAATTCAATAATTTGTAAGATTTTTTCGGGCGTAACACCTTCCATGATAAAAAGGCAATGCTAACAAATATTTGGCACATGTCACCACAAGGGAACTGTCAAAAATGTACGCTTAAAAAATTCTTTCACAATAACAGAAAAACATTTTCCACAAACGTTTCTATTCGGTTGCCATGAACGAAGATTTATTCAATAAACGGTTCAATTCTTTTACGATGAACTAAAAACGTTTGTAATAAAATTCAATATTTCCCTGAAAAATATAAAAAGGAAAGCAAAAACGATTTTTATATGTACATTGGCATTTTATTGTGGTTTTTTGTTTAAATAAAATCTTCTGATTAAAAACTAGAAAAAGGTGTGAAAAAAAACATAAAATTATATTATTACAATTTTTGTATTATTTATTATAAATCACACACTTTTATTAGTTTTTTATAAACACCAAGCACTTTTTTATGGATGAAAAGAAATGCGATGAAATAATTTCAATGCACAATCAAAATTCTTCAATAATGCGTTGACAAATGATACTTCCCGTTATGTTGTGTTGATTTGTTGTTGTGTGGAGTTTGAATGTAAGCGTCGCTGCTGCTTCTTTCTGCGACGAGAGCGAGATGAGAGGAAAACGAAAATAAAAAGAGAAGAGAGTTGTGGACTTTCGTTTAGCAGAAACGGTTTTTTCATTTGCCAGAAAAGAAAATTGCCTTAATTTTATCGTGAACGAATTTTCGTTCATCATAAAATTGTTAATCTTTTGAAGAAAACGGTTTTGGTTTCTGCAAACATGGCAACGTTCCTCAGAAACGTTTGTGTTCAGCGTAAAAGTAATATATTCTCCACAAACGCGCTATAAACGTTTTTTTTTCTTTGCGTGATCAGTCACTCTTATCTTCTAATGAAATCAGATGAATGGCAACGGAAGTTCTACCTTTCATTAGGATAGCAAAATGTTTTTTATAATTATTGGTGATTGACACAAAAATTTTTTGAGGTGGAAAAGAAATTACCAAATATTAAAGTGCTAATTTTAAATGAACTTAAGAAAAACTTTACTTTCTTTTTATGTTTTAAAGAGGACAGTGTTTTATTTTCATAACTTTATCATAAGAGACCAGAGTGGCTTCAGACCTAAGAATGCCACACTTTAACAAATTTCATTTTTATATTTCTGTGAAGAATAAATATCTAACTGACAAAATTTTGATATTTCCAAAATATATATAATAATTTCAAATCTGCTGCCCAAATAATCAAAAAATACTTATTTTATACATGATTTTTGAAGTGAGATTACAGGACAAACATATACATACAACGCTATGCATACTTAAGTATACATATATATTTTTATCCTGGCAAAAAATACATACTACGCCCACAGATATTATTTTCAATACGCGTGTGTGGAAAATGCTTTAATTCCACAGTATTAACTGAAAACCTACGCAAAAAGGAAAAGAATTTACGTTTTCTTTTTTCTTTTACAAAGTACATAATTAATTTGAATGCCAGACACGTTTCAGGCAGAATATTTCAGTCGAAAAAAACTCAAAAAAAAGGCGCAATGATTTAAAAAATATTTAAGAATAATACAAAATTTTATTATTATTATTATTATAAAGAATAACACTGTCCGACAATAATCAAATATTTCCAAATTATCAACAGTCGGAAAGTGGATTCTGAAAGGGTTCTGGAAAAAAAAAACAAATGTCTAGCTATTTTAAAAGTTTACATCTGATTTTTTTACACAAGCCCAAAGTTTGTTAGAAAAAAATGTTCTTTTGCATCAGAAATAGTTTGTTTGCTAAGGGACTTTTAGTAAAATTAACAGGTAGAATATTTTTATAAAACTTATTAACTCTTTAGCTTCCAATCTTTTGGAAATAATTTTTTTTTTTTTTAAGAAATTGTATTTTTAACCAATTAACAGGTTTCAAAAAGAGTTAATGGGCTAAAAATACAATTTCTTAATAGATGGGCAAATAAATCCCAAAAGAGAGGGAGCTAAAGGATTAATATCTTCCACAAAATAATTCAACAATCTATTTTACTATAAGCCACTGAACAAAGCAAGTATCTGTGATGCAAAATAAACAAAATATTTTATATTTTATTACACTAAAACTATTAAAAATTAGCAAAATTTAAACACTGATAAAAAATAAGATGTAAACTTTTAAATCGTCGGGGCATGCATATTTTTTATCACAGTTCTACCCGCATCCTCCACTATCAGATCCTTGTTAGTTTCTTTTTGTTGAACTGTGTTATTACACATGAAAGGAGACCACATATTTCCTAATAATCTAAAACTACATTAATTTTAGAAATTTTCTTTAGCTTTTCAAAATGCAAAAGAAACCATAAAAAATAATTTAATTCAAACATTTATTTATGTTAATATAATAATCTTTATTGTTTTAGTTTTATTTTTATTACTCCCACCACAGTCTAACTCTTCTAATCTTGTTTCATTCAGTTTTTCAACAACGCTATTTTCATGGCATACCATATTAAAATTTCTATGCTAAAAAAAAAAAACTTATCTTGATGGAAAATCTCATCATTTTCTGTTGTGGTACAATAAAATGAATCATGAATTTATCAAATTACTCAAGTACTTACTTATTTTATGAAAATGTAAGGAGTTTTTTATTTTTATTTACATATGTACATAACATTTAGTTATTAGTTGCTGATGCGTTCTTAATTTTGTTTGGTTTCTTATCTTTAGAAATGCTTTATAGATGTTAATCAGTGTTGATATTTTAGGTACAATTGTACCTTTTTCGGCCCTTTTTCATCTTCAAGGTATTCTTACACTTGTGAAAAAAAAATCGGAGCTTATTTGTTCTTACTACGGTGCTTCTTACAGCCACACCTAAATCCGGAATAAAACTTCGTGTGCAAGAGCTCCTGTTTTAGTTTTACATATTTACATATGTACTTCAGGCACACCGTGCGTTATGTTCCTATTGTATACTTATGTTCTTTTTAGTTTTTTGTGTAGCCTCCTTTGTTTTGAATGACGGAAAAAATTAGTTTCTGACCCGATTTCACCTCAAGATTGACGAATCGCGTTTTTCAGTTCAATCACGCTGTTGTACTGTTTCCCCTTTGAATCCACTTTGCCCGAAAGTATGCCCCAAACGTTTTCCATAGGGTTACAATTTGGACTACATGCAGGCCATTGCAGCAACTTGATGTTTTTTGAGGAAAACCACTCTCTCGATTGCCTTGAAACATGCCTGGACGCATTAATTGCTGGAAAATTAACTCTCTATCAGGTTCGTTTTCATAATAAGACACCAACACATTTTCTAATAACTCCTTGAGGATTTCAGAGTTCATTTTTGTTGTGATGAAGCAAATTTATGTCGCTCCAAAGTACGAAAAAGCTTACCAAACCATTACAGTTCCTCCACCGAAATAGCATTTTGAATGTACTACGCGGCGTTTGTTCAAATCATGCCAATAACAACAGTAACAGTCTGGTCCTTGTAGACTAAACTTTTTTCATCCGAAAAAATAACATTCTATGTATCTGCGGGCAAACTCCAATCGCTTGGTCTTATGAGCATCAGTCAAGCGTGGTTTCCCATTTAGTTTTGCCCAGTTTTTGCGTTTAAAACTCGTGCGACATGTGGGAGACTGACGGAAAGATCAAATTTGTCCTTGATTTGTCGAACAGAAAACCGATCTTGAGTTCCTTCGTAACGAATTTGTCCTTTATGGCATAATGTCAGAGTCGTGTTTCCTATAGACGGAATTTTAACGCAATATTTTTAGTTTCTTCAAAAATTTTCGTATTACTGCTTAATTCCTGCCGATTCTGTTCGCAATTTGCCTGTTGGAAAAATTCGCGTCTCTCAAAATTCTGATTATTTGCTGTTCAGAATCATTAGGCTTTACACCCTCGCCCATGGCTATAACATCAATGAGCTTTACGTATTTGAATTATGTAGAAAATTAAATCAAACATTTTTTAGGTACAATCGGATTTAAAAAAGTACAATTTTTACATAATTTAGGCCCTTTCAAAAAAATTGAAATATCAACACTGATGTTAATAGTTAAATTTTTATTGCCATTTTTATTATTAGAGTTTGCATGTTTCTTAACTTTATGAGATATCAGCTATGAATTTTTAAATGATTTTCTTTACATATATGTATTTATTTCTTCAAGTCCAGATGAAGCATTTTATTTTACATTATTATTACATTACTTATTCCATTCCATCCACATATATGTGGCGATACCCACATACTCTTTCTACTACTTTCATACATTCAGGCAACCCTCACGCCAACTACAAGAGCGTAAATAGCTCTAAAAGAAGCGCTAATCTCTCGTTTTCAAAATAAAATGAAGCGAATCTCCTCCAATTGCTCGACGGTGAAAGCCTTGGAGACAAAACTCCATCTCAACATCTACGCCACCTGCGGAGCCTCGTGCCATACATTGACGAAGAGGTGCTCAAAGCCCGGTGGCTGTCTCATCTCCCTCCCCAAACTCGTGCATGTCTCGTTATCCAAGACCAAGCGGAATCAGTGCTGAAAGTAGTAGAAAGAGTATGTGGGTATCGCCACATATATCTAAAGAAATTATCCATTGAAATATTTTCCAAGTGATCCAGTGATCTACAGGTAATAAAAGTCTATAAAGGACATGGAAAACAGATTAGGGAGAAGAAGGAAATATTGAAAAATGTCGATTCAATGAAGATTTAAATTGGAAAATGATTTAAGATATGTGAAGTTTAACCCTTAAATGGTTTTTGATGCATATT
The DNA here is from genome assembly GCA_963691655.1 of Toxonevra muliebris. Lineage (NCBI taxonomy): Eukaryota > Metazoa > Arthropoda > Insecta > Diptera > Pallopteridae > Toxonevra > Toxonevra muliebris. The sequence goes on from OY829326.1 coordinate 21,659,185, forward strand.
TGCATCATCTGAAAAAAGTCTCATATAAAAAAGGTTTTACTGTTTTTCAAATTAAAAAGTAGGTAATTTTTTTCCGAAAAGATCAGTTTTTATACGTTCAATTCAAAGAATGAGGAAATGACTATAGTATAGTTACAGTTATTTTTAACTCGAAAGCATGTTTTGCAAAATATTTGAACCACAAACTGAAAATAAGGTTTTTTTATTTTCGAATTTTCATATAACAAATATATTGTCTTCATAAAAAATTAATGGGATAACACCAAATAATTGTTTTTAAGAATTATTAAATTCATATTTCAATTTGTTCTCCAGATAATCACCAAAGGTTACTACAGAGATCAACAATGTAAATCGAAATTGGGGTACTTTAAACTAATTTATTTGAAAACACGTAGAACAAACATAGAACGTATGGTTTAAATTTAGATCGGACATGTTGCGCATTTAAGGGTTAAAGTTCTAACTATTGGTCGTTTCAAGGTTTTAAGTAACGTTAAAATGACATAACCCACCACCTATATTTCAATGGTGCTCATAAATAGCAAATTGAATTAGAGACCAGTGTTCTTTTTAGATCTATGGACAGGGAGACAGGAACTGCTTTAATTACTTTCCACCGCCAGCTTTGTCTCTTTGCATGTATGTATACCTCATTGTACTCAAACATTTCAAGCTGTTTTAAATGTTAATGCATATAATCCCATGTGCTTAAAATAATTACATAGTCTAAATTTTATTTTTTTCAAATTAATCTCTATTGTTTGCACATTTGTATTTATTTGTGTATAATTTCAACTTAAGTACATGCATAAATGAAATGGTAAAATAAACAAAATGAAAACAATTGCAATTCTAATTTGCACAAAACTTTGTTTTGCCCTTAGAAGCCACAAAAGGCCTCATTTCATTTTCAATTAAAACTATGCAACATATAAATAAAACAAGAGCTGCATGCATATATATATATATATAACAATTGAATGTAGGTTACTATGAATTTATGAAAACATATACCAAATACACTCAAAAACAATTAAATACATACTTTGCAAAAGTAGGAATAATACAATAATAATAAAATCCAGGACAACATTTTATTACATGTTTATAAAAAAATACAATATTCGGGTTGAAATGAGTTAAAAATTTGCAAATTGGAGCAAGTTTGCATGTATTAAAAATGTCCATATATATGCATAGTGCTACATTAGTATTGAAATCATGTAGGTATAAATTCTATTATTCTCTAAAGCGCAGCTCACGCCAAATTGGCACGCTTTGTTGTGGTCACCACGTCGCCCCTAGTCATAAGAACAACAAATTTTTTACTGGGATTTGTTTACAATACCGTTACCGTTACCGTTAGTTGATAAATTTTTCATATTAATTGATCGCAAGTTGGTGATTGTGTGCCCAATAGAAGCTGCAAATAGAAAACTGATTGTGAACAAATTTATTGAAAATCCGTCGTGGTCTAGTTCAAAGATTGCGAAAGTGTTAAAAATCTCCAAAATAACGGTATGTAGAGTTATAAAACGACATAAAGAAACTCTTAGTGTTGAAAGAGCTAAAAAAGTTGTGAGCAAAACGGGAACCACCAACCTAAAATTGAAGGCAAAGATCTTGAGGTCCATCAAAAGCAATCCCGGACTATCGGATATCGATCGTGCCAAAAAATTCAATACCAGCAAAAGTACTGCTAAACGAATACGCATAAAAGCTGGGCTAAAGTGCTATAAAATATCCAATAAATAAAATGGCCTGATTTAGCCAGTTGCCACTACTCTAAGAAAACCATGGATTGGTATCAGACAAATAAAGTAGATGTATATGAATCCACCCAATTGCCCCCAGCTTCGATTGATCGAAAAATACTGGTCTATTACAAAATATAAGTTGAAGAAAAATGCAGGTATTGTCAAAAATGTAAAATGGAACCAAATAGCCGCAAAAGTATCCAGAGCGGATGTTCAAAGGTTGATGGGGTCCATTAAAAGGAATACTGGGAACTTTTTGCACAACAAAGAAATTTAATTTTTTTAATATTATAGTATTAAAACACAATATTCAACTTATCATTTAATGCATGATACAGCAACTTTTCTGCGTGCCAATTTTGCGTGAATCGCGCTTTATATGATGAAAGCCTTGAAAACCTGGCAAAATTTTTAAAATCTCTCTAAGATTGAAGGAATTTACCTTCCCAAACGTTAACTAAATCTCTCTTTAGTTTTTCAATACAATCTCAAATTTTTGTTAAAAGACAATGTAACGAAATATTCTACTACTTACACTACCGTCCATAAGTATGGACTCAAAGAAAAAAATTTAGATTTTCAACATTTATTGCTATATTTTTAGTATTTTTAGAGCTAAGCTCGATTTTTATAACAGCAAAAAATATTATTTATATCGTATTCATATTTTGTTATTAATTTACTGGCATTATAAAATGAAAGGGAGAAAAGTATGTCAAGTTTCATTTCAAACGCTTTTCATCAAAATGACCACCACGCGCTTTGATGATGGCTTTGTAAATTTTTGGCATTCTTTCGACAAGTTTTTGGAGTTTTTCCAATTCTGTATCACTCCACGCACGTGGAAGGCACTCGCACAAGTGTGATTCGCTGATTGGTCGCTTTTTTCGGACCTGACGGTCGAGCTCATCCCATAACAGCTCAATAGGGTTAGAGTCTGGGGAGTGGGGTGGCCATTCCATCATTTCAAGTATACATTCTTCTTCTTTTCACTTTAAATAGTTTTGACAGTACTTAGAAGTGAGTTTGGGATCGTTATTCTGTTGAAAAACGAAACCATATCCGACTAAACTAATGCCAGAACGGACTGCACTTCGTTGAAGTATCGAATGATATTCTTCCTTCCTCATTATCCCATCGATTTTGACCGATTTCCCGACGCCATCAAAGCTGGAGCAACCCCAAACTATTCCCATGCTTCACTGTCGGTGCAAGTCGGATTTGAATCGTTCGCCTGGTTTTCTAGGAACCTACGTGCGTCACTTACTATCGAATATTTCAAATTTGGATTCATGCGTCCACAGTACCGATTTCCATTGATCGGTTGTCCGATTTTTGTGATCTTTTGCAAATTTCAAACGTTTTTATTTATCTAAAAGACGCAGTAGAGGTTTTTTCGCTGCAACACGGCCAACCATGACTTTTGCAATCAGTTTTCGTTTCACTGTTGTAACTCAAATTGACCTGGGCAAAGTTTTATTGATTTCTGCTGAAATATCTCGTGCCGTTTTGAACCTATCATTGGCACTTATAGTCAAAATACGTTTATCAATATTTTTATTGGTATTTTTCGGGCGGCCACTAAGAATTTTGTTTACATTTGAACCGGTTTCAGCGTTTCTTTGCAATGTGCCGCGACTACTTTTTGCGAAATTCCAACTATTTTAGCAATTTCGCGTTGTGTTTTATCGGTTTTCCTCAAAATAATCACTTGTGCTCTCTTTTCAATTGATATATCACACTTGTTACCATTTCAAAACGTTTAAAGTATTTTTGTGGTAGAATGTAGTGCCCAATCGCCCGATTTCACAACATATTTTAAAGTGAATGAAATTAACCGTTATTTGGATGGCATGCATTTCAAAATGACATTTTGTATTATTTTGATCATAACCAATAATTTAAAGATAGAAAAAGAGCTCATGGACATGAAAGCGTTTTTTTTTTCTTCATTTTTTATCAGAATTCTCGATGATAGAAGTCATTATTTTTACATTTTTGCCATTTCTCGTGAAAAAAAACATGAAAGATACCAAAAAATAGTTGTGAATCAATCGAAAAATATAAATATGATATAAATAATATTGCTTTTGATTAGTAAAATCAAGCTTAGCTCCAAAAATAAAACAATAAAAACAGAAAATCTAAAACGTTTCTTTGAGTCCATACTTATGAACGGTAGTGTATTTCATCAAAACTTTAGCTTCTATGTTTGTATGTATAGTTAATGATATGAAATTTTTGAAGCATCATTAATTTTATCTAGGGTCGTTTATACGTATACACAAATTTACACCCAATTTTCTAATGTTTTATTTCCCCAATTTTAAACAAAAATCTCTTTCTATAGCACAGCGTCTGTCTACGACGCTCTTTTTAATATAATACAATGGAAATGACATGGAAAAGCTTTTATCTACATATAAAAATGTCTATATTAACTATTTTTACTACTGTTGACTTCACCACAAAAAAAAAAAAAAAACAAAAACAAAACAAAAAAAAAAAAAAACTAAAAGAAATGAAACAACAAAATAAATTGTTACCATTATCACTAATGCGGTTGCTGTTGTTAACGCTTTTTGTGTTTGGTTGGTAAGCTGACTGGTTTGTTTTCTTTTTGGGGTTTTTTTTTATTTTTTTTGATTAACTGCTTGTGTGTTGCTACTGATGACGAATAATTAGTTTTAACTTCTTAAAATAAAAAAAACGTTACTAGCCACACAGTGGCATTACTATAATATCAACAAACTTTGATGACAGCAACCAGAACAATAGCAATAATAATGGTGGCTTCTTTTAAAAACTTACTTTAAAGTAAGCAGCATATATTTTGGTATTAAGTAAAATTTTTAATAAAGGTTGCTATAGCTTTAGTTACATTGGAATAAAAGAATTCATGTTGTTTTTTTGTTGTTCTCAAATTTGTAGACTAACAATCAGTGGTAAGTTGATGATAGGCTGTTATTGGTAACCAGATGTTGTTTACTTAGAGAAATATTAGAAAATTTTTATTGGGATATAACAGTTGACAAACACCCTGTACCAAAATTGAAATTCATATATGCCACAAAACTGAGTGATCAATGAAAGATTTTAAGATAAGAGAAAACCTCTCTCAACCGCCTTAATCTCTTCCAAAGAGCATACGTTACAAAAGACTAGGTAAAAATCAATGGTTCTAATACAACTTAATCGCAGTAGCTGATCTGTTTGAAGTTGATGGGGATGAACTGACACATCCTCAACCTTTTACCCCTCCGATGGGCAATGTGGCCTAGCCAGGCCATTTCGATTTTCAAAAGTGAATATTTTTATTTCGGCAAGCTGCGTCTAATGGTGCTATTGCCGATGAGTTTGAGTTTAGTTGATAGAAAAAAAAAAAAATTTTAAGACCATAACTTCAAGGACTGTACCATGTGATCTAGACAGGCCACATCGCATTTTATATTTTTCTTTGTCTGGAATGTTTCGACAACAAACATCATGTTTAGCACAGAGAACAAAAATATGCACGAAAATTATTTTTATCTGTAGTTGTCACTGATTTTTGTGCGAAACTTTGTTTGCTTTTCTCAAAGAAAATGTGACAATGTTGATCTACGTTGCCAAGGTAGAAAAATATGTTCTATTGTTGTAAAGTCAACACTATACACAAGGCACTGAAACCACTGTAAGTCTTGAACTTCAACGATAATAAAGCAGGAGTGGACACGATGGACCAAATGGTATCTAGATACATTTGCAAAGGATCAACGAGCCGTTGGCCATTGTTCATGTTTCACAACATGCTGGATATTAATCTGATGATGCAATGGTGCAATGTGCTTGAAACATGGTATAGAAACTAAAACATACACATGCAGCATCTATATGGCCAGAGTACCTGCAGATTAATATATATACGTCTACTTTTCAAAAATATTTATGTTTTTAACTTCGAAAAAAAAAAATTTTACCTGCATCATGTTTCCCCCTTAATACATATTGTATTATATACGCACACAAATACAACATATGTATGTATGTACACACATACAACATTTATACATACCATTTGCATACCTACTTTTATTTAAAACTACTTTGATAAGCCAAACATTGTAAATGGCCTGGCTAGGCCACTTTGCCCATCCAAAGGGGTAAAAGTACATTGCCCATCAGAGAGTTACCAGTTTAAACCTAGCAGTCCCAAATCAGAAAAGTGGAACAACATAAATTCTATGTTTTTAGTTCCGTTACGATGAATTGTTGACATTCACGCTAAAACCGAAAATATTTTGTTTTTTGCAGGGACCATAATCAATATAAGCAATAAGAAAAAAATTTTAATTTAATATTTATTACATGAATTGTATTTAATTGATCGTCAATAAAAATAATTAATAAGATGAGACAGAATCCAGGCAAGACAAAATCCACGTAAGACAAAATCTAGACGAGAAAAATTCCGGACGAGATAATATCTCGACAAGACACATCCCAGACAAAAAATTACGACAAAAAATAATAATTTAAAAAAACGCGCGATTTTTTAAAATTATTGTTTTAAATATTCACAAAATATTCCACTACCATTTATGATATATAAAATATGTGTTGCATACTTTCGGGCTCAAAGTCTGTTGGAAAATAAAATTGTTATGAGCGAGTGCTTAAATTTGAGAGGCACGCAGGTGACCCGTGGGGTGCATGGACATTGGACCGCGTGACATTAGGCCGCGACACATTTTCTATGGTGGTTTAATTTCATTTTCCAAATGAATTAAGACCGCAAAACCGAAATGAATTTAGCCCTGATTTCATTTTTCGATCGCGGTCTAAAGTCATTCGATCATATGACTGTAGACCGCGCGGCCTAATTTCATTTTTTGTTCATGGTCTAAATTCATTTCATCAAATGTAATTTGGCCGCGTGCGAATTTATGAAAGAACATGTTGCTAATCTCATTCCCTTACATGTTTTTTTTATTGGCCTGAAATGGCCATCGCAAGTAAGTGACCCGTCCGTGTACCATGTAATCATGTGCTGGTATATCTTATACGTTCCAGATATACCTTCCCATTCCTTTCTGTTACTTAGTTCGGTTTTGAATCGTTTTACAAAGCAAAAGCAATGTCGTGAGGTATTTTCCCATCAAGCAGAATTGCCAATTAACTAACTAATAGAATTACTAATTAATAGAATTTTATTTACCGGACAAAGTGCCTAATGAAATAATTCTTAATTAAATTTATCACGTTCACTTTGTCTGCTGGCCAGGAGCGTGGAGAACTAAAATAATGAAAAAGAACAGTGAATAAAGAAGCTAAAGAGTCTTGAATAACGTAAATCGAATTAAAAGGAATCATATGAGACCAAGAGGGAATTCACTGAGGCTCTATAGTCCTACAAGACATGAGAAGAATACGACTCGACCGAAAAAACAAAATTATATGCGGGGGCCTAACTTTTTGCTTAGCTTTTATTAGCTTTTGAATTTCAATCTTCATTTTATTAAATGCAAAGTTTATTTCCATTTGAGAAGCAATGACATCATACATATGAGTATATTTCGGTTTCTTATAAAAACACTTTTGAGTGAGTGGTTTGAAGTACCTAATTAATTATTTCTGTGATTTCTTTACATTTCCAAAGTTAAGCACCGAAATAATTATAATTTGAAAAGCTTAAAAACAGCACATCTAAATGGAAATCTTTTATGTAAATATACAAATGTATAGCACACATATGTATATGTAAGCGCAGCACTTAAACACACACAGGCAAACAAATATTATATTCATATATTAATTAGAGCAGAAAATCATACACAAATCTCTACATACATTTGCACATATGTATGCAACCAACGATATTGAACCACAAAATAACCAAAATCAAAAGAATTTCACATATGCTTAGCGCCTAATGTTATGCTACATAATATCATATATATGAAAATTAATTAGAAGTTTAGTGTGTGTATACTTAGTATAAATATATAGAAAATTGGGTTGTTTTTGTATGAGAATTAATATATGGATACACTAGCGTATATAAGGGGGTAGTTGTTGGGTTAAATATACGCCTACGCCCCCTCCTCGCAGTCCTTGCCGATGAAAATGTCATACATTTTGATCGTTGATCATGAGGCAAAAAAAATTGTTTTAAAGAGACAAAAAATTTAAATCCCAGGAGGTAATTCTCTTTACCTATAAATAGCATTGTCATTATACTTGTTGTTCTTGAATTAATTCATAGACTTTTTGAAATAGCTAAAAGGTTTAATCCTCGCCCGATCTCTTCGCCTTTGCGCAACCATGGGATTATCTAGTCCATACATATATCTTAAGTTTATACGCTCGAATATAATTTTGCTTTACTGATTTCAACATACACGTACACACATAAATTTACTATTTCTCAAAATATTAAAGCATACTTTTATGCTACTAAATGTGAAGGAAGACATTTGAACTGTTATAACTTGCTGCTATGTATTTATTTATATCATGCTGATGATGTTGATACTTTGAATAAAGTTATTTTAGCCTTTTGATCTATAAATTAAACTAATAGCAACAAGCAGACAACAAGAAAATTGATTTGTTGTGTTGATTTTTCATGCTACCAAGGAGAGAGAGTATTTAACTATTAAATGAAGATAAATAAACAAAAATATATATACAACAAACAAGAAAGATGAAATAGAATCATAGCAGAGAAATCGAAATTTAAATTTTTGTTAATGAATATGTATAGATATATTATATTTATAGAAATTCAATTTATTTTTGCAAGAATATCAAATTTATTAGTATATATTTCGATTTTATTTAAATACCAGTTTTATTTTACATTTACATATAAATATTAACAATTAGCTTTAAGTTTCTAAACACTTCGTTATATAAGTAGTCATACTCAGGTGAGTACTTAACCTTTTTCATTAAAATATATCAGTTCAAATCTGTGCGAAAAAATTCACTCTTCATCAACTCAATTACGTTATACAGCACTACACAACAAATATCATCTACATAGTTTACTAGGTTAAACTACATACAACAAAAAAAAAAGAAGAGCTTAACATTCTTTTATAAAACTTTTAACTTTGTTGTAACTTTTTAGTTGCATGCTTTGTGTGTGCTTCAACAAAGCATACAAAAAAAAAAAAAAATTAAAGAAAAGGATTTTCAAACAAAAACTTATACAATTCTTGTTTGCTTTTAAAGAAGAAAAACTGCAAATACAAAAAAAAAAAAAGAAAAAAAAAATAGCAAATGTAAACGCAAAACTTTGAAAATGGCATTTCAGACGCTTTCATTCTTCTTCTTTTTTTTTTCTGCCAACTAACTTTTATATTTATAAAGAATTTCCCACAACATTGCACAAATTAAAAAATGTTCAACATATTTTTACTTCCCTTTTTTTATTGCAAGTTTTCGGTTTTTTGTTTTTTATTATTTTGTGTAACTACACAAGTTCGTTTCTGTAATTTGCTATGTTAAAAAAGGTCAATCCTTTAACAGCGTTTCCACACCAAAACAAACAAAAGCTGCTATTAAAAAATCCGTTTATGTATATTTTTGTTTTGTGCGTGTGTGTGTGTATGAGTGTGAGCAGTCATCACTAGCGGCAATGTGCAGCAATTGCAAGGATATCAAAAAATGGCGCTTAACTAAAGCGAAAATCATTAGAAAATTTTTTTGTATAAATAATTTAATGGCAGAGGGTAAGAATTATAAATATTTTAACTCTGTTACATATTCCCTTGATGAGACTTAACTGTCTTAATATTTTGCTGAAAGATTACTTTATGAATTTGGTATACACAGCAAAATAAAAAGATAAACTGAAACTTTTCATTGGTAGTGAACATTTCCTTGTCCTTCAGTACATATTAATTATACGAATTATACTAACGAAGTTTACTTAATCACCGACTTCTTCTGAGGAGAACTTGGACTAAAATTCAACGGGAATGTTTCAATTGTCAAGGACTTTTAGCTAGTACTGCATGCTGTATCTGGTAACAAATGAATTAAAGTCTTCGTTTTGTAATCACGACAGATTCAAGGCCGATTGAATAGCAATAAAGGCAGCCAAAGTTGCTTATTAGAGACTTCAACTTAAAGTGAGCTACTTCATATCTGAAACAAAGCCAGAAGAATTTAAAAACCATCTCGGGTTTCCTTTTAAGCAATTCCGAACTGGAAGAAAAATCTGGGTATAGAACAGAATAGAACTTATCGTTTTTATCAAAAAAAAAAAAAACGTTTGCAAGGCATTCACTCGCAGGCGGAAAATATAACTGAACTGATTTATATTTATTTATTTATATCATAAAACTGGAGTCAAAATCCTTATAGAACGTCTTCAATGGGATTGGCTTATCTAAGTATTTATAATATTGCATTTACTGGGGGCACAACAGACCTAATTGGTCGCGGTACATTACACCCATTAAAATCAATTCATTTATCTTCAAACCACACAACTCGAGTCTGCCAGTGAGCGATCATTTATCTTTCTGGCTTACAATTTAATTGTATTTATTTTATAATTGTAAGGATACAATGTTGATTGATTTCGAGAACCCAATAAATTTAGACCTCATAGTTTTAGAAAGGCGCCGACGTGACATCACTTATGCTAATTTTTTGCTGTTGTGTTTGCTTATGTTAATTTTGTTCATGTGTCATTCAAATTTTCAAATTGTTTAAATTTTACATAAATTCCTTCTGTTCTATTACATACATTCGATCTAGTACTTGTACTAAAATATGTTAACTTTAAGCTTTTATCTTTATATTTCTAAGCTTGATATTTTATGTGGCAACGGCTATAAAAACCTCCCACTCATTAATTTATGATAAGTCTCTTTACTATAACTCTTATAGTTACACCCGCGAATCCGAATCGCCCCAAAGCACCAACGTGCTATTTTCTATTTCTAAATAAAATTAATTATAACGTTGAAGAAAAAATATATTCTTTCATTTTAAACGTTAGTAATTAAACACTAACTTCCTGGAGGAAGTTTGCTGTCTCGGTTGTGAGACCAACTATTCTTTGATGGCTGCCTGAATGAAGTTTGGGACTGTAAATGTGGGAACTCTAATGTCATGATGACTCTTGGATGAAGTTTGGGGTGTCAGTTGTGAGACCAGCCATTCTATTATGACTTCCTTAATGTAGTACAACTATTCCATAATGGATTCCTGAATGAAGTTTGAGTTATTGGTTGTGAGACCAGCAATTCTTAAATATATTCCTAAATGGCATCCAGGATGAGCTCTAGTTGTTAGACAACATTTTCATTTATCTATTTCTGGATTATTTAGGGGATGTTCAGATGTAAGACTGATGTCGTCCTGAATGGAATTTGTAGTTTTATATGTGACATCACCTATGCTGACGTCTTGGATGGAGTTTGAAGTCTTGGTTGTGAGACCACCTATTCTTTGATGGGATCCTGAATGGAGTTAGGCATTTCGGTTTTGGAAATGTTTATTTTATGGTGACTTCATGAATTGAGTTTGGATTCAAAGATAATGCTTTCGGAATGGGTTAGGAAATGTCGGTTGTGAAGTATCCTTTTCTATGATGACTTTCTGAATGGAGTTTAGATTCTCAGTTGTAAAAATGAAGGATTAATATTAGGAGTATGAATGTATAAACTCGTATTTTTTTTCGTAATTTGGACATTTATTGTGAAAAAGTGATTTTAAATTTATTCTTTAAAGTATTGTCCATCGTTAGCCACAACCGTTTCCCATCTTTCTGGTAGCATATGGATTCCGCGTCGAAAGAACTCCACATCTTTTGAGGCTATCCACGAATCGACCCATTTTTTGAGTTCTTTAAAAGAACGGAAGTACTGTTCAGCCAGGCCATGTGTCATCAATCGGAACAAGTGGTAATCAGAAGGAGCAATGTCTGGAGAATACGGCGGGTGGGGTAGCACTTCCCATTTCAGCGTTTCCAAGTATGTTTTTACTTGCCTTGCAACATGCGGCCGAGCATTGTCGTGCTGAAGAATGACTTCGTCGTGTCTATTCGCATATTCTGGTCTCTTATCCTTTAATGCTCGGCTCAAACGCATCAATTGTAGTCGGTAGCGGTCGCCAGTGATCGTTTCATTCGGTTTCAACAACTCATAATACACGACACCTTTCATATCCCACTAAATACACAGCATGAGCTTGGATCCATGGATGTTTGGCTTTGCCGTTGATGTTGATGTATGTCCGGGCGGTCCCCATGATTTTTTACGCTTTGGGTTATCGTAACGTATCCACTTTTCATCGCCAGTCACAATACGATGCAGAAGCCCCTTTCTTTTCTGTCATTCAATCAGCAGTTCACATGTGAAAAATCGTCGTTCGACGTATCTCGGCTTTAATTCGTACGGCACCCAATTTCCTTGCTTTTGAATCATTCCCAATGCTTTTAATCGTTTAGAAATGGTTGATTGATCAACTCCTAAAGATTCTGCAAGTTCTTGTTGCGTTTGGCATGAATCTTCTTCGAGTAATGCCTTCAATTCTTCATCTTCGAACTTTTTCGGGCCGCCTGAACGTTCCCTGTCTTCAACATCAAAATCACCACTTTTGAAACGGGCATACCACACCTGACACATTCTAACGTCTATAGCACAGTCAGGATAAGCTTCAGTGAGTAAACGATGTGCTTCAGTTGCGTTTTTCTTTAAATGGGAGAAGCAAATTAAAACTTCCCGCAAATGTTGTTTTGTTGGCTATAGTAAAACACTTTTGTAAAATTATGAAAATTATTTGACAGATCAATTCTTATAGTATTTTTGGCGCTCTTCGAGATAGAATAGCTGTCAATGTTAAAAAATGGCGCGTATGATAGATACGAAGTTAGTCACAATTACGAGTTTATACATTCATACTCGCAATAAGTCAGTTGATAATATATGTGTTCTAAGCCACATCATTTTTAACATTCAAGTCGTTTTTCTATGAATATAAGGGCATGAAATCAGTATTTTTGCAAATAAGTTTATTTTAACCCTTTAAAAATCGAAATTAAACTTGCAGTGACAGACAGAACATTCAAACTGTTTTTAAATCCCTTCAAAAAAAAACTTCCAAATTCAGGGCTGCGTTTTTCATTTACACAACCTTTGTTTAGAAACTAGTAAGATGATTTTTTATTATAATAAGCTAATAAGCAGCTTTATGTAGCTTTTAATTTTGTTACAGAAAACGAGTTTTTGTAAGCTATCCAAATTTTCTAAAAGGTTTTGATCTTACTGAATGTATAGGTTTTTAAGTTTCTCTTATTACATCATATTTACTAAATTGCATTGATTGCTTGTATTTAAAAGTTTTTCCTCTGATTCGCCTGCTTAGACGACCTCGATAGCCTAGTGGATAGTGCACTAGATTTTCATCTGGGAGGTTCGGGTTCGATTCCCGTCTTCGTCTGGTGGTTAATTTTCATTACTTTCTTATATTCACTATCAATATGAAGTATATGAGAATTATAAGATAGTTTACAAGTACACACATTGGTTGGTAATGGCAAAACCACCAAGCCGATAAAAAATTGCCACACCGCCGTTCGGAATCGGCGTTAAACTGTAGGTCCAACTATGTGGTATCACAATGGGTCGTTCAGGCCTAAGTGTGTTTCTCGACAGCCACTCCAACCTAACCTAACCTTCGCCTGCTTGCTTTATTTACAGCAATATTGATTGATAAAATTAATACAATTCATTAATTTTCCTCTCGGATTTTAAATATTTTAAAGTTTTAAGTGCAGTAAAAACAAAAAGAAATCAAAAATAATTTAATAACTCTTAGAAGAAAAACAGCAAGTGCTGCGCAAAAGTTCTACTAAAGCGAGGAAACATTTGTGTAAACTCATCATCATAAAGAGATGCTAAGAAAAAAAAAAAAAAAAGCGGAAGAAGAAAAAGAAGAGCAGTAAAAAAATAAAACTAAAAAATTTTATTTCTTTTTACTTCCAGCATGCATTGAACACAATCACGCACACACACACACACACACATAAACACACTTATAGTACATAGCTTATTTCTTTAATAATTTTCCTTCGTTTATAGCATACTTTTTTGCGCTGCATAATTCAACTTCAACTACCACGCAACCATACAGAAATTCTTTGCATAAGTTTCCGCTCTGCATCGCTGACACTTTCATACTACTCGACGCTTTTTAAAAAGTGAGACGTGAGAGAGGGGTTGAGATGAGAGAGACACAGAGCACTGATGATGCACAGATAGTATTTACTACAACAACAAAAGTAAAAATTGAGTTACAAAAAAATAAGAAGGAATTTCTCCATTCAATGGTGTAGTTGTTGTTGAGGTATGGTGTTAATTTTTTTCTCTTTTGTTATTGTTGTTCACAAGGACATGCTTCATGAATATTTTCGCACTCTTGAGCAAAGCAAAAAAGAAAAAAAAAACAGGGAAACAGGAATAAGCAAAAATATTTTGAAAGAAATGAAATATGTCACATCGTAGGTATTTATTATTTGACTTTCTCAGAGATGAATGTAAAAGAATTTTTATATATAAAAATACTTTCAAGCGATGAAATACCAAAGAAGAAAAATTTATTAGAAACAAATTTAAGCACCTATTGCCTTAAATGTCTGCTTCATTGACCCTAAAGAGCTTTTACCATCACCATCACAGAAATTTTTGTATACAACACTTTGGTATTTATTCCCGATTTTTCATGGTGGTTTTTATCGCTAATGTTGAATATAAAAAACTGCCTACTTTGGATACGGCGGACGGTTACAACCATCATAACAATAATAATAATAATAATTGCAATTTCCTTTTCTCTCGTTTTTTCTTTCCCTTCACTCCTTACACACTCACACTTCTTAGTTAATATGCCCCAAAGGACTTTGGGGCTACTTACATTCATTCGCAATCTCCTTCTTTAGCTTCCTTGCCAAAACAGCTTTGCAAATTTACGATTATGATTATTACAAGTCAACATTATACGATGAGGACGACGACGATACCTTCAAGATATGCATTACAATACAAAAAAACACATACATAAATACACTATAGCCCAGTGAAAAACAGTGTCTTTCTAACTTAAAAAAGTGAAGTTAGTGAAGTCGATGGTATTGCAAAATTTGTTTCCTTCACCCATTCTAAAAAGAATTGCTTACCTCCAATTCGTTAATTTGTAGCTTAGTTTCGAAATTATTAACTCAGCATTCATTAGCAATCAACTCTTCTTGCATTATAGTTTGATAAAAACTAAATTACCAATACCAGAAAAAAACTAGTCTCATTTCAATACCGAAAATTAACTTTTTATTAGTAAAAAATTTAGTCTAAGCCAATATGATAGGCTGAGAGGAAAAGCGGGCTAAAATTTATATAAGAGTAAAAGTGAAATAGTTTAGAGTGTCAGTGCAAGAATGGCATAAGTAATACGGTTTAGAGTGAAAATGAAACGCCTTAAAAGTAAGAGCAAAAATGGTATAACAATTCTTTCAGAGCAAGAACAGCATAGTTTTTTATTTCGTTTTCGCTCGGAACATATTTCGTTTCACTTTTGCTCTGAACATATTTCGTTTTGATTTTGCTCTTAAGTAAAGTTATTCCACTTTTTTCTGAACGTAGAAGTTATACCACTTTTCCTCTCAGCCTCTCATATATACATATGTACTTTATGACTTTGGAATTTCACGGAGAAGAGTTGCATTAATTTTTTTTGTTTGTTTTGTTGACTGGGTTTAGAACTAGAAGAAACTAAAGTTTTACTACAGTAGAAACAAACACGTCAAAATATTTTAGCACTTTTTGACAAAAGTTCACAACAACATACAACAACATTTTGGTAGATTCGTGTTGGGGAAAATATAAAAAACAGGAAGAAGTGTGCTTCCCACAAACACACACACACACACACACATACCATAAGAATCTCTCAAGAAGGACACCAAACACACACACAAAACAAAAAGATAAAAGTCAAAGAGGACATGAATTACATAAAATAAATGCTGTGGTGTTGTGCAAAACGAAAAATAGAAGAAAACTCTAGGGAAAAGTTGTTATAAAAACAATGGCCAAGTAGAATTAGAAAATTTGTTAGAATGCTCTTTTTCAAAAAAAAAAAAAAAAAAAAAAGACGCAAAAAAAAAACAAATATTAAATTCGAAAAGTTTTTCGGTAAGGTACCACCAGCAAATATGGGCATTAGGAAATCAAACTGTATCCATTCATATTTGAGAAAGAATATGAAATAATCGCAGGATAGTGTAAAATCGATATGTAGAGAGTATGTTTTCATTGTAACGCCCTTACACTGCGTCTACACCTGCCAATGTTGGCATGCCAAATGAGAATATGCATTATCTGTCAAAAACAGCAAAATTGTATTTGTGATGAATGCGTCCTACCAATTATAATGCGAATTCATTTCTAACAAAATGTCAAACGCTAACAATTTGTTCACTCCGCTCAACTTTGTTTTTGTTTTCTCTCACAAAAGGGAAAAACGTCGAATTTGCATCAAAATTTGCTTGCCAGCGACTCTGCCAATGAGAAAAGTGTGAGTGTGGAGGCACTGGCTGGTATAAACGCTGAGTTAAAATGTCTGTTATACGCCTCATTTCTCTGCCTAGCCTTCAACCTAGGTTTTATGTAACACAATAATCAAAAAAATTGAAAAAAAATTGCAAAATGCTAAAATTCATTTTAGAAACTCTTTTAAATAAAACAGCTGGCATGCCGTTAGCTGAACAATCTTGCCAGCGAGAAAATCAGCAAGCCCATAAAAGCTGAAAATTTTCTAAGTTGAATTTTGTCATCCTTTAGAAAGCTCCTTAAGCTTCCTTAAGCTTTTTTCTAAGTTCACCCACATCTTCATTTTCTTTTATTTTGGCCAAGGTCTCAGATTGAAATCGTAGTATGGCAACATATTCCTGAAAAGTTTTGTAAAATTTTGCAAAAGGTTATTTATTTTATGAAAATACTAGATCAAAAATCTAATCCAAATTCAAACCAAATTCAGACGAACAACCGAAACCCAGACTGAAATTCGAACCAAATTTTAGTCCAAATTCAAACCAAAATTCAAGATAAATTGACACCAAATTTAGACTCAAATTCGGGAGAAATTCAAACCGAAATCCAGGCCAACAATCAAATTAAAATCCAGGCAAAAACTCAAACCAATCTCCGAGTAAAAGTAGCTTATAAAACCAATTAACATACTGAATATAAACCAGACCAAAAATAAGATTAAAAACCAGATCATAAAATTTGACTTAAACACTAATCAAAAATTAGAACAAACCATATTATCAATCCCTCTAAAAGCTCACGTATTTGGGCAACAAGCAGTTGCGCTGCAGAAATATTTTTGAGGGTTATGAGCATTCACATTTGTGAGAGAAGCTGTGCAGCCCTTCATTATTCTTCTGAAAGCACTACCGTGTATAAACCGTTCCCAAGGTAAAACAAATATAAAACCACCCCCTTCCTCCCTCTTTCAAATATCGCTGAACATGTAGTTTTTTTAATCAACCAATGAAACTTGTTTTCATTTAGCGGTTTCTTTAACACCGTGGTTCATACTAATTTACAGTGATCCAAACCTGAGACACCAAAATTTTCCTTGAAAGTCTTCGAGTGTTGATTTTTAATTTAAGAAGTGAAAAAATCATAAGGTAAGTAGCTCTATTTTTGGCTGTGAAAACTTAACAAAAGCTGGTCTTGTATAAATGTATAAATTTTGTTGCATCTCTTCTTATTAAACATTTTAGAGAGAATATTGGATTTATGTATGTAAGGAAAAATAATCTCTACTGCGGCCCAAATTATAACTTTCTTCTATAGCATATGATTTGCTCTGTTATTTTTTAGCAGTCCAGCTATTTACTTCCTTGCAATGCTATGATATCTTCAGTTGGTTGTATATCAACCAATTGAACAAAGTCAAATCTGGGGCGTTCCGAAGAAAACTTTTGGAAACTTATTCTAGGCTGTTACTTATTTCAGCAAAAAATCTGAAACTGGATCTGAACTTAAAACATTTAAATTTTTTTTTAATACTGATTTCTGGTACCAAACGTGTATAGCGCTGGTAGTCTTTTTTAGAAACAGTGAAAGTGGTGGCAAAATCTCAGCTATACAAACTTAAAGACTTCGCTTTCAGGACTGAACTGGAGTCTCTGCGTATTGAATAGAACAGAAATATTCTCTGCATTGCTTTTAACCCTCTCAGGATTTTCGTACATAAGGAGTGAAATCGAAAAAATCTTAACATATATAAAATTCAATAACTTTTAAACGGTTGATCTTAGAGTTTTGATTTTTTTTTTATTATTTAATTGATAATATTTTACAAATTACAGAAAAATATAACTTTTATAGTTCTAACCATTATTTATGAACTCGTGGACCTTTTCTGGTGAGCCTTCCATTAGAGATTTGATAGTTGTTTCAGACACCTTTTTGGAACTGTTTGCCCATCTCCTTTTAAAATCTTCGTTATTTTGGGACACCTTTTTTGTGCTCTTTAAGTTTCTTTTCACAAGAGCCCAATATATCTCCACTGATCTTAGCTCCGCACAATTTGGAGGATTGAAATTGGCCTCTCTTTGTACAAAAACTATGTTATTAGCTTGGTACCACTCCAGAGCTTTCTTGCCGTAGTGACATTATGCCAAATCGGGCCAAAAATATGTGGACATATTATGCTCTCTTATGAAAGGAAGAAGTTTTTTTTTTCAAACATTTTCTGATGCATATTTCGGTATTTATAGAGCCCACTGTAACAAATGACTTGCTTCTTTCGCCGCAACTGCATATAGCTTGCCTTACCATGAATTTTTTAGGGAATTTTGTCTGCTTTTGGATTCTAAATTGTTCTTCGACATTTCCTCGAGCATCAGCAACATAAAAATTTTGGCCTGGAAGCTGCGTAAAATCTGCCAGTACATACGTTTCGTCGTCCATTATACAACATGAATATTTTTGTATGAAATTCGATTTTAATTTCCGAGCCCTACTTTTGGCGTCTAAATTTTTTGCAGCATTCCTGTCTGGAACTTTTTGGACTTTGTATGTTTTCAAACCTGCATTGGCTTTAACTTTTCGCACCAAATAGTCCACTGGGCTAACCGGGCAGCTTTTCTACCAGATGTGTTTGGAGATCAGTTCAATATGCTTTCTATGGCCTTCCCAATATCATGTAGTCCAGGTTTCCTGTCGATGGTCAGATTCTCCTGAAATTGTTTAATAACATTAGAAACAGTTTGACGGCAGACCTTGAATTCTTTGGCCAATTTTTTGTAGGACCAATTTGGATTTTTTTGAAAATTTTTAATAATTTTAAGACGTACTTCTTTTTCTTCACTCATTTTGATCAAACTCACAATAAATCAACATGTTTGTCATTAAAAATAATAACTGACATATTTTTCAAAGATAACTAGATCAAAGAAATTTTTAAATTTTACACCCAAAAAAAAATTATTAGGTAAAACGTGTGTTAAGATTTTTTCAATCTCACTTCTTATATGTGTACATGAATTTGAATTTTTCCTGACTTCGATTTACATGCCAACCAAACCATTTTGGTATTGACTTCTTTGTTTTTTTTTTCCTCTACCGTTTGAAATTTAGTCTTGTATCAATTGAAGCATTACCGTCGAAACTATTGTGACTTTTATGAGACAGCTTCACTTTTCTTTTTGTGCTCTTTTTTTTTATTTTGTGTCGTCAATTTCCAAAAATTATTAAAAATACTAAATAATAAAAAGATGTGTAAAAAAATTTTCTTATGTAAATAGAATCTTTCTCTGTCGGTAGAGACACATTTTGTGTAAATCGGTGTATTTTAAAGCTCCCTGAACATTTTTTTTATTCTCATATGTATACCTCTCTGTACAGCTCTCGATTTTTTCCTGAGTGGGTTAATATACGTAGTAAATATATTTAAATATTGTACGTTTTATTATTATGCAAATAGTTTTCTCTCATTTTTTGTGTATTATCTTGCTGTGAAAATGAACTATAAACAATTAAGGCAACTGACATTGGAGACTTTGCCCTATTTTTCCTACACCACGACCAGTTGAAGAGAACTTTCTATTTTGTCTACGTATTTTATTGTAGCAAAAATTCAAAATAAAATTTTTTGTATTTTTGGCCAGTAACAATAAGCAACCACCTAAACATTTTTACTTTATTCGTACTCGAACTATCACATAGACACTTCCAAGATACTTCTCTGATGTTGGATCCCTAGAGTGTTGTGAAACATTTCAAGTTGTTGCAAAACATTGTTGTTTGAATATAAAGGTTTGGCAAAAAGAAACACAACTTATTTATGATATTGAGAATGGTATTTTGGAAATGCCATTTTATGCAAATAACATGATTTGGGCCAAAAACATTTATGAACTGGTTTTAGAAATAAAAATCTAAAATAAGCAAATTAAACTTTTGCGATGAATTTTAGTACTTGTGTTAGAAATGAAGTTTTAAATAAAAGGGTAAGAGCTTCTATGGTTGAATTTAAAATAATAATAGTTAATACAAATTCAAGATTG
Organism: Toxonevra muliebris; assembly: GCA_963691655.1. Taxonomy (NCBI): domain Eukaryota; kingdom Metazoa; phylum Arthropoda; class Insecta; order Diptera; family Pallopteridae; genus Toxonevra; species Toxonevra muliebris. The sequence goes on from OY829326.1 coordinate 21,679,525, forward strand.
AGTAAAATAAATGTCAGGTACAAATGGATCTCGTTTCTAGACTTCAGACGTATAAAAACAGTAGAAATGTTAGCTGTTTTATCGCTTAACGTACATAAGTCGGATTATGAACATAAATTTTTCTGTTACATAAAACACTCTTTACTTTTTTATATAATTTGAAGTACAAAATGTTAACATTAAAGGTTTTTCTTCCTTTCACCTCCTAAATGATTAATGATATATAAAAATGTATACTTCTTTTGTACTTTCAAAAAAAAAAAAAAAAAACACACTCTCCCTTTTTGCTTCCTCCAGTTTTTGTGTATTTTGTATCCATAGTTGTCGAAAGTAATTTTTCACCTTGACACAAAATGACAAGGATATTCTTCTCATCTCTGAACTTTGATTAAATTTGTTTCTTTATTTTTTCAGCCTGAATAATTTCTTCTAATTTTAAACAACAACAAAACTTTTGCAATGTCTATTCACATATTTTTATTTTGGATCTATAAAACTCTACAGTAAAATTTTGTTGTTATGCAAATATTTTTAACTTTCAACCTATTGCATTTGAAATGATGCTGGGTAAGTATTTCGTTCATTTAAATCTAAAACATTTTCTTAATTTTATTTAAAAATATATACCCATTTTACAAAATCCACTGAAATGATTGTTTTATAGCTGCATTTACAAATTGAAAATACCTATTCATATTCTAGAATACAATCGAAAGCTAACTTAGTCTTGTTAGAAAAAGATTTTGCTTAATTAAAGAAATCGTTATTTCAAAATTAGTTGATTTGATTTCCAGGACATGATTTTTTTGGATTTACAAATAAAGCTGTAGGCTCTGAGCTGTTGCAACGGCTTTTGAAAAAAATAATTCATCTTTTAATGACCCATAAACCTTTCGCCAACTAATCGTATCATGTCCTTTTCGAAATGAACCGGATGAAAATCCGAAAATAATTAATAAAAATCGAGTAAATATTTTATACTCAAACATAATTTTTTAAAGTCTTCATCAAGAGTTTCTACCAAAGTACGACTTTATAAAAAAGTATAAAAAATCATTATAAACTTTAAATTTATATCTGGATCCTTTTTGCATTGGCCCGATAAATCTACGTCTTTTAAAGCATATTCTACAAAAAAAAAAACCAAAATGAGATGACCGATTCAAATAGTTAAACAAATTCATTAAAAAATAATAGAAATTTGTCGCTTGTGAAGAAAAGATCCCCATTGTTGGAGTAAACATATGATAGAAATAAAATATAGCGTTCAAAAAAATCCCTGGAGGGACGATCAAATATCGTTTTTTTTTCGGTTGCTCGCAAACATCTATATTTTGAATCATCGAATCTGGAATCTGCCGAAACCGAATGATTTAAGACCAAACTTGTGTACTCCAGCAAATATTGACTTTATTCTTGTATTCAAAAAGTTGGCAAAAAAGGCGTTCAAAATGCATAAAATTCTATGAAATAAGAGAAAAGTATTTGAGCTTTGAGTTGAAAAACTTTTAATCCAAATACGATGTAAAATCAATTTTTGGCGAATTTTTAAGCTCATGTTCTCATATGAGGTTAAAACACCTGGGAAGGTTGGCACAATTAAGTCCTTTTTTTCTCTCTTAGCCGTTATACTGATAATTCAATTCCATAATATTAAGAGGGTCACTTGATTTAGAAGGTTAAAAAAACTTGTTTTTATTGCCTAAATCGATAGGTATGCTATTCAATAATACCACCTTGATCAAAAAGTTCCCGGAATTTATTCAGAAAATTAAAAATACAAGTATATTCATCTAAATCTATATTGTCCCCTTCAAAATAATCCCCATCGACTGCAACACACTTATGCCAGCGCTTGATCTAATCATCGAAACATTTTTTATATTCGGTTTTCGGTATGTCCATCAGTGCTTCCTGCGATTTTTCCATTACTTCCTCTTGGCTGTTGAAAGGCGTTCCCCGTAATAGTTTTTTAACTCGATTGAACAGAAAGAAGTCACAGGGAGCTAAATCAGGTGAATTCGGTGGCTGTTGGATGGTATTTGTTGCATTTTTCGTCAAAAAATTACGAATTATTATGGCACTGTGCGACGATGCGTTATCATGGTGCAAAAACCACGAGTTTTCTGTCCACAAATAATACTCTCTGATGATTAATTTGCGGTTATTGACCAAAATTTATTTGACTTTATCAACGGTTTCGTCGGTTTTCGATGTCGATGGTCTGCCACTGCGTTCATCATCTTCGATTGACTCACGACCACTTTTGAACCGCTCGTGCCACTGGTAAACGACAGTTTTCTTTAGAGAATCGTTGCCGAAATACTTTTCCAACATTTCCAACATTCGCGCACCATTAAATGCGTTTTTTACGCAAAATTTAATACAATACAATTTAATGAAATTGTAAAAATCGCCAACTCACACAGAGATAGATGTACTCTTGGCAACGTAACTTTTGCAAATTTCAAGCTATGACGCTAAGATTTAGAGGGAATATCAACAACAGATGTACCAACTTAACAGAACTCAAATCGGAACGATGGGAGCGCCACACGGTGGTTATTCCGGGAACTTTTTGATCAAGGTGGTATCATTACAATCTAAATGAAGATTGAGTTATCTGCAACCACTTCTCGCTCCTACTTGAAATGGTATTTTGATTGAGAAGCTGCCTACATTCATTTTCCCAAAATCCGAAGCATGTCATGCAAATGTATATCATATGTATCACATGGCAGTCAACGAGTTAAATATAGGAATGAAACAGTGCACTAAGGGGCCAAATCTGTTTTTAGCTGGCCAAAATTCTGAAATTTGGCTCATTCGCTCATGGGGTCACTAGCAATCACTACGTGAAAAATTATATCGATCGGTTTATTACTACACCTACTTCCCATACAAATGAAACCGCGAAAAGGTTATAGCTTGGTATATTATAGATATGATCATGAAATTTTGTGTACCTATAAACATTATTATTGCCATATATCAATGCAAAAATTGGATAGATCGGATTATTACCACGCCCACCTCCCATGTGTGCGAAATTTTTTAAATCCTTTAACTTGGAAACCATTGCAGATATAGTGATGAAATTACATATGCTGGTAAATATTAACATATTCATATATGAAGGTAAAAATTATCACGATTGGAATGTTACTACGCCTACCTCTCATACCTGTGAGATTTTAAAAGTACTTAATAAAAAAAATAATTAAAATAACAGTATTTTGTGGTTATATTAATATGAGAGGTATGCGTGATTATGGTCCGATAGTTCTAATTTTTGGCATGACTTATGTATGTCATATATATTAGCACATGTAATTTAGTGATTATATCTCCAATGGGTTAAAAGTTATTGCATTTGCAAAATTTCACAAACATTTATATTGGAGGTAGGCTTAAACTTAAAACGTATTTTTTTTTCTTATACATTTTTTTTTTTTTAAGCTCGAGAAAAATTTTAAATTTCACAATATTTTCTGCTTTTTTTAGTTCACCCAGAAGCTATTAAAAATTTGTTTGGTTCTTTTGTTTCAGTCAAGAATTACGAGCTATATCTTTTCCGCCGATTAAAAGCAGCAGCAACAAGACGCCCATGAAAAAGACTAATAGATCTGTTGTAATTTATTATTTTACTGCCAAAAAATTTTTTATGTAGTTTGAATATATACATCCATTACACCTCGTGACAGAGGGTACCTCCAAGGCAGCAATCGTAAGAGGAACAATAAATAAAAGGCTGACGAGGAGATCTATAGGGCTTGGAAACCGAGATAACCCGGCGAAAGACAACTATCTCTTGGACTGTCCCCAGGACAGAATGGACAAACGGTATAGTTTTGAGAAACACTTCGTTGCCAAACTTAGTAGAAAGAACGAATGGGAGGGTGTAGAGTATAACTACACACTCAAAGAACACACGATTAAGTGGTATACAGATGGGTCACGTACCGAGGATGGCACTGGGGCAGGGGTATTTGTGCCAAGAATCAAACACTTTGAGCCGATGGGGAAGTATCCTAGCATCTTCCATGCTGAAATTCATGCAATTAGCATATGTGTGCAATTCAACCTGGGTAGAAAGTACAAACGGCAAGATATCGCTATCATGTCGGACAGCCAGCCAGCCATTCGAGCATTATGTTCCTTTGAGATCACCTCTAAGTTGGTGTGGGACTGTTTGAGCAAGCTCAATCAAATGGGCAAAAACAACAAAGTCGCTCTATGTTGGGTCCCTGGACACGCAGGAATTGGGGGTAATGAGCAAGCAGACGAGCATGCAAGAAAGGGGGCAGTAACCACTTTCGTGGGACCTGAACCCTTCTGTGGAATAGGAGATAGCGTAATCAGGGAATTACTCAGGTAAGAAGAGAGGAACAAGAAACAAGAACTCTTTACCAATCTTACGGGACTGAGGCAATCCAAAGCGCCTTTAGGTAATTATAATGAGAGTAGATACGCATTCTGCATTGGTCTCAACAAAAACAGTTTGCGCATATTAGCTGGTATTCTGACTGGGCATTGCGGGCTCAGAGAATACCTTTGCAAGATAGGGGTTGAGCAAAGCTCAATTTGTAGGTTTTGTAATGAGGAAGACGAATCATCAGAACATATTTTAGCTCAATGTGGAGCACTGATCCACAAAAGAAGGAAATATCTGTGCATGCACCAAGTGCCCGGTACCGAACTGGCATCCATAGATCGGGGCGCAATACTCAAATTCTTGAGGGAGACTGGACTGGATGAAGTACTCTAGGCAGATTAGACTAGATATAAAAGAGAGACGTACAATAGATCTTATAGGTCGCGGTACAACGACAGAAACCTCTATAATACAATACAATACAATATATTCAAAAATATACCTTGAAAATAAATGTGTTCATTTCTTTATTTTCCTTCCAAAAAAAAGTAACGAAAAACAGCTTATTTTTACTTTTCTAATTCAGGAAACCTCCTTAAAGTGTTGAATTTTTTCTTCTATTACTTTCTGTAGCCTTACTCGCTTCCTCATTGTATTGGAAACGGGTTTTACTACAAATGCATAATATGATTCTGAGGTTGCTTTACTGTGACTTTGACTACACCTTATAGTCGATGATTCTAGTACCCCACAAAACACATGAAAATATGGGCACTGTAGTCTAAATCATTGACTCAGGAAACATAAAATTTATATTGTAAACAATATATATTTGACGAGAGGTTGCTTTTTTAGGAATAGGTAGGCCAGTACTGTCAAATTTAAAAACTATCATATTACAAAAAGTTTATTATAATACCCCAGCTCAGATAGTTAGGAAATATTCCAAGAGTAATTGAACCTATATGTTTCGTGACCCCAGGGTAAATTTTTAGAAAATAGTTCCAGATGAAAATTTATGTAAAACAGTATTTGACTGAAACCCTTTATTAGTAGAGAAACAAAAAATAACCACACCCATTTTTCTACCCATCATCTAGCCAACGATTCATTATATAAATCATAACTTAAACCGAATACAAACTACAGTTTTCTGAAAAAGAAAAGTAACCGATGTCATTAAAATGAGCTCTGCCTATTCTCATGGCCTACCTGAAGTTCTTAAACTCGTACAGAAACTCAGAAGTTTCGGGGGAATCTCATTTCTTTTTTCCACATATTCTTAAATCAGTTCCATTAATTTTTCCTTAATTAGCTTTTTCTTTATCGGGGGAGAATAGTATTTCTATGAACTGACTATTATCGAATATCAAATCTGATCCATGGTCCACTTCATCAATCTAAATTTTATACTTTAAAGTTTCGATCTAAATATCTTATCCATCAAAAATAACAAATCTTCCAAACGGAGGTACGAGTAAATCAAAGAAATTTGAGTGGTAGATACTTTAGTATATACCTATACTTGGCTAGTATGAAATCATGTTTATGAATAACAAATAACTTTTCGGAAATAAGTAATATTTGATATATTTACTTCTCCCTTCTACTAGAATATCAAATAATATCATAATATCACATTTTGCATAGCTCTTCGCAAATATTGATTTAAAAATTTACGTTTGTTTTATTAAAAAAAATCTGCTTCTTTTCTTTTATACTTTAATCCCACATCATAATAATTTGACTTCGAATCCATGCGAACCGGTCTCAAATACTAAAACACACTCAATGAAAACAGGTCCATGGAGGCTATCAAAGGTAAGCAGCATACTCGTTGTGCAAAAGAGAGCGAGCCATGTCACTCAAGTACAAATCGTTTTGGTTTCCTTGCATTCCTGCATAGACGACTGCCATTCTTTTGTATGTTCATCTCCTGTTTTAATGTTTTATTTTGAGTGAGAGCAGTATTGAGAGAAATATCTCTCTTTTGAGTATTAACATTGTGTTTATTTATATTAAGAGCAATTTTCCTACTGGAAAGTATTTTCTTGAGTGGAAATTATTATTGGTGAGAGAACAGAAAAGGAAACAGTGAAATTAATGGAATTGAAATATGAGTGATATTGTTCTGATACAAAAAGTACTTAGTACATAATTAATTGCTGGTCAGGTGGATATGTAGAATGTACTCCATATGTTCATTGAAAATATACACTCACGAGTATTTAAAATGCTTATTGCATGTATAGTATGAGATTTTTAGTTTATTTAGTATCATAGCATAGAAAAACAAGTTTTAGTAAAACAAACTTGGTAAAATCTACTCAGAATTTAAGGTAAATTTAATCGTTCATTCACAATAAATTATCAAAAAACGCCAAGCTGAAATTTTTGTTTCACTTATGGATATTTATTACATAAAGTCAAATTTTAACTGCTCTTCAACTTCAACTTTCTTTCAAAAATTAATCCCTATTTAATGTCAAACTCCTACATTATTTGTTCGCCAACTTCTACCTTTTTTGTTCACTTTACTCCACTAGAAAACTTGGTCTGCTAACAATTTCTTCCTGGCAATATTGAAAATACAAATTTCAAGGACACTTTTATGTTTACATATTTACTAAACGAAATTCCTGCTCAAGAATATTACAATTTTTGTGGTTGTTGTTGTTGTTGTTTTGCCCGAATAATATTTACTCATGCCTATTTTTATATACTCGCACTTTTACCCCAAAATTGTATTCACTTCCGTTTATATTATGCCAAAAAGAAAGCAACGCAAAAACAACAACATGTAAGGAAAGAAAAACATTTAGTATGAATTTTCCACGCCATGATTTCAACTGAAGCGCAAAATCTTAGCTTGAAAGTTTTTGCATTGAATGTGTGCATGTGTGCGTTTATATAAGCGTGTATGTGTATGTGTGTGTGTAGGCGTTTTTGACATTTAATAAATTGTTTAATTTACTTTGGATTTTATTTTTGCTGAAAAGTGGAAAATTGAATTAGAAGTTGAAATATTTATGAGTGCATAAATATGAAAGCTTCTTTTTTTTACTTATTAATTTTTTTTTTGTGCTTGCTTTATTATTTTATTGATTTTGAGGGCGTTTTTTTTTTTTCTTGTTGCTGCGATTTTAAAAGCATAAAAAGTCAAACGAAATCCAAAAGTTATTTAAATTTTTCAGTAAAAACTTCGTATATCAACAGTCACTTTTCTACTTAAGTTTGTCATAATATGATCATTTATATGGAAATTTGTATAATTCGTTTTTTAAGAGTTGAAATTTGACAACATGCGCAGTGAAATAAATTTCAACTCTGTTTTCAATTGACCAATCATTGTGCAGTATACTTTTCCTGCCTAATAGCATAGCTTTTGATAGTGTTTGCTGAGACTATATTTGAAAGACCATTTTCAGAAGAGAAATTTCATCAAAGGTCGCAATTCTCATCCAAGCGCATTACAATGAATGTAACTATAAGATCGTAAGAAACGGACAACTGATAGAAATTTTACAATCGGTCACGCATCTGCTAAGGATATCTTCCATCAACTCATTAAAATTACAACCAATAGAAAGTGGCGAAAGACTTTTTTTTATTTTTTTTTATTTAGGCAATCAACACTCAGGGGGTACCCCTATGAATGCAAAGCATTGCGTTGATTGAGGAATGAAGATAGATTAGTGGTAGGAGGAAAGAGGGAGAAAAAGTTGTGAACGTTTGTTTTAAATTTGGAAATGTCGTAAAAGTCAGGAAAATGGTTGCAGGGAGCTTATTACATATACGCGCGCTTGCAGTTCGAGTAGTTCTGGTGAACACATGACCTGTGGAATCAAATTCCGTATCTCAGCGGAACATTTACCATGAAAATACCGGTACAACAGAGTCACACAAGCCACGTTTCTACGGTGTCCCAAGGAGTCAATGGAGCTGTTAACTCTACTGTCTCCTATTAGCTTTAAGCCCGATGTTGAATACGGTCCAGGAACTCTAGTTGCGTTCGTGAAGCTACTGCCCATAGGTACGAATTATACTCCATTTTGGGGTAGAAGTGAAGTGAAGACGCAGTGAAGTATTTCCTACACCGCTTTGGAAAGCTGAGGCACTTGGCTGCTTCTTTCGACACATCAAAAATATGATTATTCCAACGAACATCACATTGGATGGACATGCCCAGAACATCAAGAGTTTCTGACTCCGCAATAATCACCCCACCCATAACCAGGCGGTTAACAGAGGATTGGGGCACTCATTTGTGAGATAACAAACCACACTGGGTCTTACGCGGGTTGAATTCAACTCTGTTCATGAGACCCCTCTCAGATATTGATTGGAGATCATTATTGAGTGAGCCATTATAGCATGCCGTTTACTCTCAATCTCCAAAGAGTTAGGATGTTTTGATCAGGTGTATGAATGACAAATGGTGCTGTCATCTGCAAAGGAGTGAATGGGATTCCTAGTCAATGACAGAAGGTTATTGATAGAGATAAGGAAAAGGGTTGGGGAGAGGACCGAGCCCTGCGGCACTCCAGCATTAATGGCACGAGCCTCCGAAGTAACACCGCCTATCACAACACGGATAGAGCGGTCACTTAGAAAACTCGTGATCCATCGGGTGAAGTTATTGTCGACCCCATACGCAATCAGTTTTGACACCAGTGCTTTATGCCACACTCGGTCAAACGCCTTGGAAATATCCAGAGCAACCGCTTTGCTCTCATCTAAGCCATGGACACTATGGGTCGAATTCTCGGTGAGAACTGCCATGAGATCGCCCGTTGAGCGATTACGGCGGAAACCGTAATGGCTGTAATTAAGCAACTCATTTCGCTCTAAATATTTGACCAATTGAAAGTTTACTACACTTTCCATGACCTTGGCCAGTGAAGAACAAATTTCGATGGGGCGGTAATTCGCAGGGTCCGTAGTCTTGCCCTTTTTAGGAATAGGTTGAACGTTTGCAACTTTCCAAAAAGACGGAAATACACCTGCAGTGTATGAAATGTTAAAAAGATTGCGTAACGGTCGCGCCAGTGTTGACGAGCATGTTCGCAATACATGGGCTGGAATGCCATCGGGCCCCGAAGCCTTATTGATGTCGAGATTCGCAAGCACTCTTTTAACTACACGTGTTCGAAAGTGTATCTCAGAGTTGGAGTTGACGAAGTCGTTTGGTTCTTTACTCTCTTTACAAATGACCAATAGTTTTTACTACCCCTATGGAATTGTAAGACTTTTTGCCTCTGGCGCTGTTCGTGAAGAAACTTTTCGCGCCTTAATATGGCATTACAGTGATTTCTTGCCTGCTTACGCAACTGTTCAGTATTGGCATTCTTGTTCGATTGCCAGTTCCTGAGAGAAGCCTCTTTGGACCTGACTGCTGTTTTGCAAGTCGCATTAAACCACGAGTTATCTTTTGGTTTAATGCTAACCATTTTATTAGGAATTAAAGATCGCATTCCTAATAAAATAATTTCTTCTACCATTTTAACACTGGCTTCTATGCTTTTATCGAGAAAACTTAATTTCCAATTGAAGTGGTCAAAAAATTTATTAAGACTACTCCAACCAAGGATGCTAAAATGGTGCAATGGTCCGAATTTCCAAGAGGTGTGTGGATACTTACATCATATGTTGTAAGCTTGTAAACTTTTTTAAACAATTTTTATCCTTGGAGGTTTGCTAAGAGGTGGTGACGTATAAAAAATTGTTGTTAGTCATTTTCTATATTTGATTTTTTTGCCCGCGGCACATTTTCATAGGTAGGAGTTGAGCGCATAAATGCTTAAATTTAGACCTGCTTTGATAGCCATAAGGCATGTTGATCCTGCTTTGTTGCTAGTATGGTTCGGATTCCGCAGGTTAGAGGAGACATATGTTGGGTAGCGAAGCCTTTCTAATGAGCTTTTTCTCGAACTGAACATCTCAGTTCCCAAAAAATAACTAAGAATTTTGCTGGTGAGTGAGAAAATAAATCACTCAACTTCCTTCCTTACATCTTTTCTGAAATCATCAACTTTTAATTTTTAACCAATTTCCTTCTCCTTTATTTGGTAACTAAAATTATTCTGTGGACCAAATGCTACAAATGATGAATCCTCATTACCCTTTAATTTTTTGTAATCAAGTAGTTCCAAGTAACAAATTGGTTTATGGTTACCCTACATTGTATGAATTTCTGCACGTTAAAGTTGGATAATCGAAAAAAGATAAATATTTTCAGCGTTGCTCCTATGAATTGCAAACAGCGCCATCTGTTAGCATGCAATGTTCCACTCGATACCTAAAGTTACTAAACCATGATGTAAATTGCATGAAAAAAACATAGTAAATTTTACGACTTCATTTAATTAGTGTATATCTCAAGTTGTTGTGGTCAAATCGCACTTAAATATATACAGTTAGTTTGGTTTTTAACAAGCTACTTATTTTCCAAAAATTTTATATCTATTTGCCTTACAAATTAATGCCAAAAAAAAAATGTGTGAATGTATTTTGTTTTTCCAGCATAAACAAATGAAGTAATTTCTTTAGCGTTTCGTTTTTGTTTTGTCCAATTAAATAAGATTTACACATATTGAGTTTTTGAATTTTAAATCCATTTACGAGCATTTCTTTCACTTTGCTGCAGGTTTTTTATTTTCAGGTTGTTTGCTGTTAATTGTTTGTATTTTACATATAAAGTTAAAGTTTTAAGTTAGTGTGTAGTAGCAACACGTTTCAAGCGGTTTCCATTGTTATCTTTATACATTTGCCACTTAAAACTATTTGTTTCTCATTATCTGCAGCGTGCAATTGTATTGAACTATGGCGTATTGACTTTAATACTTTGCAATGCGTTAATTGAAATAATAAAACTAAATTTTAGGTGGGTAGGTAAGTGTAGTTTTGTTTAACTTAATTGCATATAAAATAGATTTTAGAAGTTATATTATTATTCTTTGTATTACATTAAATAAGTAATGGTTTTTGGTTTTTTTTTTTTCATTTCATATAATGTAGATATTCTTATAATTAAATAACTTGGTTTTTTGTTAAATATTTCAAACTAAACATTCCTGGATTTCCTCACGCTTTGTAGAAATTATTGAGAAACAATTAATTTCTAATTTGGTCAAAGAAAAATACGCGCCACTATATTATCTACACAGCATGTCAAGTAGAGTGTAGATAATTAAAAATCATTTTAAGCATCATCTTTTCGCTATTAATTCTAGGTGCATAGCTACTTAGAACCTGTTTTGAATACATCAACGCCCTGTATGTACTCTAAACTGAGCTGTGCTTAGTATCTTGTGTACACTCAATCTCGATTTACTTGATTGTAACCTCAAGAAACTTAACATTCTCAGTGATGGCTTTTTAAAATAGCAACAAATTACATATATACACACAAAAAGTTACGTAGATAATCTAAGTAAGAGTATATGCGTTCAACACAAAGGTAAAAAATGTATTACTAAAACCAAGTTAGAGTTGTTACCAAGAGTATGCTGCAAGCGGCATTTAAAACAAGCACACAGAGTAAAATACATAAGACAAGCAAACTCAAAATACAAACAAACAAACAAATCCTTTCGCAAATACTTTGATCACGTTCGAGATGCAATTAAGTGACAATTTTTCGAAATCCTCAGATTATACATAAACATACGCTCATAGATAGAAGAGGTAAAACACAAGCGTAGGAATAAATGCGCGCGCGCGAACCTAGCTCGCTTATAGTGTACGAGTTATAAGTGCAGACATACATACATATGTGCATCAGCTACTGGTTTCGCGCACACCACAATCACCGCAACAGCAATTAAGTTTACAAGTCTTGCCGCAAAGGGCAGAAGTCTATATATTCAACTACTTGTCTCTCTCTCTATCTCACTCGTTTTCCCTCTCTAGGTTTTTTAGCCTTTCTTTCGATAAATTTGTTGGGTAATGTTTTGCTTTAAGGTCGACGCGTATAGCGCGCGTTCAACTAAAGTTATTGGGATTCCTTGTGAAACATTCTCAAGATTTGCTGCTTTTTTTTTTTTTTTGTTCTGTTGGCAAAATGAATGTAGCTTTATTATGCTGCTTAGATTTGGATTTACTTAGAACAATTTGCAAATGCATACGTTCATTTTAGCTTCTTCCAAATAGTTTTGGCAGTTGTTTAGAGAGTGCTTCGCATCATCATTGTCATCATCGGAAGTTGTTGTTGGTGCTCTTCTTGGCTGGCTTTGCAAATAAATACGTGGTATGCCAATAAGAGACAACAAACAGCAAGCAACAATTGTACATGTTTTTGTTAATTTTTTTTGGCATGTTCAAAAACACGCATTACCATATTAAGCGTTTTGCTGCGGATTGCTATGTAAATATATAGAAAATTACAAGCTCGAAATATTTATTATCAAAATTTAATGTCAACGTATATATAATTTGTATTTTGAGTTTGTGTGTCTGTGTCAAAGTTGAACAAAATTTAAATGCTATTTTCATTTAAATAAACAAATTTAGCAAATATGGCTACACAGTAGTAAGATCTACGAGTACTTCCAAACAGTGGCGGATCCAGAGAAAAGACTACTGCCTCCCCCAATTATGAAATTGCTTATAGTTTTTCAAAATCTTTCTGCAGCGCAATTTCAACTTAATACATTTCAGGAATATCAGGGCCAATTTATAGATGTTCTGATTTGGAGAGTTTTTCATCTTTTGCCTGATTTTAAGGTCAGGTTCCTAATTCCAGGTTTTTAGTCTAAGCTTCGGTCTGAATTGTGGACTGTACTTTGTTCTAAATACACTGTCCCTATAAACTCTTAAAACACTTCAGACCACTGTACTTTCCATTATGCGAGGCCGAGTAAGATAAAATGTGACCTGTGAAAACTTTTTACCGGCACCCCCAGATACAAACACACCCCCTACTCTAGGGGCGTATGCAAGCAATTTTGCTTATGGCTTACTTGACAGGGCATTAATCAGTCTTTAATCTCCGATATTAGTGAAGTTTGTAGTACGTTAGAGTTGAGTTTTACAATTTTTATAAATGGCCAAAAACGCTTTTTTTTCGAAAACGTGACGCACAGTGCAACGCTTCCATATAAACCGTGGCCAAAAATAGTAAACGTTGTTTAATATTAATAATATTTGGTAGCCGAGATAGTCTAATTAAAGAAAAGTCGTATGTTGAAAATGGTACCAATTGGGCTACTACCACGCCCACCTCCTATATAAATCAAACACTTAAATTGCAATAACTTTTTAAATATCTGTTGCATAATGACGAAATTCGGTGCTTAGATCTATACAAACTTCTTTGTTCAATGCAGAAAAAATGGGTTTGCTGCCACGCCTACTTAAGAAAATTGCTACAATGTCAGAAATAGAAGGTCCATACGAATGAAACTGAACATGTTAATTTATAAAGAAGTTTTCCTATCCTTCAATATAATAAAGCTGCCACATGGCACTTAAAAAACTCCAAAAACTCGGAGTATGGAACTTAGATGGAAGATTCTAGTGTTCTCAAAAAATGTGCTCTTTTTTCTTCTAACCAACTTTTCTATAGATACCAAAACCGATAAAACATAAATTAATAATGTCCTGGTACAATCTTAATGAAGCCATTTTCGTGACTTCATATACTGTTATACCAAAACCTGAAATGATTGAGCAAAATGGTCTTCAGATTCGAGCTCAGCGACCCCAAATTACTCTAGACTACATGTCAAATCACCAGTGTGATGCAACAAACTCAATTTTGTGGCACAGTGCTATTAAGAAAGTGCAAGAAATTTTTTCGCTATCATCAATATTATTCGATATTCAATACTTGATACTGCTCTCCAGACAGAACTTCATCTAAAAGGTAATCTTGTATTTTTATCTTGGTGACTTGCTCTGATAACATGACAAGAGAAACAATCAGATCACGATTTGATGCTTCAGGGGAAGTTCTTCTTGTAAAATTTAATCAAAATTTTCTTATTTCTTTGTGGCGCGATTCTAAGGCTTCTTCAGATAGGGCTCCAACTCGCAAACTGTAGTGCTCGACTTTGTCGGTGCCATGAACAACGAACTTGTAGACTGTTATTGGTTGAATTTTTATTATTGATTTCACGGAAAAATGTAAAAAACTTTAAAAATCGCAGCTCTCCGCAGACAATCTTTCTTGAATTACTGAAAGCATACTTGTGGGGTTATTATATGTTAAAATTGGAAATATATTTTGATACATATTTAAATCTCTTTTAAAGTCATCGAAATCACTATGTTTTGATGTGAAAAAATACTTTTTTTCAAATAACAGTAAAAATCACATGGTTAAACAAAGAGCCAAAAAAATAGTGTCACCATATTGAGCAGATTTTATTTTTTTCCCATATATCCATTTTGCCTACATTTATTTGTTAATAAGTGAAATATGGCAATGAAATTAGTAATAAAAGATATGACCTTTTCCACGCAAAATAAACGTTTTCATAAAAGTTCGGCTTTGTGGTTGCCGTGTGCCTGAACCCATAGATTAATCGAAAAGAAAATTTAGTCACTTTTTATTTGAAATATTATCTCTTACATATCATTAAAATTTTTAAAAATCTCCAACATGACTTTTTCTTATTTTTAACCGCCTCGTTACACTGTATGACGTGATTGAAATTTTTTGACCCCACACCCGTGTTCAGCCATCCTATTTGCGAAACCCATGCAGGGCAGTGATATTGGTCTGAGTATAGCCAAAATTTAGACCAATTTTTGGTTAGAGTTTAGGTCTGAATTTTGGCCTGAGTTGGGATTTGAAAGTTTGTCTGATTATGATTTGACTTTCAATTTGATTTCTGGTCTGAGGTTTGATTTGATTTGTGGTCTAAATTAGATTTAATTTTTGGTGCGATTTTGATTTCGACTTCAGGTGTGAAGTTTGGTTTGTATTAGTTTTGACTATAGTCTGAGTTTTGGTCTAAATATCATACTGAGTACTGGTTAGAATTTAATTTAATTTTTTAATTGAATTTAGCTTTAGTCTAATTTATGGTCTGAATATCTGATCTGAGTCCTGACCCGATTTAAAAAGAATTCGATTCAGATTTCGGTCTCAGCTTGGGTTTAAAGTTTGATCTAAATTTGTATCTGATTTTGGTTTGTGTTTGGTTTGATTTGATGGTCTAATTTTTGGTTTGACTTTCAATTTGTTTTTTTGTCTTAGTATCGAACTGAATTTTGTCTGACTTTTGGTCTCAGTTTGGTCTGATATTTAGTCTGACTTTTGGTCTATTTTTTAATTGGAATATCGAGTGGGTTTTTGTCCGAGTTTCATTCTGTTATTTGTTTTAAGTTTTGGTCTAAATATCAGATTAAGTAGTTTGGATATAAAATTTAGTCTGAATTTTAATGTGATATTTGGTCCAAATTTTGATTTGAGCCAAATTTTTGATCTGAGTTTTACTTAGAATTTTTTCAGGTTTTTGTTCTGAAGCGAAATGATCGATCTGGGTTTTCCATGGGCTGTTTTACCATTTAGAAGAGAATAAGAAAAAGTTTGGGCCTGAGGTTTAGTATTTGTGATCTCAATATTGGTCTGATTTTTTGTATGAATATCTGTTTGATTTTATGATTTATAAATTAGTTTCCGATTTGGTTTTTGGTGCTCTGCACTTTCACTTTATATCACATACAATTTTTTTGAATTTCCATTGTTTTTGTCATTGTTCCAGAAAATTTGTATCGCTTGGATTATTAGCTATTGCACCCATACCGCTGAGTATGGTGGGCAGAATAATGTTTTCCAATTTTAAAACGCTTATAAACAGATTTGAGATCCACTATGAAAGAAACCAACTTATTGGGTTATATCAACCAAAATATTTATGTATATTAAATTTTTCATGATATTTAGTGAAATCAGTCATCTCAAACTCAAATCTTAGATTCGACACTGCATGCAAACAATAGATACAGAGGAAGAATACTAATTTAATTTATGCAGAATTTTACACCAATTTTAATAATCTTCAACCGGAAATCCTTGACATTTTCTAATAAGCTGCTAAAGTTCATTGGTATAGTAGTATCAACTACTCAGCCCAGTTGGAAATATGGCTTGGAATTAAACTTAAAACTTACAAATCATGAATGTTGCAATATAAACAATGTGGTTGCGGTGACCAGTGCAATAAATCTTTCCTCCACAAAGACAGAATTCAAGCCTAACCTGATGCTGAGACATGCCTTAGACCCATATAAGAAAGCACGCCTAAAACTTCTCAGTCTGCAAAATATTCAAAATAAATCAAGAACAATCCCCGAAACACTGCCCATTGTCCAACCATTTACCTTCTAACTTGCAGTAAATTGTGAAAATATTGTTGTGTAATATTTTAGTTTATTTCGCACTTAGCATATTGTAATTGTGTAGAATTACGAGTACATAGCAGCAAGCAGTAAACTCTCCTATTGATGCTGTAGGTAGGCAGCAGTTATGGTAGATAAGTGAAAGATGTAAATATATTTTATTTGGTCTTGCCAAAATATACAACTGCCAAAAATGGAAATTTATACAAATTGGCAAAATGGAGTAGGAAGTAAAATAACAGCAGCAGCGGCTAACAACCAACCAACAGTAGTGGTAGCAGCAATAGCTGTTACAGCAACCAACAAATGCGTTTCAGTATCCTATCCATTTCTACCTACCTTGGCCTTTTGTATTAAGAATGTTTGAAATAGAATTGAATGAATTTTATGCTTTGTAAAATTCTTCAAATCATCGAAATTCGAGTAAGTTTTTCTTGCAGCTGTTGCTTGAATAAGCGTAAGAGTTTTTTTGTTTTTTGCTGCTGCTGCTGCTATATGTTGCAGCAACTTCGAGTTAGTTGCCATTTTTGTAAATTCGTTAGTGCAGTTGAAATGTGTGCAATTCTTTTTTTTCTTATTTTATTTTATTTTTTTTTTTGTGAACAGTTGGTTATCAAAATTGATTACATTTCGAGAATTTCTATAGATTTTTGTATAGTTGCATTTTAAATTCTGTAAGTGATTTGCGAAAGGATATAGCTTTGAATTTATGTATAGTAAAACAATTGGGATATGATAGTATTCATGCATGTGGGTGTGTCTTTGGTTTAACTTTAATATAAAATATAAAAGAATTAATACTGAATTCTTTCTAATCAGAATTTGAATAACCCAAAAAGATGATATGTTGATTATATGATGAACTTTTTCGGCTATATAAATGACGTATTAATATGTTGCTTGATAACATTTTATTACTCAAGTATATTATCATTCAACCAGAAAGATTTATGGATTCAGCAAATGAATTCAAGAGCCCTTGCTTATCACTCCCCGGCTTGTGGCTATTGGAGCTAGGGATTTCTCATTGATCATTATAATAACAACTCTTGAGTTATCCCCAGACTAACAGGCTCTCACTACTTTACAATATTCGGCGTGCAATGTTGGACTAGAGATCTAAATAAACTATTAAATTTACTTTGGGTCAGAGGTTTCAGTTTAAGGTCTGTTTTGGGAACTCGATACCATTATCTAAGCCAAATATAAACGCTTAAAAATATGAAATGTTTATTATTTTTCTCAACATTTTCAATACTTAATTCTATTTTTTATTTGTTAAAAACGACATTTCTTTTGTTATATTGCCGCAGTAATAATTTTTGCTTAACCCTTTAATGCCTCACATATCACATATGATATGCTTATTTCATTTCATGATAATTTTGTTTTGTGAAGATAATTTCTAGTTCTTTCTTCTATTTTGTATAAATTCTCTATTTTGGTTCATCTTTTTTGCATTCAACAGTCAGATATCCCATTACATTGATAGTTACGGTTGAAAGTTTGCAAACATCGCGTATACTAGTTTTCATAGCCCTGTGAACGTTTGAGTTTTTTGTTAAAATTTAATTATAAAAACATGTTAAATACATTATTTGGATTAATTTAGCACGGCTTTATTACAATTTAATGAATAACATTGCATTCCAATCCTAAAAACAATATATTGATGTAAAAACTTTATTCAAAATCGTTTATATCATATATGATATTTCATGCAATGAGAACCAGAAAAAATGTTATATCATATATGATATACATATCATATATGGTATTACATGCATTAATACTGGGATGTTTTCCAGATGACTACACATGGAAGAAAGATTCAAAGTGATGAGGTTGAGTTCATAATGAATAACTAGGACGTATGTGAGGATGATTTTGAAACTGGGAACGATAAAGTTGATGCCTGTAGCTATAGCGAACTACACAATATGACCGCAGATAGGGCTAACCAACAAGAAAAAGATGAGACTGATAATAACAGTGATATCAAAGCAATTTTAATAGATACTAATTTACTAAAGCGACAATTGTTAGCTGAAAAGCTCAAGGCTATCAAAAATTCATTTGGAAGAAGAGAAACTTCGAACCTATGCACACTATATGCAATTTTTAACTTATTTTTCCAACCGGATATCATCAACTCAATTCTAGCAGAAAGTAAATTATTTGCTCGATAGTGTGATACATCGAGCACATTTTGTTTATCCGCTGCTGAGTTGCGGAAATACATTGGAGTTGGCGTGCTTATGTCCGTTGCCCAAATTCTAAATACAAGAAGGTATTGGAGTCAAACTGTATGTAATGAAACTTGCGGGAATCCCTCAATATTTATATTTCAACGACAATCCTAAGCAGAATCTTCCAGCAAAACCTAATAAACTTTTGGGATGAGAAAGGTTCCTTAAATATGCAAATGCGATACTACACTTTGTTTTAACAAAATCAGGAGCTATTTTTCAGTTTCATGGGTTATAAGCCAAACAATTAATACTTAATTTTTCAGCTGTGAATAATTAATTGCTATAAGTGAATACCTTTAGGTTTTCTTCATATTTTTACTACATTGAACAGTGCAATATTCAAAAATTAAATGAATTTAAAAAGCTAAAAAATTGTAGATTTAATGCATGATATATCATATATGATATCTATAGAAATTTCTCGATAGCTAGCAAACAGGTAAATAATTTCC
This sequence comes from Toxonevra muliebris, assembly GCA_963691655.1. Classification (NCBI taxonomy): domain Eukaryota; kingdom Metazoa; phylum Arthropoda; class Insecta; order Diptera; family Pallopteridae; genus Toxonevra; species Toxonevra muliebris. The sequence goes on from OY829326.1 coordinate 21,698,952, forward strand.
AAAATTCTTATCATTTTCGTGATCAGGGCTATAAAATACATACAAAAATATTTTTTTTTCTTAAAAAAATCATGCATTAAAGGGTTAATATTGATCAGCCTAAAAATGATTTTCTCCACCAACCTATTTAATTTTTTACAGTAGCAGATTTTTGACAAAATGGGCGTAAATGTAGCACAAATACTATGTGCGCGTAAACGGTCATTCTATTTTCTTCGAGGAAAAATGAAACAAATAAAATTTGTCAAGGCAAAAAGAAAGAAAACGCAGGAATGAATATGACTTTGAAATAAGAAAATCACATCAATTTGTGCTCTACATCGTTTGTTTCAGTTCAATGTTTCACATAATCGTTATTTTTTCAGTCATTCTATTTCTGACTACTATGAAAATGAAACGTCGGTAGAAGTCTACGAAGTTGATCAATAAAGCCAATAAGAAATCCGCTTATAAAAAGAACACATGCAAAATCTTCGGGCAAAAATGGCACAGGCATATGTTGCCATTTTGAAGCAAAATATTTTTTTTGTTTTCATATACAAAAATGTTCCTTTCTTCCGTAAAAATTTTTACGAGCCGTTTTTACGGTCATATTTCATTCATTTCACATTTCCTCCAAATTTTTACAAAATATACGGCAGAGGAAAGTAACTTGAATTTTTTAGTAAAATTTTTCTGCATAAAAAATTCAAACACAAAAATTCTCTTACCCTTGCCATTTTCAGATAATCAACCCCACATAGTCGAGAGCGCCTGTTAGTTAAATTGAATGTGTTGGTAAAACTTTAAAACCGTTTTTCTCGAAACAACGTTTTTGGACCGGCCCAGGCGTTTGAAGAAATTCCATGCAACCGATGGGACTGAAATTTTAATACGTTATTCTACACGCCAATGGCTCTCGCAGGTAGTAGAATTGTTTATTTATTATCATCATTTCCTATTTTTATCCTTATTTTCAACATAAAACAGCGAGATTTTTGAATATTTTTTTTAGAAGTCTGCCATTTTGTTATTTTTTAATAAAAATGTTTAAATCTACAACATGCTAGTTTAAATTTCTTGTCTCAGATGACTTCAAGTGCCGTAAGTGGACGTAAAAACACTAAAAAATATCGTAAAAGAAAAGTAAAAAAAGAAAAGTTAATAACATATTCAAAAATTGGAACGATTGTATTTTATTCTGTTATAATAAAAAAATTCCGAAGCACCCCTTAAAAATTAGGCCGGAACACCTTAACTCTGCGTGTTTTTCCTATATGTTAGAACAAAAACCGCCTATAAAAAACAATTTAACAATAAAAACTTAATGCCAATTAAATGTTTAAACTCAACTACAAAACGAAAATTGTTTTTGAAATATTTTAAGACACACACACAGTGCATAAAAATTAATAACTAAATTTTATTTACATATTCCCTGAGATATTTAAAAAGCAAATGCTAGATGCATAAATGAATATAAGTATATACTTTGAAACCCCATTAGACTGTTTAAACAACTATGTTTCATTTAACTTGAAAACATAACTTTGAACTTGCATTTAATTCAATCACTGAAGCTACTTCGTAAAAAAAAAACAAAAAAACACCAAAACTTTGGAAATTTTTTGATGTAAAATGTTTTTTTTAGTTTTGTCAGGCTTGTGCATTCTAAATGAATTTTAGTCTAGTTTAATGCAGCAGCAACATCAACATCAGCAATAGCACTTGAATGACCTTTAAAAGCAAGAGTCTGGAAAGAATAAAACATAAAATTTATGTATTAACAGAGACCAAGGAATGCACAGTAGATTGCAATAATGAAAGTACTTTTCATCGACTTTGTTGTTGTTGATGTTGCAGCAGAAAGAGCAGACAACCACAATGGCTTGCAGCAACCATCAACCAACTAAACCAAACCAAATAACCAACTAGCAGTAGCAGCAGCAACACTAGCAACAACAACAACATGTCCACCCTGGACGTCCCAAAGGATTCTTTTGTTTTGCAATAGGAATGTTTATTTTAGAGATATTTTCGTGTTCATTTTGCAAGTAACTAGGAAAGTGTGTAAGTATGTGTGCATGGATATTTATGTATGTGCGTATAAGTATGTAATATTTTTAGGTTTTCTTGTTACGTTTTTGTTTGAGTTATGGCAAACCAACAATACAGACCGACATGTTGCAATTTTTGCATTTTCAAACCAAAACGTTCTTGTCTACTCAGCAACAACATTCGAAAGAGAATGAATAAATATTGTGCAAGCAAACAAACAAACAAACAAACAAGCAAACGAACATAGAAAGTGCATAACAAGAAATGACATCAGAGTTGACATCAAGTTGAAATTCATATATCCTTAAATCCTTTCGGGGGTTTTGTTTTTCGACAGTAGATACGTGGTATATGTATATGTACATAGGCATATAGGTAGTAGATAGCTTTGCTGTATATGTATGTGTACCCATTGAGACTATGTCTGGGCATTGCTTAATAATTCAATGGTTAGTGGACAGTAATGGAATTTTTAATGCCAGTTTGTCTGTGCCCAAAAATCCGTATGTATGTATTGTAAATGTCAGTAAAAGTAACTTTCATGTAATGAATTAGATCCTGTAAAAAGTAGGTATATTGGAAAAGAAATACCTTAGCTTATTTAGCGGACTAGATATGTCGTTTTAAGTACAAAAAGATGCAGAAGTCATCATCCTATTGAAAGATGCTCTCATTTTCGCAAGTGGCTTCTCATGCCATCTCAACTTTGGCATTTTTATAGTAAACAAAAGCAGAATCTGTCGGTGGTTTTGGTTCAACGTGAACTTCATCGTCGATTCCCTGGTGGTGTGGTACCAACCGGGCAAACATTGTTACGTTTAAACGTCCGGGATAGAGGCAGACGTGGACTTCTTAAAATGTCGGTCGGTCGAGATTACCGCAGATGTGACCGCTGTTATCCAAGAGGATCCTCAAACATCAACCAGAAGTCGGACCACACAATTGATCGTCAGAAGATGGCGGTGGTGAAAGACTTGAAAATGTTCCCGTTCAAACAGTGCATCATTTGTTGTCTGGAAAACGACATTTGCGAATAAACTATAAAGCTGAATAAGAAAAATTATCACTTCTGGGGCACTGAAAATAGCAGTATAATTCACGAAAGGCTAATAAATATCCTCAAAGCCTCTGTTAAGTAAGGCATTTATGGGATAAGATGTTAGTTTCATATTTTTTCCAACATGGTGTCGGCAACACTGTTACTATAACTAATACTGTGACAGAACGATAATCCACAACGCCTTGTCGTCGCAAATTGACTAATTGGACTTGATGAACTCTTCAAAATCGACTCTCCTAAACTCGATTGTTCTTTCCTTTCGTTTTTGTCTTTCTTCTCTATCTCTGATGGTCCGTCAGGGTTGTAAGTTGCGTTGATTTTAGTAGAAAAGCATTGATTTTTTTCAATCAACTTAAAAAGTTTAATTAAACTATATTAATGTAAGGGAAAGCAAAAATACAAAATCTTTATAACCTACATATGACACTGCGAATTCATGAGAATTTTAAGCCCTAGCAAACTTATTTAGATCTCTGATATCAAAAGATTTTGTGTCAGCTAAGGTGCTGGAATAGAGTTGGGCTAAGGTTGTCAGTTTTTTCAAGCAAACGTTTGGTAATTACAGAGAAAGTTAAGAGTAGTAGCTTTCTCCTCTAAATTGAGGTAGTTACTACATAAATCATTTGTGAGAATTTTAAACTGTTGGCTTGTTTTCCAAACACAATAGTTTAAAGCAATGCATGCGAATTGCTTTCAAATTGGATTCTTATACTTGAATAGGTGAGTGAATCAAATGAAGTTCCTCGTAGTTCGTTCTAACTACTCTTAGCTACTCTTCTTGAGATATGTATTGGGAGTATGAATGTATAAACTAGTATTTTTTTCGTAATTTGGACATTTATTGTGAAAAAGTGATTATAAATTTATTCTTTAAAGTATTGTCCATCGTTAGCCACAACCTTTTCCCATCTTTCTGGTAGCATACAGATTCCGCGTCGAAAGAACTCCTCATCTTTTGAGGCTATCCACGAATCGACCCATTTTTTGAGTTTTTCGAAAGAACGGAAGTGCTGTTCAGCCAGGCCATGTGTCATCGATCGGAACAAGTGGTACTCAGAAGGAGCAATGTCTGGAGAATATGGCGGGTGGGGTAGCACTTCCCATTTCAGCGTTTCCAAGTATGTTTTTACTTGCCTTGCAACATGCGGCCGAGCATTGTCGTGCTGAAGAATAACTTCGTCGTGTCTATTCTCATAATCTGGCCTCTTATCCTTTAATGCTCGGCTCAAACGCATCAATTGTAGTCGGTAGCGGTCGCCAGTGATCGTTTCATTCGGTTTCAACAGCTCATAATACATGACACCTTTCATATCCCACCAAATACACAGCATGAGCTTGGATCCATGGATGTTCGGCTTTGCCGTTGATGTTGATGCATGTCCGGGCGGTCCCCATGATTTTTTACGCTTTGGGGTATCGTAACGTATCCACTTTTCATCGCCAGTCACAATACGATGCAGAAAACCCTTTCTTTTCTGTCATTCAATCAGCAGTTCACATGTGAAAAATCGTTGTTCGACGTCTCTCGGCTTCAATTCGTACGGCACCCAATTTCCTTGCTTTTGAATCATTCCCAATGCTTTTAATCGTTTAGAAGTGGTTGATTGATCAACTCCTAAAGATTCTGCAAGCTCTTGTTGCGTTTGACATGAATCTTCTTCGAGTAATGCCTTCAGTTCTTTATCTTCGAACTTTTTCGGGCCGCCTGAACGTTCCCTGTCTTCAACATCAAAATCACCACTTTTGAAACGGGCATACCACACCTGACGCATTCTAACGTCTATAGCACAGTCAGGATAAGCTTCAGTGAGTAAACGATGTGCTTCAGTTGCGTTTTTCTTTAAATGGAAGAAGCAAATTAAAACTTCTCGCAAATGTTGTTTTGTGGGCTATAGTAAAACACTTTTGTAAAATTATGAAAATTATTTGACAGATCAATTCTTATAGTATTTTTGGCGCTCTTCGAGATAGAATAGCTGATAATGTAAAAAAAATGGCGCGTATGATTGATATGAAGTTAGTCACAATTACGAGTTTATACAATCATACTCCCAATAGGTACTTAAGAAAAAAATACAAGACGTTTTTGTTTCCAAATAAACAGACCTTGATTAGAAAAACTTTCAAAACAAATTTTTGATAAAAAGATTATGAAGCTGCACTGTTGATATATTCTTAAATATTTTTATATATTGTATATGTAGTATATTGCTTTAAAGTGTATTTTCCATTAAAAACAACAGCGACATTAACTATTTCACCACTTAGATCACTTAAAAAAATTTAAAATCAAACAAGCTAAGCAACCAGTAGGTACTACCTATCAATACCATATCGGCTGAAAAAATTCACAGCATTTTTTTGTTTTTTCTATGCCAAAGTAAAGTGCAAAATCGCCACCTGCTGTGCTTTGATTGTGAGTCTTTGCAGGTCTCCGAGGAAGAAGCTTTTCATATTTAGAGTGTAGTACTACGATCATCGACATCTATTATCTACCATCCTGTGTATGGTTGACTGACTTACTTTCATTCCTTTGCTATATTTTATTTATCTTGCATTTCTTTGTTTTGCTCTAGGTTTGTGTTAAATCAAGTCAAGCTGTGCCACTTTCAGTTTTTGTATTCATTGAATGATATTTTATATGTTGAGTTTTGTTGTAAATTGCATAAAATTAAGTAGCATATAGAATTTTATTTATCACCTGAATTGATTACGAGAAAAACAGTTGGAGATAAGGAATTCGTTTTTGTTGCTGCAACTTTATTTTAAGGTTCAGGGAAAGACACAAAGTTTCTTGCGATTCTTTATGGTGATAAATGAATAGCGCAAGTGATAAACAAGTTATTTGTAAAAGTGATAATCATAAAATATTCTGTAATATAAAAGATGCCTAAGAAATCCTTGTTTGTGAAATTAACTTTTTTTATATACATACGCGTGAGGATACAATAAAATCAGTTGGCTAAAGTGAGTTTGAGAAAATTTTGGCTATGACGTCAGTGACATTTACAGAGAGAGAGAGAGAAAATATCTCACGGTACGCTCTGAATGATAAATTGTATCTCTTGGTTTGGATTAACTTGAGAGCGCAATAATAGCCAAATTATCTTACTTTATGAATAACAAAAATATCAATTCTCCTATCAATTCTTGCCCAAAAATCGCACGCATCGGATGAGGTTAGGACAAAGCATAAATCTAAAAATGTATTTGGTTTCATTCATGGCTTTCAGCTAAAAAAAAAAATGCGTTAATAAATAAATGGTATAAAAAAAGGAATTTCTGAATATTCTCTATATTTTTTCTCTCTATTTAAGTAATTTAAAATCAGGAAATTATATTTTTTCAATTTTTGGTATAAAATTATGGAAAACAAATCAAAACATGTGAGTTTTTTGTATACAGGTACAACAGCATCAGGGCCGTAGTCAGAAATTTTTTTCGGGGGGGGAGAGGTTTCATTCGAAGAAAATATTCATAAATAATTTTTATCAAACTGATTTTTAAATACAATAAATTAAATCAATGATACATATGATGGACCCTATAAAATTGAAATTTTAGGAAAAATTTTCCGATTTTTTTTAATCTTAACCTCAAAAAAATGGCCAAAAGTGACAAAAAATTCCCAGAATAATCAAATTAAATTTTTTCAAATAAATATTATTCAATGTGCATTCTATTGCATTTTTTATTATCGTGAGGGACATAATTTCATTAACTCATTGACTTCCCACTACTGATGATGTACCCAACCTCAAAAAAATTACCAAAAATTGTAGAGGCTCTTTTTTTTCAAATGATCATCATTGGGAATTTGGGTCATTATCAATGATAAGGAATCCGGATGAGGTTGGCCTAAATTCGTGAAGTCACAGCATTGAAAGAGATTTTTCTAGTCGTGGTGCTCTGAGCAATAATGCGTTAAAAAATTAATTTTAAGATGGGTTTTGCTAATAAGATTGAGTTTTTGCGAAAGAATTTTTCACGTTGAACACGAATCTGAGGTCGAAAACTTCCCATCACGTCACGTTTTAGGAAAAAATGGGGTTCCAGCAAGTCTTATTTTACAAAGATACGATAATTTTTTTTTTTTTTATTTATTTATTTTTATTAATTTTTAAACTTTTCAAACTGATTCAGGACGAAACCTTAAATCAAAATCAGTTACTGACCTAGAAAAACTATGAATGCAGGAGTGCTCAGTATCACCTTCTCTTTTTGGAATCCGTAGTCAAACCTCATGTCAAAGAAAACAAATCGGATTTGATCGCATAGTGTAACTAAGATTTCAAATTTAATTTTTATATTTGACTTTTTAGAAAAAAAAACCGATGGAAGTAAAAAATATCGTCAAATAGATTTTATTTTGACTTTTTTCCATCCATTGGCAATTAATCTCAAAAATTAGACTAAAGTTTCCACATTTCGGGGGGGAGGGGGAGGGAGGGGGGTCAGAACCCCCAAACCGCACCCTCCCCCCTAAATACGGACTTGCACTGCATGTTCTTATTTAAGTATGACTGTCACTGCTTAAACTCATTTTTATAGAACAGATAAGCAGTCAGACTATACAATTTCAGGTTCAGATGCTCACACTTATGAACAACATATGAGCGGACAACGTAAAAAAATGTAAAGTTCTGAAATTCGGCTTAATTGAACTTCTAGAAAATATGAATGTGGACACATAATTTTTGTTTTTGTATGAAGTTTATTTGCCAAGTTATGGGTTTTTAAAGAATTGACGTAATTGAAATATGGCTTTTTCAAAAGTAATTTTTAGAATCAAACAAATTTACAATAAAATATTGAACATGGTGATTTAAATAGGGAATTTACTGTTCTTTTCAATTATGGAATCAGACCGGAAATTGAAATTTTTTTATGCACCAAACCGGAAGCAAAAGTTTAAAATCAGAATATTGATAACTTCGAACATTTAAAAAAAAATGTATTTTTCAAAATTTAGCTTAAAGTATTTAAATAATGCCCTTAAAATTTCAAAATGGGATATACATTAGTTTAGGAGATAGATATATAGGTGTCGCACTGAGCGTGGCAGCTATGTACTTTAATTCATGTATCTTCTAAACTAATGCAGATCCCATTTTTGAACTTCTCTGAGAAGTTATGGGTGGTAACACCTTTCCTCTTGCCTAACCCTTCTATATGCCAAATCTTTTCCCAAACCTCTCATTTTTGTTAGCTCCGATCTATAAACCTTATTTCGGTAGCTATAAGTATTTGTTCGTTGGGGAAGTACATAAAAAATAATTTTTTTTTTTTTTTGTGTATACATAAACACATTGCCATATGAACTTCAACTAAATAATGGCGAATTTGTTATCCTAAAAATGTCATTAGAGTTTTCTTATTCTTATCCACACAACATAAAAGGAAAAAGCAATTTATGCCGAACGGCAGGCACATCATTAATTTTTTTAGTTAATTATTATTAGATATTCACACTGTGAAGGTCTGTTTATTTATAGGCGCATCATGCTTATTCAAATTAAGAAATTATATGGAGAAACTCGTACTTCTGGTCATGAAGACGCATACGTAAATTATAGTTCTTTAAGAAACATTTTTTAATCACTCCTCTCACTTTCTGTATAAAAATTCTAATTGAAAATATGCTTTTAATATACATACATGAATAGGTGAGATTGTAACTGCAGAGTGCCCGTATAGTAAACCCAAGATAGATCCATTGTAATACTATGGAGACCTCTAGTTCCTGTCTGTGAGACAATTTGATTTTCTATAGATCATATAGTTTAATTCTTGTAAATAGTGATCATTAGATTTTTCTTGGATTTAGTCCATCATAATTGAATTTTGAAAATCTGCTTCACTTTTGATATCTCTATCCTTCTATGGAGAGTATTGTGTAAAAGACTGAAACCTATCGTTGACAAACTGGAAAAGACTCGAGAAAAATACTACCATCTTTTCTTTAATTATAAAGCCTCATTTGACAGCACGATTAGGGATAATTTCAACGCCGCAATGTCTTGTATTGGTATCCCTGTAGCTTAGACTTTTTGAAATGACACTGACCGACACAACTAGTGGTGATGATTTCAACCGAAGTTTTAGACAAGGGGATCCCGTATCGTGTGACCTCTTCAATCTTATGCTGACTGGAAAAAATATTTCGAACAGGAAACATCGACATATCCGGAACTATCTTTCACAAAAGTATTATGCTGCTTGCATATGCCGATGATACTGGCATCATTGGCCTCAACGCATCATCATTCTCTAACCAGGATAATGAGTCCTGTGGAGTAGGTTTAGAAGAAGACGAGAGCAAAACGAAATTCCTGTGTCAACCTACAAAGAATCACGGCATCTTGGACGAAATGTTGAACTGGCACTTCAAGCATTTAAGAACTAAGTCAAGGAAGTGACTCATATTATTAGCACAGTACATTTGGACATTTTTTAGGAATTCAACCCCATCTGGGAATCGAACCTGAGGCAGCTGGTACTCCAGTCTAGCACTCATCCACCAGGCCACGGAGGTGGACGAAATGTTATTGTTGACAATTATACATTCGGAGACGTCACAGATTTCGTATTCCTCAACATTAACAACGATATGAGCCTTCAGATCGAACGAAGAACAACTCTTTTCAACATTTTACAGCTACGGGATCATTAGGCAATTGAGAAGTAGAACTCTCGCTCGGCGGAGGATGGTCATGCTGTATAAGTCATCTTCATTGTATGCCGCTGAGACGTGGATGAAGATGATTAATGATGAGAAGCTGCTGGCAGCATTTAAGAGAAGATATATCACTAGATCGAATAAGATAGAACCATCAGCTGTACGCCGACACTGATTTCGGCTTCGTTGTCTGGGTCATGCTGGACGCATAGGAAGGTATTCACGGTGGTTGAATAGGCAGAAACAGATGAACTAATCTTCATTAGAAATACCAGGTACAGGAAAACCGACTTCACTTGGCCTTACCAAATGGTGCCATTGCATGCATAGGTGAAACGACTGAGACCGATCATCGGTTGCAGTACTAACTAAATAAGTAAGTAAGTATGTAATGATTATTATGATGTAACGGAAATGACAAGAAACGCATTCCAACGGGAAAAATACTCCAAAAAAACATTCGGAATGTTGACAAGTCAGCTGCAGGCACTTCTTCTCCGTATGACACACCATTAAGTTTTTAACATTGCATGTAATTGAAAAAAAGCACTCCGTTTACGCTTCCTTTAGAGTGCTTCGAATGTCCTCTCGCGAGATCTTTGAGTCAGTAGTCCGTTAGCTTTTTTCTTCTGCTGTACTCTACAATATTCTTCTTCTTCTTTTCGAAATGTTTTAAAAAACCTTTCACGAAATTTTTGAGTCTGCAGTTTTGCTATTTTAAATAACGATGATCTTGTCGTCGTTTGATTGGGAAACGATACCTTTTCGGCACCAAGTGTTCGTTACTCCTCAGGCGAGCTGCTAAAAGTCGGGCCCCTTGATAGTAAACTCTGTATGTATTGAATGAACAACAGTTTATAGCTGATGTCTTTGCTGTACTGGACCAAATTCAATGTCATTCGCCCAAGAAGTGACATAGCTCTAAAACCATTGAGCGGCCACTAAACTATGTAATATTAATACTGGGCTAGTTATAGTACTGAGTCGAACCAAAATAAATTGGGATTATTATGAAAAACTCATGAAACCCTCAGACCAGTTTCAGGTCTATAGGGCTGGTCTGGGGGTGACTGTTAGAGTTCAACAAATAATTCAAGTTTTTATGATAATTCCAATTTATTTTGGTTCGAATCAGTACCATAACTAGCCCAGTATTGATATTACATTGTTTAGTGGCCCCTCAATGGTCTTAGAGCTATGTCAATTCTTAAATGAAAGACAATTGAATTTGGTCCAGCACAGCAAAGACATCAGCAATCAACTGTTGTTCACCACTACATAATATATTAGTGTATTGAGGCACTTTTTATATGGTTTACTACCTGTACTATTAAAATATTTAAAAACCTCCCGGCCAACATTGTTTGCACTCATAATCATAATTATTTTATATCTCAAACTTTCACGTATGTATGTATGTACGTATGCTACAAAGTTGGAATGTTTATTTTGTGATGTGTTCTGTCAGTCACTGCGGCTTCTTAGTTATTTGTTTTGCTAGTTGTCTTCGTTTCATCATCATTCATTCATTACATTTCGTAGTTCGTGTTCATTTATGAGCGAGAACCTTTGAGTAATTTTCAACTTGTACACATAAATATTCAAGGTTAATTTTAGTTTGCGTTACACGCGCCCATTTTTCTTAATGACTTCATTAAATACTTACTAGAAAACCTATTTATAAGTAGTTGTTGTTGTTTAGTAAAGAATGTTGCTGAACTGGTGACATGTACATATGTACTATAGCAGCAGTAACAGCCGGAGCAGCATTATTAAAGGTGACACTGACAGCATCAATGACGTGTGATGAACAAAAGTAAAAACGGACATAATGTGTTGTTATTGAAAGTTTTTTATGTTTTGTTGGGTTTGTGGAAGCCAGATGTATGTTAAATAAATATATTTTTGATATATTTAGATATGAAAAATAAATACGAAAATTCATTAGATACAAAAACGATGAATGACAAAAAATCGATGGCAAAATTAATTCATTAGTCAAGAAGTCTCACCGATAAAGCTGATTAGTTAAGATAAGAAAATTTGACAGAGAAATATTTACCAGCTTAGGCACTGCGAGTTGTACTTGTGTATATCCTACTGTTTCAAACCGAATTATATTAGTAATAATTTTAGAAGAGTTCAGAAAGCTCGAAAAATCCTTGGGTATATTGGCTAAGGATCATAAAAGAATAGTTGTTTTTTAAACAATTCAAGACTGCGGAGGCTTAGCTTAGAACTCACTGCTGAAAAATTAATCTTTATCTCTTTTTATGTTACAATATCTCATGGTGGGTCTAGATGGAGCTTTTTAGATGTTGTGAGAATTATATCTGTACACGAATGGAGAGGATCTACAGATTTATGTCGAACCCGTACGGAGGGAGAAATAAAATCCTTTTCTAGAAGATTTATCACCCAAGAAAGATAAAAGATTTTTTTAAAATTTCTTTTTTGATTTTTGTCAATGTCGAATCAAATGGCAGACCAGCATTCTAAACACTACGCCACGGCAATCACAAAAAAAAATTATATAGAGGTATCTAAAATCCTTCAAAAATAAGTCTACAGATTGAGACCTCAATGAGCTAAATCATTATGCTGACATCACTCTCATCTGGGTTCCCGGCCATAGGAACATTGAAGGGAATGAGAAAGCTGATGAATTGGCGCGCTCAGGAGCCTCTCTTGACGAATCTTTGGGGGTACAGATTATAGTCCCCTTGGCAGTCGTCAAGAGAGGCATGTACCTGCACTGTCTTCAACTGGCTAATTGGAGGTGGAAATCACTAACAACCTGCACTACCTCACTGGCGACATATAATGAGGGTCGATCTCGCGAGCTTTTAACCAGGGATCATACCGGCACTGCTAGGTTAACAGCAGTCTACACCGGTCACTGGTGTATAGGTACCCATGCAAAAAAACTGCGTATCCCTTTTAACCTTCATTGCAGAAGTTGCGGAAACTTAGATGAAAAAGAAACAATCTCACATTTTCTTTGTGAATGTCCAGCCTTGGCGAGGACAAGATATAGGTTCCTGGGGAAGTATTTCCTCGATAGCTTGTCTGATTGCTTGGCAGTCAGTCCAAATAATCTGCTAGGATACCTAAACTCTAGGGGGTGGGTTTAGTAAGAGTACATCATTAATTCCAGTTCGGTGAGGAAGCGGTTCCAAAACGGCGCTACAGCGCTAATTGTGATTCACAGTGGGTCTGCTGTGGATCAGACGCCTTAGCCAACCTTAACCAACCAACCGAGACCTCAATGACATAATGCCGTGAAGGACATATTGTCTGTATTCAGAGATTCCCTTGGTTTTGAATTAGCAAAAATGTGAGGAATGTTTTTCCATTAAATTCAATGTGAAATAATTCCATATATCTAGCATCATAGGTAAGGTTACTTACTTACCCCACTTAACCCATTTCGATCCATGATTCAATTTTGAAAATTCTTAAAAAACAATTTCTATGCCTTCCAATAAGACATTTCAGTTGTCAAAAAAATTAAAGAATTTTGTTTTCTAAATTTTAGAGAGTGTAGTATTTTTCGGCTTACACTCAGAAAATAAGGTGACCGAGTTTAAAAAAATTAAATCTTATTCTACGCCACATCACGAGTAATAAGTATTCCCTGGGATCAAATATATTGATGATAGATCAGTTTGACTATTGAAGAAAGGCGAGCCTACAAACTTTAGTCTCATCCTATCCTATATGCTACCAAAAATAGCAACCCGAAAACTATTGTACTTTCACGAGCACATGTTCCATTGAAGCAGCACGAAAAAACAGTAAAGCGAAATTCAACTATAACTTCTTAATATAACGACCAATGCAGCAGACAACATGCGTGCTAATTTTTCTTTGAAGCATGTGCCGCATTTCCGAAAATCTTTAGTGTGCTCCTCAAGATTATTTACTTAGTACTTACGTGCGTTATTCATAAATTATGAACATATACTCAAAAGATACGAATACGAGTGTATAATACTTTCGAAAAACCTTTTACTCGTAATTTTTATTTTATAGAGACAATTTTCTAGTTAACTGAAACAATGTTGTCATCTAAAAAACTCTGCATACAAATATACGAAAACGAGCAATATAGAAAAAGGATGTTGCCAACATGCTCATCGTATATTTTATATGTACTGCAAGTAGTAAATGCAATACAATACAAAACAAACATTGTAAGAATAAAAATGGAAAAATTAAACAAAAAACACTTTGTAAATTTTTGAGTAGCAGCAGATTTAATTGAGAAAACTTCCAACATTCTAAAGCCTTAAGGCGTAACCAGCCAACAGCTGCAATTCTACTGCTGTTGCTACTCATCCAATTTGTTCACAACATCACACAGTAACTGAGACTTGTAATTCATTTGTGCAAAACATTTGTAACTGTTTTATGTTATATTTGTTCACTGTTTTGTTGGCAACTTTTAATTGCACTTGAGTTTATCATAACACAAATTGCTAATAAAACAAATTGCAAAGATGCATAAAAAAAAAACAAAAAAAATTTTAACTCTGTCTTAATCTTAAATTAACGTTTGTATATTAAAGCATTTTATTAAAGATAACGATGAGGTAGAGGTATGAAGTTCGATGCGAATATGCTGCTAGCAATTACATTTACAGGCAGGTACTCTACTAACTAGTTGTAAAGTTTTCACAGAAGACATCATTGTTAATCAGTAATCTTCATCGCAATTCAAGTGGTAGTTATGATTTTGAAATTTTTCGCATTTAAAAATGTAGATGTGTTCTTTTTCTTTAAATAGACAGCTTCAGTCATGAAGTTTCATATTAAGATATAGTGCTTAGGGCTTTGGAATAGAGATTTGTTAACCCGGACTATAATACAGTCGTGAGTGGAAGATGTTTTACTATTAATAATACTAAATTTACTTAAATCTGAGTTCTATCAACACGAACGAATATGTTCTATCTTTTCTTCCTCAGACTTTTTTTTAATGAAAATCATATGCTTCTCCCTTTTCCTTTCTTGTGTTCCACACCCCTTCCCTCTCTCCAACATTATCCCTCTTTTTTACTCTCTTTTAAAGCCAAACAGCTTCTAAAGGGGCGCCATCTATGATTGAATTGAAAATCGGAAAACCGGACGGCCTGTAAGTTAAGCACTGTGTCCTATAAGATCTTTTGTACGAAAGCGCCAAATTATGAAAGAAAGAAAAAAAATAAAAAAGAAGAAAGAAAAAAAAAATACCCAGGCAGGAAATCGAACTCGGAACCCCTGAGACAAGAATCTAGCATACTGCCAAGGTGGTAAAAAATTAAATTTTCTTATAATGCTTTCTATTTCTTACTGCTTTTTAGACATTTTAAGTTCTAACTAAATGAAAATTAAAAAAATGCTTTCTGCGAAGCACACCTTAGAACAACTCTTGCAATTATACAAAGTTAAGGAAGGAATTTAGGTAATCATTAAATACTACACATCATACTGAAACCCGTAGAAGTACACAGAATAAGCACTAAATTATCTATTAGAGGTTGGACTTATGTAAGTACTGTAGGTTCATGAAGGGGCACAATAGATATTATATGTCAAAGTACACTCCCCAAAAATTCAGAACCAATATTCATAATGGCTGAAATATTTTTCTCTTTATATTAAAAATTGTATAATGTAGAAAATTATTATTATTGTATTCATTCTTATATAGCTACATTAACTTTTCTGTTGTTTACGCGTTGAGATCTATATCATTAGCATTTAGGTTAAAAATTTTATAAGAACAAAAGTGTAATAAATTTATATCTAAGCGCAAGAATGATACAAATAATACGACTTGGAGTGAAAATGAAACAACTTAAAGTAAGTGCAAAAATGATAAATCAATTCTTTCAGAACAAAAATGGCACAGCGACTTAATCCGTTTTTGCTCTGAACATGTTCCACTTTTGCTCTTAACGACATTCATACCGCTTTTGCTCTTAAGTAAAATTATATCACTTTTTTCGGAAGTTCATACAAGGAAAACCTGGCTTATCTTCTGAATCCCAGTTCTCGATCACCACAATATTTTTGAAAAAGATTTTGTAATATGAAAAAAGGTACAATAAACCCAAGTAAATCTGGTACTTACTTACTTTAACGACAAAATTCCAGCGGACCCTCCACCCGCTCAAAAAAACTGTGGGGCGCATCCGTATTTTAAGTGAGATAACAAAAATTGCTTTAATATATACTCAGGGGTTCTAAAAATCAACCAGCATATAAAGATTATGAAAATCATTGCACATAGAACGAACAGAGTCAATAAGTTTTCTAAAGACTTAATTTAATACGAATGAGGAAGTTTCGTCCAGCAGTTCCAGTTCAAACTACGTAAAGCAAATAAAAGAAACTGCTTTTGAACAGACTCAAAATTATCAATGTATAAATTATATATATTATACTATATTCGCGACGTAATCCAAAATTGATCGCACGAGTGAAATAAGGAGTGAGATCGAAAAAATCTTAACATATATAAAATTCAATAATTTTTCAACGGTTGATCTTAGAGTTTTGATTTTTTTTCATTTAATTGATAATATTTTACAAATTACAGAAAAATGTAACTTTCTTAGTTCTAACCACTATTTATGAACTCGTGGACCTTTTTTAGTAAGCCTTTCATTAGAGATTTGATAGTTGTTTCAGACACCTTTTAGGAACAGTTTGCCCATCTCTTTTTAAAATCTTCGTTTTTTTTTTTTACACCTTTTTTGTGCTCTTTAAGTTTCTTTTCACAAGAGCCCCATATCTCTCCACTGGTCTTAGCTCCGGACAATTTGAAGGATTGGCCTCTCTTGATTCAAAAACTATGTTATTACTTTGGTACCATTCCAGAGCTTTCTTGCCGTAGTGACATGATGCCAAATCAGGCCAAAAATATGTGGAGACATTATGCTCTCTTATGAAAGGAAGAAGTCTTTTTTTCAAACATTCTTTGATGTATATTTCGGTATCTATAGAGCCCACTGTAACAAATGACTTGCTTCTTTTGCCGCAACTGCATATAGCTTGCCATACCAGAAATTTTTTAGGAAATTTTGTCTGCTTTTGGATTCTAAATTGTTCTTCGACATTTCCTCGAGTATCAGCAACATAAAAATTTTGACCCGGAACCCGGAAGCTGCGTAAAATCTGCCAATACATACGTTTCGTCGTCCATTATACAACATGAATATTTTTGTATGAGATTCGATTTTAATTTCCGAGCCCTACTTTTGGCGTCTAAATTTTTTGCAGCATTCCTGTCTGGAACTTTTCGGACTTTGTATGTTTTCAAACCTGCATTGGCTTTAACTTTTCGCACCAAATAGTATGCTTTCTATTTTCTTGGCTTTCCCAATATCATGTGGTCCTTGCTTTCTTCCCGAACCAGGTTTCCAATCGATGGTCAAATTCTCCTGAAACTGTTTAATAACATTGGAAACAGTTTCAGGTGACGGCAGACCTTCAATTCTTTGGCCAATTTTTTGTAGGACCAATTTGGATGTTTTTTGAAAATTTTGAATAATTTTAAGACGTACTTCTGTTTCTTCACTCATTTTGATCAAACTCAAAATAAATCAGCATGTTTGTCATTAAAAATAGCAACTGACATATTTTTCTAAGATAACTAGATCAAAGAAATTTTTAAATTTTACACCGAAAAGCAATTATTAGGTAAAACGAGTGTTAAGATTTTTTCAATCTCAACCTTTATATAAATGATATATGGATCATTAAAGTCCTGAGACCACCTCATAATAAAACCAAAAACACCTTGGCATTATTTATATAAGTGTTTGTGTGTAAGAGTTGTTCGTTCACGGAAGAGACGAATCGACCTCTGATAAAATAACGATTTTCATAGCTTTTCAAATTCTTTTACTTTTAGTAGTACATTGAAATCAGCACCAACTAAGTATATTTTAAAATATTCTACAAAATGCTTATACTTTATTACAAATTCAGAAAGTTTAACTTCACCTAGGTAAGCACAAGTATAGCAACCACCTATCAATGATTTCAATACAAAGTGTATCCATTTATTATAAAATCGATTTATTCATACAATAAATACACATAAAAAAAAAAACTAAAACTAAAAACTCTATTTGCATTCAAATTACTAATATTCTCAGCAATAGACAACGACAAACGAACGAACACTATGACTGTGATGATGATGATTTCCACAAGGAATTCACTAATTGAACTGCAGCTGCTGTAGAACGAAGAGATTCTTGTCAGTTGATGATTGCCGCCAGAAGAGCAATTCACAATGGCAGCGTTTCGTATTGTCCATAATAAAATGCAGCAGCAGCCATAAAGAAATGAAATGAAGTGAAGAAAGCTCAGCTCAAAATGAAATGAATCTAAAATAGTGAAAATAAATAGAGAAACCACCAAAAATGTGAACTCAATTAAATTAGCAATTGTATGAATATAGAATTGAAATTTAAAATGAATGAAAAAAAAAAAAACACTTGAAGCTATCACTATTGAATTGAGTATAGAGCAACAGTTGGATTGTGCTGCTATGCATAACGCTCGCTGAACATGCGCGCTTTGTGTCTAACTCTAGCTCTATGGTGCATGATGATGACAGTGATGATTGTGACGATGACGTTTTTTGGTTTGAAGCAGTTTTAAAAGTCGTGCGGCGATTTTTTTTTATTTTTTTATATTTTTTCAATATAGGTTTATATTTAATATATTTGTTAAAAGTACAGATTGGTGGTTGCAGTGGTATAAGGTGTGCAGCATTCATTAGTTTACAACATTCAAGTGAATGGAATTGAATAGGAAATAAAAAGGTTAAGCTTTTGCTAATGAAATTAAATGATTATTTAGAATAGACAAGAATGAAAGAAAGAAAGTAATGAAGGAATTGGAATTAAGGTTTATTTGCTCGCTTAATATTTGTTCGTATTTATTACTAGAGAACATACGTAGATATTCAGCAAAATTATTTTCAACAAATTATGAGAAGTTTAGAATTTTTTGGCGTCATTATTATTAAGCTGGCTGTAATGTTGAGAGTGTTAGGTATCACGCCACATTAGCATTGCTAATGGCCGCTATAACCGACAAATGGTTTTCCTTGGATGATATTTTAAGCTGTGATCTTCAAGTCCGATATACAATACTTTACCTTGTATCTTTAGCCTTTAGAACCTCCTTTTTTTAAAAGTTAGTGCTATTACAATTCACCCATTATAAAATTGTATTAAATTATAACTAAATTGAAAAACGAAAAACGAGAACGTCTTTAAATTAAGGAAAAGTCCATGGGTGAAATATATATAAAAAAAAAAATTCTTTGATAATTTTTACCAACCTTCCATTTTTTATAATCGGCGATATTTAAAAACAAAACATTTCATGTATTTCATTTACAGAAAATGATAATCGTAATTAATATTTCAAGATGCAAATTAGTGATGTAACGGATGACAGTTTAGGGGAGCAGATACGAATGTCAAAAACTGGCATTCGCAAATAGGAATATGGATGCGAAAACAAATGTGGAATTTTATATTATAGTTATTTCGAAATTCGTGGCAAAAGCCAAAGTTGAATAAGAAACTGAGCTAACATTTTCACAAACTTAATGTGTGAGTTTGCCCAATTTACACATTCGTAATAATAATTACGAGTCCGAATCAGAATGTCAAAAATATGCGAATGTTTCGCCATGTAACGAACCTTTTCTTTCTATGCCTGGGGTAGTTTCAGCGGCCTCCAGTGGTTCTTTTGTTAACAAAATGTATTGATTTGCAGGTGAACCCTCACTTTTGTAATTGAGGCACATCATTTAATTCACTGTTCTTTCAATTCAGACATATTTCAATTGTTTACAACTTAAGTTTACGAAACAAGTTCATACACTTAGGCTGCGGAGCTGGTCTCCTGGTGAAGACGTCGGGCAAGGCAAGCGTGCACAGCGAGCAGTTGATGGTATCGTTGTGTAGTGTACGCCTGGCAAGGCAAGCGTGCGAAGCGTTCAAAGCGTTGATAACGTCGTGCGGAACATGCTTGGTAGGGCAAGCGTGCGAAGCGTGCAAAGCGTTGATAACGTCATATGGAATACTCCTGCTAAGACAAGCGTGTAAAGTGTTGATAAAGTCGTATGGAATATGCCTGGTAAGTCAAGCATGCGAAGCGTGAATAACGTTGTGTGGAATACGTCTGGTAGGGCAAGCGTGTGAAGCTTGAAAAGCGTCGATAACATTGTATAGAGTGCGCATGCTAAGACGTGAATGACTAGCGGGTGATTATTGTCGTGTGGAATACGCTTTTTAGGGAATCGTGGAAGAGTGCTATTGTTGATTGATGTATGATATACGTCCGGCAAGGCAAACTTGCATAGCGTGTATGATGTCGTCGTATAATATACGCCTGACAAGGCAAGCGTGTAAGCTCGTATGATATACGCCTGGCAAGGCAAGCTTTGAACAAATCAAGTAGTTGCGAGTAACAACGCGAGTAGCTGATGATAAATTTAGCGTACATCAAGCTATGGACTTTAATGGCGCAGCGACTACGTAATTTGGGTGGAGTAGACGGTCCGCAATTGTTCTCCTTGACGTTGTGCTACTTTAAGTTTCCAACAGTCCGTCTGCGGCCATATAAAAGGGACTATACCATTCAGGTGGCACCACACGGTCTGATTATTGCGTACAGTACTGTATGGTGGGGGTTAGACTATCAATACACTACTGAAGGCTTGATTACTTACGTCTGTTAATACTGCGTCATCTGGAGTCCAATGGTAGGGACTATACCATCCAAGTGACACCAAACGGTATGATTTTTGAGCTCAGCACTGTACGGCACTTTACTGTACTCTACTAAGAGCTGGTCGCTTATGTCTTTCGTATATTTTCCCTTTCTGTGTCTACTCACCTTCTGCCAGGAATATACATGCTTGATATTTAAAAAATATCGCTGGATTTTTCAGGCTTCATCTGGGCAATAAAAAAATTGCTCAGTAACTCGGAATAATGAGTCCTTCCTTTTACGTCTTTTTAGCAATTTTTCCATTGAATCGGTCAATATTAAAATTAGACGAACCGAAATCACATAGAGCAATAAAATATCTATGAGCGAAATAATGAATAATTAGTTTTATAGTTTTCGTATAGCATTATCATTTTTAAGTTTCTATTTGAGTGATTCACAAGCCCTCACAAGCCATTTTAAAGACATGTGTGAGCACCCTATCGTATTTGAATGTGATATGGCATGACTCAGTCAGCTGATTGCTAGAAAAAAATTATAAGAATAATGAATAATCTTGCTCATTAAGCCACTTTCCTTCTCTATGGAAATGTGCTGAAATAATAATGATACCTAAACTAAATAAACCTGAAAACTCAATGCCTTCATATAGACCTACAAGTTTGCTGGCCATATTCTCGAAAATATTCGAAGTAGTAGATTGCTAATAGTACTAGAAAATAAGAATATAGTTCCGAATCACCAATCGTCATAAGCATGGTACTCCGGAGCAATATCATCGCATAGTGAATATTGTCACTGACTTTCTGGAACGCAAAAAATATTGCTCTGCCATATTTTTGGGCATTCAGGAAGCGTTGGAAAAAGGGCTGGAAAATCAAGGGCTGTTATACAAATTAAAAAATTTACTTCCAGCTACATTTTATTTAGTCTTAAAGTCCTTTCATTCTATGTCAAAGTAAATGATGAAACATCAGCCAAATATCAAGTGAAAGCCGGAGTACCACAGGGCAGTGTTCTGGGTTCTGCTCTTTATTCGATTTTTACCTGCGACTTGCCTGAGACTGATGGTGTTACAATAGCTACTTATCCAGACGATACTGCCATTTTAGCGTCAAATTAATCTCCTACAGAAGCTGCTGGTCTAGTTCAGAAACAGCTCGACGACGTTCAACAACGGTTACTTCGTAGATGAGTGCTTGACTGGAGTTCCATCTGCCTTAGGTTCGATTCCCAGATCGGGTTAAATTCTTAAAAAATGTCCAAATGGATTGTTCTAATAAAACGGATCATTTTGGTGAATTAGATCTTAAATACGTGACTCAAGTATCAGTTCAACGGGTTCTATTCCCAGGTAGAGAATTGAATCCACCTAAAAAAAAAACAAAATTATAGATTTCGGGTCGATATAAAGAAAATCCCAGATGGAAAAGAGAACATTTGAATATAGGGTAGGAATCAGTGACCTTTAATAAAAATTCTACTAGTTCTCGACCCATTATAAACCAATCTAAAACTGAATAAATGTATCCTATTATTATATTTATTTTCCACGATCCTTTACCTTGGAAATTAATCATAGAAATTGTGAAATGCTTTGCTACAAGAACAGGGTTTCCCCAAAATGCGTAACGTACCAGTAAGTTTGTTTTCACATGCCCATACCATATCGAAATAAAGTTTATGAATAAGCAAAAAAAAAAAAAAAAACGACACACGAACGAGAAAAAACTCTCCAGCCCGAGTTTGGTGTTTTAGTTCATATGAATAATTAGTATTTCCTCCCCCCCCCAAAAAAAAAAAATGTTTCATGTATCCGCCACTTTTATAGGAGTACCTTAAACTATTAAGTAGCAAAGTCGAACTATAAAAAATGAATACCCACGAGTAGAATTAAGTTTCATAGCCTCTAACAATAACATAAAATAAATTAATTATTGTAATTATAAGTTAAATGAAACATATAATTGCTTACAGTTTTAAGCATCACTAAAAGTCGTGATATTCTTCTGGCAGATGTCAAATTTTATACTTGAGTCCTGGAAATAAGAATAAAATATGTATGTAATTACACATTTATAATTGTGATTATCAACAAATAGAAAATTGACATGGCCTTGAACTGTCAACAAATTTACAAATAGAAAATAACCATAATTATTTATTATATTGTTAGTTATGTACTTGTTCGCGGAAGTTCATTGAAAACATGTTTTGAATAATAATTCAAAACAGACAAAGACGCACTTGTTAAATCTCACTATGATATTGGTATAACAATTCAATTTAAATAAATTTCTTTCAACTTGCCGCACCGCACATAAATATTCTAACAATTTTTCAGCAACATTTAATTATACTGACAACATTTTTTTGATCTAACATTTTGAATAAATTTGGGCTTTTTTATGAGAGGGTAAGTGAGAAAGTGCGTAGAGGAAATGCGAAACAATTTGTAGGTTTTTTTTTTTATTTTTTTTAATAGACCCCTATATTATTTAAGCTTGGTATATTATCACTTAATTTTGTTTTTTTTTTTATTCATAATATACAAAAATTGTTGTTGATAAAGTCATTAAAAATTATTACATACCATAATTGATATCCGCTCACAATCTGCTGGCTGCACCTCTGGCGTTAAGGAAAATTGTTGTCATTTATATGCAATGGGGGGGGGGGGGGGGGGGGCTTCTATGCAGAACCATTATAAATAAAATGTTGGTATTTATTTATTTACATACATATGTACTTGTGATTTAAATGCATGCTTCAATTTGTCTTCATGATTATAGATAGGTTTATTTTGTTTCTTGCTGGACATATTTTTAAGGATTTTGGGGAACGAATTTTACAAGAATAATGACAAATGTTTTGAACAAAATTATTATTATATAGTTTTCCATTTTTCATATAACATTATTCTTGAAAACTCAGTAGAGAGAGTAGAGCATATATATTGATATCTTTTGCATTCAATCTTAATTTATTAAATTATTGTGAAATTTTGTAAGTTGTAGTTACTATCAATTAGAACAAATTAAACATTCCACGCACTCTTAAGTAAGAATCTAGCAATTTTGTTGTTATTTCAACGCATCAAATTTATCAAGTTTCACACTTGATCATCATCATCGTCATAATGAGCATCCAACGCAATATGAACGCAATTATCACACTAATACATGAATTAGAGTCCATTTATTAATAAGTGAGAAAATTGCAAAGTCATTATCTTGTAAAAGAGTAGAAAATCAATTGAAGCCCTATATAAAGTATTCCATCGTATTACAATGTATATGTGACTTTGTGTTATGTGAAGAACATGCATGTACTTACACTGAAAGAAAAACATTGCTATATTATAGAATAATTAAAAATAATCGGGGATTTAGATGAAATTAGACTCACTAATTCGTGGTCGGTGCTTCTGTAGTTCTCCGAATTAGTTAAAGTTAAAGTATAAATCCGGGAATTTCGGGGACCTTGACCCTAAAACGGAAGGGCTGGACGCAATTTCGTGTTTAGTCGCCGCTTAGCTTTTTATAGGGAACATTTTTCTACGGAACGTAAGTTATTTTCCTAATCCAATTTTTCTGTAGGATTATGCTTATTAAGAATCCGAAGAAGGGTAAGAAGATTTCTAGATTTCGTAATGAATAATTTTTTCTCAGACACCAAAATTTAGAATTTAAAATTAATATTATTTCAAGATGGTAGTCTTGAATTCCCATTTGAACAAAAAAAATTTGGGTTTTGTTGCACTGTTGTTGCTATTATGGGTAGAAGTCAATTTATTATTAGAAATTTTTTTTAGACACAGCTATCACATCGTTTTTTGGGCTCAAAGCAAAGGAAAAGTTCCTACAGTTAGTTAACATACGAAATGTCTATACTGTCAAGTTTAGTGTTTCAACACTTATAATAATTTCTCTAAGAATGATTTCAGTTAGAAATAAAAAGCAAAGACTTCGAAAGGTCTCAGGTCTATAACAAAGAGCGGCAGGTCAAAAGGCGTTAGTATCAAAGCAAAAGCATATTTTGAATCAGCCCTGCTGACAAGCTTTTATTTCCATTTGCTAACGAGAAAAAACTTTAATTTAATTATTTTCCATTAAAGAAGACCCGGATATACCTTCAAAAGAATACTCAGGAAAATTGGCATTCTGATCATATACTGTATTCATCAGGGGAAATCTGAAGTTCGTGTTGCTACATGTTATGGAAATGGTAAAAAATCAGAAAAATACTAAGACGTTGAAAAACAAGAGTACTGGACTGTCGAAAACTATGGACATTTCAGGATTCTATCACATGCACCGAACATATCTTGCAAATTGAACCTTACGAAGGCCTTCGGCAGTTTCCCTTCCCCCTCCCCCAACAGTACCAGATTGGGGAAGAAATTGTGTTATAGCTGACTTCAAAAGATAACTCTGTCTTGACGGCTTCAAAATTACCAAATCAATTCCCAGAAGCCAGTATTTTTTAACTTAAACTTCTGGCAATCAGAGAATACTGTAAATCACTGACCAAACTGACTATAGCGAAGTTAGAGCAAAGCGGTTAGGTTGCCGATCGAGCAGTCGTTGTACGTCGCCGAAACGCGTAGTTAAGCGAGAATATTACTGCTGTTCCTGAAAGTGTGGCTGAAGACCTGAACCTCTCGATTTCTCGTTGTTACCTTTCTGGGCATTTATCCATATAAGATTCCATTGATACACGAACTGAAGCCCCGAGACCACCAAGTCCGCTGACTGGGCTCTGTAACTATTGGAAACGGATCCAAATTTTGGCGAAAAACTTTCGGCTTGGTGTGGATTTTGGTAAGGCGGCGCCAATGGGACACATATTTTCAAAAACTAGAATGACCAGACAGTGCCTTTCAATGCCGAACGGTATCGCGCCATGATTTTTGTAGTTCCAACAAGACGGTGCAACGTGTTACATAGCGGGTGTTACATTTTATTGGTTGCTTCAAAAGTTTCCAGAACGAGTTATTATCAGAGGAGATGATGTGGAATGTCCGCCGAGAACATGCAATTTAACGCCCTTAGACTTTTTTCTCTGGGACTGGTCACTGGTTTATGCTAGAATACCAACAATAATTGACCAACCAGAGAAGAAAATCTTTCGAACGATTGGTGAGATCCATCCCAACAGATTCACACAAAAATTAGACCTCTCGGATGGAGTCCTGTAAACGAAGCCGCGGAGGCTATTTGGATGATTTCGCTTTTAAAACCTAATGGTTTTGAATTTACTTTAATGTGTAACAAAGGTTTCCGTCATATCTCGCACACAACTTTTTTTATTCAATTTTAAAATTCTGACGAGCTTAATGAAAAACCAGTGGCGGATACAGGAAACAACAAATAAAAAATAAAAATTCTCCATATGAACCAAAACGCTGGAGCGTTTTTTTTCTCGTTCGTGTATCGTTTTTTTGTTTTTTTTTTTTTGCTTACTCATAAACTTTATTTCGATGACTAGCAATTTCAAAGGTATGGCCATGTAAAATCAAACTTACTTGTACATTACTCATTTTGGGGAAACCCTGTTCTTGTAGCGAAGCATCTCACAATTTCTATGATCTATTTCCAAGGTAAAGGATCGTGGAAAATAAATATAACAATAGGATACATTTATTCAGTTTTCGGTTTTAGATTGGTTTATAATGGGTCGAGAATTAATAGAATTTTAAGAAAAATTTAGGGTAGCTGATTCCTACCCTGTATTCAAATCTTCTCTTTCCCATCTGGGATTTTGTTTATATCGACCCGAAACCTATTATGTTGTTTTTTTTTTTGGTGGATTCAATTCTCTACCTGAGAATAGATCGCGTTGAACTGGTACTTGAGTCACGTATTTAAGGACTAAATCACCAAAATGATCCATTTTATTAGAACAATCCATTTGGACATTTTTTAAGAATTTAACCCCATCTGGGAATCGAACCTGAGGCAGATGGAACTCCAGTCAAGCACTCATCTACGAAGTAACCATTGTTGAACGTCGTCGAGCTGTTTCTGAGCTAGACTGGCAGCCTCTGTAGGAGATTAATTTGGCGCTAAAATGGCAGTATCGTCTGGATAAGTAGCTATAGTAACACTATCAGGCAAGTCACAGGTAAAAATCGAATAAAAAGCAGGACCCGGAACACTGCCCTGTGGTACTCCGGCTTTCACTTGATATTTGGCTGATGTTTCATTATTTACTTTGACATAGAACTTTAAGACCAAATAAAATGTAGATGGTAGTAAATTTTTTAATTTGTATAACAGCCCTTGATGCCAAACATTTCCGAACGCTTTTTTTTTGCGTTCCAGAAAGTCAGTGACAATATTGATGATATTGCTCAGAAGTATCGTGCTTATGACGATTAGTGATTCGGAACTATATTCTTATTTTCTAGTATAATTAGCAATCTACTACTTCGAATATTTTTGAAAATATTGCCAGCAAACTTATAGGTCTATATGAGGGCATTGAGTTTTCAGGTTTATTTGGTTTAGGTATCATTATTATTTCAGCACATTTCCATAGAGAAAGAAAGTGGTTTAATGAGCAAGATTATTCCTTATTCTTATAATTGAAAGTAAATCGTAATAACTTATTATGTTCACCTTTTTGCCCCCCCCTTGTATCTGCGCCTGGAAAAACCCTTTAGTTATTTTCACAGACAGCCAACCAGCTATTAATTTAAATTAGTTTACCAATGAAGGGAGTTATTAACAACTTTAAGTCAAAATTTTGGTTAAAGGCAATCAATCACTGTGGAATAGGTTAAATGAGGTCAGACTTTTGAATCCCTTCCAGTTTACATTGTAAGAGTTGCGGGGACATTAAAAGAGAAGGAATCAGGGCCATAGCCAGAAATTTTTTTCGGGGGGGGTTTTCATTCGAAGAAAATATTCATAAATAATTTTTATCAAACTGATTTTTAAATACAATAAATTAAATCAATGATACATTTGATGGACCCTATAAAATTAAAATTTTAGGAAAAATTTTCCGATTTTTTTTAATCTTAACCTCAAAAAAATGGCCATAAGTGACAAAAAATTCACAGAATGATCAAATTAAATTTTTTCAAATAAATATTATTCAGTGTGCATTCTAATGCATTTTCTTTTATCGTGACGAACATATTTTCGTTAACTCATTGACTTCCCACCACTGATGATGTACCCAACCTCAAAAAAATTACCAAAAATTGTAGAGGCTCATTTTTTTCAAATGATCATCATTGGGAATTTGAGCCATTACCAATGATAAGGAACCCGGATGAGGTTGGCTTATATTCCCTAAATTCGTGAAGTCACAGCATTGAAAGAGATCATTCTAGTCGTGGTGCTCTGAGCAATAATGCGTTAAAAAATTAATTTTAAGATGGGTTTTGCTAATAAGATTGAGTTTTTGCGAAAGAATTTTTCACGTTGAACACGAATCTGAGGTCAAAAACTTCCCATCACGCCACGTTTAAGGAAAGAAAAGGTTCAAGCAAGTCTTATTTTACAAGGATCCGATAATTTTTTCTATTTTTATTAATTTTAAAACTTTTCAAACTGATTCAGGACGAAACCTTAAATCAAAAACAGTTACTGACCCAGAAAAACTATGAATGCAGGAGTGCTCAGTATCACCTTCTCTTTTTGAATCCGTAGTCAAAGCTCATGTCGAAGAAAACAAATCGGATTTGATCGCATAGTTTAACTAAGATTTCAAATTTATTTTTTATATTTGACTTTTTAGAAAAAAAAAACCGATGGAAGTAAAAAATATCTTCAAATAGATTTTATTTTGACTTTTTTTCCATCCATTGGCAATTAATCTCAAAAATTAGAATAAAATTTCGACATTTCGGGGGGGGGGGGGGGGGGGTCAGAACCCCCAAAACCCTCCCCCTAAATACGGCCTTGGAAGGAATCTATCTCCACTTTCACCAAAACTAGACCGAATAATTTCTATAAACCCTTCATAGACAACATAACTGAGATTTCCATATCTGATATTGGGAAGCTTCTCAAATTTTTTAATCTCACGAGGGCTCGCTTTAAGCAAGTAACATTCATAAAGGTGATAAATAACATAAAATCAAGCTAGTAATTGGTTCATTACCCCAACTTCAGATACCCACACTAGACTGGATCTGCATATAAGGGACTTTTGTAACCCCTATCATTACGTCACAAGCGGTATGCTAAAATCATTATCAAAAATGATTACTATTTAATTTCTATAAATTTTAGATTGTTTTTAAGAACAATAAAATTTTTTAAACTTCTTGCTTGGTTTTAGTAATTTTAATTACTTCCAGTGTACTCGTTACACCTTTTCCTGTTTTTTTTTTCTGCTACATTAAAACTGCACCAGAATTATTAAAGAATTTTTGTAAAAAATAATAACTCGTTTTTAAGTATAAATGCATTTTTTGTTTTTTTTTTTTTTTGTATAAGTACTTATAACTTTTCTTTGAACTTGTGCTATCAACCGTCAATACAAAGAAAAAAAAAACAAACCATAACAACAACAAAAATAAGAAGAAGTAGAATAAAATAAGCGACCAAGGGGACGGAAATGGTCTTATGATTACATGAATAAAGCATCACTTTAGTTTCGCTCTATTTATTCCCCTCAACCATCATGTACCGATTACTAGGCTTAAATGTGAGGTTCCTCAATGCATTACTTATTTTATAAATTGAAATCATATTATACTTAATTGAAAACGAAATTGAAATAAGCCGTCGCTGATTTCGATGTCGAGATGCATTCCGAAACTACATAAAAAGCAAAAAAAGAAAACTTCTGCTTTATTTTAGTTTAGCAAGTTAGTGGTGCAATGTTGTTTGTTTTTGTTGTGGTTGTTGTTGTTGATGCAACATTGTTACACTAACACAACCAATGCTTTGCAAAATACTAATAACGATAATCATATAATTTAATGATTTTTTTTTTATGGAATCGTATTTTTATGAAAGTAAATGATCATCATCAATACTCATGCTTCAATTCATGTTCGTATTATAAAATTTTACGATTAGTTGATTTTATGTGAATTAAATAATTATATTGTTATAGAGAAAGAAAACACAGTTCGAATAAGAAACTAATATCAATTTATGTAGAGTATAAAAAACTATGAAGATACGTTAGTTATAACTTTCGAAAAATAACGGGCAGCGACTTTCTAAACTTTTCCTCAAAGTTTAAATTTAAAAATCATTGAAACAAATTTGGAAAAAATATATATATAATAATAGCACAAATGCCTATTGAAGTCCTAAACCAATTTTTTTTTCACCAAACCAATTGGTTGCGGAAAAACCCATTAAGGATAAACTAAAACTGCTGGGATTAGAAACCTCATCGGATCGGGAACTAACCCGGAAGCAAATTTTCAAATTAGATTTATCTATTCCTATTGAATATCATTGAAAGTGTTGACATATTTAAATTCTCCGAAATGACAAGTGAGTATACAGTACTCAGAAAAGTCTTCGTCTACGATATAACTAAATGTTAAATGTTATTTAACGTATTTAATATTTGCACAATTTACAGTTTCGTATGTGGTTAGACGACAAAATCCGTTAGCTCAATAAATAAACTTTAATGTTTTAATGCAGTTAGTTTATCTAAAGATTTAACTTTTTCTTCAACTTCTAATTCAACAAACAATAAGCCAAAGAAACAAATTAAAACTTTTGGCTATTTGAATTCGTAAGCTGATAATGATGTTTATGCAGATGGTAGCTGTAATGACAAGACCGAAAGATAGAGAAGGGCAACGAGGTGTTGCTAGATCTTCTTGCATAGTATGGTAGACATGAAAATTGTCAAGACAGAGCTGTAAATATATTTAAATAAACACATACATACATACTATATATTTCTATAGATATGAATACTACTTAAGGCATTAGCCTCAAGCTTTTTGAGTACATGCATAAGTGCATATATTCAAATATATACATATGTATGTCCAAACTATGCAAAATATGCATTTATATATTTTTATACAATACTTGAAACCATAGACGTATTGTAAAAGGCGTTAAGACTATTATGCAATAGCTGAATGCTAACAAGATAGTTAATGAAAACTGAAAAATCAAGTTGTGTAAAAGCTTTTTATGGAACAAATTTCACCACAATTAAGATTTTTATGTACAGTTATCTCGTGGTAGCAAGCTAGACTACCATGCCTAGGGTCTGGGTTCAATTCCCAGCTACTTAAAACATGGCTGTTTTCTTTACCTTAAAAAATTTTATTTCTAGAACATCTAAAATTTCTTCGGCGTGATTCGCCTACATACGAGTACATACCATACATGGAACAGTGACATCAAGGAACAATACCATGAAACAGCGAAGACCACAACCTACTCCGCTATCTATAATACAACTAACAGCCTTGACACAAATCAGATAATATAGTCATGGAGAACCGCTTGCAGTGGGCCTATCACTTACTCCGACCATATCTATGCTTATGTAGTTGCAACCCTCAGTTCCCTAGAGAAATAACAAATCTTGGTAATTGGGAAATCTCACAAAACGATTATTGGAGAACGTTTCATACATTCGGAAGTCCAATAAACATATCAAGTCTTACTGCTAAACCAAGAACGAATTTTGGAGCTGCTGTAATTGAAAATCAGAAATCTTTTAGACCTCGTTTTCGTTCAGTATTCTTCATTCACCTCCTTATGATTAGGCTCTCTTTAAGTCCTTGACATCTGATTCAAGGAGTAACTCAGGATGAAGTAAAGCTTTATAGTCTGTTGGTGAAGACGAGTATAGAAAAAGTCAGAAAGGTCTTCTTTGCATCTCTGAAGCTGTTGCAGTCGATTTGGTGAGGAATATAGAGCTCAGCCATGTATTCTGTTATTAACCAGTAATCTGTTAGGGCTGCATAAAAATATCTAGTTGAAATATTTTGACTCAGTTTTTCTTAGAGTTGCAGTACTAACTGATTTTATCAGAACATTCATTATCTTGAATTTTTTTTAATAACTGATATTAAACTTCTGCAATCAGTACGCAAATCCACAGATTTTTAGGGTCTACGTTGTACTGATTTTTCTATTCTACATCTATGTGTTGAAAATATATAATTTGCATTCATCTTAATAACAAATTGCCTTGTTAAGAAATTTATTGAATCTTTAAAATCTTTTTATGAAAATGTTGACAGAAATCAAGGTTTTTTTCGTTTCCTCACTTCAAAGCAGCCACTGAAAAACCTTTCGGCTAAATTCTCACTTATTAGAGGTAGGAAAGAAAGAGACTTGCCCTGAGGATTTTGAAAAGTGAGTTTATAAAAAAAAAAACTATTGTTTAAATTCCTGGAAAATGTAAAAACTTGTACTGATACTTTAATTCAATTCAAATTCAATGTACTGATTTTTTACATAAATATCTGGTTACCCTAGTTTCCTTATTCTGACACAAACGAAGAGTTTACATCGTTTTCGTTTAGCGGATGCTTGCTTCAACTTAATTCATATGTTTTATTATGAAGAGAAAAAGAGGGAAGGGGAGGGTTGCGGACTATATGGTTGTGGTTGTTCCCACAAATAAACATTATATTATGAGTATAAAAAAGCGAGAATATTTTTAAACTTGTTTTGTTTTAGGTCTGAACTTCGATCTTTGGTTTGATTTTATTATTGAATTTTGGGCTGCATTTAGTCTATTTTATGAGCTGTTTCTTTTTCCGAGTTTTGGTCTGAATTGGGTCCGGTTTTGGTCTATATTTCAGCCTACATTTTTCTGAATTTTTTTCTGATATTAGTTCTGCGTTGTTTTGAATTTAGGTTTGATATTTGATTTGAGTGTGCCATAAATTTTGTTTTAATTTTTGGGACAACATTTTTTTCTGATTTTTAATTTGACTTCTGATTTGATATTTACTCAAGCTTCCGGTGCGGCTTTTAGTCTAGTTTTGTAAACAAACGCTTTATTAATATTTTATTTTGTCCAAAACCTATATGAGAATAATATAAGAATGTGTGTATACTAAGATATCCTTTTCTCAACATTGTTCAACCGATGAGTCTAAAATCTTGAAAGAAGCTCTAGTATCTGAAAATTTTGCTTTCAGTGCATTTTCATTTTATTTTGAGGAAAAATGTTCGTCGTCCATTATGTTTCTCTTCCGCAAATAGTTCAGTTTGAGAGTCACTGCCTGAGATCGCTACACCAATTTGATACTTTGAGTAGAAACCTGCGCCGACTCCACACTTTATTTTGGCTACATTGGCATTTTATTCAAACGTCTAAACCTCAGCCCAATCATATCTAAAAACGGTTCTAGTTGAAAATATGGTCTAAATAAATGCGAAACAATCAAAAGTGATGAAGTTCAGATTCTTTTTTGAGAAGAAAACTGCTTAAGAATACATTCAATTGAAATGCATAGTTCTCAAAAATAATTGATTGCATTATTTTCTTCAAGGATTGAAATTCGGAAACATTTATGCCAAAGAAATTCATTTTGAAAGTTCAATTTTGTAGTTCCTAACTAAAATAAGAATTCAAAAGCACTTTTATGTCATAGATTCCACTTTTGAGCTCAATCATAGCTTAACTTGTATACAATTTTTAGCAATTTGAAATTTCTGAGAATTTATCAAAACATCATATAGAAAATACTTTGTGAAATCATCAACAATCAAAAATAGGGAAGAAGGTGAATGAAATGCTTTAAGTTTCTAGAAACTACAACATCGAAAAAATATCATAAACAACAGGAAATCAGAAATGCATTAACTTTGAATGCATATATGTGGTAGTAACAATAAAGTAGCAATGGACAAGGTATGTATATATGTATGTAATACATGCCAACATCAATTATTTATTGTTTGCATATGAAATTATTTCTATACCTTTATATTTACAGATTTTAAATTGAAAATTAATATTTAGCCAAATTGAAGTGAATTTTGTATATAAATATTTCATATTCCATTTACAATAAATGCATAAATGCCATTTTAACATTTTTTGGTATGTCATATATGAAAATTGTTTTTAAATGTTTATTTAAAGATTTATGTTTCACTTTATGGGTATTTATTGTAGGTCTTTCTAATATATGTCATATAAAATATATTCTTTAGAAAAAATTTCTAAAATATTTAATAATCTCTAAAGAAAATTTGCAGCATATGAAACTAGTTGAGTTTATGGTTGTAACAGAATTCAGTTGGGAGTAAAAGCTTCAATTCATAACCAAAAATTAATTTCAAAAAAATATGTCAATGTAAGATTTGTTTCTTCTATTGATAGCATGATGAAATCTATGTTTTATTCCTTACTTTATTTCTTTTTTAAGTTCATTTTTGTAATTTAATCAAATTACTTAAAACTTCTACAAATAACTTTTGTGCACATATAAAATCTTTTTATTTCTGCAAGCTTTTAAAATATTTGCTATTAATATTTTTATCTCCAATAAGCAAAATTTTTATGTATAGAAATTAAGGTTAATATCTTAGTATTAGGACTGACTTCTTTCATTTTGTATGATTTGTGTCAGACCCGAGAACTGAACTTAGAACTTCACACTCAATATCGCCAACTTACAATCAACTTAAGGATATATTTACTCGAATATCTAAGATCCGATGTCTTAATAATAAATAACACATTTACAAGTGGATCCCTAATTAACTCCAATTTTTATACATTTCCATAAGTTTGTAACCAAGTGCCTAAAACAGCACTAAATTATTTTAATAATATTTGTAAAGTCTTTTATGTGCGAATTTGTAATTACAATTGCACTAATTCTGCTTCACCATTAGCAATTCAAGGAAAAAAATTAATACAAAATTATTTCGTTTTTTTTTCCCCTTTCTTTTTTATTTTTTTGCAAATAAACTTAACTTTTTTGCTTTCTCATATTTTCGCTGTTTCGCTACTTGCCACTTTTAGTTTTGTTGTTGTTTTTAGTTACCTTTATAACCTTTTTTTTAAGGTTAATATTTACTTTTCATAATTACTTTCTTACCTTTTTTTTTTTTTTGTGTGTATGCAAAAATCATAAATACTTAAGCTGGCGAAAAAAAGAAAAAAAAAATTCTGTAATAAAAAGTTTTCCTCAACAATTTAATGGGAACACGTTTTTAGTGCTCTGGGTCATAAGTTTGTTATGATTACAATAAAAAAAAAGCTCAAGTACTAAAAAAAAGAGTGTAATGAAAATGAGCATGAAAAAGTGTGTTTTGAATTAAGTAAAAAGTGTAAAACAATTTTTTGGTTAGGGGAGGAAAAAGATATGAAAAACTTTATAAGTGAGATGCTTTATGAAAGGAAGAAAGATTTTTTATTTTAAAGAAGTAGAATGATATGAAAAGGGATTGATATAGAAAAAGGTAAAAGGGATAGGAGATCAAACAAAAGTTTAGAGAAATATGAGAACCCATATACTATCTGTGAAAAAGGGAATATAACATAGACACTGAGGAAACTTGAGATGTGGACATAAAATAAACTAGAGAAATGGCAAGGAAAACTAGAGATGCGAAAGCAGAGAATAGTCAAAATATGATTTAAATAGATATATAAGCATAGAGAAAAGTAGAGACAAGAAAGCAGAGATCAGTCGAGATATGAAAGGTGGGACAAGAAAAAAACTAGAGATATAAACTCGGAGAAAATCAGAGATATGGATGTAGATCAAACGAGTGATATAAAACAGAGATATAAATACATATATAAAAAACAGAGATATAAAAAAATATATATAAATATAGAACTGGAGAACAGTAGAAAAATGGAAACAGGTATTACTGAATTTATAAAAATAGAGAAAACTCGAGATATGAAATCAGATCTATATTTAAATTTTAACGGATATATGGATGAACTAGAGATATGGATACTTAGAGAAAATAGTCAAGGAATCATATAAAATCCAGACTCAAAGAACAGAGAAAATTAGAAACGTGGAAGCAGAATATAGTCGAAATATCGAAACAAACCTAAATGAGGATATGAACATAAATAAAGCAATAGATACGGAAATATATGTAGAAATCCAGAAATTTGAATTAAAAATTAGAATTTAAAAGTTCTATTGCATGTGAACTATGAAGATAATAGTCGATGGGTTCATAGCTTAATCTGGTCTGAGACCCGACTATCTAAGGTTATGGATATGATAACATGATACATCGAGGGTTCCCTAACGGATGAAAAGACCGGAGTGGCAGTATTTTGGCCTAGTATTAAATACAACGAGACCATGGGTAGATACACCAGCACCTTTCAAAAGGAAATACACACCATTAATCAGTATGCAAAACTACCAGAATTAAAAATATTGCAATCCTAACCAATAGTCAAGCTACTATCAAGGCACTCAAATATCACCAGTTAACCTAAAAACCAGTGATGGAGCGTCTCGCTAAACTAGATACGCTCGACTTATATAAGCGGGTTTGGGTCCTATAGGCTCTGGGGAATATTAAGATTAAAGGGAATGAAATTGCATATGAACTTGAAGAGAAAGGAGCTTCGGCTTATTTTGTTTGCCCAGAACCAATCTGTGGAATGAGAAAAGGAACTTTAACTTTATTAGTTAGGAAAGAGGGAGAACAGCAAAAGGAATTATACTGAGAAAACAGACCAGGGCTTGAACATTTGAACAGAATTTTTTGTAAGTAATGTATGAAATTATCAAAGAATAGTTTAAAAATCACTATAAAAACTTTAATTGGGGATTGCAAGTTAAACTATCACCTAACAAAACTGAGAATCACATCTAATGACTAATGTTGATTGGGAGACAGTGTTCCGCATTTATGCATATTCTTAAAAGGAATCTGGTTCAAGTTAATCGAAACTCCATAGAAATAGGATCAACATTAAAACTTCTACCGGAGTTTGAACTTATGGAAATACTTAGTCCTTGAAAGGTACAATAGATCTTTGATCACCTCTTGGTTGCCAATGTCAAACCTTCAAGATTACTTAAAAAAAGTTTTCACTTCGCTCGTTCCGATTCGGCATAAGACTGTGGGCCTCTTACATTCATTTTGATGTGCCATAGTGCTATGATAAATTGTTAAGTACGGAAAATTTATTCCGGTTTATCGAAAAAGTTTTCCCTAGTAGATAGAATATTTGTTGGTAGTTGAGAAGGTCGGATATTTATAAAGTTAGTTTCGTTCGTTGAAGCTTGAGAGGGTTAATTAAAAGAAATATCTAGTCTTTATGTATGAGGCAATGTTGCCAGGCTGACAGCGGCTAATCTGACTACCTCAGTTCGATGCAATTCGTTCTTGCAGGAGTGAATGCTAGCCCACCAATGGTTGATTAAAATTTCAAACTACTAAGAAATAAGTTTGAAAATTTATCTTTATTTTTCACTTCACATAAAAACACTGATTTAAGTTTTCGGTTTTATTATAAAATTTTACGAGTATCGGCCACTTTTTGAGAATTATATAATATTGTACTTTTATACATATTTTGTGGAATTTACATTGTTGTCTGCTGAATTCTCTTGGTCCAGCCATTGATAAATGGATCTTGTATGATTTCTAATTATAGTAGAAACTCATGGTTAAGGAGTGAAGAGCATTTGAATATTTTTTTTTTTTTTTGCTTAATAAAAAATGTCGTTCAAGGCTCTCAACTAATTTTTGTGCCATAATAGCAATCGAAGTTTACTTCTAATTAACATCTCATAAAACTTCTCAGAATAAAATCACATAACCACAAATAATCAAAATCACATCAAATTTCTAGCACTACGCTTAATCTCTGTTTCATTTTCAAAAATTTTACTAGCAAGTATGAGTAGCTCAAAATCTAATTTGTGTCAAGTTTTATGTGATACTGTCACTGTAATAATCTGTGATATACACACATGCTATTCATATATTCCTTCGCCAGTGTAGTAAAACCCTCAAACTGACAAATCGCATCAATTTTTCTTTACCAAGCTTCATTTGGAAGAAATTAATGCTTACACTCACTCTGCGCCCTTTTCTCCAACTCTATGCTGTATCTCTCTGAAGCTATTTTGTCACTGATAATGAATGTCAATCAGTCATCAAGTGTAAGATTTGACTTGATAAGGTCGTAAATATGTTAGCATATAAATTGCTGGGGTTGATGGTTGTGTTTTATTTTTATTTTATTAGCATATGTAGAGTTTTTCTTTTTTCTTGGGTTATTGTTTTGGGATTTTTTTTTTGGTTTATAAAAAATTTAATTGAACGTGCTTGTTTACATAAAATGAGTTTTAAGTAATATTTTTGATTATTCTGAGCTTCTGTGACAATGATAACTTATCATTTAAGAAAAAATTAAGTTGTTAGATCATAAGTCAACAAGTGACAAATTCAAAGAGTTATACGCTGGTAATTAACCTCTGTAGATTAGATGTTTATTAAACTCTATTATTATCTTTATACTCAGTGCCACGAAAACGATTTCTATCTTTGACTATCTCAAGTCTTGAGGCAGAACTAACGACATACGCTTTCAGTTTTTAGAATCTACTACATGAAATTGAATACAATACTTATTTGACTGCTTTTTATACTATACCAGGAATTTAACCCTTTCGGTACCATGGTGACACTGGTGTCACAAGATTAGTTTTTGTGATTTTTTAAAAACTATACAATCAAGATTTATAAATTTTGATTTTTTGGGAAGAGAATTGATGGATGGTTCATTAACTTTAATTAAAAAAAATTTACAAATGATTTTCAACGATGCTATCAAAGTGAAAAAATTGTGCTTTTTTTTATTAATTTTCAATCACTCACGATTTTTACAAAATTTGTTCAAATACTCCAAATTTTTAATATATTATAGGAAAAACTATTTGCTCTAGTCTCAAAGAAGAATGGCAAAAAGTATATGGAACGGTAGTGATAGTTCCTTTCAATAATACTATTGGGTGACAATAACTGTCTTTGTAATTCTCATTTACTTTACAGTATTTTTACTTGATCAAAAAGTTCCCGGAATAACCACCGTGTGGCGCTCCCATTCCAGATTGTTGAAATGAAGGAACTATCACTAGGATCACTGATGTGGAACCGTAGCTGGTTCCGAAGCGATCGTCTGATCTGCTAGTTCTATAAACTTTTTGAAATTCTTCTAGCATCATTGTTCATTTAAAGCCGAACAATTGATTTTAATTCAATTTTTACTAAATGATTTCCCATACTTTTAAATTTTTGTTTACTTTTTTGGAAATATAAGTTCTGCTATGGGTCACCGGTGACCCTAAAATCTTCAATGGAAACTTTTTAAGAACTTTTTTATAATTCAATGGAGGTTATAGAATGCGAATCTGGATTTGCTGTATTGGTTTTAGTTTCCTTATGGTTAAGAAAGGTTTCTGTGTCTATTCCTCACCCACTTATGTTCACATCAGTTCACATAAAAGAAGCAGCAGAAAAATTCTATATAAATCGCAGCATAAAAAATTTAACGCATATTTAAATCACTTTGGGTTTTCATAAGATTATCATGACTTAACTGTCACATAAACAACAAAAATTGATCTCTAAATCATGGATGGCATATGTAGAAAAATCCAAATCCAAAAACAATAACATTAAAAACAAAAAGAAAGAAGCAGCAAAAAACTAAGAACCAACAACAAACAAATAAATAAAAGACAAACCTCTAATGCCTTTCAAGTGTAGATAAATATTGTAAGGTCTTAAATCTCTTATCGACCTTTCGGTAGGCGGTAAATGTACATACACATACATAAATATTAAAACACACATAAACACACACACATACACACACACACATGTAAAACTATTTATGTATATTGTAAGGTACCATCTAACTACAAGCGTAAACATCTTTTCCAAAGCGTTTTGTAATAAATTCAGCGCTAAAGATCAAAAACGATTTGTGAAGAAATACACAAACACAAACTTTAGGCATTGAAAAGAAATGAAACGAAAAA
The DNA here is from genome assembly GCA_963691655.1 of Toxonevra muliebris. Lineage (NCBI taxonomy): Eukaryota > Metazoa > Arthropoda > Insecta > Diptera > Pallopteridae > Toxonevra > Toxonevra muliebris. Next base: position 21,738,444 of record OY829326.1, read on the forward strand.
ATACAAAATAAACGTCAATGAATCGATCGTTTAGGTTCTTTTTCTTGTTGTTTTCTCTCTCTCTCTCTCTCTTTTTAATGTGACTGTGAGTGATCTTGATTGTGCAAAAATTACGGTAGCTTTTAATTTAGTAAGCGAATGGGACTACTAACTAAAATAACAACCAGAATTGTGTTGTGCATTCACTTGCATTCGCTTTGTAATTGAGAGTACAAAAAAAAAAAAGCAATAGTGGTTGATGGCAGAATATTCATTTCTGATTACCACTGATTTCTTGTCTAGATAAAAATTTATAATTCAACATATAATAAAACGTAAAAGTTTTCTTAGACTGTTGAATTTTGACTTAGTTTAGACTGTTATTGAGAATGTGAATACATTATTTCTTTGCTAAAAACCCTTAACAATTTTGAATCCAAAAAGTCTACATTTTTAAAACTGTTAAATAGTAGTCAACACTTTATAGCTAGACATCACATATGTATATCTAAAACAGTACCAATGGTGACACCTTTTATGCTCCTTTCAATAAAAAATCAATAGCATTTTTTTCGAAGATTTGTACGGGTTTCACATTAAAGCTTAATAATTTTATTTTAAAATTGATTGATCGGAATAATTGACAGTTTTTCATAGACAATGCCGATGGGATTTGCAAAATCAAGGCAACAATCTCATTAATGAGTTAAGCAAACCAGAACTTAAAATCAATACCGTGAAAGGTAAGATTCTTTGAATCAACTATATAAACAACGACTATTGAAAACGTTGACAGCTTTACGTTTTTTGATAACATTATAACCGTTGGTGCTGGTACTACATACACAAGATGTAATGGAGGAAAAAGTAAAGCCAGAGACCCTTTTGCGCCATTCGACAAACTATACTAACTGTATTGCGAATTCTATCTAGAATTCTAACAAAAAAACATTTTTCAAAGCTTTTGTGACAAATCGTAATCAATGAAGGTGAATGAAAGGACATAAATTATCTGCTGCGATCAATTAACACTGGCATTGCGTTCTGCAACCAAAAGCAATAGAGAAGAACCAATTAAACGGAATTAATTTTAGCAATATAGCCCAGTCGGTAGAGTAAAAAATGCACCAAAAGTTCATAAAAATTCTGAACAGCGATTTTTTTTTTCAGTAATTGTTAGTGGGGGTATTATAGATGGAAAAACCACAAAAATCAGTTCTGGGGTTGCAGAGCGACCTCCCCAAAAAACCCCCTCTTTAGTGAAAAAAGCATTTTTGTACTAATAACTGGTTAACTGTTGGAGAAATCAAAAAATTATCTACCACACATTAAAAGCTTAAGTGATTTTCTAAAAAAAAAGAAGTAATATGTAATTTTTTCATATATGTCATAGTTTTCGAGATATTCAATATTTAAGAAATTGCAAATTTAGTACTTTGGATGTACTGTGGATGCGCCCGCATCTTTGTTTATTTGAATTTTTGTGTGCAGAGCCTATTTTCATTTCTTAATTTTACAGGATTTTTAGAAGTAATGTTTTGAACTAAAAGATATTACATTTATAACATTTAGTGAAACCAGTTATTTTTATTAGGCTTGCAAATGGCAAAAGTAGTAAAAACAGAGAGCCGTTGTCAATGAAATTGGCGGAGGCTGTTGAAGTTTATATCCTCTTTAAAACCCTTTTTGATTTTTCTTTCTAGCTTGTTTGGTTTTCGAGTAATTCAATTTTTCCTATAAGCTCCGCACTCAAAAATTCAAATAAACAAAAATGCGCGCATCCACAGAACATCCAAAGTATTAAATTTGTAAATTCTTAAATATTGAATATCTCAAAAACTATAACATATACAAAAAAATTACTTAAGACCTTTTTTTTTAGAAAATCACTCAAGCTTTTTTTTGTGGCAAGTAATTTTTTGATATCTTCAACGGTAAACCAGTTATTAGTTAAAAAAAAGGTTTTTTCACCAAAGGGGGATTTTTTTTTGAGGGGGGGGGGGGCGGTCGCTTAGCAACCCCAGAACTGATTTTTGTGGCTTTTAAATCTATCATACCCCCACTAACAATTACTGAAGAAAAATCTCAGTTCAGAATTATTATGATGTAAATCCTTATAACGACTGGACTAATATGTTGAAAGTATTATTTGGTGATTTGAACATCTTCTAACTTCGATAGTTTCTTTAATTGAATTACAGTGAGTTTTATTAATTGTCTCGGAATTATTTATTGTCTCTCTGCTCCTACCCTCTCTCCCCTACACATCTCTCCCACTTTCCTTCTTTTTCTTTTTATCGCTCTCGAAATTATTTGCACAACATTCTCGGTCACTCCTACTACAAACCTGTCGCTTCTCTTTCACTCCCTTTCGTCGTTTTTCCTTTTCCCCCCTTTGTCTTTCTCGTCTCTTCCTTTATCTTCTCCTTTATTTCTTTGCCCCCTCCTCAATTTATGTGGCATGTTTCTCGTTTTCTTTCATTATCTTTCATTTCTTGCCCTCTCCCTTCTTCCCTTGTTATTTTATTTTTCAGCCTTCCTTCTCTCCCCTCTCCGCTTCTCTCTATACGCTTCTCTGCCTCATTTTTCATTTCTCAATTGTCTCTCTTTCTCTCCATTCCCTCTATATCCCCTTCTCTCACCTGTTCTCCCCTCTCTACTCTTTAACTTTATTTCTTATCTTTTCTCTATTCACTCTCCGACCTCTGCATCTTCCCCACTGTCCTATTCTCTCTTTTTCAACTTTATCCATCTTTACCTCTCCATTTCCCCCCTCTTTTCATGTCTACATTCTCACTCTTTACACATACTTTGCCCCTTTCTTCTGCCCATCATTAAACTACCTTTTTATCTCTTTCTTATTTCTGCCCCCCCTTTTTCTCTCTTCACCCCTTCTTTCCTCTATCCACTCCCTCCACCCCTTTCTCCTTCCAACTCCTTCTCCCCTTTCTCTTTCTTCCTCTTTTGTTCTTTCTCTCTCTAAGTCTTTTTTTATTCTTCTCTCCCCTTTCTCTTTTCTTTCTTCCATCTTTTTCCTCTCTCTAACCCATTTTCCTTCTCTCCATTCCCCTTTTTTTCCTTATCTCACTCTCCTTTTCCCCCCCTCTTTCTCTCTCCTACTCTTTCTTCACCATCTCTCTATTCTTTTTCCTTCTATCTTCCTCCCACTCCCCGTTTCTCCTATTGAAAAGAGCGGAGGGCTCTGCGTCTCAGTGCAAGGGGGGATTTCGATGAAATTTTTTTATGTGTAAAAGGAAACAGCAGTTAATTCAAATAATCAAATGTAATTTATTAGTAAGTATAAGAAAATTCGATTCTCTCAGCTTAGCTGCTACGACCTCTTCGTGGCGTCTTCAGGATATAGAATGATATCCTGGCATTCGGTAAAATTGTCTAAAGATGACAAATTCAACCCGCTGAATCATAAATATATCGATGAAAAAATCGAATTGGTAAGGGTTGCCAGGAGTACAAAAAACACTTAAATCTAATAACTAATGCAAATAAGGCATCTGGCCTGAACACCAACCATTCCCTCAACTTACTCTTAAGGAGTTTTTTCTTTTTTTTCCATTCTTTCACTCTTTTTTTTATTAATCAAAAGGATATGCATATAATAATTGTTGATATTATGAGAAGTATGAGAACTACAATTCTACAGTAAATTCAAACGTAGATTGAACTTGAAACCTGTAATTAAATTATGGCATTTATTTAAGTTCCACATTTAGTGCTACTGGATGCGAACTAAATTCCGGGAAGGTCATTCCACTTGCATGCCCATGTAAACAATTTCGCATGTGCAACTATAACAACAACAACATAAGTCACGTAACTGTTTCAAGCAAGCAACAAGAAAAATTTATCTAAAATTGTATTTACCACTATCTAAAATCATGATCATCGTCGATCGATCTACAACAACATACAACAACTAGGTACAATTATTCGAGTACAACAAGAACCTAAGACACGCTGCAACAATTCAACTTTTTTCAGCACATGTTTTTGAATGCACAACAACAACAACAACAACAACAACAACAAAAACAATTTAAAACAAATTTGACAAAATGGCCAAACAAAGTTTTCAATAAAAACAAAATCAAAAAAAAGAAAAAAAAAAACACAAAAATCGCAAACTATTTGGCGCTATCGTTGGCTCACATAATTTTCTTATCAAGACAATAAAACACACGAACATGCCCACCGCTGTACTTAGTAGTGCTCACTGTACCCCACCACACTGTACCAAGTGCAATGATGTAGCTATGAAAACTACGAATTACATGAAAATCGTGCAAATCTATTAAAGTAGGGGGTGAAGGTGATGGGATAGGAAAGCGAAAGGAAAGCGAGGAGAGCCATTCCAAATGTTGAAAATGCGTTATTTCATGAGAGAGCGATTTTTTCCGTTGTACTATTCATACAATTTCAACGCGATCATCGATATTATTTCTTCAATAGAAAAGACAATTGCACTGACAAAAAATTTTTGGTGCACCTATATCCCTTTCCCCTTACGCTCCTCAAAGGTTGCTAGTGATTCATTGTGATGGTTTTTTTTGTTGTTGTACAATACCAAAAACAAAAGGCTACCTACCTCAAAAGGCTGCGCATTTAACTTTTTTCCTTCTCTCATTTTGCTGGTTGGTCTTCATGAATTCGTTTTGTTAAATCATGACGTAACTTTGCCCTCAAGTGTGATTTCTTGTTGCTTTTTTTTCCATTTCACTTTTCTTCATTGATTGTTGTTGCTGCTGCTGTTGTTGTCTGCTATTCATAACGATCGATTTGTTTATCCGCCGTTCTTTTATTTTTTGTCGAGGAGGAATGAAAACTGAAAATGATTTGGGAAATATCAGCGTAAATAACTGCCTGCGAGACACGGACATGGACATGATAAAAGCCAAGCACCCAACCAATGATTATTACCCCCCACAAACTAAACGCTTAACTTGTTGTATATTGAATTCAGCGAATACTTGCAATCACTGCTGCCATCACTTACGTTAGTGCTGCAGTCATCAACCACCACCACCACCACGATTCCAAGTCTCAAAAATACTGGATTGCGCGCATAATCATAACGCTTACATTATAATAACTTTATTAAGCAAAATGCGCAGAAGAAGCAGATAACATAATTTTTTTTTTCACGGAAACAAGCTGAAGTTTTTACCTTCTAGTCATCAGTGCTGCCCGTTGCCATTACCGCCGCCTCTACCGCTTATACCGCTGTTATTATTGCCTGCTTGCAACCAATTTTAGTGTTGTTTTTGAAGTATTCACTTACATAGTTTAAGGAGGTACTTTTTTTCTATATGTTTGCCTCACGACTTTTTAAGCTACTCTTTCTCAGCTGCTTATACATACATATACATACACTTGCATATGTATATAAGGATGTTTAAATAACGTTTCGTTTTTAGATTCACATAACCTTGCATAAATACTTTTACTTATTTGTTTCTAGTTTGAACTTCTGAAGGACTTTTCACTGCTATGCCATCAAACACTGGGATGGTCCATCACTTAATCAATGTGATATTAATCTGTTTTGGAAATTTCACATTTTTCACATTTCATATTTTTTGTTTTTGAATTTGTTATTAATTATACCGGGTAATTTTAAACTTGCAACCTTTCAGGATTGTAAGGGCAGCAGAGGAGAAAGCATAAAACCGTTTAATTTTTGATTCCCCAATTCCTTATAACAATTGATTTTTCGATCTTTATCAGTACAATTTTATTGAATATTTTTTAAAAATAAGTAAGGTTAATTAATTTAATTTTTGTGCCCAACTCTTTCTTGACTGTAAAAAAACAAGAGGCGATGGAGCAAAATCGCGTCAGGATTCGTATTCATTGACCGCCATTTAATTACAAAAATTCTTAAAAATTTCCATTGAGGACCTTAGGGTCACCGATGGCCCAAGATAAAACTAAAATTTCCTAGGTAAAAAATAAATATGAGCGAAAAATAAAATTCTTCAACTTCACAGTCCAACAATTAAGACTTTTTGACTGCAACAGAATAGCCACTCTATATTCCTGAAAGGGTATGTTGTGTAGACCATTTTTGTGAAACAAACTTATAGTCTCACTTCTCAGTTTTTTTTTACAGTGAGTTCAAATTTTCAAATTTTGGTCGAAGGGAGCTGAATACTAAGTGCAAAAAGCGTTATAAATTTATGTCTTTGGAAAATCTTATTGGCAAAGTTGTATTATAGAATTTTACAAGTATCATTTCTGTAGAACCTTTTAACCCTTTACTTCATCTTTTTATGGGACAATTTGACCCCTTTTTTGATGAAACCTGAAAAGTCCTTTCAAAAGAGACATTTAAGGATTAAAATATTCCACAAAAATATTTGCTAGAAAATTTCACTAGGGGTCACCAAAGACATAAAAGTCATATATATAACGGTTAACCGTCACTAAAAGATTTCCTTACTATAATGATTACTTTAGCATAATGATTACTTTAGATAACTGTAACATTAATTTTGACCAACAAGGGGACGTCCCCAGGTGTCCGACGCCGATTTTTCTGATTTTCATAAATGTTGTAAGGACGAAAATCTAATAGACACGTAGGGTATATTTGGTCATGCAGTACTGCAACATTTGCAGAAACAAAAGCATGTCTTCCTAATTTGTAGCCTTAAAAATTAGGAAGACCCCTTAAGCTTTTTTTTAAAGAATTGTTTGAAGTAGAAAATATTTGTTATTTTTAGAGCACTTCGCAATTGGATTCACGTCGTGATTGGATGTAATTAAAAAAAAAATGGACACGTAAAATTTACAAGGTTTACCTTTCCAGGGTTGGGATAGCAGAGAGCTTTTTTTGCCCTATAAAAGAGGCTTAGCATGAAAAGTCTTTAAAATCTTTTGGCAAGCCCAAAATGTATCCATTGTTAAAAACATCGTCTAAAATAAAATGGATCTTTTCGAAATAGTACCGAATTGTGAACATTTGATTCAAGTTAAGCGTAAATATATTGCAGAGAAGCTTTTAAAAAAAAATATTTTTAAGTCTTAGCTACCCCGCTTGTCTTATTTTACAATCAACCAATATGTGGTGGTGAACTTTAATGATGTCTGGCTTCGCAGCACAATTTAGGGTATCTGAGATTGAACGGTTTGTATTAAGATCATCTAAAAATTTAAGGTCGATGATTTTATCTAAAGTATTTCCTAAATGATTTCCAGTATCTTGGACGTCTCTTGTAACTTCTCTTTTTTTATTTATGAAACTTAAGCTAACCATAACACTATCTCTTTAGTATCTACAACTCAGTTTTTCAAAGACTTTACAGCACAATTAAAGAAAGATTACTTTTAAGAATATTTTATTGAAAAATCAACATTATTATTGATGTACATAATTAAATAACCGAAAAAATTATAACTTACAAAACAAAAATTTATTTCAAATTTATTTATTAACATTAAAATCTTAATTAATTCCCGAAAACTTAAAAAAAAATTTAACTTATAGTACCAAAGTTCTGCATTCCCTAAGCAAACAATTAAAACGAAATTGCTGAAATTGAGACTTGAGGTAAAGTTTCACAATCATTTCATTAATTCTCAAAAACAATTGTACGTATTTATGGGCTTGAAATTTGCACACTCATACATACAGTAAAGTGACAGTGGTGGTAATTAAAATAGTTTACTTACTTATATGTGTAGGAACGGAATAATGACGGACAAGACGGACTAGGGATTTAAGGTGACTACTTTAAATTACAACTCTGTTATTAACAACGACAAGACAGACGCTACAATACGAACTGAATACAAGGAGTCGAGGTGAAACGATCGTTGGCGTAAGTGCTATTTGCGAGTGCGCGAGTTCTATTTTATTTTCTTTTAAATTGCATTAACTACATTGAATAAACTTTTATGTTCTTATTAAACACTTCATTTAAATACACATTAAACTTTTTGAAATAAACTGTAGACTCATAAATAATAACCCCTACATATGTATGCTTCAGTTTGAAAGCTCTTATTAAGAAATTAATATCAGAATTTAGCGACAAATGAATTCGACATTTAATCAACAGGGGAGCTTTCCCGCATTTCCGTAATAATTTTAATAGGGGAAAGGCACGCTGGTTGGGACAGTCCAATATTTTTGTCTTTTTTCACTAACGGTACGAATATTTCTGCAGTCACGTTAATATAACATCAGTAGTAAATTTTTCATTTCAGAGAGACCTACTTTTTGCCATTCCTTATGTTTTAAACAGAATATCCAAACAATTTTTGTGAAAAAAAATGAATTTCAAAAATTTCTAAACTTAAGAAAGTGTAGTTATTGAAGCCGTACAAAAGGGTTAATATAAAATTCGTACCACAGTTTTTGCTATATTTTAATGTTCCGAAGGAATTTTGAACATATCTTGCATAGTGAAAAAAAATTACATAATTTCAAAATATCGGCGATGCTTGCAGGTTGAGACACTATAAGCCGTTATATTTTTGGAGGGAAAACGTCAGAGACCTCATTCTAATGCTTATTTATGTTCAGAGTCGATATTGAACTTATAAAATAAGCGAAGGCGGGCAGTCGAAAAAAAAAACGTCGCCTTCAGATGAAGATGCTGATTTCTGATTATGTATGAAGAATTTACCAGCCAAACTAACTAGCACAAATTCCGTGCAATGCAACAAGTGTCAACAACTATTCTAAGTGTGCCAACATAACGCGAAGTTATTTCACGTGCCGAAATTTTGACTCTGATGCTGATTTTTCTGACGAAAATTAATGAAATTTCTTATCTTTTTTTCTCTTCTTCATGACTGAGACCTTTATGATAAATAAATTAACAATAATACTTTGAAATTCATCGTTATACATTTTTTTGTTCCAACATTTTCTCAATTACTATGACGGTCCCAACCTGTATGTCAATAATTTTTTTTGCCAAAAAACATATGTTCGGAAAACTGGCCATAAATTTTTAATTTTTCAAGCAATGCTGCTATTTCTGCTTAAGTTTGCAACGGTATATAGCTTTCTGTGATATTTTTTTAGTAAAAAATTTGGAACATGAAAACAAAACCCGTCTCAACCTGCAAGCCTTTCCCCTATTTATAATTATAAATCACTAAGAATTAAATTTTGATGTAACACAAATTTTTTTTTAATATACGCCTCTGAGGAATTCGGTCTTTCGTTCCTTCCAAAAGTCTATTTCTTCAAGTTCAATGGATATACCTTCCCAGGAATTTTGGTCTTAAGCTGTGCATTCACATGGAAAATGGATGAGTGTTCCTTTCTCTCACAAGTTTCCACATCTTATTATTATAATTATTCGACAATTAAAGTGCAACTGAAAATCTAAGAGGTAATTTTTGTTTTAACTCTGAATTAGTTTTACAGTATTCCTTTCTTCCGAATTCAGCGCCAGCATTTCCAGACTATTTACTGATAAATTATCAGAATAACAAGTGGAAATATTGAGGTTAATCAACAAATTGCTGAGCCTAAAATTGTTCCAAGATATAGTGACTGATTTAGCTTGTTGGTAAGGAGTCTCGAAACACTTAATTATTTTTGGGCCTTTCAGCAACATGTTTCTATTTACCTGGATTTGCTGACTCCTCTAATAATAAAATCTTACCGACTCCAGATACCTCCACATACGGCTTCGGAGCCGGTAATACGCATTCAACTAAATACCGTTCCCTAGCAAGAATTTGGTCTGGGAAATTCCCATCGGTTTCTAACAAGTCAAATTTACATTCGTTAAAGTTTCCACTTGATGTTAGGTTTAGTTTCAGGTTTATTCCCAAGCGCATACTGTTACCCAAAGGTTCTGTTTATTTTCGCAGCATATTGAAACCTAATTCGAATACATATTTATGTATACAACATCTAACGAAAAAAATATCATAAAGTTTATTCACATGGCTTTTTTTTGTCGACGACTGTATATTGTAGAAATGTAGGTATGCATGTGATAAAAGTCGTCGCAACATTATGATTATAAAGTAATCTTCTGCTTTCTTCCTTCGCATATGTTGCTGTTTTTGGACACATCATTTGCTTTGCGAATTTAGCAGAAGCAAGCGGATGGACATCATCAACCAACAGCAACAACATGTTTTGCGTGTTAAACGCGCATTAGTATCACGTTGATTTATCTTAACGCTTAAAACGATTTTACAGTGTTCAGCGTTAAGAATGAAAGAAAGAAACTTGCTCGAGTTTTTCAGAAAAAAACAAAAAAAAAGAATAAAACAATTCTCTATCTCTGCAGTATATGCGCTACATGCAAAGTGGAAATTAATAATGTACTTGTAATTCTTTCATTTTTTTTTTTTTTTTTTTTTTTTGGTAGATGGTAGTTGTTCCATATACACTCAACACATACAGCAACTGATGATGAGTTTGTTAAAGAATATTACGGTGTAAATCATCAACGGTTTCTCTGGTTTTTTTTTTTTTTTTTTTTTTGAGGGGCAATAACACGCAGATTTATACGCGTAACAATGCAAATGACATGATTTATATACACAATTTCCGAAAACAAGTGTTTCGGAAAAGTCTTCAGGCGCAGGAAAGCATATAGGAGAATATGATTCTTTGAAGAAATATTTGAGAGTAAGCGGATTAAAAAGGGAAAAACGACCAAAGACTTCTTAAATGTTTATCCTCAACGGCAAAACAACTTCATTTATTTTTTGCTGATTAAAAGGCAACCATCATGTATTATCATTTAATTTCTTGGGAGTATCTACCATACTTCGCTTTTAAGCATATTTTTGTTGAAATATTAAAATGAAATTTTTATTTGGTATGCGTTCCATTTTCAACTTTAACTCGTTTGTTATACATTTGTATAAATGCATACATTTATGGCATACATGTCATTATATTCATGTCACTCATTCTTCTACTGCTGCTCTTCTCGATTTTTTTTTAGGGATTGAGGTAGCATATTATTAATATAAGTACAAAAAAAAAAACGAAACGACGCAAAAATATTGTACTTGTTCATTCAGTGTACTCGTTTGTATGGTATTCATATGAAAAATCCTTTAGTTAGAAACAGACGGAATGCCAAATTGTATGCAATAGAGTTATGCAAAATTATGCAACACTGTTACTTCTTCTGCTGCTACAGTAACTTTACAGTCAATCAAAACATTTTCTGAAATATATTTGCACAATTTGCAAAGTACATACACATACACTCAAAAAGGGAGACATACACTCGTAAGTAGTATCTAAAAAGTTTAAAAAATGAATAAAACTGGAAGCGCTTGATGAGAAAAATAACTATCATGAAGCTGCTGCTGCTCCTGCTGTTGGTGCTGTTGTTTAACTTCTTCAACTTGTTAAAGCAATGGTTGGTACCTCACCTAAAGTTAGCAAGGTAAGCTCATACCTTGTAGGTATCTCCTCGTAGTTGTAATCGTTATGCTAATTTTTGCGTGTTTATTCTGACGAAGATGACATTTAATTCAATTTGAAAAAAAAAATGAAATATTTTTCATCCTTTATTATATTTTGAGATATCTGAAAAATAACGAACTTAGTTACTCCATTTGGGAATATAAAAATTTTACATTTTACAACTAAACTAAAAACAGATAATTGAATGTCTATTGTGATATGTATGCATTACATTGTATAGGTATGTATGTTAAGTAACTGCTCAATAAAAGAAAGACTCTTCTTCATTCCATGAAATGCACCTAAGTTTAAACTGAAAATTTTAGTTAGTTTTATTTTATGTGGTAGTAAAAAGTTTTTGATCTTGTTTTGTAACTACCAAATGTTAGTAGCGTACCGCAAAAATTTTCTATGATATCCCATCATAAAAATTTAGATTATACTAGCTGACCCGGCAGACGTTGTTCTGCCCTTTCTACGAAGAATCGGGAAAATTTAAGTTTATTTCAATGAAGTTTCTTGATGTTTAAAATTGAATATTGGTAATGACAATTCAAGCTTCAAGGACGTACATTGAATTTGGTAAAAATTCTAGATTTAAAAATGAGGATCAAAATTGGCATTTTTAAAACTAGTTAATTTGTAGTAGAATATCAAAGACCGTTTTAGAAGTTATATCTAATTCCAAAAACTATTTAAAAATATGGACCCATTTGCTATTTATTATAAAAATTGAATTTATTATAGAATTTATTACAGCGCCACCTATCGGTTTACATAGCTAGGCAGGTTCTTGAGATATTTCATAAATTAGTAGAAATAATAATAGAAAAAGGAATGGAAAAAGTAGAAGAAAATAGCAGCAAAAAGTAGACGAAAATAGTAGTAGAAATAGTAGTAGGAAAAAGAATAGAAAATTGTATTACAAATTTTTGTAAAGAAGTAGTAAAAAGGTAGCAGAAAAAGTAATAGCAAAATAGTTAAACTTAGTAGTACAAAAATAGTAAAAATGAAGTAAAAAGAGTGTTAGAAATAATAGTAAAAAATAGTAGTAGGAAAAACTGTGAAAAAGTAGTGAAAAATAGTAAAAAATTAGAAAAAATGTATTAAAAAGGTAGTAGAAAAAGTACTAAAAGAGTAGTGGAAAATATTGGTTGAAAAAGTAGTAGAAAATAAGAGAAATTTGCAGAAAAAGAGAAATTTAAAAGTACTAGAAAATAGTAGTAGAAATAGTAGTAGAATTCGTAATAAAAATAGTAGTCGAAAATAAAAGTGAAGCATGGTGCCACATCCACTAATGCAACAAACTGAATGAATTTAAATTTTAGTACTGTATCATAAATGCCTCTTAAGATATTCCATAATGGAAATTCAGATTATATGGAAGGTGCCACACCCCCTTTGTGAATCCCACCCATATTTTTTTTGTGGTATAGCATTGTCCATTCTCATTATTGTACCAAATTTCTGTACTGTGCTATAAATGGTTCTTGAGATATACCCAAAAAACTATTAGGATTGTATGGGAGGTGACACGCCCTCTTTCCTAAAAGCTATTATGAATAGCTATGTTTCATCCTCCCGCTCAAGAAAATATATTGCGGAAATATGATTTCAATCGGTCTAGTCGTTCAGAAGTTACACGATGTCATACACACAAAACTCGATGATTTTATATATAAAGATAAAGATAGGAGGTACTGTGTCCAATTTTTAAATCTTACCTACCTATTTTCCTACAGCATAATATTCTCAACCAATGCTGTTATATTGTAAATGGTTTAGGAGATGAACCAAGCATTAGAGTTGTATGGTTAGTGCCACACTCACTTGCAATTGAAATCTCACACTCAACAGTAACTTCACTATAATAATACTTATTTATGAAATCTTAGTACCGTATATTTATACTCAGGTTATATGGAAAGTCACACACGCATTTGGAATTGGATTCCACCCATATTTTTTTGTAGTATGGCATTGTTAACCAATGGTATAAGGTACCAAAATATATCAAAGGCCCAAAAATACATCAAAGTTGTATAGAAGATGTTACGCCTACTTGTGATTAGGATCTTAGGCCTGCCCAGAGACAGAATGCATCATTGCAAAAAATTGTTATGTCAATCCACACTGCGGTTTCGGTAGTATATCTCGACATACAAACATATCTTCACTTTTGTATTGGGCTAAATTCAATCTGACTAACAATTAAAAAATAAATCAGTCATTAATCAGAAATTAATGGCTTATTTTTAATAGTTATTTAGTCATGCTTAGTTGGCTAATAAATAAAAAGCTTAGTTGTAATCATGATTAAAATGATGATTAGGATTTGATTTGTTTTCAATAGAAAGTACAGAGAAAATAGTTTGTGGGTTTTGATAAGAGAGTGAGAAATGTAAGATCTCACTTTTATTTTTTTAATCGGAAAAAATCGCTTCTGTATATCGTCAAACTACTTAATAAGTTTCAACTTAAAATTTTTCATAACACTGTCAATCAATATGACTACAACTAATTCATTTGGTGGTGATTATAACTAACTATTTAATCATTCTTAAATTTAATCATGATCCATTAGTCATGACTTAAATTTAAGTTAACTAATTAGTTAATCGAAAAAATTTGTTGATTTTGCTCTACTCTGGTTATAGATATATAGATAAGAATTATTTTTTACTGTTTCTTCCATCGGGTCCAATAAAAAACGTATATTAAAAATCCACAAAATGAGGACTATAGGGGGTAAGTGGAGTTAGTATTCAAAATGGCGCAAACGTTTAAAATTTTGTAATGAATAACTTTCTCTCAGAAACCAATTATAAAATACCAATACCAAATTGACCTAAAACACTTCATGAATTCTCAATTATGCAAAAGAAAAGTTGTTTCTGTGGCAAAGTGTTAACCTCGAGCAGTGACGTAACTCCGCAATATTTTTTCTTCCGGATTTTCTTTATTTGTTCCCCACTGTAACAGATATAGTAGTATCCACCCCACAACCACTGCGAACCTCGATTGCTGCCTTCATCTCGACCTGATGATAATAATTTTGAAGGCATCATCTTAAATGTTCATCAATATTTTAACAAACACAGAAGATACAAATGAAATATATTATCCAAATTTTGTATAACTGAAAAAAAAAAAATATGAATAAATTTTTGTAAACTTGCATTGTTTTCTCACATTTTCTACATATTCCTTTTAAGAATTTATGCAGTGAGTTGCATCAATTTGCATTATCTTCGTTAGTATGATTGTCAACATTTCAAAGAGAAGGCTTAAAAAAAGAAGAAAAAAAATACATAACCAGTAGAAAGTAAACCAAATGAAGGTACACAAATCAATAATCAATTATTTCGATATGTGGTATTATGAGCTTGAGAGATCCGTTTTGGGAAGTTTTAAATTTCGTACCTTTATGCTTTTTTATAGTAGAAGAATTTATGTCTGTATTTGTATTTTTGGTTTTGCAATTAAGATTTCAGTTACTACTTTCACCGTGCTGTGCATTTTCTTATGTCACGGTGGCACTGTCACATATTCCTCTAAAAAAATGCATTGTTTTATATACCTACATATATATTTATTTATTTATTTATACATGTGTCTTTTCACACACATACATATCCAGTAAGACAAACAAAACTCGTATGTCGATATTGTTAAGAAATTTGTTAAATCATGAGTTTTTGTAGTTGCTCTTGCATTTGTTGAACATGTTTATAAACCGTAAAAATAAACATATTCAATGTGCAATTGATGCAATTGGGTAAGAAAGGAAGACACATATTGTTGTTTTTGTTTAATGTTTTTATTAAATGTGAAATTTGCATAGTATTTGCCTTTTATGTGAGAAGTTCTTTCATGCTTTCTTTCATTTTTTGCCTTAAATGCAAATTTATGACATTTTTCTGAGCAGACTCGGATGACCTACTTACATTTTTTATGCACTCATACCTTATGAGTGGCTCACAGATGTACTCGTTTGTATCTAAATATATGAAATTTAGAATAATGATGCCGAAGTTTTTATGTTTTTTTTTTTTTCTTTTATTTTTTGGAAAGTCACCTAAATTTTGTATTGATTTGAACTTTTTAAACTCATTTCAACTGATTCCACAATAACTGAAAATTGGAATAGAAGAAGACTCATTCAATTTAAATTCAAAGAAAAAATAAAATAAAATGAAAATTTTACCCTCTTGAAATACATAAATGCTGCATTTTGTTCATATTCATACAACTCAATTAAGCTGTTTCACCTGCTTCAACAATAACTCAATTTTATTGCCACCATCATCCCATACCAAATCATCATCATCATAGTAATCTCATTCGCAATACGTGTTCTCAAATTGGTTTTCTAATAGAAACGCCGCTATGACAAGCGTTTCCTCCACTTCAACTCCCCTTATTTTCTCCTCACCTAACTTTTCGAATAGCGAAATTGCCTCTCCACACACATTTATTCAACCACAGCAAGTGGTCGTCGTTCGGGTCGTATTGGTTTTGCTTTGCCATTCTTCATTCATCTACAAATCAGTTCCTGTATTTTTTTCCTTTTTTCATGTATTTTGGTGGTAAATTGCTTTGTTGTATACTGTAGCATCGAAAAAAAAAACAAAAACAAAAATGTTCTCATAATATTTTATGTTCATTTCATAGCATAGAATGCATCTAGCAATTTTGTTCCTTTCGTTATCTCTACTCCTTTCTCGCTCGCTCGATTACTTATTAACCCGTTTGTCGTAAATCAACTGAAATTACATTTTTGGCATTTGGAATCTTTGGCTCACATAAAAAATAAACATTCACTTGCATTAGTCTTCAATAATAATGTTGAAGAATATTCATTGATTTTTTCTGAGTTTCAGAAATTTTGATGGAACTAAAGAGATATATTCTATTAAAAGTTTAATAGTTACTGATGTGCTGTAGGATTCCATCGTTGGTTAATATTCCTTCATAGAAATGTAAAGAATTCAATATCAAATATGAACAGAACGCAGAGTATGCTCATTTATATTTACAACAAATACACTGTAGTATATTTGAAAAGTGCCAGTTGAGTTTGAAGCATTTTCGCAATTAATGGAATTTAAAATGTTGAAATGGTATTTTTTTTTTACAAAATTAGATTAGAGAGTTATTACAAAACCTTAATTCTTATAGAAAGTATTTTGGGATCGTCACAACCGAATTTAAAATCATATAAAATTAATGGTGCTGAGAAAAATCTCATACTTTGTATATTTAAATTTTTGAAAACGTTGGATTTGAAATTAATATCAGGGTTTTTATAACTCAAAAATGCGGAGAAAAATTTGAAAATTGTTCATATGGTATGTATGAACCACCTTTGGAAAATTAGTAATCTGATTTTAAATTCATCAGCCCACAGTGGTTTCAAAATCATACATGAAAAGTTGATTTTTTATTATACGGTTTTATAGCCAAATAACTCTTAAACCTTCTCCTAATATTATTTTAAATTTAATTCGGTTGACACTAATAGATATTTACAGGCATACTAACTTGATCGATTTCAAAAATAAAAAAAATGAAACAGAAATTGTTTGTAAATTCTCATATTTCATAAAGTATAAATGTTAAGTCACTATTTAAAAAAAATATATATATTGCCCTTCAAAAATATGAAATTATAGAGGAATCCCAATAAAAATAATAATCTGAAGTGCGAAGACTTTTACTCATATGAGTGATATACTTCAAAATGTAATGTAACACTCTACTAATAAATACCTCCTCATGTCAAATACAAGAACTAAAAAATATGAAAAGTAATTTGAATGATATTTTGTGCAAATGAATTTTAGCTAAAAAGTAAAGAGTAAATTAAATATGGGAGGAGCCGGTTAACTGATAAAAATAGGTACGGACCCATATGGAGATATATCTGTTTGTGTTGGATTTCATAGTCCTTAAAACATGCGAAATTACAGATATGTAGTCTACGAAAATTAGCTAATCACGACCACATTCAAGTAACAATTTCTGTACTCATTCATATTATTATATTAACGATCTATATATAAACTGAGAAAGTTTTTAAAAACTTTTAAGTTTATATGGATAGGTGGTAATTTGAGTGATATTTTGTGCAAATGAGTTTTAGCTAAAAAGTAAAGAGGTGGAGGAGGCGGTTAACTGACAAAAATAGGTATGGACCACCCATATGAAGATATATCTGTTTGTGTCAGGTTTCATAGTCCTTAAAACATGCGAAATTACAGATATGTAGTCTACGAAAATTAGCTAATCACGACCACATTCAAGTAACAATTTCTGTACTCATTCATATTATTATATTAAAGATCTATATATAAACGGAGAAAGTTTTTAAAAACTTTTAAGTTTAAGTGGTAATTTGAGTGATATTTTGTGCAAATGAGATTTAGCTAAAAAGTAAAGAGGAGAAGGAGCCGGTTAACTGACAAAAATAGGTATGGACCACCCATAAGGAGATATATCATGCGAAATTACAGATATGTAGTCGTGGAAGTTAGCGAATCACGACCACATTCAAGTAACAACTTTTGTACTCATTCAAATTATAATATTAAAAATCTATATTAAAACTGAGAGGGTTTTAAAAAACTTTTAAGTTTATATGGAAAGGAGGTAGTAAACCGATCACTCCCATTTTTAAGTTTAACCTTCTGTATCTATTTAAATGACCAGGCCAAAACTTTCATCCCGATATCTTAGCAGAAACTGTTTTATTTTTCTTTTTCTATGGAAGGTGGGCGTGATAGTAAACCGTTGACGTTCATTTTCAGAAATTTCGTATCCCACATTTTAAGAATGGCTCACAACAAAGTTCGTTATTACCCGGCTATCCACCCTTTCTACTTTTTCCGCACATGTGGCCCTCAAAAACCTAAATAGATGAAGTATAAGACTTTTTGAAGACCTCAATTTCTAAGACATTTGTTGCCCGAAAATACCTAAGTATATATATCAAGACGATATAGTAATTGGATCATTAAAAAATTCCAGCACAAAATCTCCAACTAAAAATTATTTGTTTGTGTCTTTAATAGGGAAAAATATGCCCCAATGGCTTCACCTTCATCAATCGAGTCCTCTATATATACTAAAACTAATTTTTCATTGCTCAGCAGTATTTTCGTAGGAAATTTATAATGGGTCTTGCTTTCCTTTAATGTCCAGTACAGTACCCATGAATCACATTCCGTGATTTCAATGAATAAATAGAAACGTTTTTATACAGAAATAGCTCCCACTCTCAATCCACGTTAATCAATAAAGAAAGCATTTATTTCTATCAGTTCAAATACATGTGTTACCATTCAAATGAATTGGAGTGTACATAACTTTTATTTGTATGTACGAGTTTAAGAATATGATAGACAATCTATCATTTATTGTAACTAGTATAAACAATAACCACAATAATAACAACAATTCAGAGTTGCTGAAATGAAAATATAACTTTAGAAAAATTGTCAAACATAAGTAGTTGCTCGTCTACATATTTGACATTTCTTCTACTATTTGCAGTGCATAAATTCCTCAATGTAAGCTCATTCAAAACAAGAAGATCGATTGTATTTTGATCAAATAGAGATGATGGGATAATAGCTTTGGGTAGTAATCTCAAATAGCTAAGAAAATACAAAGCTACTATGCTACTACATATATAGTAAGATTATGGAAATACTTATTCAAATAATTGTCGAAACTGTGAGTAGGTAACTCAACTGTTTTTACTATTGGTCATTGAAATGTTTGCGGAATACCATATGCAAAAATAAATTGCTTTGTAAAATATCAAATTGAAATTCATTGCAACAATGCAACAAAAAACTACAAATCTCAAATACCAACCAATCATTTTGCATATTAACTTACCAATAAATTATTTTTAAAAATATTTACGCTTAAATAAATCAAAAAATATTACAATGGCAAATAGTATTCTTGCAAATACTAAATAATAGGTAGTAATCTTGATAATGTAATATATTTAGTTTTTTTTTAAATATTATTTCAACATTTTTTTGCTTCCGGTATTTGTTGACTCGAAGGCTTTAAATTTAACTAAAGATTTGTCTATATCTTGCAAAAATTACAGAGCCTTATATACATACATACAAGGTGTTCCAAAAGTTTAATGAAGGGAATAGAGAAAACATGTTATATATATTTGTACATTAGGTAATCGAAATGAAGAATGATCAAAATGCATCGGAGTTGATCTACTGCATTTATAGTATTCGTATTTGAAAAATGGTCTATATATATGAAGATGATTCGAAAAACTATAGTTATGGTGGTCGCATTAATCAAATCTTTAGTGGTAAATCAAGAAAGAAAGTGTGTCGAAAGTTGCCAAAAAAATAAGCTCGAAAAGATAGATTCCTTTGATTAAAAACAGTAACTATTATCGTTAATAATCTTCGGAATTTAGACAACCCTTTTGCAGTATGGATTTCCTGTGTGAAGTAGATTTCTTTCATTTCGAGGGTTTTCGGTTACTGTCTTTTCTGATTTCTCTTTTGAAAATCTTTAACTCGATTTTCTTAAGTCGAATTGAATTTATGTTTTTTTTATACTTGTCCTACTAAAGTTAAGCTTAGTTATTAAAGAGAAACATGTGGAAAATTTCTTTTTACCTTGTAAAATAAACTATTATTAACAAGCTGGCAATTGCTAGAATGAAATGCAAATCTATTGTTGTATTGATTTGTATTCATTAGTAGTAATTTTATGAGCTGCTAAAGCTTAGCTTTGCAAATATCAAAAAGTTTGTTTAAAACCCCTTCAGGGGAAACTATAAAAAACTGCGCTCAATGGCGTAGTCAGTTACAAAAATTTGGGGAGGCCTAACCAATTCGCTGTCGATGTAATAACATACTTTATAACATTTTTATTAGATGCATTACCCGCATTAATAAGATTAAGCTTTAGAACTAGACAACGATACAGAAAATAGTAATAAAAGTAGTTGGAACGCACTTGTATATCCAACAGAGGATTACGAGTGACTTAAATTACTGATGAAAATGCCAAAATCTGTAATATTCCTTCAAGCTTGTGAAGATTTGAAAATAATCACCGTCATGCTTCTCGATTTTTCTTTCTCTTTTCTTTCGCCATATTTTGTATATTAACGTCCATCAGGATGAATTTACTCTTTGTTTAAAAACAAATGGAGTGCATCAGTTTCTCGCTCTCTCTCACCTCTCGTTCTCTCCTCTCAACTGTACCGATGTAAAATGCTTTAACCCTCTACATGGCAATAAGAAAGCTGAAGTAAATATTTGAGATCACAGCGAGGTAGCTCAAGACCGGTGTGCTAAACTTTTCTCCAACTAGAGCTAAATAGAAAATGGAAAAAAGTTTCTTTCCCTCGACATTGCCTATTTAAGTCGTTAATACAAAAGTTGATGAATTGCCCAGAAAAGGACCACAACATTGCCGAGGTGTAATTAGTTATAATTACCCACCCTGGGCAAGGGATATATTTTCTTATTGCTTGGAATTCGCAAAATGAAGATGAAGAAAATTATCCAAAACATAACTTTTCAAAACCAGAAAGAGGCTTAAAAGTTCTTACGTCTCAGTCCCTTTGAATTACCCAAAATACGGTAGAAAACCCCTTCTTGATTTTAAAGACATCTGCCCAACTTCAGCTAGAGTATAACTTAGTTTTTTTAAATGAAGAGATCTTAATGATTGATGGATCCATTCATACTATTCATTTACAGACATATTGAGGGTTAAAGTACATGTTACATGTAACAAGTTTTAAACAAATGCGATTGCACAGTTTATGCCCAAAATTAAATTTCAGTAATTCATCGTAACTATAAACATGTAACAGTAGTAAAACATGCTTTCTTGGGTTAAACGGAGACTCGGTAATATAATGGAAAGCTATTAATTTAAATTGAAATACCATTTTAGTTATAATTTCAATTATGTCATCAAATTCTTCGTCATACATTCGGAACTAAGCATAGCCAATATATGCACGTAGTTTGCATATGACTTAAAAACCTCATTCGAAACCATTAAAAATATTTCGCAGACAACATGTCTGCATTTCAATTTGGCATATTTATATGATTATATGCAAATATATTTACATACACATACATATATGCACGCTATTTTTTCCAACAGCAACATTCAATTGCCACTTTGTTGACTGACTGGTTGCAATTGCAGCTGCTGCCTCCGCTGCTGCCGTTGCTGCTGCTGTTGCTGATAAATGGGAGCAATAGGTTGTGTGTTGGATTATATTCCAAGCGTATAAACACATTCATAGCTATAGTTAGTCAGTCAGTCAGCCAGTCAGTCAGTCACCATATTGTACCCATATACCATGTATGGGTCTATGCATGATGCATTCATGCATTCAAAACATTCACACAAAATACTGTGCCATCATCATCTCAAATGCTTTGATGTGGCTGTGGTTGTTATTGTTGTTGTTCTTTTGCTGTTGCTGCTATGGCGGCGGCGTATTTTCATATCTCCCGCTTGACATCTAAAAGAGAGGAGCAACAGTTGCTAGTTACACTCTGGATATAGTTGCCGGATATGTGGTGTGAATTGTTGCATATATGAATTCACAATGTATGTATGTAGCTGAAAAACGTTGATGGTGGCATATAAATACTTAGTATGAAACGATAGATGGAATGAGCAATGGAAGGTTAGTGATGGTGGCATGAATGGATGGATAGTTGAATGTTGATGGCGCGCGGTTTAGACGTCAAACTTGATTGTTGTTAGCAAAAATTTAAGACAATTTTTTTATTGTATTATTTTTTGTTCTTTTTTTGTTTAACTATTTGGCATATGTGGGTCTCTTGGGTGTCAGTTAGTTGTAACCTTATTTAGGTCGAAAATAGGGCAATTTTCCATTTTTCATTGTGTGATGCCGATTTTGGGTGGCATTTTCAATTTCCTAACAGCTCTCTATGCATTTATGTGAATGTGAATGTTTTGCAACGTAAAATTGTTATTGATGGATATGTAGCAAAGTGAATTAAATGTTGATGCAAGTTGATGGCATTGCATAGAAATCAAGCAAAGTTCAACAAGGTCTTTCGATTTTGCTGGCAATTGTTAGTTAGGTACTTTAAAATATTTCAAGTAGTTGTGATAGTTTAATTTAAATGAATGCCGTAAGTGAAACTTGAAGATAGTTACCTAGATTTATTTAAATTGAAAGGAATTGAGCTTTGCAGTTTGGGTCATATTTTCTTATGATTACTAGTTTGCTATTTTAGTTAGGAAAATGGAGAAATCGAATTTTGCATCCAATTTTTGTTAACCGTATACAAAATTCGATGTTATTAAACTTTTTTTTTTATAATTGATATGGAAAATTGTTCACACTTCACAACTGACTGTCACCAGGAATCGAATATCGCCAATAGTCATTTAGTCATTGTGCAATTGGCGAAACCTCAACTGCATTTAATGTGTAATGAAAGAGATTAGTAATCCTATTCTGCCCAACACATCAATAAATTCGTTACATTGGATGTTTCCATGGCCGGGTGTTCTTCCCAGAGAAACAGATTTTCTACTCGAAATTTTGTTGAGCTTGGCAATAGTTTCGTCCACGTCATTCCCAAAAATACTTCCTAGGATCCGGTAGTTTAACATTTACTGTTCATCACACTATTTCCGATTCGAAAGATAATTGTTTTAAAAGATCTGCATTCAATCAGTTTTGCATCTCACACCAATCGGCTGGTGTCCCTTATGTTGCTGTAGGCTACGTAGACGTTTCGAAGGACTCGCTCTCAACTATCATGCAATAGTCTGACAATGCTTAGGTATATCAAATGGGCCTTTCTTAAGGCAATTTGGGTTCGACAAAGACTTCCAAGTATTTTAAATTTTTAGAGAGTTGTATTATTTTCCGGTGCGTAGTGATTAATGTGCTGGACCGCTATGCTAGGTATCCGGGTTCGATGCTAGGTACGATCAAAAATTGAAAATAAAAGAAATTTAAACGGCATCACCTCTTGGCAGGCAATGGCAAACCTTACTCTGCTGTTCGAACTCGCTATTGAATAGTAGGTCCACGGTTGCCACTTTGGTACAATTCTACCAAAACTGGTACATTTTTTTCCATTTTTCTGTGCTTGGTACATCGGTACATGTTTTTAAAATCTGGTACATTCTGTGGGCAAAGTTAGCTTTTATAATAATTAAGAATTGTAAACTTATTTTCAAAATATTTTTTGTTGAAAAAGGTAAAATTTAAATATACATAATATATAATGCTTTCAAAAGAATTCTGTGTCGGACGGTAAGAGTCTCATTATATCTAGTCGGCCTATGACTGTTTTTAAAATACAAAATATATTTTAATTAATGTGTTACTTGTTAGTCTGGTGTTCCGCCCAATTTTTAAAGTTATTTCGGGAATTTTTTATTATAACAAAATAAAATACAATTATTTCATTTTTTGTATATGTTATTACTGACATCTTTAATTGCACAAAAAAAAATTTTTGGAGTTTATTTTAAGATTTTTTTTTTAGCTTTTTTTTACTTCCAATGTGGATACCTAGAAAAAAAAAGTGTGGGTCTGGCCCGGGTTTAAACATTTTGATTAAAAACCAACAAAATCGCGTTGTTTTCTGTTGAAAATCGTTGTAAAAAATGATTAAAAATAAACAATTCTACTACCTGCTAGAGCCATTGGCGTGTAAAATAATATATTAAAAGTTCAGTCCAATCAGTTCGATAGAATTCTCTTAGACCCCTGGGCCGGTCAAAAAAAAACCTTGTTTCGAGAAAAACGTGTTTAAAGTTTTAACGAGAGATAAAGTTTACTTTCAATATATTGTACTTTCGAAATACATTTAAAAAAAATACTCGATTTTTTGAAACTCGAACACCAGACTACATCCTTAATAAATACCATTTAATGTTACTTATTATATTGGTACATTTTTTCCCCATTTGGTAAATTTTTTGGTAAATATTGGTACAAAATAAAATGAGTTAGTGGCAACCGTGAGTAGGTCCTTGCATTCGTGTACAAATATAAATCGTACAAAAAGAATGGATGTTAAGAACTCAGACTAGGCTAGTTGCCAATGGGCTTTTGTATTATAAAAGAAAAAGAAAACAAATTAACTGTTCAAGAGGTATAGCAATTAACTAACGCTTCTTGGTCCGGATTGATAAAAAAGTTTAAAAAATTCAATGATTTATTAAGGGGGTATTCTAGTGTAGAGGAGTGAATTTTAGGAGGAGTGCCGTAAAAAAAAGCAATCAATATTTTTACTATCCATTTTTTCATGAGTTATTTATTAACATTACAAAAATACAGAAAAAAATTAAAAAATAGAAAAAGTTGAAAATTCCAAAAATGAGCAGCTGATGAAGTGGGGGGTCTCAAAAAATTGACACGTGACCATACCCACGATTCCAACCCTCCTAGGTTAGGTTAGGTTGGAGTGGCTGTCGAGAGACACACTTAGACCTGAACGGCCCATTGTGATATCACATAGTTGGACCTACAGTTTAACGCCGATTCCGAACGGCGGTGTGGCAATTTTTTATCGGCTTGGTGGTTTTGCCATTACCAACCAATGTGTGTACTTGTACACTATCTTATAATTCTCATACACTTCATATTGATAGTGAATATAAGAAAGTAATGAAAATTAACCACCAGAAGAAGACGGGAATCGAACCCGAACCTCCCAGATGAAAGTCTAGTGCACTATCCACTAGGCTATCGAGGTCGTCCCTAGCAAAAAAAATTTTCACCCTCCTAGCAATCTGAAAAAAAATGAAAAAGATTATTAATCTAGAGTAATGGCGCAATGTCCGGAACTACGGAAAAGTTGAAAATAATTTTTTGTCTGAAAAAAAACAATTTTTGTACCACATTTTTTGACTTTTTCGAATTTTTTAAAAATTGAAATTTGGGGGTGCGGACATAGTCAAAAAATTTCAAGTAAATCGGTCCAGTAGAACTTGAGAAATCGTGGGTATCGTTTTGAAAAGTTTCGAGAAAAACGCGTTTAAAGTTTCGCGTCAAGTATTTCGCAGTCTAAGTCAGGAAATGATATTTTACACTTACATTTATTTAATCTGCCATTCTTGCTTCATACATCAGGCCTTCCTCAACTTCGAAAAAACTATTTTCCTCGATTCTCTCTTCCAACCGAGCAGTTCTGGCCTCCTTTGATGCGCTGGATGCTCGTATCTCGGAGCGGTCAATCCGGGCGTTGTCTCGTTTCACAACAAATGAATGAGCTTCAGGACCCATTTTAATTCCCATAAGCGTCATCATTTTTAAAATAGGAATAAAGCCTAAATATAAAAGATACTAGTCCCCAGTTGTTATTGTATTACAATATATATATAAATATAAAGGAACAAAAGGAATTACTGAGAAATATGGATTCAGGTAGAGTCTACCTTACAGACAGAGTCTACCTACATTGCAGTCTAATGTCTTTTGTTCGATTAGTTCCGGCCGAGCCGGTTCGGATGCCGCGTCAGCAAAATCCATTTCAACTACTTCCAATTTTTGAATTCTTGAAAAAGCAACTTTTTCACTTTAATTTTTTAAAATATCTACCGAACTTTTTTCTAGTTTAGTTGATTTTATTTAGTTGCTTCAGGCTTTGCAGTTTTCTGACCTTTCAGTTTCCAGTTTAAAAAAATAATGAAACTTAAGGCGCAATGGAGTATTTAATGGAAAGGTTGATTTTTTGTTTTTATGTGGATGAGACGTTATAAATGTCTAGCACATCGTCAAAATTGTCGTTGAGCCAGTAATTATTACTATTAGTGAGCATTTTAGAAAATTATTTTCAATATTGCGATATGAGATAATTTATTATTCAAATTGTTTTATCTAAAAGGCATACATACATACATGAGAACTTTCTGTGGCACAAAAAATAATTTTTTTTTTACCAATACACGAAAACCTTCAAAACGTTTTTCGCCAATTTTCCAATTTCAAAAATTAATTTGCATGGCATTCTGCTAAATAACAACAAGGGAATTTAACTTCTACCCATCCAAAACAATGAGGCATTTCAATCATCACAGTAATTTATTTTTCAATTAACAATTTCCATTTTACAAAGAACAAAACAAAACAAAACAAAAAAAAAAAAAATGTCATATGTCAAACATAAATAAAAAAAAATTTTGCAAATTTCACAACAAAATATAAAAAAGTGACAAATTGTAGTAGATGCCCTCACCCATGCCAAAAAGAAAAAAAAAATTGGCTGCGAGCATTTCATGAGTACAGGCTGACGGACAGAGACGACGCATTCAATTTACAGAAACCACAGCAAATTAATTATCCCAATTACAGGACGCATTGCTTCACATCATTGTGGTCGGGCGCTTCGGATGTACACATAGTAATTTAATAAAAAGAAATGCCGAAAGTAGTAAATTGCTTTGATAAAAAAAGTACCTTTAAAAAAAGTGGTAGGAAAGTACTAAGTGAATGCTAAATGTACATATATTTTTTATACATATGTAGTAGAATAATATAAAATTGTATGTAAAACCCTTTGTGCATTATTATTGTAAATTGAGTGTGACGTGCGCCTCATCAAATATGAATGTGTGACATATAAGTAGTTAATATGACAGGCAGTCAGACAGTATAATTGTATTTGAGAGATTATAATAAGTTTTGCCTGCGCATGTAACATGCAGCGGCCGCAAAGAAATTAATTGACAATTTGCATTATTTCTGAGAATTGAGGAAGAGATTTAGGGAGTCAAAAGTTAGTTTAATAGTGATGGTAAATACTTCACATTGGCCGGAAAGATCAATTAGACTCCAATGGAAACTGAGAAATGCTCTGCTTTGGTAATGAGATTTTAAAATAAAGGTATCTCAAGGCATACACCCTGTTCGGGACCAATGTCATTTTCTTGGATGAATAGTAATTCCATTTTCTAGCAGGAACTTAAAATAATGATTATCTACATTTGAAAATCACGGGGGAAAACAGGGTCTAGATAAAAGTTTAAGATGATTTTGTGCAGCTTTCAGGGATTCTTTCGAAATATGGCATGATTTGTAATTGTAATTTTTATGGATTTCACTGTGCAACAATTGGATGCTTTACAAATTCAGATGGCGGATGGACAACTTTTAAAGGGTAACTCGGGGTCGCTGATTCCGACCCTGTTCTCAAGTTTTCTCTATCTTGTCTCGGAATCAGGCTATGGGGGCCAAAACCCATAATTTTGGTATACCCGGACCTTGTGTACATGTTTCATAGCTAAGAGGAAGTTATTTACCATGGAAGGAAGGATAAAACTACTTAGATATAAATACTTCACCAACCCCTCGTACTCAGCATTTTGGGTGTTATCTGAAGCCGCTATTCGATATATGTTTATATCGGGTAAACGATCGCGAAACCTATCATTGGGTTTTGGAAAAAAGCTGGAGTCAGCGAAGGTTACCTAGGTTCTACTGTTTTTAAAGAATTTAACCACTGAAAAATAATTTTTTTTGCATAAAAAATAATGAATAAGTTCAACTTTTTCTCAGAAATTAATTTTTGCTGTAATGCCTTTATACTGAATTTACAGTTAAAAAATCACAGTTGGGGAAACCGAAGATCAAAATAACCTAGGTCTAACTTTTCTTAAGAAATTACCCCTGGCTTTTTTTTAATAACACCTTTATACTGGATAACCAGTAAGAGAAATAATAAAAAATCTGCAGAGAAAATATTTTCCATAAAATATTGTAGGAGTCTTTGAAAGTCATAGGATGCAGTTGTATGAGATCGATAGACAAATTAAGGAGTGAGATTGAAAAAATCTTAACACACGTTTTACCTAATAATTTTTTTGGGCGTAAAATTTAAAAATTTCTTTGAAAAATATATCAGTTGTTATTTTTAATGACAAACATGTTGATTTATTGTGAGTTTGATCAAAATGAGTGAAGAAAAAGAAGTACGTCTTAAAATTATTCAAAATTTTCAAAAAAAACCCAAATTGGTCCTACAAAAAATTGGCCAAAGAATTCAAGATCTGCCGTCAAACTGTTTCCAATGTTATTAAACAGTTTCAGGAGAATTTGACCATCGATAGGAAACCTGGTTCGGGAAGAAAACAAAAACCACATGATATTGGGAAAGTCAAGAAAATAGAAAGCATATTGAAAAGATCTCCAAACACATCTGGTAGAAAAACTGCCCGGTTAGCCCAGTGCTCGGACTATTTGGTGCGAAAAGTTAAAGCCAATACAGGTTGGAAAACATACAAAGTCCAAAAAGTTCCAGACAGGAATGCTGCAAAAAATTTAGACGCCAAAAGTAGGGCTCGGAAATTAAAATCGAATTTCATACAAAAATATTCATGTTGTATAATGGACGACGAAACGTATGTACTGGCAGATTTTACGCAACTTCCGGGTCAAAATTTTTATGTTGCTGATGCTCGAAGAAATGTCGAAGAACACTTTAGAATCCAAAAGAAGACAAAATTTCCTAAAAAATCCCTGGTATGGCAAGCTATATGCAGTTGCGGCAAAAGAAGCAAATCATTTGTTACAGTGGGCTCTATAAATACCGAAATATACATCAAAGAATGTTTAAAAAAAAGTCTTCTTCCTTTCATAAGAGAGCACAATGTGTCCACATATTTTTGGCTCGATTTGGCATCGTGTCACTACGGCAAGAAAGCTCTGGAGTGGTACCAAAGTAATAACATAGTTTTTGTACCAAGAGAGGCCAATCCTCCAAATTGTGCGGAGCTAAGACCAGATATTGGGCTCTTGTGAAAAGAAACTTAAAGATCACGAAAAAGGTGCCCCAAAATAACGAAGATTTTAAAAGGAGATAGGCAAACTGTTCCAAAAAGGTGTCTGAAACAACTATCAAATCTCTAATGGAAGGCTCACCAGAAAAGATCCACGAGTTCATAAATACTGGTTAGAACTATAAAAGTTATATTTTTCTGTAGTGTGTAAAATATTATCAATTAAATAAAAAAAAAAATCGAAACTCTAAAATCAACCGTTTAAAAATTATTGAATTTTATAGATGTTAAGATTTTTTCGATCTCACTCCTTAGAAAGAGTGAAAGAGTACCCCCGATAGTAACTTGTTTAAAGATTATCAGACAAGCCAATCCTGCTGTTACTGCTCAGTAACTGATGTGGCTATGATATCCTCAATACTTGGGTGGTAATGCCTCAAGTATTTCTTCTTCCTGCGAGTGAGGGCCTCGCAGTGCATTAGGATGTGTTCGGATGTTTCTTTGTCAACTTTACAGAATCTACAAATGCTGACCTGACTTAAACCTAAGTTTTTTATATGCTCAGCCAGTTTGCAATGCCCTGAAAGGAAGCCCATTATTAACCTCAGTTGACTCTTATTGAACTTAAGACAGAGAGCTGCTCTGCTGGGGTCGTATTTCCCAATTAGTAGCTTCGACTGTTTTAGCTCTGGAAGAAGTCCCCAGTAGGATGATCTGGTGTTTTGTTCCTCTTCTTTTAACATGCCTTTTAAGGTTGGAATTCCTCTACCTAACAAAGGTTCTGGACCAATGAAGTCTGGGTAGCCAGAATAAAGTCTCCTTATTAGTCTTGCCTAATGTGCTTAGGAGCTCTTGGCATTCACATACTAATTCTAAGGAGATCTCAACTGAATCTAATGCTCTGATAGCAGCTTGACTATCCGAGTATATTATTATTTTTTTGCTTTTTGTACCCACGTTCATGGTTGAACTATGCACAGAGCCGTATGGCAAGTATCTCTACTTGGAAGATGCTTGGCGTTCTTCCCATTGGCTCCGAGTGTTTGGTTTTTTGCACCCGTTGCTTCGTTCGTTCTCGATTCGTCAGTGTACCATCTGAGTGTGGGTTGCATGAGATGGATACAAAGATGATGATTGTAAATAATTTTGATTCATTCGAAAAATCCAATATTGGACTAAGACGTTTCTTCTAAGTTTGAATTAAGGTGATTTTAACCTTCAAAGACTCCTACTTTTTTTTTTGTGGAGAACATTTTTTCCGCAGATTATTTATTTTTTTGTTGATTGCTGTTGCACTGCATAATTATATACTATATAAGGATTAAAAATAAAAATTGGTGTTCATTGGTAATATTGAAGAATAAAATCAAAAATCCTCATAACTTGTATTCATTTCTTCAGCTCACTGCCATCACTGATGCCAAATTCTATTGACTTCAATTAATAAAAATATTGCTATTAGGTACGTTGTTGAAGTATCTCCAGAAACAAAAAAAAAAAACTTATGGTCTCAAAATCAACTTTAGTGTTAAAATGGAGATACAAGGTTGAAGAACTAGTTCTATTTTTTTTCACACAAACTCGCTGAAAACTTATTTTTACCGGGATTCTTATGCCATTTTATATAAGGTAAGTGGTTGAAGAATAGAGGTAGCGATATGTGGGAATAACTAAGAAAATTTATTAACTAAAATGTTTGTCATATGTAAGTAACTATGTATGAAATATGATTTATATACAATACATCATTAGTAAATAATGCAGCAACTAACAACAAACAGTCAAACAAGCAAACAAACAAAACTGTATGCAATTGTTGAATTGACAACTTCAAGTTGTTAACAAATTGATTGCACGCTTCATCAAGCGCTAAGCTCGCTCAAACATAATACGAAACATGAACATGAAACCCACACATCATTTGAAGTAAAACTCGGATCAGCTTAAAGCAAATACTCTAACTTTAACAAGCGCAAATTAAGTGCTCCAAGGGAGCGAGCAGCACACAAAAATCCTTTCACTTTTCTAAAAATATATTTCTTGTTGTTATTACAAAGTGCAGATCTAATCTTTTATGGATGAAGCTAACAGCAACAACAACAAAACATAGAAAAAAAAAACCAAATGAAGTAGCTACAATTTAGCGTGAATCGTGCAAACGCAGCAAAAAAACAAAATTAAAAAAAAAACATAACAACGTTATGCTGATTCTACAATGCAATGACAAAAGGTGAGAGCTGAGAAGTTGGCGGAAGTGTAGCGAGGCAGGGAATTGCCAGTCATGCTGTTGCTGCTGCACTGAAGGAATGTGGTGGACTTCTTTTTTAAAGGTTTTTTTTTTCTTTCTTCTTCCTGATAATATACATTGTGTGGCATTTGAAAGCAGCATAACTAAAATGAGCGTGCTCCATGATCATTAGCAGCAATACATACGAATCGTAAGGTGAGCATTTACTTTGATGAGTTTGCAGTTACAGTGTTGTGCAGTTTTTGTATGTGCGCTTCAATATGTGTACACATGTTGTTCATACTTCATAGATGCCAATTGTTAGGCAAACACCCACCCACATGCATATATTTAAGCTTCTTAACAAGCTGAGATTTAAATATTTCTTCTTTCAATTGCAGTTGTATTACAATTATTTGGCCAAATAACTGTTGTTCATCAGCGGGAAACTGCTGAATCATGAGCGCCATTTTGCATTACCAACTTTCCGACCTATATTTGTTATGATGCTCAGTTAAACCGTTAACACACTTAGCCATGTTAAAATGTTATTGTATTGCATTCAGTATTGTATTGCCAAACCTTCAATAATAAATCAATTTTCTTTAGCAGTTGCACGCATTTTCTACTGTTGCACTCTGCTCTTTCTTTCTACACAATTTAGTTTCTTTTTACGTATCATTTATTTCATATCATTTCAACAGCGGATGCTGCTAATGTGCAACAACAGCCACCACAGAAACAACAACAGTTCCACATCCATCGATCGCATGTCTTCTTCTTTTTTGTTTTTGTTATTTAGCTAAAGTTTCTTAATTCTGCTTGAGCTTGCTTGCTACCAATTGTGAAAATTGTTGCAAGAAAATCTTTTTTTTTTCTTTTATTTTGTTTTTGGATTAACGCATTCAACTCAATTGCCCCTTGCATCAATTGCAAATGTGTATGTGATTATTTTATATCACTGTATTTTATTATACAGTAATTGGTGGAAATATGGGCACTAGTCTAGGAGAAAATGGGCTTCAACTCAAAAATATTATACTTGGTTCTGGCTCTTTAGGAGTTTCTGTTCCAAGATTTTCTTAATAGGGGGAGGTCAGATACATATTCAGCCCCCCCCACCCTCCTCTTCCTCGCTACTATTTATGGGGGAGGTCAGAAATCTGTTCTGCGATCCCACCCCCTCCCCCCACTTGGATCCACCTTTGCTCGCCATTGCTTCATTCTTTACCTTGACGATTAGAACTTGAAAACTCGGAGTACTAGTCGCAATGTGAAAATAATTTAAGTTTTTTTGGCCTCGAAGATTAAAACTAAAGAATTCAAAGTACAAATCACAATATAAAAGTTAATGGATCTTTCTTGACCTTGAAAATTGAAACTTGAAAGCTCGAAATACCAATCACAATTTAAAAACAAATGATTTACCTTTACCTTAAAGATTAGAGCTTTAGAGTACGAATTCTCTACCAGCATCTGGCAGTTGGAAAATAACCGAAATAATAATTCAAAAATTTGTATTAGGTCTCAACTTTGTAGCATAGCTTTAGCCGCTTGACCTGATACTCATTGAGCTCATTTACGTATACACATCGTTTTTACAATAAGATTCTTTCGTCATAAGTACATTGTGGTTCAACATGGATACAAAAAGAATAAATTTTTTTGGCCATCTTGGATTTCCATGTTTCCTGAGCACTTTCCTTTAACCTAATCAATCCTAGGTTCATATTTGTATCACTTACTTTATGTATGAATAATTTTATTCATACATATGTATCAGCAATTCACAGTTGCTATAATGACATATCTTCATACAAGCATTTGTACATATGTACGAATCTAGTAGAGCAGCAATATAAAACTATGAAAATGTGTGTTCACTAACAATTTCACCTACAATCAGCAACATTTCCTTTTTTCCACATATAATTAATTCCCACCCATAATTTTTAATAAAGACAATTTTCATTTGCGCCAATACCAATAACAGCAACCAACAACAATTGCAACAACAGTTGTTATAAATACAAGATTGCATTGAAAGAACATTTCAATTTGCACAATAAAAGTACAGCAATTATTGAAAATACTTGAAGAATAAACTTTAAAGCAATGAAGTTTTATCAAATTTAAAAGATTATTGCTGTTTCCTGTTGGCTACATTTTCCAATAATAACAAGCAATAAGTTGAATTTTTATGTAAAAAAATACGCATATGGGTAGTATTAAGATAATTGTGTTTTAGTCAATTTTCAATCAATACATCACTGCCAGTGAAATGGTAGTGGTAAAAGAGTACTTTACTTCAATTATAACACCAACAGCTGGTTACTTTTCTAAATTGCAAATACTGGAATTTGTCTTGCATATATGTTATCTGCTATTTACACATTTCACTCAAAACTTTGCCGACTTAAAATTTAAGAAAATATTCGAGTTCAGTTAATTAGATTGTCGGATTCTTTCCAGGTCTGGTCGTTTCTTTATTTACAAGATAGAATCTATTAATCAATGTTCGGACTAATTGGCTTCCCTGCTAGTCATTGT
The DNA here is from genome assembly GCA_963691655.1 of Toxonevra muliebris. Taxonomy (NCBI): domain Eukaryota; kingdom Metazoa; phylum Arthropoda; class Insecta; order Diptera; family Pallopteridae; genus Toxonevra; species Toxonevra muliebris. Next base: position 21,772,421 of record OY829326.1, read on the forward strand.
GCGCTGACCGCATAGCAACGCTACAAATTAATCTGTAGCAATTTAACTTTTTCGGGACCAGAGGAGATAGATAGCTCAAAACCCAACTAGGATTTGCATTCTCTGACCCTCTCTCTTATAATTATGCATCAAAACAAATGTTATGGAACTCTGAAGACCTAAGCTTTCATAAGCCACCGGCAACCCTGTAGACCACAATGGAGATTTTTTATTAACTTTTTTAGTATATTTTTATTAGATAAACAGGCAAAGACTTTTAGTATTAATTCTTCACTTAATCCTTTCTTGCTCTTAAAGAAACTAAAAGTGATTTAGTAAAACCATTTTATTGTAAAAAGTTTTTGAAAAGTTTTTAATTAGGATTTTTGGCTCACCGGGATCCAAGCAAAACTTAATTTAAAAAAAAGTAAACTAAAATTGAAAAATATGGGGAATTGTGTTTGATCATATAGTTTTCTCCAAAACATATTGAAAATTTGTCGTATTTGGACAAACATTGTAAAAATTGTGAGCGATTGAATACAGATAAAAAACAGATATTTTTTTTGTGTTACTCCATTGTCATCAATTTGATAATTATTAATAATAACTAAACCGCTGTTAATTCTCTTTTCAATGAATAAAAACTTATTAAAATCGGTGCAATAGTTTTTGGAAAAAAGTGAAAAAAAACGAATTTTGAGTCATTGGTGGCCAATGGTCCCGAAAGGGTTAACGATTGAGCGTCGTCACTACATACAACTGTCTTGCGATTTTATAGCGTTTTTAAAAGCGTACATAGAGGCTAGATTTAGAATTTACTTGGACCGTCCGGCCGACAGAGTAAACAATCACAATATAAAAAAAAATCACATTAATCTCCTTGATTAGAATTTTCCCCATAACCAAATTTAGAAAAGACTCTGATACTTGGATGAAGCCCGCAATAATATTTCAGAATTATTATAGTCTCGGCCCTTTACCATTGCATTAACCCATATGAGAAAATTGACGGGCCTACATTTAATCTCGCAGGTGCGCCGATACTAGACTGGAACTCCCTACTTTGTTAGTCTGTTATTAAAATAGCATCGGTTTTAGACCGTTTTTCCACGGCCTATACCGTACCGGTATTGAATTTATAGCCTCACCAACAAATCAAAAACAAAAAGCAAATTCCAATATCAACGACCAACCACTGGAGTGCCAACATTTAATTACCTGGGCAACAACTTTAGTCCAGAGGGACAAGCGTCTCTGAAGATCAACAAAGCATGAGAAGTATTTTCCCAACTGCATAAAACCCGTAAGGCAATATTGCTCAACAGAAGTTCGGGGCTCGGACCACTACGTTGCTGCAGAATATTGAAATATTTGTCTTCAGATGTCTTTAAAATACCAAGAGAATCTGGAAGCCCCTCACAATCTCCAACAGATTTAAATCAAGAGCGAAATAAACAAAGGGAAGTGGAGCTCGATATAAAGAAGTCAGGTGCACTTAGGTGGTAGGTAGAAGTTAAGTCCACTTAGGTGGAGCTCATAAGAAAACCGCTGTGAAAGAAGGCCTTAGTACAATCGATGCCGTGCTACTTATAATCAATCAACCGAACGCTCTAATACAATCGCGGAACTCCGCCAAAACGAGTGTTAAAAGTTGAAAACTCTACAAATTCTTTGTATAGACACTATATTCTTGAAATAGAAGTTACAGGGTTAAAGAAGAAGAATAATGGATTTCCTATTAAAAAAAGGTACGAAAATTTTATTCTTAATAAATCGCAGATTAGTTTCGCTGAATTTCTGATAGTTCTTTTGGTTCTTCCAACAACCCGATTTCAATTTTAGAGACTAGGGCCTTAGCAGAAAAAAAATGCTGCCGTCAATCCTGATTAAACAAACTCTCTGTCTTAAGCTTATATTTTCAATTCACAAAATATTTTTCAAGTTTGTTAATAAGTTTTTACATACTCTGATGATATTCTTGTTCTGATTTCTCATTCTCTTTAGTATCAATGAACTTAGCAGAGTGTAACTTAGTGTATAATGTATATACTTTTATCAGAATCTAAAGTAGTTTTGAGCTGTTTTTATTTTTATCGGTTTGCTATCCAGTTTATGAGCTTTAAAAAAGCTGGTCAAAATTTTCCTTTGAAAAATATTACAGAAGAAAGCAGACAAACTAATGTCTGGACCTCTATGAAAATCTTAGGTGGATTACAGGTTCCTACTTCTATTTTGGATCAATCAGTGTAGTATTGAAGGTTCTGACAGGTTAGAATTTTGTTTTCCTTCAGTGTTGGCTTTCTCCTTATTATATAGATAGAGTAGTTTCTTTACAAAACTATACGAAGTGTGAGGTAGCAGAAGAGTCTTGTGGATTCTGATTGATTCTATTCTATTTCGATTTATTCAGTCCTAGTGAACTTGAAAAGGCTCCAGACTCTTATTTCTACTCGTTATACAAGAGACGCGTTTGAACAGTTGGCTGTAATTTAGTTAAAGATTTGATTTTCGATGGGTTGTGATCGATTACATAACAATTCATACATTTTTCTGTTTTTTTTTTATATTATTCCCACAATAATAGCCACATTACTTTTATTACAACTAAACTCAGCAAGTAAGCAATCAACAGCAGCAGCTACTCGGACAATTTGGCAACGATTACAAGTCAAAATTTATGGGTGTATAAATGCATCAACGCTGATGGCCATCAGTATTCAGCCACAAACAAATATCAATAGATCACTTTTGCAAAATTACAACAGAAGAGACAATTTTGTGTTGGCGTTGCAACAATTGTTTTATATTCAAAATTTTCTGTATGCAACATGTTATAAATTTCATTGCTGTTATTATATTCGTAGTTGTTCCGTTTGTTTGTTGTTTGTTGTTGCATTATCATGGGGCATGATCTTTGTTTTGGTTTCGACACAACAACAAACATAGCAAAGAAAGTTTGTGATTTTTCTACCTACTACAGATGCAAGTGTGGTACTTGCAACCTGTTGTTTTGCTGTTTGTACTCTATGTTACTTGACTTGACTGTCCGAATGTCCAACGAACGATGATCATTCGCATGCTCTTTTTATGTCGCACATTTTGTCAATTGACGACAATTGTTGTTGCTCTTGAATTGGTTACTGTTGCTTTTTCTGCTGTTGTTGTGACTTTTGTGCCAATTGTTACAACACATAGTTTTATTTACATATATATTTTTTTTTTGCTGCTCAGAATTTCTGTTGCTGCTATACAAGTTTTTTGTTTTTCTTTTTGGAGTTATTCAAATTGTTCTTTTTTGAAGAGACAATTGCATTATGTTGTTGATATTTCAGTTACTGTTACTGTTTTTCTACTTGTTGGCTAATGTTGCTTACCTACTCTTTTCAAATAAGTAAGTTGGCGTTAGATATCTATCGTTTTAAATTTTTTTTTTTGTTAACTGTAAAATACCCGCAGTTTTATTAACGATACGTAATTTAATTTTTATAGTCGATAGTAAAATGCAAGCAGTGTTATATGGTATGCACACACACATGCAAATATCAAAAAATATTTACATGCATTTGCATTATAGCTCAGCAGTTATAGCAGATATTCTTTAGTTCATTGCCAATGCAGCAGTTTCCAATGCGTTGATAGGTTCAACTGTGAACAACACATGTGACAGTAGAAGTAACTGAAAACTACAACAATGTGCTGGCTATACATATGAACACACACATATTCATACACTTATGCAAGTATATTAACCCATTTATGGTTATGATGCATCATTATTGTAAAATGTTGTTAGTTCCTAACCCTTACCAAGGCATGCAACACTGAAGGTACAACAATGTAGAAATTCATTAAGTTTTGAAAAAAAAAGATTCTTTATGCCAAAAATTTGTTCAAAATTCAGACCAAAAACCAAACCAAGTTCAACCCAAAACACGGATTAAAATCAAACTAAAAATCAGGTCAAAGTTTAGACCAAAATCAGGATCAAATTCCGACGAAAATTTAATGAAAAAATTAAACCAAAACTGAGACTAAATTCCGTCCTTAAATCAGATCAGAAAATTAGATCAAAATTCAGATAGAAATTCAAATCAATCTTCCTAACAGATTCAGTCCTAACTTCAGAACAAACTGACCGAAACTCAAATCAAATTTAGACCATTAATCAAACCAAATTTTTACCAAAATTTAAATCAACCTCAGACCAAAAAATCGAATCAAAATTAGACCAAAAACAAACTTAAAAATCAGACTGAAATCAAACCGCATATCAGAAGCAAACTTAGATCAAAAACCAAAACCAAAAATCAATTAAAAATTTTAAACCAAATTCCGACCAAAACTCAAACCAAACTCCAAACCAAAACTTAGAGTAAATTTGAGACTAAATTCAGAGGAAAAACAAAATTCATTTCATTTCAAAATTCAAACGAATAATCCAACCAAATTCAGACGAAACTCCAAACCAGACATTGGCCAGAAGTCAGCTCAAAATTCAGACCAAAATTTCAGACAAATGCACAGACCAAATCAAATTCAAAAACCAAACCTCAGACCAAAAATGAAATTCAGACAAAGAGTAAGACTAAATTTATACAAAAATCTGGACCAAGCCCAGGGTGGTAATCGGATAAAAAATTCAGGCTAAAAATAAAGCCAAGAATCAGACGATATCAAAATTTAAAAGTATTTATATTTGTGATAGAGGCTGCTGACTCATAACCTCCCTCTAATTTCGACACTACTAGAAAATTATAATTGCAACACTTAGCTACTATAGCAACTGTTTAAATAAAGATGAAATTATCAAAGACGATTAATTGGAAGGACTTCACAAAATTTTTGCAGACACAATAATTGTTATTTAAAGGTGGATGTAACATAGGTATATTGTTCAAAGTACGCATATGGCGATTATTAGCGAAACTCCAACTTTCTGAAAACTTGCCTTCTACCTAGCCTATCTTATCTCTCAAGGTTTTTGAGATACATTTTCAAATATATTATTTAAAAAAAAAAAAACTTCTTCATATATTCATAGTCACAAGCTTTTTTCAAAAACAAAAACTTTACAACATTTATTTGTTGTGGATCAGGTTAACTGATCTAAAAAAAAGCGGTGCTTGTATTTCGTGCAGTTTGGAAATTATTACTTATGCACTCGTTTTTAAATAGCTTCTTTTTTAATATTATTACCTTAAACTTATTAATTATAATACGTTAAATTTTTTTTTCAGATGTTTGATTTCGGGCGCCCAAATTATATTATTAAAAAATTCGCCAAGAGAATAGCAAAATCCACTGAACCCAAGCAAAATACCAAAAACCAAATATCGCTTAGGTGTACTTAAGACCTCTAAAAAGGGATACACCCACTGCCCGGTGTAGTGATGAACTATATGCAACCAATCAATGTATATAATCATAGAAAGTACATTCGCTGTTAGACCAATTATACGTAGGGGATATTTCCGGAAGCAAGTGAATAAATCCAAAATGGCAAACAGAGCGACATTAGTGTGAACAACGTGATTGAGTAATCTGCAAGAAAGCCTTATAATTTTAAATCAAATCTTTAGGAAAATAACATCAAGCTTACTCGGGAAAAATATCATCTAAAGCTTCGGGAAATACCAATTCACGATCAATTGCATAAAGAAACCAAAAATACAATGTTATAAAATTCGCTAATGGGAAAGCATATGCAGAAAATATAAAGTCTCGGAGTTTGAGCAGCACGGGCGTGCAGTTTGGATGCGCCAACTCATTTGAGCCAAACATGTCATTGAGCAGTGCAATAAAGTGATATAAGGCTTGAATATTCTGTAAAGTAAACAGTTTAATTGAATTTTGAATATTTTTCTTTTCTTCCTTCTAGTTTCTTCTTTACTTACCACATCAATAAATGTAAGATATTTAAATTTTCCTCCCCAACTTGTTTTGTTTTCTTCTTCACTTTCAATGAATGATGGATGATTCACGTGGAACCAATAATAGTAAGCACCATAGGTGAATTGTATCGTACCCACGAAGTGAAGTAGCAAACGTAGGTAATCGTAAATATCCTGTAATTTTAAAATATGTAATGCTTACATATATTAATTTGAATTAAAACTTACCTTATATCTTTGAATGTTTTCTTCACTTGAAGAATCTGAAGCATCTGTGGAATCATAGTATGACCTGCCACTAGATTGAACTTTGGTATATGTTAAATTAATGTTGTTCAACCGATCAGCTGACTGCGACCTTCGTCTTTCTTTTAGCAGCTTTTTAGTCACTATACCCATAGCATCGAATGTAGTTAACAAGATGTTTTCTCACTGCAGTGTATTTTACTTTTAAAATTTCTTTGCTCATTCTGGCGTTGTTTAAACTATAACGCAATCTTTGCTTGGATTTAATTAAAGCTTTTAATAATATTAGTCAATAAATCGTATATTATAATAAAAAAAATTTAAAGTGCAAGTTCAAAGTTTCCAAGACATAATACAATATTTTCAAATCACGTGCTCGACAGATTCATGCATTAATGAATTACACTTTTTGATAAATTATCAAAATGGATAGTTAAGCTCGGGCGTGGCCGGTTTTTAAATGCCCTACTCAGCATCTAATAAAAATATCTCGTTGCTTCAAATTGTAGGTGGGCGTAGTCACTGGCGGATTCAAGATAAAATTTTTAATGCTAGTGTTTTTCAACACCAGAATCGCGATTCCCAGGTTTAAAAATAGTTCCCTCCCCTTGGATCCGCTAAAGGAAGTGGTTATTGACAGATCTTGACAATTTTCACAGCATATATTCTAAAGGCTATTCCAACGAGGTGTGTCGAATTTGGTTTAACTAGTTTCACTACTTAGATCACCCTTGAGATAAATTTTTAAAACTTTTAGAGGAAGAGGTAGAGGTAGAGGTAGACGTAGAGGTAGAGCTAGACGTAGAGGTAGACGTAGAGGTAGAGGTAGAGGTAGAGGTAGAGGTAGATGTAGAGGTAGAGGTAGAGGTAGAGGTAGAGGTAGAGGTAGAGGTAGAGGTAGACGTAGAGGTAGAGCTAGACGTAGAGGTAGACGTAGAGGTAGAGGTATAGGTAGAGTAGAGGTAGAGTAGAGGTAGAGTAGAGGTAGAGTAGAGGTAGAGTAGAGGTAGAGTAGGGGTAGAGGTAGAGTAGAGGTAGAGGTAGAGGTAGATGTAGAGGTAGAGGTAGAGGTAGAGGAGAGGTAGAGGTAGAGGTAGAGGTAGATGTAGAGGTAGAGGTAGAGGTAGAGGTAGAGGTAGAGGTAGAGGTAGAGGTAGAGGTAGAGGTAGAGGTAGAGGTAGAGGTAGAGGTAGAGGTAGAGGTAGAGGTAGAGGTAGAGGTAGAGGTAGAGGTAGAGGTAGAGGTAGAGGTAGAGGTAGAGGTAGAGGTAGAGGTAGAGGTAGAGGTAGAGGTAGAGGTAGAGGTAGAGGTAGAGGTAGAGGTAGAGGTAGAGGTAGAGGTAGAGGTAGAGGTAGAGGTAGAGATAGAGATAGAGGTAGAGGTAGAGATAGAGATAGAGATAGAGATAGAGATAGAGATAGAGATAGAGATAGAGATAGAGATAGAGATAGAGATAGAGATAGAGATAGAGGTAGAGGTAGAGGTAGAGGTAGAGTAGAGGTAGAGAAGAGGTATGTATATAGGTGTATATGTTGTCCAAATATAGAGAGTATAGAGCATTGAAGCGACTCAAATATGCATTTTTGAACTGGAAATATAACCATACCTAAAAAAACTCAGAATATATATGTAACATCAAAAATAAATACTTTTCTGTGTATGTACTTATGTATTTCTATATATGGAAAATTATTTTAAAAAGAAATAAGAATTCAAGAAAATGTGTTCAATAAGTTTCCTGCTTTCATAACATTTTTTATTTGACACAAAACATCTTCTTTATATTGATTGAACTTTATGTTCCTAATACTTAGGAACATAGAGAGAATTTCATTGTATTCGACATAGTGAAAACCAGGCATAATAATGATTTAGTTTTGAGTAAAAAGTTTTTAAAAATGATTTTAATATTTCTTGGATATTTAACGGCCTCTGTTTTATATAACTGGTGAATTTTTTGGCCTTGAGCTCGATAAAAATTCACAAATTATTTTAATTTTTTTTATACTATTGCATTAAATATAAAGAAATCCTAAAAGTATATAACAACTAAAGTCTCCGTTTATGGCAACTCCAAAGCCATAGTCCTTTCATTCAGACTGTTGGTCTTTTAATGAACTGAATTGGCAACTTTTTCTTTTGCAAATACTTTAACTTTTTTTTTCGTTTTCAAAGCAGTCGTAAATAATAAATGGCAACGAGTTTTACTTTAATACATCAAATAACGATTTGACTAAAGAAAAAAAACAACAATTAAATTGCTTATAAATTAGTGTAAAATAACAACAACAATAACTAAAAACACGGAAGTTGAAAGAATTGCTATGTAGAGAGACAAAGAGAGAGAGAGAGAGAGTGAACGAAATAGCTAGGCATTCATTTGGTGCTCTGCAATAATTTGCATAATAAATGAGCTCAACACCATTTTTTGTGGTTGCTTTTCTGCTATGGCGGCGGTCAGTTTTACTTTTAAATTTGTTACACACTTTTGTGCGCTATACTTAGCATTAAAGTTTCATGGGAGGTTAAAATTTATTTTCATTTTCAGAATACACAAAGCCAAGGAGGTCTACATCCAGTTGCGGTCTGATATCAACTGTTAATTAATATTAGGTAAATATACTTCAACATGGTTAGTCACCAACTTCCAGACAAATAAGTATACAGTTTTGTCAGCAGAAGCTTTATCGTATCTGCAGAACTTCATGGCCAAAAATTGGATCTGCATCTCAGATGTAATACGAATCCCATTACTCACATTATTCTGCTTCATAAATGAAAATAGAAGATTGGATACACATAAAACTGTAGACAGACAAGCCCTCGAATGGAACTCATGAGCCAATAAAAGTCATAAAGCGAGATGTTTTAATTTTAAACGTAAATTAACCTCAAGCAGAGTATCAACAAGTCGTTTCAGACCGACTGAAAGACAAACTCAGTTACCTGATTGTTTTGTTTAATTTCTGTGGTAACAAGAGAGTGAGAAAAAATAAAAACGACAAATGCGGCACTTGTCATTTGACAAGTTGCACTTGTGGCATTTTGCACCGCCGTGAATTTGCAATGCTAAATGCTAAATTAAAGCAAAAACAAGTGAACGAGAATTTACTTGATTATTGCAGCAAAAAAGGGGGAAAAAAAGAAGTAATAAAATAAAAATTCGACATTTGCTTTGATTGCATTTAAATTATTTATGTCTACGCGCAACGTGATTTAATTACTTGTGATATGAATATAAAAATTTATACTATTGGGAGTTAAAAAATGATTACGCTAAAATCGATAAAACGGAACAAGTAAAAGTGAACTAACTAAATAGATTTATATTTTATTTTTTATCTAATCAGGATATTATTTTAGTCGATTGCAGACAGAATTGAGCACTGAAAGAAGAACAGAACTTCTTAACAAATGTTTGGGGATTTAAATTCGTTACTAAAGTCTCGGAATTTGCGAGGCATGATCTTCCAGTCTACACGTTATTAACCATGATTAGCGACGGTAAGTGCATAAAACAATGGTATATAAAATTATTATGCTCATGAAAGCAAATGTAATTTTTTGAACTACTGTAACTGAAGTTTCCTATGCTCTATGATATTAATGCCATCCAATATAATAATACGAATACGATGGCAGCACCATTATTGTAGATATTAATATCCAACCTATCTATAACTACATTCATATGCAACTCCCAATGATTGGGTATGTAGTTCTTTTAATAGTGTTAATATATCTACACCAGGCCTGTAATAGTCCATGAGGAACTTCAACCTTAATCTCCTTAATTGCTCTTAGCATCGGCTTTTGTCTTAATCGATTTATTAGCATAACATTTGCATATTTATTTCACATTTCTAAGCTTATCTCGCGTGCTTCTCAATAGAAGTTGTGGTCGGCAAAAAATTAATGTATCACATTGTATTTATATTTGAAAAAAATTTATCTCGCCAGCATATACTGAGATTTATTTAAGATAAATACAAAATGTAGGTATAATATTCTATAATTTATTACAATTATATACTCAGAAACAACAACAATTGCAATAGCAATGGTGAAATCACATAAAGCAAAACAAATTTCCTTTATAACTTTATTATAGGGAATTTTTAAATTGAGAGTACACTGTATGCAAAAAGACAACTTTATAAAAGTGCTACATGAAAAACTGCAACTACAACAAAACCCCATAGTGAAAACTGCAAACAAAAACAACAATAGCATTAGCAAGTATTAAGATACAAAGATTTTTTAGATCAGATATGACCTTAACACACATACATGCATACTAACACATACATGCATTGAAACACCAGCGAAAAGAAGATGAGTCGTTTGGTTGATATCCAAGAAGGAAAGTACTAAGGTATAGATAGATGCCTTTATGTTGGCTATACAGCAAACTCTCGATATATTAACGCTCATGGCTTTAGTCAGAAGCGTATTATAATTAAATGAACTTTTCCTTATTATAGCAAAACATCCCATTGAGCACCTATGTGCTATTTTTGTGCTGCTGAATCCGAAATTTAAAAAAGAATTACTAAATTAGCATCCGTTTTCTTTCTAACCTTAAAAAATCATAAAGAAAGTTTTTTTAAAGTTAGGAAAATCCCGAGTCAACTTCGGAATTCTGAGCTCGGGCTTCAAAATACGTGAAAATTAACTAGTCTGTTACATCGGAGTGCCTATATCTGTTTTATGGGTCGGTGTAATCAACAAATATTTTTTTTCGATATATCGAAACTTCACTGTACATTCTTTGTAATTCATTTGTGTGCAAAACCGTGGCCTTTTGAAACTTAACATAACAACAACAAAAATAACAAGCAACCAAATAAAAACAAGAACTAGATTGTGGTGGCGCGCTTGCATTTGTGAAAAAGGTAAAGGTATTGAATTACGAGCGCCAAAGTACATACAAATAATAATTACGCAGTTGTGGATCTTCATCGGCAGGTCTAAATACATACATATATTTAGCTTTACCTACAGCAAGTGAAACAATTCAAACTTATCAAAACAGTCCCTTTTTCTATATATATTTTACGTCTTAAAAGAACATAGGGTACTATTGATAGATATTACCAACTTTTTCAGAAATAAATAGAAAATAATTCTTTACAGTTTCTGAGAGCTTGAACGTTATGAGCTCTTCTCTACTATAATATTAAATTGATAAACTTAATTGTTTTAGAAAAAACAGTTGGCAAAATTTTGAGAAATAAATTCGGTTTCCAGCAATTAATATAATTTCGTACATAAGTCTAAATTCACCTCCAATATTATATCTGATACCATTTTTACAAGTGCAAGAGTTTTGTAATATAATGGGTTTACTTTCGGCCTAACTGTCTTGTACCGAGATTTAAATTTCAGACAGTGGCTCCAATCTAAAGCGTCTCAGTACATTTCTTTCTTTACAATAAAATGCAAATGCTAAAATTTAGCAGAATTCCGCACTATAAAAGTTGTTTGCTATTTGACAAACATGTACGAACTTATATGATTCTACCCTATTGAAGAGTTTGTTAGCTACCAATTTCAGCTATGCGAAATTATCGGTTTTCCTCTTACACTCTACACCCGTATCGCTAAGGACAGTAACATAGCTCAAGTGCTTTTTTCTGTGTTACTTTCAGTTAGTTTTTAAGTTATTGCATAATTACTATTTATTGTTGACTATCATCGAAATACATCTTAAATTTTGTAGATTCTATTTTGTTATTCATCGATTGGATTATAAGGAATTTTGATTTACAGCTTGAAGACATTTCTTACATAAAAACAATAACTATGAATAGATCTGATAAAAAATCTTACTGGTTGGTCATTTGGAGCATGATTTCTTTTTAGATTTAGTTACAATCTTAAGATAGTATGGCTATAAATGCCTAGAAATCTAGTGAAAAGATTTAGTTAAAACAATTTTATGAAAAAACAATAAAATTCAGACTAAAAATACCGAATGAAAACCTTTACCAGACAATTGAAAATTTAGACTTAAAGCAGACCAATTGCTGACCAAAAATAAAAAAAAATAAACCCAATGTCGGTCCAAAGTCAATCCAAAATTCAGACCTCAAAGCTCCTACCGAAATTGAGACCAAACATCGTCCAAAACTCAGACTAAAAGCTGAAATCACTCCAAAAATTAGATCAAAACTTAGACCAAAACTCAAACCAAAACTCAGACTAAAGCAGATCGAGAGTCAGACCAAAAATGAAGCCAAAATACAGACCAAAACTCAGATCAATATTCAGATCAAAAGCAGACCAATTGCTAACTGAACCTGAGTTCTAACTAAGACCAGACCAAAAATCAACCCAAAATTCAGACCAAGTGCAGACCGAATATCAAACCAAAATTCAGACCAATATTTAAAGCAAAACTTAGATCAAATATCATACCAAAGTTTAGACCCTAATTCAGACCAAAATTCGGACCACAAATCATACCAAAACTTAGACCAAAAGCTGAAGTTATACCGAAATTCAAACTGAAAATTAGATCGAAGCTCAGACTAAAATACAAATACAAGTTCAGCTCAATATTCAAATCAAAACTCAGACTAAAAGCTCAGACCAGAAATGGGTCTGAAATTCAAACCTAATCTAAAAATTACATCCAAACTCAGACAAAAATCTGATCAAAATTTAAACCCAAGTTAAGGGCAATAAAAAATCAAAAGCTATACCAAAAATCTGACAAAAATCTGATCAAAATTTAAATCCAAGTTAAGGGCAATAAAAAATCAAAAGCTAAACCAAAAATCAAATCGAAATTCTGGCCAAAACATAGACAAATTTCAGTTCAAAACTCAAATAAAGAATTCAGACCAAAAGCAGAAATCACAACTAAATTTAAGCCAAAAGTTAAACCATAAATCAGTACAAAATACAGATCAAAATTCAGACTAAAAATGGGTTCGAAACTCAAACCTAAAATAAGTCCAAAAATATTTAAAAAAAAAAACTATTCTAATTTAAATATAGAACTTTTCCTTTAGTCTCCATATCTTCCCTCAGAATCCGCCAAATTTTTTATTACTATTTTTGCTCGTCTCTTAGTTCACGAAAAACGCAAGGGGTCAAATGCCCTGAGCTTGTCCCAAATTTAGTCTTAAGCTTTGGCTTAAGGTTAACCTCAACTCGCGTACATACTTAGTGAAAATATTGGTAAGTTGCATACCTAAGTTATGTCAAGCAGTATTATAAAGTCTGCACATTTACTCCCCTGCTTTTCACTTGAAATATCCATTAATATTTTCTAACCTTCCATTATAGAAATTAACATTTTACAATGGCTTATATAGTATAATAATTGGCGTAGAAAATATTACTGAAATTAATTGAAAATCCCCTTACAACAACAAAAGTTAAGTTCAGTAAACTCACACATGAGAAACACACATGCATTCAATCAAAATGACACCATCGCCATCATCATTATTGCCTACAACGCTATCATCAACATCGCCAACATCCATTGCCATCTTCAATTTCATTGTCAAAATAAACAAAATACATTTTAAATGTTTTCTAAATTGCACACATTGTGGTGTGTGTTTGTGTGAGTGTGTGTGTGTTACGAAAATAAAACGCCATTGAAAATACGCGTACTTTGCTGTTTGAATGGATAGACAGACAATGGGATGATGGTCGGTCACAAGGAAAACTCATGTGAATGTCATGAGTGTCGTAGGTAGGTCTACTACGGGTCGGTCGGTCGGTCGGTTAGTTGACTGTTTGTTGGTAACACATAGCAACATAGTAACATGTGGGAATTGTTTGCATGCTTAAGCGGCGACAATTGATCTATGAGAATGTGTGTAATATGCTTATCGCAGCAATAACAGCAGTTCGTGTACAAAAAGGTCCCAAACAAAAGCAGCATCAACATTCATGAGCTGCTCAATAGCAAACATAAACATCAAAAACAACAGCAATAAAGCTAACCTAAACAATACAATAGGTGCATGGTGAGTGCATCAGCTCAACCATTGCAGAAGATGTGGAAGTAGAAGTTAGCAACATTCTCAAATATCAAACGAAAAACGATTTAATGCTCATTCTATCAAACAACAATTGTGCGTAATGTTGTCGTACAATTGACAAGCGCGCAAATTGTTATGTTTCTAATGCCAATAAAGCAACAACATCAACCTCAAGCAACAATAACAAAAATCACAGATCACATTGTTATTGTTGCTGTTGCTGCTGCTGATGTTTTCCACCGAGTTCTGTGCATTAATTCTTTATTTCTTTGTTGTTGTTGTTGATATTCAATGAATTTTATGCTTGAATTGTTTGATGAAATTGGCCAGGTTCTTGTTGGTTGTGTATCAAATGTTCAATTAAATGACATGTTCTGTCTCTGTTCTGTCTTCGGTTGTATTTATGTATGCTTGTATGTGTGTGTGTAAGTCCCTTACTTTTAATGCATCAGTCACCGTATCCCGACAGTTGTGGATAAACATTTCAATACAATTTGATGTAATATAAAATCGATTTATTTTTACAATTAATTGCGAATCTGTTTTTTTTTTTTTTGACGATCACTAATGTAATTGGAGTTTTGTGCAATTAAGATTTAGTTTTGTGAAAGAGGTGCTGAAACTGCAGCCTACTCTAATAACTGGCGGCTGCTGGATTTTGTGGATAATACGGTGCATGAAGTTAAGAATATGTAATGCTAATTCAGGCAGGTGGGTTCAGGTTTGGTTGCTCAGAGGTCACAGGTTTGTTAAATCTATGCACGAACAGTTCCTTCAAAAAAATTTTAAATTTATAATAACTGAGATATGCAGTCCAGAATCCCAGTCTTCCTCTCACCCTTAGGGCCACTAGTATAGTCATACATGTGAGAGGTTCTGTAAATAGTTATTACGGTCAGAAACTGCCTACCTACTAAACTGATACTTGCTGATAACAATTCAGGAAATTCTGGAAAAATACAGAAAGCTGATATGTCTAATCACAAGGACCACTAACTTTACCTTGCATTTTAATTGTTGGTCACGAATCACGAATCTGTTACTACGAATCTACTAGCGATAAGGAAAATTGTTTTGTATTGTGTTGTTGATTGTAAAATCTGTTAATCGACCTAAAGTACCAGTCCAGTCTCCCTTCCGAATTTGAGTTCTGCACCAAAATCTATCGATGCTAATTCAATGCTGTGCAATGCTGTATATGCCCAGTCATTCTTTTGTACTTTTGTCAGTACTCTACAATGAGGTAAAATATTAGCTGATAATTCCTCTTCCTCGTTGCAGAACCTATATACATATTGAGCTTAGCGATAAGGGCAAACAATTATAATCAGACCAGGGTAAGGGTAGCTATAATTACAAACCTTCAAGATGCCATCAAGGTATTAGCCTCAATAGTGGTATTGTGAAAAATGGTGGTTCAATATCCCAAGCTCTACTTGGTGCGGACGTAGAAAAAAACCAAAGCCTTTTTCAAAAAAACTTTCTATGATTTTGAAATTTAATTCTGAGGGTAATTATATTATTTTGGGTGGAGGGGAAAACGAATTGCGTGAGTCCTTTAATCTTTCCCTCGAAACTAGAGATTGCCCTAGTGCAACCAAATTTACACTTCCTTTAAATGAGGTTAAGTCTTATTTATTCTCTCCCTACTCAGAATATACGAATAAGAAATGGTACACATTTTTTACATGTGCATCTACAAGAAAAACTTCAAACATCATCAAAAAAAAAAATCTTTTTTCTCAACAAAACAGATAGTTACGAAATTGGAATACAATAATCCTGGTATTTCTAATCCTTATGCGATGCTTTCCGATGGGTTGGGTTTACCTCTCATAATACTAACTACCCCATGACGGAAGAGACTTGAGTGAGGAACACATTTTTGCCCACCTTCTATATACCTGCCCATCTCTGGCTAAAATAAGGCTTCACTCTTTACATTAAATCTGTCTGAATTATAAAGATGAAATTTCAAAGATTGAGTTAAGAATACTGCCAAAATTCACGAAGTAGATGGATTTAAAGAAAAGTATACCAGCATTAACTATAATCAAGATGTGCCATTAAATCGGCTTGTTAGCTAGGTCAGGTTGGAAGAAAACTGTTTAGAAATCTGTTCTGTTTGAGCTACAGTGGTGGAACGTGCCGGTGAGGACGAATTAATCTCCATTAGAAAGACCAAGAGCAGGAAAGCTTCTTTCATTTGGTCTTACTAATTGGTGCCGGCAGAGGTGACTAATGAAGTTTTATCTACCTATCTACTTATCTGTCTATCTTCCTTTCTATCTATCACTTGATCTACCTGTTTTTGTATGTGCCTGTCTACGTATCCTCTTATTTATATACTTAACTAATACCGCATTACTTAATTTAGCTACCTATCTATTTATCTTTTAATCTACTTATTTACTTATTCCTTTGACTACTTATCTACTTCCGTACTAAGGTATCTCAAAGCTCCAATTGCAAGGTTTCATCGGATTCTTATCAACTAAAAGCACCTACTACCTGTTCTACCTGCTTCCCGTAGCTGTCGTTTAATATTACTTCGCGAGGCTTGTTCAGCGTTATGCTGTTACTCGATTAGTGCTTCTTGTAATATGTTCTGTTCGACTGGAACATTATTATTATTGATTGTCTTTCGCCATCTTACTTGTTGCATTTCATTTCTCTACAGAGTTGCGCATCTGTTGTATTAAGTTGGCTACCGTAGGGGGTTCCCAAATGCTCTTTGCAGCTCCTCCCTGACCTTTTTGAAGTGTAAAAAGGATGTGCGTTGACTTCTTGGGCTCGTTTAGGCGGTTAAGGGTTAATCTAAATCGAATCTAAACAATTTTTCTTAATTACCTACCTACTTGCCTAAGATCGTATAAATGGCATGCATTTTTTCGGTATGGAAAAATCGATTTTTTTTGAAGATACCCCACTGAAAAGTATTGAAGTATTTTTTTACTTGAAGTCTTTAAATACAATATGTCAAAAAAATTCCGTAGTCAGGAAGTACAATCTATCAGTCCTATCAGGGTCCCCTCAAGGAGGAATTCTTACATAGGGGCTTGAAAAAATTCTTATTTTTTATAGCATAAATTTATAGTTTGAAACCTGTAGAATATGATGCCTTTAATGATTTTGGTGGTTTTTCAAAAATGGCGTCGTGAGAACGTAAGCGTTACTCACCTCTTCTCGCTATGCTCCCTTTTCGAAACTTTAAGCACTATTAATTCGAAACTTTTTCTTCAATGAGTTGAAAACCGTTACAGGCGATTACTCTAACTTTGATTTGGCATACATTATTGATACTTATGCCCAATGGGTAAACTTCTGACCCACTAAAAATTATTATTATTATTGACTGGCCGAAAAATCGACTTTTTGGTTCTGAGGTCTTCCAATCAGTCAATTATTACTAATTTTCATTATCGTAGGTTCATTCATTGCCTACATGTTTATATTAAATACAGTTTTCATGTAGACTGTTTCAGATAATCCTACGTTGTGCTGGAGTGTGCATCACATTCGACTTCGTTTCCAGACAGGTTTACGACGACTCGCTATATCTCCGCTATTTTTAATTTTTTTTTTTTAAGAAATAAACATTTCTTTAAAACTAAAATTACACAATAACAAATATCTATGACCCCGAAAAGATAGATATATACATTCCTTACTCTCCAAAAAAGTCCTGAAAATCGACGAAGAATTTGCGTTTTACATAAAGATTCCCCTTAAGTCCATATAATTTTGTATTTCATATGTCCTTAAGTTATTTTTGTAGCAACCAAAACTGTCTTGATCTTCTTTACATTATATATGTAAGAAAAATATATAGATACGAATGTAAATAGTAACAAAGCTATTATAAATATATAGATAGGGCTATAAAAGTGTTTTTCAAAAGTTGTTCTTCCTTTTCTTGTAGCTAACATGTTGCTTTACCACCACCAGCATAAACAACCAAGCATCATGTAAATTAGCTCATAATAAACAATTTTAGCTGTTTATTTTACCAACATGTAAATTTTTTTCTCAATAACTTTGTATATGCAGTAGTTGCAATTTATCACATTAATTACAAATTACAGATTTATTTGGTGTTGTAAAAGTTGTTACGCTCCTCCAAATGTTGTTGTCCAATGATAAAAAAAAAACAACAGTGTTTCACTAACTCAACGGTGGGTTGGTACTAAGAAGTATACGTTGTTGAGTTGTCAACACGTCGCATTGGCAGCGGAATCAGCATCACCAGCTATGCACACACATACCTCCAGCCAACTCACCGCTGGCTCACGGCTCACTTTCTGTTACATACAATTTTTTTTATTTTTTTTATGGCCAAAAGCCTCAGAGGCACATGTTACACATGTGCTATGTTGGATGTGTAAAAAAAAGTAAAACTTGACTTAAATATTAATGGCATTTGTAATTTGTTTTATTGTAATGAATGAATGAATCGGTTTTTCTTCTCGTTTGCAACTCTTTACTTAACATTTACTGTTTAAAGTTGCGAAAAACATTTTTAATTGCTTTTCGAAGGTGTAGAAGGTTAAAGAAATGTGGTTCAAGTTGTATTCTAGCATCCCACACATACTTACTTGTATTTGTTTATGTATAATTTTAAAAGAAATTCTCAAGCTCAATGCGGTTTGGTATTTTTTTTTTTTTTTTTTTGAAATTTAAGTGGAATCAAAAACTAATTTTCTGCTTTTACAGTTAGATGCAAATTACAAGTAATTTTCAATAGTAAATGCTTTCAAACAACTGTTTCTGCTTTAAATCGGTAACTTCCGACTTTGAGTTATATGAGAAGAAGAACAGCTTAAATAAAATTACAATAGCTACAACCGAAATTTCTTTCTTCTTCAATGTGACGGAAAACAATCACCTGTCATTTTGTTAGGTGATTGTTAAATTGTTACAAAGATATGCGAAATTAATTGCGCTTTTCTAACAAAAGAGCCACATCTACCAGCTCAGAAGAACAGAACAGTTTGTAAATTTTGTGGGAACAATCCAAATACAAATTTATAACAAAGAATGAATATCAACACAGAGCTCTGCTCCATCATCATAGCTAAGAAGCAACAAAAAAAAAAAAAAAAGAAACGACTCAAAAAGCTAAACGTGACTGTAATGTGGCGCTTGATAGCACAAAAATAGTTGAAAAATAAAAACGAAGACTTTAGAATTTGGTCAAGTTGAAGTTTAAGTTCAAGACTTTACAGAGCGCTGCAACCATCAAACATTCGCTTAAAATGTATGCAGAGCAAGAGGTGGAGGCAGAAAGAAGATCCTACTTCTCTGTTCTGTTGAATGGATATTCGTATAAAAAAATACTACAAGTCCGCAAAACAAATAGATCAACATCAACTATAAAGTTTGAAATCAACGTGACATGTAAATATTACAAATGCTTTTACATTTGACATTGGTGTAAAAAGAAATTCCTTAGTATTTTTGATATTTTGTTTTTTTTTTTTTCAATACAATGCAATATCACAGTGAATATAAGCAGCTATCCAAGTATTCTTTCTTGTAGATTTGGTTATTTTAAACAAAGATCATTGTACTATTTTCACCATTCCACTAAATATATGCCGCTGCTTGTGCCACAATTGTTCTTCACTAAGTGTATGCAAAAACGTAAAAATCACTTCGTTATTAGCATCATCATCATCATTATCTTCGTTATCATCATAGTAATCATCATCATGGATGACTTGGCTCATAGATGATATTGCAAAAGGATTTTCGTATATTTTATTTTATATTCGTAAAGCTTGAAGACGCAAAATTTTCTATACGTTATCATAAATACACTCAGTAAAAAATAAAATGCTGTTTATTAAATTTAATAAAAATATTTTTACTTGCAAAATTTATTTCCCATTACTACAAACTGAACAACGAATAGCTTTTAAGTAAAAAAAAAACTCGCATGGATCGAAATGGGGAGTGTCAACTATTTACAGAAAACTAGGCACTATTTGGAAAAAAAAAACATAGTCATTAAAGATGAATCCCTCAAAACACTTAATCTTGTCTGAAACCCATTGAAAGTCTGACCAGGTCATCAATATTAAAAGTACATTCTTTTCAAAGAACTGAAGTAATACTTTAAGAACTCTCGGTTTGAAAATGTAAAAGGCTAGAACGTCACAAGTTTATAGGGTAGTTCATTTCAAAGAATTTTGAGTCTCAATTATCAAGAAAATTTTGAACTAACTCAGGTAGGGTTAAAAAAATCTTGTTTCTTCAAAAAGTCTCTTGATTTAGATCATATTTATGAGGAAAAGAACCTGTTTTATGCCAAAACCACATAATCTCCTTTGGTGTTGAAGGATACTTTTTACTTTAAGTTTTTAGGGTGATGGGTGATAGTGATTTTTGGAACGTGTTGAATAATCAGACCCCAGGGGTTTCAAAATATGCTGACTTTATAAAATCAAACTATCTAAGCCTCACGCTAATATATAAACTCAGCTTGTCACGAAAGCATAATTGGCATTTCATTTCTTTCACTTGAGTCTGTTAAGTGTAAATTCCTCTTTTTCCCTCTAGATCTACATATATATATTGTTTGAAGGCTTTGGGATTTATTATTCTCGAAAACTTTAAGATATTAGTCTGAGCAGGTTTATTGAGCGCTTTGAAACAGCTGAGGTAATATAACTAATTCAATAAGCCTAGTTAAGATCAAAATATCGTTCAAACTAAGAACAAAATAGATGAATTTCACAAGCTCTATTGACATTTTTATATTAAGGGTACAAGAGCATCCTATGGAGGGTTTCTGGAGCACCTCATACATATTGATCGTTGGTAGGGAAATGGTATCAATACTCGATACTTTTATCCCGATGTCCGACACTTTTTTACTCGATACTTTTATTATGAGTACTTGTACTCATTGAGTACATTGATGCTGGTATCGAAATTCAATACTTTTAAAAATTTCCAGTACAAAAATTAGTACTAAAAAATGTAAATGCAATCAATTAAACAGTATGACTTGTACTTTTTTGAATATATGTATAATCAGATTATGCTAATTTATAAATGTAGTCATCACAGCAACAATGTATATAGAGACGGGCAAATCAGACGGCCGTTTTGGAATCCGCCACAATTCCTCATCAGTGATCTTAGTGATAGTTCTTAATCTTTCAATATCATATATAAGCTACTAATATTTGAAATCATAACCCAGAATTACGGATTTGATTCCGGATGGCATTGTTGTTGTGATGACTACATTTGTTCATTAACCTGTTTATATATAACTTCAAATAACGAAATTGACATGAACTTAAGTCATGACTTTGAAAATTAACCTCTAGATTTAATTTTCATAGTATCCTAAAAAACTATTATGATGCTAATTTATATTTAGAAATACATACTCCAAATCGCTACCTCTATTATTCAACCAGGTATGGGCGAAATTGAGTTTTTTCGCTCACATTGTATAAAATCACTTAAGAATCCAGATATAAATAAGTTCTCAACGAATTTAAATGAAAAAATCAATTTTAGAGCCAGTTCTTCAACCTCGTATCTCCACTTGAATACGAAAGTTGCTTTTCAAACCTTTGGTTTTTTCCGTTTTCTGCGAAATGGTACTTTTGGAGGTTATGCCACTTTTGTAGTTAGGGTGCGATATGCATCTATATTAAATAAATATCTAAATTTTTTATAAATTTTTTTATATACAGAAGTATATGTATTCATTATTTAATTATGTACTTTCAAAAACTAACAAAAATCAGAAATTTTGACAAAATCCGCAATTTTTTTTTAAGCGCATTTTATGATTTTGTTTTACATTTAGTATCGAAACCCGATACTTTAGGTATCGAGTACATTTATGTCGATAATTTTGAGTACCCGTTACTTTTCAGCCGATACTTCAAATGAGTATAGTATCGATAATTTGCCCCCGATACCATTTCCCTAAAATAAATTTGAATGGAGCGAAAAGTTAGGGGTTATGGGTGTACTGTTACCATCACCAGTCCCTGTATCTCTCAATGGAGCATATATACCTTGATCATCACCATCTTAACTGCGCTTAAACATAGTTTTTGGGTGGACTTGTTTTCTGGTTCGTTGAGGGTTCTTGTCAAGCGTCTGACGACAGTTTCTTTTTTAATATTTTCCATGGGTGTATATTTTTCAATGAGTGAGGTCCGCTGGAATCACTGTAGATATTTTTAAATGTTTTACATACGAGTATCTAGGTATAAATATGTGTGTATCTATGTGTATGTTCTTTTATCAATTCTTACATCATATTTACAATATACTAAAGCCCATTCACAATCTATTCTTTATTTTTTTTTTTTGCATTGTAATAATTCACATTTATTAGTGTGTGAGTAGAGTGTGTGTGTGTGTGTATGCGTAGGCTTAAGAAATTCAAAGCTCTTCAATGGCGTAGATTTGCATTTGCATTTTTTATTGTTCGGTGGAATGGTTTTGGGGATAGCACCACGCTCACTCTTTTCTAGAGGAATGGTTTGGTTGGTGAAATTGCTGGCTGGTTGTTGTTGCGGATGAGTGCGGCAATTATGGTATAATGTAATTGATGAAATATTCATATTGGTATTTATGTCATCGTTAAGATTAGATTCTTTATTATATTACCACAACGACAACGAACAGTGTGTGTGTGTGTGTGTCTATGTCTATTGTGGTGTTATAAATCATTTGGCATTATACTTATGAGAGTATAATATCAAATACTCGCTTATTGCATGCGTTTGTGACTATACAATGGAAAGAAAGGAGTAAAAATAATGCATATCCATTCAAATCATCTATGTAGGTATTTGTGTATATTTTTTAATATTACAATAAAACGTACTCTCCGATTTTTTAGATCTCTATCATTGTTGGCATTTAAGCCATCGTCGTGGATCAACTTTTCCATTTCTATTTCCTCTTCATCATCATCATCATCAAAATTTATTGCATCACAAATCACTGAAAATTTCCTTTATTTGTGACCGCTAACTTTTTTTTTTTGTTTTTGTTTGAATAGTTGCGTTTACAGTTAAATCTGTTGGCTGATTTGAAGTTTAGATGACAACCTAACAATATGCAAAAGTATGTGAATGAGTGAGTTAATGCTATAAAATTCAAAAAAAAATATATATATATATATATTGCATTGTAATACTTATCTATATGTACCTAGTACATCCTCGATTTTTCTATACTTTTGTTCATACATCCCCCTTTATTTTTATACTTATTCCTTACAAAAGAATATCGAAGCAATATTACATCATATTTGTAAATAAAAACCACACCTTTTTGGCAAACAAAAATTTTCTTCAAAGTCATGCAAAAATATATCGTTATGTATATTCTAAAAATATCATATATCTACTCAAGTAGACAAAAGTCGTTAACGATCCTCGCTCATTTCTCAGTGGTCTTGTCATATATTCATGCAGACATACATATATAAAAAATATTATATGAGCACATTACAATGCAAGCTTTGGCTTTTCTTCACTTAAACGCTGACTTTAACTGATGAAGTTCAGCAGGTTAGACTTCAACTTACTTATGTACTTCTACCAATCTTAGTACTGCATATCAAACAAACAAACAACAAAATTTCTAGGCTAACATGTTCGGGGGAAAAAAAATGTTAGCGCTCCTCAACATATCACTAGAAATCATACCAACAAAATCTTGGCCATAATGCGAGTGAAAAAAAGAGCATAAAAATAAATATCAAGCCGATGTAAATTTCAAACTTTAGGTAAAAAAAAGAAAACCGAATTGTATTTTTCCTTATTATTATTAAACTCAAATGGAACTCAACCCACACTCTTTGCCAATTTGCAAGACGCTTTTAAGAATGAACATTTCATTTCAAAGAGTAGGCTTTAACGGGCCAATATGGCTATGATCATCTGTCAAGCGTTGCTATACGCCGAACTTTACTCATACTTACTGGAAGGGAAAAAAATTAAATTTCTGTTTACTTTTGTTAGATTTTTGATTTGATTCATAAAGATGCGGTTTGTTTTTTTGTTTTTTTTGTTATGTGGTAATTGCAAAAAAAGCGACTTGAAAAAGTTTAAATAAATTTTACTTTATCTCAAATAGAGGCTAATTGAAAATTTCTTATAAATTGTGTGTTTGTATGTAGGTCTGTAGGTATTTATATCATTGTATGGGTGTGTGGGAATTTAACATTTCGGTTTTTTCAATTATTATAAATTTACTTAGAATAGATTTTATGCTTTGAGAGGAAAAGGTATAAATTATTTTAGTAAACGACAATCGTTCAGTTCTTCAGTAAATACTCTCAAAGTTTCCGGCTTAACTTTTGAATGAACTTTTCCAATTATTGACTTTACACACATACGCACACACCTGGTAAAGTATGAACCGAAATCAACGTTGACTCAATATGAGATCTAAATTTTAATTTAATATTTAAACACTGAACTTCTGAGGAAGTAATAAGTAAACGCCGATTTGAAACAATATTTATTTATAGCTGATCTAAATATGACTTAAAATTTTCTAAAATTTAAAAGAATATTAACCTAAACCCTTTCGGGACCGTAAGGAAATCAAAGAAGACAGCGAAAAACCGAATCTGAAATCATATTCTCTGACCCCCATTTATTGTTAAAATTTTTCATCCAAACATAAATGTTGTGCTTCTGAAGTCCTGAACTTTCATGGGTTATCGGCAGTGCTGTCGCTGTCACTTCAATTGAACTTTTTCACTTCACTTTCAAGCCTGACACTTCGTCACTTCCTCTTTCATAAAAACACTTTGGTTTTCCAGTTTCAATGAAAAACTAAAATCGATAAAAAAAAGTTTTGTCGGAGCGCTCCACCAAATGTTTTTTTTTTGCAATCTAAGCACATAAAACCAGATAAATTTTGAAAATATGTAATTTTCTTATTACGCTTCAAAAAACACTTCACTTTTTTAAAAATCACTTCACTTTTTTAAGAATTTCACTTCACAAAAACTTGAAACTTTTTACGAACTTTTTTAGTACAAAATATTTTTATTCGATATTTTTTTAAATACACATATAAATTTTTAGTGTTATTTCTTGACCTTACTCGTTTTTGACAGTAAGGAAACTAGAAGCGATAGAGCAAAACTGTGTCCAGATTCGCATTCTCTCTGTTTAAAGCTTTTTGTTTCACTAAAGATCTTAGAGTCACCGGTGACCCATAACAAAACTTAAATTTCCAATTTCCAAAAAAGTTAACAAAAACTTAAAAATATGGGAAATAATGTTTGAGAAAATAGTTTTTTCCACAAAAATGTATTTTGGGTCACCGGTAAACAATGGTCGCGAAACTAAATTTCAGACACTCCTATTCTTGGATTAGGCTTAACCCTTTCCTTGAGCATTTTTTGACTAATCAGATAGCAACAATTTAAGAGTTTGTGGGTTGTTGATTCTTTAACCTGATGTGATGTGGGAATTACTGAAACTGTACTGGAGAAAAAAGATGAAAAGGTAAATTTAAGGAGGAAAGAGGATTCACAGATACCTCTGTGCGAATTTGTTTTAAATTTGAAAAGGTCACAAATAACCGGAAAAAATATTTGCAGTGAAAAAAAATAAAAAATTTAAAAAAAATTTTGGAAGATTTTTGATAAAAAGGGAAATTCGTTGACATGTGTGTGGTCTCCGTAGCCTAGTGGTTAGTGTATTGGACTGCTACACAAAGGTGCCCGGGTTCATATCTCGGCGCACTCAAAAAATCAAAAAATGGAAAATAAAAATTTTTGTACACGGCACCACCTCTTACCTGTGCACCTCCAAGGGTAAAAAAATGCCTATGAAAAGCTTTTCACTTCGCCGTTCGGATTCGGCGTAAAACTGAAGGTCCCTTCCATTCGTGTATAAATATAACTCATACAACCTGAATGGATTCGAAAAGCTCGGCCTTAGCCCTCCATGGGATGTTGTGCCATAGTAGTAGTGAAATTTCATAACTCGATATCAGATATCAGAGAAAATCCAGTATTTTTTTTAAGAACAAATTTTTTCATTACAAATTTCCATCGCAAATTCGCCAACAATCAAGTTTAAAAAACTAATATTGCCTATAATGATTTTTGTTTTTGAATTTCTTTCTTTTTTTCTTCTTTTCATTTTCAGATAATCTCAAAAATACGCCCAAGTAGATTTACTTAAATTACAAAATGCTACATATGCCAAGCGCGAGCTGCTGATGGCTAGAACACACACACGCTCGCACAGAAATGCTTAACTCATGTCAGACGACGAACGCACAAAACTGCAGAAGCAACAAACATAAAAATGACCAAATAGTTTGCCATGTTAACTGTCAAATGTAACAAGCTGCAAAATTATACACTTTCATTTCATTTTCGGTTCGCAGTTGAGTTACAATTTATGTCCATGCAGTACTGTGTAAGTTTATCCTTATAGTTTGGAACACACAAATTTCAATCAAGTTTAAGTTGGTTTTATGTGGAAAATATAAGAAAAAAAATTATTATTAAATTTTTACTATGCGCGTGTGTGCATCCGGTAGCGTAAATGCCAGCAGAATTCAAGGGCGTGTTAGTTGTAAGAAATTGTATGTGAATAAAGTAAAACCATAAAAATGGGACCGAGTCAATTTAGAACTTGAATGGATATTTGTATTATCTTTATATATGTATTTAATCGTAGAGTTTTGTGTGTATGACATCGTGTAACTTCTGAACAACTGGACCGATTGAAGTCATATTTCCAGAATATATTTTCTTGAGCTATTCATAATAGCTTTTAGGAAAGAGGGCGTGTCACCTCCCATACAATCCTAATAGTTTTTTGGGTATATCTCAAGAACCATTTATAGCACAGTACAGAAATTTGGTACAATAATGAGAATTGACAATGCCATGCCACAACAATATGAGTGGGCTTGACAAAGGGGGTGTGGCACCTTCCATATAACCTGAATTTCCATTATGAGATATCTTAAGAGGCATTTATGGTACAGAACTAAAATTTAAATTCATTCATTTTTTTGGATTAGTGGGTGTGGCACCATACTTCACTTTTACTACTACTATTTCTACTACTAATTCTACTACTATTTTCTACTACTTTTAAACTTTCTTTCTTCTACAAATTTTTCTTATTTTCTACTACTTTTTCACTACTACTACTATTTTACTACTTTTTTTCTACTACTTTTTTAATACATTTTTTCTTATTTTCAACTACTAGTTTCTACTATTTGTTACTACTATTTTTTAGTACTATGTTTAACTATTTTTCTACTACTTTTTCTGCTACCTTTTTACTACTTCTTTATAACAGTTTGTAATACTATTTCCTATTCTTTTTCCTACTACCTTTTCTACTACTATTTTCTTCTACTTTTTTGCTGTTATTTTGTACTACTTTTTCCATTCCTTTTTCTACTATTATTTCTACTACTTTAAGGATGGTCTTTAATATGAATATAGAGCGTCCTGAAATATTCTTACTATAATTCAACTGAACCATAATAAAATTGTTCAACAAAAAATACACTTAAAAATTATTCCTTCTTCCGAATAACCGAAGACTTCCGAAACTCTGTCAATTCGGTAATAATAATTTCGTCATTGTTATAATGAAACGATGTTTTATTTTCTTGTAAGTTTTAGGTATTTTTCATTAAGGCTGTGGTAATTTTTTATTTCGCTCTTTTTCCGCACAACTTAAGTTAAAAAAATAAAGTTTTTGAGAAAATCGCATTTATAGTTTTCAATAAACTACTACTTCGTAGACGGCACTAATGACACATACAGTGAAGGGCAGAAGTTTACATACACACACCACCAAATTTTCAGTGTGTCCTTCACTGTACACTTTTCATGAAGAGAAATCATAAGATGCTGCTATGATTTTACGCGAGATATCACATTAAATAAAAGTTATTTCTTTAGGGAGAATATACTTAAGGGAGAATATACCCCTAGAGTGTCAAAAATGTTGATGTTTTCTTGTAGCTTGAGGTCTTAAGAATGTCTGGTGAAAATTTAAAGAAAAAATTTGAAGAAATAACTGTTGCTTGCCGCCACCAAGAAGACGAATCAGCAAGTCGTTGCTCAACTTTAAAACACGTTTTTCTCGAAACCATGTCTTTCAAATCGGTGACCAGAATATCTGATTGACTTCAAACTTATTGTGATTATTAAATACATAACTATCTAGTCTTTGTCGTAGGATTTTTTTGTTAGTGGCTTATTTTTTTATCTGCAATATAGTACCAAATTTTTGCCTAAAAATTGCCAACTTCAAACGCCCTTCATTTTGTGAAATAAAATTATTTTTAATATCCCCTACGACAAACACTAGTTTGTAGTGTTATTTTTTGGGTTTTTTGTTTCTGCCGATTACAGATGAAATGAAAGTGGTCACCCCGAAGGACCTTTTTTTGTGGCAGTTGAATGAGTAAACAAATACTCGGTCAATATTGAATTTATTTTTAATAAACAAAAATTATACATATTCTCAAAAGCGAATGCTTTCATTACAAAAAAAAATCAATCCGACAATTTGTGTAGGCTTTCTTCAAAAAAATTTCAAAAATTGCATTTCTTCGCGCTTCTAGGTGCATATTACCCCTTAACTTGATTTTTTTTATTATGACAGCGATTTTTGCTAGAGGTTTTCCGTTAAAAATTCTCTTGAAAAAGACTTATACTAGGGTTGAGATTCAGGTTCAAACAGAAGTAGGTTCGAATTTAGGTTCGGTTCGAAAGCCAAAAGGAGTGAATGCTAATGAAAACTTTACTTTCTCCTCTGCTCCCCTCTCACGCCCCTTTCTTTTCCTACCTTTCTGTTCTCTCAGCTTCTTATCTTTTCACCTTACTTTCATGCCTCTCTCTTCTTCTCTCCTCTCTCTCGCTTTCTCTATTTCCCCTTCCTTTATTTCTCCAGTTCTCCCCTTTCTCTTCCTGCCCTTCTCTCTATGTTTCTTTCCACAAATCTCTCTTTCTAACATTTTTCTTTATCCTTTTTTCACTAACCTGTGATATCACAATATGCTTAAGTGTGCCTTCAAGCAGAAGGCTGCCACTCCAACCTAACCTAACCTTTTTCACTAACACTCGTCTTTAGTCCTCTCTTACCCCCTTCTTCGACCCTTTCTCGCTGCGCTGCATGTGTAGAATATTCATGAATGGAAGCTTCTAATCTCTTTTCTACTCTTTCTCTCCTCGCCCTGATCTCACTTACACTCATTCTTAATATCCCTCCTCGAATCTAACTTACTCTGTGTCCTCCTCTTACTCCATCCTCTATATATTTCACTCACCTTCACTTTTGATCATCCTTCTTCACCCTCTCTCTTTCCCCATACTTTCTCTTTGGGAATCATTTTTCAAGTAGAATTAAAGTAATGTGGTTTTGATATAGATTATAAAAGAATATTATAAACTATATCTTTGTCAAATTATAGAAAACTAAAAAAATATTCATAATATCTCTATAAGAACTCTGATTGCAGGGTATGGGAAGCTCACTCTAATGGGTAAATTCTCAAAAAGCTTTCACTCTTACGAATTTGAAAACAAAACTCGTAGTATTTATATCACTTAGGAATCCTGCTTTTGGCCAAGCTTAACAAAATATGACTAATAGTGACTATATGACTCAAAAGGCCCAATACTTCAACTTGGAGCCTGCAAGTAGGAAAAGTGTTTAAAGGTCCTAAGTTCAGTTTCATTTTCCGAAGCGACGATCATACAAGGAAGTATAAAAGTAATAAATCTAATGTTTATTGCCTTTTTAAACCCTCCCCCCCCCCCCGCCCTGATTTGATTCAAAATCTCTTGTGGTTAAAAATAATGTTACTTCGTGTTATTAGGCGCTGTAATTAATTTGTAAAATGTTCATATTCATGGAGTATTCTTTCCAGTATTCTACCAGCCTTACCAGCCTTAATTGAAAGAGTTCTACTAATACTTTGTTTCATGCCTTCAAACAAAACATGAATAGCTGCTTGCCTTCTATGTACCTGTCTAAACTTAAATCAAGTGTTTGCGGTAAAAGAAACAACAGCAAAATGGAAAAACAATCAAGAAACAAACTCACACGTAGTAAAAGTTTTACACAAATGACTACATTGACGAAATGATGAATGGTGCATGCGGGAATTGCGTCAAAGCAATTGAGGCAACCGTGAAATTAGACAAAAAGGACACTCGCACTCACTAGACTTCACTTTGTGAACAACTGAAAGCAGCCGCGCGAGCTATGTGACTTGACTGAGTTAATGAATGTCCAAGTGATGAAACGAAAAACTAATAAAAAGAATACGATAATTTATTGTTAATTTTTAAATAGAAGGAAAAGGAGAAAAAAAACTCAATATGCTTGAAGTTGAGTCGAGAGTCTAGACAAAGACACACATTTGTTGGTGATGTGAGCTTCAAAGGTTCAAATGACAACTGCTGCTGTTGCTAGTTGCTAGATAGAATAAATGTTGCTTCATTCATTGGTTTTAACATAAAAAAAGTAATTAATTAATCACACACTCGCTGACTTTAAAAAATTGCTAATGTATGCGCGCTTACATTAAAAATTCAATGAATGAATGAGTTTTTCTTATTTACAACTTCATTTTAACTAATAATAATTATGTAAGTGCATTCATATTTATGCAATTCCTACATTAAAATACCAAGAAAAAACGAAACACAAACATAATATAAATTATCAATTATGTAAATTTTTCCACCATAATTACCATCATAAAAAATAATAAAAAAAACGATTGCAATTTATTTTAATTTTTTCCGATTTTTTTTTTTTTTTTTTTGAGAATAAATATTATTAAAATATTATTTAAAAAGTCATAAAAATAAACATTTAAAATAATCACCTACTTGTTGTAGAATAGCAAAAACAAAAATCAATTGCTTATAGCAAATGTGTTTAGCTTTTTAATTTAAGTTTAGCTCTTAGCATTTGGCTTAGAATACCTAGAGTACCTAAGCATCCGCAAAAAAAAAAAAAAAAAAAACGATAACCACGAAAAAAATTGCAACGCTTAGTTTTAGTCACAATTGCATTTGGCTTTAGTGTTGCAGCAGAGAATTTCATAATAAAACAAACCAACAACAATAGTAAAGCAACAGCAGCAAGCAATTCGAATTCGAATTTTGTCGTTGTCGTGACCAATTAGTTGAAAGCGCACTTGTTGTGTTTAAGCGAGTCGATGTTGCATATTGGTGTTGTTGCTGGCAAAACAAAAAGGGAACTGCAGAGTTGTTGCAAAGTTTTGGCTGTTGCTGCTCATTTTTTGAGCAATGCTGGCAGCAGCATCAGCTTAGGCGTGCCGTTATTATGCCAACAGCAATTGAATTTGCCAAAACATAAATCTTAATTTTTTTTTTTTTTTGCCTAATATATTTTATTGTTTTTGTTTTTATTGTTTCTTTTTTGGCACAGTAAAAACATTTAATAAAACAAAAAACGTCATAAGTTACTGCAACAACATTGTGTAACAAAAATGTGGGTGAAAAAATTGTTGTTTTGTGTATTTAGAAATCTTAAGCTCAATTCCGACTTCTAGAAGTCTAAACCCGAATTTGACGGTTGTTTTTTTTGTATTTTTGAACATACAAGGTTACAATTTGCATATACCAAAATGCAAAATGAGTGAAAGATTCAAGTGAATAAAATATTTTGAATAATATTTCGAAATTTTCGAAAAATCAGCTGGACTTAAAACCCTAAACATGGACTTACACCAAATTCTCGAATTTTCTTTTCAAAACCAGCACCAACATTTGTGTCAAAGATGCTTTGGCTTGGACCATGTATGATGTAGTAACAAGTGTAGTAAAGCAAAATATAGACGATACAACATGTGCGCACATACTTTATGAACCTTGTTTTCTGGTGTATTTATGTCGACGTTAGTGTCACAACAGGAATAACTAAATATTTTTTTAAATCAAGCTTAGCTTTCAATTTTTAGAAG
Organism: Toxonevra muliebris; assembly: GCA_963691655.1. NCBI lineage: Eukaryota > Metazoa > Arthropoda > Insecta > Diptera > Pallopteridae > Toxonevra > Toxonevra muliebris. Next base: position 21,804,543 of record OY829326.1, read on the forward strand.
CATGAAAATGGAATAAGAGTCTGAACTTTTTTTAGTGTTGAGTAATACCTGTTAGCACTTACGAATCTTGACATTTCCTAATGGGGGGCTTACATTTTTCCACCCCTTTATATATTTTTTTTTTTTTTGGATTCATCATCAACGCTGAAAATCTGTAGTGCTTTCATCAACAAGGTGAATTTATTTGTATATAAGTATTTTCATATTTCAGTGCATCAAACAAATGCCAGACTTTAAACCTAGAAAATTGGTACCTTTTCCCGATCTTTATCTATAAACTCTTTTTTTTGTTTTTTTTTTTATATTCCTTGGTTTATTTATAGACATAAGGAGTGAGATTGAAAAAATCCCAACACACGTTTTAACTAATAATTTTTTTGGGTGTAAAATTTAAAAATTTCTTTGATCTAGTTATCTTTGAAAAATATGTCAGTTGTTATTTTTAATGGCAAACATGCTGATCCATCGTGAGTTTGACCAAAATGAGTTAAGAAAAAGAAGTACGTCTTAAAATTATTAAAAAGTTTCAAACAAATTCTATTTGGTTTTACAAAAAATTAACCAAAGAATTGAAGGTCTGCCGTCAAACTGTTTCCAATGTCATTAAACAGTTTCAGGAGAATTTGACCATCGATAGGAAACCTGGTTCAGGAAGAAAACAAGGACCACATGATATTGGGAAAGTCAAGAAAATGGAAAGCATATTAAAAAGATCTCCAAACACATCTGGTAGAAAACCTGCCCGATTAGCCCAGCGCTCTGACTATTTGTTGCGAAAAGTTAAAGCCAATGCAGGTTTGAAAACATACAAAGTCCAAAAAGTTCCAGACAGGAATGCTGCAAAAAATTTAGACGCCAAAAGTAGGGCTCGGAAATTAAAATCGAATTTCATACGAAAATATTGATGATGTATTTTATTACACAACATCATGACGACCTTCCGGGTCAAAATTTTTATGTTGCTGATGCTCGAGGAAATTTCGAAGAACAATTTAGAATCCAAAAGCAGACAAAATTTCCTAAAAAATTCATGGTATGGCAAGCTATATGCAGTTGCCGCAACGGCAAAAGAGGCAAGTCATTTGTTACAGTGGGCTCTATAAATACAGAATGTTTGAAAAAAAGACTTCATCCTTTCATAAGAGAGCATAATGTGTCCACCTATTTTTGACCCAATTTGGCATCATGTCACTATGGCAAGAAAGCTCTGAAGTGGTACCAAAGTAATAACATAGTTTTTATACCAAGAGAGGCCAATCCTCCAAATTGTCCGGAGCTAAGACCAGTGGAGAGATATTGGGCTCTTGTGAAAAGAAACTTAAAGAGCACAAAAAAGGTGTCCCAAAATATCGAAGATTTTAAAAGGAGATGGGCAAACTGTTCCAAAAAGGTGTCTGAAACAACTATCAAATCTCTAATGGAAGGCTTACCAAAAAAGGTCCACGAGTTCATAAATAGTGGTTAGAACTATAAAAGTTATATTTTCTGTAATTTGTAAAATATTATCAATTAAATAAAAAAAAATTAAAACTCTTAAAAATTATTGAATTTTAAATATGTTAAGATTTTTTCCATCTCACTCCTTATTATTAATTTTACAAATCTAAATAAGACAAATAATGTATGTATAATAAATGCTCCGCTCCTAATTGGAGCATAGGGCGACAACTGTTTCTCTCCACTGACTTCTCTTCAATGCTTTTTTACAGATTTCGCCCCAGAAGCCCACAGACGCGCAGTTTGGGTGTAGCGTTCTTAGCCAAATATTAGGGTGGCCTCTTCTTTGGCGACTGCTTTGAGGGTTCCACTCAAGTGCCATCTTAGCGATGTTCCCGCCAATCCAGCACCATTTTCTCTTCTTTGCCTCAGCCTGGATTTCTGTGCTGTTAGTAAGAGTTAGAAGGTCTTCGTTTTAGATGGTGTGGGGCCAGAAAACTTGACAAAGAATTCGCAAACACTTATTTAAGAAGACTTGAACTTTTCTACAAATGCTGTCTGAAACTTTCCGCACTGTAAAGTAGGATTGGCTTGACACTGTTGTTAAAGATACTTAGTTTTGTGTTACGCGATAATGCCCGCGACCGCCATATTTTATCAAGCTTGTAAAACGCAGTCCGCGCTTTGCAGATCCTCGACATTACGTCAGCATCCGCTCCACTCTACTACCTAAATAGCAGAATTGGGTTTCATCCTGGATTGTGACGAATGCTCCGTCTATAATGACGGTGAGTGGTTCTAGGTTTGATGTTTGCACTCTCATGAACTTGGTTTTAGCTATATTGATTTTGAGCCCAACGCTACCTGCGATGTTAATAAGGGCTTTCAGTTTTGCCTTAATACCCACTAATTGGTGTAACAGGAAACAAATATCGTCCGCATAGTCCAGATCGTTTAATTTCTGGAAAGGCCTCCATTGAATTCCATCTGGTGCTCTAAGGTTTATGGTTATTAAAACATTATCAAGAATGGTTATGAAGAGCAGCGGAGACAATACGCAACCTTGACGAACCTCTCTATTGATGGTAAAAGCTTCACTATTTTTTTCTTTGGAGCGGACACTGCATTAAGTGTTTGTACACAGGCCCTGTATAAGATGCACTAGTTTATCCGGTATTCCATGATTTCTTAGAGCAGCCCAAATGGCATTTCTGTTAATTTTATTGAACGCTCTTTCGAAGTCAACAAATAAACTCTTTTACACAGTGTAATTAGCAAGTAATAATGCTTACAATTGTACTAGAGCGCACACTAAAAACCTAAGCGGTGTTTAGACTTTAAAGTTGCTGACTACATTTACATTAAATGTCTGCCATAATTATTATGTCGCAGTATTTTCTGCGCGTGTGTGTGTGCTGCAACAGCAAACTAAACAGAAATATGAAGCTTGAATGTCACAGAGACAAAAAAAAACAGTCAATGTCGAGTTTCAAGCATCAAATTGAGAGTGAGTTGGCGCATTCATTTCACGTTATTCATAATTCTGTTTTTATATCTTTTTAATATTTGTGTTTAATTGTTTAGCAAAAACAACTAAAAAGCTAAAACTGTTGCACAGCATGTGAGCCAATTGTAAAAATGTAACAAGAACTTTTTTCGTTTTTACTTTAAACGTAAGGCAGTCAGCGTATTTGAAATTGGAAATATGGTATGAAATATGTTGAAATTAGATAAATGTATGAATATTTGAATGTTTGTGTGTTTGTGTGTTTGTGTCGTGTCATAAATCTGTCAAAGTATAAAATGACAGTTGGCAATGTTAACACTAATTGCTGTGAAATCGCAACACAATTGTAAATTGTAAATTGGCATTGCAGCAACAAACAAAAATACAGTAAACAGCCAAGTGTTGCATGTGTGTGTGTGTGTGTATATCTCTACTATGTATGTACGATATGCATAAATAATGCAAATGCATCGAAGAAATAACAAAAACCGATACAATTTCAAATGGTTCAAATGCAAAAAGAATTGATTTTCATGCGTCAACGAAAGAGACGTGTGTGAATGTGTGTGTGTCTGTTTCACACAAAACATCTCAATTAACAAGCAAGCTCAACATGCTTGCTGTTTTTTTTTTGTTTTGTTTTTTTTACTTCATGTGTTCCTCACTGATGCTGTTGTTGCTGCTGCTCTGATGATGTTGCAGCATTTTGCTGTTACTATTGCTGTCGCTGCTGATGCTGATGCAAATGTGTAAGCAATTTTCAAAATACAAAATACCGAAAGTGTTAAGCAAATACTAAAAACACTAGAGAGAAAAAAGTGTGTATGTATCTTGCAAATATTTTGTTTTGAGTTGCATTGCAATTTTTTTGTTGTTGTTTGTTGTCTTATTTTTAATGCTTCAGGTGTGAGTGGCGTCGCAACAACACCAACAACCAACTGGCAAAGCACTGCAACAATATAATGGCCAAAAGAAGTGGTTGGTTGCAGAAGAAGCAGCACAACTTGAAGCATTATAACATTGCGTTGTGGCATAAATGCTCATGCATATATGCAACAAAATTTTAAAATTTTTTTTTATTGCAGCTTCTTCTTCTTCATCATCATCATCATTGTTTTTTCACATGTGCAAAATACTCGTATGTACTTATGTATATATGAATCTACTCCCTGGCAAGTACTTGCCTGCACCGTCAGTATAAAATGATGTTGCATTCACGCGCGCCCGCTTCATTTAAGCGCATCTTAAAGATATGCGCATACATAATAATCAAAATCAGCAGCAGCATCGATTGCTGGCTGCTAGTTGGTGTTGGTGTGATGTGGTGGCGTTGATGCTATGTTGTTGCTGATGTTGTTGATGATGATGGTGAGTTGCTATGAGTATTGCAACAAAAGAAAAGTTAGCATTTTCTGTACACGTGATAGAAAGTGTTGAAGAAATTGCTAAAACACTTTGGAAAATATTTACATTTTTTAAATACTGAAGTAGTCATACATAAATAGTCGAATTCCTTATGTATGTGTATGTGTATTCGAATTTTCCCATAATATAACATATGGTTCCTAAAATACAGAAACTTTGACTGTGGTTATTCAAAATTTGAAGAAGCTACATTGGAGCTAAAAAATATTGCAATAATTTTGTATTTCATTCATTTGCCTCATTTTATTTTCATTGGCATCTCACCATTATTAAAGCAATTTATTGCTCAGTCAGGGTAACTTGAAAAAAGTTTTGATTGGAACTATTGCCTTGGAATGATTTCTTTGAAAATCCCCTTTGAAATCATTTTTTCTCGTTCTGTTTCACACCGTTGGAAAAAAAATTCTATGCAATATATTGATGGAAAGTTTTCGAAAACAATCTGGCTTTTCTACATCTAAAAACAGATAACTTCCCTTCTACAAAATATGCAGATATAAATGAGGAAAATAAATATAAGTACAGTTGGAACCCAGACCAAAGACCAAACCAAAGACCAGACCAAAGACCAGACCAAAGATCAGACGAAAGACCAGACCAAAGACCAGACCAAAGACCAGACCAAGGACCAGACCAAAGACCAGACCAAAGACCAGACCAAAGACCAGACCAGATCAAAGACCAGACCAAAGACCAGACCAAAGACCAGACCAAAGACCAGACCAAAGACCAGACCAGATCAAAGACCAGACCAGATCAAAGACCAGACCAGATCAAAGACCAGACCAGATCAAAGACCAGACCAGATCAAAGACCAGACCAAAGACCAGACCAAAGACCAGACCAAAGACCAGACCAAAGACCAGACCAAAGACCAGACCAAAGACCAGACCAAAGACCAGACCAAAGACCAGACCAAAGACCAGACCAAAGACCAGACCAAAGACCAGACCAAAGACCAGACCAAAGACCAGACCAAAGATCAGACGAAAGACCAGACGAAAGACCAGACCAAAGACCAGACCAAAGACCAGACCAAAGACCAGACCAAAGACCAGACCAAAGACCAGACCAAAGACCAGACCAAAGACCAGACCAAAGACCAGACCAAAGACCAGACCAAAGACCAGACCAAAGACCAGACCAAAGACCAGACCAAAGACCAGACCAAAGACCAGACCAAAGACCAGACCAAAGACCAGACCAAAGACCAGACCAAAGACCAGACCAAAGACCAGACCAAAGACCAGACCAAAGACCAGACCAAAGACCAGACCAAAGACCAGACCAAAGACCAGACCAAAGACCAGACCAGACCAAAGACCAGACCAAAGACCAGACCAAAGACCAGACGAAAGACCAGACTAAAGACCAGACCAAAGACCAGACCAAAGACCAGACAAAAGACCAGACCAGACCAAAGACCAGACCAAAAATGTGAAAAACCACTCAACTGGGTCTGCCCCCTGCCCAGCATTTTGAGTATTCCCATGAATAATATGAATAATTCAGAAAGATTATTTTATTAAATATGCTGTAAATTGAACCCCCTAGAAGGTTTCAGTAAAAAAAAATTTTCTCGGCTCAAGTCTACCGGTTCTTCCCGAAATACCATTTCATTTTTCTATAGATTCGTATTAAAAATTAACACAAAACATGTCTTTTAATTATGTACTTGTCATTTTTCCAATGTAATTACATAGCACTAGTTAAAGTATGTCCCCACAGTTCGCTTGACAATTTACCTGCGCGAGATTAAAACGATTTTAAATTGCCAGAAAAAACGAGGGAGAAAATCCAACAATCTTATTAATTCATAAATTTATTTAATGAAATTAATTAAAAAATATTGAGTGAGTTATTGTTGTTGCAGTAAATTTCCACACGCTTGACATTTTTAACAATATACCCAATAAAATTGAAAACTTGTTACAACAACAACAGAGCAACAACCAATACAACAGCAGCAGCAACAAACACAACAGCAACTCATTAAGCGTATTTAATAAAAACAACAACAATATCACTATGTATTATTATTATTATTACCGTCAACATGCAACATTTTCACTATATTTGCAGCTTATATTATTCCTGGGACCAGTGTATGTTTGTGTGTGTTTTCGAACATGCCCCGTCGTCTGATCTGACCAGAAGCATTCATACCTATGCATGTATGTAGGTATATATTGCCACAACATATCATTTTTATTAACGAAATAATTTAATGAAAATCATTTTGGTTGAATGAAAATAAATATATAAAAACAAAATGAATATATAAACGGGGAATTTATAACTCGACGACGTTGAAAAACAAAATAAATACTCAAGTAAAAATTTTAAGTTGCAAGCAATATCACATACATACATACATACTTGAGATTATTATTTATTGTGGTTTCTGTTGTTGTTGGTGGTGCATGTACGCGATTTTATTCGATAACTGCTTAACTGGTTGCAATATTACGTCTCAATTTACTCTAGGTATATATAAATATGTACATAAATGAACTCATGAGCGTACCTCTACAAATTAAAGGGCAGCTCCAGGTATCAGTAAGGTTAGGTTGGAGTGGCTGTCGAGAGACACACTTAGGCCTGAACGACCCATTGTGATACCACATAGTTATAGGTATCAGTAAAGGCTAACAAAAATAAAATCTATGATTCTCAGAGGTGTATTTTTTCTTAGAGTTCTTAATGTAAAAAATGTACTCCAGAAAAGAGTAGTTATACTTAAAACACCTACCTAGCTTACACTTTAAATATTTCTTTCATCCATTACCCTCTGTGAAAAGTTTTACTACCCCCTCATGTGGGACTATGCATATAAAGTATAATATATATATTTATATTGTATATTGAGTATGAAACATTTTTGATTTAAAGTTCTTGTATTTGCGCGATATACTTACCCACCCACTGTGCGTGCCCAATATTAACAACTTAATTTCGTAGTCATTATTATGTGTATATTGTAAGTGTGTGTATATATTAATTCTGTTTAATTTTTAATATGGTATTTTTACCAGGTTTTTCAGTTGGTTGAATTCACTCACGATTACCCATTTGCTTATATCCAGAGATGCCCGGGAATTTTTGAATTTATTATTCATTTGCTATTTTTTTTTTTTTTAAACCGATGATACGGAAGTGAATGAGAATCTCAAATGAATTCTACGTACGGTGAGCAATTTTGTTACCCCCCTCTTCACCTTTCCGCTGGCTGTTTGTTATTATTATTATGTTTGGGGATATGCACCAAGTCCTAAAGAAATATTATGCCCAAATTCGAGGACTATAGCGTTATCATTGTGAAGTATTCCTATGAGCCTTATAATCCTTAAATGGTTTTAGTATTTCTATAAGCCCTATAACCGTTAGCCTATTTCTAAGTGTTTCAACATTTCGTCTGTTTACTTTGAAGAGGAATTTTTTTATATGGGATGCTAAGAAGACCCCAAAAGCTGCCTGCTTTTGAATGTGGCTGTTTTACTAAGATCAAGCGCTATGTAATGAACTAATAGTAACAACAGGCTGGAATATTTACCCAAGTACTTCCAATTTCAGAAATTAAATTCAGAAATTCAAGAGCAGACTAGGTTTTTTGTACTATTCAAAAGTTTTTTTTTTAATTCATGCTGCCTGTGATATTTATCGGAAAAGTGGGAAAATAGAGTTTTACCCCCAAAACCCGCCTCCTTGAATCAACTAGTATAACCAAAAATCTGTGGAGGACGAGCTATCAACGTGGTGGTTTTATAGCCGTATTCCCAGCGGTTATAATGAATGCAAAAATCGAATGTGCTAATAATCGAATGTGTAAAAAACTAATTGGCTGACAGTACGTTAAACTCGACTAGTGGATAGTGATGATTCGATACAAGTAAATACGAGTAAATACTCGATACTTTTCATTCGATTCAAGTCCTTTTTTTACTCGATGCCAGTCCGTAAGTATTTTACTTGGTATCGAAAAAAACTTTTGGAAAACATTGATTTATAAAATTGAAATATTGCTATATAATATTTAAGATTGTGAGTCGTATTGCAATATTTTACAGCAATTAATAATATATTTTAAAATGCTACTGCAGAATTATTCAGTATACATATTCAAAATATTTCAGTTTTGCCATATTCCAATATGGCCGTTCAGAAATGTTTTAATTATATATTGTAACGAACCTTCCTGGTTCCTTTTTTTTTCGTCAGCGAGTAACCAGGGTGCGTAAATAATAACTCACGATAGTTCGTTTCGGTTTTCTTTGTTCACTTGTTTATTTATTTTCTCCACTGTTGGTTTTAAATACACTTGATTATTTTTATTCTTGGTACCTCGTACAGTCTTTGTTTGTTCCTTGCAGCCCCTCAATCGTCTTTCTCGGGCGTTCGTTTGCCTTCGTTGGCGCTCGTTTGCCTTCCTTGGCGCTCGGTTTGCGTTCGTATGTTTCCTTCGTGTGTGTTCGTGATACGATGGTTAGGTCATTGTCGTTTGTTGTATGGTCCGTGGCAATTACGTGTGTTCGCTACACCAGGGTACGTGGATACGACCCCCTGATGCCGATTAATACCTCAGTGGAAACTTAATCTTGACGTAAGGACTTACGCCAAGATCCAATTAATACCTCACGAATGAATAATGTCTTATGAAGAACCTAGCATGCGGACGCTCTGCTGATATAAACTAACGACTCTTTTGTACTAGCCTACCGTGCGGACGCATCGGTTGGTTTATTACATATAATCTAGCGAATAGAGAACAATAGAACCATCAAGTTACTACCTTAGACCACGATCTAAGTCTGAGTGTCTTCTTCTGTGCGATGCATGTCCGTTTATATCAATTTCTTCTTGTTGTACCGTATTATTTCCGTTTTGTGAAATATATATATTATAATTACTTAAATATAAATGTTAATACATATTTTAACGGCATAAATGTGCTAGTGGTTTAGGGTTGTGCGATTAAAATTACTGATAATTTTATGTCGTCACAATATAATATTTTTAACAAGCTAAAATCAGTTGATATATAAAAATATCAAATATATAAGTTAACACTACTCAACAAATTGCAAATCTTCTTTTACGTCAGCCAGCCCATACGTCGATTCTATATGATTCACATGATTCCAGAGAAATAATGTATGAAGTGCCTGATGCCAATTTCGTTTTGAGTAGTGTAATTTTTCCCTCATAACGAGTATTCGATATAAGTATATATACGATACTTTTTTCCGATATTTTCGGTGGCATCGATACTTTTATTCAATACAAGTAATGAGTAAAAGTGTCGATACTATGTGCATATCGAATCAACACTACTAGTGAAGTATATCACTAGCAGATCCACATATTTCCTAAGAGAGGGAGGGGGTTAATTCTTCCGTTTTTAGCATTTTTTTTTCTTTTGATTCATGGCCAACGATCAAAATTAGAGTCGTAAAAACGAAGCAAGGGGCCGTGGATGCAATAGATGGATCGATAGGGAAAATACCTAAATTACTCAAGAGTTCTTTGAGTTACATATGCTATTGCGTAAATAATTTTTTATTAGTTTCATTTTAGAAAACGAACGTTCGGCTGAAGAAACTGCAACTGAAATAGTTAGAAAGAAAATTAAAACTGGGTAAAATTCTGGAAAGCTGGCAGATAAAATAGCGTTCTCGAAAAATTCGCCTTGTGCACATACTAATTAACCCAATAATTAAATATGGGCATTGAACATTCGCCCAAAAAGCGTCATAAAATGTTGATACTTAGCAAATACAGATCTGTCAAATTTTAATTTGACAGAGCCAGGGTCTTGGATAGTCTGTCCTCCAAATCGGCTATAGTTACGTTACTCATCAAAAGGTATAAAATTTTCTTCGGCAAGCGAGAGAATAGGATGTAAGCACTTTCTGCCTCCCCAACCCTGCCTTGAATCCACTAGTGGCGTAGATAAATATGAAAATTATAGCTTGACGAAAACGGAGAGCGGTCTTTAGTATGCAAATGAAAGGCCCAGGATTGAGGCTGTAATCGCTTGATGTTAAAGAGACTAACTCTTGAATACGCCGAGCGATTCATCTCTTCAAACCCCTGCGAAGAAATTTTGTCGATACATGTCACGAAAGGCCGCAAAAGAGAAGTTTGATTACCAAATGTAGTTTTCCCGCCTTTTCTGAATTTTTGGAGGCTTCTGTTTGTGAAAAGCTTATTGCCAGTCGAAGCTGCCAACAGCGCAATGGCTGGAATTTTGAGGTGATCTAGATCAAAGAGTTAGGAAGGTAGGTGGGTATCGTAGGTACTCCGTTTTATGTGGGAGTACAATGAACACTTTTGTTGTATGTTAATTGTATTGAGCCAGTCCATGATATTAAAAAATAATAGAAAGTGCCCAATTTCAATTCTGAAAATTTCTTTAACTGCAAAGGTAGGGAAGGGGAGAGTATATCTGGTCTTAAGGCTCAATTTGGCATAAGTAACGGAAAGGAACGTAACGTTGTCAAATGTCACTTAAATATCTTTGAGGCGTGTAAGTGATTACCGAAATCGGAACGCAACGTAGAGTTCTATCTTCCATAGATTTTTACGTTCCGTTAAGCTACGTTGCGTTACTTATGCATAATTGAGCCTTTACTTTGTTCAGGAGAATTGCTATTGGTTATTATTTTAAAATTTTCTTATAATCTGGAACTCAGTTTAGGTCAATGCCGAGATAATATTAAGTCAGCTTATAGGACGTGTAATAGAGAAAGGAGGTTAATGACATTGCAAAGAATAGTTAACCTACTTTCTCTTGTTTCTCGGTGAAAATAACTATCCTAATACTATCGTGAAGTTTGATCAGCGCTTTTGCACGATTCTCTAATTGCCGAAATTTCGGTCTGTAAAATGATGAGTTCTATCTCGAACCTGGCATCCACATCCAAATTTCTTCTCCAGTCTAAATGTGTTGTGGGAAATATTAGTCGAATTAGTCCTTTGGGAAGATTAGTTTTGGTATTAGGCAGTCTGTGTTGTGTAAGGTATAAGCGGTACCTATAATAAAATTCTATTCTGCCCGTACGTTTTGGAACTTCAGTGCCTTATTTCTCTGAGTTTGACTGCACTTAAGACAGCAATGGCTTTAATATATGGGTGATTTCATCTTAAGAGAACTTAAGGGAACAGTCCCTGTTTCTGATCCATATAACTAATCACCTAACCACCACCTTCGAATAACGTGTGGTAACTACTGTCCGACCGAATATTCGGTTTCGGTTACGGTTTCGGTTTCGGCAAAAAATATGGCCGAATATTTGGCCGAAACCGAAACTTTATAAATTTTACTGTAAATTGCATTTCAGTACGCAAAGGAGTGTTTTTTTTTTTTTAGCATATAACATAAAGTTATTCAATTTTGAATACTAAAATAAAAATGTGAATTTAATTTGTACCTATACCACAAAATGTATTTTTTTTAATATGTATTTTCTTTATTGTTAAAATAATATTTTTGTTATTTTATATATACAAGTATGTACATATATTAGGACGTACCAATTTGTATGGATGAATTTTTTCGGAGTACCGACAGAAAAGTTCCATATTCTATGACAAAAAAATGGAGCTTACCCCCCGTAAAATTCGTAGAAGTTAAAGTAATATTAAAAGTAACTATCGATTTTTATTCAAACAACTACAGTACGTAGCACTGAAACTTCTTCGAACTTTACGGGGGGTAGTATCCATTTTTTTGCCATACTTTCTTCGGCAAAGTTGATCAGAATCGAATATAGAATTTTTCTGTCAACGTCCTTTCCCAAAAAAAAAAAAAAAAATTGGTACGCCCATGGTACATGGATTTTTTGTTTCAGTTTTAATTAAAAAAAAATTAAAATGATTTGAATTTTGTTTTTAACATATCTGTGGTCACAAGCAATAACAACACAACTCGAGTTTTGTCGAATTCGAGTTATTATCATAATTTGAATCTTCATATCCGTTTTCATATTGTGTCATCATATGACTATCGGTTCAGTGGCTTACGTGATATTAGGGAGGAAAAATAGCACAACTCAACCTGATTACTCTTAGCACTTGAACCTTTGAAGTGCTCTCCTGTAAAATACAAAAACCACACTTTTGCTGTTATGCCTTGTGATCACAGATATATACATATACATTAAAAAGTTTCGGTTTCGGTTTTGGCCGAATATTAGAAAAATGGCCGAAATTCGGTTTCGGTTTCGGTCGAAAAAGTCGGTTTCGGTCAGACACTAGTGGTAACTACTACTCAATAAGACTAAACTTTGTGATGTTTGTTTTACAAGTGAGTTCACTTGAGATGAAATCTCCCATATTTTTAGTTCCATAAGACATTCTAGGTTTCCTTAAGGGGTTATATACGTTTTGGTACGGGAAACTTAGGGCATATTTGTAATTTTTTTTGGACTATTTGAAATAATTTATTTGAAACTAGCATAACAGGTATACATAGTACATATTCTTACGAAAAAAAAGAGTGGTCGGATATGAAAAAATATTGAAAATTGTAGAAGTTGATGCGCGTTTTTTCTGCAGAGCTTGGCGGTGACCACGATTGAATGCCAACAACTCAACTGTAATCAAAAAGACAAAAAATTTACAGTTGTATACTACAACTCCGAGTACTTGAACGAAAAATTTTGAGAAAAAAACCTTTTCCTTATACGGAAACCATGTTGCAAAAAAAAAGAGTAGATTTTTTGAGTCTCAAAAATGTAGTTAAAAAAAATTATTAGTTAAGACAAATACAGCACATGAAAAAATGATCATTCAAGTACTCCGTATTGTAACTAGGAAAGAAATTTAAAAAAAATTAGATGAATTGGTCAAGTAGTTTTTGAGTCACCGCAAAGGCATTTTTCAAAAAACATCATTCGGAGAAAATCACGTTTAAAGTTTTGAGTGCACTTTATTCATGAACAGTAGCGCGCTACAAATCGAGTTGTTACTTACGATCTACTGCTTGGATTGATTTGAAATTTTGAACATAAACTCTTGAGAGTATGTTTGTTCGAAATAAGTCATAAAAATTTTTTCGATTTTTTAACTCATGAAAACGTATATAACCCCTTAATAAAGGCTGTGTATGACCACGTTGATACTTGTGGACAGAGTCTTGATACCTGTGGACTTAACTTCTCTTCATTTGGTATAAAATTTTGTGCTTGGTAGAAGCGTCGAGACCCCAAAAACTAAGGAAATACATATGTCCGGTAGATGACCAAACCGTTGACGACAAATTCGACACGGCATAGATTGTGCCGACAACCTCTATCATAAACAAACTTAATTTCCAATTACAAATATTTTTACTTTCAATGATTAACTCGTCTTTGACTTCGACAATAGCCACTCCTATGAGTATGGTATATACTCATATATTTATTCTGATCTATAAGAAAAAAACATCATGTCAAATTTAAAAGATTTTTAAATCTTAATCCCCAGACATAATTACAGCAAATCTTTCTTATCATAGACTATCATTATTGCGAAATACGTACGCACTTACCATACAAAATAAAATTTAAGTTATATCATAAAGATGCACGAGTGAGTATACAGCAACATACAACAAAAATGCGTTGCAAGCAAAATCAAAATAAACAAAAAAAATTTGCCAACAATACCTGAACAATCAAATGGGAAAAATAAAGAGAAAGACAAGAGAATCGAGCACATTGAATTGTATTCCACAGCACGATCAGTGAAGATCTTAATGTGAATCTTGTAATTTATTTGTAGCGCCAATTGGCAACGCTCACTTCAGCTAAAAAAAAAAGAAGAAATTGAAGTTACCTCATCAACGACGTTGTCCTCGTCTTCTTTCCTGTTGCAGTTGATGTTGCCCTTTTCGCAGATAATTTGCATAAATTTGTGATTATTGTGCGCGATTGAGAATCGATGCGATGCGTTTCGTTGATATCACCAGCGACATTTTGCCTCAATATCTGCTGCAACTATTCAGTGTGACAAGAAGAAAAAAGAAGCAAAACAGGCAAACAGCACTTACGTACTTTTGGTTGTGTTGCATGCAGCAAAAGCAATAGCAATCGCTTGAAGAGTGTTGCATGAAATGCTTTTAAGACGAACCTTTCAAAAGAAAAACTTAACTTTTTTTTTAATGTGACTAAATCAAATAAAGAAGTTCGCAGGGAGAATATTTCAGATTGTTATCTTTTAGAAATATGATAAAGTTAAAAGGTAGCGCGTGTTTTTTTTTAATCAAAAGACTAAGTATGTTGCTGCTTCGTTTTTGTTTTCTTTTGCATAGACAAATTGTTATGACAGCTACTAATTTGGTTGAAAACGAAGAAGAGCTTAAAAATTACAGCAGCAGCAGCATCATCGCGGAATTTAGCATTAAATAAAATATTTTCAGCCACATAAATATATATTTAATATCAATCAGATCTTTACTTGCCTTGCATTTCATTGCTCTACTCACCACAGAACTGCAGGTGTTTAAGAAGATAAATGCCTTTTCCTATTAATTTCTCATTGGCTTCCATTTTGATGCCGCTTTTAATTTTAAATTATCTTAAAGTCTTACGTGCATTACGCTTTACGTATGTGCAGCGGCAGCAACAGCAATAAGTAATTGTAGGATTTATTGCTGATAGTAGCAGCAACGTTGATTAAATTGTCTTGATATCGTTGACAGACAGGTGAACAACTTCATCAATAAATGCTGTAAGCCCTTACTAATGTGGCTTCATGTGATAAGGGAGCAGAAATAGTTTTAAATGTACTGAGATGGAAAACCGACAAAGCGCAATTGTGATTTGATTTTTAAACGGTGACGGCCATTCAAAGGAAATGAAATAGTACTTGAAAACTAAATTACTTTAATGGAATCAAATCCAAAATGGTAATTAATACCTTGTGAGTTGAATCCCAACATCCAAAAGATTGTTTTGTGATTGTGTTGTTATAGTGATACTTTTCATGCACTACAATTTTATAGGACCTTTCGTAGGACCATTTAATGGAGCACTTTCAATGCTTGTAGGAATTAATTACTTCCAGGGTATCGTTCCAGGTTTTATAGGATATAATTTTACAAAAGTATTTGATTAAAAAAGGAAAAAACAATTCTATAATTTTTGAATACTTATTAAATTCTTTTGAGGAATTGCATATATAAAATTACAAGTTACAACTCAGTAATGAAATTTAAAATGTTTCGAATTACTTAAGAATGCAGGGCAATGCAATCTTTTTTTGAAATCATAGGAATGCAAATCTTATGGCTCCAATTGATTTCAAATCACAATTCAAGTGACTCCAATTGACTCCGAATCGCAATTAACTAAAAGTATCTTCAAGTGACTGCATGAGATTCCAAGTGACTCGAATTGACTTCACATCACAATTGAATCCAAATGACTCCAAATGATTTCAGGTAACTCCAGTTGACTTCAAATCCTAACTGACTCCAGATGACTTCAAGTGCAACCAATTGATTTTAAAAATCCAATTGACTCCAAGTGATTCGAGTTGTTTTCAAATCCCAATTGACTTCAAGTGGATCCAATTGACTTCAAATCCCAATTGATTCCAACGGACTCCAATTAATTTCAAATCCTAATTGACTCCAAGTAACTTCAATTGACTTCAAAAACCAATTGATTCCTAATGACTCAAATTGACTTCAAACCTCAATTGGCTTTAAGTGACTTCAAATAACTCTAATTGATTTCAAATTCCAATTGACTCTAAATGGCTGCATAAGAGTCCAAGTGTATTCAGGTTACTCCTATTAACTTCAAATCAGTCATAATTTTAAAGTCATAAAATTTGCATTCCCATAACTTTAAAAAAAGATTGCATTTTCAATACTCCAGAATAATCAATCAGTGGCTTCAAAAAAAGACTTTTTGAAGTGAAACTTCTTTAGCGAGGGTTAATCGAAAATTTTGCAACGGAAGTCTCGTTGTTGTTGCACTCATACGAAACTAACAAGAAACGAAGTTATGCTGTTGTTAGTGTTTAGCGAACGAAGGCATATGGGGATCGGCTGCATACAATCAAGCAGAGAGTAGACTTCGTGCATCTCATTTGCTTTAGTAAGAGAGCTTGATTCCATACATATAGCTGAATTTTCCTTTCATGTGTTATATACGTGTGATACGTCATATTTGTGCCGATAAATGCAGAGAGAATCAACAGAAAAAAAGCTTAAGAAAATAAAAAGAGGAAGAGTGCAAAAGCTTTAACAACAACGGTCACGTGAAAAATCGACAATAAAAAACGAAGTTATTTAGTTGATATTCGGCTACATACAATCAAGCACAGAGACGATTTCTCGCAGTTTTAGCGCATGTGTTTTAGTGAGAGAGTCGATATAGAAGTCGCGGCTTGATTGCATATAACTGAACTTTCCTTTCCTTTGTGTTATATACGTGTACTACGTCGTGTTTGTGCCGATAAGTGTAGAAAGTATCAACAGAGGAAAATCAACAACAAAATGGGGAGAAGAGGATTGCAAAAACTTAAACAGAATGTTTTATAAATGTTTTCTAACAATTTTCTAATAAACAACATAGTTGCACTTCTACTGTGAGTGCTTGCATAATTTTTATTCTGGAGTCAAATGTGTTTTACTCTAACTGAAATCCAAAATGATTAATTATCTATACATTTATTAGTGTAACTTCAATTTTATTCCAGAAGATCCAGAAGTGCTACGATATCATATTGTATTATCATATATCAATTTAAAGAGCTTGACGAGTAGGTTAGCCAAAAATTATCAGATTTAAAATCGGTTAAGCCAATTCCAAAATACTAGCGTCGGAAGTTTTTTAAAATTCGCTTATTGAATAAAGCATTGCACTCATCGTTGTAAAAATCATTGCTTAAGCGGGAGTAAATAACAAATGAGAGAGAGAGAGAGAAACATGAGTAACGGTATTTCTCAGAATTATCTAAAGAATGATCTACATACACAAATAACAAAACAAACACCAACGAGTAGTTTGGTTCTCTTTTGATGGTTCTCTTTTGATATTTGTTTTTTCATAAAGAGATTTTTTGAGCAAAAACATAGCCCCAGTTACTGGGGCCTTACCGACTAGTTTGTGACTTATACCCTCAATTGATTGCATTCTTTTACAGCTCTCACGGAAACAGATAATCGTTATGAACGGAATAGGAACTCTATATTTCGGATATAAATTAGAAAAACCAGGGACCGGTTATTTTGTGACTTTAATCGTAATAGGCTAAATAAAACGGTAAATTGTTGACTTTTATGATATTTGGCAAGAAATAATTGTTATATTTGACTTTTATTTTGTCGGGCAAAAAACCAAAACAGTTATATTATGACAAAACGAACCAGTTTTGGACAAAAATAAATGGTCAACTCAATTTGCAAGCGAACGGCTTGAGCAATTAAAAAAATATGATGCCATTCGATTCAGCTCATCCGCCCGCATATTATAGGTAAAAAAAATTTAATTTTTAAATTCCGAAACAACTGCTGCAATGACCAAAGTAAGTATAAAAATAGGATTTGGGGTATGAAATATTAAAGTAAAGGGGATCCAAAAAATTCTGAAATCATTGGAAAGGTCTCTTCGTGTACTTTTCGAAAATGTATTGTACTTTGTATGACCGATGCCTAGATTCAAAGTTATTGCCAATTTGGTATCCCTATGTATTGTATACCGTTGAAAAGGTCTCAACGAGTACTTTTCAAAAATATATAATACCATGTATCTTCAGTGTTTCGTTAATAAGGTATAAGAGTTGACCATTTATTTTTGTCCAAAAAAATAAAAGTCATAAATCAGCTGGTTCGTTTCGGCCAACAAAATAAAAGTCATAAAATAACTGTTTTTTTCCCCGACAAAATAAAAGTCAAATATAACTATAATTTCTTGCCAAAAATCATAAAAGTCAATAATGTACCGTTTTATTTAGACTATTACGATAAAAGTCATGAATTTAAAATTCACACAATATTTGTCAAATTTAATCCGTGAGGATCAGAACCGTACATTTGAAGATCCCCTACGGTTATTTTTTGTGGATGACTTTTTGAGTTGAAAAATGGAAAATAACAGTTATTTGCGGTCCCTGAGAAAAACGATTTTCCAATAAAAAAATCGAATCTACTTTTTTTCATATTTCCTTAAATAAGTTATTCTAGTTTTAAATGCAATCCGTTTAAAATACTCTTTGGTGACGACTTTCGGATACAAGTCAATGATGTATGCTTATTTGCAAGTACATACCAAACCAATAATGATTTAAGAGATTGTATGTAGAATACAGTCATACTTATGTATGTACGAGGTAAATTATATGAATATGCCTTATATGCAAGTAGGTGCGCAATCGTGTACTATACCTACTTGGCCACATTTTCCATAGAGAATTTTCTAAGACATATGCACATAAATTCAAGCAAATGTTTCATACTTACATATGTATGTAGACGTAGACTAAACCGAAAACATAAACAAACTAGAAACTAGGTATGCCAATTGTAATAGTGACGTATAATTTATGGCAACAGTTCAGTTTTCTATTTTTTTTTTTTTTTTTTTGCCAGCTCTACTGTAAAAAAGTGAACGGCAATTTTGGCCAGTTGAAAGTTTGAATCATAGGTGCTTGCATTTGGTTAAATCGATTAGATATCATAAGGTCTCATATATATATTGCAAATAATGTTTAAGCTTTACATATTCGTTTACTTATATGATTTTGGTTAGTAATACATAACAATAATGAAAAATTCTCTTCCACACAAATAATTCTTACCGAATTAAGACTCTCTACGCCTGTGCTTTTAACTACTCGGTAACTGGCTTTGCAAGGTTCTACCTATCCTCTCTAACTTTTTCTGGCATCTCATCACGCTTGAAAGAAATCCATTTTTAAGCGGTGGCGCTGCTTATTTCCTTATTAAGTTGTTATATCATCTCATTGATATTCATATTTGATAAAAAGCAAAAAAAAAAAAAAAAAAAACAAAAACAACAACCACAATAATTTTTTCCTTTTTTAACTTTAAACAATCTGAGATCTTGCTGACAATTTTGGAAAGATAACAACAACAGCAACAACAACTATGTAAGCAACTTCATTTGCTCAACATCAAGTTAGATTAAGGTATGGTGGTTGCCTTTAGAACCCTTTTCACAACCAAACAAACAGTCAACTAAAATTTTGGCGGCGCGGAGTCCGTTGAAAAACCTTAAGCATTTCGTAAAAAGAGTTGAAAAAAAGAATGATTCAGAATATGTTTGAATTTTTTGCGCAGAAAAAAGTATGCAACCACGAAATCATACAACAATAAAAATGTTGAATGAATGTTTATGCAAATTTTTAGCTAAGGTATGGTGATGATCAACGAACGCTTCTGTTTGATGTTCACGATCACAATTGATACGATCAATAATAAAAAAAAAGTTTTAGTGGAAATAATTCGATTGAATGGATAGCAAAAGTAGAAGCATTAAATAATATATTTGGATATTGGATACGAAAGTACGAGTATTAATTTAATTAAATTTATTTATCAGTTATAATTGAAAATAATCTCAAAGTACAAAGTCTAAAATATTAAATATTTAGTTTTAAATATTTTCCTTCAAACAGAATTTTCATTCAGGATATATATATTTATTTAAAAAAAAAGAAGTATAACTTATTCACAAGGCTTTCGAATGGTAGTTCACTTATTGTCTCGGAACAAGCCAAATACCTTGGCCTCATCCTAGACAGGAAATTCAACTGGCGTGCCAACACGTCAGAAAGAGTACGTAAAGCCACAATAGTTCTCTATGCGTGCAGGTCAGCTATAGGCAAGAAATGTGGGTTACAACCCAAGGTAATCATGTGGTTGTACACCAGTGTCATAAGTCCTATTCTCTTCTACGGCGTAGTAGTGTGGTGGACAGTCATCTCAAAGAGCATCCATCACAAAGAATTAAACAAAGTACAGCGACTTGCTTCACTGAAAAGGACACCCTCAATGGCGCTGTACACAATTTTGGATCTACTTCCAATAGATCTAGTCGGAAAGACCTCAGCGTCAATATCTGCAGTGAGACTGAATGCGAATCGTAGGTGGTCCATCACAAATTATGGTCGTGGTAAGATACTTAGTGAAACTAAATTTCTTCCATTCTCTGTCGATCTCACCCTCTCCTCCCCGCTATCCCTTGGCAACAGCTTTAGCACATATATATTTTTCATCTCGCCAAGAGTGGTGTGCGAGTAATGTAATACGCCCTGATATCATCGACTTTTATACTGATGGTTCAACGTTGGATGGTAGGGTTGGGGTTGGGGTTCACTCTGAGCGCCTGAACATTTCGACTCACTTTCATTTTCCTGATCATTGTAGCGTCTTTCACGCAGAGTTTCTTGCGATCACTGAAGCCACAAATCTGATATGGTGTAATGCGATACCTTGTAATGATATCTGCATTTCCACTGATAGTCAGGCGGCAATAAAATCCCTCCAATGTCCAGCTAATAACTCTAAAGTTGCCCTACAATGCAGATCGTCTCTTAACGAGACAGCCATGGCATACAACCTGCACCTTATATGGCTGCCTGGGCATAGCGACATTGAGAGAAACTGTAAGGCTGATGACCTCGCCAGACTTGCTACGACACTCAGCAATTCACTTATCACTGGTAATGCAGGTATACCACTTGCCACGTGTAAACTTTTAATTAAAGATTACTACTCCCACATTGCGAAGAGCACGTGGAGAATGGAACCAACTTGCGCTATCGCCAGACAGTTTTGGCCAATGCCTGACCATGGTCGCACTAAAGTGCCCATTAATCTGGACCGTGTCCACATAAGTAGGGTAGTTTCTATTCTAACCGGGCACTGCCTCATTGGAAGCCACGCACGTAGACTAGGTCTTCCTTATAATGACTTCTGCAGAAGCTGTAGAAATGAAGAGGAAGAAGAGACCATTTTCCGCTTTGTATGTAATTGCCCTGCTTTAGCAGCACGCAGACACAGAACTCTGGGAGCACCCTTCTATGGGAGACTAACAGAAATGGCAACCTCTGACATTAGAGACTTATCACGTTTTATTGCAAGCACAAATTGGTTTAATTAGGAAGGGATCAAGAGGTAACACTCGCCCCAAGGGTATCACAATGGACCAATAGGTCTCAGTGTGTTCTTTTATGAATAGCCCCAACAACCTAACCTATCCACAAGGCTCTCTTGATAGAAATAAGGACAACAGGTTATTCTTCCTTGAAGTATCATACTATTGAATACTTATCATATTTAATCAGTGTCATAATCCAATTGTAGTGAATTGAATAGGGTGAAATTATTGACACTAGCAGATACAAGGGGGGAAGCATGGAGTTAACTACCCCTGCCCCTCCCTCCTTCCCTCTTAGGTTAGGTTAGGTTGGAGTGGCTGTCGAGAGACACACTTAGGCCTGAACGGCCCATTGTGATACCACATAGTTGGGCCTACAGTTTAACGCCGATTCCGAACGGCGGTGTGGCAATTTTTTATCGGCTTGGTGGTTTTGCCATTACCAACCAATGTGTGTACTTGTACACTATCTTATAATTCTCATACACTTCATATTGATAGTGAATATAAGAAAGTAATGAAAATTAACCACCAGACGAAGACGGGAATCGAACCCGAACCTCCCAGATGAAAATCTAGTGCACTATCCACTAGGCTATCGAGGTCGTCAATTCCCTCTTACCGATGAAAATTTCATACATTTTGATCATTGCCATGGATCAGAAAAAAATTTTAAAGAACAAAAAAATTTAAAAAATTTAAAAATGGTTTTTAATATTTAAAAATTACAAAACACTAGAAATCCTAAATGGGGAGATTAGGTTCAAGAACTCACTTTAATTTTTAACATTGTGGGAAAGGGGTTAATTGGCCTTTTTTTATATATATACGCCCAGTAAGAAAATTAAACGCTTTCAATTAAAAATGTTTGTTGTTAGTTTCCTTGGAGTTATATGCACAATCACAATAATAAAATCCTCTCATTGTGTAATATGGAAACTTGAAAAGAGTTAAAAGTGGTGGCAAATGCCTTAAATAGATCGGAAATATCCATTTCTGTAGAGTCAATGAGAACTCTGGGCAGGCTTCAACACCGTTTCCTGTTTGAGAGTAACCGAAGTTAATACAAAGTGTTTTAAATGAGTGAAATTTTTAATAATTATGTCATTCCGGTAGTCTAAGCAATCTAAAACTGGTCATTATGTTTAGTTTCAACCCTACATTCCCCAGAGGAGTTAAAATTAAATGAAAAAGATCATTAAGCGTAAGGAAAAATGCAGTCCCCAATATTTTCAACTTAGTCATTGATAATATTGAATATACTCGAAACTTTTTTATTAACTGAATAAGCTGAATAGGCCTTATCTATAACTCGTTTACCACAATTTTAGGATCGCTAAGTAAAGTGAAGAAATCAAAGAATTGGAGACAAATTCGAGGATAAAAACAAGTTATGACAAAATTTTCGTTCCGATTACTGTTCTTGGAAATTAGGAACGAACAGTTGCCTAATTCTAAAAAGTGATTCCTTGCATACAGAGGAATAAAAACTGAAAACCTCGCACTCCTGGAATCCAGCAGAGCTTAAGCTTTTTGCAGTCTCTTAAGCTTTGGAGGGTTGGCTGATCCACAACAGGTCTGCTGAAGATCACAATTAAGACTATGAGGCGTTTTAAAACCACTTCCACAGTGAACACTGAAGTAATTGAGGTCTATACTAAACCCATCTCCTGAAGTCTAGGTATCTTAGGAACTTATGCAGTGAGTATTAAAGGTAATACGCAATTTGCATGTATGAGAATTTATATACCAGTGACCGGTGTAGACTGCCGTAAGCCTAGCAGTATTGGTAAAATCTCTGTTAATGAACTCACGGGTCCTAACTTTATTACATGGACGTCATATCGCACGAGTGGTACTACCAGATATAAAAGACTTCAACATCCGATTAGCAAGTTGAAAATAGTGTAAGCCATCGAGAGGAGTATATATCTTTACCAGTCTGACAGACTAGTAGGTCAACGATCTACTTAAATTCCTAAACCAAACAAAATGGTTGTAGCCGGGCTATAACCAAGTCTTTTAAACATACCTGAAAATAACTGATGTGGCAACAAAATGGCGCATCAGCGTTAATTGGGTTCGTGGATCAAACCACCACTTCAACAACAACTTCCTGAATGCTGAAATTTGTATTGTACTTAGCACTTTACTATTCCCTTAAGCCTCATCTCGGTGTTGAAGTTAAAATTTTTAATGTAAATTTTAGTAAGGAGGTGTAGCAGCAAATTCGACGCCTCCGTAGGATAAGTACGCATAGCTCTGAACTCTACAGAGCTTCCGAACTTTAGATATCTTACTTAGAGCTGGCCACTAAACTATTGAACCGTAGGTTAATAAAAGGTGCAATATTTCTGTTACAAGTAATACGTGATATGGGGGGCGTAAAACCTAACATTAGCCAAACAACTTTTTGCAAGAGTAAAAGTCGCAAAGGCTTTCCTGACAGGTCATTTGATATAGAGTTTCCCACTTAGCTGTTCGTCTAGCTCCCGAATATTTGACCTTAGCTGGTTGTTGGAAGGTTGCAGATTACAATTCTGGTCTTGGTGGTGAAAAGCATCAGTTCTGTCTTACCAGAGTTTACACTAAGCGTATGTGAGCTTAGTGTAAGTAAGTATGTGAGTATGGCCCAGATGTAAGGTTTATCCAATGTTCCTTTTTTAGCATTTTAAGGTCGATTTAGAGATTATAGTTTGACTTCCCAACACCTTCAGAACAACGTGACTGTTTGAGTAAATATTTATTGGCAATTATTTGCTATTCAGAAAGAGCTAAGCACATTTATTACTAAATATGTATAGATAAAATTAACGAAATGCCAACAAAATCCAAAACATTTATTGCATAAACTTAACGAAAGCTGAATTTTCAAAGCGACATCTGGCGTCGCATTCTAAACACTACTGCAGTTAGCAGAGTACAAAACCTATAGTGCAATGGATTCCACAAATACAATCCATTAAGGAATGAATAACTTCCATATAGATAATATTATCATAAATGACCTTGTGGTTATTAAGAGGTACAAGGCAAGGTCAACTCATTCAAATAGAGTGAAATTCAACACACAATCTTTACCGTACAGCAATAACTATTAAAACCGAACAGTAGCCACGCCCATAGGCGTATGAAGGACCTTGATCAGAGGGCAGGATCAAACTGTTGAGTTATTTCATCACATTATTCATTTGTTTGATATAAAGTATATCCTAATTTTGCTTCAGATATGCTAAACCAAAAAAAAGTGCAAATATGTTGAACAGTTTAATTAACACAAAAAGAAAAACAAAAATTATTTTCTTATTTCAATCGCAACGAATCTATATTAAAACTTAAAAGATACAAATACAAAATTTGTAAACGTGACGATTATCGCGTGCATACAAATATCTAGATACATTTACAATGGGAAGAGCGTATACCAATATAGCGTTCTTATTATGAAACTCTTGAAGAAAATAAAACTCGAGAATTACACAAATGTTTATAAAAATTGCAAACACATAGCAACAATTGCCTGCAACAACAACAACAACAAATCCACAAGTGCATAATCGCAATCTCAATAGCACATGGTCAAGTTCATGTATGAACGTCGTTGACGCGACGCAACGTTACACCTCACACATATAAAAATAACAAATCGTTGCTGTTGTTGTCAACGTCACAATCGTTTAGCATGAATCATGACGTTAACATGAATGCATATGATGAAACTATGAAACTAACAAACTTAAGCTATAAGCAAGTGAGAGAGGTTTAAAGTATGTGACGGAATTCCTCAACAACTACGAGTAATTTCTAGTTTATCGCAATGCTCTGAGAAGAAGAGGAGGAAGACTATGAGAGAAGAATGAGAGTGCGTTTAGCATGAAATGATTCAATGAGGCGCGCGTGATGTTAGCCTGGCATGCACTTCTCGTATGCAATTGGTAAGGGTGACCAAGTGCCTGACATTCAATTGGTATTTACTTACACTCAGTGTATGAGAGACAGAGAGAGAGGATGGGAGAGAATGAGGATGGCAGCGAATATGTTCATTGTCTTTTGTTAATAGCTTGCGTTCAATTGAGTAAACAAATTGTAGCTATGGAGTTAAAAAGCTTTGAAATATTTAGTTTAATATTTCGAACAATTCAACTTATTGTTTCTAAAAATAATTAATAATACAAATGGAATATACCGTAAATGAAGCTAACATTGATTTACCATACATCTGTTGCAGTTTAAACTAATTCTGAGCATCAGATCAAGTGATCGGATTTTGAAAAAGAAATTTTTATGTGCTATTTTCAGTTTAGTTTCACCCCTCACAAAAATTTTAAAATTTTTTTTGTATATTTTAAAGAGTGTAGTGGTAGTTGGGCCACCCCGAAAAAATGAGCAAAGTATACATACATACTCTTACACTTAACCATGAATAAAAAACTTTAAAAAATTATCATAAATCAAAAGTAGCGAAATCTGGAAAATACTTACTTTTGCTGAATTTTAAACTTTTTTTTTTTAAATTTGGTCAGTTGTAGTTTATGAGAAATGTACGGAGACCTATTAAGTAATAATTTTTACAGGAAGTTTGCTATTTTATGTCGATGGACTGTTATTTTTATTTATTATTCATTAATTACAATAACTAATTATTATAGTTAACATAAACCCCTCAAGTTCTTAAATTTTTCATACAAATTTTCATCATTTTGAAAGTTTCGGAAGATTTACAATCAATTGGACAATCAACCTAATTAATTTATGATTGTAAGTCAGCACTTACAATATGAGACTAGTCTCATGAAACTCGAAAAAATGTAGGGAAGAGGAGAGAAACGACGGGGGACAGACAAAATCTCTTTCTGTCAGCATTTCATGAAACTTTTTGACGTTTCTCTTTATAAGCTTTCGTAATTTAATATTTTCCCATAGCGACGAAAACTATAATAGCTAAAGTTATATGCAACTGTTCTCATCGTCTAAATGCAGACTAAGTTAGTAAAAATAATAATAAAATAATGTCCTAAACATATATAAAAAATTTAAGAGTACTTACAAAAAATAAGAAGATACGAACTATGTATTGAAATAAAATATGTGAAAACATTTCAGTCCACTATTTTAACACACAATTTTTGAAGCTATTAAAAAAAGAACCAATAATTATATTTAGCAGAAAAATTTAAAAAAAATTATAAATTACAGATTGTGCATATTACACTGAAACCTCCAGCCCTATGATTGATAAAAATCGAATCTATTTTCGAACTGGCTCAAGTGTGAAGGAAATAGTTGTATACTTTGTTCTTGATATCACCTAAGGATCGTACCTCAATGGTAAGTTCACTGGGAACGTAAGTTTGTTAATACGAATTTAGCCTTACATTATTTACTGATTGTCATCGCTGGTACTCATCAGATAGTAACAGACTCCTGCGAGTTTTGATAAATTTTTTTGTACTTTTAAAACTTAACCCTTTTAATGACGGTACTAACCCAGCTAATCAAAAAATATTGGTTTGAAGTGAAACTTCTGATGGCGCTTTGGAAGGAAAACTAAAAGGTTACGCGTAATTTAGTTCCATCTCAAAAGTATGCACAAGTTTTTCATTGTAAATTCCATACATTTTCACATCGCTATGATTCTCCTGTTGTTGTTTTTTCCATTGCATCCTAAAAGTATGCAAAAGTTTTTTATTTAATGTAATACATTTGCCCAACTCTTTCGTTGTGCTGTTGTTTTTTTTTTTTTTTTTCATTCGTGTTAATTTTTTCATCATGTTTTGTTTACAGTTTTACATTGAGTCAAAAAAAAAAAAAAATATCAATGAAATATAGGGCGTTGTACACAGGTAATGAAGTGTAATAAATAGCATAAATACAATACAACAATAACGATGTTTGAACATATATATTTGTGGCATTCTAAAATTATATATATTTTGTAGAATAGTACCAAAAATCCTATACAACTCGTGGACATGAAAAAAACTAGTTGGCCGTGAGAAGTTTCACTTCACCCACGAGTTCTCTAGTTTCTCCCTAGTTTTTTTTTTTTGGCTCTGCTTACTATTTGGGGCCTAAAAAATATAAATATGGTCTAACATAAATTTTTTATGCGAGCTATGAGAATAAAGCAGAGGAATGGGTTCAAAATTGGCAATATTATTACGCATCTCATATAAATAGCTATTGAAGAAATTTATAATCGTTTCTTGAACCGTTTTAATATTAAAAAATACAAAAGTTGATAATTTCCATTTATCTTCAATAAAAGATTTTTTCCTATATTTATGACAAACATGAGACAAACATGTTTTTCATTACCAATCCAGTAACGCATAAACTAAAAAGATTTGATGATTGTATGAACTTAACAAAAGAGAATCTGAGAATTATAACAGCTATTCTAACAGGGCATTGCAGGCTGAATTATCACCTGACAGAACTGAGAATATGCAACAATGAGTCGTGTAGATTTTGTGGAGAGGAAACCGAAACTTCAATACACATTTTAGGACGGTGTCCAGCGCTCATGCAAAGCTGGAAAAAGTACTTGGGAGACTACCAAATACCAGACGGCATGCTAAAACAACTGGAAATAGGCCTTATATTAAAATTTATTGCAGTAATAGGACTTACAGAAATACTATAATTCTTTAAGAATTATAGGGACTGTAAGAATACTATAATCTTTGAAGGGGGCACAATAGTTCTTTAGGACGCAGTGCACATCCCCAAACATAATAATAATACAATAATAATACCAATCCATGCAAAATAAAAATTATGAATCGCTCAAACACCAAAAAATAATATCATAATGGTGAAAATAAACCAATTAATTGATTCATCCAGTTCGCCGGTCAATATATTCGCTTTAAAAATCAGTAGCGAAATTCAAAAAATCTGCGTCCAATATATGGCACAAATTCTCTGAAATTGTTAATTTGTTATACACTGTAAGCAGTTAAATTTATTAAAGGGGGCGGGGGGAGAGTATCGCCCAAATCCAATAACTAAACCCATAGAAATTCTACTGGTATCAGAATTCCTTGAGAGTATCCAAATGTCCGGTTTTCACTATGTCAAATTTCATATGAAAAAATTTCTCTTTCTCTCTCTTTGGCAGGGAATATGACATAATGAAAACCAAGCATAATGTATGGTTTTCACTATGTCATATTCCCTGTCAAAAAGAGAGAATTTTCAATATAAAATTTGTCAACATGTTGGCAAATTTGATTGAATTTGACATATTAGTGAAAACCAAGCCTAAGTATCTAATCAGTAAATTTTATAAAATTCTGCTCATTCTTTATAAAATCTTATATCAAACATAACACACTACCCAACTTTTACAGTATAAACTAATGCGTGCGTATGAAGCTTTTCAAGAAAATTTGCTCCCAGCATTTCCAAAACATAAATACATACACACACACACACAATAAAATAGCAAAATTAAAGAAAACAAAGAAAAAATAAATAAAAACATCACAAATGCTTCCACGAAATTTTCATGCTCATGAAATTCTCTAAATATTTTTTGAAAAGGTCACCTTGACGTTTGTTCATTCGCTAGACGGCAGGCAGTACCGGCAACAAAATCACAACCAACAACAACAACAACAAAGAAGAAATACTCATTTTATCCAAAAATTTCGTCATTCATCCTGCAAGTGTGTGTGTGTGTTTGCGAATGTGCGCTCTCTGTTGAATGTTTGCCCTTCTACTTCACCGCTCCACACAGTGCGTGTGAATCACATTTTTTTTTTCTTGTTATATATCGGCATTCTCGCAGAGTTTCAGCTCATAGTTGAGACTGGTAAAAATCCAGAAGAACAGTTCGCAGTTAAGCGGCAAAGTGAATAGACGTTGTTGTTTTTAGTGTTTATATTGTGAATACAAGTGTTAAAAGTTTATTAAAATTAATATCAAATTAAAAAAACAAAAAAGTAAGCCAAAAATAAATTTGTGGAAATACTAAGCAATAAAGTTGAAAGTGCATTAAAGTTGATAAAGCGAAAATTTTCATTAATATTTCATACATACATGAGCTCATTTTATTGACTAATATTATCTAGTATTATCAGAAATGTTCGATAGAAAAACAAGTTATTCGTTTAATTTATTTATTTGTACAATAAAAAGTGAATTTCATTTAATTAATCTCACAACTTTTCAATTAATACAATTACGACTTATGTATTTTTTTTTATTTTTTGTTAATTTTTTTCCCCCCCCCCCCCCCCACTAAATGATACGCTACATAAAATATGAATGGGTATATTGACATTGTCGGTTTGTTGGTATCTAGCAGTAGGCGGCGTGGGTGGTTGGCATGTGATGTAGGAATACATACATACACAATGTCACCTTCTAGTTGAATCCAGTCAGCGAACATTTCTTTAGAAAATTTCACAAAAAAGTAAATCATCTATATGAAGATAAAGGAACTAAAAAAGTTTTTGAAAAATAACCCATGGATGAAGAATTTATTCCTCCAACAGCATCCACACCAACGGATAAAGTTAAAAAGTTTAAGCGGTAGTCAAGATCCTAAATCATAAATTCTGATTTTTATAAATTGTTTTTTGTGTTGGCTTGAAAACCTTTTGTAAGTAGTAGAGTGCTGTACTTGAGTTCAGAAAAAATAAAGCAAATCAAAATCCGAGTCACATGATCGGTCTTTTTTTAATATTGAACCATCCTTTCGTGATGTAGACGGATCTAAATTCTCAGACATTCATATTGAAAACATCAGTTTAAATTTACACATCATTGGAGGCAGTAGATTATCACTGCATTTGTTTCTAAACCGCCATTAAAGATACCAGCCCAAAACCAACCATGGACTAGTCTTCTAGTTGTCTTGAACCGTTTCTTAGGGATATTGACTAGTTCCAATTCTTATAAGTTTGTAACGAAATGTTCAGTTTATTTCCTCTAATTCGTAATCGAAAGGTATCAGCTATAGACTAGTCACTTGACCGAACTTTTAGTAATATTTAACGCTATTTTAGTGTGATTGGCCGATTCTAATTCTCACACAATTATATTGAAATTATCAATTGAATTTCACGGCATCGAAAGCAGTTAATAAAAACTTCGATTGAACTTAATTCATCAACTAAAGGGAGCAATCCAAGACTATGTTGTCACGTGACCGGTTTTTTTTAGTAAAAATATTGAACATTATTTCAGCGGTATTAATTGTTCTCAGTTTTCATACATTCATTTTTAAACAAACAGTTAACTTTACATAGCCAAATGTGTCAAGTCAAAACAAGTCACCTGTGCGTTTCTGTAACTCAATCGAGAAGCTCTCGATTTTTATGACGTTACACTATTTCGATCGATGGCTGTCGATTTTGCAAGAATTTCAATGGGAATTGAAACAGAGGAAGAACGGGAGTAAGTCAAATTTTTGTTTGGATAATTTTGTTGGACTAAGATGGAATCAATAAGAATTTTCGGACAAAAATTAACACAGTACATGTCTTAATGAAATAAACAACGTTTTAGTTATCACTTGATTATACCAACCACTGAGATTCTGTGATTTAAATAGAACATTTCAAAATGAATCACATGACAAAGCCTCACTCTTTCACATGTGTGAGAAACGAATTGCTACGTTGAATTTACATGCTCGATAGTTTGCGCAATATCCTGCGCTGTGAAGTTAGGGGTTCAAAGAAGGTTTGAATGAAAAACGTGGCAATGTTCCAAGAACGGGCAACAACTGCTAGAAATCACAAAAAGCTTGATTTTTACCCCGCTGTTTTGACGAATTTGTAAAAAACCTCGAGCAACGTGTGTGAAAATTTTTGCTCCATGCTCGTTAATCTGTGTTCCAAATTGTACTTATACGCTCATCGAACAACGAATGGAAACATGTGTCCTTTAAAACAATACCGGGTTACTCTGCAATATTATTTTCCAATACTAAAACAAGTCAGCAATGATGTCCATCACAGTTAAAAATTTCTTATGATTTTTTTTATCACTATGATGAATATCGTCCATAAAATCAGGATTTATGGTCGAAAACTTCGCCAGCAAACCATATAAGGTTCATTTAGAATACAGGGAGCAACAAGAGAAGTAAAAGAAATTGAAAATAGCTTAAATATCTAGAGATCAAAATGGGCCAATTTTTCTTTCCCTTTTCCGATTGAGTTTTCTGAGTACTTCCCTTTCACTTAATCGCCATAACCCATAAAGAAATTCAAAAAAAATTTTGAATAAAAGTAGCGATTAGCGAGCAAGCAAAGAACAGTATATTCCTTATACTGGAATCAATTACAAGGCACGTTTCGTTTACACTAGTCAGCGCCACTAGTCAGGTTTTAAAATGATTTACTGCATTTTCTCTATAAAGGAAGATATTTTTAAGCTAGCATTGAAGTAATCGAAGTAAATGCTGATGTAAATGTAGAGGTTATAACTAAGTCAGCAATGCCGATTGAAATAATTATACCTTTCATAAACATAGGTAGCTATAATTGTTTCTAAACAGTCAGTTTAAAACTTTACAGTTGAGTGACATTCACTAGAAAATACATAATAAAGCAAAAACCAGACTAAGTGGTTTTTTGAGTAAAAAAAAAATAGAAAGCTATGAAAACAAATTATAATTATTATATATTTTCAGAATTTATGTAGTCAAATATTGTTTTACTTAATTTAGTGTTAAAAGTTTGCAACAATTTACGGTATCTTATTTGATCTATTGATTATTTTTTGGCAAAGCATTAAACAAATGTTTCCGCCACAATTGCATGATGATTCAAAACGAAAAAGTGCATTCACCTCAATATTAAGAACCACACCTCTTCTTCCGCGCTCTGACCCTCCTCCTCACAGTGAAACCTATATACTTTCAATATTAAAAAAAAAAAAACTTGTTTTTGATGCTTTGTTTGTCGGTTGCGTGTGTGTGTGCGTGCTACAACTTACACTTTCGAATTGAACATGCGCACTACTTACTCTGCAAACGGCTCTTAACTGGTGCCCAGCTGTTTTTCTAGGAAGGAGACATAAACCAAAATAATATACATACATTTCCTCATATATTTATATACATAGCATAGTTGGCATAGAATTTGTGTATAAGTATTCAGGATGTGCGAGTATTTGACTTTGAAAATATTAGCTGAAGGACATATGAGCTTTTTTTTTCTTTTTATTAATGTTAATAAATATAGTTATTCTATGGCTTAGTTAAGAAATAGCAATAGAAGTTGGTTGACATTTTAATGTTGCAGAGAAATTTCCATCTTTTATATAGGTATATAAAATAGTTTTTAATGTGTTATTTTTTTTTTTTTGTTTAATAAATTTTTTGTTTATTTTTTCAAAGATTTATAGACTCC
This sequence comes from Toxonevra muliebris, assembly GCA_963691655.1. Taxonomy (NCBI): domain Eukaryota; kingdom Metazoa; phylum Arthropoda; class Insecta; order Diptera; family Pallopteridae; genus Toxonevra; species Toxonevra muliebris. The sequence continues at coordinate 21,837,401 of OY829326.1, forward strand.
AGAAACGCAATATTAACATATTCTTATAAAAATTTATTCTATGAAGATTTTCATAGCTGAATTATTGCATCATCGTAAGTTATTTGGAGGTCGAAAGTATGTGGGCGGCAAATGCTTTTGCTAATAATTTGAAATTATTGATTCCCAGGTCAAGAAATAATATCCTTTATTCTTAATGTCTTGTTATGTGTGTGTTTGTTAAATTGTGTGGTATCTCGTGATGTGACAGAGAAAACCATTAGACGAAATAATGAAAATTTTGTGTTTGTAATTTTAACTCTATTAGTTTTAGATTTATCATCCATCATCTCTATTGTATAATTAGATTGAGTGGCTTGTCCAATATTATTTTGTGATTAAAATAAAAACCTTATAAACGGTTGAGCTTCAAATAAAATTAAATGTCCATACAAGTTTTCATTTTCATAGAAAGTATAATTCTTAAGTATAAATTATATGGTGTAACGTTTATATTTTTAAACAGTTGAAGTAATGATTAGTAAGAAAAAAAACTTATTTATATATATAGAACCTTTAGTACTACCCAGTTGAACTTTGGATGATCGTAAAAGTAATCATTGAGCGCTCCAAAGCGAGCAATCGATTACTCCCTATTGCTCCAAGCTCTTGCATTTTGTACTCCTTTTTAACATTGCAAGTCCTAGGGCATGGAGTACTCATTTTAGCCTCCAAAAGGAGTAATAAAGGAGGACACGATTACGAGCATGAGATCATTTGCATCTCATAGAAAACAAAACTCCGAAATAGTTTCTCACAAAATTCATGACCCCATAGACTAGTTGTCTAAAACGCGTGCTTACTGGCACTTGTGTGCCACGGTTCAAATCCCATAACATTTTTTTTTTTAATTATAACGTTATATTCATTTTTGTTCATTTTTTTTTTTTTTTTTTTTTTTGTTTACTATTATTGTTTTATAATTTTATTATTTTCTTGAGTTGCCTTTTTCCAGGCTCGAACTCGAACCTGTGGCCGAAAAATTCGCATCGCGAATATTAAACGACGCGCTTACCAACTGAAACACAAGCAAATTTATTGTCATTGAATTTGGTTTTTTTACTTTTGCAACGATTCTAGCACTAGTTACTGATTTTTAACTCTAGAAAATAAAATTTTAAAGAAAATAAAAACACAAGTTGCACAGAGATTTTTTTAGTTTATTTTATTACCAGCTGAATGAGAAACTGTAAATAAAATATTAAACTGTGTGGCTATAAGTAATTTAAGCTTTTCGCGGTGGGTTAAAATATATCAAACTATGTATAAAAAAATATGCAAAAAGTGGGGTAGTTTTTACCCTATCTAACCCTAAAGAGTTGAGTTATTTCTAAAAATAGACCATATAAAGTTATGAAATTGTGTTAGTGGAATTCAAAAATTTTGTTACTGTATTGGAGTTGCTCGTTTATTTCTCCTTTTGGAGTAATAAAATCATTAACCGTTTGAGGAATACTCACTCTTTATGCAACTGGATAACAACCTGCTTCCTCCCTCTCCTTAAATCTGCTACACATAGAAAGAAAATACTGGCCTTCTACATATGTATAGGTCCTTTATTTTTTTTTTAATTTGTATCTAAGGAATAAGAAACATCAACATATGGAGTTCGTTAAATACCGACTTAAAACTACCACTCACAATTACAGAACAATTTATTGTAAGTGGACTTAGCCTTGACCCGAACCCACGATCTTATGGACGAGAAAAGCGAATAAAATTCCGTGTTATTTTGTATAAAAACTATATATGGTGACTCAGATTTTAGGTACAGATTTTTTACCACAAACTCCTTAATAAGATAATTTTGACCTTATGTTTACCAAATACTGTAACCCAAATAAATCTAACTGAATCTAGAAAAGTTCCCATAGACGTTTTTTCTCCGCTTAAGTGAAATAATTGGCCAATTTTCAAGCTGTCATTTAATCATAATGTAGTATAATTTCGTATGGATAATAAGAGAATTTATGACAAATGAGAGGATATGACACCGAATAAGGCAGCTTGTGAATCGACCAAATATGTGGAGTTCTGAATCACTCTGTGTTACTGCAAATAACAGTGTTGTTTTCTCTACTTTGCTTACCATTTCACTATGTTTTTAGCCCCTCACCTGTCCCACGCTCTACCATTGGTTCTACAGCGACGATATGCTAATAAAATAATTTTCAAAATTTTTTGATTTATTGAACTATCTCATTCTAAATTTCTAGTTTTATAAAAGATTTATTTTTCATTGATTACAAGACTTTTTTTTTTTTTTGAGTAATTGATTCCATTGGCTTTGTGTGGTTACTACACTGCGCTACAAATAAGATTTTTACTTAAAAAAAAAAAGTCATGCTAGGAGTTATATATGTACACGTTTAGTAACGTATTCACTTCAAACCCCGAAAGTAATAATTTGAATTTTTAAAATTTGAAATTTATCTATCATCCACCAATGTTTTTATCTGATAGGTTTTCTCGATTCTAAGATACGACACGTTCCACACTGCAGTGTGTTTGGGACGAAAATCAAAAAAGCTAGCCAAAGTGTCAAAGAAAGCAATAGCAAACCTAATCGCGTCTCCATTCGCCACGGTCTTGCCAATTCACTAGTTGAGATGAGAAGCAGTCAAACTATCCCTTCTTGATTTCAGAAAAGTGGAATATAGAAAGACAGAGATCTGATTACCTGGAAAGTGAGATTCCAGTATTAAGCTGATCATCTCTGTTTTTGATTCCATGAAATTACCGTCAGGTTTTTTGAGTGGGTTGACTTCACCCTTATTGAGAATTTTCACAAAGTTAGCTGTTTCACACATGGTTTTAATACCGCTGTTAAAATTAAAAAAAAAAAAATAAAAAATTGTCTGATTTAGATAATTTATTATAAATCTTTCTTTTTAATTATTACATTTAAATTTAGCGTTCAAAAAAGTCTTCAACAGTGATGCAGTTTTTCTGAAGCATATTTGAATTCCGATTCTATTTTTCTGGTTAAAAATTTATTATTATTATTATTACAATTTATTAATCTTACAATAAATTCTAAGACTAATATAAATATATACGAGCACTAGCTGCCAGGGCTATTCAGATACATTTGCCTAAAAATTTCATAATTTTTTATATGGTAGCATTTTTCTTAAATCGATTTAATGGATTTTCCTAAAAGTTTGCTAAATTTACAAAAAATATCAATAAAAATATTATGGGAACACATTTTAGTCCTGTCACATCTTCTTTTTATAACACATAATTTTTAAATTCAATGAAATAATTTGAAAAATATAGTAATTGGCTTAGAATTTTACTTTAATATCTCTGAACTTCAAACTAATCTGAAAAAGTAAGTTTGACATAAGATTCAAATGCAACTCTGCTCACAAATTTCCAGAGGAAAAATGTTAAGCAAGTTTCCAGAATATCTCGTATATCTAGGTGAGAAAAAAGGATAAACAGATTTGGGATCTCCATTAAATTATATATCAGTAGCTGTCAAAATTATTGAAGACGAAACGCTTTAAATTATATTCATAGTTTAAGCGGCCTTGCAGTTTAGGTCTTGAGAATATAGAATTAGATTTTTTATTTTACTTTGAGTCGTACTTAAGTTATCAGAACTCAGTTATCATACCGCTGAACTGGAAGATGTGCGAACTGAAGAAAATATCGATCCAGATAAAACCGAAAAAAAAACTTTATAGTTCTTTATAAAATGGAATTGTGTCATATATTATAAACACGTGCGTGTAAATATTCTATACTGTCACTCTTTCATCTCTCACAAAATAGAAGTCCTCTCTCTTTTGTTCTTCTATATCATTTATCTAAATTAGTGTAAAAAGTAGATATTCACTTCCGCCATGTGTATCAACACAAATATATAATTTTTTTCTGTGTAATTTTTATTTACAATTTACTGAAATGGAAATGCAAATCGAACATTCATTGGGTTATTCCCAGAGCTAATTAAACTACTGAAAAAAAAACAACTTATAAAATATTTAACTATAGATTAACTTCAACTGTTGAGAGTACGGAGCATTTACAAACATTTTTACACTGAAATGCTTGCATAAATTTAATTATATTTGCATAATCTATTTTTCTAAATAAATCTTTCCTACTCTATACACTACGGTAACGTAATATCAACAATTCTTGTTACTGTAGAGCTATAAATACTATTAAAACAAGTCAATACAAATGCAAATAAATACAAACTCTTTAAAGATAAATTTTATTTTTGATTAGATAAGAATCAGCATGCATTTTTCATATTAAGGCAGAGAGGTTCGTCATGACCGTAAAATTCTTATGAATTTAAGGCAAATCATGCCATAAAAATATTTTATATACTTGCGTCGATAGCATTAATGATAATACCAAAGTAAATATTAATCAATGGTTATGACATTTAATTATTATTTTTTTAAATTACAATAAAAAAAAAAAAACAAATATTTTTAAAGCCCCTGATTAACCCATTGTGAGCAGCTATCAGAAATCGTTATAAAATTTTGGAAGTGCAATTTTATTATGTCTCCAATTTGAAGCACGTAAAAAATGTATAAAAAATGTTTTGGGCATTTTAAAGGATAAAGTAGTAATTGTGGACTTCGAGAAAATGAGGTGACCAACCGAACAATAAAATATACATGCGCTTGCACAAAATCATGAATAATAAACTTTCTTCAAGATCAGGAATTATTTTAAATGTTATTATAACTTGCGAAATATGAAAAAAAACCTTTTTGCTACATTTTTCTTAAATTTTTGGTTTCTTCAGTTTGTGAAAAATGTATGGAGAACTCCTTAGTTATAATTTGTACATGAATATTGCTATTTTGTTTAGATAATAATGAGTTCCAATGGAAAATAAATATATTTACTATTTTTTACTATTTACTATTTTTCATCAACTCCTCCGCGAATGGCAATTCTGTTTATCTAGCCCTATTAGCAAGATAAAACCAAATAATTTGCAATTATGAAATGCAGTTTTAAAACCAACATATGAAAAAATATGAAACACAAATTATTTTTCGAATAACTCTTGAAATGTATTTTTGATGAATTTTTAAAATATCTGTAAGAAAAATCGTACTAATGTTCATCATGGGTTAAAAGCTAATTAATCACGTGACCTTCCCGAACATATAACGAATGTATGAAATATAATTTGGCAGCAACAATATATAAAGTTCAATTAACATTTTCCATATGTTATATAAACGAAATTATAAAATAAAAACGAGCGCGTGCTCTATAACTCAGATGAGCTCATTTGTTATGTGAAAAAAAAAAAACAAATATGAATGTGACACAAATCATCTTCAAATGCTGCCGCATTGGTTTCCCAGTGAGGAGCGTACGAAAATACCTTGTTCCAAAAAAATCGCTGCGCGTGGCAATATTCAATCATAAGTATTTATTAACCATTTACATAACTACATACATATGCTATGTTTCCTTCTATCTGCGTACATATGTATAAGTATATCTCAAAATGCATACTATACTCTATTATACAAATGCCGGTTTTTCGTCATAAATACATACGTATACATATTCCCTAAAGCTCTTTCCTTCTCCAGTTCTTTTCTCGTGCTGTCATACACTTTTTCCCTCCTCAATCTCATACTTTATCCGGTAAAATTCTAAATAGAATCCAAACAACAAACAATGTTTGTTGTTGTGGTATAAAGTGAAATGAGTTTAGTATGTACATACATTTTCTATTTTTGTGAATTTTTTCATATTATATTTTTTTTTTGTACGTATTTTATAACATTGATTTGACCTTCATGAAGGTTAAAGCCATGCGTTTTTGCCCTATACTTTATGTTATGATGGAAGTTAAAAAATATTCTTGCTTTTTTGATAATTGGGCAGGTCAAATTTTAATCATAGTGCGTGTAAGAAAATTTTTATATTTAACTTAAAATATATTAGGTAAGGTTAGGCATATAAGTGATTGTCCCCTCGATGAAATACACGCTTGGCACAATTTACACTTTTCTATTTCTGTTGAAGATCATTCAAAATTTCAAAATCAAAAAAAAAACGACCTTATGAGTTCATCAAACTATTCAAGGATTTTATTCTGCAGGGCAAGTATAGAAATGAGCCCTATTTTTTCAATGAAAACTACACCCACTTCGTATGAATGTATACTTATATGTAAAAAATTTGATCTGATAAATATTGATGATTGTGATTGATGTGACTTTGTATTAGAAAGTTGAAAATAGTAAATAAATAAATAAAATATTTTAAAGGAACGATCAATACAAACCCTTTCCGTTCAATTCCGATCAGTTCTGATCCGTCACTGCTAGAAATCATTATGCTCTCAAGCTGATTTGAGAGGCTGAGAGGAAAAGTGGTATAACTTCTACGTTCAGAAAAAAGTGGAATAATTTTACTTAAGAGCAAAAGCGAAACGAAATATGTTCAGAGCAAAAGCGAAACGAAATATGTTCAGAGCGAAAACAGAATAAAAAACTATGCTGTTCTTGCTCTGAAAGAATTGTTATACCATTTGTGTTCTTACTTTTATGGCGTTTCATTTTCACTTTAAACCGTTTTACTTATGCCATTCTTGCAATGACACTAAATTATTTCACTTTTGCTCTTATATAAATTTTAGCCCGCTTTTCCTCTCAGCCTGTCATTTATCATTCGAAAGTGATATAAAACCGAATCATCCTCATTTGAGAGGCCGAGAGGAAAAGTGGTTTAACTTTTACGTTCAGAAAAAAATGGAATAATTTTACTTAAGAGCAAAAGCAAAACGAAATATGTTCAGAGCAAAAGTGAAACGAAATATGTTCAGATCGAAAACAGAATAAAAAACTATGCTGTTCTTACTCTGAAAGAATTGTTATACCATTTTTGCTCTTACTTTTAAGGCGTTTCATTTTCACTCTAAACCGTATTACTTATGCCATTCTTGCACTGACACTCTAAATTATTTCACTTTTGCTCTTATGTAAATTTTAGCCCGCTTTTGCTCTCAGCCTGTCATTTAATCTAATTCGGAGCTATTTTCACTCAGAAAATACCATCTTTAAATCAGAAAAACCATTGTAGCTTCTTCTGTTCTTATTATTATTATTGGGGTAGCACACTGCGACCTTTACAATCTATTGTGCCCCTTCATGGACTCATAGTATTTCCATAAGTCCAGCCCCCAATAGAAATTTTAGTATAGATCCTACTTCTATGGAGTTGAGATTATCATCCGGTATTTGGTGGTCACCCAGATTTCTTTTACGAATATGCATAAGTGCGGTGCACTGTCCTAAGATGTGCTTCGCAGATTCTCTATCTTCTCTGCAAAACCTACATGATTCATTAGCTGTAATTCCCAGTTTTGTTAGGTGATAGTTCAACCTACAATGACCTGTTAGAATTCCTGTAATGATTCTAAGACTATACTTTGACAAATTCATACATTCCTTGAAGCGTTTTAGGTTATAGGTTCCGAATAGTGCTTTCGAATGCTCTAATCCTGGTCTATGTTCCCAGTATAATTTCTTTTGATTTTCTTCTTCTTTCTTAAAAAAAATTAAAAAACTTTTGGGAAATAAATTAAAGATTTTCAAATAAATTTGGGCTTTTATTTAAAAAAGAGAAGTTTAAGGGGGAAACTTCGTCTAATTTTACTGGAAAAAACATCGGATACACCTATGTTTTAAATGTTTCCTGTATTACTCCTTATTATTTTACTAAATAGTATTAAGCTTCTTCATGTTTACTTCTTTCTACCTATTTCATGTAAGAAATATGGTTTGGTTAAGTACATTCTAATCTTTTCTATTTTAATTAGTACCTCATACTTCTTATTTCATAATATTTTGCTTACAAACTTTTCCCGTCCTCTTTCTCTTCATCTTTACACAATAACTAACATATATTACTTCTCTATAATGTCCGATTTTTTACATATATTATATTTTATAACAAACCACTGAAATATACTTACTGATAACTCCTCTTGACCACTCTCTTTTTTTTCACAGAACAATAAAAATGGCCACTCTTAAGGAAAACATTATGTCACAAGTTGCCGAAGTTCTACCCTCGGGCGGACACAAAGTCACCGTTGTTGGCATTGGTCAAGTAGGCATGGCATGCGCTTTCAGTATTCTTGCACAAAATGTCTCCAATGAAGTTTCATTGATCGATGTCTGTCATGATAAATTACTTGGTGAATTGATGGATTTACAACATGGTTCGAATTTTTTGAAAAATCCTAAAATTACCGCTAGTGAAGATTATGCCATTTCGGCGGGTTCACGTTTATGCATCGTGACCGCTGGTGTACGCCAAAAGGAAGGTGAATCACGTTTGTCATTGGTACAACGTAATACTGATATCTTAAAGCATATCATTCCAAAATTGGTTGAACACAGTCCAAATACAATTCTACTGATGGTCTCAAATCCTGTTGATATTATGACTTACGTAGCATGGAAATTGTCTGGCTTGCCAAAGAATCGTGTTATTGGTAGCGGTACCAATTTGGATTCATCGCGTTTCCGTTTCTTGATGTCACAACGTCTGAGCGTGGCACCTACATCTTGCCACGGATGGATTATTGGCGAACATGGTGATAGCTCAGTTCCAGTGTGGTCTGGTGTTAATATTGCTGGTGTACGTTTGCGTGAATTAAATCCAAATATTGGCACAAGCGAAGATCCAGAGAAATGGAATGAAGTACATACTCAGGTGGTGCAATCAGCATATGAAGTTATCAAATTGAAGGGCTACACCTCATGGGCTATTGGCTTGAGTGCTGCTTCATTGGCATCAGCCATTCTTAGAAATACTAGCAGTATTGTTGCTGTTTCCACTTTAGTTAAGGTGAGTGTGTGATAAAAGAATTTCAATTGAATTGATCAACTAAAACATTTACTATTTTACTATTTATTTAGGGTCAACATGGCATCGATAAGGAAGTTTTCTTGTCTCTACCATGCACCTTAAACTCTAACGGAGTCACTTCGATCGTCAAGCAAATTTTGACTCCCACCGAGGTTAATCAATTGCAGAAGTCTGCAAATATTATGGCTGAAGTACAAGCAGGACTTAAGTTCTAAATTTAATGACAAAGGGAACACATATGTAAAACAAATCAAAGAAAAATTTTAACAAAAAGAATAGAACAAACCATTTATTTAAATTATTAGCAAATAAAAGAAAAATTGCAAAGTAAAAATTAGTTAATTAAGCATGTCGTCATCGTCGATAGACAAAAAATATTTCACATATATATATATACATAAATTTAATAAAGAAAAAAGAGTATTTATTTAAGTTTTGTTTTTTTACAATACTTTTAATTTTAATTATTTTATTTATGTTAATTCTTAATTTATATTCAAATGTTTCTCAACACAGTGTGAGATTAAAACAAAAATAAACATTTTTTAATTTAAAAGTACCTACATTTTGATTTTGTTTTATTTAAAAATTTTATTTACTTTTTATATTTCACAAAGAAAAAAGTTTAAGTACAAGAATTTAGTGAAAACAATTTTGATGTAAATTTTTACATAATTGACAAAAATATCTATAAACTGCCACTACCTCATTAGCATAATTCAATGCATAGAACATGCCATACGTAGCACAGTGTAGCTCTAATCGTAGCTCTACGTATGCGCGGTTCTTTAGTAAAAATTTACCCATAATTACATAAAAATATAAAATATCAATCATTAAAGTAGAAATCCTTAAGATATTTTTAGCGTAATTTCAATATATTCTTCAGAACAAAAAAGAAAAAAAAAATAAATAAATAAATTAAATTATTATATTCTTCTAAAAAACTAACGAAATTATAATGAAAAATATTTTTAAAACAAAGTAGATACATGTGAATTAAATTTGCACCTTTTTTTGAATTAACTATTTAAATAATATTATTACAAAAAACGAAAAGTTATAAATGCACGTAATTAGATATAAAATAAATGTCTCTCTCAGGAAATTTTTATTGGTAGTTTTATTAATTAGTTGGAAAACAAATTTTAATTTGCCTAAGCAATTTCTATAAAATATCGAACGATGCACATTGAATTCTTATTAACCATAGCATAAATTTTTTTAAAAGAGTCTACAATCATGCGCTGAGAAAAATTACCACACGCTATGTTTTCAATGTGCCAATCACAAACGTAGATTTCCATTCAGTGAGAGTAAAATACTCTCAATCGACTCTCCTCGTTTCTGTTCGGTGAGTATAAAATGACTACTGTGCTAAGATATAAAAACTTAGTTGGAAAGGACTTACACAAGATCGTGCAAGAGTTATAAGTCTATCAGTATATGCTGTAATTTTGAAATAGAAGCAGAATACACCAAGGCCGTATTTAGGGGGGAGGTTTTGGGGGTTTTGACCCTCTTCGAAACGTGAAAACTTTTTCCTAAATTTTGATATTGATTGCCAGTGGATGGAAAAAAAGTCTAAATAAAATCTATTGAACGATTTTTAAATATTTTTTAATCGGTTTCTTTCTAAAAAGTCAAATAAAAGAAAAAATTTTAAAAATAAATTTGAATTGAAATCGTACGAAGTTGTGCAACATGACCAAAAACGGTATTTTCCGGGGTTTCAATCCCATTTTTCTAAAACGTGACGTAATGGGAAGTTTTTGACCTCAGATTCGTGTTCAGCATGAAAAATTCATTCGCAAACACTAGGAACAATATTGTTCACCAAACCCATGCAGGACAGTTTAATTAAATAAGCTTTAAAGTTCTTAATCTTAAAATCTAATTAATTCTTTAACCCATTATTGCTCAGAGCACCCGACTAGGAAGATTTCAATGCTGTGACTGCACGAATTTAGGGAATATATGCCAACCTCATCCGGGCTCCTCATCATTGATAATGGCCCAAATTCTCAATGATAATCATTTGAAAAAAAATTAGTCTCTGACTATTTTTGGCATTTTTGATCATTTTTTTTGAGGCTGGGTTCATTATCAGTAATGGCAAGTCAATGAATTATAAAAATGTATTGGAATCCACATTGAATAATATTTATTTGAAAAAATTTTAAATGATTATTCTGTGAATTTTTTTTGTTGTCATTTTCGGCCATTTTTTAAGTTAAGTTTAAGAAAATTCGGAAACAAAAATTTTTCCTAAAGCTTTAAGACATTTATCCACTCTTCTCCCTAGTCTGATAGGGTCCATCAAATGCATCATCGTATTTAATTTATTGTATTTAAACATCAGTTTCATAAAAATTTTATATGAATATTTTCGTCGAATGGAATAAAATTCAAAATGAAAATACTAAAAAATAAAACTCATCGTTTTTTAATTTATTTATAGTTAGCTATTTCTTGCATCATAGGAGAAAGAGCAAAAGTAAAAGGAGAAGAAAACTTATTCGTACTAGAAATTCTTCTACAATTTATTCATTTTCGAATCGTAAACCTCAAATTGCTTTTAAAAATTTCTAACAATATCGATAAGAATTGAGCAAACTAATTATCGTGTATAAATTGAGATAAACGATAAGGTAGTAAATCTCAAATTTACCAAATTATACTCCATTTTTTAATAGTTTAATATTAAAAACAAAATAATTGATAATTTTTAATAATTGAATAATTTTTCTGCATAAATTTTAGGAACAAAATATTTTGCTACATAGTTTTCATTCTGGGCGTTAAGTTTAGCTGAAGATAAGGCACAAACCAAAAGCTTCATATGTTACAAAAATAGAAGCTTAACACGTACAGATGGCGTTGTAACTTTTTATATTAACCGTCAATTTTCAAATGACCTTGAACTTATCGTGCGCCTTGTTATTTTAGCCTTCACTGTGAAAAAGGCTTAGATTTCGACAAAGTCTTCGATGCCTATATTTAGGCAAAAATCGACACTATTATTTTAGCCTTCACTATAATAGAGCAATTTTGACCCTTGTACAGTAGGACAGTAATTAGTGAAAAAATACAGTAATTTGGAAATAATAAGGCCCTTATTATAAGCTGCTTTCGACGTTCGATCTTCGCTTGTTATCGAAGATCGAATATCGAATGTAAAATTCGTGCAACCCTGTCGAAATTTTCGTTGCGCATCGAACACAATTTTGCTTTCGATACGTGCACGTAATAATTGTTAAAAATGTAAGTATTTTGCAATTTTTTTTAGCTTTTTTGAGACTAAAAACTAATTTTAAACGGATTTGTAAATTTTATGCAGGTTTAAAGTGATGAGCAACAAATTGCAGTTAGCAAATCCTTTGATTGCAAACGATATTTCCTCAATCGAAGAGCTGTTGCCAATTTTAATATGTTTGGAATTGATCTTGCTTCAGCAGTTCATCTGTAATGGTCATCAAGTGCACAAACGTTTCCTTGGACAGTCGCAAGTTCTGTACCAATCTTTACACAAATTTTATAGATGGCAAAGATTCTTCGAAAGGCTGCACTTAATCGTTATCTACTTCTGGTCAGCTCCATCAACCTCTCATCCTTTTCCGATGAATCGTTGAATCGTAATCCCTTTATAGTCAACTATTTTGTTCTTATTTTTTCCACTTCATTTTTAAACTTACCGTATTTATTTTTCAAAAGGACGATCAGCTGATAGAAATATACTATCGTGAACAAGTCAAAATGAGCGAAATTCACAATAGCGCTATTCTCTGTCGAAAGCACGTCATAATACCAAACTCAAATTTGTTCGATCAGGGCATTCGACTACAGTCGAAGATCGAACGCAGCTCATTATAAGGGCCTAAGTCTTACTATGCTCAGAACTTTTTCGGTAAAAATATTTTAAATTCTACTACTTTCAAAAAATAACATCTTTAAACAAAAGAATAATTTCTATCAACAAAATACAAAAAAAGTTTAAAATACATAAGAAAAATATTCCAAAAACATTGTTTTTCTTATTTATATTCGTTTTTATGCTTGTATTGTGTTATGATCGTCTGTTCCAAAAATGGTGAAAAAGTATTTAAGAGGTGTCAATTTATGATCATCGACCAACAAATAAAATTGCAGATGCTTTTTCCTTCTCTAAAATTTCTACAAGCCAAACCCACCAACTTCCATTTTCAACCAATGGGCCAACATTAACCTTGGTTACATGACCTTGGTCGATTCACCAATCGAAATGAAAATAAGGTTTCCACTAGTTTGGGATCGGATTTTTGAAAGAACTTCATAGCAGTATTGAACATAATTTTTTGTACTTATATATTTCTCAAAAAAGGTTTCGAATTTTGGACTGTGGAGCTTTTCAACAGCATGATTTTAGCAGGGTTGCCGAAAAATTCATTTGTTTTGCGCCCAACATAAGAAGTTATTTTTTAAATTCAGCGTCTTAATATGTTTCTATCGGTTTACGTCCATTTTATTTGTAACAAACAGAGCAAAAAAAAAATGTTGCCATTTGTGCTAAAAATTTCATTAAAAACAATAAAAGATTAAAAAGAAATAATAGGTAGCAAAATCCAAAAAAGGCATTTATTACTTGGAAAAAGGCACAAAAATTTCGAAATAGGCACTAAAACAGTGAAAAAGGCAACATTTTTGAAAAATAGAAAGAATAAATAGGGAAAATAAAATTTTATATATTTGGAATCAGGGGCGCTTGAAACGCTAATATATTTCATTAGCCATCATGTAGGATTTCTCAAATAAAAAAGAAGAATTCCTCATAATCCACTCCATTGTTATTACTTTTTTTCTGTTTTTAATATATAAGTTTGTTTTTCGGCAAAAACTGTAGTTTTATTTCATTTTTCAAACGTACAGTAATTTAACCAAAAAACCAGTAATTTATTTTTTTTATACAGTAATTTGAAATTATAAATGTAACAACACTGTACAAAGGTATTATATCTCAAATATTATTCTTATATCGAAAATATAAGCAGCCTTAGGAGAACTGATTGATGTCAATACAAACACAAGCTTTATGGTTGAAGCCGAAGCTGATTTGCTATATCTGGGAATACTATCGGCTATAAAAAGTGAACTGCCTTTATCAAGACATTAGGATAGTTAATTCCAACTTTCACTTCTCTCCCCCTTTGATTAAAAGAAAAATCCTGTAAAGTAGCATTTAAAAACTTATTATTTAACGTTTCTAAAACTGTAACCATGCCCTCTTCTCCTTTGAAGTAAAGCCCAATAAAATCTCCAAAATTTTATGCAATTAATCTGCGATATTGAGATGATTTTAACCTAAGTCCTTCCTAACTATAGTGAACTTAGTACTAGTGAGTAACTGCCTGATACTTCCGTAAAAACGCAAAAAGGAGTAATCGCTTAAGTGACCTTTAAGAGGGTATGGTCGCATGCAATAGGAAATTGATGAATGAATAGTTCACTTTAGTCGCTACCGATTTTATATCTACCCATATACGTCCCACGTTTTTCTTTTTAAATCATGCAAGTATATCAAACTTACTAAAATTCACCACTACAAATTTTCAAGACAATCTGTATGAGGTTAAGAATCTGCAAGAGGCTGTAAATCTCTATGCGACTATGACAAAATAATTTTATACTTTTTACTTCGTTTTAAAAATGTGGCATATTAACATTTTTTATTTAAATTATTATTTTCTGCTTTTTAGTCTTGTGTGTGTGAAATTTTTTTACTACTAATCAAACTAGTTGTTTAGGCCTAAGCCCATGTAAATTTTCCGTGTTGCACTGTGTAATCGATAACAACCAATTAAGAAATAAATAAATAATATCACATCAAAAGAATTAGTTGTACGAAAGTGTACTAGAAATTTTGCTTATGTACTGACGTATTTCCGAATCTTAAAGTGTACTGAAAACCCTACGATCGTATCGAAAAATTATCTTTACAATGAATGATGAATGCAATGCTTTGATCTATGAATCTTATTGACAAATATCTACTTTCCAAGACGAATTTTTTGGCGATTCTGATAGAAAAAAGAATGCTGATTACGAATCATCTATACATTTATTAGTGTAACTACAACTTTATTCCAGAAGATACAGAAGTGCTATACTATCATATTATATATCAATTTTAAGAGCTTGAGTAGGTTAGCCAAAAATTATCAGATTTAAAATCGGTTAAGCCAACAAAGCATTGCATTCATCGTTGAAAAAATCATTGCTTAAGCGGGAGTAAATAATAAATAAGAGAAAGAGAGAAGACATGAGTAACGGCATCTCTGAGAATTATCTAACGAATTATCTTCATCAGGGATGCCAACTCATTTGTTCTCTCCCCGATAACTTTCGAGAAATTCCCCGATTTTCGATCGAATTCCCCGAATTGGTATAATTTCATATTATAACAGCGCTACAAGCACTTTCCATATACAATTTTTACAAAATTGACCTCAGTGAGTGTTACTTTAAGGTGACTCTGAACTTTCTCGGTCCAAAACTTAACCAATTTTTATGGGACTGGTAGATTTATAGAAACGTACTTTCTGAATCAGGAATTCTTAACATATAAGCTTTAGCCCACTTTTGGACATCAAAGTTCTCAACAGACATGAGATTTCTTTTGACACAAATTGAAAATGTCAAAAACTTTGTTTTAAAAAAAATGGGTTCAATGTTTTGACTATCGGTCTTTAACATATAAAATATACTTCATCTTCTTGATGGCTGATCATAATTTATAAGTTTAAAGATTAGTCAGCAATGATTAAGAGTTATTAATCGGGAGGTGCTGGTCGAAGGCATAGCTAAACCTTTCTAAACGGCCGAAAGGGAAGTCGAAGCGCCGCGCGACTGTTTTGGCCTGACTGACACTCGACGGTATAATCGTCTGTATCTACGATAGCACTCTGCGTTCTCTGAAATTTTCACAAAATACTTTCGAAATATAATACTTTCAAATAGCACACTTCTTTAAAAATCGATTTCTTCAAATAATAATAAATTGCAGGGCCTGCTTAAGAAAATATGAAGATTTTAAGGCCCAAAATTTGAAATATTACATAAGTTAAACATTTTACATTACATAAAATTTGAAAAAATATTCTACAGACTTTAATTACTAAAAGCTGAAAGACTTCAAATTCCCCGCAAAAAACAGCTCATTCTCCGCAAATTGGGGAATTCCCCGCAAGTTGGCATCGCTAATCTGCATACACAAATAACAAAACAAACACCAACGAGTAGTTTGGTTCTCTTTTGATATTTGTTTTTCATCAAGAGATTTTTTCACAAAAAACTGGGGCCTTACCGACTAGCATCACATAAAAAAAATTAGTTGTACGAAAGTGTACTAAAAATTTTGCTTGTGTACTGACGTATTTCCGTACCTGAAAGTGTACTGAAAAACCCACGATCGTATCGAAAAATGATCCTTACAATGAATCTTATTGACATATATATATCTACGATTCCGATAGAAAAAATAATGCTGATTACGAGTCAGATGTCAGTTTTTCAAAATTCAAAATGGCGAAAGATTTTTTTAAAATTTATCCGCTTAACTTAAAACCCGTTACCTGGGGGTTTCGGATCAAGCGAATCCGAACAATTTTTAAAAAATTTTCCTCCATTTTGAATT
The DNA here is from genome assembly GCA_963691655.1 of Toxonevra muliebris. Classification (NCBI taxonomy): domain Eukaryota; kingdom Metazoa; phylum Arthropoda; class Insecta; order Diptera; family Pallopteridae; genus Toxonevra; species Toxonevra muliebris. The sequence continues at coordinate 21,853,971 of OY829326.1, forward strand.
TTAGAAATCTTATGCTAGATTCGGAAATGGCCGCGGACGCCATTTGAAGGTTATAATTTTTAAAACATAATGGTATTGAATACACTTTAATGCGCAATAAAGGTTTCCGTCATATCCCACACACGGAAAGGAACAAAGCACAAATTTTATCGTAACCAATAGTAAGAGGTTTGCATTTTTTTGAGTTTCAGTTACGATAAAATAGTTTTCACTTTTTGCTTCCTTAAATGATAAAATTATAAATTTTTGTTTGAAAGACTTGAAAAAATAGTATACGCGATTCAAAAATGCAATTAAAACTGTTTTAAATTTTCTATTAGACCAATTTATGTATTTTGAACGAGCTTTTTGGTCGAAATGTTAATACGCAAATAGTAAACTATTTCATACTTTTTTCCCAATGTTTCGGCGCAAATTTTAGGCTTCCTTCATATTTACTAAACATTTGTAGTCAAGTAATTAATTTATTTAAAAATGAAATATAGTAGTAAAAAATACAAAAAACACGAAAAAACTTACAAAACTCGTAATATTTTTTGACGTCGAAAAATACTGACAGCGGTTGTAATGTAATTTACAATTATTACTTTCACATATTTTATTGTAAAACATAAGAAGGCTACACACTCGTAATATTTACCTATTATTTTACATATCGTCGCCTGAGAATTGATTTGGCGTATGTGTGTACAAATTCATATACCTATACGCCAAATCAATTCTCAGGCGATGATATGTTTATAAAATTTTAAATTTAAGATTTATTAGAATTTTAAAGCTTCAAAAAGCTAACCACTTAGTTTTAGTTTTAGTGGTTTGCAAAAAAGTACGTTTATGCTTGTTATGGCTTTAGTTTTTGTTAGTTCAGAAATGATGTGTGCACAATGAAATAACGGACTGTTTTCTATATAACGAGTTCATTTATCCACTTCCTCAAAAGCGCTGAATCCATCAGTGTCTATAGACATTCCCAGACTATTTCTCAACTTCTCTTAATGTAATGTAATAATTAAACACAGGCCATTAACAAACAAAGTGTGCCAGACGCGTGTACCTACAAGTTTCGAATGTAAAATAATACCAAAATAAATATTTCTAGCTACCCAGAATAAGTATTAAGTAATAAATATAGATATAAATAAACATTCATATGTATTTCAGCGGAACTTAAACAACAACAATACTAACTAAGTTCATCTAAACGCACTTCCGATTTCGAAACAAGCACGACGTGCTTTTAGAATAAATACACAAAAGAAGCTCTTGCGAAAAAAACAGATAAGAAACAAAAGCATTAAGATCTTAAAAACTGATAGCGCACTGTAAAACTTAACAAGAAAGCCAAAGATTTGTATTTGTATATAAAACTGAATGTGCTCAAGAAAGAGTCAAACAAACATAATTAGATTTTCCAGTGAAGCAGATTGAACAGAACAAGATATCGCATTACAAAACTCCAAAGCTAAAATGAATTTAAACTCATACACGTACGTCTTGGGCATGCTCTGTCATCTTCAGTATTTTAGCAGAGGCGCTGATCGCAGTCAGTATTTATCGATTGAAAAGACACAGTTGCAAAATATGCAAATATTAGAAGATCAATTGTCGTATGGGTGGAAAGCATTCTGTAAGTTACAATTCGGTTTATTATGTTTTCAATTCATTATTATTGTTATTTCTTTCTACACTTCAGGTGAATCTCCCGTCGATGAAAGTGTTATGTCCCTGTATACTGGCATTAACCCAAGTGATGCCACCATACACGTAATGACCACCAACAATCAAAGCATTGAGCTGCCCATAAAATCAATCTCAGAGATACGTGATTTTGATATTAATCCAAAGCGTAAAACGCTCCTTTACGTGAACGCATACTACACTCCCGACAGTTATTTCAGCGTACAATCACATCTGAAATTATTGCAAACAACACGACGCGATCTCAATATAATTGTAGTGGATTTTGCCAAAAACATTCAGCAGCTTTATTATGCGGTGCGTCATCATGTCACAGTACAGGGTTATTTTATAGCTAAAATACTAGGAGTGCTGATTGAAAATGGTATATCACCACAGAATATCACCTTGGCGGGGCATTCGGTTGGAGCAAATATTGCCGCTTTGGGTGCTCGTTTATGTGCAGCCGATGCTAAAACGTTGGGTATAAAAGTATCTCAACTTATTGCAGTTGATCCTGCAATTATGTGTCAACCTTCGGATTTTTACATACATGCTAATGTCAGTGCACGTGTTGTGGTCATACATGGTGAGGGTGATATTTTTGGAGTACGCCCACCCATGGGCACCATTGATATTTATCCGAATGGTGTGGGTTTCTTTCCACGTCGTAAATTACAACCTGGTTGTGAGTCGAAGCTATGCAGTCATATGTATTCGTTTATACTCTTTATGGAGGCTTTAATTGAGGGGGTTATGATACCAGCCGTTAAGTGTGATAGTTGGGTAAAGTTTCGTAAGCGTGTTTGTAATTATGCGGATACTGTTGCCATAGGTTTAAAATATCCTGAGAGCGCTATGGGTGTATATTTTTGTATGACACAACCGAATCCACCATTTACTTTTATGGAGCATGGTCTAAGACATCGAAGGACCAAGAAAAATGCATGAGAGTGTTATATATTATAAGTTACTTAATTTTAGTTTAATAATTGTAGTTTATGTGATTAATTTTGTATTTTGAATAAATATTCGTTTAGGTTGCGTACATATCTAGGCTATTTTCTATTGCTGTTGTTTCAAATCAGTCATGTCCAAAAGTGCTCTTCAGTGCAAAAAAGAGCTTTACGTTCTTTAACCCCAGAAAGGTAATCATATATTTTGCATACGTTGTAGGTAATCTTCGTCGAATCGACGAAGTCATATTTTATTCCAATTTCTGAAAAGAATATATAGTGTACACACTATAACCTACTTTCCTAATCATATTTAGACTTTTTTTAAACAATTAATATACACCGTTTATATTTTTAAAAGTGATTTGTATATTTTTAAGAAATTTGCTTCGAGGTACAACAACGAGAAATTTGAAAAAATATGTATATGGTGTTCGTCAAATCGACGAAGATTACCTTTCTAGGGTTAATACAAGCTTGTATAAATCTGTTCAGTTATCGCTGTCTTTTTTTTTTTTGCATGTATTTCAGTGCATAACTATTTTAAAGCAATAATACATGGGCATGGTGTAGAAAGCCCGACACTACTTACTTAAAAAAAATAGTAATTTTAAATATTTCTAATTTGAAAAACAAAATTTTTTTCAAACTTCTTCCAAATTTGGCAGTTCACATTTCTGATTAACTACTTAATATTTTCTTGAGTATTCGTCAAAAAAACAATTGTAAAATTTATTAAAAAGTAATAACTGTCTCGACTTTAACACTGCATTTACACCGTTTGGTAATTTACCATTTTATCGGGCTAAGAGGTCCAAAATTTTTGACAAAAGTGTATATTCTTCATATTCAAGCAGCAGAGATCAAAAGCTTTGTGTTTTCCGCCCTTCAACATTTACTCGTTTTGAAAATTTTCAAAATGAAATTTCAATAAGAAATTTTAGTACTTAAAAAAATAAAATAAATTTGTTTCTGAATTTTAGAGGGTCTAGTAGTTTTGACTTAGGTATGAAAAAAAAATAAAAATATTTCTACGCTACATCATGAGCAATAAGTATTCTCTGGGATCAATTGTATTTAAAACAGTATTTTGGCAGTTATTATAAATTATGTTATCCTTATGTTTTTTATGAGTATGAATGGAGTATGAATGTATAAACTCGTATTTTTTTTCGTAATTTGGACATTTATTGTGAAAAAGTGATTATAAATTTATTCTTTAAAGTATTGTCCATCGTTAGCCACAACCTTTACCCATCTTTCTGGTAGCATACGGTTTTAGCGTCGAAAGAACTCCTCATCTTTTGAGGCTATCCACGAATCGACTCATTTTTTGAGTTCTTCGAAAGAACGGAAGTGCTGTTCAGCCAGGCCATGTGTCATCGATCGGAACAAGTGGTAATCAGAAGGAACCATGTCTGGAGAATACGGCGGGTGGGGTAGCACTTTCCATTTCAGCGTTTCCAAGTATGTTTTTACTTGCCTTGCAACATGCGACCGAGCATTGTAGTGCTGAAGAAAAACATCGTCGTGTCTATTCTCATATTCTGGCCTCTTATCCTTTAATGCTCGGCTCAAACGCATCAATTGCAGTCGGTAGCGGTCGCTAGTGATCGTTTCATTCGGTTTCAACAGCTCATAATACACGACACCTTTCATATCCCACCAAATACACAGCATGAGCTTGGATCCATGGATGTTCGGCTTTGCCGTTGATGTTGATGCATGTCCGGGCGATCCCCATGATTTTTTAAGCTTTGGGTTATCGTAACGTATCCACTTTTCATCGCCAGCCACAATACGATGCAGAAAACCCTTTCTTTTCTGTCGTTCAATCAGCAGTTCACATGTGAAAAATCATCGTTCGACGTCTCTCGGCTTCAATTCGTACGGTACCCAATTTCCTTGCTTTTGAATCATTTCCAATGCTTTCAATCGTTTAGAAATGGTTGATTGATCAACTCCTAAAGATTCTGCAAGTTCTTGTTGCGTTTGACATGAATCTTCTTCGAGTAATGCCTTCAATTCTTCATCTTCGAACTTTTTCGGGCCGCCTGAACGTTCCCTGTCTTCAATATCAAAATCACCACTTTTGAAACGGGCATACCACACCTGACATATTCTAACGTCTATAGCACAGTCAGGATAAGCTTCAGTGAGTAAACGATTTGCTTCAGTTGCGTTTTTCTTTAAATGGAAGAAGCAAACTAAAACTTCCCGCAAATGTTGTTTTGTTGGCACGAAATTCGACATTTTCAGCTATAGTAAAACACTTTTGTAAAATTATGAAAATTATTTATAATTCTTATAGAATTTTTGGCGCTCTTCGAGATAGAATAGCTGTCAATGTCAAAAAAATGGCGCGTATGATAAATATGCAGTTAGTCACAATTACGAGTTTATACATTCATACTCCCAATATAAAAGTAGCTTCTTAAAAGTATATAAGGATCTGTAAAGTTATAATTTCTACTAATTATAATTATTTCTTATCCAGGTAATTTTACTATTTTTAGTTGATTATCAAAACCACCGTCCAAAAAAGTATGTCTTTTAATTCAGGTGAAATACAATATTTTTAAATTATCTTTTAAAGTCAGTATATATGATATGTGATTACTTTTGAAAAAATTTATAAACGTATTTTTGACGAATTTTCAAAGTTGCTGTTCGATTAATTGAACGTTGAGACGATATGGGTTAAGAGATAATAATTATCTTATAGCTTATCAGTTACCCACAACGTAAAAAAATTGCCTAAAAGTATGCAATGAATATGGCCACGCATTACCTCAAAATGTTTCTCTTCTTATCACTTCAACCAACAACAAAAACAGCAAAAACTTAACTCTTGGATACAGAATAACAATATCAAATGGCTGATAAAAACAGCTGTTTTTCTGAAGTTGTAGTAGACAATCCCAACCACACTCACACTCCCCCACACACTAGCACACAAGCGAGCAAATTCTCATGCTGAATGCAGTGAGAGAGTTAAAGCTGCGGTATTATTAAGAAACTCCCCAATGAGGAGACAATACGTACGTCCATTTCTACCTGTTACCAACAAATTCATAGAGATTAAGAGCGTGCAACAGGCTAAGTTCAAACGCAGTTTCAGCGCGACTTGCGAGCGAACTAGTTGTGTATGCGGAGCAGTAAATAAATAGCATCAATATGAGATCGTGCCAAAAAAATAAAAAAGATATTTTGAATACAAAAGCAAAAAACAACAACGAAAAATAAAGAGTAGTGGAAAAGTGTAATTTTTTTTTTACTATGAAAAGCAAATGTGAAATGTTTAAAAATAATTAAGGTATACAAAAAAAAAAAAAAAAAATGTTATAAATAAATGAGCGAATGTGTTTTTGTTAATTAATAAGCAAAAATTGCAGTTTTAGTTATTCAGATTGGAGTTCAAAAAAATAAATTTCAAATAAATACAAAAAAAAAAATAAGTGTTTAAGCGAATACAATCGATTAAAAGAGAAAATTGTTATGAAATACCACAACGTCGAAATAAATAATAAGAGGAAGAAACAAAAACTAATTATAATAATTAAAAAAAAATCGAAAATAACTTTAATTTAACATTTTATTGATTTGCAATTAATTCAAAAAATGGAATTAATTTTTTATAAATTTATTTCAGTTTTTTTTTGCTGCTGCAGCGCATATTATACGCTTAAAGGTGTATCTACATATTTACTACAACAACAACAAGAACTTCATTCTACCTCCTCTATAAGCTTTCTGTGATACAAATTTACTTGTCGCATCACAACCACAGGTCTAGATATTTGTTGTTGTTATTGTTGTTAATGCACATACACTGATCTCGTGTTAAATAAATAAATATATATATTTAAATGCGTTCACTTCGTTTTAGCTTCGTTTCTAATCATCGTGTATTTTTGTGTATATACATATGAACAAATGTCGGTCTCGTACACGGTTTCGAACTTGCGTTTGCGCTTGATCGCATTTTAGCTTGAAATTAAATGAACAAAAAAAAAAAAAAAACTACACCTGTCTGTTGTTGCATTTTTGTTGCGTATCTTACTAGATTTAACTACTACCTCTCCCCATACTTTTTTTTGTAATTCTATCTACATATGTCGTTGTTTTTGTCATATAGAGTATGCGCATCTAAAAGAGTGCTCTAAGTTTCGTTGTTGTTTTTTTATTTCAAGTGTTGTTCAGAAAAAGAGTTTTGCATTTTATTATGCGGCCATCTCTCTAGATTTGACTTTTATATATTTTATTTATTGTATTTGTGAATTTTTTTCTTGTCTAAAGTAGAAGAGCGTCTTTAGAAAAAATTTGTATGTTTTGTTGTTGTCTTAAGTCGGAGCGCATTCAAAAAGAGTATGTTTGGAAATTTGTTGTCTTTAACACCAGCGCAAGTCATAGATGTTTTGAGTCTGTTGCTGTTGTTGTGGTACTTGGAGTGAGTACTAGTGCGAGTGTGAGAGTGGCACATTCTGAACACTTTTTATAGCAGTATTTGCAGGCTTTAAAGTACATTCAACAAGCATACAGTTGTGTTCACAAAAATAGCAATTCGGATCTCAATTTCAATTTATTAATAGAAAAATAATAGCAAATTAAGACAAGTCTTTACCAATACATAAAAATAAAAAAATATTAAATAAATATAAAAATTAAAACTAAAGTAATAAATAAATAAATTTGGTTATAATATATTTTATTTATTTTGTGCAAAGTAGAATTCTCTATTCAAATTGACTTTTCAATAGGACAATCATTTTAAATGTTCAAGTTAATTTAAAAGTACTAGAGAACTCACACTTTTTCGCTAATACACTCACACTTTTCTCATTGGTAGAGAGTCACTGGAAAACAAGTTATGAACATATTTCGATGCCAGTAATTTCTGTCAAATATTTGACGTTCCTGAAATTTATGAGAGAAAACAAAACCAAAGTAGAGCGGAACGAGCAGATTTGTTAGAAAATAAGTATTTGACATTTTGTTAGAATTAAATTGGCATGACGCCTACGTCACATAGACAATTTCTCATTTTTTTTTAATAATTAATACATATTTTCAATTGGCATGCCGACACTGGTAGGTGTAGCCGCAGGGTTCAGGTGACATTAGAAGGACTGCTTTCAAAATAAACTCCTCTATATATATAAAGTATCTGAAGGTAGCATGTTAGAAATATCCTGTAGAAAGTTTAATGTTTAATTTTTAACGCTTTCATTGCATTTTTTTGATTGGGCTCGCCTGAACACTTTTATGCTGAACTCACGATTACTTGAGACTTCTGCAACTTACAGCACAAATCTTCACACCTCTGCGTATCTTTTTTCGTCCCTATAAACAAGTTAAATTTGGATGTGAATTCTCATTTTCTGAAAACAATCCAAAAAATGTAATGCACATGAAATTATTATTTCAATATAAAGTAATGTTCAATATTATAGCGCACTTAGTACTCACTATGTTCAAAGCTAAATAACTTTGGCATAAATCCAGAGAAATCCATAAGGTCTTTTTTATTGTGAAACTCCATTTTATTTTATAATAGTTTGAGAAATAAAAATGATCACAATAATACAAAAAATATCAAATTTTATTCGAAAGACTTTCGGATTTAGTGTGCCAAAATTATAGCGCACTTGAACTAATTAATTAGTAATATTTTATTTGGAGCATCAAATTTAGTTTTAGTTTAGTTCTAGAAAGGTTACCTCTGCATTTGTTAACACATCAATACATAAATTTCTGAAATGTGTTGTAAATTTCTTAACAAATATCTGATTCTAGGGATCCCTACTAATATTCAGTTAAATTGGAGGATATCTTTCTTTTAATTGCAACATTAAGACCATAGTTATAATTGTACTGTTTTCTATAGTTATTCCCTTTACGCTGAAGCCACCCCCAAATGTTTTCCGTAATGCTTGATTCGTGCAACTATGGAAACCAAGGCAAAATTTGAGAATTGTGGTTTAGTATATCCGACTTAGCAATTCATGATGCATGATTCGGGTTATCATGCTGATTAAGATAGAGATAGATAGAGATAGAATAAAATAGAGTTCCACAATAAAAAGACCCCATGGATTTCTCTGCATTCATGCTTTGAATATAGTGAGTACTAAGTGCGCTATAATATTGAACAGTACTTTAGGTCTCAATTATCGTTTTTTCACAGCATTGTTTGAAATTTTTGTTTTATGCCACTGCTATTTTCATGAACACAACTGTATGTATGAATGTGCAATAGATCATACGCATTTGGTGTAAGCTAAACAATTATTAGTACCTATTTCTATATATATTTATGTATCTATCTAATTAACTAATTACTCCGAGATATACATACATATGTATGTATTATTTTTTTCAATTAATTTTAATATTTTGCATGCAGGCGCCTGTTGTTTTTAAATAAAATGATTAAATAATTAATCAACCAGGCATCTCATCGTAATGAAAAATAGTAAAGGTAACTTTAGGTTCTGTAAGTTTTTCCTCTTTTCAACTTGAAATGAGTGGGTCTAGTCATTGACTAATTACAGCTCAATTATTCAGATTTGGCTAAATAAATGTAGTATCTCAACTCACTTTAGTTGGATTAATAACAATAGACTTACAAATAAATAATTTTTCCTTTTCCTGATAATTAATTTTTATTTCCAATCCTTTATTTTGAGTCACATTTGTTTGATATCTGTAAGTTTCAAACAATATTGTTTACTCTATTTTATACTTACTCTGTTTTATAAATATACGTTAGTATGAAGATACTAGTCAAGTGTTTAAACTAACAAGAATGACTCATTTCAGTAAATATTTTTCCAAGAAAATAATTTTTATATATCTTGTCTTATTTTAAGTGATGTAGCAATAAACCACTTTTTATAATTCTGAATCAATATTTGCAATTACTCTGGTTGTGACTTTAAGCTTTCAATTTCAATACTTATATTTTTTTGCAAGCTTTTTTTCACTGTTGGTTTTGTGAGAGAACAAAGTTTCGCTTCTTAATAAAGTTGAGATTTATGATAATCAATACATGATTCAAGATTGAGGCATTTAGAAGGTATGTTAGACTGAACTTCCTAGTTTTGGCGAAGTAAAAGCATATCTAGCTTTAAATTTAAGTATTCGCATATGTTTTAGTCCAGTAGCCCAGAAAGAACCACATATTTGTACCCATTCAAGTTTTCAAATCAGATTTTAACTACAAAAATTGCATTATGGTAACGGTGATTATCAAATAACTACATTGCAGTTATGAAAACAATTACATTTGTTACCTAATAATTAATTTAAAGTGGTTACTCTATATATAAAACCTTGCACTCGTAGTATAATAAAAATTATTTAATGACTGTAGTAAAGTTTTAATTGTACCAAACAAAAAAGCAGAAATATTTTTAATCTTATTTTCGCGCATCTCTCGCTCAAATTTAACATCAGTTTAATTGCAGTTATTTTTCTTGTCAACAAATTTATTATTTTACCGCATACTAATCGCTAATAAAAACAACCCACACTTGCCACACTTTCAGCTTCCATAATAAAATCTTTCCAAATATTTATAGTACATACATATGCTACAGTAGCGAGCAAAAGTTAATGAATTTTTTGAGGCAATTATTTGAAATTTAATTTTAGTATATAAATAACCCAGGCATAGCCGGGTTTCCATGTCAGAAATGCGCCCAAACCGAATCAAGTTTCGCATAGACCCATTTGAAGCACTTGATTTAAGAATGATTTTGCAAAATTTTCAGACCATTATCTGTAATTTTTAACGAGCAATGGCGTATTTTGTAAATTTCGTTTTTCGCATTTTTCAGCTTAACTAGTCATAAGAAAAATCTAAAAATATTCACAGTGATTTTTTAGTTTTGGAAATACATTTGAAATTTTTCCGCAAATTTTCTAAAGCGAAATTCGCGATGAAAAAATTGCGAAACATTTTACATGCGATTTTTTCATAATTAAAATGGGTTTACTACTCTGAATTTTCTTATGTAAACTTTTGTCTTATGTGCGAGATTTTACAACGGTTTTATAGTAATTTAGGGTCGCTAATCACTACAGTTTTTCTCTTTCGAATACTCATACTCCAATTTTTTCAGATTTTTGGAAGGTGTTCTTAACAATTTTGCTTCAGACATCAAATTCGTATCTGTTGAAATAAAGAAATTTCTTAATAGACCCTGTAGACCCAATTTTTCCGGCTTCAGGGTCCATATTTTGGGTGAGATGATGGAGAACTGTAATGATTAGTGACCCTAAATTACTATAAGACCGTTGTAAAATCTCGCACATAAGACACTTCCACTGCGTAACGAATGTGATATACCATAACTAAACTAGGTGGTAAAAAAAATTTTTGAGTTTTCATAAAAAAAAAATTTGGAAAAAAAATTGTTAAAAAAAAATTCTGCAAAAATAGCAAATAGTTGATAGTTAATAGCTGTAATTGATTTTTTTCATGGCCTTATGGCCTTTCATATGAAAAGCCAATTTCGGTTTTTAATTTTTTTGACCCCCGTCCACACCTTGCAAAAATCTGACAAAATTGGAGTATGAGTAATGGGAAGCGACTTATTTACATAAGAAAAATCAGAGAAGTAAACCCATTTTTAGTATGAAAAAATCTCATGTAAAAAGTTTCGAGATTTTTTTCATCGCGAATTTCGCGTTTGAAAATTCCCGAAAAAATATGTCTCTAAAAACAAAAAAACACTGTGATTTTTTTCAGATTTTTCCTATGACTAGTTAAGCTGAAAAACGCGAAAAATAAAATTTACACAATCCGCCATTCCTCATTAAAAATTGCAGATAATGGTCTGAAAATGTTGCCAAATCATTCTTAAATTAAGTGCTTCAAACGGATCCATGCGAAACTTGATTTGGTTTGGGGGCATTTCTGACATGGAAACCTGGCTATCCCCTTTATCAGCGAAGAGTGCATTCAAAAATATATCATTATATTCTAGATTAATCGAGCTTTATGGACAGATCAACTCCGTGGAGTTAACTAAAATTACAATTTTATAGTTCACATTATTAAGGTTACATACATATCTTAGTTTTCATCTAAGTAAACTAGATTTGTGGGAACTAGATTTTTGGGTCACCAAGTTCGAGAATCATGAACTGGTCCAACTTTTGGCGTATTGTCAAATTGATTTTTAATAGAAAAAAGACGGACTGTTAAAGCGAATTCTTCCAGGGTATTTTAACATGAGAGATATTGTTTTACTCACAACTGCATACTGGTTTTAAAAAATGGAGTTAATCTTATCAATTTTAGTCTCATTTGAAATTCCTCTTTAATATAATGTATGACAAATTTACACTTCCGGATAAATATATTTTTGTACGTTTATATTTATTTTTATTTTTTTACTGCTACCACCTACTATATAAGTATGTCAGCATAATGTAGGTCAAACTGACTGCGACATTAAAATGATGTTAATAAATTTTTCAAATATTTAAAAAAAATATATATATTTTTGTTGACATTTTAGTTTAGATATACCAAAAATTTGTTTATTTAATGTTTCACAAAAATGAATATAGATGACTGCTAACTTCGGTTTTATAAAATATTGTGCAATAATGTTGTTTGAGTAAATAATTTAACAATATTTGGGGTAACTACCCGGGGCTAGGGAAATTTTTTATATTTCCTCTAATATCAAACTCATGGTGTTAATTTGTTATTAAATACTAATCAAAAATTCGGAAATCACTATCACCCGAAATAAATTTAGAAAATTTCCCGAAAAAGCATGACTCACATTTAAATAAGATGAAATGATGTTGCCAAATGTAATGACATGACAAGGGCAAGTTCTATCCGTACTTATCAAAACTATAAGATTGGACCGAAACTAAAAACCTTACCAGCTAGTTGTTTCGACTATTTCATGTTTGCTGGTTATTGGAATTTAACTTATCCATAATTTTGTTGGGAAAATTCTTTCGCTTGTAAGAGCTATTATTTTTGCCAACAAATGCAGCCAACTCAGTGCAATGCACATCTTGTCAAATTAAACTTGTATATCTCATTTAAAATAATAATCAGGTTTTAAAGCGAAAGATTATAATATGTTGTTTTCGAAAAAAATATATCAATTTCTCCCAAGTAAATTCATAAATTTGGCCAAAATTACCGGTTTTTTATTATTTAAAACAAATTTACACCAAAACCTTAGTATCAATATCACACTGGGAAAATATATTTCGCTTTTCACTACTTTTATTGGCAGTGTGAGTAAGGTTCCATTACCACTAAACGTTATATAGTGGGTCTCAAATTTCATTACCACTAAACATGTAGTGGTAGTGGAAATATAAATTAACTACCAATAAACCTCTAATGACAGTGGAAATAAAATCCCATTACCACTAAACCTTAAGTGGTAGAGGAATTTAAATCCCACTGTCACTAAACATTTTGTTTTTAGTGAAAATCATATTCTAATACCTAATTTGGCCAATTAATGGAAGTCGAAATTGAATTGCACCAAGTTAAACTCGTATAGTATAGATTACCGTCCCAAAGCCTAGCATAAATTGTTACTGATTTTGAGTTTAATAAACCTCTCTCTTGTCTAAACCCTTTAAACTCAAAGTCCAATCTATAAAAATATGAAATAATGTTACTGTTTTTTCCTTTTTTTTTTTTTTGTAATATAGAAGCCGTTCATTTATTCAAACATTTATTTTTTTATATTTCTACAATTTTACTTCAAAAGGTAGCAAAAATTGCAGTTTTTTCGTTTTCAATTTGTTGTCAAAAATAATAATTAAAAAAGTAATAAGTAAAATGAAAAAAATTCGTTCATTTTATGTTGTATACGTTTTTTGGTAACTAAAAAGTTCTTATACTTTAATAAAATGAGTTCAAAAAGTGTCGATTTTGATAGCAATGACACCATCGTAGATCGTTTAGTGCTACCACTTCTTAGTTCTTATTTCTACTACTACTAAGCATTTAGTGGTAATGGTATTTTATTTCCACTACCACTAAAAGTTTAGTGGTTGTTGGTTCTTATTTCCACTACCACTAAAAGTTTAGTGGTAGTGGGAATAAAGTTCCATTACCACTAACCCTTTATTCCCACTACCACTAAAGGTTTAGTGGAAGTTGATTTTTATTTCCACTACCACTAAATGATTATTCCCACTACCACTCAAGATTTAGTGACAATGATATTTGACTTCCAGTAACACTAAAGATTTAGTGGGAGGGAAAACTATAGTGCAGTCAAAATTTAGTGACTAAATCCCTAGTCTGCCATATATCTATGAAATTCACCCTCCTTCTCAGTACTGTGTAATTATAAAACAAAATTTACAAAAATTTGCAAATCATCCGCTAAACTAGCATCCGTAACATCACTAGTTTTCCCCTATCTCAGAAAAAGTGTGTTCCTAGTTTGTTAGTTCTGGTCAGAGCGGTAAATTTACAAAAAAAATGTTTACACATTACTCTTGCTGAAAACTATACAGAAGTTAGTCTACATTTTTATTCACTTTTTATAACTAATGTTAAATAATTCACGAATAGCATTTATATTGCCTTTCTAAGAAAGATTTATTTTCAGAAATTTGCTTGCCAGAAAGTTAATTAGTGTTAGAAATATCATTTCTTTTAGTTGGGTTTATAAATAAGTTATTGATAGATCTAAAGCAAGCTACGACACTATTAATTTCATATATTTATTTTTTCTGGTTGGCAGCTTCAAATAAATATTAGTTGGATAAACAAGTTATTTCTCTTTGTTATACTATAAATTCAATGAATTTTGCATTCATTGTGGTTTTTACAAAAATATTTGAATTTTTTATTCCAAGAACAGCTAAAAAAAAAAAGTTTAAAGGGCGCACGTGACATCTTATATCTGAAAATTTCGCAAATTATTTATTGAAAAATAACAAAAAAAAGAAGGGAAAGATTTTTATAACTTCCTTAATATAGAAAATAAATAATACAAAAAACCAAAAATAAAAGAGGTTGGTCGTTGCTCAAATTAAACTGAAACGTGAAACTTCTGATAATAACAAGTAATTTCGTAAAATTAGAGTTGCATCATTCGAGAATCATGTTCAAAAAAAACCTCAAGGCAATGAAGGCGACAAAACAATTTATAAGAATTCTTATGAATTACACAATTCTCAATGAATTAAGTAATGATGAATTGTAATTTAGCACTTTTTTCTTGTAACAAACAACTATTCAAATTTCAATTGTAATTCAAATCGAACGCAACAACATTAAAAATACCGCGCAATTATTTTTATTATTTGTTTTTTTTTTTTTTAAATGCTAATACTAATAAGCAAAATGTTTTAATTATGTGTAAAAATAAAAATTAATAACACGAATGGAAAAAGTTTAAATAATTAGCTAAATCTTAATGCAAAATATTCATATATGAAAGTACTTAAAACAGAAGTAGTTAATCGTTGTTAGTTGGGATTGCCTGGTACGGGGCAATTTGCATTGACAGCCTTGAAAGTGTTGTTGCTTAAATTGATTAATTAATATGGAAGCAGAAAACAGAAAATCACATTTCTAAACATGGCTAACCAAGAGACGAAAAAAAGTAAACAATGCAATAGAAAATGAAATTAATACTGCATTCGACTTTAAACACCTTTCCTCTCTATATACGTACATAAACTGAGTATCTTATTCTTTGAGTCACTACGTTTATTTACTCGCTTATTCACTCACTCACTCACACACTCACGTTCTACAAAAGAATTTGCAAAGAACGTGTTGTAATTTTGTTTTGTTCTAGCTTGCGAGTTTTACATGTGCCCCCAATTAATATGTAATTAAAAACCTGAGAATCTTGTTTTTCTGCTATTTTGATATCATGCTAATATTTTCATATTGAAGATGTGATTTCCTTAAGAATTTTTGATAACTTTTGTATTTATTTGAATGAATTCAATTTCGTAAATAAATAAACAAATATCACTTTAAGAATATTTTATATACACAAATTATTTCTCCGAACTTATAAGATCCAAGATTTATATATGTGAATAAAACTTTTGTTTCTATGCATTCAAGCAATTTGAATTTCGTTGCTATTAATTTTTTTTTTTTATGAAAACAAAAAAATTAGTTTTTTCCACTACATACGTACTTATTTCTACTTTGGTGTTAAATGTAAATATTTTCAAAACAAATTAACACTTTTTAATGGTTGCTGAAAACAGGTTTTTAAAAGTTAAAAAGTTTCTATATGTTAGATAAAATTAAAAGAAAGGGTTTCTTGATTTCATTTGAATTTGTATCATATTAAGAAAATTGCTGAACAGTTTTACTGTCCTTCAAATAATTTAAGAAATAAATTAACATGCCATTGAAATAATGTTTAATGCAATGTGCAAGATGTTAAAAATATGAGAGAATGAGTTCAGGCGGTCGCCGTATCTTAGTGGTTAGTGTGTTGGACTACTACGCTACGCAGAGGTACCGCGGCTTAAACTTTGGAACGCTCAACAGTCAAAAATACAAATTTTTCTGCACGGCACCTCTTGGGCGGCAATGGCAAACCTAGTCGTTCAGACTCGGCATACAACTGTAGGTCGCTCTAGGCACTCCATGGGCTGTTGTGCCATAATAGTAATAGTAGAGTTCAGGATGGGTTGAAATTTCGCATTTCACATGTCTTGAAGAACATTTTTCTAGTTAGTTTTTGAATATAGGATAAATAGGGAGGAATAAAGTATCGGTTCGAACTAATTTTCTGGCCTCTTTCGATCTAGCATATCAGATTCACAAAAAAAAAAGAGGGAATGTATCGTGTTGTATGGTCATATAAAGTAACCAAATATTTAAAGTTGAAATCTAAGAAAAAAAACGATAAATCCAAACAAAAATCTATAATAAAACAAAATTTAAAAAAATTAAAATGTTTCAATAACAAAATTTCGGTAACCCAATATACTACCCTCAAACAAATTGTTTTCTCCCTAAATATTCCAAACTAAAATATGAATTTAATGGTTTTTGCGTGTTTGCTCCTCATAATATTTCAGTTAATTCTTTCTTTCACATCTACTTCGTGTATTTCAAAAAGGACAACAGTTCCCGATTTGGCACCACAAAATAACTCTTAATTGAAAAAGTTAAATAGCCAGAGACCGAAAATAATGATTATATTATAAAATTTAATGAAAAAAATCGATTTCTTGCAATTGTTGGAAAACACGGCTGAGTACACTAAAATAATGGTTGCATGACTTACTGAAGCGAATAGAAATTTTTATTTTGTGAGCGGTACCTCTAAAAATTAAAACTAATTACTATTTATAGATTTTTATGTTTTTGCACAACCAAAAAAAAATTACTTTTCGATTTTTATTTTTTTCTTAAAAAGAAAACTTATTTGTTGAGTTTAATTTTTTAGCTCAGGAATAAAAACTATTTTTTGAGTTCTATTTTTCTGCTCGGGAATAAAAATTAATGTTTAAGTTTTATTTTTTATTTTTTTTTCAAAACAAAAAATTCAAAACTTGGGAGCACGTTGATACATTTTTTCCCTGTTCCACTGCCGTTTACGAATGAATAAAAACTTATCAATGAGTTATAGTTCGTATGAATTGATAATTGATAAAGGACGCTTCGAAAAATTCCATTGCTTTCACTTGCATTTCTAGTATAGCGTTCACCATAACAATGCGGTAAGACGTTTTGAGTTTTTCGTTTTGAAAAAAAAAAAATTAAATCATTAGTTTTTATTTCCGAGCAAGAAAACAAAACTCCAAAAATAGTTTTTGTGCCTGAGCCAAAAAATTAAACTTAAAAAATAAGTTTTCTTTTTAAGAAAAAAATAAAAATCGAAAAGTTATTTTTTGTGGTTGAGCAATTATTTTTATCCCCGAGCCAATTATTTTTATCCCCGAGGAATAAAATAAAAATCATTGTTTGATTTTTTTGGTTGAGCAAAAACATAAAAGTCAAATAAAAATGTCAATAACAGATCGGAAAAATAAAGATTATTAAATAATTATTATCGCCTTATCGAAAAAAAGTAAAATCACAAAATATTTATTAAATTTAAATTTTTTAATATTGCTTATAATGATTACGGGTCCCAAGAAATAACTCCTAAAAATCTGCATATGTAAATTAGGAGGCATTTTCTTTTGAATAAGAAGTTATTTTACTTTACAAATCTTAGAAGCTATTTCATTTTTCGATTAGGAATTGCTTCAAAAAAATAAATAACTCTTAATTCAAGTCAAAGTAAATTAAATTTATTCCGTGAACTTTCAAAGGACTTATGGTATTAAGTACCTATTGGCACTAGCGCATCCAAGGGAGGATTTCGGGTTTTAACACCGATGAAAATTTCATACATGCTGATCATTGGTTAAGAATAAAAAAAACATTTGAGGGACGAAAAACTTAAAAGCCCCCTTTTTGAAAGCTCTGGACCAGCTTATGAATATAGATATAACGAAATAAAATACAAGTCTGAAATTAAATTATTATTAAAAGAAACACTATTGTTATTGTATATAACCAAAATTTTATATTGGGAGTTATCACATTTTACTATGATGTGATGAAATATAGTAATAGTTGTAAAACTATTAGGAATTATTTCATTTTTCAATTAGAAGTTATTTTGTGGTTTTCTTCTTAATCCAAAACTGAAAAAATGCCAATTTTGGGTAACTTCTACCATCATTCCTTTCTTTCAACAATATCACAGATCGGTATTATTGTCTCAACTAAGTTTTTATATTCTTCCATGCAACCCAAAGTGATTTTGGTTTTTGTTTCCCTTTACATAGAGTTTTCTGTCGTTATGGTTTCCATTTTTTTTTTTTTTTTCATTAATGCTTGTATTAAATTGCTGCGTAATAGATATAAATAAAAATTGAATTAATATCACGTTGAAATCCTACATAAATATTGATCCAATCAAGACATAATCTATCAAAAACTACGTAAAACAAGAAAAAAATTATACACAAAAATCATGTAAATAGATTCTTATCTTTCTTATAAACAAATAAAATGTTACTGAAACATAAAAAAAACTAATTAGGTTTTTATAATTAAAATTATTCAAAAGTGATTTATTTAAGAGAAAAAATATGAATTATGTTATTAATTTGCATATCAAAGACTAAGGCGCTAAAAAGCTTTAAGAGATTAAAAACAATATAAAATTTATTAATTCAAGTGTCAATTAATCAAAAGTTTCAAAAACAGTTAAGTTACGCATGCAAATTGGTGGCATGTGTTTGTCCAGTTGTCAATCTACTTTAAAAATTTCACTTGTGAAGCAAAAAACAAATTCAAGGTTTGCAATAAAACAAAAATCAAAAAACATTGGGAATTTACCAACCAAAATTATTGATAAAAAAAAAAAAAAAGTTAAACGTAAGAGCGAATGAATGAATTAAGATGTTCCCAGAAACTGAAGGTGAAAACCTTAAATTAAAAATTATATACAATTAAATATAAAATAAGTGATATTTTTCTTCTTTTTTGTTATTAATGAAATATTTAAACAAAAGCGCTTTGTTTTGTATGTACGCAATCAGCATAAAAAAATAAATAAATAAAATTAGCAAACAAATAGCAACAGTGCAACGGGAAAAATATCTTCGATACATTAACAATTCTTGGAAATTTTTTTACTTTATGTTAACTAAAAAAAAAAAAAACCGTAAAAAACTATATATTTGTGTATAATTTTAGCGTTAGTGAAACACATTTAATTTTACGTTTTTATGCTTGCAGCTTTACAAAATTTGCATAAAAATAGATAAAAACTTATTTTAAATGCAAATTGCTTAGGTAATAAAAATAAATTTTTCTTATTGTGTTTTGTTTCACAGATTTAAAAAACGGCGGCAAAACTTTCTGATATTAGAAGCAAAGCATTAAAAAATTAAATAAATATTTTGCTTAAATCAAAGGTGCTTTTGAAAATAGAATTTTTATGATTTAAGTTTATGAAAGTTACAAAATTAAAATCATTAAAATCCGTAAGTACAGATCGTTTTTCATTGTTGATTGCAATAATATCACACATTCATTAAAAAGGTTACCGATAGAATATTGATACACAGCGAACAATCCATAATAAGTGACTCATTTAGGACCGGTTTCTCACTGAAAGTTTAAACTCGACATCAGAACATAGAATTTGGTGTAAGTTTATACTTTTATTGAGAAACAGAAAAATCTAAACAATTTTATAAACCCTTCATAGAAAGTAAGCCAAAATCTGTGCACTACCTTGATTTAAGTAAAATTCTAAAACGAACATAAATACCAAAAAAAAAAGTTTGAAACTGATAAAAATAAAAAACGTAACTATGTAAAAATAAGGGACCATATCCGTAACTCAGAGCAAAGGGTATTAAGTCACAAAATGTAAATTTTACAGGAGAGCTTGAAATAGAATTTTTTTCCTTCAGAAGCGAAAAGGACTTAATACTTTATAATGTGCTATTTTCGTCGTTTTAAGCTTAATCGCCCTTTATACATAGTTGACCACAAAATAGAGCGCGATATTTTAATCTAGGAGAGCCAAAAAACCGGAAATAGAAGTTTGGAATGCAGAATACGCTTTTGCTCTGAGGTACGGATACACACTATAAGCAATATCAAAAATTTAAATTTACTAATTATTTTATGATTTAAATTTTTTCGATCAGCGATAATAGTTATACGAACTGTTAATGAGACTAGCTACAATGGGGAAAAAACAACAACATAAGTGTATGGAACGGTAGTGGTAGTTTCTTTCAATATCTCTATTCAGTGAAGATGTTTGGAATCAAATCCGTAATTCTGGGTTATGATTTCAAATATTAGTAGCTTATATAGGATATTGATACCACTAAGATCACTGATGAGTAATTGTGGCGGATTCCGAAAGGGCCTTCTGATTTGCCCGTCTCTATATACATTGTTGTTGTGATGACTACATTTGTTCATTAACCTGTATATATATAACTTAAAATAATAGTTATCGCTTGATTTTTAATTTGTTTGATCGGGTTTAAAATCATTGTTTGATTTTATGGTTTTGCTCAACCGAAAAAAATATTAATTTATGGATCTTATTTTTTTTTTTTCAAGAATAAAAATTATTGTTTGTTAGAAATAAAAATTCTCCTTTTAGTTTTATTTTTTTGCTCAGATATAAAAATTAATATTTCAGTTTGGTTTGTTTTTTTTTTTCAAACCAAGAACTTCGTTTGTTTTTTGCAACGTAGGGCTCTACTGAATGTATAAGTAATTCTATTTTTCGAATTACTTTTTTGTAGCCGGTTTTTTTCTTTGAAAAATAACTCATTAACAAAGCTGTAAGAAATTTTGAGTTTTTCGTTTGCCAGAAAAAAAAATTCTCAAAAAGAAAGTTTTATTCTTGAGGAAAAAAAAATAAAAATTGTAAAATAATTTTTCCGATTGAGCAGAAATATTAAAATCAAATGATTTTTAAACCAGCTTGAAAGAAAAATCTATAAATAATAATTAGTTTTCATTTTTATTCTTCGACATTTGGGAAATTTAGATATAAAATAAATAGTAAAACAAAATACAAGAGCAAA
The DNA here is from genome assembly GCA_963691655.1 of Toxonevra muliebris. NCBI lineage: Eukaryota > Metazoa > Arthropoda > Insecta > Diptera > Pallopteridae > Toxonevra > Toxonevra muliebris. The sequence continues at coordinate 21,875,216 of OY829326.1, forward strand.
TACAATCCTTAAATAAAAGCTGCGTTTTATTCGCCACTTGCTTCTAGTTATGTATAACTAGCAGCGATAATTGTATGGGAAAACAACAAAAAAGCCGCAGAGATAACACGTATAATTATAGCTGTTATGTATACTTAACAAGTTGTTTAACTACATCAAATTCTATTGTGAACTGCTATTAGCGAAAGAAAAAGCATGATAGTTTGGCAAAAAGGGAAAAGATTCGAAATGTCTGCCGGTGAAAATAAGTTAAAATCATCGTTAAATATTTTTATAAAGTGTAAAAACTAAAAACAATGCCTGCGATTGACCACAATGACTCAGCTTTAGTTGCTGAACAGTTTCATTGTGAATAACATTATAACAAAGAAGAGACTTAGCAACTTGGTCGTTTTATTCGCACATGTTAAACTGACTGGCGAATAAAACACAGCTAAATTTAGAAGTTCGCGATCTCCAGCCAAGAGATGGTACCGCGAAGAAAAATATTTATTTTCTAGTTTTGATCATGCCAAGAAATAAACCTGGGTACCTTTCATTAGAAATCCAGAGCATTAACCACTAAACTACGGGGACCATCAGATGTTAAATCATTATCTGAAATAAAACAATTTGTATACCGAAGTTTTGTGTTATCAACATTCGACTGGATTACTTATACCGTTATTATTTACCTCCCTTTGTAAAAGTCTTTTTAAAATACAACTAAGAATAATAAGGACTGTATCGAAAAGAAACTGCAATTCAATATTTCTCACAGTGTAGACGTTTGATTGAAAAGCGGCAAACACCTTTAGAAAGTGTGATCGATTATTTTATTTATCTTTTATTGCTACTTCTTTATCTGCTATTCTTGTTCTAGTTTTCGCGATGCCTCGAATTGAAGATCACACGGCTCAAGCAAATTGTGCACATTTACTGTACTGAAAAAGGAATTTTTTACAGACAGCAGGCTAAACGGTACAAAGTCAGTGCAAATGGTTTCAAAAATATTTTAAGCAAGTTTGGGGATATCTGGATGATAATGGATGATGAAAGCTATCTTGAAATGGACTCAAGAACATTACCAGAGCTTCAATTCTATACAAAACACAAAGTATGTACTGTGGACCAGTCAGTGCGGATAATTGGAGTGAAGAATTAGACGAGAAAGTTCTCAACTGGCAGGCTATTTGCTATTACGGTTTTCAGACCATCTCATTTCTTACAAAGGTTACTTTATACGCAGAAGTGTGCTTAAAGCATCGTCATATAATTTTTCACAAAAAAAACAATGTATCAACAATATTTTGGCCCAGTTTAGCTACTGCACACTTCGCCCGTTCGACGCTGGATTTTTCAGAAACAAACAACGTCAATTATATTGGAAAAAAGGAGAACACACTAAAGGTTCCAGAATTTCGCACAATGGAGAGGTATTGGGCTATTATCTAGAGGAACTTGAAGAAGGGTAATCAAGTATGTAGGTGACGTCGAAGAATTGAAAAAAGCTTGCTTAAGGCAGGCAGTGCCGTTACAAAACAAGGTGTGCAGAGTTTGATGAAAGGGATAAAATAAAAAATTCAGCGCAAATTAAGGGGATCATTTTTTTTATAAGTCTTAATGGAAAAATAATTAAGATATATTTATTGTTAAAATAAAAAAGAAATGCAGCCAAAAAAGAATAAAAACCGTTATGTTACAAGCAAAACAATGTGAGCAGTTTCTTTTCGATACAGTCCCTAATAACTTTGACAAAACTTTGTTTTTAAATACCACGAACACTTCACCCAAAAACAAGAAACTTCAGAATAGGAAAATAAATACATTGAAAACAAAATAAAATAAAAAGTATATTATTTATATATACATATATTACACTGCTCGTGTTTAAAATAAACTGATAAATTAAGTGAATATTTACTTAATTTATAATTCTAAAAACGAAAGGTTGTAAATAAATCAAACATTTTATTTTAAAATTAAATTAGCTAAAAACTAAAAAATAGTTGTAAAAATTTAGAAAAGTTAACCTGCAAAACAACTAATTAGGAAACTATTAAAAAAAAACAACAAATAATAATAATAACAAACGAAAAACACTTAAACATAATGAAAATATTCAAAATACATTTACGTGTTTTTTTAATAATATTAGTAAATAATAAAAAATAAATATTTATAAATAATTTTATTAAATTTATTTGAAACGTAAAAATATCATTTAAAATATTCAACTCAACAAATAAATAATTTGCGTTCATTTTTCTTTCTTACAGTTACTGATTAGAAATGAAATAATATGCAGTAATGTAATTCCTACTAAAAAATAAAGTAAAAGCAGTTTCTCTCAATATACAACATACAACCGCAATAATAATATTAATTACAACAAAAATACACACAAAAATAACAAAAACCAAAATAATTATTGAAATACTGAAGAAAATTACAAAAAAAAATCAAAAATACAAAAAATAAAAACCGCATTGAAAAACGTGTAGGAATTTGAAATTGTTATTGTTTTTAACTTGAATCGAGTTGGAAATATTGAATTGCAGTGCTGCAGTGGCAATGTGGTGGTGATATGTGAGAATGTGAGTGTGTTCGTATAAAACACAAAAGATATTCAGTTCACCTGTTGACAGTGACAGTTAATACAACGTATTCAATAAAAACTATATAAAAAAGAACGCATTTCGATGACGTCGTTGCACAGTGAACTTAAACATTTTCAATACAGAATGATCTTTTAAAAAACAATGCATTCTCAAGGCACGTTGTCGTGTTGTTTTGGTTGACGCGTCGACAACATCATCGTCATTGTTGTTATCATTAACGCCATCGGAGTCGTCGCACTAGTCTCCACTCATAATCACACACACACACAACAGTGAACTGACTTTTGAATCCTGATTTAGTTATTTATTATTATTTTTTTTTTGCCAATTGAATATGACAGTTTCATATGCTGGAGAAGTGCCGAATGGAAGCAGTTTTGGCTGTTTTTGGAAAATTCTATGGAAGTAAGTGTAATTAACTTAGTTCATAGGTATATCATTATTTTTTATTATTTTCAATTTAATCAATATTAAAAAACGAACGAATGATTCATTTTTCATTTACCGGTAGCTATCTTTTGTTCTGGTTAACTGAAACAGACATATGTACATATATGCATCATTTACAGTAACTATTTCATGTAGGCACACAAATAGAATTTTCTTAATTACACTCGAATGCAGTGAAACGTAACCGTGCTTAAAAGCAGTGGCGTTTTTTTTTTTTTAGGTTTTATTGGTTTTTTTACTTTGACTAAAAACTAAACAATTGAATAAGTTTAAAATTTAGCAAACTTTTTTCTTTATAATATGTGCCATATATTTTCACTCCTGACAAAACGATTATCTTTGAAAATTTTGCGTCAAAAATAAACCACGGTTACTTTTATTGTAAGTCTTGTTAGTTTTTCATAAAAATTACAACGTTACTTGTTTTGTCACATGGTAAACGAGTGTAAAAAACGCGGCGATTGATTCTACAAAAAGTAGAATAGTCCAATAACTAGAAATTACACATTTAAATATTGAATTGCCGTCACTGTCTTTTAATGAGTTTACAAACGAAATGGTTATTCTTTGCATGCATGTGTTAGTGTAAAATATGGTTGAAATAGTTTAATTATTTGGAACATATATATATAATTTATTCAGAATTGTTATACCTAGTTTAGTTAATATATTCCACAATAAAATTTAAAAATTGTTAAAAGTGTATGTTGCCTTGTGTAATATCTCAGACGGGAAACTTGATCAGCTATACCATGGGATTTCCCCTCCCTCATTTTATCTAGAAATTAATAACTCCACGTTTTTACGGCGATTGTCACCGTTGTCTCAATGAATTTTAATAATAATTTCTATTAATTAGTAATAAAAACAAGCAAAACCATTTTTTTTTTTAAATAAATACAATAAATCTTGTCAACTAAGGCAAAAAAGATATTTATCTTCGAAGAGAAGATAAAATGGAATTCAACTATTGGTGGGGTTTCTAATGATAAAAGGTAAGATCTAAAAAAAATAGCAGATACAAAATTATTACAATGATGAAGAAGATTCTTCGAAATATGTCTTGAGTGTTGGACCTAAAAAGTCTCAAACCAAAAGATCTCAATTAGGGATACGAAAATGTATCGATATATCATATGAGTATTTCGAATTCAATTCCAGTACATTACTCAACCACACTGGGTATTTAGTATAAACCAATAACATACGAGTATAATATAATATCGAAATTTTTGATACGATTCGTGACTCTAGTCTAGACTTTGATACTTCAATTTAGGAGGAAAAGTGGAGCATAAAATTTACGAGAGGAAAGAGTTGTTGCTGTTACTTGACGATTACAGCGATATAGCCGAGTACGCACGAAGAAGCACATATACAAAATAAAATAGGCAAAGCAGAACCAGACTTCGTTTTAGGTTTAAGAAATTTTCTATCTTACCTTTCCTCTAGTAAATTTTATGCTTCACTTTTCCTCTGAGCGAGTCATATGTAGTGTACTCCCAGAACCCCGATTGTATGGTTTTAAACAGTTTTGAGTCAAATATTTCAGAAAATTAAGAATTAGTCTCTGCCAGAGCTGTAAAAGAGTGCAATCAATTGACTCCAAAAGACTCCAAGTGACTCCAATTGACTTCAAATTCCCAATTGACACCAAAAGACATCAACTGACTCCAATTGACTTCAAAATCCCAATTGACTCCAAAAGACTCCAAGTGACTCCAATTGACTGCAAATTGCAATTGACTCCAAATGACTGCATTTGAGTTCAAGGTTGCTCAAGTGACTCCAAGTGACTTCAAGTGACTCCAAGTGACTTCGATGCAGTCATGATTTTGAAGTCATAAGATTTGCAGTCTCATGATTTCAAAAAAAAACTGCACTCTCTTGACTCTAGAAAAGACTTTTCTAAATGAATAACCAATCGGCGACTTCAAAAAAGACTTCACACTGCATTTTTTTATTCTGAATCATGAATTGTCGGTTATTAACTGTGACTTCAAGGTATTGCAATTAAATTGATTGCATTCTTTTACAGCTCTGGTCTCTGCAAAGTTCATGATTTCATTATTATTACAGCCTTGAATTTACTATACGCAAAAGTGTTGATGAATTTTGGAAAGAGAATAAACATTAAATTCAGTTTTTATGATATTCATTCGAGTATTCAACTGCTCTACAAAACACTGGAACTTTGAATTAAGGTGTTGAATAAAATTAAAACAATTTCGCACATCGAATAGGGCGAACACTGGGATAAATGCGAAACTAGGGGCAATACTTATCTGATGATTTTTTCCAAAAAAAGAAGTGCATAATTAATGATTTTTGGGATACTGATTTCGATTTTTATAAGAATCTTTTGTTTGACCCATAAATCGAGTCCCAGTATCTTTCAATTTAAAGCCAAGTCCAATAATTTGAGAAGGCCAAGGACAACGGAGTTTTGCAAAGAGAAATTTGAGTTATAAGTCGAGTTTTTCGTTTATTCTACATTCTTCATTAGGGTTCCCGTGGTGCGATATTTTAAAGAAAGTTTAATAATTTTTCTAGTTTGAAATACAAGAAAATATTAATGGTTTAAAACATAAGTAGTTCAAGCAAAATTTATTCTCTTCAAAGCATTTAAACCTGAACTTATTTTATACTACAAAAAAAAAAAATGTTGACCTTTTTTATTGATTTGTTTTTAACCAAATTATGCTATACTAAATTTATAAGTTTGTTAGCAATTTATAAAAATTTGTAATAAATTAATTTGCAAAAAAAAAAAGCTAATCCATTTTATGAAACTGGTTTCACATTTCGCCGGGCAATAGACTGTTGTATTGCCATTTACATATAAATAATGAATAATGCAAAAAAATTAAAAGTATCTATGCAAATATATTTAAATATATATAAGAAAATATACATATATTATTGTATGAATTTACAATAATTATTGTTAAAAGGCTAGAGACATTTGTTGCTATCCACCTTCACTTTGAGCTGAACAAGTAATGCAACTTCACCCATGACATAAAACACTCTAAATTTTACACGGGAAAAAAGAATTTGTGATATTCAAAAAATCAAAATAACCAGGGAAAGTTGTCGTTTAGCCCTGTACTTCAAACATTACATTCCAAAACTTTATTATTGCAGTTTCAGAAAGAAAAATAAAAATTACGGAGCAAACTGTAAAAATTGTGATATGTAGAACATAAGAAATAATTTACGAAATGTATTTATTACTCTACAAAGATAAATAGATTGTGAAATTATTTATTTTTTGTTAATGCTTTATAATGAATTGCAATTTATTATTGGGTGCCCTGTATTTTTTTATAGTTTTCGGATAGTTCAGAATTGATGAAAATATTCTGGTTTCCTGGCTTTCATTTCTTAGATCGCACATTTACTTTGTTTTATGTATAAAATATTTTTATATATATAATTATTCAATAAAATAACTTTCAAAGCGATTGGTTGGCTGGTTCTTTGTTTAATGAGATATTTTGGATAATTTATCGGTGACCTTTTACCGGAAGATAGTAAGATTTGGTATGTTTACACAATTTTTAATATTTTATTAGCAAAAGTCTTGAGCATGGGAAGTTCAGACTTTCATACCTGAACTTTCATAATTGTATCGAACGGTTTTTCAAAAACCATTGAAACCGAAACACCATCTTCTTTTGAATTATCCAAGAATCATGAAGATAGCTGGCCCAGTTGTTTGCTTTTGGTCAATGCGTTCTGAAAGTACTAGATCTTCATATTACAAATTAAACTCAACTGAATTATTGTTTTATCATAATCAAATCGCTTACTATCCGGGCAAAATCTAGACAGGGCAAAACTAAAATTATTATCAGAAATTCAATGAGTTCTTACAGAATATTTTTTCCCGTGTAAATATATCTACAAGCTATTAAGCTCACAGATGTGGCAGGCACACTTTTTGGTGAAAATGAGGTAACTGCATTTTCTATGCCTTCTACGGTTCAAAACGGAGTTGAAATCGGTTTTAATCGGTGCTTAAAATTTGAAATACATAACATAAAGTATGAGTTCACTTAAATTTTCATTATTGGCACTTAATACATATGTGAGCTAACCAACGAAATAATTTTTTTTTATAATAAAATAATATTTTAATTGTTTTTCATCTAAACATGCAACTTCAGATTTTTTTCTTGTACTAAGTGTACAGTCGGTTGGGAGTTTATTAAAAATAAAATATATGAACTCGTATTTGTTTTACGCCGTCACATACAGAAAGTGTGAATTAATTTCACAGTTTTTTTTTTAAGATTTAAAAAAATTTCTATAAATAAACGTGATGCCATGCAATTTAAATGTAAATAAAATATTAATAGAAAAAAAAGAAGAAAATTAAAGTTACTTACAAGTATTATTTTTTTTTCTAGTAATTCGCCATGGTAGTTGAGTTTTTATTTTTCATGGACGTCATGGAAAACTCCTTAGCGTGTTTTGAAAATATATTTAGATTGATTTGCTTTTAATCGTTTCTAGGTTTTTTTTTTAATTTTGATTTATTGCGATATATGAGATTCTTAATTTTTATATTGATTGCATTCAAGATTTTTCGAAAATCCTCCTGCGAGAACAGCGTTTTCAGGTCCTTAACCGACTATAACGTTTCAGGGCTATTCTGGAAGAATCGAGTCGTTTTTTGACATGATTAAAAAAACTGTTAGACCGATCAGGCTCAAATTTATTTCACACAATAATGATTATCGTTGGAACTAGTCGTATGATTTTTCATCAATATTTAACCATATTTTAAAAAAATTAACTTTGCAAAAATTGGGTCAAAAGTCCAGATTTTTTTTATCGTGCGTAAAGAGAAAATCCTATTTCGGCAACTCTCTATTTTCAGAATCGGTCTGAATTTTTGGTGTCCGATGTTCTAAACTCGAGTTATCATGTCAACCAGATTTTAGAAGGGCTTTTACTAAATGAAAAAAATCAACAAAAAACATTATGTATGAAAATATTAAAATTTACGAAAATATTTTATTATGAAAGAAAAAAATTAACCTAAAAAGTGGAACATGGAAAAAACTCTTACAAGATTTAGTAAAAATCATCTGCACAACCGTGCCAGTGGGTACGAAATGTGCTAAATATGTATTAATGTTCAACCATTAAAAAAAAAAAAAAATAATTAAATTCAAAAGCTTTATCAGAAGAGATTGACATCAGAATAGATTTGCTTCATTTCTAGGAAAGAATAACATCGGTCCAGGGGCGGATACAAGGGGGGCGAACAGGGGGAAATTTCCCCTCCCAAAAGATTTTCAAACATTCAAAAATTTAATAACTTAAACAGGCAAAAAGGTGAACATAATTAGTTATTGTTGTCTTTAGTTATTACGATTTACTTTCAATTATAAGAATAATGAATAATCTTGCTCATTAAACCACTTTCCTTCTCTATGGAAATGTGCTGAAATAATATTGATACCTAACCCAAATAAACCTGAAAACTCAGTGCCGTCATATAGACCTATAAGTTTGCTGGCCATATTCTCGAAAATATTGGAAGTAGTAGATTGGTAATAATACAAGAAAATAAGAATATAGTGCCGAATCACCCATCGTCATAAGCACGGTAATCCTGAGCAATATCATCGCATAGTGAATATTGTCACTGACTTTCTGGAACGCAAAAAATATTGCTCTGCCATATTTTTGGACATTCAAGAAGCGTTCGAAAAAGTTTGGCATCAAGGGCTGTTACACAAATTAAAAAATTTACTTCCAGCTACATTTTATTTGGTCTTAAAATCCTATCATTCTATGTCAAAGAAAATGATGAAACATCAGCCAAATGTCAAGTAAAAGCCAGGGTATCACAGGACGGTGGGGGTCTGGGTCTTGCTCTTTATTCGATTTTTACCTGCGACTTGCCTGAAACTGATGGTGTTACTATAGCTACTTATCCAGACGATACTGCCATTTTAGCGCCAAATTAATCTCCTACAGAGGCTGCCAGTCTAGCTCAGAAACAGCTCGACGACGTTCAACAATGGTTACTTCTTAGATGAGTGCTTGCTTGCCTCAGGATCAATTCCCAGATGGGGTAAAATTCTTAAAAAATGTCCAAATGGATTGTTCTAATAAAATGGATCATTTCGGTGATTTAGTTCTTAAATACGTGACTCAAGTACCAGTTCAACTGGTTCTATTCTCAGGTAGAAAATTGAATCCACCTAAAAAAAAAAAAACAAAATTATAGATTTCGGGTCGATATAAAGAAAATCCCAAATGGGGGAAAAAAATTGAATACAGGGTAGGAATCAGCGACTTTAAATTATTCTTAAAATTTTACTAATTCTCGACCCATTATAAACCAATCTAAAACTGAATAAATGTATCCTATTGTTATATTTATTTTCCACGATCCTTTACCTTGGGAATAGATCATAGAAATTGTGAAATGCTTTGCTACAAGAACAGGGTTTCCCCAAAATGAGTAATGTACCTTTGAAATTGTTAGTCATCGAAATAAAGTTTATGAATAAGCAAAAAAAAAAAAAAAACGATACACGAACGAGAAAAAAACGCTCTAGCCCTCGTTTTGGTTCATATGGAGAATTTTGATTTTTTATTTCCCCCCGCCCCCCAAAAAGTGTTTCCTGTATCCGCCACTGCATCGGTCAGCAGTATTATTAAGTATTATGCAAAATCTTTTATTTATAATTAACTCCATCGTAGAATCTAATTTTAGCAATAAATAAAAGACAATTCAAATTATTTAGAAATCATTAAATATAAAGCATTTACTTCACTTAAGTAAGTATGTAATTTAAAAGAATAAAAAGTTCCCGTGAATTAAATGTGTTTATTAATGTCGAATTTAATAAAAATCAAATCAATGGAAAACTTTATTTAATTATCTACGGTTGTATTTCATTTTTGGTATTTTCGCAAATATGTTTCTATTTTTTATTTTATTTTACTTTTTTTGCAATCAAACAAGTAACAATAACTTATTATTATTTTTGTTAAATAAGTGAACCACAAAATTCATTAGTTAGCTAATTAAATTTAATGACATTACAGAAAACAAAATTTACAACAAATACAAATATGTAGTTATTATATCAGATTCATAAAAAAAAAATGTTCAATAAGAAAACAGATTTTTTTATTATGTTTTTACGCATGTGTCTATACAAAAAGCAAAATATAAATATATATACAACTATGTATACATATGTACAATAAATAAATAATACTACAAAAAAAAAAAAAAACATTCAATTCACTTTCAAGATCAAGGTTTGTGCGAATATGTCGCATAAAAAGATAACTAATATGCGTAGATACAATCTTATACTCTTATAAGCGTGTTTCGGATATTGCACAGAGTTGCCAGTTTGTGTGGAATTTTATGTAAATAAATTAATATTTTTAAAAATAAATGAGATTTTGTCCAGATATTTTTTATTAATATGTTAGAATTTATTGATATTTGCGATTTTCAGTTTAAAGTTTGTGTGAATTTTTTTTATGGATAATTTGAAAAAAACTTAAATAAGTAAAACTTGAGTTTATATGAGTATAATTTTAACATTATTTAAGCATTAATACCAAGGATTTTTTTTGTCAATTTACAACATTTTTTTCTAATTTTTTAATTCGTCTTAGTTTATGGAATTTTAAGTGTAATTTATAGTTTCTAGTGGTAGTATGTTAACATCAAAATGAAACTTGCCAGATGTTTTAAAGTAATTTTCATCTGTTAGCAAATACTGAAATGAAACCGGTTTCATTATTGGTAAAATTTGAATACACGTGCCACATTGAAGCGATTACTTTTTTAAGATTCATAAATTATGAAATGTTAAATAAAACCTATAAGTAGGAAACATACATACATAAGGATGTATATGAAAATGATTTATTTTTATAGATTTATTGTAGTTTTTCTAACTTTAAGAATGACCGCAATTTGCTAGAAAATGATATTGGAAAAGGCTTCCTTTAAATTCGCGAATTTGTTTAGTCCAATACCTTGAGCATACCAACAATTTATCACCATATTCACCAGGCCTAAACACTAAGGATGTCGCACAAAGTTTACATTTCCGAATGGCAACTTGATGAGCGGGAGTCACTAATTACTGGAATCAAGACGACATGGATTGGCATTTTTATAAATTATTTGACGCAACTGTACAATTCTCTTTGAAGTAGAATTTTTATGGTGATATCAAATAAAGTCGGCAGTGCATAACAATAGCTGTTAATTTAAATTCTATTTATTTTTGCAGATGTTTCTATTCAAGTGACGCAAAAAAATCACTATTTTTTTGCAGGAATCTTAAAAAAATATAACGGAATTTTTATTTTTTGCAGTATTTGCATTATTTTTTGAAATTAAATTAACTTTAAAAAAAAAAACGAACGAGAAATTATTTCAATAGCTTTTAATAAGCTAAAAGTTTTTTTTTTACTATTTCAAAATCTAGCACTACAAGATAGAAATCTTATTATAACAGCACTAGAACTCATGGCATACACTTTTTTTTTGCTTAATCTGAAACTTAAAATTTAAAATTGTCCATTTCAGTAAAATATTCATTCGGATTAAAGTGATCCATATAGATAAAAGATTGTGAAAAATTAAGAAATTATGAAAACTAAAAGAATTGAAAATTTTAAACAAGAAAAAATATATTACATTTAAACCCAAAACATTCAGATGAAATTACATATACATATATTATTATTACATTACATAAATAACGACATGCAATTATATTTCACAATCATAAGTCCTAGTTTATTGCATCATAGCAAAGTAATTAAATAAATGTTTTTTGAATTGCACAGCGTTGTTTAATGGGAAGTCGTAAGTTTAATGGGAAGAGCGTTCCAAAGACGTATTGCAAAAATTAAAAATTGTGTTTCAGAACTCAGGCAGGAGTGTTTAAATGGTATTAAATTATTCGATCGCATAGACCGCGTGAATGAAAGCTTATTATGCAAATATGAGGGTTCCGATGTAAATACTAATTTATGCAGCAAAGTAATTGTCAGGGATTTAAGAATATTTTCAAAAGTAATACCACAGATTTGTTTAGCATATTGAGATATATGGTCTAAACCAGGGCCGTAGCCAGGATTTTTTTTCGGGGGTGGTTTTCATTCGAAGAAAATTGACATTGATTTGTCATTACTGATGATGAGCCCGATCTCAAAAAAATTACCAAAAATACTAAAAATAGTCAGAGGCTCGTTTTTTTCAAATGATAATCAGTGGGAATTCGGGTCATGATAAGGAATCCGGATGAGGTTGGCTTATATTCCCAAAATTCGTGCAGTTACTGCATTGCAAGAAGTCTTCCGAGTCGGGGTGCTCTGAGCAATAATGGGTTAAAGAAATAATTACATTTTAAGATTGTTTCCTAAAACTTTGGAGCTGATCCACTACTACTGCCCTACATGGGCTTTGCGAATTAAATGGTTCCTAGTGTCTGTGAATGAATTTTTTATACTGAACACGAATCTGAGGTCAAAAATTTCCCATCACGCCACGGTTTAGAAAAAATGGGATGGAAAACCCTAAAATAGAATTGTTGCCCATTTTTAAAAATTGGAGAGCTAAACACTGGCGTGCTATAAACTTCGAAATTCAGAAATCATAGGCTGAATCATGCCCTTCCAAATGAGCCCTAAACCCGAAACTGTAAATCAAAAACAGTTACTGACTTAGAAAAACTATAAATGCAGAATTGCTCAGCATCACCTTCTCTTTTTGTATCCAAAGTTAAACCTCATGTCAAAGAAAACAAATCGGATCTAGTCGTATAGTGTAACTAAGATTTCAAGTTTATTTTTTTATATTTGACTTTTTAGAAAGAAACCGATGGGAGTAAGAAATATTTAAAAACTGTTCAATAGATTTTATTTTGACTTTTTTTTCATCCACTGGCAATTAATATGAAAAAATAGAATAAAGTTTCCACATTTCGGGGGGGGGGGGGGGGAGGGGAAGGGTCAGAACCCCCAAAACCTCCCCCCTAAATACGGCCTTGGTCTGAACGTCTTAAACCAAAATGCTAAATTACTAAAAAGAACATTAAGCTTTTGTTTGCTTATACTGTCACAATTAGCATATATCTCACACCCACACAAAATGACGGGAAGGAGGTATGATTTAACAAGAAGAATTCTAATATGTTTAGGAGTAAAGTACTGAGTTGTCCAAAGTACCCGCAGCATCCCATAGACCTTGCCAATGGTTATGTTTACATGAATGTTATCCCTAAATTTCTTGCAGTATCCACATATTCAATATCACACTTATTTAAAATCAATTTAGGCATAGAAACAGTATTTAATGCCTTTTTAGATATTATTAAGCACTTTCATTTTTTAGAGTTCAAACAAAGACCATTTTTAGAAGCCCAGTCATTCACACTTTTGAGATTAACATTGAGATCATCTATACACTTATTTATTAACCCACGATCACAGTTTACATATAGTTGCACATCATCAGCGTACACATGGGCATTACAATTTTTTAAAACTAATGGAAGATCGTTGACATAAATTAAAAAAAGTTAGGGGCTAAGTATAGAGCTTTGAGGAAGAAGATGGGAAGAAATTCTGAAATCACATTATTTGAGTAAACTGCTTGAGTTCTGTAGTTAAGTATGAATGTATTAGTTTGCTTGCAGTCGGAGAAAAATTGAATAATTTAGTTAGTTTTGTTATTAAAATATCGTGGTTAACCATGTCAAATGCTTTTGAATGGTCAAGCAGAACCAGAAAACTTATTTCATTACGGTCTATAGGTTCTCGAATTTCCTCCGTTACATCGATCAATGCTGTTATACAACTTCGCTTAGGTCGGAATTCTGATTGCTGATCCGTCAGTAAAGAATTTTCATTTCAGTATTTACTAATTTGTTTATAAAGGATTAATTCAATAGCCTTAGAAATAAAACATAATTATTCAATAGCTTTATAATAAGCTAAAAGTCTTAATCGCAAGAATTATAAATGTTTCGCACCTACTTAAATTATTACCAAAATGTCGACGAGTACATAACTAAGTCATGGTCTTAACAACAACACCAAGTGCTATACAATGAATATAAATAAATAATTGTAAATTTAACAATATGCATGTACTTTTAAACAGAAATGTTGTTTTCATTTTTGTTTATTTAATTTGCATAGTATAACAAATGATTTATATTTTTTATTACTTTTTACAGAACTTAGTTAAATAAAAATATACATTTTATATAGAAAAATTTATGTTTCCTTGACTTAAAAAAAAAAGCGATAGAAATGAAAAACTATAGAATAAGAAAAGCATATGTGGGAGAGAGAGAGTTATCATGGATATCGAGTACTAATCGAGCCTACTAATAACAAAATATAGTCGAAATTCTCGAAACCAAAAAATATTCTTTAGTGGAAATCAAAAATGGACTAAATGAATTTATTATTGATATGATTTTTGAATTTTATCAAACACTGACATTGACCCAAAAGTAAATTGCGTATTAAATAGGTGTTTGCAAAAAAAAAAATTATAAAAAAAAAAATAAACTATTACGAAAGTTGAATGCAATTTATTACATTTGTTTGCATGAATAACTGGAAAATTTAGAATTAATCAAAAATGCAGTATTAAATTATTATTTACTTTTATAAATTGGAGCAATCTTCAGTAATAAGTAAATTGATTTTGTGTGCAACTATGAACAAATTGTATACTTAATTTTGTTTATTACTTTAAATTATTTAACTACTTTATTTATTTATTATTCACAAGAAAATAGATGCAATAAAATAATTTAATTAATGGTGGGGATGATTCCAAGTAAATTCACGTGCATTCAAATAATTAACTCTCTTTGTGCGTTTAAAAGTTAGTAATATTTGTTTAAGTGAAATTTTGGTTTTTGGTGTATTAGTTTAAGATTCCATGTGTTCAACCAAAAATAAATCTGCAGAAATTTAGGTTATGTATGATTGGTTACGGGGAACTCTAATCAAAATTTAGAAAGAAGAAAGGTGATTTGTCGCAATGTAAAAACTTTTGAGCAGGGCGGTCGTTTTGACATTTTTTTGCGAAGTGAAATTCTTAAAAAATCGAAGTGATTTTTAAAAAAGTGAAGTGTTTTTTAATGCGTAATACGAAATTGACATATTTTCACAATTTATCTGGTTTTATGTGCTTAGTTTGCAAAAAAAAAAAACTTTTGGTGGAGCGCTACTGTGTGGCAGACAAAATAAGGCTCCAACAAAACTTTTTGAATGAGGGTACATAATTTGATTTAGGGAATTTTTCAAGCCAAAAACAAAATGGGAGAATTCTTCGAAACTGTCGCATTTTTGCATAAAATTATTTAGAAATAAAATCCCCCACTCGCCTTCTAAATCGTCTACCTCTTCATATTCAACCAAATTCTAATAAATTATATGACAGTACGTCATCAGTGTTGCTACATAGGTATTTAAATAAACACAAAAGGTCTCAAAATATACTAAAGGATGTATGGTAAATGGTATCATTTTACTTTTTATAGGGGATATAAATTCAAACACACCGATCTGACTACAGTCGGAGAATATTACAGAGATGAGCATATTCATATTTTTTTTTTATCGATTTTAGTCTTTCATTGAAACTGGGAAACCGAAGTGTTTTTATGAAAGAGGAAGTGACGAAGTGTCAGGCTTGAAAGTGAAGTGAAAAACTTCAATTGAAGTGATAGCGACAGCACTGCTTTTGAGTCATAATGCTACTATTAATTCCATCACCTTTAATGCTCCTGCGAATTCCATCTCTCCGCGGAAACTCACCGAAAATGTGGAGAATTTCGATTACTCCGACGTGTTTTGCTCCTTGTCCGTTGAAAACTTAGACACGGAGTCCAAACTAGACGATTTGCTCTCCGAATCAGAACATATTTGAATTATAACACAATGCCAAAAAAACCAAGTCTGTGAAGACAAAGGCTCAATATCATTTCAGCCGATGAAAGCGTCTGGATATTAAATCAAGAATTTGAAAAACTCTCTTAATTACGCAGCATACATCTTCAGATCCGAAACATAGTTTACTATAGAAACGCTTACAAACAAACAGCAATGTTTTCTCAACTGCGTAGAGACCATAGCTATATATACCGGCAAAGTCATTGAAAACAGGTAAGCCCAAAGACCATTTGAAAATGCTGTCTACTGAAAGGCATAAGACAGAGGAAAAACATGGAGTAAAGGCTCTGAATACATTGCAGATGCTTGCAGAGATACTATGTACCTTTTCTTGTTTGAAATTCTTATTCTTTTGAACATTCGAAGTTCTCTTCTTTTTACGTCGCGAAAATGCCAACTGCTGCGTTTTCATTCAGTCAAATGAGAAAAACACAAAAAAGGAGAATTTCTTGATATTGAGATAATGTTTGACATTGAGAAACTTACTAAAATTTGTGAAAAATCATCGTGTTTATAAGATTCGGAGCCGGACATACAATTCCACCAAAGCGCCAAAATCTTTTTTTGTTTTAGCTCGTCCATTTTTTTTTTTTTGACAGTGAGACGCACGCGTTGCCACATTTTCGATTTTTTCTGCTGGAGTGAATAACTTTCAACTTCAACTAATTTCAATATACCCATTCTCTGTAGCTTCGTCTTCTGAAGCAAGAAAAATAATTGCGAATTCTCGACGAAAAAAAAAATAAAACTAAAATCAGCTTTAGCGATTTCATCGTAAATAAATTGCAAAAGTGTGTGCTCACTCACGTTTTCAAAATTTTCCGATTCGGTGCTTCGAAGATGTTGCTAGTTCGCATGGATCATGGCTCAATAATAATGTTATAGCAATCCCTTTCTTTTGTTAAATTTATAATGAATAGCTGATTTATTTTGCTCTCGTATTTTCTTGCTTTATTTATTTGACATAAGAATTAAACGAATGAATCGGGAAGAATAAGAGAACTATGCTGGTGACATAACCTTATTGAGACATGGCATGGATGAATACGCAACTGCAACTGTCTGTCCGTCATCATCTCTCTTGCTATGATGCCGCTTCAAGCATTTCGTTTGCATGGCAGATACCACCTTCATTTGTCCAAAAAAAACAAAATTCTGTCCAAGAATTACCGTCTTCACATACAAACTTTAATTGTTTCGCTTACTATCATTACGCATTACCTCTGGTTGCTCACTGGTTAAATTTAAATAAATAACTCAAAGTAATGGCACAGAGTTTGCATGATGGCAATCATCCATTAGGTCCACATTTTTATATACATCGTTTATGATTTGAAGCATACTTTGGGCAATACCTTTACGCAATTCCATTGTAATGTCTTTAACGGTTACAGATCAATGATGAACATTCTATTTAGTTCATAAAGTGAGGAGTTTTCGAAATTAAATGTAGCCTATATTTTGTGGCTCTCTGAAAACTATGGCCATACTAAAATCGATTCAGATATTTCAGAGAGCATTCCAAAAAAAAAAAAAAATTATTTTATTTACAAATATCAGTTGTCCACAACTTGAATTTCATAACATATATTTTATGATATTTTAAAAATATATGGTATTTGTGAAATTGGGGGAATACTTATTTTAGATCTCTACATTTTACATAATATTTTCGGTACAACAGCTAAAATAATTGTAAGGTTACTATATCGGTCTCAATTTTTTCATCGTGACATCTCTTTCACTCTTTTCGACCAATTCAAATAGCATTTTATGGACATATAAAGCAAGTACTAAGACAGCACTCCCATTTATCCCCACTTAACTTTCCTGTCTCTCTACTCTCTTCAATTGGTTCTATCCAGCACAATGGTCCTCGTTGACTAAGTTGGTTAAGTCCAGCCCACCCACAACTCTAAACTCTAAGACAGCACAATACTTCAATTTTGTTTAAAAATTTTTACATTAATTTTTTAATAGAAGTATTTTCCAAACACATTGTGAATTTTTATTTTGAGTCAATGCTTCATTAAAAAGGTTTTAAGATGCTATAGTAATGCTTCTGACATGGTTTCTTTAGAAGGGGTTTGGGTTGTGCTGATCATCAATCTGCAGTCCTTTTGTTAAGATTTTGTTTTTCTAAAATTTTTAAAGGAGGTTAAAAACTATTTGAAAAATTTATTTTTGTTATTACAAATTACTGTAATTTTCTTAATAATATTATTTATTAAAGTTCATATTCAGACTGTTATTTTGTAGGTACTTCACCCATGGATATGCAAATATTTACACGATATTAAATTTGCTGTTTTTACTTTAACACGTTCTATGAATTTATACAGAAAAATAAAATAAAAATAAAAGGTGTTTATAGATTTTGCTTTTGAGAATATAGACGAAAACCTGACAAGCATATAATCGTATACTGATTCATTTCAAGCGGAAAAATGTTAATAAATATTTATTTATAAAGAAAAAATATGTGTATACTAAGTATAAAATACAAACACTAAATTTATGATTGTATTTATAAAACAATTTGTAATTGTTTTGCTTCTTTTTTTTCAAAAGTAAACAATAAATAAAAAATAATAAAATAAAGAGTATGACTGATTTACTTTTGACACATGTCATCCATTTTGATATTTTTTATTTTTATATGGAAATATTTATTTTTCAAATTTATCTCAAACAGAAAGATGCCAGTTTTAGCAACAATTTTTTCTTTTATATATTTTTTTGACAACAAAACTCTTTGCTGCATAATTAAATTTTATGATTTCGCATAAAAATTCAGTAGTAAAATATTAAAGAAAAAAAAAAAAAACACATTAACATATTTTCATTTTTCATAATAATTTATTAAAATTTTTTAACTTGTTCTTTTTTTCTAGTTAAATATTAAAAAAAAAAATATCTAGTCAAAATCTAAATATTCTGTTTCTTTTTTCTTTATTTCTTTTCAGATGGCGCGGAAGCGTTTATAAATTAGTGTGGCGTGAATTAATAGCATATTTATGTTTATATTATACGATTAATGTACTATACAGATATGTTTTAAATGAGCATCAACAAAAGTAAGTAAATATTTAATTAAAATTATACTTGTTTCAATTAATCCATATTATTTCTGTTGACCTTGTTTAATTTCACTATCAGGCAATGTTTTTGTTTATTCTCAATTGAAATTCTTGTAAGACAATGACCTTTCCTCCCTCTCCTCAGTTTTTCAAAGTTGGTGTGTTTCAGGTTGAAAGAAATTTTGATATGTTCCATGCAGAATTTTAATTTTTATTTTTTTTCTAATTCCCATTTAGAGTATTTTATAAAATACGTGCTTACTTTGGCCAGGAAACGTAAGTAAATATTTAATGCAATTTATACTCTTTTCAATTAATCAATAATATTTTTGTTGACCTTGTTACAGTTCAAAAACCGTACCTAATTTATATTCCCATTTGGAAAGATTTTCATATCATTAGGTTGGTTTTCTATGGCTGGGAGCTGTTTCATTCAATATAATGAAAATATATGAATGAACTAATGTTGCAGATTCTAAATTCTCTAAAATAATATTAGCTATAGAGCTTGCATGGAACAAAAGATATGAAAATTTTCTTAAGGTTTCCACAGAGTCTTTCTTCGTGGGGGCTAGAATAAACTAGTGTTCGGAAACAGCACACACACACCTACTAAAAATGAAAAAATGCCGCCATGTGGCCTTATTTCATTCTCAATTGAAATACTTGTTACTGACCCCTCTTTACCCCCTCACCTATCATTTTTTCAAACCTGGAATGTTTTATATTATTTCATCCATAATTTGTATGCTTATTTCTTTTTTAATTCTTATTTAGAGTATTTACTAAGATACGTGGTTATTTTGGGCAGCAAGGCGAAAGCGTACCACTCTCATTCGTCCTTGGCTTCTATGTGAGTCTTGTGGTGAAAAGATGGTGGGATCAATACAGATTATTGCCATGGCCCGATACGTTGGCATTATTTATAAGTGCTGCCATACCAAACTCCAGTGGAGGTAAAAATGTATGTAACTACTTCTTTCACCGGTTTGTTTTTATATAAAATTAATATTAATCTCTGTTATTCTATTTCTCTCTCTCTCTCTCGGTGTCTTTTTTTTAGAATGAAACAGGACGCCTTATGCGTCGTAATATTATGCGATATATGGTATTAGCTTATGTCATAACACTACAGCGTATATCGTTACGTGTCAAACGTCGTTTTCCTACTACACAACATCTGGTCGATGCCGGTTTGATGCATGAATCGGAAATGAAAATTTTCGAAGCACTTAATGCCAAAAGTCCTATGTCAAAGTATTGGATGCCTCTCGTGTGGGCAACTAATATTATCAATCGTGCACGTAAAGATGGTCTAATCACATCGGATCATATTGTGCAGACAATATTAGTGGAATTATCAGATATAAGACGTAGATTGGGTGGCTTAATTGGTTATGATACGGTATGCGTGCCGCTTGTTTACACACAGGTGAGTTTCGTAAAAATTCTTTATGTACATAATTAATGTTTGTTTTTTTTTTTTTTTTTTAATATTTCATTTTTTTGATTAATGTAAATTTTCTGGAAAAAGAGAAATTCAAACTATTGAAATATGTATAATATTCAATGTCAATCGCAAGAGGGCGTGCTCGAAAGTTCAATGTCCTTTAATAAATACACACAAAAATATTTTGATGAATATTTATGATTAAAAATATTTTTAATTTTTTTATTTTTTTTTTGTAATGCTATTGTATTTGTTCTAGGTTGTTACACTGGTGCTGTATACAAATTTTATAGCTGCTGTATTGGGTCGTCAAATGTTGCCTAATATGCCCGATCGTGCTGGGCGTCCAGATCCTGATTTATATTTTCCTTTATTTACAGTGTTACAGGTAAGTTTACTTATTCAGACTGTAAAGATAGATCGTTTCAGGAAAGTTGAAATATCTTCTACGTTAATGGAGAGACATTTTTCAAATTTTTTTTTTTTTCAAAATTCAAAGCTGAGAAGATATTGTGCTATATGTATATTTTCAGTGTTCAGCTCTTTTGAAGCTAGAGAAAAACTCACAATCTTGACAAAAATCAAAAATGTAATTAACTTATCTGATAATATTAATTGGCAATGTCCCAGCTAGAATATAAATCAATGTAAAATTTATAAAACTACAGTATTTTTTATTGTCTTATTAATAAAACGCCGCGACGTTACACTTCATTGCATTGAGACTATAAATTAATATATCTGCGGTTTGGATTTTTGATCGATAGATTGAAAAAAGAATACCTTTAAATAAATATAAACCTTAACGTATATATTCAAATAGTCAACAGGTTAAAAAATAATAATAATATGCGGTTTTGTTTTAAAGCTACCGCATTTACATATTCATTTCAAAGTATTTTATTTAATTAGCTTGTTAATGAAATCAAGATTAATGAGTAAAATGTTATGTAAGTTTTTAATGAAATTTTAAAATCAAAGAAAATTTTAGATATTTTATTTTCAAGTAAAACCCACAAAGTCATTAATACTAAATAATATTAGCAGCAACAGCATACGCGTGTTGTCAATAGTTTTGCTAACCGTAAAGCAAATGCAAAAACATTTAAATTGACACTCACTATTGGCAATATCTGCCACCAGCAACATTAATCATTATTGCGGGTTTCACTGCGATTGAAAAGTTTTGATTTAATTACGGGAAAGTGAATGCAATCATTTGAAGGTTTTGCAGAAATTATATTTTAGTTTTAATGGTGTTAATTATTTTTTACATTCAAGGGCTTTAAATTTTATTTTGCGTTTTGTTTTTTTCGAAATGATATAGATTTTTCCTAGTAGTTTACATGTTTCCTTCTTAGACTCATAGAGTACCAACAGCCAGTAGAGGATCTAAGATTTCAGTTTAGGAGAGGAGAGATTTTATTAAATTAGATAAATGTATTAAACATTATGGGATATGAATAAAAAGTAGTTAAAAAACTAACCTATTGAGTTTTTTCTTTTATGAAAATTTAATAATAACTAATATTTGAAGCAAAATAAACTTAAGTATGGAATGTCGGCAACAAAAATTAGAATTTGAAAATATTTCATGAGAGATAAAGTGAAAAAAGAACATCAGAATACATAAAATATATTTGAAGACTAGACCAGGTTAAAAACCATACCAAAAATCAGATCAAATTGTGTCTAAAATTTAGACTAAAAATTAGACTATGACTAAGTCTAATTCCAAATCAACAATCGAACCAATATTCAGATTAAAAATCAGAACGAAATTCAAACCAATATTCAGCGCAAGCTCTGTTTTAGAATTCGGATAAAGAATTATACCAAATTCAAATAAACTCTGATTTAAAAATCAGACCAAAAATTACGACAAACTTAAAACAATTATCAGACTCAACTTAGATCAAAAACCAGTCGGAAATTGTGTACCAAACTCGTACGGAAAAGTCAGACCAATATGCAGACCGAAATTTACACTCAACCTCATACCGATTCAAACCGAAACTCTTACCAAATATCAAAGATAAGTTGAGAAAATTCAAACCGAACTTAAGACTAAAAGCCGAATCATGATTTAAACTCTTTAAAAGTAAGATATCTCAAACTGACTCTGAAGTTTCAGATTAATTGTAGTCGGAATTTATACGACAACTAGTACCCCTTTAGATCTGCTACCGCTAACTGCGTCATTTGGATACGTATGTAGACTGTAATTAGATGAATGTTTCATATCTTCTTTAACTAGTTCCCCTGATCTACACACTGACATTTCCTTATAATCACTGAAATTAATTCGGCTTGAATGAGAAGGAAACATAAACTCAATTTAGAAGTTTATTAATTTATTTTGAACTTTAGAAGTTAAGGAAAACACATTTTTAATCATCTATAACTCTTAATGGTTGGGTAAAAAATCTGTCCACATACGATTTTTTTTATTTGTGTTGACCTACTCGATCATCTTCTTTCAGGTTGGCCATAGGGACAGGAAATTAAAGAAAAATTGTATCAGCTTCCTTTAGATATTATTTTCCTACTTTTCTGAAATAGGCACATTTTAAAAAATAAAATTAATAAAATATGAGTGCTAGGACTGATTCGGGATGTACAAGAATCAGAGCTGTGAGTCGATGCATTGAACAGATGTAACGAATTGAGCGAAAATGTACTGTTCATAGAATCTTAGAGAAGCAAGAAAATTCTTTGTGACAATGACAAAATACATTTTCACAATGAACAAAAATTAATGAATGCTATTCTTTGGATCTATATACGATTTTTTTGCTCTGTGCACTTCAGAGTAACTGATAACGAAAAACCTGATTAATTGGCCAACTGTGTCAAATCTAATAAGACCAGAGGCTATCATTGGGGTTAGTTTGAGTGGGCCTGCACTATGGCTTAACGTTTCCATGAATAACGCTCATAAAATAAAAATGGTCTAATGTTAATTCGTGCAAAACTAAGAAGCGTTTTGTGGTGACCTTGATAGTCTAGTGGGTAGTGCACTAGACTTTCACCAGGGAGGTTCGGGTTCGATTACCGTTTACGTCTGATATCTTTCTAATATTCACTATCAATATGAAGTGTATGAGAATTCTAAGATAGTGTACAAGTAAACACCTTGGTTGGTAATGGCAAAACCACCAAGTTGTTAAATAAATGTCACACCGCCGTTCGGAATCGGCGTTAAACTGTAGGTCAAACTATGTGGTATCACAATGAGCCGTTCAGACCTAAGGTTTCTGTAGCCACTCCAACCTAACCAGGGATGCCAACTAATTTTTTCTCTCTCCACGATAACTTTCGGAAAATTCTCCGATTTCCGATCGAATTCCCCGCATTGGTATAATTTCATATTATAACAGCTCTACACGCACTTTCCATATAAACATTTTACAAAATCTAAATTGACCTCAGTGAGTGTTATTTTAAGGCGACCCTTTCTCGGTCCAAAACTTAACAAATTTTTATGGGACTGGTAGATTAATAGAAACGCACTTTCTGACTCCGGAATTCTTAACATATAAGCTTCAGCCCACTTTTGGACATCAAAGTTCTCAAAGGAGAAGACATGGCATTTTTGTTGACTCAAAAAAAAAAAATGGCAAAAACTTTGTTTTGAAAAAAAAACGGGTTCAAAGTTTTGACTATCGGTTTTTAACAAATAAAATATATGTACATTCTTCATCTTTTTTATGATGGCTGACCGTAGTTTGTAAGTTTACAGATTAGTCAGCAATGGTTAAGAGTTAATCAGGAGGTGCTGGACGAAGGCATAGCTAAGCCTTTCTGAATGACCGAAAGGGAAGCCGAAGAGCCGCGCGACTGTTTTGGCCTGACTGACAACTGCCGCTATAATCTACGAAAGCACTCTGCGTTCTCTGAAATTTTTACAAAATACTTTTGAAATATAATACTTTCAAATAGCACACTTTTTTAAAAATCGATTTCTCCAAACCAATAAATTGCAGGGCCTTCTTAAGAAAAGATGAAGATTTTAAGACCCAAAATATGAAATATTTCATAAGTTAAACGTTTTACATTATATAAAATTTAACAAAAAATTACTTCAAATTCCCCGCAAAAAACAGTTCATTCCCCGATTCCCAGCACCAAGTAAAATTCCCCAAAAATCGGGGAATTCCCCGCAAGTTAGCATCGCTGAACCTAACCTAACCTTCGTGATTTTCTTTCCTTATCTGGGAAGAAAGGATTAACTAATCCTAGTTGGTTGGATTACGTAGCACAATAAATGTGGGTAATATATAATCAACATGACTGTCATCGATGATTCAGCATGTAAGTTCTACTCATTCCTGAACTTGTTTGGTTGCTTAAAGAAATTTGGAAGTTTGGGAGGCATAATGTTCCATGCCATCCGTTTTCTCTTCTTAAATCTTTCTTTTTCTGTTTTTTTATTTCTCTTTCTCAAAAATTTTTCTTTTCCTCTCTAAGAGATTAAAAAATACAATCAGCCATGTTCTGAAATTGACTTTTGAGTGAAATTAAAATTGCAGCAATATGAATTGCACTGTTTCGATTTCAATTTCACTCGAAATTGACATGGCTGAATATCTCTTGATACGCACATATTTATGTTTGCCTAACATTTCTTTAATATTTTCAGTTTGTTTTCTATGTTGGCTGGCTTAAAGTTGCTGAAGTGTTAATAAATCCATTTGGCGAGGATGACGATGATATTGAACTAAACTGGCTCATTGATAGACATATTAAGGTAAGATAATGAACTTTAAATTAATGTTAAATCAGCTGCAAGGTTCTATTGAAAACTACACATACATTTGAGCAAATAAATGTCAATAATAAATTATTCAAGACAAATGTTCATAAGTATGAGTAAAAAGGCAAATTAGGTAGATTATACAAATAAATATTTTAAACATATTCAAATGGTTATAAAAACAAAATATTATACAAAATATTATAAACTCAAAAATAATTATCATTTTTGTTTATTCCGTTGTAAACAAATAATTGTTTACCATCCAAAACAGTGTAATTATAATAATAAAACAAACTACATTTCATGCATATTTAAATACTTAACATTTTCGCAATAAATCCTTAAATAAATGTCAAAAATGATACATAAAATTAATTGCTCAACAAAATATAATACAACAAATTTTTATTATTTAATGAGTTAACAATCGAACAAAACCGAAACATGTTATTAGCAACAACAATCAACTATTTTTATTTGCAATTATTATTTATATATGGATTCACTAACGATGAACAAACCTGAAACAAGCAATAGAGAGAGAGAGAGAGAGAGGAGAGAAACTAACTATCACTGCAAAATAGCACAAACTGAAATATAAAAGTCAAGGTATTAAATTTGCAGTGATTTTTTAAGCAAGAAATCAATTTTTTATGCAATTACAAGTTTTTTTTTTACAATTTTTCAACATTAAAAATAATATTTTTTTTATTTAACATTTTATTATGTCAAACACGTGAAAGTGTGCATAGCTGTAAGTGAGCGCAAACGTGAAAAATAGAGGAATTTGCACACAATGCATTAATGTCAGTGTCAATTTGACAGCAGCATCACATGTTATATTAAAAGCTGTCAGAATTTATAATTGGTATGTCAATTTTATGACAGCTAAATTTAAAATTAGTTGACATTTTCGTGAACTAATATTAAAATTTAAAGCTTAAATATACATACATGTAGATTTTGAGTAGTTAAATAAGTTTCACAATTAATTTATCTATTCCACGAAATTAGATACTTTCATTGTATGCGGTAAGTTCCTATCTAAATAACAGTTGTTCAAATATTTTTCTTAATAAGTGAAAAAATTTTAGCTAATTGTGAATTTCAATCGTAGAGTCGTAATTTTCTAAAGTATATTTAATCGTCTGACTGACGTAATCTTTAATATCTTCTAATGTACAGATCTAAGCATCTATCATTATGACAGTTTTGCAATTCACAATATTTAACACACACACACACACCTTTGAATATGTTAATTTATCTTCGTTTTTCAATCCTATTTTTTTTTTTTTTTGCTGATGAAGCACATTTTTTATTATCAATCATAAACATTTTAAATTGATTTAAGTACTTAATTAAAGTTCAAAAGTGGAATCCTCATTATACATTTTTTTTCTATTTAAAAAACTAAAATATTTGCTGAACTTTCGGTTATAGATTTCTTTGTGAATGTAATTTGATCAAAGACTTGGAATTTGATATAATGCGCAATAAGCAGCGAGAAACGAATATACTTTCAATCGTTCCAGTCCCCATGGGGGAAGAGGGGTGTAAAACTTCAATGCTATCCATTTGTACAATTGTTGTAGGAGATATGATAACTGAGATGAGTCAAGTTTCAGAAGAAATGATATCTGATGAATTCAAGTTTCAGACGAAGTCAAGCCTCAGATGAAGTTAAATTCGGAATTATCTTAAGCCTTAAAATAAAACAATAATAATGAAGTTCAGTTAGATCAAGCCAAATCTGGAATGAGGCCAAGTTTGAAATGAAGTCAAGTCTCAGATAAAGTGAATCTGATAAATTCGAGACTTAGGTGAACTAAAGTCTTAAATGAAATCATAACTTAACTGAAGATAAGTCTCAGAATAAAATAAAACTGCTTTAGCCTAGTCACATTAAATCAAGCCTAAAATGAAGTAAAATCTCAGATGAAGTTAACACTAAAATAAAATCAAGACTGAAAGGAAGACAAGTTTCACCATAAAACAAGTTCACCAAAATTTCATCAAATGAAACCAAGCCTCAAAATGTAGTCAAGTCTCAAGTGAAATCAAGTTCAAGTTAAGTCTCAATTGAAATCAAATCTGAATCAAAAACATGTATCAGAATAAAAAAAAAAGTTTCAGAAAGACATGAACATGACATATTCAGAAAGAATCAGTCTGCTGGAGTTTAGGCAGATTTATTCAAGCCTCACATGAGTCAAGTTTCCGGTGAAATTAAAACTTAAATTAAGACAAGTCTACCGAAATCTAGTAAGATGACGCCAAGTCTGAAATAAAGTCAAGCCTCAGATGATGCTAAATCTTAAATTAAGTTAAGATTAAAACAAAAACAACCCTCTGAATAAAACAAGTCTACCGCGATCTAGTAAGATGAAACCAAGTTTCAGATGAAACCAAGCATCAGATGAGGTCATGCCATCGAATAAAAAAGTATACCTGATTCTAGACCAATAGAACCAAGTCTCAGATAAAGTAGAGTTTCTGATGAAGTCAAATCTCAAATGAAATCAAGTCTCAGATGCAGTAATGTCTGAGATGAGATCTACTAATCTGATGAAATGAAATCTCAAATGAAATCAAGCCACAATTAAAGTAAAGCCCAAGAAGGTTGCTGAAATTCTCAATTCTCAGCCGATGAAGCACATTCAAGTCTACGCTGAAATTCATTTTCAAGCAAGGTAAAGGCGGAGGCGAAGGTCAATATCATACTGAATTTCCTACCTGAAACCATTGAAAAATTTTTAAAATACTCATTCACAGGAATAAGAAGAGATCTTGAGAAGTTTTGCTAAACATTTTCAGTTTTAGTCATACTGCCATTCGGGAAAGAGTTTCGTTTTTATTAGAGTCCTACCGTTGAAGTACAAATTTTCAAAAAATATCTTTGTGGCGGAAAATAATTAGGTTTCATTGCAGTGTCCAGAGATTTTGTCTAATTTCTGTTTGGCATATTAAGCCAGAGTTTACAACTACAGGAAAATTGTTGCAATTTTTTTCAGAAAGTCTTTTTGGAAGTAAATTGCTTTGAGAAAGAAATAGCAAGTTTCTTCATTTTTTTTTGTTGACATCAGGAATTTATTTTCAAAAAGAGTTTCTGAGAGTAATTTGCAGCAATTTCCCTGCGTATGTAACTACGCTTATAATCAATCACTCATTTGTTCACCCAAGCGTCCATACGTATGTATAAAAGAAAATTTGTTTACTTTTTTCTTTACTGTAACTGAAGAGAGCATTACAGAGTTACAGATATTCTCTTTCTATGCCAATTTCAACCCTGTGCGCATAATGAGAACATCTTACGCTCTTTAAAATCGTAATACGGCAATTAAGCACAATATGAAGAAAAATCAGAATGTTGCTTAGAACTATTCGGCTAAAAAATAGTAAGCCAAAATAAATGAATAAACTTCCATATATCAACTCAATTTAGCTGAAAAGAATTCATATCTGCTAAAAAAAAATAAGTCCTTAGACTGCGATCCGCTCTCTCTGAGTTGAAAATATTAATTTTATGAGCGCTGCGTAACATATTCCTTATTCAAGCATAACCGATTTTCTCATTTTTATCCTATAGTTTTCAATTAAACAAAAGAATTCGTTATGCTAAATGTATTGTGAAAAAGAATATAAATAGCTAATGAATTTCAACTTTGCTAAAAAAACAGCTGATTTGTTGTTGTTGCCCACACCACAGCCAGAAAAAAGTAAACATATTTACACTAGAAAACATAAAAAACAAAATGTTGATAAAACAGAAAAAATTCCCCTTCATTAGCTCCATCATCTCAAAAAAAAAACCGGAATAATTTCGCAAAAAAAATTGCAATAAGTTCTGTTGAAACGTTGAAGCGTCTTGAAGTTTGCTGTCGGTCGCGCTCTTAGCACAATTTCACGTTTGCAACCAACCTTCAAGAAAAAAAGCATGAAGTTATTTTAAGCTTAAATTAAATTATTAAAATTTTTATCGTCAATTTTTATATTTACACAAAAGTTCATGCATACTTTTTTTTTAGGCGCCAACCAATAATTCGAAACTTGATTTTATTGTTGAAATTTTGTTTATGAACTTAGTACTTAGTATAAGATTGTTTGCAAAATAATCTTTAAAGCTTGTCCTTCATTCGATTTTGTGTTTTTTTTTTTGGTTTTTGTATTGATAATTACATATTATTGACATAAAATACATTAATGTACATAGATATGTATGTACTTCAAACCGGTCTTTTTTTTTTCTTTTGGTTGAACTGAAAATAATCCAAAATAATAAAAATATAACAATAAAAACTTGTATGCATGTAAGTAAGTAAGATAGTTTGACCACAAAGTAGTATCTATGTAGTAGTTCTGTTGTCATTGCTGCTATCATTCATTTCGTCATACTGCAAACCTGTACATTTTTATATTGAATAAAGCGTCCGATTTATTTTACATATGTATGTCTACACCTTTGGATGTATGTATTGTATATATTTATGTAATAATCATTGCCAAGGTCTATTGGGGTGCAACTTGTTCCAAAATATTCCACTGAGTTCCCAATTACTTTTAAAAAAAAATCATGTAATGAAATTAAAATGTAATTGAAATACTTATAAGCTCAGCTTAAGTTTAGATATATGTAATACCTTATTTTAATAAATTACACATTGATCTGATCTCATGCAACATCTGTTTAGATCAGTTCATAATCAGTTCATAGATCTGGATTTTCTTTTATGAAATAATAACACTCGATGAAATCTCGATCTCAGCACATGTCTATATATTTTTTAAAGCTCAGATTTTATTTACGATCTGACTCCAAACTATATTTGATCTAGATCACGTTTGTTTTACATTAAAGTCTTATGACTAGTATGTGCTTATACCAGGTTAATTAAAAGTCCCATATAAAAAACGGTATCCAAAAACAAAATGCTATAAGCAAAAAATTTATTTTTAAAATGCTTCTTGGCATAATGTTAAAAATATTAACAATCAAATAACTTAACACAGTCGTTGCTTTCGACATTTCTTTTTTTTTTGTTTTCAACGGTGAGTATGAACGTACAACCATAAAACTTAACTTTACCCACTTGAATAAAAGTGGCACGTGCTAAAAATAACAACAACCACATAGAAAGAAAGAAAAAAACAAACA
Source organism: Toxonevra muliebris (assembly GCA_963691655.1). Lineage (NCBI taxonomy): Eukaryota > Metazoa > Arthropoda > Insecta > Diptera > Pallopteridae > Toxonevra > Toxonevra muliebris. The sequence continues at coordinate 21,905,694 of OY829326.1, forward strand.
AACAAACAAACAAAAAATATAACAACATTGATCAACTTGTTTGGTTCTGGGCCAAAATTGAACGTTTTCGTAGATGAAACCAAAGTTGTACATGCGTTCATATGATGTTTCTACAGGTTGAACTAAGTATACCAACCTAAAGTAAAAAAAACTGGTTTCTTTCAACACAACACCGATATACACAATTAAAAAACAAATGATGGCTTAAATCAAAGTTCTTTTGACTGTGGTATTCTTTCTCTTGCAAGGTAAAAATCATTTAGCAGCAATAGTAGAAAAGAAAAAACCTCGGCTTACTACGTTGAGAGGATACGATGATCATGACGATCATTTCGTGAACTAGGGAATGCTTTATCGATGTTATATACATAACCCTTCTTGTACTTTTGCATCATTTGGAAGCTTTAATCCCAAAATCAATTAAACTCAGTTTAAATTTGCTTGATAAATGGTCAATTGCAATGCTTCCTGTTAATAAAACTTAAACTTTAGCTTGATATTCTTATTTAGTCAAAAATCACATCGTTCTGTACGATTCATTAAAATGAAATATGATTTAAGATGGCAATGGCAGACCATAAGAGAGTATTTATGCTTACAAGCTTTAACATAATTGCCGCCGTTTGGATTCGGCGCAAGTGAAGTTTAAGACGCACCCCATACATGTAGAGGCGCAAAGCAAATCATTTTTTTCTATAAATTTTACAAAAATATTTCCCATAATGACTTGAGCCCGGTATTCAAAGAACATTTTCACATGACTATAAATTTTTGATGCATTTTCAAATTAAATTAGCCAAAAGTGCAAGTTTGAAATTTAACATAAGAAAGGATACCTAAAGAAAAGAAACCTCGTAAATAATCTGGCAGAGTTTGTTTTATCTCACTGCCAACCTGGTAGTATAAATTCTGTATCAATGTGTCCTCTACAGTTTGTAGAACTACAATCTATGTTTTATTTTCGGTGAAAGTAAAAGACATTTTCCAAGTCTATATGAATATAAAAATGTACCTGAGTTGAATTGGCTGATTCATTAATAGATAAATTAACGCTAAAGCCAAATAGCTGGATCTGGAAACCCCATTCCTTCTATAACTCGATTATTATTATGGATAGACCTTACTGCCTAGCATTAACACTTAAAAGTTATTTTACAATCAATCAATCAATCTCCTAATTAAGACAAAAGACGCTCTACTATACCGATAAAATATAAAACATATTTTGAAGAAAAGGTACTGACAGAGAGGTACCACCGGTAAAAACGAATTATTGCAATGTTTTTTCTGTGCCGAGTCAATGCTTGACATCCACATAGAATGTAAATTGTTCTCTTGTCATCATCCAGACATAGAGGACATTCAATCTCATTGATCAGACCTAATTTGTTTAGGTGTTATCTGAATAAGCAAGCGATGGATGAAAAATAGAACACGGAACAAGGTTCCAATATGTGAGCCATTGTTTCTTTGGCCACTACTCAACAATTGAGTACGAAAAGACTCAGCCAGTTAAAATGAACAAAGAGCGCCTTTGATATAGGTAAACAAGCTCTGGGTAGTACTCATCGAACATAAATTTCGGATCTAAAAAAATAAAAAAAAAGTTGCATATTTTCTTTTGTGTATTCGATAGAGCTGTGAAACTGCGTTTTGTCCAAATTATAAGGACATTTTACATCGAAAAAATTGCTGCTTAAACTATTCTTGCAAGAAGGTATCGATATTAAGGGGGAAAGCCACTTCTAAGGCTGTAAAATTGAGTGATTTTCGGGAATTTTTTTGATCTATCAAATAAAGGAATATCCAATAGTTTTGAAGATATGGGCGTTGCCGTAAAGCCCGAAAAAAATTTCTCCCTCCCTGGTTACGTCGATTTTTCAAGAACGGATTTTTTGAAAAAAAAAATTTGTAGTTTTTAATAATCTTTTTTATTTTCCACAAAATGGGGACTGATTTAAAATTTTTTATGTTTTCGACCCTTTTTTTTTATTTCAAAATAGGTTTAAAAATAGTAAAAATCAAAAATTTGAAAATCGGTTAATATTTGATAGAGTTATCGACGCGACCAGTTTGAAAAAAGTCGATTCGAGAAAAACGCGTTTGAAGTTTTCAGTCTACTTACTATCACTAAAATGGCAGTAACTCAAGCAATTTTTGGAATTTTGACTTAAAATTTTGAACACATATTTTTGAATATATAAACTTTAATTAAAGACCTATTGACCTATTACAGTGGCCTTCCCTTTTCAATACCGATCATTAAACACAAAATAAATATGATTGAAAAACTCATAATGTTGGGAAAAATTCGGTTAATTCAATTTACCCAGTTCGCCTTTTAATATAACCTCTTTAAAAACCATTGGTGAAATTTAAAACTGCATTCAATATATGCGCTCGTGTTAGATAAATTTACTAGCACATTCTAAATTTCGCACTCTATACAGCCGAGCTCTGGGAGGGGGTGTCGGATCAAATCTTTCCCTTAGGTTTTTTTTCAGAGCTTGGCCCTCCAACTTTGTAAAAGAAAAAATTATCAATATTTCCTGGTACGTGAAATACAAAAAATTTAAATAAACCATCATATATTGGTAAAATATTGATTATAATAACATCGTAAATCCACTCAAATTTACCCTATAGTTCACTGAACAATAGGTTAGTGGTGTGTGAAAAGTAAACGTGTCACCTTGCCATATGAAAAACTAGAAAATGTCACAGTGTATTGTATAAATTCAGTACAAAGTTAGAGGTCCTCTGAAAGGCGGATTTCACTCAACTAACAGAACTCAGTTTCTGTGAGAGTTTCTTTTTGACCTTTCTCTAAGTTCTCAGGGATTAAAACTCGATTTATATATTTTAAAATGATTTAATGTATCATATCTAAAAATATATTAATGCATTTTCCTTAACCCTTTGACGCCCGAACTATAATGGGGCTTGAGAGAAACTTTTTATTGTAAAATTATGGTTACTTAGATCTTCCAGGCTAACATGGACCACTATGGACAATAGACGAACTGGACTACTACTCAACCTTAGCAGAAACTCCATCAGCATTACGACTTCGGTGCTAACGGGACACTGTATATTGGGAGACAGGCTGCTTCTGTCGGGGCTGCTGCTTTGAGGAGGAGGAAGAAGAAACAGTCCTCCATTTCATGTGCGAACACCCATCTCTAGCCAGGAGGAGATTAAAACTCTTGAACTCACCTTTCTTCACTAGTCTGTACGAGCTATCATCCATAAATATTAAGAACATAGCCAGATTCATTATGGAATTCTCATGTTTCTCCACTGGATGGAGTCGCGCCATACTGTGATATCACAATGAGCCTAATTATTTGCTTAAGTGTGCTTTCAAGTAGAAGGCAGCCACTTCAACCTAACCTAGATGACACCAAATTTCATTTTTCTATATTGATTTGTTTGTCCTTTATTAAAGATAAAAAAAAAAAACTATGAAGCTGTAGACAACCACTGGATAATCCGATTCCTCCAATTTCTCTATTTTCAAAAAATAGTGCAAAAGATTTTACTAAAAGTTTTTGCACTTAGGCCTGGACTTCAAAGACAAAACATTAAAAAAAATTACTTAAGCAAGAAATTTCAAATATTCGGCAATCAGCAAACGTGAAGAATACCTAACAGAACCGAATACAAATAGCGTTAATAGTAAGATTTGTTAAACATGTTATTTATGCCACATAATAGTAAATGTTGCATATACGCAATATTGGGTATGAAATAGTTAACAGTGCTGACTATTCGATAGATACTTGGAATTTCTGGTATAAGTTTTCCAAATTTTAACACTGTTTTTCTTTTCAAGTCTAAATATTTATGTGTTACTTAGAAGCTAAGTTCAAAAATGTTCCTATACCACATTAACCGAAGTCTTACTACTAAATGAATTAAAACTTAATTTAAATTGCATTTAAATGTAGCAAAATAAAAGTAGATCAACAAATAAAAAAATAATTATAATTTTATTGACAATGTTTTAAAAACTGAAATCGCTTTTTTGCAATTTTTTGTTTATTTTTGCAAAATGTTCATCTAAACTCGCATTGCATGCATAAAATAGGTTAAAAATAAATAGTTGTAGAAACGTGACACTTTAACATTTATGTTTTTACTGTTGCCGCTATTGTTGTTAATGTTATTGACACCCACACTTGGAAATGTTTTATTTTTTACTTCCTTTTAAGCCAATAATGTTGGTAAATATTCCATAAAATTGTAATTGTATTTCGTATACCTATGTATGTATATGTAGCAACTAGTTTATGTGTGTGTCGATAATTTTGTGAATGTCGTTTCGACTCATTTAAAGTGCATTTGTTTAAAACAATAGCGAAATTAACAAATTTTAGGTTACTACTATTTTTTTTTTCTTCTTTTTTGCTTTCGATGCTTTGGTTTTTTTTTTTTTTTCTTTTCTACTTCCATACATTATATTCGCATTTGCCATTTACTAATATTATACAACAATCGCTAACAAACACTAAGCAAAAAGAGGTGAAAAAAAAAAAAAAAAAAACGAAAAGGTTTTGTAATTGAAGTTAGTTTTACGATTTTTGCTCTGTTATATTTTTTGTTAATTTATTTTTGCTGCCTGTTTTATGTTTGAAATGGTTATGTTAAATCATAATAAACAAATAAAATAAAAAGAAAAATTAATTTCTTTTTTTTAGTATTTTATTAGTATGTAGTGTTCCCGGAGTGTTCCCGGGTATGAGATGGGTTTTGTTTTTGAGCCATAAATTTTCACCGGTTAAACCAAATCGGATGTTTTACATACTGTCGGAAAGGGAATGAAAATACGCAATTTTCATCCAAAATAAGTATAGTGGTTCCATTGGCACGCATAATATTATGACCAATTTTCTGAGGATGTGTATTTTTGCCAAAAAAAAATTTGTACCCGGGTATGAGACACCTACAAAAATCCACTAAAAATTGGGAAATATGAACTTAAAACCCCAAAACTATTTATAAACATAAAATTATTTTATTTTGTAGGCCTTTAGTGGCTAAGATAAAAATAAATGTCAGTTTTTATTCATCATCTCTCTCTTAGTCATTGTCTTCTCCATCCAAATCGCTATCGCAATGTTTGCAAACTTTAAATGAACAGAAGAGAATTGGTTGCATGTGATACATTTCATGGACGATTTTATTTTTTTGGGTTGACATGGCAAAAAATACAAAAAATTGGATCAAAACACTAGTTAAGTGTTGTCTCATACCCGGAAAATGATGCAATTTTGAGAATAACAAAAACTAATTGTTTCCAACCATATATTGGCATAATCCAAAATTGGATATCAAAATATACGAAAAACACTAAATGGTAATGCATTACACTCACCTTTTTCAATTCATTCACTCGAAAATATATCACTTTGGAAAATATCAAAAAAAGTTTTCGTGATCGATTTTCACATACGATGTTTGCAGCTGATACAAGCAATGCATCTATTCACTTCGGTGTTATCACAAAAACTGGCTCATGTCAAAAGAAAAGTTTGACAGTAGTCAGATCGGCAATATTGATATTGCATGATGTAAAAAACCGACTGTCTCATACCTGGCGCTGGACGACCTCGATAGTCTAGTGGATAGTGCATTAGACTTTCATCCAGAAGGTTGCGGGTTCGATTCCCGCCTTGGTCTGGTGGTTAATTCTCATAAACTTCTTATATTCACTATCGATATGAAGTGTATGAGAATTATAAGAATGTGTACAAGTACACACCTTGGTTGGTAATGGCAAGACCACCGAGCTGATAAAAAATTGCCACATAGCCGTTCGGAATCGGCGTTAAACTGTAGGTCCTACCATCGCCACTGTGGTCTAGTGGAAGAGTGCCAGACTCTTGTTTCTGGAGACCCGAGTTCGATTCTCGGCTTGGGTATGTTTCTTATCTATCTTTCTTTCTCCCTTCCTTTCTTTCTTTCTTGGGGCTTTGGTACAAAAGATCTTATAGGTCGCAGTGCCTGACTTTCGAGTCGTCCTTCCTTCAAATAATAATAATACCTGGCGCTGTCTCATACCCGGATACACTCCTCTACTTAGATCGTATTTCTGAGTTCCATAATTTGAGGGGTTAATCCCTCCTTTGGATCCGTTTGCGCATTAGCTGCTTCGAAGAATATCTGGGTGGACGAACAATTTTGATGCTTCATTCAGTGAATAGACTTGCAGTTTTTTAGGATCAATGAGTGTCCTTTTGTGGGTTTTCGAATAACTTTAAAATTCATATTACACATATTTAGATGAAAAAAAAGCTTTTAAGACCTGCCTTGAAAATCAAAAAAACTTCGTTTTTTGGGCTCTTCTGATGGTCGAAATTATGGTTTCAAGACCTTAACTTAAAATAAGTGACAGAGTAAAATGGGTCAACCGCCAGTAATACGGCCTTTGAGATCTATTGACACAAGTCTACGTAATTGATAATACAGGCTTGTGAAATTTTGTATTTTTAATCATTTTCAGTGCAGTTTTTTATGCTGAACACCAGTCGCCAGACGCAGAAAAAAGTTTCGGGGGTGAAATTTCCGAAATATTTTTTTTTGTCAAAATTTTTCGTATATCTGAAGTGCAATGGTGCGAGGGAAGTAAATACAAAGAGTTAAATAAAATTTGTTTGTGTCAAGGGTAATGGGGTAAACAACCAACTCACACACAACCCCCGCTAGATATTCGGGCTCCGGAACCGGGCCATTATTCGCCTAAAATCACCCATAAATCCTATTGCGACTTACAATTTTATGCCCTCTATTACTTTATTTTTCAATCATTTAAAAATTTGTATAGGTTTTGGTTTTTGCAATTGCATCACAAGTTTTTCAAGAAAATAAAAAATTCATTCCCCAAGGTACACAGGCATCAATGTAAGCACTGAAGCTGCATCCCAAACCAATTTAGTGGTGACTAATTAATACTAATTTTCAGTAGGATATCGGAGTAACTTCCTTGGTTAGTTAGGTAGTTAAAGAAACTAACGTTTCCCAATTTTTTTGTGAGCAATTTAAAAGTTCTCTTGAATTTTTATTACAAATATATTGCTTTCCTTCGCTGAGCTTCAGCAATTTTAAGTTGTTTACAGTTTAAGTTGTTTAACCTACCTACCATGGTAAAAGTTAAATGCGTAAAAACGCTTCATGTTTTGTAAGCGTATGCATAGATTTAGCTAATTATATATAAATTTAAAATTCCTACAATGTTTTTCTTTTAACTTTTTACGAGCCACACGCGTCAATGCATTTAAACTTTCATTTTTATTTTCTTTATACTGTAAATTGTAAATATTTAGTTATGCTGTAATTTTTACTACGTTGTTTGGAAATATACAAATACATATACGCACTTTCAGTATATTTTCGCAAAAAATAAAAAATAAATAAAAAGAACTAAAGCATTTATTTTAAATATTTCTTTCTCTAATCTTACAGGCAGCCTACATGATTGTCGATGAAATGCATGAAGAACACCCTGAACTTCTACGTGATCAATATTGGGAATGTGTAGTGCCAAAGGATCTGCCATATACTGTAGCCTCTGAACATTATCGACGCGATGAACCTAAAGGCTCTGCAGAGAATTATAAAATCAAAAAAGAAGATGCCATGTATGCGAATATTGTGCCGGGTGGTGGTAAACGTGCGCTCCCCGACGATGTTTATGCGGATTATGTGCGTTATTAGTATATAATATTTTTGTGATTTGACTGAAAATGAATAAATGTTAACATAATTTTTTTTCCCCGATCTAGGAAAGTGTAGACACGCCCATGGTGGAGCGACGTAAGAATAATTGGCTTGTGCGACAACTTTCACGCATGGGTTCGATGCATAGCCAGTCGACTGCGTATTCATCAGGTGGTGCTGCTTTCAATCGTAATCGTTTGAATTCGGTTTATTCGAGTCCTGAATCTGGAATGCCAGTGAATATGATGCAACAGCGAGAACAGCAGATGCAGCATGGACAGCAGCCCCATTCAATGATTCAGTCCAAGCCGAGTCTGTATGAGAAATTTGTGCATAGGAAATCGCTGCGTGCGCAAAAACAGTTGATAAAGCAGAGTAAGTTTGATAATGCATGAGTATAAAAAAGCTTGCCCAATTTCTAACTCATTTAAAATGTGTTAGAATGAAGAAGGTTTTTATATGCTGCCTGTATTGATGACGGGCAAGTCTAGGCAAGCAAGCGAAAATGCTTTTACGTTTTTTGTATGTAAAACGTCAGTAGCTTAAAACAGTGATGTCGACTCAAGTTTTTCACTGACAAGCCTTTAGTAAACTTTATAAGCTTTTCGCTTATGAGGCTTTAGTAAGGTGTCAACATTATTGGTTTTAATCTACCGTACAGTTTTGCCCGTCACAAATCTGTGCACGCATAGTTTTAATAGTTTCACTCTTTCGCAAACTCTTTTCAATATCAAAACCACCCTTCATTTCACTTCTTTCCCATTCAGATTCTAGGCTGAATGGTCTCAATGTCAATGCTCCTAAAACACGTCCACGCATTCCTACACCTGATGTCACCAAAGAAATCGGTGAGAGAGATTCGAATGGTAAATTAATTCTTGCACCTTTTGTTGCACCAACAACTCAAAATTCCACTGCACCCATAGCTGCGAATGCTGTCATTATGGCACCACAATTGAGCACTCAAACTGCAATGTATCCATACACAAGCACCACAAGTCAGGATGGCGGAGGACAAGTGCTGGGCACTTTACTGCTCTCCCCAATTAAAGAAATGGATAGTTCATCATCGAATAATACTTTGATTCCAGGACATCCATCAACAACAGCACTGGCGCAAGCAGTGTTACCTAGCAATATGAAGGATGTTGGCTTTGGAGTGACATCATGTAAGTGTATATAATAATTAAGAGACAGAAAGCTTCTATATATTTTCAAAAGCAATTGAAACTTTTTTCACAGCTAATCCCGTCACCAGCAACATTACAACACTCTCGTTCCCCTTCACGGTGACAACAACTCCTGCAGATACCATGCCCACTGGCACTCTGAATATTCTACCCATATCAGCAACGCAAATGCCTACAATCACCACTTCAGTCGCTGGTTTCGATGCCAAAGATGTCATTACGAGTATACCTGTTTCGCTTACTATTCAACGTACACCATCGGCCTTGTCCATCAATGAATTAAATGAAATTCAAGATCTGTCGAATAGTAGCAATGGAAGTGCTGGAATGATGATAATGGGTGCTGGCACGAGTAGTGGTGGTGGTGCCATTCTATCTGTAAATCCATTAAATGGTAATGCAGGAATCTCACGCAACAATAGTTTCAATACAAATATGAATCTCAACATACAAGATTCTTATGAACTTGACCGAAAGGCATCGATACGTTCAACGGGAGCAGCCGAAGATGCGCTAAATTCAAGTCAGAATTATTCTGATACGGCTGCTGTTAGTACGGGTGCAGCAGCGTCGGCAACTTCAGCACCCTCAACATTAGCAAAAAGAAATGTAGAGCCAACGAAATCAACCAAGGAGGTTTATGTGTGAAAAGCAAAAGAAAATGCTGGATTTTTTTTTTTTTAATAGCTACATAAATAATTATTGTAATTAATATTAATTTTAGTGCGTATTTGGAGGATATACATATTTTTAAATATAGTCACTTAAAATGAATTTACAGTAGTCAATTTGAATGCATGAAATGAACGAAATTTGTAGTAAAAATGAGCCTTGAACCAACTTGAACACTTTTTGTTCATCAAATGTTGATGCTGTTTTAGTTTTGTTCATTGCTCACTTTGGCAATACACGAAGTATCATTCATTCAAAGTGATACGTTGATGTAAATTCACTTTAGAAAAGTGACTACCCAGATGGAAAATTCATTGATATTAATGCAAAAATTTTCGACAAAATAAGGTTGTGAAAATATATGAATACATACATATGATACATACACATATTGAAACCTATAATTACATATAAATAAATCTTTTAATTATTTCAATTTTATTATAACTATATAATTATATTTAAATTTATACGTATTATAATATTCTATAATTAAGCAGTTTCTAGAATTTTTGAAACATCCGTCCTTATTTTTGTATTAAAAAATAAAATACTGATTAAGAAACTACCATTCAGTTGGTATTAAAATTAGTGCCGTTTGCAAAATGATTCGTTCCGTAAACTAAAGTCAAGAAACTCATGGCAGCGAATCTAAACAAATTTGATACCAATTCACAGATAAAAATTCTGGTCCATAAAATAATTACAGTGGGTTGTGGATGCTCAATTTCTGTTTTATGTTTGTAAAAAAATTTTAAAATTCATCCGTGAAACAGTGAAGTTTTGGCTATAAATGCGTTTTTGAATTTTTTTTTTTACATCAACAATTAATAAGCTTAATAGTTTTAGCACTTGGAGTAATTATTGAATCAAAATGTCTTGGTTTTAATTGAATTGATATGAAAATCAAATTTGTTAAATTTCCCTACCTTGATTTTCTTGCTCATTGTCTATGAGACGAATCGTTGAAGCACAGTCGTTTAATTTGATCCATATTTACTACAAACATTAAAATCAATAGTTTTTCGAATTTTATTTTATAATTAAAAATTATTCAATATCATTTTTGATCACGGTAATTCTTAACACAATGGATCGGTAATAACTGAAATGAGAAAAATATTCTGTTGCACTTAAGGGCGGTATCACATTGGCAACAGTTGTCGAGAAGGAGACAGAATTGTAGTTATTTCCTATATTGAGAGAGTAATATTAATCACTGGCGATAACTTCACACCCGGCCAAGTTAAGGAAAGAAAGCAACAGATCAGTAGTGATGAGCAAACCAATCATTTTTCAGTAACTGTGACAGAAGTGATAATGTTTACTGAATCTCTGTGATTTTAAATAGTAAGAACTGTTTCCTTACAACAGTGAATTCAAATTATGAAAGATATGGCGAATATGGTATGTTTTTGATACCATTTATCATCACTAGCCTCATTGTTTGATTTTTTTGTAGTTTAGTTAGTATAACATATTAGTACAAATCCATAGTTTTATTAAAAAGTAAAAAAATGGCAACTGTGAAAAAATTACAAAAGGAATGCAACACTTGTCGCTTCAGTGTGAAATAACTAGAGGCGAAACAGTGCAGAACACATTTGTCTCTGCGGCAACTGTTGCTAATGTGATATCGCCTATACCTATGTACATGCAGAAGATGAATTTAATAAAAAATTGCGTGAACAGCGCATTCTAAATTCTTGAATGCCTAACACCGTCATCTACTGACCTCACCACTTAAATAGGCTGATTCCCATACACTACTTTACATCACATTACTACGGAGTGCGCGGTACATTGCATAAATCAGGTTCGCAACATTTTTGGGTAAAAGAGTCTTGATGAAACTTTTGGAAAAGTATATTGTTACACAAACCCTAAAAGTGCACGTGTTTCTAAAAAAATTTTCAAGAAGCACTCTTAATAAACCAATTTCGGGTTCAGAAAATGCTTACCGTTTATTTTCAAAAATTAAAATCAAAAGATCATAATTTATAGCTACTAAATGAATATATAATAATATATTTGAAGGAAATCAATAAAAGTCCAGCCGGATACAGTAGCTGATTTAACATAAGTAGGTTAATTTAACTCTGCAACTCAAAAACTAAGATATATAGAGATAAATGGCATCACTGATGTAAATCAGCGCACTGTGCGACTTCTATGTAATTTTATTTTTATCTAATTTGTGGCGCTTGCCTTATTCCTCTTTACTAAAAAATATACATTGTAAATTTGTTTTTAATTATTTAAGTATTTTTTTTTTTTAATTATTGAATATCTACAGTTATGCGATATAAAATATCTATACATATATATATGTGATATATATATGGGACATTCTCTGTCAATGGGAGACCCCCCCCTGTCCAAAATTGGTTAAGGTATTTTAGAGCAGGTTTGGGCTTAAATGAAAGCTTAATATCTCTAGTTTCAAATGCAACAAGGCCTTTTTTGATTTTACATGATGGCGGACCAATGTGGCGGCTGCAAGTCTACCACCTCACCATAAAATAATAGTTTTGTCAAGCGTACGGTTACCCAAGTCATAATACAAAAACAGATAAAGTTTTTTTTTCGTATATTTTTTTTCGCTGAATATGAATCCAATATTATTTTTCACGGGGAATGCTACATAGTGTCACTAACATGTCGTCCCTAACCTCAAAAAATGAAAATTCCAAAAAACTTTTTTTCGTGTCTCACGTGTCCCAAGTCATCAGAAAACTTCCGAAAAAAAACTTTATCTGTTTTTTATAATGACTTGGGTAAACGTACGCTTGATAAAACTATTATTTTATGGTGAGGTGGTAAGCTTACAGCCGCCCTATTGGTCCGCCATCATGCAAAATCAAAAAAGGCCTTATTGCATTTGAAACTAGAGATAATAAGCTTTAATTTGAGCCCAAACATGCTCTAAACTACCTTAGCCAATTTTGGACAGGGGGGGTAAAAATCAATGCTTTTCCTCTGTTTTGCATTGTGATGGATGTTCTGCAAGGTTTTCAACAAAAATAATTTTTGTAGGAATAACTTTTTTACGTCTATCGATAGACCTTTCTACTCAGATCTTTTATGTCCAAATTAGAATGACTGATTTATGAGCGATTTTAGTAAAAACTCGAGTAAATTTCATACCAAATCAAATATTTAATTTTCAGGTGTTCTACATGGACCCGTTTTTGCAGTTCTCAAGGAGTGTTCGCAATCGGAAAACTGCGCTAAGTTCACAATGACCAAATGTACCAAAAACATGTACTTTTTTCCTGCACATACCCTTAACCCCTTCAGCTACGAAGATGCCTGGGAGCAACTTCACCTCTTTGTCGTCTTAAAGCAAAGGCTATAATTGGTTTTTTCTTTGGATTAAGTAGTTACTAACAGGTTAATGTTTTGAGAAGGCGATTTAAAACAAATTGTTTGGTTACCGTAATAGAAAAAAGTAGTTTTGCATACTTTAAAAAAGCCTTTTCTTAATTTTTTTTTAACTAAAATCTTGTCAAATTTAGATTCTTAATGAAATTTTGTTGTTCTGCTGTTTTGTATAAAGTAACGCAAAGGTCAGAATACTGTTGATACTGAGTAAAGTAAATGGAAGTGAAAAGAAACATGAAAACCTTTCAAAAGATGCGACTATTTTCTTTGAAGAAAATTGGTTCATTTTATTAAAATATGCAGCCCTTACGATATCAATTACTCTTTTTTTTTGTATTTGACGATAACTTTACAGTCTGGTATCGAGTACCCAGTACCCAAATACTCGATACTCATGCACCACTACTACCGGTCCAGTAATTGTATAGTAAATATCGAGTAATATGTAATAATAGTTTGAGGACAAACCTGGTCCCTCCTGTGCCCCCCTTGCCGATGAAAATTTCGTACATTTTGATCGTTAGCCAGGAAAAAAAAGTTTTCTTAAAGGGACTAGAAAATTAAAGTACCCCTTGGGAAATGTCTGGATCCGATAGTGTATGTGTCACACTGTAAAAGTTTTGTAAAATAATTATTTTTAACTTTTAATAATTACTACATTTAAAATTTAAGCCATTATAATGATATTATTTTAAGTTCATATATAAATAAATGTATAATTGTATTAAATATGTGTTTTTATGAATTTCTAGTAAGGAAATAATAAAACCATACATATACAAATTATTGAAAAACTCGATATGATATATAGTCTAACAAATAGTGATCTATAATCTTCACAGTATGATCCCTACCAGTTTCGACAACTTCTTTGTATTAATATTTTCAGAATTCCTATATTTTGAAAGGATTACGTGAGCCACGATGGGCTTTTTTCTGATCCGGTTCCAAATAGGTGAGAAAAATACCCGAAAGGAAGAGCATCACAGCAAATACACCAGATACAAGAGCGTTACTGATTTTTAACCCTCTACTGCATTGTCAAAAAGCTGACAAAATTAGTGCATATATTTTAAGTTGGTTTTTAAAAAATTAAATAAATAAATATTTAAATATATTTCAGGAGCCAATTTCGGTTAAAAATTAACTGATTTTAAGATTATGAAATAAAATATTTATAAATATATTTATTTACTGGATTTTGAGGAATTTTGTTTTAAACCGCTTAAAGTCATGAACACGCAATTTTATAAAATTTATCATTTGCAAATCTATATTACTTACGACTAATCAAAATATATCATAATACTCGTATCTTAAATGTATTCTTCCATTGGACTAATAATTCATGCAGTAGAGGGCTAAAAATGTTTTTTTTTTTATTTCTGTATTAAGTATATTAAGGATATGATTCGAAACTCATAGAAATAAATTTCATTTATAGAATAATCACATGATATTTCATTGAAGCACAATTTAAACAATTTACTTGAACTATAATTTAATACCAGTTATTCCTTGAATCCAACTCAAGTATGGAGTAACCCGAGTAAATACAGCTGGAAAACCATTTTCACAACCAGTAGCTGATCCAGATGAAGTTACACCGATTAATTCACCGTCTGCAGCCAATGGGCCACCAGAATCTCCGTGACAAGTAGAAGAACCTTCGTATGTGGAAACACATAGATGATTATCGGTGATTGTGAAATAAGCAGCACAATCTGTGTTTGAAATAACTGTTAACATAGTGTATTGCAATCTATTTGAAGCACTAGAAAAATCAGAAGTTTGACCCCAACCCGAAGCTATAGCAGTAACACCTTCGTATGTTGTATTTTTGATTGAAGGTAAACTGATAGGTTGAATTAAAGGATTGAAACTGATTCTTGAAATTTTAATTAAAGCAATATCGTTGGCAAGTGTTTGTGGGTTATAGTCGGCATGGGTAAATATATTGTTGAACATAACAACGGTGCTGTATAGAGTTGCGCTGCGTATGGTGCTGCCTAGTTTTACGTTGGCCATGTAGACACTAGAATTTTGATTGGGAAAATATAAATAAGTTATAAATTTAGAATAGAGGAGTATTAATATAATAACTTACCCATCTGTGCAGTGTGCAGCTGTTAAAATCCAACGACTGCTAATCAAAGAGCCGCCACACCAGAAACTTCCTTTACTCGTTGTCATAGAAAGTCCAGCTTGGTAGGGAAATTGGCCAAAAGAAGCAGCGGTTCCGTTGGTAATACGTCCATCTGGCTTTTCGATATTTTGTAAAGTTTCACGCTGCTGGAACTCATTAACATTTAAATTGAACGCTGAAGCGTAGGACAGCACTAAAACGAATACTAAATACAATTTCATAATTTCTTTTATAGGTGCTGAGTATAAATGTGGAAAAGTAGTCAAAATTACAGTCTTTTATAGCGTTACTTGAAACTAAAAAGATGCTAACATTAGATTATATGTATATACTTAGAAACACTTGTTATCAATAAACGTTTTTGAAGAGATATTTTCCTTTTTTCGATAAGCTATAAATCTTTTTTCAAAGGGCGTTGTACGAATTATCAATACTCTACATTAATAAACGAAACTTTGAATAAAAATATGTTTGGTTACCCTCTAGTAGGCAGCACCGACTCCAGACGGGCAGCCGCTTGATACAATTTAATATATGTTTAAAAATTTTTTATGTGATTTCTTGGTACTTAACTTTCAGTCGATAGATAAATACCGGAGCTACACATTGCGTAACTTCAGTACTCTGTGCGGTGTTTCGTTTTATTTTGATCGCCAGTTGAAAGTCAGATTTCGGGTAAATAACAAAAAAAATATTTTGGGTGATATTAATGTTTGCGATAATTTTAATTAATAAAAAAAAATATTTAAAGTTGTTTGTTAGAGTTGAAAAAGCATTAGGATGTAGGGAATCGGTTATATTTTACATTTATGTAATTTGAATACATAATAATTTACATACCACCTATTCTCTCACCTCGATCAAAAATGAAGACTCCAATTCGATTTTCGACTTCATTTCCCAGTTTTATACATTAAAATCAACCAATCCTCATATTTTCTATTGTTGAAAAAAATTGGCCTTCTAGAGGGTTAACAACTAGAAGTGATTGCAAATATTCCGTTCAAATCTTCAAAATGCATACAATATATAAAAAAGGAATAAAAAGATTTGGTGAAATAATCATAAAATTCTACAGAGAAAATCCATCACAGCTTTAACCTTTTCTACTTTTGATGGCTAACCAGCAGTGTGGCCAACTCGGCGCGAAAAATTAACTTAGCGCTCAGCGCGTTTTTTCAATTTAAAATATCTTCGAAAAATCGAAGAAATTTTCATTGACTAGAAGTATCAAGTGTGTGCCTATGTTAGTGAAAAAGTTTAAAAGTATTGAGTTTTCTCGCACTTTTATGAGGAAAAAAACGTTTTTTTTTTTTAAAGAAAATACGGGTTTTATTCTTCTTTTTAGCGGATTTTCAAAAACAAAAGTTGGCCACACTGCCAACCAGGTTGTGAAGTATTTATGTATCAATATTTTTAATATATGTTCTGCAAAATCAAAATTACGGTATGTGGAAAGTGAACTCCATTTAATTTCTCTGATGTACTAATGTATCTGTATTACCGATACTTTTTAATAATTTAGTAATTTTATTAAATTAGTCAGCACTTTAGACTAACTTACACATACTCTGATTTGCCAAAAAAAATGTAAATATAATCTTATCTTATCATTACTTATATTCAATTTGTTATGATTTACTAAATTTTAGTGAAGTTTAGGCTCATCATATCTAAAACAAATTCAATCGCTGTGGTATTGCTTGATTGCTCTGATGAATATGATGGCATTATAGAAATTCAGAGGCAAATTTGAATTAAAGCACTTAAAATTGAGTTAAAATATGCCTAATATGAAGACTTCTTTGTATAGGTAAAAATGTTATATTCATATTTCTACAATTTAAGATAATATATATCCTTGACACTTCGCGGTCTGAATATTTCGAAAAAATACGATATGACATTAATTTCCATATATGCTGGTGGTATTTGCTATTCTTTTAAAAGAAACGTAGCCGCGAACGGGTTAAATCGAATGTTTCTGTTCAATTATTTTAAATTTTTTTTACCACAAGCGTTGCATACTTTTAGGCAGTAGATGAATTCATATGAAATTTGAATCAGTTCCGTAGACACAAGCCATTTTCGAAATGACTACCGCAGCCATTAATGAGAAAGCTCAGCTCTTACAAGTTTTAACCGATTTGTTTTATTTATTGTGGATGTTGTTTGATTTTGGATAGATTATGATTTATCTAAATAAAGAATATTAAATAATGAATTAATATTTTTTAGGCTAGCTATTGGAATCAATAATTGGGCGTTAAACTTAAGTGCTCTGTATACGCTTAGAAGTATAATTTCAGACTAGCCTCTTTCTGTAAGTCAAATGGACAGCATAATGTAACCTTAACAGATGTGCAGGGATACCGGAACATAGAGGGAAACGAAATGGCAGACGAGTTGGCCAGCAATGGCTTTGCCATGCAGGAATCTTTGGCTGAACTGGTATTCATAGTCCTGAACTCGGTCAAGCGAAATATATCGACTTAAAACCTCACAAGAGCCAATGCCAGGTGGAACAGGCTACCGATTTGCAAAATAAGCGACGTGGCGTTGCTGCCATTGGAAAAGAACAATTCAGCTTGGCAGAAATTGGAGAGCAAGCAGCCAAAATAAGAAACACCTTTAATACAAATTGCTGCAATGGCGACTACCCGGAGGATAAAGTGGATATTTCTCACTTTCTTTGTGAATGTTCGACTCTGGAACGATTCAGGATGAAAACTCTGGGTAAACGTTATTTCAATAAATTGAGGAACTGGATGAAATAAGTTTTAACGAACTCCTAAACTTCTTTAACCAGTCGGAATGGAATTGATTCTCCCCTCTTGTCCCACATAACCCAAGTCAGGACTTAGCTCTATTGTAATTCAGAATGGTCAGCAGCTGATACTAACTGTATACATATATAGGTACATATGAATGTGCAACTCAGCTACCAAATAATGAAATATCAAATGGTCTATCTAAGTCAGGTCTCAACCAGTTTCTCTGGTTCGTAGCCACATACCTGCCATTACGATCAGTAGCTGGGACCTTGTCAGTAAAAGGACTGGTCATAAATGATATTCTTAAATTGAACTGCTGCAGGTAAGCTGTTTCGAATTCAGATTTTCTGCTTGCGTTTAATAGTATGAATTACCGGCTGCTGGTGGGGCTTTATACTTAATTATTTTTAGTGACACATTATATTCTTCTCGGAAAACTCGGGTGTCGACTTGAGTTGGAAAATCACCAAAAACGAATATGAACTTACCCGTATGCTCAGGCGTTGTAAATGGTTGTCTGAGTCGAAGGAATGAAAGAGCCTTCGTTTGGCCTAATCACACTCAGATCGATTCTTTGCGCGAATGCTGTCCTGCTGTTGTGAAACTGTGTATTTTTTAGCAAAAGTTGAGAGGCAATAAAATGTATTTGATATTAATTAATACGCTTTGAGTGCTAATGTTTGTAAACATTAAGTATAATTCACCACTACACCGGAAGAACAAACTAGATGTCTTCTGATGTTTTTGTTCGACGCCAATGTTCGGCTTGTTTAAACGGTTAAAATTTTCATAACTTGTTTGAGTGATCTAAATGCAGCGCCAGTGCGCACAACTTATTTTAATGCCTTTTGGCAAAGAGCGAAGTGGGGAGGGAAAAGTTACATAAGGCGGGGTTTATCAATTCAGAGAGAGGGGAGTCCTGGCAAAATGAGCCGGTTAATGTGAACTAAGATTGATGCTAATGCCACAATTTTTTTTGGAAAATGAGTGTATTTGTGGTTTTGCGGCCTAAGACTTAAGTAAACGAATAAATAAAAAATCTCAATTGAATTCAGCGTACCCAAATTAGGTTTACCAGCCTTTGTTGCTCAAATTTTCGACTAGCATAATTGTAAATCTAAAATAATAGAAACTAATATGGCTAAATTTCATCATAAAATTTGTGTATCAAGCAACAATAAAGTCCAATTTCAGCTTCAAAATATACTACTTGTCTTATTCTTTTTTTTGGGTCACTAAATCACAAACGGTTCTCAATATTTTCAATGAAACCAAAAAAAAAGAAGCAGACAATGTTTATGAATGAATTTTTCATTCATTTCATGCAAATCTACAATTTCTGATTCATAAAATTAGAAAAAAAAATAACTAGAAAATTTTGATACAATAAAAACAATAAAAACTTGTGTATCACACCCACAATAATTTACCAACACGCACACAAACACACACCCATACACATGCGAGAATACACGTTTGCGGTAGCAACCATTTGAGACTAAATTTAGATAGTGTTAATTCGAGAACAATAGCAACAACAATATTAAGAATTATAACAAAAAAAAAAAAATATTAACAGCAATAACGAAATTGCTCACATGTTGAAACTATTTTGTTAATTGCCAATTTGATGCGTGTCAACTTTTTTTTATACACTTTGGTAGCAGCAACAAAAACTACCAAAAATAAAAAAGACACACCGCAACATTTTCGTTGTCGTTATTGTTGTTTTATTTTGTGCATGTTAACATTAATTTTGTATTATAATAAATAATGAATGAATAAATTTCGATTTGTTTGTTTGATTTTTTGTTGATTTGCTTAAAGTTTTTTATATATATCTTTTTTGTTTAACCAATTTAAATTACTTTATTTGCACTTTGTATTTTTAAAAGTGTTTTTAATTTTCAGTTTTTTTTTTTAACAAATTTGTTTTTTCTTGATTAAGCAGATTTTGATATTTTCTTGTTTCGCTTTTGTTTTGATATAAATAGTTTTGATTGATGGATTGCATCAATTTAACATTGAAGAGGTCAAATATGTTGCGCTTTGATTTCACTTTGATATTTTACACTTAGTTATGCATAAATTTCGATTTAGCAATGGTCGTGTTCACAATTTCGTCATATCTGGTGTCGTATTTCCCTCTAATTTTTCAAAGAAAATTTTACTATATTTACACTCCAAAAATAATTAATGAATAAAATGATTTATTAAAAAAAAAAAAACACACTTTTGTTTTTTTTTTTTAATCTTGTTTTTCTTTGTATGCATTTATTTTAGCATATTTGAAGTGCTGGCAATAAAAATAAACAAAACCATATAAACAATTTGCGAAATTAGATTGTTGAAATATATTTATGAACCATTGCGAGTTATTCGGTATAAAAATAGCATAACGTTCAAACTTAAAAAAGGTATTAAGTTCTGAGACAAGATTTCTTAAGATTATTACTAATAAATATATTTAGAGATAAGGATACAAAAACAAAATTAAGTATTTGCTCATCAAACAAACTTCACTCTTATTAAAATTAATACAAATAACCCTTTCGTTGTTTTTGGCTAATATATTGTACAAAAAAATGTTCATATTTCACTACTTCTCATTTCAAGCCTATCGGGAATTTTCATTTTCATTTCATTTATTAAATGTTTAATCCTAATGCCAACAAAAAAGTTAACAATTTTAAATATGTTTAATATGTTTACAAAAAAAAAAAAAAAAATTATAAATTTACTAAAAATAAGTAAACAAAAAAAATAAGTTAATATAATACAATTAAAGTTTCAAAATATAATTAAAAACAAAAAGAAAAATAACTGAACTTTAAACAATAAATTTTTATATAAATTAAATTAAAATAAGTTTGATAAATAATCAGTAAGTTTATTTTTATATTGTGATGTGTTGCTAAGGTGCTGCAAATCGTAAGGCAAAGAGTTCCAAAGACGAATAGAGTAAACGAAGAATTGACGTTCAGATGTTAAAGTACGATGTTTAAACTCAATCAAGCTAGAGATAGAAAATGTCAGTTTATTGTAAAGATAAAGCGGCTGCTGAATGAAAATAACTTTGTGTAGCAGTATTAAAGTCCGGTATTTCAGTAGTTTTTTAAAAGCAAAAGCAGAGACGTGGTCAAAACGATTCAATCCATACACATTTCTAATTACGCTATTAAATACAATACTGAGTTTATGCTTATAATTGACATCACAGTTGGAAAAGATTTCACATCCATACATAAGAATAGGTACAAGGTAGGTTTTAGCAATTAGTATTCAAATTCTTTTGGGAGAAAAGTATTAAGTTAAGTTACGAAGCGTATCATAAACTATACCGATAGCATTTTTAATATGTGCATTCCTGGACAATGTCCTATTATTTGATTTTGAAAAATAGTCTAAATTACATTTGTGTGAATTTACGAAGTGAAGGTACTAAGTTTAAAATTTTGACCCAGTATATAACCATTTTTTTAAATTATAATAGTTTAAAACGAAAGTTAAAACTCCATTTCATAATACAAAATTAATAACTTAAAAAAAGTTGTTATAAATTTTTTTTTACACGCTAAAAAAAATTGTACATTGTAGTGTACAAATTCACGCAACTCTGATGTACAACATAATGTACAATAAATAATTTGGTTACTATTGTGTACAAAAGACATGAAAGGTTGATGATTTTTGAATTATTTGCGGGTATTAAAAAAATTGTGATGATTGTTGATTTGTTTTTTGTTCAACAAACGAAAAAATAACAAGGTTCTGAAAGGAGATGCTGATAGAACTCGAGAAAAAAAAATGATACGGGTCTCGGCGTTTTAAAAGTATACATCAAATTTTTTTACGTAGGCCCAAAGTTTGCCCATTTCTAACAGATTAAGTATAATAAACCAGAAGATAACTTGTTAGTTTTGCATCAGAACTTGTTTGTATGTTCAGCAATTTATAGTAGAATTTTTGTAAAATATTTTCTTCCTACTTATTAACCCTTTGGCACCTACCATTATGGGTCTTTTTTGACATTTTCGAAAAAAGTTTCCTTTTCGACCCATTACGAGGGTTGATAGAGGGTTGAAATGTTCAAGAAATATGTTGCCCATCAAATTTTACTACAAATCACTGAACAACAAAATTCTGTATACTTGACTTTAGTAAAAATAAACCCAAATTCCAAAAATGTCTAAAATTTTCAACTTTTAAACTTAGTGAACAAGTGTGTTTTTAAAAATATTTTCTAAACTAAAAATCTATTTTACATTGCAAAATAAACCTTAGTTGTTTTTTTCCACAAAAAGAAATTCAAAAATTAAAGTTTTTTCTCGAATTTTTACTCCTTTCATGCATTTTGGTCATTATAACGTACAAAATTCCAAAAGCTCTACAGCCTTTCCCAAAAACTTCTTTCATCATTTTTTTAGTTTTTATTCTTAACAACTCTGAATCTACGAATATAATACAAGAAACAATTTTTTACCCCTCCCCAATAAAAAAGATGAGTAGAAAGGGATAAAAAGAAAGAGAAAACCAAGGTTTATTTAATAGGTTTCAATTATCTCAGAGAATAAAAGTTGTAGATTCAAAAACAACTTCCGTTCAGAGTATTTAAATTTTGAATTATGACACTACAAATTTTGTTTATTTTAATTTTTCACTTGACACTTCATAGATGAGTTTTACTACCCACAAAGAAAGAGAAGGAGAGAAAGACAGGTAAAGTTGAGAGTTTAAATAACGCCCTTACCAAGTGAAAAAGTTCGAAGATGAAGAATTGGAAATGTTACAGACTCATGCGCGATAAAGAGGAACTTGCAATGACATTGGGAGTTACTCAAGCAGCAATTTCCAAGCGCCTGAAATTATTGGGGTTCATTCAAAAGGAATGAAACGGAATTCATACGACTTAAAGTCGAGAAACGTTGAAAGATGATTTTGCATGTCTGCGATGCTGCTTCAGCGCTATAAAAATAAGTTGTTTTTGCATCGAATTATTACTGGCGACGAAAAATGGATTTATTACTATCGCAAGAAGTTGTATGTGAAGCCCGGCCAACCAGAAACATTAACGTTGAAGCAAAATATACATGGCACCAAGGTAATGCTCTGTATTTGGAGGGATAAGAAGGGTGTCATCTATTACTAGCAGCTTAAACTTGGTGAAACTATTTGAGGAGAACACTGACCGAAGAACGACCAGAATATGTAACCAGGCACGAGATCGTAATTTTCCAACATGAAAATGAGCGGCCACATGTTGCTAGATGGAAAGTTTTGCCTTACCCGCCGTAATCACCAGACCCTTGCCCAGTCTGACTATCACTTATTTCAATTGATGTAAAATGCTCTTGCTGGAATAAGCTTTATTTCAGTTGAAAGTATGTAAAAATTGGATTGATTCGTTCATACACCGAGAAAAAAAAACTGTAATTTTAACAGTTCATCGCTGTTGTTAAGAAAATCTGTTGTATTGAACGCAATTTGTTTGATTCAACAGTTTTTTGTTTTGTGTTGACAATTTTCGTCTGTCATTATCTGTTGAATATTTAGTTCATAACCCTGCTAGACAGGGCTAATGGAAATTCCAATACAGTAACAACATTTTTGGATTTCACTAACACAATTTCAAAACTTTATGCGGTCTATTTTTAGAAATAATGATAAACAAAGACAGCCTGATTGAGTATTTCAAATTTATATATCTTACTCTCTCGTGAATAGTTAACTCTTTAAGGTTAGGTAAGGTATAAATTGTCCCAACTTTTACTTAGTTTTTTTATGCATGGTGCGATATGTTTTAACCCACCTCGAAAAGTTGAAATTACTTATAGTCATATAGTTTAACATTTTATTTACAGTTTTTCATTCAGTTGTCAATGCTATAAACTAAAAACATTCTGTGCAACTAGAGTTTTTATTTTCTTTAAAATCGTGTTCCTCAAAGAGTTAAAAAACAGTAATTAGTGCTCGAAGCATTAAAAAGAACAAACAGAGTTCATTGGAAATAAATTTGGTTATGTGGCACAGTTGGCAAGCGCGTTGTTCGACAGTCATTACGCGAATGTTTTTCGGACAAATGTTGAAGCCTGGGAAAAAGCTATTCAAGAAAAATAATGTAAAACGATAATAATAAATAAAAAAATAAATTGAACAAAAAACAAAAAGAAAAAGATTTTGAAATTTATTTTAAAAAAATATAAAATGAAATTTGTGGGATTTGAACTTTAGCTACAAGTGGCTATAGCGTGAAGAATTTTGGCAGCTACTATTTTGTAGTTTTGTTTTTCAAATCAACAGCACATTGTCTATTAATGTAACAGAGTTCACTTTAGGGTGGGATTAAACAGCAAAATCTGTTATCCTTTCCGTTTGATATAATAGCATTTTTTCCCTCAGTGTAGCCTCAAAAGATTGAAAAGACTTTTTGGCAAAGAATCCATAAGTTGCCTGAAAGATGGCAATTTATTCTTTCAAATTATTACTGAAATAAAGCTATATTTTTGTAAAAACTTCCTCATTTTCAAGTTATACTTCGCTTTATTGGTCTTTAATGAGAAGGTAAGTCAAAACGAGTTTCTAGCTACAGAAAATGGAGAATTGAAATTAAGATGGGAATGTTTACTTCAAAGAAAATAAAAGTAAATACCAGTCGACACTTCTTATTGCATAGTGCTGGGAAGTTGAGGTGGAGACCATTTTAGCGTTACAAAGAGGACCGCCCGCACTGAAGTGATCTCAGTTTGAATACTTGCATAACCTTTTCGCAAGCTCACACTTCCACATATCCGATAAAAAAATAAATAAATGACAGCATATGTGGGTTTCTTCTTTATTTCCAAATCAACCTTCTTTTTCATCGTATATTTCTTCTCTCTTTGTGTGTGCATTTAAAAAAAGAATCAATATTTCTATTTTGCTGTTTTTTTTTTTTTTTGCAAATAAAAAACAACGTTCTAACATTTTACTAAATCAAAAATTTTATGGTGACACATGAAAAATAAAATTAAAATAACAAGCATAAAAAAAACATGATCGAACCAACTTTTCAAAAACACACGATTAGAAAACAATAAAATAATCCTGCGGATACAGCTAATTTATTATTAATTTCAAGCCACACACACACAGATACTTATTTATAAATATTCATAAGCAAAAGGTGCGCGTATCAGCTCACAACACACACACCGACTATAAAGTTAAAGTCGAGATGATGATGATGAAGTTGAAGAAGAATGGTTAGAAGATGGCATGGTATAAGTTTCTTATCACTAGACCATAAAAAAATATTAAAAAAAAATCATAGACTTCTAGAAAATATGCGCCAACCGGTTCACCATGACAGTTAATTTTTCTTAAACCAACTTTGACAGTTTCAAAAATAATCCAACAACAACAACGAAAAAAATGGAAGTAGGTATGGTAAAGTATAAATTAGCTTACCTCTTTTTTTTTATATATATTTTTGTGTTATTAACTAAAGAATTTAATGCAAATTTTTTTATTATTTTTAAAAATTTATTTGACTTCTATCTGCGGAACCATAACTTGTTTATTTTGGTTTTTTTGTTTGCCTGACTGAGTGTGGACGGTGACAATCAAAGAGAATCTCATTAGTGATCGATCAATGATCATGGGGTTACTCATATAACGTACATACCTACAAAGCAAGATTTGAATGAACGTCTGAGGTTTGTGTTTAAACTGTTGCGCCAGTCAGTCTGGGCTGTTGTGGTTTCAGAAAATTCTATACGTTACTGTAAAATATCATATATATTTCTTTCTAATTACAACAAAGTAACTTTGAGCTGAATTAAGCTGAGCTTTATTTGATTGAAAACAAACTCATCATAGCAAAATTTGGTGCTATAGATTGAGGCTGGAGTCTGCAATCTTTAAAACATTTGTCAAATTTGTCATACGATTGATCGTTTACACATTTTGTCGCAAATCATATTTTGTTTAAATGCTTTTTTTGGTTAAACATTTCATTAGATGATATTGCTCGTTCAATGTAAAGGCCATGGTCATCATTTTATTATCTACTGTCGTATGTGTTTTTTTTTGTTTGTTTTGTGATTGTAAAGAGAGTGTATGTATGTATATCCAAGTTATTTGTGGAGCTAACCTTTATTTGAGCATGATTTGCATTTGTTTTTGGCATATTTTTCTTTCATATTTTTGTGTTTATTTGCTTGTTTGTTTGTTTAGGTTTTTGGTTGTTGGTCATTATTATTATTTGACAGTTGCTTATTAAAAACAAATTGTGAATTTTCATCGTCAACAATCTTATGGCGTCGCATCGCATTGCATCTACCCACATTTAACCATACAATTATTATCCAAACATAATCTTAATAATACATAATAATAATAATCAGAAGATGAAAAACAAACAATTATCAAAAAAGCAGACAATAGCTTTGGTTAATCCGATTTTAATCTGTATGTTTGTGTTGGTGTTTCTTTTATAGTTGCTGTCGTTACTGCTAGCGATCGATCGATCGATCGAGATGATGATCATGATCATGGTAATGATGGCGATAATGTTGGTGTTGCTGTTCATTATGTTTGGGTGAATGGATTTTTTATGCATTTGTTTACTTTGACATGCAGCAGCAGGCAGCAGCTATAATAATCCATAATAATATTGACAAAAATACACATTGCCAAAACTTAACCAGAAATTAAGTGACAATGGCAGTGCTGCAGGCAATTTGAACTGTTTGTTTTAAGCGACCCGCACTTTGTCACTTATAGTGGCATTTGGGTTAAACTTTAGCAAATGTGCGCGCTTCCCAGCGGCAACTTGATGGGCTACAGTGGCGCTAAACAAGCGCTTAACTGCTTTACTTAAGTATGAAAAATTACAAGAGTTTTTGTAACTATATTATATTTTATATTAAATACTTTTGGGTGCACTTATTAATTTGTTGCCAAACTAACTTTACAGAACGGAAGCACGTCTATTTCGTTTGAAAAGTACTTGTTCCTTTTATTTCAATTCCATAATTTTTTATTAGAATTCAGCAAACGGATTTTTAGGTGCAATTCAAAGTATTATTAAGCAAACGGTAAGTATGAAGAAATATTAAAGAAAAGTGAAATTAAGTATACTGAGTAAGTATTCAGGTAAGTATTAAGGTGAGTATTAAGGTAAGTATTAAGGTAAGTATTAAGGTAAGTATTAAGGTAAGTATTAAAGTAAGTATTAAAGTAAGCATCAAAATAATTATTCAGACTACATCGATAATACTGCACTGTACTTGCACTTAAGTGCTTTTTAGGCGCTTACATTTCAGATAACATCTAACATTGCATGCCCTAAGAGAGTAGCGCTTGTTTAGTGCAGTAATTTAAGCGCTTAAAAAGTGCAACAATGAGTGCTGTAGATAGGCACTTCCACTATTTCGATCACTGCTTCGTGCTTACTTTAGTTGAGAAAGGGGCGAGAGAGTAATTTTTCTTATTTTTAACATAAAAATTAAAAAAATAATTTTTAAATAAGTAAATAATTCACTTTAACCCATTTTAGGCGGCAACTAGTTCCTGTGGACTAAATTTATTCAAATTTCACCCAGAGAAAAAAAATTAGGATTTTTATATTTGATACTTTCCGCTAGGTGAGTTGGTGCGAAAACACACTAATGTTGAAACGATAAACGAAAATGCGCAAAAAAAGAAAATGTTGTTTGAAACGCAATTGCGTACTTTATTAGTTGTAGTAACTCAATAAATTAATGAATGCATTGTGGAAATTATTCAAGTATTTCGGAAGCAATACAAGTCCACATTTTGTACATTTAAACACTGACTAGTTGTAGCATTGGCGGCAATGGAGCTGTTTGCCAGTATAGGCGATTCCATGACCAGTGTGATCGGAATGAATGCCAATCAAAGCAACTTTTTCTAAGGCTTTGAGTTTCTTGAACAATTGATTCTAGTAGCTTTGGCGCATAAAATACCAAACGACGTAGATTTGTAAATCGAGTTGACATTAACTTTCTGAAATTTTTCTTTTCATTCATTTTCGATCTACTGTTGTAAAGAAATTTCTCGTTTTGCAATGCAAATTTTGGATTTTCCATTCATTGGCCATTGCAAAATCCAATGTGTTGGTCAGTAGAGGTCAATACCAGGTCAGTGCGTTATCGAAAAAATCGGTTCCTCCCATTCGTTTGTTATATGTGTACACTATACAGCACATGTGATATTTCGATTATTTGTTCTTTGTCAGCCTCTCGTTTACAACACTTAGCACTACTCATGGGTTCAATGGTTTCGTGATTAAAGTAACGGTGACTACGGATATGTCATTCCACCGTGCCATGACAACTTCTTTATTTTTGTCGAAAGCTAAATCAAATGTGACTCGTTCTTTTTTCTTCATTGTGCGAAAATCCATTAGCTTGGTATTGGCATTGTTTGTCCGAGTCTCTCGAATGATGCCAGTTGCAAATTATCTATTCAGAGACTAACGACACATCAATCGATGGGATGTAATGTTGGTTCGGTAATAATGAATTTTTTAATATTTTCAACACTACACCTTTACCCAAACTGAACTGAATGTAATCCGGATCAGACGTCTCATTGGCAACGCCATAGGGAATAATTGCTAACAAATATTCAACCGATAAATACTTGAATCCGAAGCGGATTGGCTTACCTTTCAAGAGTAATTTACACGAATTTCGCTTATAGTATGCGACCAGCTACTCATCGATAGACAGTGCGTAGGAAACTACACTAAATTTTAAAAAATTTGTCACTTGCATCTGATTGGCGGTTATCGGACACATGGATAAAAATTTTTAGTGTTACGGAAACGATCCCAAGGCATTGCACTACGATTAATTTCCCATCCCAGCGATGGATTCGATACCCAGTGATTTTTTTGTAGCCGGACGATTGTTGTAGCCAGTCACAAGCAATATACTAATGAATTTGTGAATATCTTCGACAGTAAGGGCGAATTATGTATGGTTTTGATCGGTGGACGCATAATGAATGCAACGATCCAACAAAGAACTTTGTCATTGCTAAATAACTCGAACAATAAAATTTTTCTTGAAAATCCATGAACAGATAATCTAGCATCTCTGCTCCATTGTCATTTTCCATCATATTTTTGTGGGAAATTTGAAAAAAAAAAACACTCTAAAACCGAGTCGCAGCTCACGAATAACACTGATAAATGTCCGAATTCAGTCAATCCAACAATAGTGTAAGTAAGTAGATAAAGCTTCAAAGTAACATATTTGCTATGGTGGGGGTTGATGTTGTTTTCCGGCTTATCTGTAAAAAACTCCAAAATTCCTTTCAAATTTTTTTTTTATTCAATATGTATAAGATTTTCGTTGCTTTTGGTAATTTTTAGATGTACCAGCCACACATTACCGGAGCATTTTGTTTGGGCATTTAAAAAATCTTTATATGGGATTTTCCATGCCAAAAATTCACATTTTCGTTTTGGTTGAAACTTGGCTACTTTTTATATTCTGTGAGTAAAGTTTGCTTGATTTAAATTATTTTTTTCCGTTCATGAGAAAATTTCCATAGTATACCAAATTAAGGAATCTTTTCTCACAGAATATAAATACACAGCCAGGTTTCAGACAAATCGAAAATATGTATTTGGGCAGTGGGCTATGTTCGCATGGAATGCCCGTATACAGTGGCGGTTCTAGGATTTTGGTTTGGAGGGGGGAGGCTGATTTTACTAAATTAAGAGATAAATATCAGACTCACTATCGACCAAATCCCAGACCTAGAGCAAAAACTAGTGCAAAAATTGTATCAAATACACGTCAAAAATTAAAAGATAACTGGAACAAAGCTGAAACCAACATTCAAAGTAAAACCGTTAAGGAATTTAAGCGGAAATTTCGTCAAAATTTCAAACTAAAATACTTTTTTCTAATCGAAGTTCAAACCAAGAAAAGAACCAAATTCAGATAAAAAATTTTTATCAAAACGAGACCAAATTCAGATCAAAATCTTGATTATGACTTTTCTGATGGATTTATATTGTTAAATGATCTATTTTGAGAAAACGATTTGAAGGAAATTTTAATTTTCCTTTGAGAAACAATTTTGTTACATCTCTATTTGTTGAGTCATATTTGGTCGAAACAAAAACAAGAAAAAAATTAAATTAAGATAACAGTTGATTTGGATATTACTTTAAACGAATTTTTAAAATATATATTCATATTACTCTTAGCATCGACATCACTATTAATATCGGCCTGGTGGTGTGAATTTACGATCTCAAAACTCCTTAACCGAGCACTTCACTTTTATAAACAATTAAATACGTTCTTTAAGCCTGTTATACATTACTTAAAATGTAAATATTTCTTAATTTGATCAAAAAACCAATACATTTTAAACTTTAACGAGATCCGTACGCTCTTTCGGATACCGGGCAACAACCGGTTAAAAAAAAACAATGTTCAGACCAGGAATCGGAATCGGAGATTAAGTTCAGGTACTAAAAACCCAAAATTCAGACCAAATCAAAATCAAAATCAGTTTTAAAATTCATTCCGGAATTCAAAAAAATTAGATCACAACTCAAATCAATAGTTAGACAAAACTTTTTTCCAAAAGACATCAAATACCGAAATAAAGTAACCCGAAATTCAGACCAACAACTAGTGGGAATATCTGATAAATATTTACATCAACAAATTTCAACTTAAATTAAACAAACACTAGACCGAAATTCCAGACGAATTCAGACCAAATTTTAAAATAAAATTCATACCGATTTCGGACCGAAATTCAGACTAAAGTAGTATCAAAATCAAGCCAATTCAGTCGAAAATAGTAACCACAACTCAAACTTATAGTTTGATTAAATTTGAGGCTAAAAAGACGCCAAACACAAAATAAAGCAAACTAAAATTTAGACCGGAAATCAGTTCCAACGCTGGAAAGCATATCAAAATTTAGACCAAACATGGATTAAAACTTAAACCAAATTCAGATTAAAATGCAAACTAAAATGAAACAAAATGACGACTTACAATCAAACCAGAATTAAGATCGAAAACGGGCAAAAACGGAAAAGTTAAACCAATATCAGAGTAAAATTCAATACAAAATTTAATCCAAAAACTAGACCATTATCAAGCTTTCTAAAAGTAAGACATTTATAAGCTGGCATTGAAATTGTGGATTCAATGTAGTCTGAATGTATTTAATAACCAGTTGCACCAGGGCCGTAGCCAGGATTTTTTTCGGGGGGGGGCGGGGGGGTTTCATTCGAAGAAAATATTCATAAATAATTTTTATGAAACTGATGTTTAAATAAATAAATTAGATACAATGTTGCATTTGATGGACCCTATCAGTCAAGGAACAAGATTGGATAAATGCCTTGAAGCATTAGGAATTGTTCTTTCCGAGTTTTTTTAATCTTAACCTAAAAAAAATGGCCGAAAATTACAAAAAACTCACAGAATAATCAATTTCATATTTTTCAAATAAATATTATTCAATGTGAATTCCAATGTATTTTTTTAACGTCAAGGACATAATTTCGATAACTCCCTGACTTTCCATTACCCAAAGTTAAAATAATGACTAATAATGCTAAAAATATTCAGAGGCTAATTTTTTCAAATGATTATCAGTGAGAATTCGGAGCATTATCAATTATGAGGAACCCGGGTGAAGTTGGCATATATTCCCTAAATTCGTGCAGTCACAGCATTAAAAGGGATCTTCCGAGTCGGGGTGCTCTGAGCAATAATGGGTTAAAGAATTAATTAAATTTTAAGATTGTCTCCAAAAACTTTGAAGCGAATAATATGGTTCCTAGCATTAATTTTTCATGCTGAAAATAAATCTGAGGTCAGAAACTTCGCATTACGTCACCTTAAATCAGGGGATGTATTTATGTCTACGGGTGCAGGAAAAAATTTACAAAGAATGGATTTTATCTTACTCACTCTCACAGCCAGACATAATGAAAAGTGTTTTAAGGGGCGCTGGTTACAAATCTGCAGTCAGATTTTAAAAATTCAAAATTCCGAATCAAATATGGCGGACAAGTTTTGCTTTGTATTGCTTTTCACATAAGTCTAATTTTACAAGGATCCGACAGTTTTTTCTATTTTTTATTAATTTTTAAACTTTTCAAAATGTTTCACGACGAAGCTTTAAATCAAAAACAGTTGCTGACATAGAAAAACTATGAATGCAGGATTGCTCAGCATCACCTTCTCTTTTTGAATCCGAAATCAAGCCTCATGTCAAAGAAAATAAATCAGATTTGGTCGCATAGTGTAACTAAGATTTCAAATTTACTTGACTTTTTAGAAAAAAACCGATGGAAGTAAAAATATTCAAAAATCTTCTAATAGATTTTATTTTCTACTTTTTCCCATCCACTGGAAATTAATATAAAAAATTAGAAGAAAGTTTCCACATTTCGGGGGAGGGGGGAGGGTGGGTCAGAACCCCCAAAACCTCCCCTTAAATACGGCCTTGAGTTGCACTGTAAGGTGGATCCTATTGGCATCCGACCTGCATGGCGGCTAATCAGAATTGATTCAAATATATGACCCCATATCTAAATATTTTTGATTTCTCAAAAATGATTGTTTACTATAAGATTGTCGGGGTCAGGCCTCCCCTCCCCTGGATACGCTACTGCCCGTATGTAAAAGTCAGCGGTGTGAGAATGCGTTTTTCCACTTTCCATAATAACCGTTCATCCGATTGAGTTAAAACTTCGTGTGACGGCAAATGTTTATATGATACTCCGAGTTTCCCACTCTAGCCAACTACATAGCATTGAATATATTTGGATGAATTTAACTAAAGAGACAAGTTTACTAACTTTTTGATTCTGAAAAGTTACAGCTTTTACAACCTACAAAATTCCTCGAAGAGTGGGAATCTCTAATATTAAAATCGTTCAGTTCAGTTCGCCCTCAGGAAAGCCACTAACTTTTCGGCTAGTTGTGGTGTTCAACAAACAAGTTGATCGTTTTTTTTTTTTTTTTTGCATTCTGTCTTTATTAAAACATTAATCATTAGTTGTGTTAAATTTTAAACTATTACTATATAACTATTTAGTAGATTGATTAAATTTAAACTAGTTGGTTGTCCTACAGGGTAGCCACTAATATTTTAAAGGCGCGAACTAAATAAATTAGTTTTTAATTATTGTTTTGTTTTTTTTTTTTTGACATATTTTTTGCACACATTTTTGGTTTTTTTTTTTTTTTTTGTTTGCATTCACCATAAAATTTTGGTTTATGTATTTAACATTGATTAATCACATTTCAAATATGGGTTGTTCTAATTTTTTATATTGACGATGCATTTTTTATTTGTTTGCTTGTCTTTTCTTCAAATATTTTTTAATCATTTAATTTAAATATTTGAGTTTATAGCTTAACTAAATTGATTATCGTTGCTCCAAAAAAAAAAAGAAGAAAAAAAATACAAATTTGAGGGGTTTTTTGTTTGACTTTTGAAACATATTGAGCACAACCATTAATTTTAACTTAATTAATAAATAAATTTATATATGATTGATATGGAATTTTTAACGGTGTTGAAAATGATTCATATATATTTATACTAGTTATATAAAATTTATTCATATTCAAAATTTATACATAAACTAAAAAGTGTGCAATACCCAAAATTTTTTAGATACTCAGTAAAATATCACTAATGCTCAGGATGGCCAGCATGGAGATATTTCTAGATCTACCAGCTCTACGCTGTGTTATAAGGGCAATTAGAAAGAGACTTACTGAAGAAAACTTGTGAGTAGAAATTTTTATCGAAGTAAGATGTTCTAGGGAAGTCAAGATAACGTTTTGCTAATTTTTGGATCAAATTTATCAAACCATAACAATTTCTAAACATTTTTAATCTTAAAAATTTTTGAACATCTGTACTTGAACATGATTAGTTAATAATTTATAACTTTGCATATTTCTACAACTTTATATTTACAAAAGACTTTAAGCTCCTTAAAACGGTAAAGTTAGCGCTTTATATATAATTAACCCTCTAGTTCCCAAAATTTGGATTGATAAAAAAAAATCGGAATTGATTAATATTGGCGTAAAACTCATAAACTGATTTAAAAACCCAAAAAAAAAAAACGAATGAAGTGGGAAAGTTTGAACCCCAAAAATTATTTGTTGTTGAATGAGCTTTTTATCAATTTGTTTTAAGTAATTAAATATTTTATATAAAAATATTCAAATTCTCAGCTATACATAGCTAGTTTATCTGGATAGTATGACGGGAATTATTTTATTTATTTTTTTTAAACTTTTACCTCAAAAACAAATAAAATAATTGATTTTCCTATTTTTCACAAATTTTTGACTTTGACTGTCGCTAACTTCTGTAATATGCATCATGGTTTCTAACAGATGCATTTTTTTAAAAGATTGGGAAATTCCCTAAACGATACCATATGATAAAATGTAGCAACAGAAAACTGTTATGGTGGCAATTCCCCATTCCTTTTGGTGAAGGCCGTCTAGAGGCAGGCTTGGGAACTAGAGGGTTAAATATTAGCATATTCTTATGTAAAACATCCACAAAAACAAAAAAACAAAAAAAAAAAAAAACTTAAAGGAAACTTAAGCAAA
Source organism: Toxonevra muliebris (assembly GCA_963691655.1). Classification (NCBI taxonomy): domain Eukaryota; kingdom Metazoa; phylum Arthropoda; class Insecta; order Diptera; family Pallopteridae; genus Toxonevra; species Toxonevra muliebris. Next base: position 21,940,219 of record OY829326.1, read on the forward strand.
CAAAAGACTTAAGTAAAAAACTGGCAGCAAACAGAGATTCCAAAACTTTAATAAAATTATGATGATTTCTTACCTACATTTTATAGAATGATACAGAGATTTACATATTTTAAAAAGCACAAACAATCAATGAAAAGAATGTGCCAATAGTTCGATCAATTATTATTAAATTTATTCACAAATTATAATTTGTTTATTATTATTATTATTATTAAATTAATAAATTTATGTAAAATAAATAAAGTAAAAATGAATGAAGGGTAATTATTACTAACACGTGAGTATGGAATGGTGTGATGTGGCATGCTGCTCTATGATTTTAACAGGTTAAATGCGGTCACCGGTATGGGGTATGCGTGCGTGAGAGCATAATACCATGCGTGCTTACTAGTGTATGACTAAGGTGCCAATATGTCTGATAAATGATTTAATAATAAATTTGTAAACAAAAACTGCTGGGGGCTTTTCTGGGTGTCAAACAGGTTGATTTGGCTTATGATCGATTGCAAAGATTTAAGATTTCTCCTGTTTATATAACACTAACTATTATCATAATTATGATTATTTTTATAATAGAATGGCACACGTCTAGTCTTTGCCTGGCTGCCGCCAGAAATTTAAATAAATTTTTTTTTTTTTTTCAGGCATAATTTCTTGTTTGATATCAACTTTTTTTTTTCTTTTTTTTTGTGGCTTAATTGTTTTATTCATAATACGCAAATTTCGTTGTGTTGTATGCAATAAATAAATGCCTATAATTAAAATTTCATCAAAAATAAATTGCCAATATGTAAATATTCAAGTTTTACGTGAACACCCGCCAAAGTAAAACGTTTACCATGCCAAGAGAGGAGGTGGGGTTCTAAACGCTGTTTATCGTTACGCAATTTTTATTATCTTCTTCAAAATTCTGATTCGCTTTTAAACCAGATATGCGTTTCAGTGGAAGGACGTTCTGGTGCGTCTTTTATCGGTTTCCGCCTAGTAGCTCCAATAGAATATATGTATTTTCAATTTAAGAGAGCTAAAATTTTCGTGTAAAGAAACGAATATACCTGGTCGGTGAATATGTCTTTAGTTAAACTCAGCTGTATCTCAAATTAAGCTAACATTATTTTTGCGAGTTCTAAGTTAACTTTTATGATGTACTTTTCCTTTCAATTTCATCTTTTTGTAATTTTATATTTTATTTATTGTTTATAGCCCGTAAGAATTTTGTATTCCATAAACTTAGCTTAATGAAACAACCATAAAAAAAAATAAATAAATATTTACGCTAAAAATTGTGAGGTTTAGTGTTTGGCAATGAGTTCTAACTTGTCATTCTAATTAATTTTTATATTTACCATTTATTAGTAAAACAATATAATTTTACGATTTTATTTATTATATTTATTTTCATATTTATTTATAATTTGTTGTCATATATTTGAAAGCTTCGCAAAAATTTTTTTTTAATTTTTAGTATTTAATAAATTATTTACTGGGTTTTCCATTCTGTTCATATTTTATTACCATTTTTGCTAAGCTTTTTTATGTTTTGTTGTCATTTTGTAGCTGACGATTTACTTTTACTATTGTTTTGTATTATCATTTTTGTTGCTGTCACTCATTAAAACGTAATCATTTATATGTTATTGTGTTTGTTGTTGTTGTATTTGTTTGTAGTGTTAAATCGATTAATATATTTTGATTTTGTGATTGTTTCATGTGATTGTGTGTCTCTAATTTTTTTTATTAATTTTTTTTTTTGCTTTAAACGAGTTTAAGTATTGTTTTTTTTTTTTGCTAAAAATTCTTTTATTTTTCAAGGTGGACAACTTAATTGCGCTAAAACTCTTGACAGTTTTATTCTTTAGTTTTCCCATAACATCATCAAAAGTTATCATCTTTAATTGATTCTTATATTTAAGTAGCTTCTTCCTAGGATGCGATTATTTAACCCTTCTGTTGGCACCACTTTTGTTTGTCACATTGCTACCACCATGCTCCAGTCAGACCGTCATATATTTATACTGCATTTATTTGAGAATAATGTATTTATATGTACATTTGTTAAAAAAAATATGTTTTTAATTTTAAAAATATTTCACGTTTTGAAACAGCAATGAAGAAAATAATCTAACAAAATATATAAAAATGAAAATCTGTTTGTATGTCCGATTATACTTCCTGAATGACATAAAAGTTTATATAATACTGCTTTATGTCTCTGACCTTACTATTGGCTTGGTAAAAGTTTATAATTACAAGTGGGCGGGATATCTCCCATACAAACCTTATACTTTTTTTAGTATACCATTCATAGTACAGTACTGCAGTTTACACCTTCCTGCGTGCACGGACGCTGGCTGACAATACCACGCTACAGTAAAAATGTGGATGGGGTTGGAAAATGGGGTGTGACACTTACAATATAACCTAAATATTTATTATAGTATATCTTAAGCACCATTTTTGGTCTGGAAATATTATCTGCCGATACTGAGTTTGTACTGCAGTTTCAGATCTGAATTTGTGTTCAAATGGGCGTGGCACCTCCCATGCAATCTTAATGCTATTTTGAGTATAACTCCGAAACCACACATGTTATAGTACTTAGATTTGGTGCAAAGGGGTTGGTTGACAACTCCATGCTCTACAAAACATGTTTGTGAAAACAAAAAAAGGCGGAGGTGCTACAAAGTTTTGTGTGATATTTTTTGGGCACATGGGCACGACAGCTCCCATACAAAGAAAATACTTTAAACGGTATATCTGAGGAACCAAAGCAAGAAGATGATAAAGGTTTTCTTTTCTGTAATCATTTGTGGTTTCTAATTTTCATTTACAATTTCAATGGTCGTCTGTGTAATGGTGTATGTTGATTCAAAACTTTTGTTTTCAAAAAGAAAGGATGATAATGTTTATATGCATACAAACAACACGTCACTAACGACTAAGTAAAGCAAAAATACCGTGGTGGTACCAATATGACTAAAATTTTGAAAACATCAAAATCTCGCCCTCTTCATACCTTAGGACTTCGATTTTTGAAGTGAAACTTCTTTTCTCTTGCCCTAGAGTAAAACCAACCGGATGTGACGTCGCGCGTAAGTTTGCAATGCGACATAGTTTTGTCGAGCAATGTGCATGAGGGGCTAAATGTCAATATTCCGTAACTGAATTCACGAGCAAACTATATAATAAACGATTCATTAATAGTTTTAATTCAATATAACATATTAATTACACACACACACACACACGCCTATGGCAGAAAGAAAAATGTGTAGCGTCGCCATCTTAAAGTTTATAACAGTTATACATTTCACATATAGATTGTGCAAATGTCCAAGGAATTACATGAAGATGTCGCACACAAAAAAAGTTCGCTACAATTGTCATCGACATTACCGGTACAGAGATGCAATTTTTGTTCTAGCATTAATCCAAAAAAAAAAAAAAAAAAAATGGTTGTGTATTAACGAACACAAGGCAGAAGTGAAACTTCTTGTGAACTAAACGAAACACAAACAAATGAAATTAAAAAACACAAGCCAATGAAGTAAAAAATTTAGCGATTGAAAAATTTCATTTCTATTTAGAAATATCATTTAATGCTGTCATATATTTTTGAGATTATAGTGTTATTACAAATAATAAAAAAATGCTCACAAAGTTGAAAGGTCTGGCCAGACCGTGGTGCCAATATAAGGGTTAATAGAATGCTAAATTTAGAACAAAAAATATTTTTAGTATTTGAAGTTTGAAATGATGACCTTCTATTAAATAATGATTTTTATCGATCAATCAGGTTATTGATTCATCGATTTTACTATATGTAACACAAAATCCATTTATCTGTTTAAATGAAATTGAAGTGTCTGTCTGCAAATTTTGAAACGGCTGAACTTGATTTAGTTCGTATTTGGTGACGGAATAGTTCTTAGAAATAAATAGAAGTACCACCGTCAGCACAGCAAGTTATTCAATTTGTAATTTTCAAAAGATTTTGTCGTCAACATAAGCCAGTGAGAATTTTCCACGAATGCCATAACCGTATGGGTAAATGTTCCTTCAAGAAGATTCCAGAACGGACATTTTTCTGTGGAGGACGATCCTCGTGAAGACCGCTCAAAATCTGGTCGACGTGGTGAAGGCTAAAACTGACAAAGATCCAAGAAATAATAATTAATAGACTAGATTTTTATGGCATGGGTGTGTCCACGAATTTTGAAAGGCTACCAAAATGTGATATTAGTGCTTTGTGGCCAATAAGTACCCGGAAATTTGAAATAAAACACAAACAACTTATCAATCATCTAAATTTATTATATCCCCTTCAAAAACAATCCAATCATCGAAACTCTTTTTAAAGCTATATTCCGGGATGGCCTTCAGTTCTCGTTGCGAATTAGTTTTGATGTCTTCAATGCTCTCAAAACGGGTTCCACGAAGTGGTAATTTGAGTTTTGGAAACAGGAAAAAGTCACACGGGGCCATATCTGGAGAGTACGGTGGTTGTTCGATGATATTTGTTGAATTTTTGTTCAAAAACTCGTTCACAATGATCGCTTTGTGCGCTGGTGCATTATCGTGGTGCAAAATCCAACTGTTGTTCCCCCACAAATCTGGTCTTTTGCGACGAACATTCTCTCTCAAACGCCTCATAACGCCAAGATAATATTCTTTATTGACGGTTTGGCCCTCCGGTAAGAATTCCGAATGAACAACACCACGAATATCGAAGAAAACGGTCAGCATCACCTTGATTTTCGATTTGCTTTGGCGCGGTTTTTTCGGTTTCGGCTCATTTTTGGCGCGCCATTCCGATGATTGTTGACTTGTTTGCATGTCGTACTCGAAAACCCATGTCTCGTCACCAGTTATGATGCGTTCGATGAACGTTGGATCGGAATTTACGCGTTCAAGCATGTCTTCAGCCACCTTACTGCGATTCACTTTTTGAAGAAAATTTAGATCTTTTGGCACCAATCGCGCTGAGACTTTCCGCATACCCAAAACATCAACCAAAATATGACGAGCGGTCTCAGGAGACATGTTCATTTCTTGGGCTATCTCTCGCAAACTATAATGACGATTTTCGAGCACCATTTCCTTTATTTTGTCGACGTTTTCTTCAGTCGAAGAGGTCGAAGGCCGTCCTGAACGTGGCAAATCGTTCACTTCTTCTCGCCCCTCTTTGAACGATTTATACCAATCGTAAACTTGAGTTTTCGACATGGTTGAATCACCAAATGTTTTTTTCAACATTTCCAACGTTTTGGCACAAATAATTTCGTTTGAAACACAAAATTTCACACAAACTCTTTGTCCGATATTTTTATCCATAGTAAAAATCGCAACGCACACAAAAGGTTGACTTGTTCTTAATGATGCCGTAACCAAACTAAATGACACATAGCAATAAAAATTCACAGAATAGTGGTTGACAGTTGTGCCAACCTGGGGAAAAATTTTTTTTTTGAAATATTCTCAGAGGGAATATTTAAAATGAGAATTTCCGGGTACTTATTTGACAGAATGTATATCCTTATAAAATTTGTAAATGGAGGGTCTAGCATTTTTAATAAAATCGTAACAAGCAATAAATTCTTAATTCTATAAGGATGACTTAGAACCCAAACTGCATATTATGGGGCCCAAGAGGTGGAAAACCAAGCACAAAAAGAACGATTTTGAGGAATGTTAAAAAGCGACATCAAAAATGTTTTTAATTTAAAGAAGAGAAGATAAACAAAAATGAAATTTTTACACAATATGAAGCGTGACATAATGAATAATTCTGCGCCATTAACTCGAAAATGTCATATAGGAAAGCCACAACTCACTCAAAAAAAGCCCTGGTTGGCAACTTTGAACACCGCTGTTCAAATTCTGAGTTCGACCACATTAGAGAGAATTTCTCTGTTCTATATTTTTTTTTATAATAGCACCTTGTGCATACATCGCGTCAGTTTTGTCAGAGTTTTGTACAAGCATTGAACTTAAAGCGGACAATAGTTGGCATGAAGATAAATCGTAGTTATCTCTAGTTTTAAGTAGCACTTTTGGTTGAAAGTTAAACATATGTAGTTATAAGTAAGTTTTTCGTAAAGGTTTTTTTAAAATTTCACCTTCATTGTACACTAATAATAAGTCCAAAATAAATTAATAATCCATAATCTATAAAAATATAGAAATCCTGAAATCTTTATCCTCTAAGTTAACTACCAACACAAATTGTATATTATTTATTAATAAATTTGAATTGAATTGATATGAATCTCAGTTTTAGATGCGTCTCCTCTCTAAGGTTAAATATTACTTTTTTACCCCGCTATCTAGCAATTTACTCCAAACAGTGAATAGGGCTAACAACAGTGTGTGTGTGAGTGAGAGAGCCAATTTACTAAAAATAATTATTAAGAACAAGAAAAGACTGGAGTGAAGCAGTGTTCAACAACCGGTCAGACATGAGTCAGTGAAAATCATAGGAATATTTTCCGAAACTCTTATTATCTATTTAGTTACCTGCATAAACATGCGTCCCAAATTTAATATTTTTAAACTTTGTAACCGGAAATTTTATCTTGAAAGTTGTTTGCTTGCACACAAATCGTTTTGCTAAAAATTTAAAATGAAAAACTCACGTGATCTCTAAGATTTTTACGCAATCACCATTTGATATTTATTTAAATAATATTGAAATTTAAAAAATCAGTTTATTATATGTAATTTGATATTCTTGTGATATGTAGATGTGAAATTTTTTTTCTCTACCGAATTATTTATAATTTTTGAAAGGCAGGCTAATGAAATTTATGCTTTCAGAAGTTTTATTATGCAATACTAAATAAGTCTTGGTGCATGGTAGAATCAAATAGTTCAATACCCAGTGTTAAAATCTTGAAGTAGACTCTGGTGAAGAACTTGAACTGAAAATTGTGGCAAATAGAGATGAAGAACCAGAAAAAGTTTTAAAACGCGCGTTCGCGTATAAGTTGATTTTTGTCAAACAGTGCTTTCAAAATTGAAAGAAAAAAAAATCATTCTGCAACGTCCTTCCTAAGGAAACTTATCATTCAAATATGATGCTCAGGCGAAGTTTAAGTAATTTAAAAAAATTATTTTATTATTATTATTTATGAAATTGAGATACAGTCTCTTTAACACATTTAACACACAGATCCGATATGCATCATAAATGTTCCCTTTGAAAGGACAAAAAAAAAATAGTCATCGTATATATGACCACATATTCTTTCTATAAAGGAGGACAATCACCAGTGCTTGTGCCCATCTTGTTCTATTTCCCTTAGGGTAATTTGTAATAGTATCATGATATTTCATTCAAAATTTCAGGAAGATCGGTAAGAATGATTATAATCGAAACCGTATAGTTTTTAGTGGAAACGACCCTTGTAAACGCCTCCCGAAATCTTCGATCGGCAGAACAAATATGGGCCTGGTTAAGATTAAAATTAATGAATATCCCAGTTTGACTCAATAAATGATAGCTATTGAACGAAGTTTGAATGCCATGGCTGAGTAACGAGTATAAGAAAATTTTCAGAAAAACAGAAAAAAATCTGCTCTCTTACTTTCACGAATTTTGATAAACGAACGATCAAAACGAGACACGTAATCTTCTTGTTCAATATTTATTTACAACATTTGAAATTGGAGAATCCAGAATCTGGATCTTTTAAAAAATTCGTACTAAGTGATGAAGCTTGTTTCTATAAGGACGACACTATGTACTAATATAACATTCGGCCAAATTGGGTCAGATCAGAAGTTTAAAATGGTAACAAAATAAATAAAAATAATTAAATAATGAAATAAACATTTTTATATAATTTTGGAAGTGGGTAAATTTAAGTTTGCTGATAAACAGTTAAAGAGTTTTTTTTTTTTTTGTGGTAAAACAAAGAAGTAAAACTAATAAAATTAACATGTATACAGCCAAATACAGCAAAAAACAAACACTCAAGTGTAGGTCAAGTGGTGTATGTAGTACATCATAAAAAACAAACAATATAAAAAAAATAAAACAAAAATATATAGCAAGTGAAAAACAATAAAAAATTGTTAGTTATTAAACAAAAAAAAAAAATTAAAACAAGAGGCGGAAGTGTTAAGCAAAATATTTTTCAATTTTCGCTTTATGAAAATAATGAATTTGTTTTTTTATTTGATTTGTTATGTTTTTATTTGACTTATTTATTGTTATTTTTATTGTTAGGGGAATGTACCCAAAAGTGGCACACCACATCCATATTTTCAACCTGTAGTGCTGACTCCAATGTTAGTCCAGTCATAGTTAGGATTACTGTTAGTCAGTTTTTGATGATGATACATTGAAGAGAATCCTTGTGATGCGTTAGGTGCGCTAGAAAATTCAATTCAAATTTCTTCACTATTTTTTTTTCTACGAAATTTTCAAATCCGCTAAGTAATTGTTCATCATTTGGTATTGAGGATGAAATTGCATGCTACGCGCAATTTATTTATTGTAATTATTATACAAAGTGAATTCTTAATATATTGTGGTGTTGTACAAATTATTGAATAACGCCATTACAAAATATCTTTGGTGTCCATGAGTGAGACACCTTTTTGTTCCATGAGCCGGGCACTTGGTTTCTTTTATTTCAAGAAAAAAATTTTAAATAAATTTTTATAATGGAAAATTATAATTGAAATAAAAAATTTTTCTCAAGAACAATCAACCTATTAAAATATCTGTGGAAATTCTATTATAACAATATATAATACTGAAAGAAAGAATTACTTTCATTTTCACATTAAACTACTACGGAACCAATATAGATTTCATTCTGGGTTGCAGTTTTAACAGGTGTGCCATTAATTTTTCCAATTTTCCAAAAATTATCACTTTAAAAAATTTTTTATATTTTATTACTATAGCTTTAGAAGTTATACATATGTACAACTTGAGAAAGTGGGCTATTGACCTGATATCAAGGCGGTGACAGCGTACTGGCATTTTCTATGACCATGACTTGGATTGAACCGGCAGATCACATACCAAGCGCGTGCTAGTTCTGCGTAAATTACGATTTTGATAGAATTAAAAAACTATTTACTGTTATCAGCTGTTAACCGTTATATATATGACTTTTATGTCTTTGCTGACTCCTAGTAAAATTTTCTGGCAAATATTTTTGTGGAATATTTTAATCGTTAAATGTCCCTTTTGATAGGACTTTTTAGGGTTTCATCAAAAAAAGGGTCAAATTGTCCCATAAAAAGAGCAAAAAAAGGGTTAAAATGTTAAACAGAAATGATCTTCGTAAAATTCCACTGTACAACTTTGCCAATAAGATTTTCCTCAGACATCAATTTATAACACTTTTTGCACTTAGTATTCAGCTTCCTTCGACTAAAATAAGAAAACTTTGACCCACTGTTAAAAAAACTGAGACGTGCTTGACTATAAGTTTGTATTACAAAAATGGTCCATGCAACATACCCTTTCAGAATTATAGTGTGGCTATTCCGCTTCAGCCAAAAAGTCTTATTTTATTGGACTGTGTAATAAGTCCAAAATAATTCATAATCAATACAAACAAAAAAGAACAAGGTCCTGAACTCTTTATCCTCTAAGTTAACTAGCGATACAAATTGTATATTATTTATTAATAAATTTGAATTAAATTGATTTGAATCTCAGTTTTAGATGCCTTCACTCTCTAAGGTTAAATATTACTTTGTTTATATTTTATTACTATAGCTTCAGAACCGCTTATAAATATCTCATATTTACTAAAAAATATAAATAAATTATGGTCCATTTATTGGTACATTCCCCTACAATTGTTATTATTATTTAAATATAAGAAATAAATTTGCATTAAAATTTATGGTGATGAATGATGGGCAAGTGCCAGTCCGTTGAAAAAAAGCAAATTAATACAAACGAAACGAAATATTTATTGCAAGCTGTTAGCGGATTTATAAATTACTAATATTATAGTAATAATTACAATTTTGTAAATTTATAATAAATATTTATTGATGTAGGCCTTGCAACAGGAAATTCACTATTAAAATTAACCCTCAGCTCACAATAACATGGTTTTTGAAACTCTTATCCTAATGCTGCCAGTTTAGTGTCCCCATATTAACCCTTAAATACCCACTGGTCACTGCAGTGACCAACCACTTCAGTGGCTGCCTGTGCCGCCATTAACATAAACTTCTGGTCTTACTGCCTAATGTTTTTTTTTTATCGATATGTACAAATACGAATGGAAAAATGACAGCCGGCGTATAGTTGCAGTTATTTTTAACTCGCAAAGCATGTTTTGCAAAAATTTTGAACCACAAACTAAAAAAAGGTTTTTTTAATTTCGAATTTTTATATAACAAATATCTTGCCGTGATAAAAAATGTGTGCCAAACCAAATACCAAATAATGGTTTTTAAAAATTATTACAAATATATTTTAATTTATTCTTCAAATAATCCCCAAAGATTATTACAGAGGTCAACCACGTAAATCAAAATTACGGTAGTTTAAACTAATTTATTTGAAAACACGTAGAACAAACGTTGTTCGGAATCACAAATACTACGTCGTGGTATGTTTTTAATTGAAATCGGACGTGCTGTGCGTTTATGGGTTAACTTAATAATCCCCATGGACAAAAAATTTACCCATGGACAAAAATTTACAAAAATTTATATTTAATTAAAAAAAAAAATAATAATAATTATGTGAAATCTGGTTTAATATTAAGAACTAACTCAGTTTTAATAAACACAGTGAGGAAACATTTCGCAATTTTTGAAATTTTGAGCAAAACGCTTCATTCATATTAAAATTTTCTTATAAGCATACAATAAAAAACAAGAACCACAAAAAAAAATTCATAATAGTAATAACAAAAAAATAAAAATTACATATTTTTTAAATTTATTTATATTTTTTAAAAATTTTCCACATTCCTCCTTTGAATTCAGTTAATTTTCGGCTTAATTTTATTTGTATACACTAATTAACAAATTGACATTCTGAATCGGCTTTAAACTGCAGGTCCAACCATGTGGTATTACAATGGGTCTTTCTGAGAGTGTAACTCTGGATAGCCACTTAACCTAACCTAACCTCAAAGAAAAAATGACTTTTTGCACATAGAGCGTAAGTTTTTAGTTTTTTTTGTCCTTCTTATCCAGACATTGGTTTAAACAAAATATAATATTTACAAGCTAAAAAACCCGAAGCGTTGTAATTCACGTGTGATCGATCTGAATTTTCTTTTCAAATTTTCATGGCTTGCTAAGAAATTCAAATTTGGCTTGCCTAAAAATTCATCCATGATAGGGAGCTGAGGGTTAAAATACAATCAATTAAATAATTGCTATTTTTGGCACAGATTTTAAGAAATATCTTAATTTTTATTTTTTATTTTTAAATATATTTTAGTTCAATTATCGATTAGTTTTGTTTATGTTTGATTTTTATTGTGCACAAAATTAAGCTATTTTTGAAAGTTTCAAACACCCATCAAATCACAAATCTTATTTCGAAGGTTGAAAAACATATAAATTTTTATGCATTTAATTATTTGATTTATTTTTATTAATAGAATTCACATGTATGCATATGTAAGCACCCAGTATACATACGCCTAGCTATTGTCTCTCATTCTTGTCGACTGTTTATATCAAATCAACACAAGTGTCAATCTCAATTTCAAATCGTCCATTCACTCTTGTATATCACATGTGAGGGTCATCGTCACCGATTCGCAGTATCAATTCGCATAAAAATTTTTTAATTTTGAATGAACAAAATAAATATTTGCACTAGAAAAATAAACATGCACACTCAAGCAGCTAATGCTGCATAGCAAATTAAGCATACCAAATTTGACAATAATTATCAGAAAAACTAAGCAAGAAAAAAATACTTTACCATGTTAAAAATATACATGAAAAATTTTATGCGCTAATAATACAGCGGAAATTAAAATTATACTTTCATTCGTTCAGCTTCAATGTTTTTTTTTTTTTACAAATATTTATTTACTTTACCAAATTACATGACTGGCTAGCGCCTATAAACCTATATAAACCGATTGTGGCTAGACCTTGGGTAGAAATCTTCGACAGTAGTTTGGGTTTGTCACAAACTGAGGATTTTAAGTATTACAAACTGAGAGTATTAAGTATCTTTGGCGCTTTGTTAGCGATAGAGAGAGAGAGATGGTCATATTGCTCTTAATTTCTCTATGAAATAGTGCAGTGTTCTTCAAACTGAAAGCTATTTTTAATATGTGAATTTTTTTTTTTTTTACTAAAATAGAAGGATATTTATTTACTTTCAAAGATCTTTCTTCTATATTATAAATAAAACTCTTAAAAGGTGCCATCAGTTTTTAAAAACATCACAAGATCTTCAAGATAATAAGATTGTCTTTTTTTTTTTTTTTTTTTGTTGGAACACCAAAAAATTATTCCAGAATACAGCACTCAGACAAGTTTAACGTCCACTATACTGTATCCTGTGTTTCTTTTTGCTATTCTTTAAATATACCAGATTTATTAATAAATCTTAGCAGATCCTGCAGTGTTAGGGAGCTCAGGTGTTTGTCTCCCAACACTCCAGTGCCAAATATGCTTACCCTGATCTGGCAGAAATCGGGGCAGACACTAAGAAAGTGGTCTGAGGTCTCTTCACATTCTTCCTCCAAACCACAGGAAGCACAGAAGGCACTAGCTCCCAGGCCAATCATATACAAATGTTTGGCCCAAGAGAAATAACCTGTACATAATCCCACCAGCTGCCTGCAGCTCTTTCTGTTAAGTGATAACAGAAAGTCTGTTAGACGCTTCGAAATAACAGGTAACATGGTCTTTATCTGTCTAAAGCCCCTCAGGTCCTCCCATTTACGATTGTGGGTCAAGTCGACCCACTCATTAATAGTGGTCTTGATGGCCGTAGACGGCAAAGAGAGTACTGGTTCTGGGCTCAGGAAACTAATTTCTGAAACCTTCCTGGCCAGAAGGTCAGCATATTCATTACCAGAAATTCCTGAGTGTCCAGGAACCCATATCAATTGCAAGCTATTGTGTTTTCCAAGACAATCAAGCCTGGATTTACAATGCATAACCAGTTTAGGCGTGGTTAGAGGACTAAGCAAGGATTTAAGCGCAGCATGACTGTCACTAAATACACACGTATTCCTTTCTCTCCAACCATAACATGGTCTTGATGATTGAAAAGTTTCTGCTTGAAAAACAGAAGCATACCACTCAAGAGAGAAGTAAAGGTGCACTCCATTTTTTTCAATAAAGACCCTAGAATCCGAACCGAATTCTGTTCTGGAGCCGTCAGTGAAAATACGCTTACAATCAACTCCCGGCTCAGGTCCCAGCAAAAACCAAGTTTGGGCCTCTGGAATTTGTATTGTATAGCGCTGTTTCAAAACTGGAATTGTTGGCATTGTATCGGATGGCATTGATAGAACTGTTAGATCTATATCAGTACCTTCAACAATGTCATCAATATCCCAGCAAGTGTCATACCAATCCCCATTGCGTCTTAGCCTACAGATGGCTTTGACAGCTTCACCTTTAGCGAAAATATCAAGGGGTGGTAAGTTGAGCAATGCATCCAATAAGATTCTTAAGATACAGAAAGATTTCTGTATTGCAGATTTGAAAGTTTGGAAAGTTTAATTAATGATGTCAATCCGTGTATAACAGTGACTTACTTGAAATTTTGAATGGAGTGTCTAAAAACTTAAATGGATATCGTATTTTACTAATATGTGTTTTACGCGATCAAATTTTCAAGGTGATTTCGTATTAATATAAAGTCAAAAATATCATCGATCTAAAATTTCTACAGTAAAAAATAGTGTTAACTGACATTATTAGCTTAGCTTCTAGACATACCTGTGGGTAGAAAGGAAGACGATGTCGGCATAATCGAAGTATTCAGGTGCTCTTGCAGGCCCCTAGCATTGGCTTTCCACATTGACTTTTTCCTCATTCTTAAGGTTCGAAAATTTCATTTCAACTTCATTAGAAGAGACTTTTAAAATGCTGCCTTAGCTACTGTGATTACAGTTCAATAGCTTCAAACTAGCAATTCTACCGGTTTCAATTTCGATTTCTATAATTTAAAGCTAATAACCTCAGAGTTTCTCTGAAAAAAGCAAAATATCATTATATCATTTATCAAATAAAAACTTACTGGTTGTAAATTGCTCAAAGTAAATTATTTAAAGGATTTCTACAATAGTTAAATAATGAATTATTATTGTTTCTTTCAGATAATTGAACAATCAAAGCGGGTTAATATGCAATAAACAAGCAAGAGTTGAGTTGAGAGTTCATGAACTCTTATGCAATTAGCCAAAAAAAAAAACAAATATATATATATAATTGCAAATTTTGTATATTGTGTCATTAAATTAAATGGTTAAAACATAAATAAATTTATTTTGCGTGTTAATATTTTAAAAGAATTAAGTAAATTAATAAAATCTTGTTTCTTTTTTTTTGATATGTTAAAACTTAATTGCAACAACCAACAGCAAACAACAGTTAAGAAATTAATTAAATTATATCTAGAATTTCACCTTATGTTTAAAAAAAAAAAATTTACTGAAAAAACATAAATTCCATGCTGCAATGAACTTCCTCAGACATCAGCTCAACATAAATTTAGATAAAGTGTTAAACATGAGAAGAAAAAAAGTTGTTTCCAAATTTGATAAATATCATAATAATATAATAGAGACGCTGCGTAAATGTTGCACAATAATGCTTCACACTTCGTTTCAGTTCAGTTCCAAAAAAAAAAAAAGAAGTAGAAAATATAAGCCGAAGAAGGCCAAAATGTTTCGATGGGAAAATATTTCAAACATTTTATTTGGTGTAAACAGTTAAGGACTGACCTAATTTATTACGTATTTAAGCGTTTTTTTTTTTAGAAATGTTATACATGTTTTGTTTTTTTTTTGCTTGTTTGATTTTTCTATGAATTTTAATTTGATTTTTATTAAACATGATGATGAAACACGCGCTTCTCATTAACATTGTCATTAATTCATGCTAATATCAATATATCAAAGTATATACTTTTTTTTATTGTTATTAGACGCTAACAATTTTTGCAAAATAGTAATAAAAATGGCAACATAATTAAAATTTGTTAAATTTATGTAGAAGATTGTTTTTAGTATTACCCCTGATACTGTCTGTATCAGGGGTGTATCTAGTCTGTAGAAAAACAAGGCGGGCAAGTTTGGATAGCAAAGAAAGTTACTTAGTTTGATGAGAAATCTAAATTGATTTGGTCTCATATACCTAGATAGTAATGGTTAAATGTTCATGATACTGAGCCTGAGAATCATAGTATTTTTGAAGGCAACGATAAAAAATTATATCCCCTAAGTACGTAATGATTTTTACACTCTAAATGATAGGGAATTGGTACCGAATGTATCTACCTTACCCAAAGCACTTTAGGAAGTGCTTCTACTTATTCTTTTTAACAAGAGCATATCTAAGCTTCTAGATTGAATTTTATACTAACGCATAGTGATTCAACTAGAAAAAGCTAAATGGATAGAAGCTGTTTTTGAATTTCTGGAAAGTTTTAATTGAAAGACGCGAACAATTCCATCCCTGATATGAATTTCAGCAATATTTTTGCACAAAAAAATTTAGTATTTCACTTACTTTAAAATATACTACTTACATTCATAAATTCTGAAATATATAAACTTGATATTGTTTAAGCCACGCACAGTGTCGTAGTCAAAATGAGAGACTTGATTTTCAAAATGTAGGAACAATAATAACAAACAATTTTTAAGGTAAAATTACTAAGTAGCAAATTAAGATTTTAAGTATTTCATAATGAAATCTCTTGAAATGTTTTAGAAGTTATTTATGGATATTATCTAATTATTAATTTAATTTTTTCACTTATAAATCGATCACATAATGAACATCGTTACATAGAATATAAAAACACAGTTGAAATAACCAAATACAGTAGAATCCCGATAACTCATAATCGCAAGGGACCAGCAATTTTTTACGAATTACAGAGGTATTTGATTTAACGAGATTTCGATCTAAACCTTTAACCTCGGAGCCTTTTCTCAAAATCTGGTTGAGTTTCTTCAATATGCCAATATTAAAATAAATTTAAAAAAAATATGTCCAGGACTCTTAATCCTTACGGTTATCCTTAAGTTTTCAAATTTTTTCCAATAAAAGCGATTTTTTCAAGGGACCAACAGCTTGTTACGAATTATTGATATTTTCGAGTTAACGGGGTACGAATTACCACGATTCTACTGTATATATTAATACGCTAAGATAAAATTTAGCTCCCTTTTTATTTATATTAACGTCAACATATTCCCATGCAAATTTATATCGTTAGAAAAGTAAAATGGTGAAGCATAATACAGTGTGTCCCAAATTTATAGAGGCTTTTTTTTTTCTAAAAACTAACTATTCTCGATTTTAACAGGGAATTTATATCTATTTCTTACGACTTCTGCCCTATTTATTCAGGCCTATTGCAATTCAATTTTTTATTTTTACGTTTTTTGTGAATTATTAGGGGCATTGAAAAAAAAAAAACAAATTTTTTATTACAAAAACCATTGAAAACCATTTTCAATCCGCTTTGCCATTGAGTTGTTTGTATTCGTCAGGGTGGTTGTGCTGATGTTGTGCCAAGCCTTCCTAATCCCCACCTCGAGCTCCGCAATTATCGAATACTGCCGAGCGTTGTCATAAACGTCACGGGCCATCATTCCCGAAACAATTGCTATTGGATTCAGGTCTAGGAAAACGGCAGGCCACTGAAGTACTGGAATTTTTACCTTAGGTAACCACTTCTTATTCGATTTGCTAGCGTGTATCGATGCCTTATCCTGTTGAAAGGTTAGCTTAGCTGAGCGCTAGCAGCGGAAGTAGGGCTTAAGGTGCTTGGTAATTTTAGCTGTTCATCCGATGCGATACAATGTCTAGGCTAACTTTCTCGAAACCGTAATACCATATACCGCCTATACCATAACGAACCAGCCACCTAAATTTCGCTTGGAAAAAAAATGGTTCTTTCCGCAAATCGCGTCAATAATGCCGAATGCCATCTGGGCCATCTAAGTTAAACTTTTTTTTTTGTCGGACCAAACAATCTGAAACATATAAAAATATCCAAAATCTTAATCCAACCCCAAATAAACTTACAGGATTAAATGACTTAGCAATAAAAATGGAAGTTCTATACCTTCTACCATTCATGTATTCAATGCAACTTCTCCTCGGTAAATTTGCAGCGTTCCAGCTTGTGATGAAGCTTTAACTTCGCACTTTCTGCATTTTCTCCAGGACCAGGTGCGGTGATTCTTTCAAACACCTATGTACTGTAATTTTTGAGACATGTGGCGTGACTTCATTTCGGCAGCAACGATTCTTCGTTTATCGCATTCAGAAAGCTTCGGTGGTGGTCCACGCTTCTTCTTTGTTGATTTTTTAGTATCTTAAGTATCTGTCAATAGCATTGCTAGAACGGTTTATTAGCCTAGCTTTTTCTCGATTTGACTTGCCGGGCGTCGATGGACGCTTTTTTCTATTAATGTGGAATACCACTTTTTTCACAAAAACCGTAATAATGAACAATTGAATAAATGTGACAGAAGTCGTAAGTCATATATAGAAATATCGTGTTAAAATCAAGTATTGTTAGCTTGTAGAAAAAAAAGTTATCCCGGAAAAAGTAGGTGCCTCTATAAATTTGGGATACACTGTACAATATAAGTTTCATGTTAATATTTTGACGTTAACGTCAACAATCACAGCAGAGTATTTTTTTCCAATTTAACATTCAAATAGTCCATAATCATTTAACAGTAGAGTAGTTTTTTCCATTTTATCTTTCAAATAGTAGAAAATCGTTTAACAGCAGAGTTGTTTTTTCATGTTAATATTTAAACAGTATAGAATCGTTAAACAGTAGAGTATTTTTCCCATTTTAACATTCACTACAATACAGAATCGTATGCAATAGAACACGCAAAAAGAGTAGAATGTTGGAATGGAGTTTTTTGTTGTAAAGGTAAATGTGCGTGCTCAAAATGTGCTCCCAATCTTATTTTTATCCCTTGAGTGTGATCAAATTTAGATCACTGGGCTTACTGCCTAGTCTAAATTAATAGTTATATATTTTTATATTTTTTCAGAGAAGAAATTTTAGTTGGTTTTTTGAGATGCGCCACGCCTACTCATTTTATTTTGATGACCTTTCCAGAAAAAATGTATGTGCTTATCTGATTTTCTGTTCAGCGCTATTGTGGGGCAAAATTATGTCCATAAAGAACAATGCCTATTTTTTGAACCAGATAATTCAAATTTTGAAAATTTCTGATAATATCTTTATTTATTAACCAAATGCTCTATAAAAACTTCATTTTTTGTATATACCGTTGTAAGGAGAAATGACACTGTGTCACCCCGCCAAATATTTCACTATCATAGTATTAATTAGGATACAATGGAAACAAAAACCTGGTTCTGATTCTTTCAACCACTGTAATTCTGTCAGGAATAAAGAGAAGAAAACTATCAAAATAAAACAGATACTTTAAATAAGTACGACTACATTTGTAGCCCTTACTGAATATATTCTTCTCAAAAATCATAATTTTACTCAGTTTCTTAAATCGATGAACACAGTCCACAAAAATGGAGCCCTATTGCATCATTAATATCAGAAGTAGATTTCTTCTTCCAACTGGTAATTTTTGCTGAATAAGCTCACGTCAATTCGCAACGAAACGTTAAATCATAAATTTTGGCATTTTGTTTTGTCTTTCTTAATTTAATTTATTTTTTTTCTCATATATTTTATTTATTTAAGTATATTATTGTTTCTTTATTATTGCTATTATTGTATTGTTATCTACTTTTGAGTTATGGTGTATTGTTGGTAGCAAATATAAACATTTCAATCAAAATGGTAACACTTTCGTCATTTGCTTCTTGTCAGGAAACAATAGCCGCATTATTATATTATTTATTTCTCTGAGCTTCGGATAAATATATGCAAGCATATATAATAGTAGTTGTTTTATTGCCAACTGAAAAGCTGAAACAAGTTTTGATGTGTGTTTTGAGATTTTTTCAAGAATATTTAAATACAGGTGTTTTTTGAACTGATTTATTGTGACATATTTATGTGTAGAATATTGAATTATGATTTTTTTAAAGTTTAATGAGCGGATGTAGGAAGAGGTTGGTTTTTTATTTTTATTTATTTGTGGAAAGGGCTTGGCTTGACTTGGGCATGAAATATTCATAAAAAAAATTTGATTTTTTTTTTCTTTTCAGCAGAAGCTATAAAGTGTGTACTAACAAAAACCATGCAAATAAATGCGTAAATGAGGAAATCTAGATATTTAGATTTCCGTGTTTTTCTTAAAAATATTTTTTAAACATACGTACAATATGCACACAATAAAATATTATTTAAGTTTGATATATACTTTTTAGTTCCAGCTACAGTTTTTCAATATTATATTAAGATACCATAATCAGATATTTTTAACTTGAGGTTATGTATATTATAAAAATTATGTACAAATATCCATTGAAATGCATTATTTCAGGGTTTCATAACTTTCTAGCTTCATTCGTTTAACTTTAGAAATAAACTATGAGCTTGATTAAAGATAAATATAAATTTTGAATCACTCAATACTTAAACTTATGTCAACTTTAATTACTTAATTAAATACACATTTTTTATATTTTTAATATAAGCATTTAAATGCATTCAATATTTGGTATGTCGGTAAACAAAAGACTCAAGCAACGAACTTGACTCTAAAATGTTTGTAAATCAAAATTGGTTTAATTTTATTTTGTTATAATTTTTGTTATAAATTAAAAATGAACTAGATAATCTAGTGAATAAATTGTTATTTGAATTAAATTTTTTCTTGAACTAATTATCTTTAAATTAAATAGAGTCGCTTACTATGTTCTAAGACAAATTTTATTGATGGTAAGAAGAAGGAGGAAAAGAAATTTCTGAGGAGTATTCCACACTTTTTGCCTACCAAGATATTCATTAATTTTTTTCTCCTGTACATGATGATTTAGAGCTGCGGATCGATTTGTTCTTACCACATATTCCTTAGCGCAAGAGGGTATGTGTACTGCTTACGTAGAAAGTCGCCTTGTATGCAACCCTGCAACCACCAACGCTTATGTTGTTCGTATGTTACTGGTGGCGTCTCATCCCCGATGCATTTTTATTATTCCTGAATATTCTAAAGGAGCAACAGCGACAATCATCAATCTGTCAAGCCGATCATGGCTTTTCCATCCCACATAATAATAACATAATAACTTGAAACCAGTGGCGGTACGTCCATATAAGCCCAAAAGCCGGGCTTGTCTAAGAATTGTTAACTGAAAATTTGTACAATATGTACTTACAAAATTACTACTTTTGTTTTAACTGAAAGAATAATTTTCTTTTAAAAATTTGTATTTGTATTACGCTGTTTTTCAATAGCTCGTATATGTACTAATAAAATAATTAAATTAAAATAAAAATTAAATGTGGATTATATAAAATACACACGAGCATTCATGCTATCGCAGTTCATCAAGTTGGCTTTTACGAGGCTTTTAAAATTTGAAAATGTATGTTTTCATAACATGCTATCTCGCTTATTCTTATAGGAAGTTCAATAGCTTTTTTAGTATGTGCGGTTCCATAAAAAGTAGCAGCATACCAATTTTCTACTATTATGTAGAACTTAAAAGCTGGCTTTCAGTTTTTGTTTGGTATTTGGAAAGTATTTACTCCACTTTCTTTTACTCCTATTTTTTTGCGCCATTAGTTTTTAGCAGAGTTTCGAACCGGTTAAATTTGGGTTCGTATTCAGGTTCAGGTTCAAGCAAAAAATGACAGTGTGTTCCGGTTCAGGTTCAAATAAAAATGAAACAAAACAAGGTTTTTCAAATAATAATCAAATAATTCATTTAGTTACTTTGCAATTTGGATTTTTTTATTCCGTTGACATTTTCTTATATTTGATAATTTGCAGTTTTATTAATTAAGGTTTATATTAAGAGAAATTATTGTTAAGTTTAAAAAATAGTATATCACTCAACGATTTGTTTTTAAAATGATACCTTTGCGGAGCCTATATCAATTAAAGTTCAAAAATGCCCTTTCTACGTTCACCTCCTGAATTTATATGCTCATTTTGTATTTTTAATGTCAATATTTTAGCACGTCTAAAAACGTTGGTAAAGTCCAAACAGAGCTCCCATATTCCTTCTTCAATGCTTCAATCGGGATCTAGAGCATTCCATCCTTATTGTCAATTTTAGCCTTTTTGGTTTGATAAAAAAATGCACTGGGCTTGCCTCATCAGTAAATGCTAGGCACGCCACTGCTTGAAACCACAAATTTACATTTACCAAACGAAATATATATACATTAACGCTTAAAATAATGAATAGGAAAACAATACAAAAAAGTGCATATACATTTATAAAATGTAATTAACAAACTAAAGTTCAAATTAGAATATTTTTAAATTGCCCTTAATTGAAAAGTGTTTTTAATATCAATTGGAACCCCCTGGCTAACCCTATCTCACCCTAACTGACATTTTCTTAGATTCAACTGTTTTATTGGGGTTACAGGGTACCAAACCTGTTTATTTGATTGAAAGATCATAAAAATTTTGCACGATACACAAATTCTCAGAACTCAAAGTTTTACGTTTTGTTCAAAATTGTGATCCAACTTTGTTTTGCGTCATTGAAATAATAAAATGCGCACATACCAAAGGCTATTGCAAGTATACATATGTACATGATTAATAACTTATTCGAATGCTACTGTGATCTATTAGTGCCTTCAAGACACTAATTAGCAGAAAACAAAAAAAAAATATTTTCGTGCCTAAAATTAACACAGATAATTTCGACCCTAAGGGTACCAAATTCTGTAACCTCAATAAAACAGCTAAATTTAGAAAACACCGCATGCACTTTTTACTTCTCTCGAGCTAATGTGCAAATATAGCAAAACAATCAACACACCGTTTTGCATCACTTTGTATAAATGTAAATTTAACTTAAGTGTGCTTTCTTTCTGGCCGTTTCTTAAAACCTCAAAGCGCTAACTACAGCCTAAGCAAAAATGTATACATCAAATTATTCATACTGAGACTCTTATAAAAGATTTAAGGGCTTGGCATCACATTTACAAAAAAGAAAAAAAAAACGCGAAAAGAAGTCACGTTTCCGCTCTCAAAATATGTACAAAATAGTAAAATAATTTATCATATTTGTTTTTCTTTTGATTAAATAAATTTATTAAATGATAACCTTTTAAAATCATTATGTCTTTAACGCTGTATAGTTAATAAATATTTAAATTAATATTAATTACTTGAAATATTTTAATAATTTGTTGTTTTTATTTTCTTGGTATAACGACAATTTCATTTTCAAATGAAACTTCACCTCGTTTTTAATATCACGAAAAATCCAACAAGGTTTTCAATTGTCCTCAAAATGACAAGCAATAAAATTAAATCACAAATCTTTTGTTTATATTTTTTTTTTCATCTACTTTGTTATAACTAAATTCTAAAAAATTTAAATATTCCAAAAAATATAAAAAATTTAAAACAAGAAGAAGTTAAATTTAGTTTAAACAAAATGAAATTGAAAATGAATTTAAATGTGATTTTTTAATTATTTGATTTAAGTTTTCAACGCTTATGAAATCTATAAGTATCAAACAGTTACAAATAACTGCCTACATTTAACCAAATTTATTAAAAATGTTGAACTCAATTAGTGACACATAAATAATGAATTTATTAAACAAATTATACGCTCAACTCGCTCACGTTTAATGAAACGCGTTCAAAACTTTTCGTTTTTTTTTTTCATTCTTCTGCAAAATTTGTGTTAATTTTTATGATAATTTCATTCGTTTTTAATATTTAGAATTTAAAGACGGAATTTTCTTTTGAAATATGCAATTCCGGTGCGGAAGCTACAATTTATTTGTTTTAAGTAGAAATATTGCGAAAATGGAGATATTAAAAATTAATTAAATATTAATACTAACTTCAGTTTAATTATTTTTCATTCAATTTAATATTTTTAAGTTAAACTAATAAATATTTGCTTTTTATTGATAGAAAATCATAATAATTAATCAGGGTAATTTCATTTCATAATTAAAAATGATGAGTGATTTGAACATGTGCCAATCACACACACATAATCAGACACACACACACTTTACACATCAAAATAAATATACGGAAATTCTTATTCGATATTTTCAGACTTTCTAGCTTCCGGGCAATCATTAATATGCAATTAGATATACTTATCGCTCATTTACTAAAAGACTGTCATAACTAAAAAAAACATGATTCTGCAGAAAACGCGTTTAAAGTTTTCAATTGACTCTCACTTTGCAGAAAAAAGAAGAAATCTTACAATTCTCACACGCAGAGTATACAAGATATGAAATTTTTACACAATATTAAGCGAGACATAATGAATAATTCTGCAACATTAACTAAAAAAATCGTGTTTTTTGACTTATGACAGTCTTTTAGTAAATGAGCGATATGTTAAATATTAAAAAACTGCTTTTAATACCCAAATATTCAATAATAATTGTAATACTAAAATATCAACGCAAAAATTTATTTACAAACATAAGTGCATAATAAAATAAAAATTAATTATAATTATAAAGTAGCAATGAGTAGCGTTAAGTATCCACTAAATAAATGTTCTATAAAAAGTATCTCTACCTGTCTTTTTCGTATTGCAAACGTAATGAAGTGGTAAGCTTGAAAAAATTTAAGGTGAGCTAAGCCGACAGGTGCATACGCTGCAGCGGGAGTACTTCATACTCGGTTTAACTTCACTGAACTCAGTTTCGATTTGGTAAATACGGTTCTTGAACCACTTTAAAGTTAGAGTGAAATCGTTTTACAGTTTCTTGTAAAATTTTTAGTATATGCTGCCAGAGAAATTTTACCTGAAATGTTCTTGAATGAAGAGGATATTAGCAGCATTTTTTGGCATTCTTGATAATCTAAATAGCAATAGGTAAAGGGGCAAGAGGATGCATAAAGGAATGAAGAGATAATGGGACAGAGGAGAAAAGATGTTGAAGAAGAGGGAAAAAGACAGAGGTTGACAGAAATAGGGATTGAAGAGAGAAGAAAGTCAAGAGAGACCGAAATTAAAAAAGAGGGACTGGGAAGAAAGGACGAAAAAAATGGAGAGAAGGGGGAATAGAGACGGAAGGGATGAATCTTGAGAAAGGTACAGGTGAGAAAAGGGATATGGAAAAATAGGAGAGAGTTGGAAATAAAAAGTAGATGATGAGGAGGGACTGTAGACAAAGACGGATGAAGAGAGATAAAAATAAAGGGATGAAGAGAGAGGGATGTAAAAAGAAAAGGGAACGGGTAGAAATCCTGGAATGAAAACCGGAGGATACAGAAAAAAGGAGAAGGAGAGAAGAGTTTTGGTGTTAAGAGCCCACCAATACATTTGTATGTTTACAAGAGTTAAACACTTTCTCTCTTTATTCAAACAAAAAAGGATGATGTCTAATATTGTTGTTATGATGAATAATGCAAATCGTATAACTTAGTTTTTTTTTTCAATTTTTTGTTTGGGCTTGAAAGGGTTAATCTTATGATAGCTTACTGATATCACCAATGACAGACGTAAGTAAAACAAAAGAAAGCTGCACAGCAGGACAAAAAATAGAGCACATATCGCTCATTTACCAAAAGACTGTCATAACTCAAAAAACACGATTTTGCAGAAAACGCCTTTAAAGTTTTAAATTGACTCCCACTTTGCAGAAAAAAGAAGAAATCTTATAATTCTCACTCGCAGAGTATACAAGATATTAATATGAAATTTTTACACAATATGAAGCGTGATATAATGCATAATTCTGCCTCATTAACTCAAAAATCGTGATTTTGGACTTATGACAGTCTTTTAGTAAATGAGTGATATGATGACGCTGGAAGAGCCGACGTCTCTCTCTCTGTATTGTATGTGGGCGATCCCCCAACATCGGCTTCTTCAGTTTCTGCTCATGTTCTCTAAAGGAAAGTACAGGGCGAGGGATGTAATTTAAAATACTAGAGGAGAGAGAACACTTCCTATTCTCTTTGGAAGCTAGCGACTTAAGGCGGATTCACCTATCGAGTCCCTCACTCTCTTTTCGTTTGTTTTATATCATAAAGCCCATATTTTTTGGAATTATGATAATCGTGCAGCAAACAAACGATGTCTCTTCGGATATAAGACAGAAGCTCTGAAGTTTTTGCATTCCGAATATTCAGTTCTTCAATACTAAAAAATATTCTCATTTTCAGAATAATGAAGAAGTTTCGAGGGGAGCTGAATCTTATTACTTTACAATGTACTATGTAAAGTAATAAGATTCAGCTTGAATCGTGATACTAAAATTGTTTTAGTTGTTATTCCGAAATTTTCTGATGATTTAAAATGTACAGGAAAGTTGCCTGATTTTACCTACAAGAGATTATGCTTGGATGCGAAACTGTTTCTCTCCAAATGAAGGGCAAAACGTACAATAATTCCAATTTCCAATCAAGCTACAGAGCTCAATTTTATTGACTAGAAACCATAAAAAAGGCAGAAAAATTTTTTTAAATAATTTGTGCAATAATTTTTCGAATTTTTTATTAATTTTATAAATATCAGGGAGGAACTTGAAGGCTTTTGAAGTTCATTAATCAGCGAAGAGGAACTTGCTTGATCTTTGGTCTTTGATCAGCTCTCGACACTTCAAGGGGAACATAGGTTGCTTAAAATGGTTTAATTTTTGTTCGAAAAATCAGGAAAGATCTGAAAAAGTCACTTGAAAGGCCTCAAATCATTGGAAAATCCTCCGATTTCAAATTTTATAGCATGCATTAAAATAGCCACACTTATTTTATACATATTAGTTATGCGTATACGTTAATACCACACAGCTTAAATGCAGGGTATGTATGTATAACCAGTTAATATTATTTATTATTGTTATTGCTATTAAAAGAATGTTAAGCTTAACGAATTGACGGAAGAATATATTTCAAATTGAAACGCAGTTTAAATTATTAAGAAAAAAAACACATTATTTATTTCTAATAACATTAAAATGCTTTACGGTTTAAATTAACTACAAAGAAACCCGTAAATCTAACAAAATAAATCATTTTCTTAAAGAAGAAGAATTCAGAATTCAAATACAAATATGTATTTATTAAGCATATAAAACAATCAAACATGACAACAATTTTTGTATGGTAGATAAATTTTAAAATAGAGTAAGCTAAACACAAAAAAAAAAAAACAATAACAACTTTGAGTATAAAGAATGCCCAATAATACATACAAAATTTTGTTAACAAGTTTTAATTAATTATGTCTGAGAACAACAAAACAACGACGACGACGTCGAAAACGTTGAAACTGATGACTTCTGCTTTTGAAGTGAACGAAAGTGAAAGGTGATTTGACAACTTTGTTGTTGGTATGAATGTGTGTGTGTGTGTGTGATTGTTTTTGTTTTGTTAAGGTTAAAAAGGTCAATTGATTTTTAAATACCTTAAAAATTTTAGAAGTGTTCTCATGTTTGAATTTAAATTAGATTTGATATGCATGCTTGAGAAGAAATAGCTCACTAATGGAGGTGGAATTTTTGTGTGGGCTTTAAATCTGTCTGTTTATTTGTAAATTTGTGGCGTTTGAATGGAAATTATAATTAATTTTGAAATAGAAGCTCAGAAGAGTTTTATTTTGGAATAATATGATATTTTAAAATCACTCGGAATACAATTTTGTAGCATATTGATGTCTAATTAGCAGCATATTCTTAGCCAAAATTTAAATCAAAACTGCTTGAAGCCGATACTTTACACTTGCATAGAATCTTAGTCTTAGGTTTTAGATGTTTCAGGTGTTCGAATGCATGCCCCAAATCACAACATTTTCATACAAATGCCAGCTAGACTCATGTGTGACGAATATGATTTATAGAGTAAACTTACTTACTTACTTAGTTGGCTCTACAACCGATGATCGGTTTTGGCCGCCTCTATAAAGCCTCGCCTGTCGCTTCTGCAATGCGCGCGGCGGAGCCAATTAGTAAGGCCAAGTGCTGTCAGGTCCACCTGTACTTGGTCTTTCCTACGAAGATCAAGTTTTACTCTTCTGCGCGTTCAACCTCCGTGGCTCGAATAAAATACCCCTCTAGTCGGAACACTTTCATCCATTCGCTCAACATGACCCAGCCAGCGAAGCCGCTGGATTTTTATGCGCTTGACTACGTCAATGTCGGCGTACAGCTCATACAGGTTATGGTTCCATCTTATACGATACACGTCGTCTACGCACACTGGACCATAGATCTTGCGGAGTATCTTCCTTTAGAACGCTCCCAGCAGCCTC
Source organism: Toxonevra muliebris (assembly GCA_963691655.1). Classification (NCBI taxonomy): domain Eukaryota; kingdom Metazoa; phylum Arthropoda; class Insecta; order Diptera; family Pallopteridae; genus Toxonevra; species Toxonevra muliebris. The sequence continues at coordinate 21,967,759 of OY829326.1, forward strand.
TCCACGCCACACTGCAGCGCCATACATTAGGACGGGAAGGACGAGGGCGTAATTTTCGAGCGTCGAGAGAGGACTCTGCTTCTCAATTGCCTACTGAGCCCGCAGTAACACCTGTTGGTAAGAGTTATTCTTCCCTTGACCTCAAGGCTAACATTATTGTTGGTGTTGATGTTGGATCCAAGATAAACGAAATCCTTGACGATTTCGAATTTGTAATTGTCAACAGTGACATTTTGTCCAAGAACCCGTGACTCCTTGTTTGTTCACACAAGGTATTTCGTTTTGTCCTCGTTCACCACTAGACCCACTCGACGAGACTCCCTTTCTAAGTAGGAGAATGCTGCACTGACTGCTCGTACGTTGATGCCAGTGATGTACATATCATCAGCGTATGCTAGCAGCATGACACTCTTGTAAAAAATAGTGCCAGAGATGTCGATGTTCGAAGCTCGAATTATTTTTTCCAGCATTAGATTAAAGAAGTTGCAAGATAGAGAATCACCTTGCCTGAAACCTCTTTTGGTATCAAATGGCGCGTAGAGGTCAGTCCCAATTTTCACTGCAATTTTTGCAAAGACGAATGAGCTTTGCAGGAATACCAAAACCAGATATTGCGGCGTATAGGTGATAACCTTAATCGTGCTGTCAAAGGCAGCTTTATAATCGACGAATAGATGGTGTGTGTCAATTTGTTTTTCTCGGGTCTTTTCCGGGATTCGGCGTAGTGTGAATATCTGGTCGATTGTGGATTTACCAGGCCTGAAGCAACACTGATAAGGTCCAATCAGTTTGGAGTAAAACATCCTCATAATTATCCCTGTATTGGGTTTTTTGTATAGATATGTATATGAATCGATAGCTGATAAAAATTTTAAAAATTAGAAATATGCTTAAATTAAAATTTAAATCGAAAAAGGTCAGACTCATGTGTGCTACCGAGGGTTAAGCGATCAAGCAATGAACGATTTGAAAAACAATGCCTCTCGACTCAAAGATAACAGAACAAGAACCGTGTTTTGGTTTCAATACTTAAATAAAATAAATATGATCTTATGTTATGTCTTGAAATATTGATTAGATATATTTTTAAAGTTTTTTCTTATATTTTTGTTATGCCGAGGTTAATCATGGACTCTTGGGATTGAAACTTTAATCCCGAAAATCCCAAAATCACCAAAAGCCGATCGCGAACGTTACTCCCGAATAAAAAGACTTTTAAAAGGAAAGATCCGCCAATGTTTTTAATATATTTTTATTAGAAACCGCTTGGAGAGTTCTAAATTTGAAAACTTTACATTTCTGATAACAAAACAACAGCGAAAGATCAAATCTTCGTTTAGAATTTATTCTCTTAACGAAACTTTAAGCGTTTCGAAATGAAATCAAAATCAAACATATTTCAGCAAAACTCCAAATATAATTATTGAAATTCGAGTAATTTCATTCTGAACAAAAATTTTTAGTTATACACTATTTTTTAGAGTTGAATATTTTGAATAAACTTGGTCAAGTTTTTCATTTCGAGTGGATTAACCCTTTCGTTGTTTTTGGCTAATATATTGTACAAAAATTTCACTACTTCTCATTTCAAACCTATCGGGAATTTTAAAAATAAAAAATTATTTTTTAAATCAAGCATGTTTTTTCTCTTTATAATTTAAGTTTTAGCAAAAACGGGAGTACAGTTTTTTTTTTATTTGATTTTGAGAAACAGTCCAAATTACATTTGTGTGAATTTACGAAGTGAAGGTACAAAGATTAAAATTTTGAGCAAGCACATAAACTTTTTTTATAATTATAATAGTTTAAAACGAAAGCTAAAACTCCATAATCATAATACAAAATTAATAACTTTAAAAAAAGTTGTTAAAAAAAATTGTTTTACATGCTTAAAAAAATTGTACATTATAGTGTACAAATTCACGCAACTCTGATTTACAACATAATGTATAATAAATAATTTGGTTACTATTGTGTACAAAAGACATGAAAGGTTGATGATTTTTGAATTATTTTCTGCGGGTATTAAAAAAATTGTGATGATTGTTGATTTGTTTTTTGTTCAACAAACGAAAAAATAACAAGGTTCTGAAAGTGGACGCTGATAAAACTAGAGAAAAAAAATTATACGGGTCTCGGCGTTTTAAAAGTATACGTCTAATTTTTTTTTTTTATGTGGGCCTAAAATTTGCCCATTTCTAACAGATTAAGTATAATAAACCAGAAGATAACTTGTTAGTTTTGCATCAGAGCTTGTTTGATTGTTCAGCAACTTATAGTAGAATTTTTCGTAGAATATTTTCTTCCTACATATTAACCCTTTGGCACTCACCATTATGGGTCTTTTTTGCCATTTCCGAAAAAAGTTTTCTTTTTGACATTTTACGAGGGTCGATAGAGGGTTAATATGTTGAAGAAATATGCTGCCCATCAAATTTTACTATAGGTCACTGAACAACAAAAATCTGTGTATTTGACTTTAGTAAAAATAAACCCAAATTCCAAAAATGTTTCAGATTTTCACGTTTTATACTTACTTACACATTTGTTCAGTGTTTTTAAAAGTATTTTCTAAACTAAAAGTTTATTTTGCATTGCAAAATAAACCTTAGTTGTTTTTTCCACAAATTTTTCTCGAATTTTTACTCCTTTCATGCATTTTGGTCATTATAATGTACAAAATTCCAAAAGCTCTACCCCCTTTCCCAAAAACTTATTTTATCATTTTTTGGTCTTTATTCTTAACAACTCCGAATCTACGAATATAATGCAAGAAAAAATTTGTTTACCCCCCAATAAAAAAGTTAAGAAGAAGAAGAAAGGGTTAATCCGATCGAATTATTTTAAGAACAATTTAGAACCAAACGTTTTTCAGTTTGTTTCATCTTCCTGATTGAATATTTTTGATCTGTATTATGAAAATTCTCACGACACCAGCTGATGACAAAGTGTTAATATTATTATGAATTGGCCCTTGAGTTGGTCGTAAAAAACAAAAAATTAATATTTATAATACTTGAAAGATTTCACCGATTTATTAAAAACAAAAGTTTTAAAATTTGTAATACTTTAATTTTTTGCTTTTGTTAAAACTTATGTAAAACATAAGCGAAGGAAAAAAACAAAACATGAAAAATGCTAATCACGATTAAATGTGCACTAACTTGTAGCCCTATCTTATATTTAGAAGCTAAAGGGTTCAGACAAAAGAAAAAAGAGACTTCAAAACAAAATTATGTTACAAGTCAGCAATCAGCCCCTTAGCAAAATTATAACTGGCAGACTGAAGTTCGAATCAAAATATTCAATTCAAAATGCTTGTTAAATAGTTTTAGGTTTTCGGTTTAGGTTTATGTTTTTATTTTAAACTCAACACATTGTAACTTACTTATGTACATAGTTAACAACGATTAGAAGAGATATTTCTTGTATTGACGATTCTGATGACTTCATAAAAATTTACAATGAAACGCATACGCATAAATACTTATTATATATATTAGATATGTATGCGGTAGCCAATTGTTGATGGCCTTAAACGCGCATCCGATAAAAGTATTTATATATGTACATATGCATTAATTATGATTAACAATAACAAAATTTGAATGTTTTTTTCGTGCAGCAAGAAGCTGCAAGCGCAGAGGTAGATAAGTATAGGGGAAAGAGTTCAATTAAATAAATTCAGTTAATATTCATACATACATACAATCATTTCTAATAGTTACTTAGTATTTTGTAGAATTCTGTATTTGAGATACTTCAATTGTAATGAGAAGATGATATTTTGTATTGTATACACTTATGAGAAAAATCATTTTCAAGGTTTATTTCGTAGAGAGCACTATACATATGTATGTATGTATTAGATTTGGTATGTTATATATTTTTCGAATAAATGAAGTTGAATTTTTGAAATTTTTGCTTTATTAAAACTTGATTAAAATATGTATTAATTTTGTTGTTTTGCTTTTGTTGTTGTTAAAAGGAATTCTTCTTCAAATTTGTTATGGACGTAATTACGTACTTGTATATAAATTTATATACCCATATTTAAACATGTATGTGTATACTTGAAAAACCCACAATCATAGCTATTTGTATGCATGATCTTCTTTACCCACGGAATGTTATTTATTTACAATTAATAACTAAATTGAATTGATGAAAACGCGATTTGATTTGATTTGTTTGCCTATATATTTCCTATTAAACACTCAATTACAACAACAATAACTATAAAATTTTTGTAGTTATACATAGTAACAGCCACGCTTCAACTAAATATTAACATTTATACTTATATGCAGAAGTTGTATGTGTAGAGCAGTGTTAGCCATTTCATAGGCACGCGCGCACAATTTATTTCTCAGTTTTTTACATGCGCATCTATTGCCATGTAAACAAAATTTTGCTCGCGTGTCTACGGCAAGGTTAAGACTGGAGTAAAGCAAAATTGTGTTGGTCGTGCTGTTGTACATTTGATATGTGCTTACGCAGCATTTTTTATCTTGGTTTTTAAGTTTTCTATATCAATTTTGGGCCATTGAAATCGAAAATTAAGTTGGAAATCTAAAAAACTAAAATTGAGTCCCTTCTGCACTCGTCACACGATGTGATATCATACTTTACCTATTGTTGTTCACTTCATTATACAAGTTTTCGTTTTTATATTCAAAAAAGGGCACAGTCCTTGTGTTTTTTTTTTTAATTTTTCATATTCTATTTTAAAATTCTAATTATAAAAGAATAAACTATGAACTAAAATAAATTATACAATACAAAATTAAATATATAAAAACAATTTTTAATATATTCCACTAACTCCAATGATATGTTAGTATATTCCACAACCACTTTTGATATCTAAATTGAGTGTTGCATACTTTTGGGCTTATTTGGTCTTATTTTTAAGATTAAAAATCCACTTATCTTTATCAGTTGGGATGCAATTCACTACCCTTCACGTGACGGTATGAAAGTCTAACATAATCACCATACAAAATAAGAAAGTGCAGTGTATTCTTAGGGAACTATTTTAAATATTAAAAACTCGCCTATCCTAATCAGTTTATTCTAATAATAAGACAGCATACTTTTGTGGTGCAATTCACCTCCCTTTACTTGGCGGTATCAAAGATTAACATAACCACCACTATATTTACACACAAAATAATAAAAATGCGGTATATTTTCAGGGTCCTACTTTTAATATTAAAAATTCACCTTTCTGAATCTGTTTATACTAATAATAATACAACATACTGTCGGGGTGCGATTCACCTAGCGGTACGAATGCTTAATATAACCGACACTACATTTACAGACAAAATAATAAATGTGCGGTATACTTTTAGGCGGTAAGAAAGTTTAACAATCGCCACTACTTTTCTCTATTGACTTATAAACTGACACATAATATGAAATCTCACACGACACCGACGTGACATTTGATTGTTCTTCCATTCCTAGAACGTTGTTTAGTTTTTCTACAACTCGAATAAAAGAACTGAATTTTACGGTGGAATCCCTGATATCAGAAGAAATGTTTGTGTGATAATACTGTTATTGTTTTGGCTACGTACGTTCGGTAGTTCATTTTTCTCAATAAAAATGTAGGTATCAAGTATATCTATTTTTAAATTGTGTGAAAATCGACTTCTTTGCTCTATTTCTGCTGTTGACATTTTTGAATTTTTTATACATAAATGTGAGAATTACTGCAAAATATTTTCTTCGAAGTAAAATTTAAAATTCGTGTGAAGAAAACAACTTAAAAATAAAAGAAGTTTTTTCGCTAATGGATTCTCAGAATAACGCACATTAATATTGTATGATACATAAACAAATATAACTGATGTTAAAAGAATGTTGTCTAATTCAACTTCTGCTTAGTTCCTATTTTCAATCAAAATCAAAGTCTTTACAAATTTTAATTAAAATAAAAAAGAACCACAAAAATCAGTAAAACATATTTTCGATTTTGTGTTATTATTATTTAAAATATTAAGTTATTTAAAACAAGATGCTCTCAAGATATATGGATATATTTAAGAATAAAGTACTAAAGCACAAAATAAACTATGAAAATAATTAACAATGACGCGCCAAAATTTTAGAATAAAGAAACACACTTCACTACTAATGCCATAAAAACATAAGAATCACTTGAAATTGAAAATATGTTAATATCGGGGATATCAATATACAACCTGTAATACTTTAAGAACATTATTAAAATAATAGTAATAATAAAATAAATCAAATAATAATAAAAAAACAAACAAACAAATGAGGATAACCACCAAATCTCATAAAAACAAAAGTCAATTAATGCAAAGAACAAAGTTGAGCTTGAACTTGAAATTTCTCAAGTAAAATAACTTATGCAAATTAAATAAAAGAGCAAGAAAATAAATGAAATATTAAAAAAACAATGAAGAAAGCCACGCGTCGTCGTGTCCGTCGTTGCTTTAGCGACAATAGCGAAAGCAGCATTTTGAAATTATAACAAATAGCAGCGAAAAGAGCGAATACTTTATAAATCTATCTACAAACACTTAACTATCTACCTACAACAAATACTCGAATTTGTGGTGCTGAGAGCAACAGAAACAGCGACAGCTGCTAACAGCAAAAGAAACGGCAGCGTTGACAGCAACTGTTGTTTTTGTTTGCCTTTTGTTTGTTGTTACTTACTTATTGTTGTTCAAACGATGTTGTTTGTCTTATTGCCAGTTTTGTGGATAAATATTGAATGAGTTATCTACATTATAATGCTGAGAATGTAAATATAGTATATCAAATGTAGAATGTAGAAATGTATTTATATTTCATGTGTTAACTTCCGAATATACCTTTTGATGTGTCAACATCTTTACTCGGGGCTGAAGGAAAATTTATAGCGGAGTGTATTGATAGAAATTCAAATCAAATGTCACGTCGGTGTCGTGTGAGGTTTCATAGTATGTGAGAAGTTATAAGTGTGTGTATAAATAAATAAATAAATGTTTTGTTAAACTTTCATACAGCCAGATGAAGGGTGGAGAATCTCACCCTGAAAGTATGCCGTCCTGTTATAAGAATAAACTGATTAAGATAGGTGAATTTTTAAAACTAGGACTCTAAGAGTATACCGTGCATTTATGATTTTGTCCGTAAATATAATGATGGTTATGTTAAGCTTTTGTACCGGTAGGTGGAGGTTGGTGAATCGCACCCTGAAAGTATGCTGTCTTATTATTAGTATAAACAGATCAAGAAAGATTAATTTTTAATATTAAAAATAAGACTCTGAAAGTATACCGCACTTTCATTATTTTGTATCTAAATATTGTAGTGGTTATGCTAAACTTTCTTACCGCCTGGTGAAGAGTGGTGAATTGCACCCCGAAAGTACACTGTCGTGTTATTAGAATAAACTGATTGGGATAGATGAATTTTTAATATTAAAATTAAGACGACCCTAAAAGTATAAAGCATATTTATAAATTTGTCTGTAAGTATAGTGCCGGTTATGTTAAGCATTCGTATTGCTAGGTGAAGGGTGGTGAGTTGCATCCCCAAAGTATGCTGTCTTGTTATTAGAATAAACTGATTAAGATAGGAGAATTTTTAATATTAAAAATAGGGCACAACAAGCCCATAAGTATACAATACATAATTTATGTAGAAAAACAGGTTGTGGAATATACTTATGTATCAATGGAATTAGTGGAATATGTATATCAAAAATTATTTTTTTGTATTATATTTTTTATTTTATAGTTTATTTTACTGTATAGTTTTTCTTTTCTTATTAGAATCGTAGAACAATATCAACATAAGGTGATGTAGGCGTGCAAAAAGCGAAGAAAGTGCATTGAAAAGATGAAATGAAAAATTTAAAAAACCCATGGTTGCATTTTTTGCAATATAAAAACGAAAACTTTTATAATGAAGTAAACAACAATACTATAAGTATGTTATCACATCATGTGACGAGTGCAGAAGGGACTCATTTTAGTTTTTTTTTTTTAATTTTCGATTTCTCAAATTAAACCCGATTTATGGCGGATCTATTAAATTTTTTATTAGGCCAAAAGCTTAAGATTTGTTTATGTGAAACTGTGTTGTTAAAAAGTTGTACGTTCACATTATTAAAAAAATCGTAAGTTACAGAGATTTTGTCACTATTTTTAGTATTTTAATCATTGGTTATTCAAAATTTATACTTTTTGAGTCTTGTTCTTTTTGCGTTTAATTCAAATAGAAACTGGAAATCTCCTGCCAGATTTCATTAAAATACTGGCACAACAGTTCGTCGGCTGAAAATTGATTTGGCGTATATGTATAAGTATTCGTATGCCTATACGCCAAATCAATCCTCAGGCGATGAGTTTTCTCCGCGTTTGCCTTTTTTCTTCATGCGAAGCCCACCCAACTAAAGAAATTAGATATTATACGGTCCGCTGCGTTTTACATAATCGGTCTACTGGAAGCAAGCCGAATGAAGAGTATTTACACCCTTGAAAAATTAACAATTAATTCATCACATTGTTATTGAGGGCGTATGAGCAATATACAATTAAAACTATGAGAACAGGACTTTAACTTTATTGCTTCATAACTAAATTACTCCATATATTAATGTAGATTATACCACACAACACTGTCTACATTTTATAATGCTTGAATACAATACATGCACTATATAGTTTAGTTTGATGTTTGTGTGTGTGGTCATCAATGCGAAAAGACAATGCGTCATTTAGTTTTTTGTGTATCTTTGGTGACGACACAAAGTGATTGGTGCCTATCTCGAATAGAGTCTGCATACTTAGATGCTTCTTTCATTTGTTTTATCGACTACTATTGCCACCTCAACTGCTTCTACTTCTTCGTCCACTTCTTTCGTTTGTGCTTCTTGTAGACACATTTGTTGCTTGCGGTTTCCTCTCTTTCTATTTTTTTTTTTTGTTATAGTTGAATTGAATTTTAAATTTGAATTTTAAGTTTTGATTTGCTTGTTTTTTTTTTTGTTGTTTCGTCTGTTAGTTTTTTGTTTTTGTTTTTATTATTTTTTACTTTTTTTAAGTTTTTTGTTTTTGGCGGTCGCAAACCAACGTCCATTGGCACTTGGTCCACATATAAATATCAAAGTATCTTTGTGTCTCATCATCATTTGTGCTTTGAACTTCTTGAGTGTGTTTGCTCGTTTCTTCCTAAAAAAAAAAACTAATAAAACAAATAAAACAGTATTTTTGATTTCTACGAAATCATTAAATAAACTACTTCTTAATTAATTGTGAAAATACGAAAAATTAACACTTATTAAAAATGGTAGGTGGTCGTCCTGAAAGTGTTGAATGAAGTGCTATAAAAAATAGAAAAAAAGGATATAAACTATAATGATAATTATGTTCAAAAATTTTTTAATGTGAATTTAAGTGGGAATAGAAACTTTACACCGTTGTATAAAAATTAACTAAAACTTAGTGCAAATTGTGAAGAAATGATATAAATTAAATGATATTTTGATATATTTTGATATATGCAATGAATGTGAAATATTTAAAAAATTAATATGAAATGTTTTTGGTCTGTCGTTTGGATATATATTTACAGTGACATATCTTATGTGACTTTTAGTAAATTTTTGCTCGAAATCTAGTAGCTTTTAAATGAACATAGCCAATCATGGTTATTGATTACACTAAGCAGTAAATAGCCAATGCTTTTCAGTATCAAGGCTGTGCTTTCTAAAAATTTGTTGAAAATTTCTTGAAAATAATAAATTTTATATTAAATAACAAGGACTAAAATATTGGTCAACAAAACCGCATATGTATTAGTATTACTATGATTAGAAAGACTGATATTTCGAAGCAGAACTTTTGCTATACTTTTGCTATACTATTCTATACTATTTTTGGCGGCCAAAAGGCATTCATTCTTACCAGATGGACTCATCTTTGTCAGTGCAATATATCTCTTTCAATTGAACTGATTTTTATCATTAAGCCTAGAATTAGGTTTTACGTAAACTTTATTCTTTAAAAGGGGAATGATATTCCTAGTCAAAAATTGTCATTACTAGAAGAACTGAAAAAGAGAAATTGGAAATGATTGTCCCAGTCAAAAATTATCATTATCAGAAGAACTTAGCAAGAGAACAGAGAACTTATGTTTGCCAGTATAACTAGTAATAAATTATTTAATATTGATTTTTATCAGTTTGGCTGATATTGCTTGGGATTGTTACTTCTTTTCTAATGAAGCGATATTTACAAGGGGGAAAGATCTTCGCCACTAGGAGTGATCTTTACTTTGAAACTGACCTTAGTCAGAAGAAGTAAACTTCACTGCCAGACTAATTTATCAATAGAGTGTTCCTCTTAATCAGAGCAACAGATCTTAGCCAAGTAGACAGATGTATGGGGATTTCTGTTAAAGTACTCATCACTGTCAGTGAACTAATTTTTATTATGAAGGCTAACTTTTGATACACTGAACATTACAAGAGAGACTGATCTTTGGTCAGAGAATACATTTTTGGCAGGTAGACTGATAATTTTTAGTGGGAGTAACTTGTGGGGGTAACATTATGAAGAGAAAGCTGATATCGTGAGTGCGAGGTTGGGGAGGGTTTGACTTTACAAGTTCATTGCTCTTTGCCAGTGTAATTCATTTCTATGAAACGAATCGATTTTGATTTGAGTTGATCGTTTCAAGGAAAACTGGTCTCAACTCTGAAATAGATTTTTAGAAATGGTAGTGATCTTTATCCAGAGGAATTAATCTTTGCAAGTTTAATTCATTATTTTTAAAGAAATGGAGACTGGAATAAACATTACGAGAGGATCTGATCACTATCATGGAAACTGATATTTATTATAGGAAATTATATTATACACATAAAATTAGTCATTAAACTGGGGACGTTTACTACTGCTCTAATATTTAACACTGAGCTTGATAGCTTATTAAAAATTATCGGAAAAATGTTTCAAGGCCAATTTATCTGCATATTCATAGGTAGATCCTAAGGAGGATTGCATATAATGGTCCTCCCCTCCCTTCCCTCCCCCCCCCCCCCCGCCTCTTTCCCGATGAATATTTCAGATATTTGGATCGTTGGTCATGTTAATGGGAGAACAAAAATCACTCCGTCTTCGCTTCGGAAATCTCTGAATCTGCAGCAATCTTATGAATGAGCTTTGCAAAAGTTCAGGGGACTTACCTTATCGATATCTAGTTCAAGCCCGGTTATCTGCCTTTAATTAAAAAGTTTTTTATTTTAAATTGCATTGAAAAAATTGTCTGGGCAGATACATAAATATCTGTCATATATTTTATTTCCAATGTTTTTAAAATTTCCCACAGAAATTATTTTATATTTATTCTTTATTTTGTTATTTTTCTAGAAATTCTTTTTACATTTCACCATTTTGGCCGTCATTGGGCTCGCTGCTGCTATACAAGTCCCCGATTCAGCAACACAGGGACCCAATCCACAAGATATTGCAACACCCGAACCTGAATATATCGATATTGATGAGCCACTGCCAGCAGCAGCACCAGCGGCACCAGCAATACAACAACGTATCGCTAATATTGCACCAGCACCAGCAACACAACAACGTACCTTTGCACCAGTACCAGCAATACAACAACGTACCTTTGCACCAGTACCACGTCCCATACAACGTCCAATTGTGTCAGCAGCATCATCATCCTATGGACAACTACCAAATCTTCAATATTTGGCACCTCAACGTCAGCAACAATCATATCAGCCAGCACATCAAAATCAATTGCCTGGACATTCATTCAACAGCCGAAGTGGTTATCAATATAGACGTCCAGTCTATGTGAGGCGTGCGGTTTATCGTCGCCAGTATTAAGAAAAGAAATGAAGTTTGAAGATGTGCATAATGTCAAAAATGCGGAAGTTTATTTTGTATTTTACACATATGAGCAAAGAACATAATTTACTTTAAATTAATCTTTATAATTTCAATTAATTGTTTTCTATTGTTTACCTTTGTTTTTTTCTTCACTTTTTACCTTGCCCTTTCCTATTCCTTCATATATAAATATACTCACACGAACACACACACACACACACACCACACAGATACACATAAACAAAGATAAACCGTAACTTGTACTGAATTTTATGCGAATTTAATTTAAAAAACAAATCAATAATTTTACTGAATCAATGCTTTTATTTAATCATGATTTTTGCCGCCATAATTTTTTTTTTTCTATTACACTATTGCAAAATTTGACAAGGCAAATATTAGCTAAGCACAAAGAGACAAATGATATTTATATTGAATTGTTTTGTTTTTTCTTAAAAAAAAAAATATACCTAACTGCATATAATAATAATAATAATAATTTGATTTATAAATGAAAACACACTGCCAAATTTATAGCGTCAAACGATAAATTCTAAATAAATTATTTATAAAATAATGTTAATAAAAATATAAAATGAAAGTGGTTTTATTTAATATTATTTAATAATTATATGAGATATTTTGTACCTAGCGAAATGTTCTCTCATTGTTATTATGACAGTTGGAATTAATAGAGAAAGAGAGGGAGAGAGAGAATGTATGTATAAATAAATCATTTCTTATTTGCTCAAATGTTTGAAGAGAGATAGAGAAAGCAATTGTGAGTTTAGGAAGCAGTATAAAGAGAGGCAAATTAATATACTAAATTCATTTAATTAAAAAAGAACTTAAATTTTCATATAAGAAAGTTTTTTACTATAAAAAAAATATTATATTTAATATTATCTGCATTATTTTTTAATTCCATAGTGTTTTTCGAAAAGAAGAAAACGTCAGCTTCAAGAACAGTTGCTTATGAGTATAAATATTGAGAACACTTTCAAGATTAGTATGAGTGAAAAAGCGTGAAGCATGTATGAAGAAGCTTACTAGGCACAAGCTGTATGAAAACATTTTTTGTTTGGTTTATATATTATAAATAATACTTGCTCAAGAAGAGAGGAATCCGATTTTATATCCACATATTATACCTTCATATTATTTTGAAAAAATAATCAAAAACCTAAACTAATTCACTGAATGGAGAAATAAAGTTATCTAAATTAGATGTGATAATGATATCATATCATACAAAATGCTAGCCTACCTTGGTCTAAAAATGCCCTTGCTTGCCACTTAAAGTTAAACTGAACTAATCATGAATGCTACTACTACTACCACTACTAAAACTACTCTACTTCCTGAATTTTAAATATTTGTTTTATTGTACTTCTTAAGTTGAACACATCAATATTAAAATAAATGCAGCACTTAAGAATATTTTAAACTAATATTAATTATAGGCCAAATTTTTAATATTCATGCAATTTAATTATTAAATTTATAATTTGAAATTGATTTTCAATATATTTCATATTTGTATTCATAAAGTCAAAGCAAATTCGACAAATAAAGTTTGTAACATAAATCATTAGTAAACAGAGTATTTTAAAATATCTAATTTATATTTAAGCAAAGTTTTTTTTACTATTATTTGTTTCAAATTAAAAACACACACAAACAAAAGCAGCAGCAGTTAAAAAACAAAAAATAAAAAAAAACTTAAAACAAAACTAAATTAAATTAAAATAAATTGGACATATAAAACAAAAAGAAGAATAATTTGCATTTAAAAACGAATGAAAAAGATTTGATATTACCAATTTGCTATTATTGCTGCTGCTGTTGCTTTTGCTACTGTGATTGTTGTTGCTTTTACGTTACCCAAGTTATGTCACAAATCGTTATATATATACTATATACTTAAATATAGAGTTATTCTTCAGCTTGATAAATTTTAATTTTTTTTTTTTTTTAAATCTAAGTCAACATTTTTTTTTTAATAAAATTTATCTCGTTTTTTAGTTGTCTCTACGTTATAACCGGAATTGAAATTGGTTGTGGCAACTCTGTCAAGATCGAAATGTATATAAATAAAATGAAACAAAAATGTAAATAAAGTGAACGTAAAAATTAAAAGTTAAAACAAAACAAATTTAAACAAATTTAAAAAAATTTAAAAAAAATGACAAAAACAAATCTGTGGTCACAAGACATAACAACCCAACTCGAGTTTTGTCGAATTCGAGTTATTATCATAATTGAAATCTTCATATCCGATTTCATATTGTGGCAAAATGTTATGAATATCGGTTCAGTGGCTTACGAGATATTAAACGAAAAATATCTCAACTCAACTTGAATACTATTAGCTTTTGAATCTTGGAAGTGCTCTCCTGTAAAATTCGAAAAACACACTTATGCTGTTATGCTTTGTGACCACAGAAATATTGATTACCTCCCGAAAGTAACAAATTTTTAATATAAATTTTAAAGAAATTTATACATATCAACATACCAAAATTCATATGTATCGCACAGAACTATCATTAAGAAGCTGTGAGGATAGGGCTTATTGCTCATGCTGACTGACCTGGACAACATTATATCGGCGATATCATTATTCAGTCTGAGATTGGCAATGCACAAGGCGTAAGGGGTTATCTCACTACTGCTGCTAGTCATAGATAATATTCTTTATCCACTAGATTTTATGGGGTATTCAGGCGGTAGCATATGTGGGTAAGTTTTCCAGCGTAACAAGCGATATTATGTAAAAAGAACTGGATAAGCTGAATGTCTGGGTCACTGGATGTGAACTTAAGGTTAATCCCGAAAAAAAAATTTATTTAATGCTTTGTTGCACTACTAAAACCGAAATTCCGACCTTTGAGCTCTCGTTTCTCAATGGACAGCAGTTAAAACTATCAGATAAAGCCAAATACTTAGGAGTTATATAAGACCCCAAGGTAAACTGGAGATCTAATATCGAGTTGCGAGTCAGGAAAGCATACGTAGCCCATCTCCAAAAATGGGAATTGCGCCCTTACATCACTCATTGGATGTGTGAGGCAATTGTACGTTCAATACTAACTTACGGTTACTTACGGCCACTATACTAGGCCGACTCTAGACAAAAACTACAATGTTCAGAAACTCAGCTGAGCTCAAAGAGCAGCGTGTATCAGCAATACGGGGAGCTTACGTACTTGTTCGTTGGATGTCTTCAACGTGATGTTACATCGTTCATTACATTAAAAACTCAGCCTGCAACGGCGCCTAGAGACTTAAAGCAACAGGATTTTAGCCACAACGAATTTATGATCATAATAACACAGTGACAAGGAATTTATACAAATGACAAATGACAGACTATAGAACACCTCAGCCAAACTTTGAAAACGACTTTATGGTTAGGCTTTCTTCTGGAAATGAGTGGTTAAAAAGAAATTTTCAAATTGAATAGGATCTATCCATATACACAGACGACTCCAAAACGGAGCTGGAGGTTGATGCAGGAGTATATTCATCACACTCTTTTATTAATCACTGTATACGTCTACCATCACTGTATACGTCTACCATCACTGTATACGTCTACCACAGTCTTTCAGTCGGTAGTACTTGCAATCGGAAAAGCATGTCAACTAATTACTTAACACATTAAAGAAATATGTAATTTTTATGGAGAGTCAGGCCGCAACTGCAGCTCTACAGCCCAATACCATCAACTCAAAGCTGGTCAGACAGTACAGGAAAAAACTCGGTGTATTAAGTCTTTATGCAGATCTCTTAACCATCTGGGTTCCTGACTAGCGTGCAAAGGTGCCGCTCTTGATCTAACCCTTACGGAACTGATACCAGAGTCTCTGTTTTTCCTTAACTAGCAGAAATTGGAACACACTCACATTATTCAAAGTATACCGTACGACCTGCCCGATATATTGTACGATATCAGTAAATCTAGGTAACTTATAACCAAGGATCGTACAGACATCGCCCGACTCACCATGGTCTTTACAGATCAATGGCTTATAGGAACTCATGCAGAGAAACTGAATATACCTTTTAACATGTAGAAGTTGCGGAAGCTCCGACCAGAAGGAAACATTAAACCACTTCCTTTGCAAATGTCCAGCCCTACCAGCTACAAGAAACCAACCCTAGAAAATTCTTTTCTAGACCTATCCGACCTCTCGGCTGTCAAACCGAACAAGCTCCTCAACTACCTTAACTTCACAAAGTGGGTTTAGCACAACATTCATCTTCTTATCCTCAGGAGGAGTAGTGGTATCAAAACGTCTGTCATCTATACGTGGACTGCAGTACATCAGTAACACAAACCAATTAACCCCTCCTCCTCCCCTCCCCCAAACAAAGTCTCTTCCTTACAGTATTCAGTTAAATGAACAACTTTTAAAAAATTTATCTGTTTTGGTTCTCAGTTGATTTAAATCTATATGTCTAATATTTGCATCGTTGGAGGTTAATTAATGAGAACACTTTCAACATAGTATGAACACAGAGAGAGTAAGAGAGAGAAGGAATTAATATATTTTTCTAAGAAACATCATATTTAAGAAGAGTTCACGAATTCATATTACAAATAATGTGATTTCAGTTTAAAGTTTTACTAACTTAATATTATCTTAGAAAAGCTACTGAATTGATTTTTGGCTGATAGAAATGTTTCATCAACAAATGAGTCGAGCTTTCTTTTTACCTTTTCATCTTTCTTAATAAAAAATTTTTAATTTTTATTGCTTTCTTCTGTAATTTGTATAAATAAATAAATAAACTGCACAGAAAATTAATTAACAAACAATTAATAAATTAATCAATTTTTGGGAATATTTTTTACAAGTGGTCGTTCTAATGATTTTGGTAAACGAACTAACTAAATTGGTAAAATGCTGTCAAAATGAATTAAAATAAAAATTTATTAATTTTTTCACATTTCATTTAAAAATACATAAAAAAAAGTTCCATTATATTAAACACAATGAATGTGCCGCAAAGTCATTTCAAAACATTTTCATTTGTTTTTTTATAAATTCCTAAATATTTGATATTAAAAAATTAAAATTTATGCTTCCGTATTTCGATTTTGGTGTAATAATTTGTCGCTTAATTTTTTTTTCTCGCCTTCTGAATTTACACTTTTAATTTTTGCATATTTTATAAATAAGTTTTTTTTTTTAATTTTTGCATATTTTAATCAAAAAATTTTAATGGGTATTTATTTTATTGCGGTCAAATGAAGCAGTCAAGTTTGTTACTGAAGTCTTTTGTATTTACATTGTATTTACATTGTATTTAGATTTAATAAAGGCTTGTGTGATTATTTGATCTAGTTTTATGTATTTGTGTTTGTAAATTTATTTTCTTTGATTTATAAGGTGTGATTGTGATATGCGCATTTTTGTATTAGTTATTTATGCCTAATTTTAATGTCATGGATATAACGAAAATTGATTTTAAAGTAAATACCCATCAGTGATATAGGTAGGAGTTTTCGTCGATATAATAATTTTTTTTTTTTTAATGACTTCTTCTTTTATATTAAATTGAATGCAACAGATTTTTCTGTTTGCTTGTCTTTTATAGATACGTTTACAGAATCTTAACCCGAACCTAACTTAATAAAGGACGTGGTTTCCGGAGGAATATTAAAAGATCGTTAATTTAAGACACTTTTGTAGAGTGGTATTCATAATTCCAAATTTTTAAGTTTTTAGGGAGCTCATTAAAATTTTTCAATATTATATATTTTGTATGAACGTTGCTTTCCAGCTGTGGTTTTTGCAAACAACAGAGCCAATAGAGATTTTGCGATTTGATGCAACTCGTCTTAACAGTTCGTTCTGTATTAATAACTGAAAAACTTTAAATTTTGAGTTATGACAGTATTGCCGCAAATAAGAGGATATGCGATTCAAAAAAGTTTTTTTCTTATATTTAGTAAAAGCTTTTGTTTAGTCTCAAACACAAAAGTATGTAATCAAAGTTTCGTATTAATCTCAACTGTTATAAAAACTAATCACTTTAAAGTTGCATACTTTTAGGATGTAGTATTAAAATAATATTTATTTTTTGTTTATTTTTTTCATTCAAATTTTATTTACTGTTTGAAAAATAAAATGAAATAAAAACTGATTTTAGCAACGTTAAACTGTAGGTCTCAGTGTCCGCTGTACAGCCTACACGTTTCGACTCTGTCAATCTACCTCTCAAACAACATCACGAGAATGGCGCTTAACTAAAACTAACAAGAAAACACACGTAGAAACGTTTCATCATTCAAGAATTATGAGAAAGAAATATTATGTGGAAACATACAAGAAGCAGCTATACCGAACCGAACCATATGGAAAAGCTTTGAGGCAAACATTTGAACGCACAGAATTTTAGGAGCACATTGAACGAAAACTAAATCCCAAAATCAAGAATTTCACAATTAAGTTCGTTGCTTAAGTCTTTTGTTTAATCAGCAATTGGTTTATGTGAATTTAAATGCAATATTTAAATAACGACTTTGGTATTTACTTAAACAATTACAGATCAAATGGTTATACCAATTTATCAATGTTTTGTTCATTACGTTCTGAATTGAAAGTAAAACATAAAAAAATAAAAACAGAAGTAACTTGATTTATTAAAATCAAGGCTATTAAATTAAAAAACTTTTCAGAATATTTTTTTTTACGTAATAGAATTTAAAGTTCAATTTTGAAAATACGTTAGTTGAACTAAGCATGGAAGTTGAATCAACTCCGCAAAGTATTGCTGCAACGCTTAAAAGAGTTAAATTGGCAAACTTAATTTAAAAGAGTTAGGTTTTTAATTGGATTTTTATTCCTTTCTTGCCTTTTAGAACAGCAACAAGTTTTTGATGAAGAACATGTTTCACCAAAACCTGATAGGTTACGCGATCGTTTACCCGGTTTAGTCATCGAATAGTGACTTCATATAACACCAGGGAATTTCGTTGTTCATGTGTTGCATTAAACTCCCAGAGGCTACTTGTCTTTAGTGACCCTTAATGAAATTTCTGGTAGAATATTTTTACTGAAGGTTATAGCCCTTGACCTAACCTTAAACCTAGTCTTTAAGGAGTTTTAAAGAAAAGGGCCCAAAATGACCCATATAAATGGAAGTTAGAGGGCTAAAATGTAAAATTTTTTATATGATTTTTCTAATTTTTTGATTCAATTTTTGACCGAAAAAACAAAGTTGTGAAATAGAAATTTTGACGTAGTGGAACAAAAATGGACTAGGGCATGTGTTACGGAGGTCAAATACTATCGCTTGAGATTGGTTTGGTTTTATCCCTAAAATATGTGTTGCACTATGTAATTTATGAATTGAATAAATGTATAAACTATTTAGTTTTTTAAAAAACTTGAATGAATTAAAAAAAAATCAGCGATATCCTAAAATCTTGTTATGCAATTCCATAAAACCAGACCTATAGAAATTTTTAAAAGAGTGAAAATGGAAATTTTCCATAGGATTTATGGGTAGACAATAATTGTCCGGTTTCGGAACACAAACTTTCAGCAGATATTATAAATAACTAGTGGAGGTTGTGTGTGAGTTATACCATTTTTAAGTATTTTTTTAGAACTTGTTTTTGTTTGTTCGGTCGTTCTAGGCTGTTAATTTGGCGAAACTATCAAAGAAAAACTTAAATTTTGATTTTCTCCTATGCATTTCTGTCTTTGAATGACCGTCTGGCAAGATGTTCAGAAACAATGACATTCAGAGATATACACGAATAATTAAAATAGACGATCAATTCCATTATTAGCATTCGATGTAAAGTTGGTTATTTTTGCCATGTTTCATAATAAGAAGCAACCATTGATTTTCGGGTATTTTCTGTCTACTTCCAACCAAAATTAATTTAATAAAGTCTACTAATTTTTCGGATTTTTAGAAAATCATTCACGTCATGTTTTTACCCTTTGTTAAAAAATTCGTTGGGATGTAAACAAATTTTGTATGTATACCAACTTGATCAAAAAATTCCCGTAATAACCATCGTGTGGCGCTCCCATCGATTTGAGCTCTGTTTTTTTTGTTAAGTTGGTACATTTGTTGATATTTTCTCTAAATCTTAGCGTCATAGCTTGACATTTGCAAAAGTTACGTAGCCAAGACTACATCTATCGATGTGTGTGTTGGCGATTTTTTACAATTTTATTAAATTGTATTGCATTAAATTTTGCGTAAAAACGGATTTAATGGTGCGCGAACGTTGGAAATGTTGGAAAAGTGTTTCGGCATCGATTCTCTAAAGAAAACGGTCGTTTACCACTGGCACGAGCGGTTCAAAAGTGGTCGTGAGTCAATCGAAGATGATGAATGCAGTGGCAGACCATCGACATCGAAAACCGATGAAAACGTTGATAAAGTAAAATAAATTTTGGTCAATAACCGCAAATTAATCATCGGAGAGTATTATTTAGACGTTATGAGGTGTTTGCGTGAAGCGATTCGCCGAAAGAGACTAGAATTGTGGACAGAAAACTCGTGGATTTTGCCCTATGATAACGCACCGTTGCACAGTGCTATCATTTTTCGTAATTTTTTGACAAAAATGCAACAAATACCATCCAACAGCCACCGAATTCACCTGATTTGGCTCCCTGTGACTTCTTTCTGTTCAATCGAGCTAAAAAACCATTACGGGGAACGCGTCTCAGCAGCCGAGAGGAAGTAATGGAAAAATCGCACTGATCGGAAGCACTGATGGACATACCGAAAAGCGAATATCAAAAATGTTTCGAAGATTAGATCAAGCGCTGGCATAAGTGTGTTGCAGTCGATGGGGATTATTTTGAAGGGGACAATATAGATTAAGATGAATAAACTTGTATTTTTAATTTTCTGAATAAATTCCGGGAACTTTTTGATCAAGGTGGTATGTGTATGGAACAATGACTGAACTTCCAGTTCTAATGGGACTACGAAAAACTAAATTTTGATACAAAACAAAATATTTCGGAACCATACCCTTCCTCCATACCCAAAAACATTAAAACAAAATTATTTATATTAAAGCTTATTTATTTATCGGAGGTAGATGGTTAGCGATTAAGCTAATAAAAACGAACTATGGAAAAACATAATTAAAATCATACTATCCATATTATCTTTAACAATTTGAAATTTTAGATTAAGATTCGAAATAAACTAGGGGCACCGGATAGTGATAACCAGTTGGTCCAGGCATTGGTATTGTCCTAACTGTTGGAGGATATGAAGGAATTGGTGTTATTCTTCTCCTGGTTGTTATTGGAAGGGGAGTTGTTGTTGGGCGGGGAGTTGTTGAGGTGGGAGCTGTTGTTGAAGGCGATGTTGTTGATAAGCGGGGGGCTGTTGTCGAAATTATTCTTAAATTGTCTAGGGGCGTTGTTGGTGGCAAATAAGGCTCTGCTGGTGTACTTATGCTAATTGTTGTTGGGCGGGGAGTTGTTGTTGGACGGGGAGTTGTTGTTGGACGGGGAGTTGTTGTTGGACGGGGAGTTGTTGTTGGACGGGGAGTTGTTGTTGAGAGCGGTGTTGTAGTTGAGTGGGGAGTTGTTGTCGAAATTATTCTTAAGTTAGCTGGGGGCGTTGTTGGTGGCAAATAAGGCTCTGCTGGTGTGCTTATGCTAATAGTTGTTGAGCGGGAAGTTGTTGTGGGACGGGGAGTTGTTGTTGGACGGGGAGTTGTTGTTGGATGAGGAGTTGTTGTTGGACGCGGATTTGTTGTTGTGGGCGGCGATGTTGTTGTAATTACTCTTAAATTAGCCGGGGGCGTTGTTGGTGGCAAATAAGGCTCTGCTGGTGTGCTTATGATATTTGTTGTTGAGCGGGGAGTTGTTTTTGGGTGTGAAGTTGTTGTAGGGCGGGGGGTTGTTGTTGGATGGGGTGTTGTTGTTAAGCTCAGAGTTGTTTTTGAGGCCGGTGTTGTTGTTATGCGGGGAGTTGCTGTCGAAATTATTCTTAAATTTGCTGGAGGCGTTGTTGGTGGCAAATAAGGCTCTGCTGGTGTGCTTATGCTAATTGTTGTTGGGCGGGAAGTTGCTGTTGGACGGGGAGTTGTTGCTGGACGGGGAGTTGTTGTTGGACGGGGAGTTGTTGTTGAGGGCGGTGTTGGTGTTGTAATTATTCTTAAGTTAGCGGGGGGCGTTGTTGGTGGCAGATAAGGCTCTGCTGGTGTGCTTATGCTAATAGTTGTTGAGCGGGGAGTTGTTGTTGGGCGGAGAGTTGTTGTTGGGCGGGGAGTTGTTGTTGGGCGGGGAGTTGTTGTTGGACGGGCAGTTGTTGTTGGACGGGGAGTTGTTGTTGGACGGAGAGTTGTTGTTGATTGGGGAGTTGTTGTCGAAATTATTCTTAAATTTGCTGGAGGCGTTGTTGGTGGCAAATAAGGCTCTGCTGGTGTGCTTATGCTAATAGTTGTTGAGCGGGGAGCTGTTGTTGGACGGAGAGTTGTTGCTGGACGGGGAGTTGTTGTTGAACGGGGAGTTGTTGTTGGACGGGGAGTTGTTGTTGAGGGCGGTGTTGTTGTTGTAATTATTCTTAAGTTAGCGGGGGGCGTTGTTGGTGGCAGATAAGGCTCTGCTGGTGTGCTTATGCTAATAGTTGTTGGGCGGGGAGTTGTTGTTGGGCGGGGAGTTGTTGTTGGGCGGGGAGTTGTTGTTGGACTGAGAGTTGTTGTTGAGCGGGTAGTTGTTGTTGGACGGAGAGTTGTTGTTGGGCGGGGAGTTGTTGTTGGGCGGGGAGTTGTTGTTGGGCGGGGAGTTGTTGTTGGGCGGGGAGTTGTTGTTGGACGGGGAGTTGTTGTTGAACGGGGAGTTGTTGTTGATTGGGGAGTTGTTGTCGAAATTATCCTTAAATTTGCTGGAGGCGTTGTTGGTGGCAAATAAGGCTCTGCTGGTGTGCTTATTCTAGTTGTTGTTGGGCGGGTAGTTGTTGTTAGCGAACGCGGAGTTGTCGTTTCTTCAAATATTCTTAAAGGTGGTGGATATGCATATCCCTTAAATTCTGGTGCTGGATAAGAATATTGAGACCTGTGTTCGCGACGAAACAGTTGGGAAACATCAGCGGCAACGAACGCAAGTGAGCAAAGCACAAAAATTAAAATTTTCTGTAAAAAGAGAAAGATAATTTTGGAAAAATATTACTCGAGGTTTATCAGAAAAATTTATATCCGTTTAATATTTGTATATAAAATTCCTTTTTTGGCCATCACTGCGAGGACAACTCGAAGGCAGAAATCGATTTTCTTAAAAGTCAAAGACTTTTTCATGAGGCTTTGTTGTATGTTATATTAAAAAGACGACCCGGAAGGATATACATTTTTCTGCCGCAACTGCACTGTAAAGTCGCAACTTCTTTACAATTATATTAAAACGTTTCCCATGCCTTGACGATGAATCGATTGTCTCCTAATTAAATGGTATAAATGTTGTTTCTTTGGCTTTAAGTTTGGGTTCATGAAAAATTTTCAAAAGCGCTTGTATTTTTATTTTACTAACTTCACTAGACATAATTATAAATTAGATGTATTTCACATGTAATCTTTGTTCAAACACACTACGTATGCTTTTCTTAAATCACTTTTTCACTTGACCTTACATAACTTTCTTCTGATAACACACAATAATTTTAGCTTTATTTACCATTTTTATTGTCACAAAACTATTTTCAGAATTTTTAAATGTTGTTCCTTTACGTTATTGCTGCAATACCGCGCTAACATTACTAAATGATTCAGTTTGCCGACAACCTCTTGTTATATATATTTAAATTCTAAGTGACCACAAAATTAGACTTAATATACATAAATGACAAAAAAGACATCAAAGCGATGCTAAACTTGAATACGCTGATGTGTATGAATTTATATTTTATATTTACCTTTTATTCTTGTTTTACTGCTTTGCTTAACATTTTTTCTGGAATTATTTGGGATTATGTTTTTTTTCTTGTGGTTTATTTTTGAATTTGCAAAATTCTAAGTGAAATATACCAAAATTTAGATTAAATTTGGGACATGAATTCTGAAACAAAACCAGAGCTACGACATGGCATCAAGCCAAAGAATGAAATAAAAAAAAAATGGACTAAAAACCATTAACAAATTGATCACCAGTCACCGATAATGAAGGATCTCTGAAATGTCCCCGATTTTGGAGAAATATTTCTGATTTTTCTTGCAGATGTTATTTATTGTTGGAGTATTACAAAAACACAATTTGTTTTATATTTTAGCACTTTAGCACTTTTTGAATTTAAGTTAGTTATGCACTGAAGAAAACTCATTTTTTTCTAATATTTATAGTACTAAAAACAAAGTCGTAAATGCATGAAAACTGCATCTTTTCATTAATAAAATCAACCTCTTTAAAATATATGTACATACCATATTTAGCGATGTTCATCCAGAGAAAACATAGAGAAGATGGAAACCATATAGATTTATATTTTTTATGACATAACAAATATTTTTGAGAATCTGTTGATAAAATTTTCTCAGACTCTTACATATTTCTATTCTTTTCTCGACTCTAATATTCCCCCTCGTATAATTTATTCAGAACAGGAATATTTGTAAGCTTGGCTCTGAATTGCTTCATACATAAAATTTAATTCTTCTTTATTAGCACCAGCAGAAACTGGAATTCTTTATATGCTCTTTTGGTAAAATAATTAAAAGCCTAGCATTCATTTATTCACAATAATTAGTTAGTTATTTTATATTTGTTTATTTTCAAAAAAAAGGTTTTTATTATTTCATAATTTGGGTTTTATTTGAATTGATACGTTGATTTTATATGCAGTCTAACTTATTTTATTGAACTCCAATAATAATATTTCTATTATCCCGCCTGGAAAAATGTCTAATTTTTGTTTAGTTTGGAGAAGGTTCTGGTTAGACTGTTTCGAGGTTAAACTAGATTACTAAACTTAACTATCAGATGATGGGGTTTAGCAGGAAAATTGCTTGGCAAAACTGACCAAATAATTAATAAATCAATCCATCGAGAAAAACAAATTACAGCATTATCTAAAGTGATTCGCTTGTTCAAAAACATGTTAAGAAAATATAACATGCATGACAACGATCTTTAGCACATGTTCGGCCATGATCTTTGCTAAAATCTAGTCCCTAATCCGATTGAGAATCTGTAAAAATTTACATTCCTTTAAGCTAGTTTAAGTTGAAAGAAAGCGAAATTGGAGAATTTGTGAAACGTAATATATTCTTTTGGGAGCTAATAATGTATGCGCTAATTCTTTGGTAACTTTCGTAACTTTGGTAAAAACTGACCTTGAAAACTTATAAAAACAATCCAGTAATGAAAATAAGCTCGTTTAATAAGAAAAAGTTTAGGTACGAAACTAGTTTTCTTTTTAGTTTTTGGCAATAAAATTTTATGGCAAAATCATACATGAAATTTGGTCATTCACCTCATATCGTTTCTTTCACTTTTAGTTAAAGATTGTAGTTCTAGCGCGTATGAAATCAAAAGCTCAGCTATAAAGAGATGGTGTATAAGAGGGGATGAAGAAAGTGCGAAATTAAAACACAAATAGCTAATAAATATGTATGAACGTGAAAAATATTAATAATTATAATTATCTAAAATATTTCTAATAAATAAACAAATATGCAAAGACACACAGGGTGCTGAAAAGTAAATAATCTTCATAATGAAATACGAGACGTGATGTCGTTCTAGACCAGAACTATAAAGAATTCAGTCATTTCTAGTTTTAAGTCTATTGACTTCGTTTAAAAATGACTGAATTTTCCATTCTTTTTATGAGTGAAGAATTAAAATTATGAAGTGTTAAATCATTTTGAAGTCAATAACTGACCATTCATTGGAAAATAATTTATATGAAGTCATAAATGAGCAGTTTCTTGAATAAAGTCTCGACCTGAGTAATTCATTGATTGACATAAAGTCATTTAGTTGAAGTCAGTCGAAATCAATTGAAGTCACTGAATTCAATCAAAGTCAACTGAAGCCATTGAAGTCAAAAGTTAAACTTTAACAGGGGAATGCGTAGAAACAGAAACTATACTGTTGTTTTGTGCACTACTAATTTAAAGAAATTTAATATGAAAATGGCTGTAGTTTGTAAAAGTGAAGTCTCAATTGACTTCAAGACTTCACTCAATTTTGAAGTCATGACTGTGACTTCAATTATAATGTGAAGTCACGGCATTGTTGTAACTTATTAATAGTGAAGTCACAGTTGACTGTTCCAAATGAATGGTACAATCGTTCGTAATTTCATTTTAACCAAATAAAAGCAATCACAAACGCTCAGTTGAACTGGATTGCTTTCATTGGAGCTACATGCGGCCTTAGTCGGCATTGATAAATTGAAATTCGTTGTGGTAAAGGCATAAAACTTACCACAATGTTCGTTTTCTTATTATCAGTGTTCTATGATTCCATTCCTTACCTTTTCCAACTTGTATTTTATTTGTTCGGCGAATAATTTTTGTAATGTCCCAAAGCTTAAAGCTAATTTATTCTCTGTTTTTGCATATGAGGCATTTCATGTGAAGCGGACAACGTAAAAAAATGTGAAGTTCTGAAATTCGGCTTAATTGAACTTCTTGAAAATATGAATGTGGACACAAAATTTTACAATAAAATATTGAACATGGTAATTTAAATAAGAAATTCACTGTTCTTTTCAATTATGGAATTAGATCGGAAATTAAAGTTTTTTTTATGCACCAAACCGGAAGTGAAAGTTTAAAAACAGAATTTAAATAACTTCGACCATTTAAAAAAAAATAAATTTATTTTTCAAAATTTTGCTTAAATTATTTAAATAATGCCCTTAAAATTTCAAAATGGGATCTACATTAGTTTAGCAGATAGATACATAGGTGTCGCACAGAGCGTGGTAGCTATGTACTTTAATTCATGTATGTCATAAACTAATGCAGATCCCATTTTTAAACTTTAAGGGTATTATTTAAATACTTTAAGCTAAATTTTGAAAAATAATTTTTTTTTTTTAAATGGTCGAAGTTATTAAAATTCTGATTTTAAACTTTTACTTCCGGTTTGGCACATAAAAAAAAAAATTTAATTTCCGGTCTGATTCTATAGTTGAAAAGAACAGTAAATTACTTATTTAAATTACCTTTTTCAATATTTTATTGTAAATTTGCTTAATTCTAAAAATTATTTTTAAAAATCCATATTTCAATTACGTCAGTTCTTTAAAAACCCATAACTTGGCAAATAAACTTCATACAAAAAAAAAAAAAGTGTGTGTCTATATATATGTTTCTTACAAGTTTAATTAGGCCGAATTGCAACGAATTTCAGAACCTAACCTTTTTTTCGTTGTCCGCTTCACATGAAATGCCTCATATATAAATCTCCATTTGAGCAAAAAATGTCGCGTGGGAAAACACAAAGAACAGTTGTACCAAACAAACTTACATATAAATACTTTGTAGAGGTCCTAAGCATCAAAAAGGTATGGTTGACTGTCTAGGGACACATTAGCCCTTAATCGACCATTGCTATGCCACATGGTTGCATCTACAGTTTAACACCATTTTATGGTTTCATCATTGCCTACCAAGAAGTGTATTTGTACACTTTCAAATAATTCTCATACACTTCATATCGAGAGTAAATATGGGAAGGTTATGAGAATTAACTGCCAGACCAACACAGGAATCGACCCGCAATCTTCTCCAAAATAAGAAAATGGAATGAAAATAAAAACTATACCGAGTTTTATATGTCTAGAAATTTTGGAGGCCATTCTTTAATACACCCAAAATAACAATACTATATATAATTAAGTTCGTTGCCTAAATCTTTCGTTTAAGTAGTTATTGTTTTATATGAATTTGAATCGAATATTTAAGTAACAAATTTGTTGTTTGCTTAACCAATTTCAAATCAAATAAGCATATTAATTTATCAATAAATCGTTTCGTTCATTACGTTCTAAATTAAAAGTAAAAGTTATATTAAAATACGTTAGGAATTCGAAACAACAGCAAAACGAATAAAAGAAGAAGAAAAAGAAGCTAAAAATAGGTCAATTACAAACTGTCTTATTAGATTTTGTATTCTCTTATACATCATAGAATCTGTTTGACTCTCTAGTTTTTCATGCCCAAATTTACGATACAACAAAATAAAACGGAAAGTCAATTGACCAAATAAATATACGCCGAAATATTTAAATTTATAAATTAGAAATAAATACATTTGATTTATTTTTCTTCTTCCTTCGATACTATTTCAGCGCAAATTCTTTTGATTATGAATTATTGAAATCAAGGCTATGCAAAGCAGAAACAGAAAGAAACAGATACTCTCAAAATTAAATTAAAAAATTTTTACGGTAATTTTTTTGTAACTAATCAATTCCAAGTTCAATGCAATTTACGTGATTTATAAGTACATAATAAAGGGAATAATAAAAAATCTGAGTAATCAAAATGATCTAAGTCTTCTTCATTCTATTGGATTTAAATTAAGTTGCTTATGTGTATATGTGAGGGAGAGTTGATGATTTTCTACAATTAATAAACTTATATTTAAATTTGAACAATTTAGTTTTGTATGAGTGATCAAACACCAGGAGTTTACTTGGCTGCTTTATATAACACTAACAAGCGTTTCTTTCATTAAAATAACAATTTGGTTTGATAATGATCTTCTTGTAATTGTTTACAGTTTTTTTTTTTTCTAGTTGTGCATTTTTTTGCGTAAGCGTCAAGAAGTTGTAAGCTGTCGCAACGTTTTTTCATCTTATATTTTATTTATGGTTTTTCAAATTTGTAGTTCATTGTTTTTGGCTTTCAAATAGTCGACTCAAACAATGTTGTAAGTGCCTATTGATTTAATGAACGCCCATTGGTTCTATGGACGCTTACATCGTTGTTTGAGGCGACCATTCATTTATAAGTTGCTACTGTTATGCACTTGGAAAGTAGGATGTGTGTTTCAGTTGTATATTTGCGTGAGTGTGTTAATGAATCGCAAGTTATTCCTTAAGTTAAATTCAATCACCTTTGAGTTAATTTTAAGCCGATTGGATTTTAAAAATATTATTAGTATTATGATCCTATCTTCCCATTTATTCCCTCACTTATCTTTCCTGTCTTTCTACTTTCTTCTAATGGCTCTATCTTGGTTATAGTACAATAGGCTTTGAAACTGAGTGCTTTAGTTTGATCCAGCCCACCTTCAACTCTAAACTCAAAATTATAATGGATTGTGCTTTGAGTTCTGCAATTGAACTTATGTATAGAGCACCACTGAGCTTATGTAATTTTCAAAGATGTACTGCCAGTTAAAAAGAAGTTGGTCATTTTAATAATGTCAAACTAAGGTCGTTTATAGTTTTCTAAAACAAAAATAATACCCAACAAAAATTTTAATACATGGATTTTCTGCGTTTGCTATAAATTTTTAGAAAATGGACACTATCGTGATTTCCAAGCACTTATCTACTACCATGTCATAATTTTTTCTGACCAAAAGTTCCAGGTCATGGTTGTGAGCTAATTGAAATCAATGCTTAAGGGGTTATATACGTTTTGGTACGGAAAACTTAGGTCATATTTGTGATTTATTTTTGGACTATTTGAAATAATTTATTTGAAACTAGCATAACAGGTATACATAGTACATATTCTTACAAAAAAAAAAAGAGTGGTCCGATATGAAAAAATATTGAAAATTGTAGAAGTTGTAGCTCTTGTCCTGATGCGCGGTTTCTCTGCAGAGTCTGCCGGTGACCACGATTGAATGCCAATAACTCAACTGTAATCAAAAAGACAAAAAATTTACAATTGTGTACTATAGCGCCGAGTACTTGAACGAAAAATTTTGAAAAAAAAACTTTTTTCTCATACGGAAACCATGATGCAAAAAAAAGTCGATTTTTTGAGTCTCAAAAATGTATTTAAAAAAATTATAAGTTAAGACAAATACTGCACATGAAAAAATTATCATTCAAGTACTCCGTATTGCAACTAGGAAAAGAATTAAATAAAGTTAGATGAATTGGTCAAGTATTTTTTGAGACATCGCGGTCACCGCAAAGGTATTTCTCAAAAAGCATCATTCGGAGAAAATCACGTTTAAAGTTTTGAGTGCACTTTATTCATGAACAGTAGCGCGCTACAAATCTAGTTGCTACTTACGATCTACTGCTCGGATTGGCTTGAAATTTTTAACATAAACTCTTAAAAGTATGTTTGTTCGAAATAAGTCATAAAAAATTTTTCGATTTTTATTGACTCATGAAAACGTATATAACCCCTTAAGTTTATTGCTTTGAATAATTTTATCTGTGACGTCTAAAGCAAAGTTTTTTGGTTTGGAAAGTAAAACATTGTTTGTGTACCCTTATTTTTTTGAGTTCTTCCTAACTATTTTTCAAGAAGTTTTTGTACCGAGTCAATGTCTTGAAAATAATGACCTACTTTTTTTGACTTGTAAAGTAGGCTTCTGAACATCAAAATTATAGCCTGACCTTTCGAAATGAACTTTATTCGAGATATTTTTACCAAAAACCACCACAAGGAAAGGTGAAGGTGGAAGCTCTAAATATGTAAGTTCATCTGCTGCCTATGGAACTACATATGTGCACAAATATGAAAACCATCGTAGCCTTCAGCATACTCTTATTCAATTTTTATATGAATTTTAATGTGAAGTCGGTCTTAATTTTTGTCATAAATCTTGATATGAACTTTGATTGGTGAATTTTATTAGATTTTTGGATGGGTTTTTAGTCTGGTTTTTGGTCAGGTGATTAGTCTAAATTGCAGTCTGATTTTTGATTTGATTTTTTTTATCATCTTGGTTTTGGTTTAGTTATTAGACTAATAATTACCCTTTAGTTTAGCAAAATCGACTTAATCCAGATTCCAAGTCATAGGAACATCAGTTGAATTAGCTAGTTCTGCTGTAATCAATGTTCCATCGCAGTCAATTACAAATCTTGTGAACACTCACTTTCTCACTCTCGCAAACAGTAGTTGGAAAAGGTTTCCTCCTTGCACTACAGCCAAGAACTAGACCATACCTGTCTTGTCGTAGTCAAATAGACTGATATGAGATATTTCTAACAAAACTACCGATTGGGAAGTTTCTCCAATTTCTTAATTTCCTTGACTGGATCTAGGCAAATAAAATTCATTTCCAATATAAGAATTTCGGCATATCGGAATCAAAACGGCACTCAAGCACGAATTGAACTTCCACTCTTAGTAGAGGAAGTAGCCACAATGCTTATGTAATTACCAATCTACTTCATTATAATTCAAAATCTCTCTACGGAAATATGTGTATTAGCGTGGTTCTTAGCCATATGGGGGAAATTTTTTATATATTGTTTTTACTCTACGTCCACCAATTTGGTTCCTTTATGTGAAAAATGTAAACTGTGAAAGTTTCAGGCAAAAATATTTAAATTTAAACGTGCCTCCTCGGACTCAAAGCTTATATGTGAAAAACACTCTCGTGTTATCAAATAGTCCAGTCGGTAGAGTAAAAACTCCACCAAAATTTCATAATAATGGGGGTATAATAGATGGAAAAACCAATATATATAATAATAAAAATAATAATTTAAATAAATAAGCAGCATAATACATACATATATATCACATTTTTTGAGGCCGAGGAGGCACGTTTAAATATAAATATTTTTGTCTGAAACTTTTACAGCTTACATTATTAGCATAAAGAAAAAAATTAGTAGGCGTTTGGAAAAATATTCCAAACTTAAAAATTAAGGACCACTCTAATGTGCATACCTAAAAATATTAAAACCAAATCATTTAGGAATATTAAAAAAAAACTTTAAAATATCTTATTTATTTATCGGAGGTAGATAGTTAAATATTTATATTAAGTAACAATCATTTCGAAATCGAAACAGAAAAATCAACTAAATAAAAACATTTCTAAAACTTTCATATTGTCTTAAAAAAATTTTAAGTTATAGATTAAAATTTGAAATAAGTTTGAGGCACTGGATAATGGTAACCAACTTCGGGTGGCAAATAAGGTTCCGCTGGTGTAGGTGGAGGTGTTGTTGTTGGGCGCCGAGTTGTTGTTGTTGGACGCGGAGTTGTTGTTGTTGGGCGCGGAGTAGTTACCCTTTCTTCTATGATTTTTGTTTCTTCTACGAATATTTTTGGTGGTCGTTCGTACACATAACCCTTAGTTGTTGGTGGCGGCAAATAATGCTCTGCAGTTGTAGGCTTAGGTGTTGTTGTCGTTGGACGCGGAGTTGTTGTTGTTGGGCGCGGAGTAGTTACCCTTTCTTCCATGATTTTTGTTTCTTCTACGAATATTTTTGGTGGTCGTTCGTACACATAACCCTTAGTGGTTGGTGGCGGCAAATAATGCGCTGCAGTTGTAGGTTTAGGTGTTGTTGTTGTTGGACGAGGAGTTGTTGTTGGACGCGGAGTTGTTGGGCGCGGAGTAGTTACCCTTTTTTCTATGATTTTTGTTTCTTCTACGAATATTTTTGGTGGTCGTTCATACACATAACCCTTAGTTGTTGGTGGCGGCAAATAATGCGCTGCAGTTGTAGGTTTAGGTGTTGTTGTTGTTGGACGAGGAGTTGTTGTTGGACGCGGAGTTGTTGTTGTTGGGCGCGGAGTAGTTAACCTTTCTTCTATGATTTTTGTTTCTTCTACGAATATTTTTGGTGGTCGTTCATACACATAACCCTTAGTTGTTGGTGGCGGCAAATAATGCGCTGCAGTTGTAGGTTTAGGTGTTGTTGTTGTTGGACGAGGAGTTGTTGTTGGACGCGGAGTTGTTGTTGTTGGGCGCGGAGTAGTTACCCTTTCTTCTATGATTTTTGTTTCTTCTACGAATATTTTTGGTGGTCGTTCATACACATAACCCTTAGTGGTTGGTGGCGGCAAATAGCGTTCAACAGGAGTAGGTGGTGGTCCGTGTGTAGTTATTGGGCGAGGAGTTGTTATTCTAATTTCAATTGTTTTTGTCTCTTCAAATCCTATTACTGGTGGCTCATAAACATATCCCTTCGAATTTGGTGGTTCATACACGTAACGTTTTTCAGATGGCAGTGGATACAAGCCTTGATAATTATCACTATAATCGTCTTGATGATTATATTCGATGTCGTTGCCGGACAGATGCGAAACATCAGCGGCAACGAATGCTAATGAGCAGAGCACAAAAATGAAAATTTTCTGCAAAAAGAATAAAGAAATTTCGGAAATGTATTACTTGAAATTTATAAGAAATATGTAGGTGCATATGTGCATTCACTAGCGGATACAGAAATTTCGAAAGGGGAGGATAAATGTTTCTTCGCTCAAAAGTTTTTTTTATTCATCAAATATATGAGATTTTCATCGGCAAAGCGATGGTTTTAACTCCAAAAGCCACCTCTTTTCATTGGATGTGCTAGTGGGATTATTACATTTAAGACTTTAGTATAAAATGCCTATTTTCAGTATCACCATATATCCCTCCAAATTAAGGAACAAATCGATTTACGAGCTAAAGGCAAGTTTTTTGCTTGACTCTTTCATTTAATTTTTTCAAAGTGAAACTTTTTTAGTCGCGTTAGGTATGTGTTAAAGCACACAATTAATGTTACGTTGAAATTGATGTAATGTAGAGAGTGAAGAAGAGTAAAACGACGGAAACAGCCGAACTTTACGTTTGCATGTGCATATGAGTATGTAACACAGTGCAACACATATTTTCGGGACAAAGCCAAACCAATCTCAAACGATAGTATTTGACCTCAGTAACAAAAGCCTTAATCCCTTTTTGCTTCACTATGTCACAATTTTTTTTTACAGTGTTTTGAAATTTTGATTTTTTGGTCAAAAATCGAATCAAACAATGAGCAAAATCACAAACAAAATTTTGCTTGGTGGTTCTTGTCTTGGGCGACCTATATTAAAATTTTCCGAGGAATATTTCCTCAGAACTTTTTAACCCTCTATCCTCCCCCAGTATGGGTCGTTTTGGGTCATTTTATTAAAAACTCCTTAGAAGCTAGTTTTTAGGGGAGGTAAAGGGTTAAACTATTCCACAAAAATATTCTCCAGAAATTTTCATTATGAGTCTCCAAAGACAAGTAGCTTTTAGAAGTTAAAGGTAACACATAAAAAACGAAATTAAGTGTTAGGAAATTTATTTGTAAGCATATGGTATATTGCAAAGTGCGTTATTACGTAAGATCAGTAATATCCTTTGTAATAGAGTTTTCAAAAATATCAACAAATTTTGTTATATCCGTGGCCATTTCACGCTATCCCATCGCAGGTAAAGCTGTTTTAGCACTGAACTAATGTTGGCGTATAAAAAATACTATGATGTTCAGTGGGTACCACAAACATTACCGCACCGTTACAATATTATTAATTGATTCTCTACTGCTAAAAGCTTCTACGTTCCAAACTTACAGCACATATTACAAGGATATTACTAATCATGCTTACAAATAAATTTCTCAACACTTAATTTCCTCTTTTTTATGTGTTACCTTTAACTCCTAGAGGCTACTTGTCTTCGGTGACCCTTAGTGAAATTTTCCGGAAAATATTTTAGTGGAAGATTTTAGCCTTTGACCTCCCCTTTAACTTAGCTTTTAAGGAGTTTTTACGAAAAAGGCCCAAAATGACCAATACCGGTGGGAGTTAGAAGGTTAAAATGTTCTAAGAAAATAATTTTTGGGAAATTTCAATATAGGTTATCCAAGACAAGAACCACCTTAAACAAAATTTTACATATGATTTTTCTCATTATTTGATTAGATTTTTGGCCAAAAAATCAATATTTCAAACCACTGTAAAAAGAATTGCGAATTACTGAGGTCAAATAATATTGATTGCGATTGGTTTGGTTTTTTCCCGAAACATTGACCTTCAAATTGTTGCTTAGTGTAATTAAACATAACAGCGAGTAAACAAAGTTAAATATTAAAAGAAAAACACGAACAGCACTCTCTCTTTCTCTCATGTTTATGTATTTGCATCATTCGCTAATTTGGGATGACATTGAGAGAGCCGACGTCTCTGTTTGGTTCCGATTCTCTTACAAACAATTTATTCATAGTAAGAGAACCCGATCACCATGTCGGCTCTCTCAGTATCTTACAGTTTTAAAACCAATGCCTTAACCCAGTAATGCCTAGCGGTGCCATATGGCACCTTGTCGCTGAGCCGTTCCTGAGCCAAGTTCTAAAACAATTTTTTTCTCAAGTTACTTTCTTGACCCATCTACTTTCGTTCCCGCTCTTTCTTAATCTTCATTTCGTTCTTATGCTAATGACTATTATATAAAAATTGTTTTAAAAATAACGATTTACAAATAATTCCGTAGCTCTTTTGCATTTTAGTCTTCGTTTTCTGATCAATTCGTTGGACGGAAGTGCCCACTAGCTATTGTTGCTATAGTATATTAGAGAAGTCGCTGTTGATGTTTAATACAAGCGTCACTTATTTCTTCATATATTGCTTTTATGTGGAGATCAATGTTTTACTTTGTTATATTCCAAGAAGCATTAATAATTGTCTAAAGTAATTTAAACTGTTGTTGTTGAATTAACAAATGTTCGATTTTGCCGGAGTTCCTATAATACTAGGTACAATAGCAGCTTGTTTTCAGTTTTTAACATGTTTTTAATCGAATTTTGCGAATGTATAATGTGTTCTGTTCATGTAAGCTTGTCGTTAACATGAACTTCAAGATATTTGACAGTTTTCACACAGTCTAGAATCTTGTCTTTTAGCAGGGACAGGTCATTTCTCATTGTGTAAATGACTACAAATATTTTAATTTTGGTTATTTGAATTGTCAATTCAACGAACCATACCGAAAATTTCCGTGAAAATTTTTTGAATAGTCAATTTTACTACAGTTAGCGTATCAGGTTAACTGTAACAGGGTAAGTCAGCTGTGTAAAGTAGTCACTTCCTTGTGAAACGCCGGTATTAAAAAGAATGTAATGTAATTAGTTTTTTAAAAATATTTTTGGCGTATCATGAATCAGTAAAAAGTTTTTGTTTGGATGAAAAAAAAAATTTTTCATAATATCAAAATTTTTCTTGTACATGTATTAGGAGTAGGAATGTATAAACTCGTAATTGTGACTAACTTCATATCTATCATACGCGCAATTTTTTTGACATTGACAGCTATTCCATCTCGAAGAGCGCCAAAAAGTGTTTTACTATAGCTGAAAATGTCGAATATTTGGTGGGATATGAAAGGTGTCGTGCATTTTGAGCTGTTGAAACCAAATGAAACAATCACTGGCGACCGCTACCGGCTACAATTGATGCGTTTGAGCCGAGCATTAAAGGATATGTGGCCAGAATATGAGAATAGACACGACGAAGTTATTTTTGAGCATGACAATGCTCGGCCGCATGTTGCAAGGCAAGTAAAAACATACTTGGAAACGCTGAAATGGGAAGTGCTACCCCACCCGCCGAATTCTCCAGACATTGCTCCTTCTGATTACCACTTGTTCCGATCGATGACACATGGCCTGGCTGAACAGCACTTCCGTTCTTTCGAAGAACTCAAAAAATGGGTCGATTCGTGGATAGCCTCAAAAGATGAGAAGTTCTTTCAACGCGGAATCCGTATGCTACCAGAAAGATGGGAAACGGTTGTGGCTAACGATGGACAATACTTTAAAGAATAAATTTGCAATCACTTTTTCACAATAAATGTCCAAATTACGAAAAAAAAAATACAAGTTTATACATTCATACTCCCAATATTTCAAAAAAAGAAGATCGACCAAGGTTAGGTGAGATGGGAGTGGCTGTCCACAGACACACTTAAGCCTGAACGGCCTATTGTGATACCACATAGTTGGACCTACAGCTTGACGCCGATTCCGTTTTTTATCACCAGTTTTTTTTTTACCAGCTTGGTGGTTTTCCCATTACCATTACTAATCAAGGTGTGTACTTGTACACTTTCTTATAATTCTCATACACTTCATATCGAAAGTAAATACATATAAGAATGTTATGAAAATTAACGACTAGACCAGACAAGAATCGAACCCGAACCTCCTGGATGAAAGTCTAGTGCACTACTCACTAGACTAGACTAGAGTTCGTCAAGATCTACCAATATACATGAAAAATTTTAATTTTCTGAAAATAATTTTTTTTAATTTTTTTATAAGTCCCTAAAATTGCACAATTTTTATAAAAAAAAAAACAGACAAAAAAAAATTTTATCCATTAAACTATATAAAATTTTTAAAAACGTGATCAGTGACCAAAAGATATTCGAGGAAAACCGGGCCACAACTCAGATACTCCTATATTGTTCAATTCTGTTGTACAGTGTTATCGTTGTCATTGCTGAAAATATCCTTATAGTAGCTCCATTACTGCAATTTTTGTATCTGAGGTTGTTCTAGCCCAAGAGCCAATATTAATTTCTGGTGGTTACTGCTCTCTTTTAGAGTTTTCGTAGTGGAAAAGTACTTGGGGGTATTCAGTAGCACTGTTTGCAAAGAGCTTTCTTAGACCGTTCGATATTTTATCATTTTTATATATTTTTGTGAGCCTTGCAGTTCTCTTGTTAGCTTCTTAGTTTTAATATTTTATTTTTATATATATAGTTTCTTTTAAATTATCATAGAGTTTTTCACAATAGCAGGCAAGCAAGATAAAATGTTTTGTTTGTCCTTTTATTGAACTTTCTCAATATTGTCAAGTTGAATTTAAATTTGGGCTCCCGAGAAATTTTCAAATGTGTTTTTTTTATTTTTTACTTATTTTTTTTTTATTTTAATAAACTTCACTATAATTATATCCAAATTTCTTTACTCCTTTTTTTGTTTCGCAATTGTTTTTTTTTTTTTAAATATGTCCCAAAATTTTTTTTTTTTTATCAAATTCCCACTAAAAGTTACATAATTTTACTTCTTTCTTATTAAACATAATAATTTAAACTTCACAATTTTTTTTACCATTTTTATTGTCACAAAATACTTTGGATATTTTTATAATTTTTCTTTTCCGTTGTTGCTGCAGTACCACACTAACAATACGAAATGATACAGTTTGCCAAAAACATCTTGTTATTTATATTCAAATTCTAAGTGGCCGTTTAATAACACAAAATTAAACTAAGTAGACTAAATAAAAATGAAATAGAAGAAGTTTGAGCGATACTAAACTTGATTGCGCTTCTGTCAAAGTATGTACGTATTGCAATCCTCTTTTATTCTTGTTTAGCCACTTTTTTCTAGGTTTCTTTGGTTTTTTGTTTGTTTATTTATTTTAATTTTGTGTTTGCTAAATTATAAGTTTGTATTCAATTAGACTATTAATTTAAGTTAACCCCCTAATGTTTTGAAAATTGCACTAATTCTTAAAACAATACCAAAAATACATATTGATATTTTTAATTTTGGTGTTTGGCCTTGTTTTACTGTTTGTGCTATGAATATAAGCTATAGTGATATATGGTATGAAGAGATATCGACGTGGTGTAGTTGGTTCAATGCTCTGAACGGTCAAAAATCAAAATTAGAATATTAAACATTTTTCTACAAGACACGACCTTTTGGCTGGCAATGGCAAACTTCGGAATAAAACTATAAGTCCCTTCCATTCGTGCTCAAATATAACTCAGTCTTGGGGCTCCATGAGCCATTGTGCCATAAGAGAAGAAAAAAAATATATATGACGGTTGTATAATTTTAAACTGATCAAAACCCAGACTTAAAATAAGTCTTAGAACCAGACCAAATAGATCAAATCCCGTTCCATTATTAAGCTCTTAAAAAGTAATTTTATTTTAAATTTAGACCAAGTGTATGTAACTATATAATAAATAGTTATGCTGTAGAACGACTTTAAAAGGTGGTAAGCATATTTTTCCATTTCCGATGCTGTTACTGCCACGCTTCGAGATAATGAATTTAGATTTAGAGAAATCCGTTCTTGTTAATACGAGTCGTATAATCCTAGAGCAATGCTACTAGCTCCGCACACCCATATACATATCGTTTATCGACTTCATGAAAGCCTTCGACATTGTAAACCGAGGTCTTCTGTGGACAATACTTCAAAAGCGAGGAATGCCACCGAAACTCATAAAGTTAATCAAGGCCATGTATTTCGATTTCAAGTGTAGGGTTCTACATAATGGAAAACTATCAAACCCATTTGAAGTTGCTACAGGTGTAAGACAGGGCTGCATACTATTCCCAATACTCTTCACCCTTGTTATCGACGTTGCAATGCGTTCAGCACTAGATGGTAGAAGCGGTATTGAGTGAACCCCTTTCAGGCACCTCGAGGATCTGGAGTATGCTGATGATGTATGTCTCTTAAGCCGTGTGCCTAGAAACTTACAAGCAAACCTAGATGCCATTAACACCAAATTCCTTGCAGCTGGACTAGAGATAAGTATCAGCAAATCTAAAGTAATGGCAGGCGGTTACTGTACTAACTCCGTACCGTCTA
The DNA here is from genome assembly GCA_963691655.1 of Toxonevra muliebris. NCBI lineage: Eukaryota > Metazoa > Arthropoda > Insecta > Diptera > Pallopteridae > Toxonevra > Toxonevra muliebris. The sequence continues at coordinate 22,007,161 of OY829326.1, forward strand.
TTAGCATCAATAATAAGAATGTTGAGTGTGTTTGCTCCTTCAACTACCTTGGCAGTATAGTCAAAACAAAAGGAGCCGCAGATGAGGATATTTCAGCGCGCATTAACAAAGCAAAACCTGCATTTGGTATGCAACGAACTATTTGGAAATCTCGACAAATCTCCACCAATACCAAATTACGCATTTATAACTCTAACGTCAAATCAGTGTTATTTTACGATTGTGAGACATGGAATCGTACATATGCAATCGACGCGCACCTACAAACTTTTTCCAACAAATGCCTGCGCCAAATTCTCAACATATGGTGGCCTAACCGCATCAGCAAAGTGGATCTCTGGAATACGACCAACCAAATTCCTACTCCTGTGGAGGTGTGCAAATGCAAATGGCGATGGATAGGACATACACTCCGCAGACCCAACGAAAATATCGCTTGTCAAGCACTCCGATGGAATCCTCAGGGAAATGGTCGACATGGAGAAGAACGATTGATGCAGAATTACAGACAGCAAATTACTCCTGGAACGACATCAGCCTGGATCGCTATAAGAGAATGTTCGTGGCCCTATGCTGGACTGGGAGAGAAGGATGACAGAAGAAGAAGCATATTTTTAAAAAATGTACACATAAGTCTATATACGACAGAATTTTTCGATTTTCTAGCGTAATAATTAAAATATGAAAATTTCTTGAATGCAGTTTTATTGTTTTATTTTTACATTGACAACAACAACAAACAAAACAATTCCTGTTAGTAAAGCATAAGGAAAGAAATTTTGAAATCTCACAGAACTACAAGAAACCTTAACTTTTCTATGCCGTCTCGTCTGTCTAAAGTTGTTAAAGTCAAAGGAGGCCATAGAAAATATTAAAATTTAATTTTAAATATTTTTTCCTAATGTTTTTAAGCACTTTCGTTAACAATATTTTTTTTTTTATTTAACACTATGCTAATTTAGATATTGTTCAAGATATGTTTTGGGGTGTCTTGGTTTATAACTGGATTAAAAAAATTTATTATTTTTATTATTAGGCTAGAAAATAGAATTGAAAGAAAATGTGGTTAAGAGTATTTTGCATAAATGTTAAGAGGGCTTTGTGTCCTTTTTTATATAAGCTCATTTCATTTATGGTTTGGGATTTTCGACTTATTTTCTGTTTTCATTGAAGCTTTAATGGAAGATCAATGAAAAATTAAGAACTTGATATAAGAGTTGATAAAAGAAAACTGACAGGTGACATACAATGAAGCCAACCAAAATTCGGGTTTAGATTCGGTCGGACACAGGTTAAAAATCCTAAACTGAATAATTTTAGATTCCTTATCTCAATTATATAACAACTTTCCAATATACGAATTAATTAATTAGTTCTTTTAAAAACAAATAACTGATTATTTCTATTTCTAAATTAGAATGAAAGTGAATACAATGTTGGTCAAAGAATTAGTATATATTTATTTTATTTCACTTTCTATTTTTTATGTTAATGTTAGCTAAAAAGCTTCTTAAATATTTTAAGTTGTGTTTTGAAGTTTTTTTTTATTCTTTAGGTAACTTGTTTTACATTGTTTACTACCTCCAATCTGCGGGGTAGACTTTCAGCTTAGGATTGGCCTTGGCTTAAAAGAATGGAATTGAATTTAAATAAGTTTTACATTTTTTAATGTTCACCCTGCTTCTTCATATTACCCCAAAAATTCTTAATTGCATTCTTTAATTGGAACAATATACTAAAATTTCCAATTATGATTTTTTTTTTACTTTTGCAAATCACTCACTTAGGAGTACTTTCTTTTCTGCGTTAAACGAATAAATTGCAATAGTTTTTGGTTTCGCGTAGTTAACCGCAAAATTCATTTTAACCTAACGCCTATAAGCAAATTATACTATAGATGGCAAAAAAAATACCCAAATTAACTGACATTTGGTCCAAAGGACATCAGAAAACTATTAAATACTATTTTCTGAGGGACATTTTTCTGCTTTACGATCCTAAGCACCTTTTACTGCCTCATTAACCACACATAAATGATCATAAAATTTATGTTTGACAATGTTACATGATAAAATTTAGTTCTCAGTCCAATTGAGAATCTGTAAAACGATTTCATTCCTTTAAATTGAAGGCAATTTTAAGTTTAAAAAAAAGAGAAACTAGAGAAATTATAAAATATTTGTAAGCTAATGATGAGTGAGCTAATTCTTTGGCAACTTTAGTAAAAACTGACCGTGAAAACTGATTGCGTTTGTCAGTATGCAAATACGTAAACTAAACTAGTACGAAACTAGTTTTCTTTTTAATTTAGATTTGTGATAAAACTTCATCGTAAAATTATACACAAAATTTGGTCATTCACCTCTCAATGCACGTAAAATTTATTTGTTGACGCACACCTTTCACTTTTAATTAAACTTGTAGCTCTAGATCGCAAGTAATTAAGAGCTTAGTTGATAAGAGAAGTGGTTGCAGAGGGGAAAAAGAAACTGGTGAATTAAAACACAAATACCTAATAAATATGTGAGTATAAACACAATGTTTTAATGTGCGTCATATAAGTTTAAGCGAAATAATAACAACAACAAAAACAACAATTTTAATATAATCTAATCTAATCTAACTAAAATATAATCTATAAACATACGTATGACGCTATTATGTAAAAAATAACTTTGCAGATGCTGGAGGCGCCTCATAATGATACCCGAGACGTGGTGTTGTTCTAGACGACGCTAACGTCGATGTTGATGTTAACGTTGATGTCGTTGTTAACGTTGATGCCGATGTTAACATCACCATCATCATCATGGCATTAAGTGGAGCTGTCGTTGTAGGTGTTGATGATACCAGTGACGATGATAAATCTTTTGCTACTGCTGATAATGGTATATCTGGAGTTTTTGGTTCTGCTGTTGTTATCGCTGTATATTCATTATTCATATTTATTTGTTCTGCTGCTGCTGCTGCCGCATATTCCTCATCTGATGGCGCTATCGGTATTTTAACCGCTGTTAAGGCCACAACTTCCAATTGTTGCTCAGAGTTTGGTGCTAAGTGCAATTCAAACGCTGGCGGTGAATCATAGATGAAACCATTACCGGATGTTTTCAGATATGAAAGGTCTGCTAATGTAAATATCCCGTTATCACATATCGTACAGCAGATCAGAAATATAAGTGGATACTGTAAGGCAATAATAAATGATAAATTAAGGTTGAAGATTGAATTTAGAATACAAAAATTAAAGAAAAATAATGAATTATATTAAATTTAGAAAGTTTGAATTCTAGCTGCTAAACCTTATAAATAAGTACTAGAATAACTAACCACTATAACAAAACAAAGTTTCGTAAAAAAAAATCTTAACTTCAAAACGATAAATACGAATTTTTTTTAATGATTTTGGTTTCTGATTAACCCAAATCATTTTCACAGCACTGTTTGTTTTGAATTATAATATCACCTCATATTACAATTTATGAAAATGTGAGAAATGTTTCTTGATGGATCGGCCAACTGAGATCAATATTTTATAAAAGGAGCTAAAGGGTTAATAGGTATCAAAAAAATGTTTGAAAGAAAATTTTACTAAAAATCGCTGAACACTTTAACCATCTTAGATGTAAAACTGACCAGACATATTTGTTTATATTTTACCAAAATAGCTAAAAATAGGCAAACATTAAATCTGTTTTAAATATAAAACAGTTTTATAATTGTTAAAATTCCTGGATAAAAAAATGTTAATAAAAAAATTGGAAAGCCTTTTGAGAGTTCATCTCATATAAAGCTAGTATTAATATCATTATCGCTTTTATTCTTTTTATAACACTTTCCGACAAAAATAAAGTTTCTTTTTTAAGTAAAGTTTTGATAGTGAGTTCTGTTAAAGCTCAAACACACGTGCGCCGACGTTTCAAAATTTAACATCTGCTTATAATTTACAAGGATTTCTAGTTAACCATTTATTTTTGTAACAATTTTGGTAAAATGAAGCTTAAGATGAAAATGAAACTTAAGGTATATTGGTTAGTTTTTCGTATCAAATGATTTAACTGTCCAGCGACTTAAAGAAAAAATTTTAGCAAAAAAAAAATTTTTTTTGTTTCTTCAACACAAATTGTGTTTTTAACTCATTAATGGGTTTGAGAAAAGAATTTTAACTGTATATGTTCGACAAACAAATTTTGCAGTATGTTTCGGTTCAGCGGTACATGGTCTCTCTGAACCACTACTTCGGTTTAAACCCCGATTTTTCCGCACCACAAAACCTTTGCTTCGGTTCAAAAATGTTATATTTAGTTGAAAAATCTGAAGCGTAAAATTTGATATTATCTTTCAAAGATTTCACTTGCCTTGGAGGCATGCATGATTATTGTCCAATGCTGAAAATTTTTACAACAGTTATTTTAGAGCCTATTCTCTGAATTCATTTTAATTTGCTTCCGAATTTACTTTGATATCAATTTTTAAAAATGAACAGATATCCATAATTTTCATATCAATTATTTTAAAGTGTACTGAATTTGGATTAATTTGCTTCAGAATTTATTCCTGGCTGTAAGAAATGTTTGCACCAGGGTTGGTTAAGATTCCCCAAGTTATCCCATATACAGATAGACTTAGCTAGATCAACTATATACCCATACCTATGACGCCTAATTAAAAGGCGTTATAAATAACCGATTCCGGACCAAAATCAATATATTTAGCGCGCAGAGTGTGTAGGACTTAAAAAGCATTGCCGAAAAAAGCAAAGTGTAATAATGAAAATAATGTTTTAGCTTATACCAAACCATTTTTTTTTTTTAAAACTGGTTTGGTTTCAATTTGGTTCAAGGTGAAAAAAAAATCAAACAAAAACAATTTGGTTCATGGTTCGGTTCAAGTCACTTAATTTGCAGATGGTTCAGCTCAAAATTGGTTTGCTTCAAAACCGATTTCCATTCCTGATAAATTAACTAATTAAACTTCAAAACTATTCACATTTCATTTTTGATATGTTAAATATATATATATTTTTTAAAATTCTTTTAGAAAAATATTTTAGCCTACATTTTCGAAATTTTATTTATTTTTATACTAAATCTTAGTCTAGAGGTATCTGATATTCAGAGATCTACATATATTGAAATTTTATAATCAACTTTTCTCTAGAACATATTTTTTGCTTTTTAAAACGTCCAAAAATTGTGAAAAAAGCAAAAAAGGCACATTAGAGAGGATGATAAATGGTAAATATATTTAAAAAAAATATTCTGCGGACAAATTGAAGATATCTTAGGTTTCATTGAAAAAAAAATAATCCGGAATGATCAAACTTTAAACCAGCGTATAAATTTAAATCAAGTTTAAATTTTGAACATTTAGATCTCGAAATTCTATCAGAGTCTACTTTCAGGGCCTTGTTTGTTTTATTGGATTGTGTAAATAATTCATTTAATTTTAGTAGCTACCTACTCCTAGCCAAATTAACTAATTTTTCGCCCATAAGATCCTTCTATTTCGTGAACTTGTCTCCCAATCACAAATGATTCTTTGCTATGAATTCTCCAAAGTTTTAAAATCTTGCCCTAGACCAAGGGAGGTGTTTGTTATTATGTATGTATAAAATTGAAACACATAATTAGGCTTCTGAGGTACTATTCTTGAAACTTATGCAGACTATTCAATGTACTGGAATATGGAGTTGTGAGCGATGGTGACACTGGTACCTTAGATTCTAGCGTTAAAGTAGTAATGTGTTTTTAGATTATGATCCTGTTATATTGAGGATTTGGTACAAAAGGCAATGCGGGATATTGCCTGACTTTTACGTCTTCTCATTTTCTGATTTTATATTGTGGATCTGAAGAACTTAAGAACAGTGCTCCGATTGTAATTTTCTCAAAATTCTATTAAATAATCACTTAATGGAACTTGATTGAGTTCTAGAGCGTGATTCTATGATACTGTAGTTTCTTTATTATATTGATAATCTGAAATTGAGGCACAATACTGAAATAAAAACGCGCTATTCAAGAACATGAATACGATATTCGACGGCTCGACCGATGCTGTTTTTCAGAATAATCACTAAACGTAGTATTTGCTTGATCGGCCTTGACGGTGTTGAAATTGTGGTGCTGTAGCTGGCTTGTTATAATTCATAAAGTATTTAAAATAGTAATTGATGTTAATTTAATAAAATAGATCGTACAACATACAAACCTACTAGTTACTCATAACTTAATTGTATTTCTAACACTTTTTTTATGCACATTTTTTAAAAGCTGCGTGGATTCTTCATTGATGTCAAAGCCTTTCTTATTGACTTCTTCTACTGAAGTTATTTCACTTTTCAATAAAGTATTTAATATTTCACAAGACTAACGACTAACTAACTCTCTAAATGATCAGAATTTATAAATTGTTGAAATTTTATGAAATAATAATTAAATATTCCGAAAATTTGCATAAATTATGTAAATGTGGAACTGTGATATTTCGCTTACCATATTTTATTGTTTTTCGTTATTTTAATATTAAGAAACTGGTTGTTTTTCTCGGTATGTATCTCAATGTGTGTAATGGATTATTGTAAAAAGCTCAATGGTTTCACTTGGAATGACAAATTTTGGCAAAAACGCTATCTATTTATATGTCTGCATAAATTACAAGCAATTAAGTGTAAAGAGTCCACATTTTTTCGATGAGGCTTTGTCAGGGTCAATATTAATTGTATTTTGTTTATTTTTCATTACACATGACTTTTATGCTAATATGTATATTAGGGTGGAGTAAAAATTTTATTTTTCTCAGGACCATCGCAGAAAGTTGGCAAGCTTGGATGTGGTCAACTTTTAAGATTGGCATTATGGTGCTTCAGTTAATCAGGTTTTTTTTTTTTTAAATTAATTTTTGAGGTGATTGAATCGGGCAAAATTTTGGATAGCAGAAATTCCTGGATAGTAATGATGTTTTTCAAAGTTGTACTCCGTTTTTTCATTCCCCAACCTCATAAATATCAGTTTTCGGTTCAATTAAATCGGACAGAACTCATTACAGAGAGATTTTTTTGAGCGCTAATATCGAGCTGAAAGTCTAACGATCCAACTTAAACTCCTGATTTTAAAAAAAGTTTATTTAGGCTTATTGATCAAATGTTGAATGCGAATAAAACATTATTCCATTTTTTGATCAATATATCCTTACCAAACTATTTTAAAAAAATTTGAATTTTATCTAAAACTTAAAATTAAATTCCTGATAGTTGAAATTATTATTTCATATAAAAAATTATTTCATTACATTTGAAATAATAATTGAAACAAGAAGAATGAAATCAAATAAAATCATAAAATAATCTTTGAAATAAAATATGTAAATAGAAATGAAATAAAATTTGTTTACACACAAAATCAGCTTTTTAGTTTAAGATTAAAAGACAAGGTTTTAACTTTCAAAAACAAGGTTTCTCAGGATCCAAATAAATCCTTCAGTACCAGATTATTCCCGATTCGATTGAGGCAAACGAATTTCCCCCCACGTGGTTAACTTCTACTTCTACTCAGTAATGTCAACCTTAAAAATTGACCAAAAGTAAAACAGAATACCCACATACAATTGATATCAGAATATAAGTTCTACGGTTCTAAGAAATTTTTTGTTTGTTTTAACTCCACCCTAATGTACATATATGTATGAATTTTGTTTTTAGCAAACAACCAGCGGTATTGAAAACAAAAGAAAATAATTAGTCAAAGATAAAAATTGACAAATGCAGCGATATCTGGGAATGTTTGGTTACAACAGAAACTAATGAAGAAAAAAATCATTAATTTATTTATTTTTTTAAAAAATTATTATTTTATTATTATGTTTAAATCGTTTACAATACAACACAACACAAAAAAAGAGTAACAAAATATCTCTAATTACAATTAACATTATGGGAAAAAAGATTTTTGGTATGTTCGAGGAATTTCGTGGGGAAAATTCATGCGAATATTTCCCCCTTAAGCGTAGACTCGAGTAGCGTAGCATCTAGTGACGCAGGCGGAGACGATAACGTTTGACGGTTCTATAGTGATATCCACCAGTTTCGGAAGCAGGTGCAGAGTATTCTTCATGTGCTGGGGTGTGATATTCGGGTGCTGGAGCAACATGTTCGGGAGCTGGTGCTCCGTGATGTTCCTGATGGCCAGAAGATGGTGGTAAGTAATTGCTGGATGGTGCTTGCTGATGTTCTGAACCATGATGTTCCAAAGGTTGTGGAGCATGGTATTCTGGTTGTGGAGCATGATATTCTGGCTGTGGAGCGTGGTATTCTGGTTGTGGAGCATGATATTCTGGCTGTGGAGCATGGTATTCTGGTTGTGGAGCATGATACTCTGGTTGTGGAGCATGGTATTCTGGCTGTGGAGCATGATATTCTGGTTGTGGTGCATGATATTCTGGTTGTGGAGCATGATACTCTGGCTGTGGAGCATGATATTCTGGTTGTGGAGCATGATATTCTGGCTGTGGAGCATGGTATTCTGGTTGTGGAGCATGGTGTTCTGGTTGTTGAGCTTGATGTTCATGATGTGCTGGTGGCAAATATTCATTTGATTGCTGAGCAAGACCATGATGCTGTTCTTCAATATGATGATGCTCTTGGGCATGATGATGTTCCAAAGGTTGTGGAGCATGATATTCAGGTTGTGGAGCATGATATTCTGGTTGTGGAGCATGGTATTCTGGTTGTGGAGCATGGTGTTCTGGTTGTGGAGCATGGTATTCTGGTTGTGGAGCATGATATTCTGGCTGTGGTGCATGATATTCTGGTTGTGGGGCTGGTGCTTGATGTTCATGATGCACTGGTGGCAAATATTCATTTGATTGCTGAGCAGGAGCATGATGATGTTCTTGAACATGATGATGCTCTTGGGCATGATGATGTTCTGAATCATGATGTTCCAAAGCAGGTGGCAAGTATTGTGGTTCAGACAATTGTTCCGAATGAACTGGAGCAGGCACATTCAAGGCATATTGTGGTCTTTCATAATTGTATCCATTAGAGCTGCCGCCCAGGTGTGAGACATCAGCAGTAACGGCAACCACCACCGTGCAAAATACGAAGATGCAAAATTTCTACAAAAACAAAATCAAAGGTTATACGATAAAATCTATTCAGGCTGTCGAGCTTGAGCCATTTGAACTGTTTTTTTTTTGTTTTTTTTGTGTGAACTTACCATTATAATTTTTGTGCTGTGTTTTTCTTAAGACACGCTTCTCTGAGTGCTGTAAACAATCGATTGATGCCGATCTGTGGCTTCACCCTGGTTTTTATAATAAAGCTATTGAATTAAATTTGCATCTTTTTATCGACGCATTAAAAAATACATGGTATAGGTACACTGCTATATGTCAAAAAGAAAAAAAAACATACTACAACAATAACAACCAAAATGGATGTGAGGACAATTGCGACAGATGCGCTTTTGTGTTTTTTTTTTTTTGATTTTGGTTTTGTTCAATATTTGCATGTCGCAGCATTTGCCTAAAATTTGATTATAATTCAAAATTTATGATTTTTTAATATTTGTCTTTTTAATATTTATAGTATCCTCGATTTACATATCAAACTAAGATTTGGCGGTGCATTAAGTCTCAGGGCAAAATTAAAATTTATAAGCATTCGATGGGTGAGCGAGTGTGTTTGTATTTCCGCGGATGCTTGGTATAAATCAAAAAAATTAACAATTTTATGTCAAATTTATTAAAATACCATTGATATGTAAATAATAACAAACACTCATAAATAAATAATACACCAACCACCAACATTGTTGTATAAATTCCAATTTTACATTTACGTTGGGATCTCAATTAAAATTATCAATTCAGTTGTCATGTTTAACAATTTACTACAAATCAGAAATGTAAATAATATGGGGAACATGCATATACATATTTACAATAGGAAGCTAATTGTATTTGTTTAATTTTTATAAACATATTTATTAATAGATTTAAGCAGCACTGCTTCAGCTAAAGAAAATTACTATGAAGACAAAGGTAACGTTGAATTGTTTAGATCATTTTTTATATGTTGCAAACATTCAATTTTCGGTCATTCAACTCCTGAACTCATAAAATAAAATATCACAAAGAAAAATGGCTCAAGAGTTCATGAACTTGTTGAACGAAGGCAGCGAGAGTTAACAGTTGATTGAGAAAGTGGGTCAGCTGCACCCACCGTAAGCGCAGAACTTATATTGTTAAGGAAAAAGCTTGATTAATAAGATTTGCTGAATAAATATTTATTGCCATACCTTGGCCTAGAACTAAATGTCGGAGATTTCGGAAACACGAGACCACGCAATAACCTGATCTTATGTAGACCTCGCAACCAGGAATTAGAAGATCACATGTACATCAATAAATTTAAACCTAGACCTAAGAGGAACAAAGTGTAAGAGAATTGCGTTGAAACGCTTTTCAGCAAAATAACCTCATTTCAGATAATATCTATGCATGTACAGTGTCGGACAAAACTAAAGCACGAACTCTTCCTTGTCAACATTTAGTTCAATAAAATTTAAAAATATGCAAGTATGGACAGGTTTTAAAAAAAATTGGAAGCGTATATAAGTTGGTGGTTATCATTCACCGTCACCGTTCGCATTTCAAAATTTCGCGTCTCAAAATTGCTGGAAATAAATATTCTGCACAATTTAGAGAAAATATTTTAAGTGGATTTAATAAAGCTGAATCAGTGGCATGCATTGTAAAAAAATTTTGTATTCGCCATTACGTTAATTCCCGAGCTATAAGCCAATTTCGCGCTTCCCATTTTGTAAATACTAAATATAGAGGTGGCAGACCGCGGGGCACAACCAAACGTGAAGATCAGGCCATCATTCGGTTTATAAAAAAAGATCCTTTTATATCTTGGAAATAAATTGCATTTCAACATTTCATACAGGTTTATCCAACGACGAGCTGTGGAGGGTACCAAAGCGTACAGTGGACATACCAAAGCGTAAAAAAAACATTTTTTTCTCGAAAGAATCGACAGGCAAAGCTCGAATTTGTAGCCGCGCACTTTAGCTGGGCTACTGCCAAATGAAAGACTGTGCTTCTTACTGATGAATCTATATTTAATATGAAAGGTTGCGAAGGATTAAAGCTAGTATGCAGACCAAAAGGGCAACAATGAAATCCGCGTTATTTTAAAAGCGCCGTATAATACGGGGGAGGCAACGTAGTGCTCTGGTTCAATTCATAAAATAGGAGGTATAATAAATGTGCAAAGATATTCCCCAGAATGTTATGTTACCTTATACTGAGGATGATCTGCTGTTAATGCAAGTCTACCAGTACGATGACGATCCCAGCACGATGTGTAAAAGAGTGGTTTGTTGTCAATAAGATCAGTATTTTATAGTCGCCCGCTCATTCACTCAATCTCAATCCAAAAAAATGTATAGGAAATTGTAGATCGTAAAATTCAGCGCATAAAGGATAAAAACAAGGATTCTATTTCCTACTAATTGGAGATTGCATGGAATAACATTTCTGTGGACGTTTTGAGCAATTTTATTGAGTCCATGCCACGTAAATGTGCAACAGCTCTGAAAAATAATGGATACGCTACAAAATAGTGGAGAAATAGAATTTTTCTATTAATATATTCCATATGTGCTTTAGTTTTGACGCGCCAGTTTTATGCATTTTGTTACTTTTGAGTCAATAATTTTATTTTATGTGATAAACAATATTATATGTCTTATATTTTATTATAATTAGCGTATATTCTTACTACATTCATAAAAAAAATTTCAGTCCAAGGATGTTTTACAATATTACTGAACAAAACGCTGAGATGTTAGTCCGTGGAATAATCACGCCTCAGATAGTACAATCAAAATTTAGAAACATCAAAGAACTTTTTGAGCGAATCTTACAGCTATAGGTTACATTCAATGCAAATCTTTTAGCCATTACCAAAAAAAAAAACAAACCTAGAACTAAAGAATTGCATTACCAAAATATTATGTATCTTTCTGGCTGGCATTGTAAAATTTATTATAGGCCTAAGAAACGAACTCCAGGTTCTAGATGAATGAAAAAAAGTAGTGGAGTCTGAATGGGGAGCAGAATTTTCAGTTAAGCATTCTTTAGTTTAAGAAATTTTAAAATTCTAATAATTTTAAGGATCAAATCAAAAACTAACATCAGAATCTGGCTAAACTATTAAAAAATTGTAGGAAACTGTTTTTATACTTTATAAGCCTCGATTCACATTCAATGCACAAATATACGTAGAAAACCACTGGTTGTTTTTAATTATGAGAACGAGGCTTGTTTAATTTACAGTTATTATTATACCTCAAATAAGCGGGGTCACTAGCAGAACTAGAAATACTCTAGGGGTGGAGGAACAGGGCGAGGGGGTAGCTTTAATTTGTTCCTCCCTTAAAATGATTTTATGTTTTATGACCAATTATTAAAATGTTAATGGTTTTCATCAGTAAGAAGGTGATATTAATTAAAAACCCTTCTATAGATCAACATTCTTGGCCCATGAAAAATAAAAGCATGCATCTCATAGCTATAAAACAAACAATTCATATATCAATGACGTAGTGAAGTAATTTTGGAACGTAAGATTTTTGATGTATTGGAAAATAACCTTTACCAGTTTTTACAGTTTGCTTATCAAAAAGTATAGGAAGAGAGTTCTATGTAGAACACAAAAATACTCCCAACCCTTCTATTTTTGGAAAAATAACCGATAACCGACAAAGTCCAATTTTCTTAAATTAATTTTATAAAAGTCAAAGTAACAAATGCAATGAAATAAAACAAAATAATTTAACATTTACTAAATTAGTTTAAGAAATGCATGAAATTTGAAATTGTGAGATAATTTTTCCAATAATAAGAGGATGAGGGTATTTTGGAGTTCTGTGACACGCCACATTCGCTCCAAACACACTGTAGTACTTTTATCACTAACTAACTGGGATTCGCCTTTGCAAAATTTGGTAATACAAAAATTACAAAAACAGTAAAAAATATATACAACAGATTTTACTTTATGAGCGATGCATCCTCCGATATCAATCTAATCAGTATTTCTAATCCAGTTCTTAATATACAAACCATTATTGTATAATTTTTTCGGTCGCATTAATACACAATTTTATTTAGCATTCGTATTCGAATGAAAGTTTGTACAATTTACATATTTTTATATCAAGAAAAGGCACAAATATTAGTAAAACTAAACTAAAATGGAAAAAAAATTTACACATAAAAGTTTGTTGGATTTTAAAAATAGCGCAAAAATAACGCCATCTGTATGTCAGATTGCATATTTGACATACAGATGGCGCACTCTCCAATATAAAGTAAATCTTACTTTCTGCTGTTCTACCTTATTCATATGCTAGATGGAGGATTCTCGTTTTCACAAAAAAAGTCTTTCTTTTTATACTAAAAACTATTCTATAGACACCAAAAAGGATAAGCTGTTTCTCTGATTTAATGTGCCGTTATAATGTAAATCAGGCTCTATGGAAAATCTCAAAATTTTGTGAAACTCTAACCTAAAAGTGCGAAATGTTAATTAGGGTGTTGCAGTTTTTTTGTTATAGACTGATGTATCTTCGGAAAGAATATGCAATAAATTAATAAAACAGTTGGGGCTGGCCCATCTAACAACGCCATCATAGAATTTGGTAGAAAAAAATGTTGCTTTTTTCTTACTTCTTTGCTTGCTATTGATCCTTTCAAAAAATAAATTCCTATTATTTCTATATATAAAGGCTTGTTATCTTTTTGTGAATGCAACAGAATGAAAAACTAAAAAAGAAAAAAAAAATGCTTAATAATTTAAAAATTATGAAAAATACATTATCTCGAGTAGAACTTGTTTCAAAACAGCTGGCACTACCTAACACGCACAGAGAGAGATTATTAATGCAATATTTTCAAATAGTTAACAAATTGATACACACATAAGTATATGTTTTAACTGCATCATCAAAAATCGAATATATTATGTCATTCGAATTGTAGAAGCTAAATAAAACGGATCCAACTAAAAAAATTAATTTGGACTTAGTAATTTCTGCTTGAACGACGACGATATATTTATTTTCATATGAGTTATACTGTACGTTTTATTGCCTTACTGTTTCCGACTAGGTGAGAAAAAAACGCTCCTGCGTTGTATGTTAATTCATTGCCAGCTTTTGTTCGATTTTTTTAAACGGTTTTCTGCGAAACCTATCTACCACATAAAAAAAGACCCTTCTGAACTTATACAGTATTTTCAACAAGAGCGTGTACGGCTTAATTGTACAAGCAACTTTAAGTATCAACATTCAACATTTCATTGCGAATGGCGCTGTATAATATTTCAAACAATCGCAATTATAAATTCATTGTTTAAGCAATTTTTCAAATCGTATTCAGTGTATGTAAAACATTTTTAAGCTGCCATTCTTTGCTCACATCCAAAGTAATCCAAAATGTCCTAGGAAGGTGCTGCAAATATCTTGAGAAGTTGAAGGCATTCGCTAAGAAATAGAACCAACTTTTTTAAGACACCAGAAAGTTTACGAGTCACCAAAGCATTGTACTTTTAGAGGAACATCACAGCAGCAGGATTCGGTAACAGCATGAGTTTTTGAAGCCAATTCTACCATTGCACTTGAAGCAACCCAAAAAAACTAGCGCAGAAAGTCACTAATATATCCCTTAGTATAATCCAAAGTCGTTTAAATGAATTCCAAATTGATTTCTGAGCTACCATAACCAAACTCTAACTGACGGCAAAACAAACAAAAAAATGATTGGAGCGATAAGGCTTTTACAGACGATTATTTTTTATGGACGGCAGGTACCATAAAACGTGCATTGTCCATTAAGGGCAGTAAGATGGTTCAGAGATTAGTTAAGCATACAAGAAAAGCTCATGTTTGGGGATGCTCTTGAAAACAGTTTCGACAGCATAATCATGTTTACGAGAAATTTGTATAGCCAGTACATAATCCATTTATACCAGCATAGTCTTATCTTCTGCCAATAACCGGTTTGGGAAAAGAAATCGAAATTGTGTGCTTTAAAAAGGCAGGACCCTAAACATCAAAGTCGCTGGTGCAGTAAGTGAAAAGAGGAAAATTGGATAAGAATTTTGGACTGCGCCTTTCAATCTTCAGATGCTAATCACATTGAAAAATTTTGAGCTTAAGATGAGCAGAAAAAATGCTAAGAGCATTGCCCAATTAAAACGACAGATTAAGTCAAAATGGCGGTGTTTGCCACAATCGTACGCTGAAAAGATAAGATCTCGCGTTACTATGAAATTACTACAAATTTTAGTAACTGGGCATTATATTGATATGTCTGCGCATTAGACAAAGAAATTTAAAAAAAAATGTGGGTCTCTTTTTTTTATTGGCGCATTTTTTGAAAGACTTAGGCCGTACGCGATCTTGTTGAAAAGACTGTATATATCAAGTTGAAATAAAAATAAAACAAGTTTAAAAACCCGTTCTCGATCACTGCAAAAGTAGAAGCAGAATCTTTCTACGTAAGTTTAACGGAAAAGCATTTAATGATAGTATTTTAACAACAAAGTAAACCAATAAATTTAGAAAAAATACTAAATTTCTATTGAATCATCTAATCTGAAAGGAAATAATTCTGTCCTAGTGAATTCAGGAAGGGGGAAAAGATAATTTATTTGAAAACGTTGCAGTTACTTTCAGCTCAATTATTCATGGATCGTACGTACAATAAAACTAAAAATTCAGGGTTAATTGTAAGAGATATACATAATAAATATCCGAAAAATATTACAAACAAATCGATAAAATGACATAGTCAATGAAAGAACGTGATCGCAATTTATTACTTACCTATAATAAAATATGATATTTTATGAACAAAAAATTCTTACACATAATGATGTCGAAAATTGTGAGGGCACATAATATTTAACATTTTCCAAAATATGGAGTTCCCTTTTCTACATGACTCAATTTTCAAGAGAAGAAAAAGTCTATTAGAAATTATAATTACTACGTAATGTCCAAAGTATTTATGTTTTACCCCATGATTTTAATTGTTCTCTAAACATTTTTTGACCTTTCTATGGAAAATTCTGAATAGGCCCTTGCACATGCAATAATCCAATCAAAATCGTTGGTTTCCATTAAATGGAAGGTTA
Source organism: Toxonevra muliebris (assembly GCA_963691655.1). NCBI lineage: Eukaryota > Metazoa > Arthropoda > Insecta > Diptera > Pallopteridae > Toxonevra > Toxonevra muliebris. The sequence goes on from OY829326.1 coordinate 22,023,374, forward strand.
ACCTCTTCATATTCTCTGTAGAAAAATTAACGGTTTTTTAAACAAATAATGAAACACTCAAATGTTTTAGCTTAAAATTAATCGATAACACAATGCGACAAGCTTAAGCCTTTTTTTATCGATATGGGTGTGATGAAGGCGTTTTGAAAAGCTTGAATCATAAATAGAAAACTATTTTCGGGATTTTTCATAGAATTATCAGAAATCAGAAATTAAAATTTATTGGTTTACTTGGCTAAAATTTCGATTAAAATAAAATAAAATGAAGATGAATTCGATAATTAAGTAGAAATAATTTAAGATTTTCAGGTATAAGAAAAACAATTTAAAATGTATGAAAAATAAAAAAAAAAATAAAAAAATGTAGTGCCATGCGCAAGTTTTAGATCAAACTAAACATAAAAAATAAATTCTTCAACCCACAAAATCTTAATTTATTTTATTTTTGCTTAATTAACGAATTAATCTTCAATTTATTTTAATTCTAAGTGCAAATTTTCATAAACTATAAATTCCGGATATCTCAAGACACAGACCATTCTGTGAAAATGTAAGCTTTTCAAAAGGCCATTATTTATCCCATCCAGAAAACCTTGTTGCACTGTGTAATTTATTATACTAAATGTTCAGTTATGTATACAAATCGACAAAAATCACTTGTTAATTTAACAAGTTCACTAGGTAAAAGCAACGACTTAGGAACGGAAACGTTTTGCTGGAACATTGTATTGATAGCCACTAGATTGAGGAGCTGATGAGTGATCGGAATGGCTAGTTGGAGGTAAATATTCATTTGATGGTGCTGAGATGGGTGCTGAATATTGTTGTTGAACTGGAGCAGGAGCAGAATACACTGGAGCTGGTGCGGGGGCGGAGTAGTGTTGTTCTACTGGAGCTGGTGCTGAGTAATGTTGTTCTACTGGAGCTGGTGGCAAATACTCGTGAGATGGCGCTGGAGCGGGAGCTGAATAGGATGGAGCTGGTGCAGGAGCGGAATATTGCTGTTGTACGGGAGCTGGAGCAGAGTATACTGGCGCTGGGGCTGGTGCAGGAGCAGAGTAGTGTTGTTCTACAGGCGCTGGTGCTGAGTAATGTTGTTCCACTGGCGCTGGTGCCGAGTAATGTTGCTCTACTGGAGCGGGTGCTGTATAGTGTTGTTCTACTGGAGCTGGTGGCAAATACTCGTTAGATGGCGCTGGAGCGGGAGCTGAATAGGATGGAGCTGGTGCAGGAGCGGAATATTGCTGTTGTACGGGAGCTGGAGCAGAGTAAACGGGTGCGGGTGCTGAATGGTGCTGTTCTACAGGTGGCAAATATTCATTCGATGGGGCAGGAGAGGGTGCTGAATATTGTTGCTGTACAGGGGAGGGTGCAGAGTATTGCTGTTGGACAGGTGCAGGGGCTGAGTAGACTGGTGCTGGAGCTGGCGCAGCGTGGTGTTGTTGCACGGGAGCTGGTGGCAAATATTCATTAGATGGAGCAGGAGCTGGGGCTGAATATTGCTGTTGCACAGGAGCGGGTGCTGAATATTGTTGCTGTACAGGGGAAGGTGCAGAGTATTGCTGTTGCACAGGTGCAGGGGCTGAGTAGACTGGTGCTGGGGCTGGCGCAGCGTGGTGTTGTTGCACGGGAGCTGGTGGCAAATACTCATTTGATGGGGCAGGTGCTGGTGCAGAATATTGCTGCTGTACTGGTGCGGGTGCAGAGTATTGTTGTTGCACAGGTGCTGGTGCAGAGTAGACTGGAGCAGGTGCTGGAGCTGGTGCAGAGAAGGATTGTTGTTGTTGCGGCCCTGGAGGCAAATATTCGTTCGATGGCTGCGATAGCTGCTCATCAAATGATGGCGACGGTCTATTGTATGAGTATCCATTAGCAGATGATAAGCTGGAAACATCAGCGCTAATTGCGGTGATGGCACAAACGCCGATGGCAAAAATGATTAATTTCTGTTAAAGAAGAAAACACAAAATCCACAAATTATTGTTGGTGTCACACAAAATTCAAGTTCACAAATACAATATTATCTTCTTTTTTTGTTTTTCTTTTTTTTTTTTGTTTATTAGCTTTATTATTATTTATCTCTTTATATGTTTTTGTAATTCAGCAAAACGTACCATTTTTATAGCTAGCGATATTTTTTTAGTAGAAGAAGATTGTATTACACACAGCTACAGTTGCGCAGCGAATGATAGCAGCATTAAAATATTGCTGCATATTTATACAAACGAAAATTAAGTGCCATCATCATCATCAACTTCATCTGCAGAATCTTCCATCGGCGGCGTCAACGTCCGACGCGTTGGCCGCCCATTGAAACCATTAGAAAGGTTAAAAAAAATTGGTTTCTTCTTCTTTTTTCTCACTTACAGCAGACGATGGTCAGCGGTCAGTTACGCTGTTGCTGCTGCTATTACTGCTGCTGCGACCCAATCTGTAAATCTGTCTTTGCTTATGGTACAGTGGAGTTTAAAGTTTTGCAATCGATTTTCGGCTACGCTCAAGCTATCAAAAAGCCCTAAAAAAGCAGCACGATAACAAATACGCTTCGTAAGCAAATAAACTTCCCAACTAGCACCAGCATTCATGATTTTTTCAAGGTTCATGTTTCGAGTATGCTTAAGCATAGTTGTTTTTCTTTATTATGTCAAATGGCATACATAAAGGTAAATATATACATGTATGTTTTTATTATTAAAAAAGAAAGGGTCGAATTGCTTTTAAACTTTCTTGGGGAAGAAATGGGTAAAAAATGTTTGAAGGGTGTGTAGATTTGCTTTAACTACTGTACGAAGTATTTTCATCTCAAATGCTTCCAGCAGTCTCTTATCATTGGTCATCATCATCAACGTCTCAGCAGCAATACATTAGGACACGAAGGATTAGAGACTTATAGAGCGGTGTTTTCGTTCGTCGAAAAAGTGATCTGTTTCTCAATTGCCCAATGAACCAGTAGTTGCAATAGTTCGCTTGATCTCAAGACTAACATTGCTGTTAATGCTGAATCTTAGATATACGGAAGCCTTCGTTGAGTCCTCGTCCTTCCAAGAAGAAGCAACGGTCTTCAAACCATTAATCAGAAACGAAATATTCGGAGCTAATACCTGTTACCAGCCGTGCCTTCCGTCGGCCACAACATGATCAATATAGTTCCTGGTTTTTTAACTAGGCGATAACCAAGTGGCCTTATTAATGTCGAAATGTTGGAATCTGATGTTGTTAACTATCGCTCATTGCCGAGATGAAGCCGATCAATCCAATACTATTTTTGGTGGTTGTGCCGTGAAGAATGAATTTTCCATTTGTGGGGTCAAATAGACTATCTCTGTCCACTCTATCATTAAAGTTACTAAGGTCGATTTTGATATCATGTCAGGAGCAATGCCCATAATCGAGGAACTCGTAGAAGTCATCTTTGGTCGCTTTGTCCTTCTCATCCGTCGCGGCGTGGACATAACACAAGATGTTCTTTTGAACCAACCCTGTCAAATGTTTTTAACATTACACTGACTTTACCTTCATGTTATATTCATAAAAGAGTCCAAAAATATTATTTTTAGATATTTCCCAAACACAATTCAAACAATCTTGAGTGATTGGGTCTGCTTATTCTAAATATTCCCGCAATTATTGTACAAAAAAAATTGTTTCTTTTCACCGTATTCCAGTAGGAAAAGAAGAAAACAGAAAGCAATTTTTCCGCAGATTTCATTCGAGAATATTTACAATAGAGCTGATAAACTTTTTTTGAGTCGTGCAACTATTCATATATTTAAATTTGAGCAATTGTTTTAAAAATAATTGTTAAATAATCATGTATGACTTTGGAAAAACAAATCTTTTTTGGAACGCTCAGGGGGGTTACTCTGTAGTTCGATTCGAAAGACAGTTATATTCGAATGCCAAAGTTGATTCCGAAAGGCACAAAATTTAATCTGAACATCGAACAAATATTATTAGAAAATGTTTTCTAGAGTACCAATCGTTCAAATTCGAGTAAATTTTCTTTAGAATCGATTTAATCCAAGATTTATCAGCACGATTCATTTCTAAATCTATCTGCCGGCTGGGTTGTAAATATTTTTTTTTTTTTAATTTAAATATTTTTCTATTTGAACTTTCTAGTTTTTTTATTTTTCTTTCAAACGCATTTGACAAAAAAAGCATCTTCAAGTCATTAATCTTGGTTTGAGATATCGATATCGAACAAACACAAGAATGAAGAAAATGTACCTATGGCGAATTTGAGTTTGAATGAAAACTTGTTTTAATTTTAAATTAAAAATATTTCACAATTATATTTACAACACGCTCGCAGCAGGTGGTATGTTCTAGCTAACTAGTTTTGAGTACGCTATGTAAATTTGTGCATTTAAGGAAATTTGTATAATAGTTAAAAAGATATATTCATAAAAAACTGTGCAGTTATGTTTAATATAAATTATGTTTAGAATGGATTATACAGAGATGTTTCAATCGGTTCCGGTAATTCAATCAGATAAAACGGTAACTAAAGGAATATTTATACCAGCATAATGTAAATATGATTGCATTGGTTTTAGTGTTATGTCTGATTTTCGCTATATCTAATTCCTTGTCATAGAGAGAGAAAGAGAGAATTTCTTATATGAAATTGTCAACATGGTGACAAATTTTATTGTATTTGACATAGTAAAAACCAGGTATTAATATATATAGGAATTCATTTCTGTATTATGAATTGTTGTAAATAAAGAAAGAAACTATTTAATGACTTCAAAACCATTTGAAAAATGTCGCGAGTTGCATATCGTAAGGGTTAATTTTTCTATCTAGACTAGATTAATATTAGCTGTGTTTTATTCGCCAGTCAGTTTAACATGTGCGAATAAAACGACCAAGTTGTTAAGTCTCTTTTTCGTTGTAATGTTATTCACAATGTAACTGCTCAGCAGCTAGAGCTTGAACATTTTATTGGATCCCAGTCATTGCGGTCATCGCTTGCATTGTTTTTAGTTTTTACTTTTTATAAGAATATTTAACAATGATTTTAACTTATTTTCACCACTAGACATTTCAAATATTTTCCTTTTCTGTTTTTTTGCCAAACTGTCATGCTTCTTGTTTCGCTGTTAGCAGTTCACAATAGAATTTAATGAAGTAAAACAACTTGTTAAGTATACATAACAGTTATAATTATACGTGTTATCTCTGCCGCTATGTTGTTGTTTCCCCATACAATTATCGCTGCTAGTTATACATAACTAGAAGCAAGTGGCGAATAAAACGCAGCTATTATATTTCCCTCTATAGTTTTTATGGTTTGTATTGTGTCTACCCGACCTGCTGAGGCCTATTTATAAATTAATCTCTTTATTATGCTGCAGAAGTACTTGCGAAATTTGGCTACCTTGAAATTTTCAAATCCACAGTGTACTATTAACCCTTTAGCAGCCGAGCTCACACTATGATTCATAAGCAGCAACACTACGATTCAATTATTTGATAATTCAACAACATTTTTCAATTTGAAATTTCATTACATAATTTGTATAGTTTTGCTTTGGACACTTGTATCAGTTTTATGTAATTTATTCAAATTTTTGGTCTGAATTGTGGAGTGAATTTCGATCAAATTTATGAATTGGTTTTTTGTCTGTGTTTTAATTGAAATGAGTTAACCAAAGACAATTTAAGCATAACTGAATTCACTCGATCACTTTCGTTTATGCTGGCTATAACCGTTACAAAGTTAATTGAGAGAATACTAGAAGAGTTGCTCTGAAAATTAAAAAAATAAAAATCCGCAACTATTAATATTCCATGTTCAAATTGCTCGGTAGTGGACGGTTTCCCTCATAAATTCTTAGAAGTTGAAGAGACAATATCAACAAAGACAAACAACGCATCTCATAGGCATATACTGTCTTCAGTTAATCATTATGTATATAGCACACAATTAAAGGATATTTTTCGGGTGAAAAATAACCGTCCTTCATGAGCATAAGAAAAAGTAACGTCGAAATACCAAAATTCCAATTCAGCCGTTCCTTTTTGATTACACAATTTCCAACCTGGTTACACTTGAGTAAACATGACAGTCCTATCCATGACTAATTGAATTTATTTTAACTGAGTATTATGAAGTAGTTATTACAATTTACTTTCAATTATATTTTAATTTTTTTCGAAAAATCCAAGGATATTCTCATCTTAAATATGGTCCTTTCATAGGCGTGGTATAAAAGAGAAAATGTAATAGAAGCAAATTACTTAGGAAAAAATCATATAAATTTAAACATAATTCTAAATTATTTAAAAATAAAATGATTGAGAGTTTGCAATGGAATTTTGCGATAGGATTACTGGGTATACTTTAAGAGAAGTAAAGAATCATTTTCCCGAATAATTGGCAAATTTTGGTGAATTTTTAAATTATTACCTATTGAGGACAAAATCCCTGGGAGGGTTAAGTTCATGGCTCACATGCATGCATATTCATTTAATGAAGTAGATGCTGAAGAGACAAATGCATTCATTCCAATTTGTGAGCAGTGCAGTATTTGATTACCAGTTGACAATACTTTTTAATGATCATTTGTTATTATTTTGTTTTTGTTTTTTTTTTTTTACTCAGTGTTAAAATTTACCTTTATTATTAACTGATAAATTGTTTTTGGGATTTGACTAAATAATCAATTATTGTAAGTAGGTATACAAGTTTTTCTTTCAATGAAGCGATTCCCATACTAAAATAATCATATAATTAATACAAATTGTATGCAAATTAAAAAAAAAGCATCGTAAAATTAAATTATTCGTTCACCAATTTTTTTTTTTTTTTTTTTTTTTTGGAAAAGAGCTAGTTTTTGATAAATTAAAGCTCGCATGTGAATAAATAAAAATTTTATACTTTTCAGTTCAAGTCATAGTGGCATCGATGTGATGAAAAATCACGAAGAATCAATATATAATTCCTGCCTTATTCACCATTGATCTTTCACTAGCTGGTAATTCTGTTACACTATTTTGTTCAGTAAATAAATCTAAATCTGCCATGAAATTTTGCAATAATTTTAAACTATAAAAATTAAAATAGTTCCCTTAGGCATTTGACAACATCGAAAATTTATAAATAGTTATAATAAAATTATTTGAAGAAGAAATTCGTCGCCTGAGAATTGATTTGGCGTATAGGTATACGAATTTGTACACACATACGCCAAATCAATTCTCAGGCGACGAATTGAACAAATATATTTATTTACGTTCGGCATAAGAGGCTGTGATTTTGAGGATATTAGTGTGATGCTTAAAACCTCTGAGTGCAAAGCTATGGACTCGTTTACTTTGCTGGATGCATATTTTCCTACGTTCCAACTAACCGGTTGTGTTGTGCCTCTACTGTCATTCAGTATCGAACGTCGGTGAATAGGACGTCGTCCTCAACTCCAGCCGGTTGCAACAGCGAGTGCTATCAGACATTATTGTAACGTCGCTTCGCTGCTCCGCACGTGTTTTTTTTTTTTTTTTTTTTTTTTTTGGAGGTGGAAAGCATTGAGAGCCTCAGTCAGTGTGAGACTTCCACTCACCAAAACCACCTCACATGTCCGAACGGTGGAGCCCTCCTGGGACACCTACTGGTACTACGTCAGGAGGCCGTTGTGAGCATTAACGCTCAAGCGTCTGTTAATTGTCATTCAGTCAGATTGTCTTCCTGTTTCAACCTCGCCCTCGTCATTGTGCGACGAGGTGGCTGTACTGTGTTGCATATTATAAAGTTGCTGATGCTGTTGGTTCAGCCGATACTCTCTTTCTGCAGCTCGGAGTTTTGCCATTACTTGTACTGCAAACTGGCAGCCTGCTTGCCATTTATCTTTTGACTCGCCCATTTGTGACAACAAGCTGGACGTTGTCAGTTCCACACCAAGGGCCTCCTTCAGAACCTCTCTTTCCGCGTCGAATCTCACGCAGGAGCATAGAACGTGCTGTGCAGTCTCTTCTTCATTAGGGCACTCCGGGCAAAAGGGGGTGTCTATAATATTAAACCGGTGGAGGTAGTACCGGAAGCATCCATGTCTCCGCACGTGTAACCGCTCAGCAATACATGCAACAAACCGCTCTATAGCCTACTCAGGCCAACGAGTGCGATCTGGCAGGATACAACAATCTAGGTACCAGCGGTTCTAACTTCAGTGATGATGTCGCTGACACCGGTTTATTTTCATTCCCAGGCAAAACATGTTATATTTTTTAGAAAAAATGCGGTATTGATTTTTGGAGTATTAAAATTTTATACAGCTTACCCGCGAAAAGCAGCATAGAATGCAACATAATACGTACCCCGTGATTTGTGCTATTAATCCTACTAATCATCCCCCAAATGCACAATTGGTTTTATAGGGCAACCACTTTTCAATAGAGTTATTAATAATGTGATGATTACACTTAAAGCTTGTCGCGTAAAATTTTTTTTTCAAATTAAAACAACGATTCAAATTGAAACAAACAAACAGGCAGACAAAATACATTAAGATAAATAGTTATATTAAGTATGCAAACTTTATAAACACCTCACATTTAATGTAGGGCATTGATTATTAGCTGCTCGCTAGCCGTTGTCGTGATCATTATCTGTTGTCTATCATGCCAACTTGCTGAATCATTTTTTCATTTTTTCGCACATAGTTTTTTTTTCGCCACCTTTTAACGTATTTTAGAGTACATTCACCTTGATTGGATTGGTTCATTTTTGATTGATATAAAAAAATAAATAAATAGAAAAAACGAAAAATTATTAATCACGCGAATAAAATACTAATTAATTAAATATTAATATTTATTTAATTATTATTGATAGCTAGCCACATAAGCATAAATAAATTGAATATAAAGTATATGCATCTTCATACATATCAATAGCAATTATAATGCAGGTCAATAGAGTAAGGTAGGTTGAACCAAAAACACTTGAATAGTTAGACAGATTGGACGGTATGGTAAGCAAGGCAGGGTAAAGTAAGGAGTGTGATACCAGTTATACATTCAATTTGCATTTATTGTTATTTATCTTAGATTCTGATTTTCGCAAAACTAAATACATTTATCATTCAATATTCGTATGCAAACTTTTTATTGGTTTTAATTTGAATTAATAAACATTTGTGTAACACTGTGCGTCAAATTTAATTTTTTTCCGCCAATATGAGATTTTCGAACGGTTATATAGTAATTTTTGGCAGCAGAGCAAGGATCTGGCATTCATTTTGCTCCAATATCTCTGTTGAAGTTGAAACATTCGGTGTACCTAATGAATTATCTGATCACTACTAATCACACAATTGAAATTTTCAAAAACTGATATCAAAGTAAATATTATCAGAAATACAACAAAATCTATTGTGTTGCGTATAAATTTTATAAATATCTTTCTTGAGGCTATTTCAAATGTTACAAACATTTGAAATAGAAAGTTTGCTTCAATTTGTGAATTTCGGCTATTTTAGAACCAATTTTTTTCCTGGCTATAAGAAACTTCTATACCAAGTTTTATTGGTTCGGATACACAGGCAACTCGTTAGGTAGATTGGATGTTCCAACTTTAATAATAAAACGAGAATGCAATGGGACAAAATGAATTTCAGATTTGTGATCAGATTAACAATAAACCATAGGAAAATCGAATGTTGGACTTTGGTTGTTGCACAGTGTTAAACTTAACCATAGATTTCTAATTAAATTAAGTGTGCGCGTGTCTAATGTGGATGACTCTTTAGGGTGTTAGTTTTTTTACAGTATTTATATGTAGCTCGTTTTTTGCAAGACTGCCATAAGTAAAAAAAAAGTTTTTCTCGAGAAATTCGAATTGAATGACTTTCTTTGCCGTAGAACACAAATGTGATAGAAACTCTTCTCACAAAAAGAGTTGATAATTTACCATTATGATTGTTTTACACAAGACACAAAGACTAAATGATAATTTTTGTTTGTATTATGACTAGTGATGATTCGATACAAGTAAATACGCGATACTTCATTCGATTCAAGTACTTTTTTTACTCGATGTTATACCATAAGTATTTTACTTGGTATCGGAAAATGGGATCAGTATCGGATACTCGATACTTTTGGAAAATATTTATTTAAAAAACTGACATATGGCTATACAATATTTAAAATTGTGGATCGTATTAAAATATTTTACAACAATCAATAATATATTTCAAATTGAAGTTAACGTCAAATCTATATGATTCACGTGTTTCCAGTAGAAATATCTCAAAACTATAATGTATAGGCGAAAAACTCGTGCTGAATAGTGTAAACTGTATGTGGTATCACAATGGGCCGTTCTGGCCTGAATGTGTTCCTCGACAGCCAGTTAAAAAGAAGCATAATTTGTCTCTTTAAACGAGTATTCGATACAAGTACATATTCGATACTTTTTTCCGATATTTTCTGTAGCATCGATACTTTTATTCAATACAAGTAATGAGTAAAAGTATCGATACTATGTGGGTATCGAATCAACACTAATTATGACAGTCTTGCAGCAAACGAGCGATAAGCCCATATCATACGAGAAAAAAGATAGACAGTATTTATTATCGCTAGCGGATCCTAGGTGTAGGTTATAGGGTTAACCCCCCTCCCTCCCCCCCGTTTATTGACGATTTTCATAAGCTTAGGTATGTATGCCTAAGTTAGACAAAATGCACAAAAAACTTAGGCAATTTCGTGTAGATTACAGTAGAATCCCGATAATTCGTAATCGCAAGGGACCAGCAATTTTTAACGAATTGACGGCGTTTTCGATATAACGAGGTTGAAATAAGAAAAATATGAATTAACGGGTTATCTTCAAATTACTTAATAGAAAGAAAAAAGCAAAAACTGTTGTTCATTTAACTGAAAACTAAGTTTTAAAAAGCCTTAGCTTGTCTGCCACGAAAAAAACTATATCAAAAATAGGGAACGGTAAACGTAGCCGTATCGGCCTGCTATGACTGATTTTTTTCGAACCATAGTTTCATAGAATCTTGATTTGTGTTACGAATTATAAGAGGTTGTCAACAACCAATCACGATTTATAAGATCTTAAACAGACCTTGTATTGAAACAAAATACGAATTAGCGAGGGGACCAAAATGTATGCGATTTTTCAAGGGACCTACAGTTTGTTGAGATATTAAAATTAACGGGGTACGAATTATAGCGGTTCTACTGTATTATAAAAAAGGAGTTTAAGTAAAAAACAAAAGTATTTAGGCAATTTACCCTGGACCTATGCCATGTAAAAATTTTAATCACACAAACTTTCTACAATTTGCCCAGCTCAATTGAATGAAGTTTTACTTAAGTTTTCTTTGACAAGTTATCAAAAAACTTCGGTGGACCTATTTTGCCCAAGTTTTATGCAATTTATACTCGATTTACTATAATTTTAATTACGTTTATTTCTGATTGTGTATTGTCATCTTACTGGGCAACTCTGGGAACTCTTCAAATGCCATATACATACATGCACTATCTCTCTCTCTCACTCTACTGTTATTTCTCTTTCATATTCGTAGATGCCAAAGAAGTTTCACTACTATCGAGTGCAGTAAGTAACACAAGTGAGTTCCCTCATACATTTTACATGAGTCACCCGGTTTACTCGTCAGCCAAAATTAATTTTAAAAATCATCAGTTGAACAAAGGTTAAATTTATTTCTTTACAATATTTCTTTTCTGATTGTTTCTTATAACACTTTGAAGTTATTGATAACAATGTGAAAATTATGCAGAGCTAGACGCTGGAACGTAGAACAAATTTTGGCACCAATGTATTTGTAATTCAACTTAGCAACCTAATGTCTGCCCAGTTCATCTATCAGTTCAAATTTTGTTTAGCAAAATGTTTATGGAAATAAATTTGTTTTTGTTTTTTGCACAAGTTTAGGGTTTATCTCTATCTATATTTGATATTTCTTATTATTTTATTTAGTTTTTTTTCGCATAATATGTGCATAAAATTTTATAAAACGCAAAAGGCGCTTTGACAGCGACCTTTACTAATTTCTGTTTGCTTGATTCTGCATATTTATTTAACTGCATATTCGTAGTTATTATGTTAATACTTTAAACATTTTTTAAGGTATAGGTAACATTATTTATTAAACAGCCATCAATTTAGTAGGTAGCTCACATATGCAAATAATTAATTATTATTATTTTTTTGTAGTTTTCTTTATATTTTTTGTTCTTCAATATTTTTTTTTGTTGTAATCGTTTTAATATTGTATGAATCTTTAAACATACATTTGGGCGCTTTCGGAAAATATTTAAAGAACTCTTCTTTTGCTATTTTTATGCTATATTTTTGTTGTACGCTTATAGGAGCTAATTTAGTTCTTAACGCTGCAAATACAAATAAGATGTCTACATGTGAATAAGAGTAAGCTTATACAGCGTTATTAATGTATCTATAAGAACATTTCATCAATCAGAATTAAGAAAAATAAAAACAAATACCCGTTTCAGTTAAAAAGCGAATTGCTTGGTTTAGTCAAAAACTGTGAACGTAAGTTATGAATTTTGCAAAACAAGTCATCAACTTAGCCACTAGAAATTTAAATATACTTCCCCTTCCTCACAGCAGTTATAATTTCCAGCTACATAATATTCTGTGTGAACTCCAGTAAAAGACGCTCACAGGTGATTCCTTGTGTCACATATGACTAATAAATGCTAAAATCCTCTCTGTTAGACCACAAGAAATTTATGAAAATTTCACAGACATCCTATTTATAAACTGTATTTCGAATTGCGGAAAAACGCAAATTTCTTTTAGTTTTCTCTATTGGAAAATGGACGTGAAGGTTTCAGACACTTCATGACTAGGTTTAACCACAAATCACGCTTCCTCCTTGGAATCGCTGGTATACCTACATAAATATATTTGACATGTAAAGTATCAGATTATTTAAAATTGGTTTCCCAATGTGTCGAAAGGGTTTAAAAGTTGTCCACTTTTATTTCTGAATATTTCAGATTGGTTTAAATACTATTGATTTCAGAATGCTTCCAATTGTTTTTATAATATTCCAAATTGAATTTAAAATTATTTCCAATAAGCCAAATTGATTTCAAAATATTTTCAATTGATTTCAGAATGTTCATAAATGACTTTAGAATACTCAAAAACGGTTTCAGAATATTAAAAATAATTTCACAATTTTTCAAATTTTATTCCAATTGATTTCAAAATCATATATAGGTTAGAGATTATTTCAAATTTTTTTCAAAAATATTCCGAATAATCAAAATATTTTAATTAATTTTAGGATAATCCAAATTGATTTCGAAACACTCAAAAATATTTTCAGTATATTCAAAAATGGCTTAAACATTTTCTTAACATTTTTCAAAATATTCCGAATATTCTAAAGTCAGTTAAGATTAAATTTGGTTGCAGATTATTTCAAATTGATTTCAGAATATTTTAAATTTTTTTCATAATTCGAATATGTTAAGCTGATTTCAAAATTTTAGAATATTTTAAACAAATTTTTGAATATTACAAAATAATTTTAAAATATTTCAAGTTCATTTTAAAATATCGTACATGTCCCAAATCCCAAATCAAGGCCGTATTTAGGGGGGGAAGGGGGGTTTTGGGGGTTCTGACCTCCCCCCCCCCCGAAATGTGGAAACTTTATTCTAATTTTTTAGATTAATTGCCAATGGATGGAAAAAAAGTCAAAATAAAATCTATTTAACGATATTTTTTACTTCCATCGTTTTTTTTTCTAAAAAGTCAAATATAGAAAATAAATTTGAAATTTTAGGTACACTATGCGATCAAATCCGATTTGTTTTCTTCAACATAAGGTTTGACTACGGATTCAAAAAGTGAAGGTGATACTGAGCACTCCTGCATTCATAGTTTTTCTGGGTCAGTAACTGTTTTTGATTTAAGGTTTCGTCCTGAATCAGTTTGAAAAGTTTAAAAATTAATAAAAATAGAAAAAATTATCGGATCCTTGTAAAATAAGACTTGCTTGAACCCCATTTTCGTCCTAAAACGTGACATGATGGGAAGTTTTTGACCTCAGATTCGTGTTCAACATGAAAAATTCTTTCGCGAAAACTCCATCTTATTAGCAAAACCCGTCTTAAAATGAATTTTTTAACGCATTATTGCTCAGAGCACCACAACTAGAATGATCTCTTTCAATGCTGTGACTTCACGAATTTAGGGAATATAAACCAACCTCATCCGGGTTCCTTATCATTGATAATGGCTCAAATTCCCAATGATGATCATTTGAAAAAAATGAGCCTCTAAAATTTTTGGTAATTTTCTTGAGGTTGGGTACATCATCAGTAGTGGGAAGTCAATGAGTTAATGAAATTTATCGCTCACGATAAAAAAATGCACTAGAATGCATATTGAATAATATTTATTTGAAAAAATTTAATTTGATTATTCTAGGAATTTTTTGTCACTTTTGGCCATTTTTTTGAGGAAAAATTTTCCTAAAATTTTAATTTTATAGGGTCCATCAAAGGTATCATTGATTTAATTTATTGTATTTCAAAATTAGTTTGATAAAAATTATTTATGAGTATTTTCTTCGAATGAAAACTCCTCCCCGAAAAAGATTTCTGGCTACGGCCCTGTCCCAAATTATATAAAAATATTCATAATTGATTACAATATATTCAAAACTGATTTCAGAATACTCAAAAATATTTTTAGAAAATTGAAAATTGATTTCGGAATAATCAATATTAGTTTGAGAATATTTTAAAATTGATTTTAGCATTCTCCGAACTTGTACAAATACTCTTTGATTCGGGGATGACAAGCGTTTTTGTCAAACACTTCGGAAATTTGCGAAATAAACGAAAACGAAAGAAATAAATTGAAAGAAAAAAACCGTATTTCTTCTTTGGCAATTCAATAGCAAGTGTTTTATTTACTCGAGGAGTTAAGAAAATATCAAATTCGAATGAGAGTATTAGAGAATTAATTGAGAGAGAGCTTGTTCTCCAAGTATTCTTAATAATCTAAATAAATATTCTTACTTGATTTCAGAATTTTCCAAATTGATTTCAGAATATTCGTAATTGTATTAAAAAGAAATTTCAAAATATTCCATATATGCCATACTTCATATCTCAAAATATTTTCAATTGATACCAGAACATTCCATATAGGTTTTAGAAAACTTTAAATTAACTTCAGAATACTCCAAATTTATTTTAAATCAGTTCGAATATTCAAATTTTATTAATCAATTTTAAAGTATTTTCCGAACTAACCAGATCCAGATCCGAAGATATTTTGTATTGATAAATACAAAATATTCGAAATTAATTTCACACATGTATTTTGTAATTAATATAGTAATGGGCATTAGGTTCATTATTACGTTTTTTTAATTAAGGATTTTACAGCAACTAAATCTGGTAACACTGCATAGACAACATTTGCCTGTAGCTGGGCACTTTTGACCAATCGTCGCCTGAGAATTGATTTGGCGTATGTGTATAAGTATTCCTATGCATATACGTCAAATCAATTCTCAGGCGACGCAATGATTTTCTGGTTTACTACAATATTTCCAAAATCGATCTCAAACTTTAATTAATAATATCCAGTCGATATTGTGTAATGCAGAGAGTTATTTTCCTGTAATGATGTACTGCTAAATGTATTTTACTATCAACTTCAACTGGCGGTACTGAAGATGCCTGACTACTTATTCAGAAAGTTATAAATATATATTCAATAACTTTATTTGAAAATTCCTTTTCAGTATGTGGTTTAATTGCGATGCCAATTACTGAATGCTTTATTTGAGTTTAGGCTCAGAAATTAAGCTTAAAATATATGAATAGGTTTAGAATAATGCTCTAGAATTATGTTTTATACAATTTTAGTCAAATGTTGTATACGGATGTTTGAGGTTCATACATTTATAAACTTTACATCGAAAATTTAAAAAAATGGTTACCAAGCAGTTTTAAAACTCATATGCAAAATCATAAATGGTCATAAGTTACGGTATTAAAATCAAGTTTAAAGTTCAATGTCTTTGATATTTTCTTTTTAATCTTTCTTTCGATCTTTCTTTCTTTTTATCTCCATATGTCAACGGATTAAAATAAAACTATAATTATAAAAAAAACTTATTTTCGTTTTATACGTAAGTATATTCAACTTTCAGTTTCTTAAGTTCTGTTAGACTTAAATAAAAAATAAATAAATGTTAATTCGAAAGTAAATATGTTAAATTTGGTGCGTGCCAATTCTCGTATTTTTTATAAATGAAATTTAGGAATCATCTGAAACAATATATACGGTAAGGTCCTAAGAATTCAACTACTCTTTTTGAAGAAATTTATAAATTAAATCTAAACTATTTAGATATATATCTAATATCGATAATTATGGTAACAGAAACCAAAATTTTGACATCAAATCTCGTGGATTATTCCCGACACATGCAGCATTTCCATCGAACCCGCGATTCAGACAATTGAAAAGCAAATAATACAGGAATTAAGAGAATAGTTAAATTTTTTTCTATATTGAATATCTCGTTATTGTGGGTTTCGCATTTTGGAGATGAGTCTTGAACTCTCAGTTAGTTAATAGTCTGCGTAGCAAATTGATTTTAGGAATCAATCATTGATGAGAAAATCTTAGGCCTCGATTAAGTTACGAATAAAATTTTGCATTTGTGTTAAAATGTCCTCTCGTGATAAGTTTTAGAGTCCAAGATATTAACCATAATGAATAATAATAAATCTCGATAAATGCAAAGGGATGAGAGGGTACTAACAAAAGAACGGTAATAATACCATAAAATTGCATTTGAAAATTTCGGGGAAATCGCTTAAAATGGAGTTGAAAACGAAAAATTACTGATGTAAGTTTAGCAGAAATCCTACGCTAATTTGTGTTTCTCTACTGATTTCGATATCATTTTAAACAAATTTTTCTAGAATACCAAAATTCATAAAGAGTGAATGTGACATCCCCTGTGGCTATTTCAAAGTAGGTTTTAAGATTGCTAACCGGATAACTTGCTGTAGAGAACAATTCTCATGAACGCCGCTTGAAAGCTCTAAAAAAGTTCCAAAATAGACCCAAGAAATGGTACCTGTTGAACTGATTTTGTAATAAATATTAATAAAATCATTTGGAACACATGGAGAAATAGGCTCGTTGGATTTTACGAATTTCGAATGATCATCAAAAGGAGCGTAAAAGGCCATGAAGCTTTATTATATGAGTACGACTTGAGAAGAAAAATATGAAACCCCACCCATTAAAAAAAGATTTTGAGGAAGGTTTTAAAAGTGGATATACCGACTTAGGAAATGAATTGAAATTTAATGGGACTCATGTGGAAAAGAGGCAAAATTATAAAAATTAAAGAAAAGTAATAACATTTTTTGTCTGTTATCATAAATTGTACCACCAATTACAATTTAACTTTTAAAACATTTTCATTCATTATTTTTCATAATCACCAAAAACCCAAATAAACTATGCGTTTTCGATTCCTGTATCTAACAAATAATTATATATAATGCAAGAAGATACTAGAACAATACTGCATCTTCAAGGTATATTATTAATAAAACATGAAATATTTTTTGGTTTTTATTTATTTATTTTTATTAATGTAGTGTATTTTTTTATGCATTTACATAGAAAAGACATCACATCTTTTTCTTTTTAAATTTTAAAACTAATACTAAGCACAAAAAAGTTATTCTCTAATTTAACAAACATATTATTAAGTTAGAAACTGAATGGTGGCTGAGGGTCGTTGGGGTAAGAGTAGCCCTTTGTTGGTGGCAAGTATTCAGTTTTGGGCTTAGGTGCTGGTGGTTTAGGTGCTGGTGGTTGAGGTTTGTTGGTTGGTGGTGGTGGCAAGTATTCAACTGGGGGCTTAGGTGCTGGTGGTCTAGGTGCTGGTGGCTTAGGTGCTGGTGGTTTAGGTGCTGGTGGTTGAGGTTTGTTGGTTGGTGGTGGTGGCAAGTACTCGGTTGGGGGTCTAGGTGCTGGAGTTTTAGGTGCTGGGGGCTTAGGTGCTGGTGGTTTAGGTGCTGGTGGTTGAGGTTTGTTGGTTGGTGCTGGTGGCAAGTACTCGGTTGGGGGTCTAGGTGCTGGTGGTTTAGGTGCTGGTGGCTTAGGTGCTGGTGGTTTAGGTGCTGGTGGTTGAGGTTTGTTGGTTGGTGCTGGAGGCAAATATTCGGTTGGGGGTCTAGGTGCTGGTGGTTTAGGTGCTGGTGGTTGAGGTTTGGGGGTTGGTGGTGGTGTGGCACGTTCAATGAATTCTTTAGCAGGTTTTGGGTATTTATAACCATCTGGTCCTAAATCACCAGCTGAAACATGACTGCTGGCTTGATGAGAAGCGGCAGCATGGTGCACTGGAGCAGGGGCGTGATAGGCTGGAGCTGGTGCGTGATAAGCTGGAGCAGGTGCGCGAATAGCTGGTTCAGCGTGGTATGCTGGAGCAGGAGCGTGGTACGCTGGAGCTGGAGCGGGAGCGGGAGCATGGTAAGCTGGTGCAGGAGCATGATACGCTGGCGCTGGAGCAGGAGCGTGGTAAGCTGGTGCAGGAGCATGATACGCTGGCGCTGGAGCAGGAGCGTGGTATGCTGGTGCAGGAGCATGGTACGCTGGCGCTGGAGCGGGAGCGTGGTGTGCTGGTGCAGGTGCATGGTACACTGGAGCTGGAGCAGGAGCATGGTATGCTGGAGCTGGAGCAGGAGCATGGTATGCTGGAGCTGGAGCATGATGCACTGGAGCTGGAGCATGGTGCACTGGAGCTGGAGCGGAAGCGTGGTACTCTGAAGCAGCAGCATGATGGTGCTCATGGTGTTGAGGTGGCAAATAGTCAGGAGATGGCGCAACTGGAATATCGACTACATGAGTAGGATTAAAAGGCGTTTTGGGCTGGCCATAATGATAACCATCAGCCTGCAAATTATCACTATGAGAGAATAAATGCGAGACGTCAGCACTGACGACCGCCACCAAGGCGAAAACGACAAGGAATTTCTGCAAATTCATTTAAAAAAAGAAACACAATTAGTAATTAGGATTAAACAGCACTAACAAAATACAAAATTCTTCAAAGGTAAAACACGAAATGTAGTAGTAATATTTTTATTTATTTATTTTTTTTTTTTACTGCAGCCGATTTTTATTTTATTTTATTGAGTTTTCTGTTAACTCAGTCATTCGTAACTTACCATTTTTTTGTTTGTTTCTCGATTCTAATCCACACAATGAATGTAGACGAATGACTGTGTTGACTTTCTAGATATCGAAATTATTTATACGGCCAAGCTGAACAGGTAAGGATTTTTGTGTATGGTTCATTCCTCTACTACTACCAATATACATATTCAAAGCTATAACTATAGCTATAGCTGTAGAGAGAACTCATCCAACCGGCTTCGCACAGAACAACACCCATAAAATTATTCTTGAGCGATATATTTTAGCACAATCGAAAACTTTTCAAATTGGGTTTTTTCTTCTTTTGATGTGGTGTTGGTGTTGGTATTGGGTTGTTGTTATTGTTTTTGACTTTATTTTCATATTTTAATAATATTAAAAAGTAATAATACAATAAAACGACAAAAATCAAGAAAGAATGTGAACAACAAAAACAATAATAACAAGAAGATACAAAAACCGGCAAACATGAGCATCAGCAACTACCAACAACGCCAATCAACATAACAACCAACGGCATAAAAATCGCTGCCGTATTTAGTCATCATCAACATCAACATCATCACCACAAGCACCAACAATACTAGAGTAAAGAGCTTAAATTAAATAAGAAATAAATAAATAAATAAATAAATTTTTAGGCAAATAAACATTTAAGCTAAAAATCACACAAACAACAAGCGCTAAGTGTTAAGTTCTTATTGAAATATAAAATAGTGTAAAATATGGGTATAAGTGTGTGAATAATCAAAATAGTCACATCCACGCTGACAACTGTCCGAATGACGTGCCCATAAAACGCGCATAAAACCAAATCAAAGTAAATAAAATTATTATAAAAATAGTGATATGACCAAAAAAAAATTATTCAAAAATTATTAAATAATTATGCAGTAATCTAGAATAAAAAGTTACAAACCATCAACTATTTGTACAAAATTAGTATCAGTTTAATTCATTTTCAGTTGTAAGTTCGTGTAAGTAAGAAGTTCCAAAGAAGAATCACCAAAGCTCCCTAA
This sequence comes from Toxonevra muliebris, assembly GCA_963691655.1. Taxonomy (NCBI): domain Eukaryota; kingdom Metazoa; phylum Arthropoda; class Insecta; order Diptera; family Pallopteridae; genus Toxonevra; species Toxonevra muliebris. The sequence continues at coordinate 22,043,624 of OY829326.1, forward strand.
TAGCTTTCCATTATTTTCATAATTGTAATTTGTTAAACACTACTCAAGTCATAGTTGCAATTATCAGCTGAATCGATTGTTATGTGAATCCAAAAAGGTATTTCTTTTAATGTTTCTGTGATAAGGGAAAAAAATTATATTCCAGAAAATGCAATAGTGCTTTTCAATCTAATTTAAGCCATTAAGGACGGAACAGCTGCAATTTCAAAGCTTATTTAAGTGGCTCTGTTAACTATGAAAACGAACTTAAAAAAAATTTGAGCCATATAATTTTTTATGCAAAGTTTTATGAGCTTTCGAAATCTGCAGTCAAAATTAAAAAAATTTAAAATTCAAAATGTTATTAAAAAAAATTCTTAAAATTCATCAAAGAATAATTTTAAAAAATATCAAAACTTTTTCAAAAAGTTCTGAAAAAATTATTGCATATTTTATGATTTATTTTAAGAAGTTTTTCTTCTATACATTTTTTTTTTCTAAAGCCCATAAATAAAATAAAAGCAAAAACAAATGCAGAACCATGTTTCAAATTACAGCTACTTTTATTTGAAAATAATGGGCTTTAGAAAAAAAATGTATCGAACGTATTATTTGATGAATTTTAAAATGTTTTTGTTCTATAATTTTTTTTTTTTGAAGTTCACCCGTTCTATGTAAAAATTCCTCAAAGTTTTGAAGCGACTTTTCTCGTTCAAGCCGCCATTTTGCATATTTAAACTCTAAATTTTGAAACACCAAGAGACACATTTTGAAGTTGAGGATGCATGGATGCCGGAATTTTATCAAATAGAGGTATTTCTTGATGATTTCATTCCGAAAATAACTGAAGAAAACAATTTTTAATCGAAAGTCATGTTTTTTTATGAATAAATGAGCATAACTTTTCTTTTGAATTTTAATTTTTTTTTTTTTCGAAAGATTTCGAAAAAATTATATGTCTCAAATTTTTTTAAGTTCGTTTTCATAGTTAACGGAGCCACTTAAATAAGCTTTGAAATTACGGACCCCCCGTCCTTAATGGGTTAAGGGGACTTTTGTCTGCATGTCTGCTCTAACAAAACCTTGATATTTCGATATGACTCATTATAATTACTTTAAAAGCTGTGGAAGCTGCATATTGTCTATAGCCAACACTGGTGATTAAAAAAAAAGAAACAACTTATATGCCAAACGAGAAAAAATACACTCAATCAAATATAGTAATTTCCGGTTAATTGCTTTTCCGGCGCAATTTTTTAAAATTTAGTTTCAAATGAGCTTAACTTTCACGGTTATGACATGGATGGCAGAGTGGGTAGAATTCAATCAAGTCATGTCTCGTTGATTAATGACTCAAAATTTTAGTTGCAACCATGACTAAAGTTATAATTACGATTTGATTTGTTTTCAAAACGAACTACCTGGGAAATAGTTAGTGGGTTTTGGCACATGGATTAGGAGTGCGAAATCTTATTTTTATTTTTTATAATTGAAAATATTTCCAAAAGCGAAATTTTCAAAATACTTATCAAAACATCAAATCTGCACATTCGTGGTTTTGGCATATACCTGACGTTATATAAAACTATTTAATAAGTTACAGCATTACATTTTTCATAGCACAGTCAATATGATTAAAACTAAAGATCAAAAGACTAATGATTTAATTACTAATTCATTTAGTGATTATTGTGGCTAACTATTTAATCATGATTAAAGTTAGACAAGATCAAAATTTTATTTGACTAATTTGTTAATTGAAAAAATTAGTTGGGCGTACATTATTTTGGAGCACATATTTTGAACTACTTGTGTTAATTTTTTAATAAAACACTAAAGGTTTTATTTTTAAATGACCAATTAACGCACAGGAGATAATCTTACTGATGCAAAGCATTGGGTTGGTTATGGAAAGAAACCATACCCCAGTGTGAGAATCGAACGTAGGAGTCTACAGGAATCTACCACGCTGTCACTAGACCACCGAGATGGTTTGACGGATTAATTGTTCATTTGAAGTGAAAAAAAAATATTTTTATATACGACAATAAGCAGTGATTGAACAAAGGGTTAGGCTAAATCAAATTAATTAAAAAAGGTGCGTACTTTTTCCAAAAATTAAATTTTTTAAAATCAATAATTTTAGTTTGATTTTGAGAACTTTAAGGAAAAAAAGTGGGCAGAGACGTGTTAATCTCTCAGAGGATATCTAGAAAATTCTTTACAGCATGAAATAGTTCTTAGCTTGATTGAGAGGTGGCAGATATCTGGATTTTATTTCAATAATCTACCAATAAAAATAATCAATAAAATTCGAGAAATATATAATTTCATAAACCTGTCAAACCTGAGTAAAATTTTCTATTCTCCAATCAAAATGAAAAAAAAAAAAAAACAAATATACTCAAGTCATTGCAAGTGACTTAAAAATCTTCAGAACATATCCCATTCCTTTTTATATTTTTGAAGTCATCTATAAATATTTATTTACATAAATATCGATACCATAAACAAGTAATCGTAAATAACAAACTGTATATGAATATGTGAAAAGGAACAAGTTTATGACATTATCCCATTAACTTTCATTTACAGATCATCACTATTTCGAGGCATATATCTATCCAGTGGCGTGCTGTGAATAAATGAAGAGACTTTATTGTATTTGAACAGAAAGAGACAGCAACAAAAGTTTAAATGAACTTATCTGAACTGCAAAAAGGAGAAATTTCACCGAAAGTAAAACTTTTGAAGCTTTGCTATTGAATCTGAGAAGAAAATTTTGTGTCGTATACTTCAAAACTTATATCAGAAAAATCCGTTTCTCCTTTTTGATTGATTCTACGCCGCTGTTGATATATTTTAAAGTATCACAAAGGTGCATTTCGTCAACATAAGGCCATAGCAACTCATCACCTAGGAAATACCAGAAATTTCTTGTGCCAGGAAAGAAAGAAATAAACTTGTTTCTGCAATGCAAAAAAAAATAATAATGAGAACAAGTAGTCATTTGCTCCAAAAAAGTTAAGTTTTTAAAAGCAAACGGAAATTCCATTAATTTGTTGTTAAATAAATATAGAGATACAAAATCATATATATATATATATATATATATATATATATATATTATATAAAGCTACTTATTATAATCTAAATACATTCAGCAAAGCAATATAAATGAATAACTACTAAAAATTTAAACGTTAATACAAGTTTTAATTCTATTACACTATGGAACAAAATATTTCGTATTCTTGTAAATGAACGGAAAATATAAATTAAAAAAAAAAAATCAAGAGAATATTTCGCTAGTCTAAATACAACAACTAAATAAACAAGAAAACATATTCTGATTTCGAGAAAAAAAAATGGAGTAATAAACAATGAAAAAAAACGGTATTTGGTTACCAAAAATAGTACTATTTTAAAGGGAAAAGAAGATGGAAATAAAAAGGAAAACCATTTTACTAAATGAAACTGCAATCCTTTGACTTTCGAACCCATTTCAGATATTTAAAAAGGGGTAAAAGGAAAACGGCTTAATGGAAAAAAACTGTAGACGTTTAAAAATTCTTCTGAAAACTTAAGTATCTTGAAAGTAAAATACTTTGAGACAACAGAACTAAAAATAGACATCATTAAGAGAATTTTTAATGCTACAGAGTCCGTTTTAGAGTTAGTGATAGAGTTACTTAGAGTAATATTTAGATAATTGGCACCTGCTTAATTGTATTTAAGGTTAAATTGTGCCAGAAACTTTACATGTTTAAATCATGCAAAATGTACCCAAATCCCTTGGTTTATATGAGCCAATTGAACATTTTCATCTACACTTGCTACAAAACTCTGAACATTTTTTGCTCTCACATTACCTTCCCATTTATCCCCTCATTGCAGCATTTATTTGATTAGTAATTTTTTAGTATGATCCTAAAAAACAAACGGTTCGCAAATAGCAAACATTCTTCTTGAAAAAAAAAACTAGGGGAGATGGTTCTGAAAAAACAAAATTTTCCTAAGCTTACTCTTATTCATGACGGTGCTACCAGTAGCGTGTTACATGCAGGCCAACTCAGCGATCCATTTACAACAGTATCCGGTGTTAAGCAAGGTTGTGCTCCCTCACCGCTATTGTTCATCACCACACTATATATATGATATAGATAGATATGATATTCGACGCTACTAACTTGAGCGGACATGGGTTACAGTTTAAGCTAAATGAGAAGCTGAATAGTCTGGCGTACGCAGATGACGTGGTATTGCTAGCACCCAACCACAGCGAAATGCAGGGTGTACTAACATCCTTGGCGAACGTCTCTGTGAAAGCAGGCTTAAAAACCAACATAGCAACCAACATAAGTCTATGCGAATCAACACACAGAACCGGTCTCTCTTTAGCATTGGCAACTGTGAGCTTCAAGATATCACCGAATTTGACTACCTAGGCAGTAAACTTACCCCCGATGGAAGCACGCTGTCAGATGTAAACAACCGACTACAAAAGGCTAGACGCTCGTATTCCGCTTTGTCAAGAGTTTGGAGATGTGCCACAATAAGACGTGCGACAAAAATCAAAATTTTCAATGCCTGCGTCAAGACAACTCTGCTCTATGGCTGCGAAACCTGGCACATAACAAACAATATCGTTAAAAAAAATTCAACCTTTTATAAACCGCTGCCTGAGGCGCATAATTGGCGTGTTCTGGCCGAAAACAATCACAAACGTCAGACTCTGGGAGGTTACCAACCACCAAGGTATATTAAGCGATATAAAAAAAAAGGAAATACGGATAGATTGGTCACACCCTAGAAAATATGCGCATAACATAGCTCACACAGCGCTTGAATGGAATCCTATTGGGTCTAGAAGAAGAGGACGCCCGAAGACAACCTGGAGACCAACTGTTAACGATGAAACATCCAAGTCGTTTGCAAGAAATAGAGAAAATTGGAAACTTTTTGTAGATAGACTAAGTGAGTTATACATTCGACTTATATTGTATACACATTGAAACATGTTTAATAATAATAATACCCTTTTTCGGATACCGGCTTTATGGGCTAAAACATCTATACATTTATTAGTGTAAACTACAATTTTATTCCAGAAGATACAGAAGTGCTACACTATAAAACTTAAAAGCGTAGAAAGAAAAATAAAATTAACTAGTCGGTAAGGCCCCAGTAACTGGGGCTATTTTTTTTGCTCAAGAAATCTCTTTATGAAAAAACAAATATCAAAATAGAACCAAACTACTCGTTGGTGTTAATTTTGTTATTTGTGTATGCAGATAATTCGTTAGATAATTTTGAGAGATGCCGTTAGTCATGTCTTCTCTCTTTCTCTTATTTATTATTTACTCCCGCTTAAGCAATGATTTTTTCAACGATAAATGCAATGCTTTGTTCAATGAGCGAATTTTTAAAAACTTCCGACGCTAATATTTTAGGATTGGCTTAACCGATTTTAAATCTGATAATTTTTGGCTAACCTACTCGTCAAGCTCTTTAAATTGATATATAATATGATATCGGAGCACTTGAATCTTCAGGAATAAAATTGTAGTTACACTAGTAAATATATAGATAGAAGATTGTGAGTCTACTTTTCAAGTCAAATGTGGTATCAGTGTTTCTTTATAAATATTTATAGATTTGGCTGATCAAAAGCTTGGTATCAACGTGAAACTCACAAACTGAAGGACCAACGCTATCGGTAACAACAACTTAAGCATCAAATGTAGCATTGAGCCAATGGTAAATTGCATTAAGCTGAGCAAATCCCCAGTTGAAATAGATCGCCCAGCATTTACACTCAAAGCTTCAAGTAAACTGTAATATAGTCCTAAATTTCCTGAGAAATAATTGCACTGAAATAATAATAATAAGAAAGACTACGGGTTTATGCAAAAACAGGATGGAGATATTTTGTCGATGATGAATAATTCATCCATTTTTCGAGTCACGTGAGTGAAAAATATGCGTGGTGCTAATTACATATAAAAAAGTGCGTGGCTATGAAAAATTCTTCTTTTAACAGGATGTATCTTCTGTCAATTTTGGAGTCCGCGATATAATTAGAAAAGCAAATACAATAAAATGCCAATGCACATAGGAAATTTATTTTTGCTTTCTTTTTTATATTTTTCAGGGAAATATTTCATTTTATTGCAAACGTTTTTAGTTCATCGTAAAAGAATTGAACCGTTTATGATAAATAAATTTTCGTTCATGGCAACCGAAGAGAAACGTTTGGGGGAAACGTTTTTCGGTTATAGTGAAAGAATTGAACCGTTTATGATGAATAAATCTTCGTTCATGGCAACCGAATACAGTCGTTTATGATAAATAAATGTTCGCTCATCATGAAAACATTCCATGAACGAAGTTCGTTTAGTGAATATTTCGTTTCTAAGAAACGAATTTTTTCTTTGCGTGTAGTGTCATTACCAACTAAGTTTGTATATGTTATTTGTTTTTCTTTCTTAATTTTTTTTTTTTTTTTTAATATCTATTTGAGCAACAGTGTCATAAAATGTTTCCCAATATTTGCCAAATGTTGATTGTTTTCATTTAATTATTTTATTTTTTTTTAGTTTAGTTTATTGTTTTGTGGTCAAACAAGCTTGATACATCATCATTATAAGCGAGAGGAACTGAAGAGCTTGTTTCAAAGATCTTTGATTTCTTATAGTTAATGGGAATAAAAAATAAAACGCGCGCGACAATTCTCTAGAAGTTTTATTTTATTTTATTTTTTTTCTGATTAAGATAAATTTAAATTCAATTCCTTATGGCTTGCTAAAATTATTATTGACCACATATTTTTGTATCAACAGCCAAAATAAAAATATTTTACAGGCAAAAATTCAATAATGCTAATTTTATTCTATTAATAATTTTAAGCTAAATAAATAATTCTGACGTAGGCTTTTTTATAGAAGCGCTTCAAATTGTTACATAACGAAAACAAATTAATAATCGTGTGAATTTGTTTACAAAAGAATTATATAAATATATTTGTTTAGTTATAATATTACAGCATAAAAATTTGGTAGTTACTTTTAGAATTTCTATAAAAGTATATGCGTCAAGTTCCGCTATACGGCTTTTGGAAGCGCTATATGTAAATTTGTGAAACTGCAGCTTCTTGAAGTCTTCTGCTTTAAATGAAAACGAAAATGAATGGTTCATGTCATACAACTTTTTCTTTTGCTACTGATGTTTCATTTCTGATTTTAATTTTGTTTGTTTTTTTTTACCAGTTTTATAACAAGGTTTATTTTAATAACAAGGTCAATTCTGTGTTCCCCTTTTTGTTGTTGTTGTGGTTTTATTTCATGCCCGATTTTTTTGGACGAGTCACAAAACAAAAAGCAGATAAAACAAAACCAACATAAAGAAACAGGAAAATAAGTACAGAAAAAAATACATTAAAAAATATCTTGTAAACTGTAATAAATACCAGCATGACTGTGTCAGTATTTAAGTAAGTAAGCAACAAGTGAGGCACCAACAACAACTGCAACAACATCATCAGCAACAAATTATTTTTTTTAAATGGTTTAAACAAAGTTTCTTCTGAATACTGAAGGATTTTAGAATTGTGTGGAATCATTTATTGACCTTAAAATTAAAGAATATACCTGTTACAATTTATAAGCTAATTGAATGTATGACGCTTTTTTAAGTATATGGTATACTTGAATATAGCATACATACATATATACTTGTGTGCATACATGGGGACATATTCCTTTTTATGAAATGAGGTGATTCACAGTAGCTTAGAGCTGTAATAAAATTCACGCTGAAAAGTGATACATACTTGTAAGTCATTGCTATAAACTTTAAAAATATTAAAGATTTTCGAACATATTTTTAACTTTTTTTGTTAATCACACTTTGAAAGAGCACAATGACTAAAGAAACACAGTGACTGAAAAATCACGATGATTGCAAAAAAAATTGCGGTGATTGGAAAAGTAACGGTTACTTAAAAATTTTTATAAAAATTTAATTCAATTATGAAAAAATAAACAAAGTCATAAAGATAGTAAATAATCGCGGTGACAAAAAAAATACAAAGATTGAAATCTCACAGCGATTGAAAATTTATTGTCAATAAGAACTGGCAACGATTTTTTATATATTGAAAATATATAATTTAATTATAGTATGACAAGCAAAATCACAAAGATACTGAAAAATCGCAATAGGTAACTGAAAAATCGTAGTGAGTAAAAAAAATTACCAAGAATTTTTTTCATAAAATATTCGACTCAAATACGAAATAAGGAACAAATTTTGATACATGAGCCGAATTCCAAAGAATATGGTACCTATGATTTAGTAACATGGAAAATTTCATTCTTTCAATGATTTCCGGTTGTAAATCCGTTTCACAGTTATTCGCAATCTATGCAAATTAGTTTTATTAAACCACATATTAATATTATAACTTCGTTCATAATTTGAAAGGTTTCATCAAAATTTAAAATCATATATTTCCTAAGAAAATGAACATCGTATACATTCTTTAATTACTTCCTATATTAACTACTTAAATACTTCATAAGAAAACACTAAATATTTAGTAGCTACTGAATTCACATTCGCGTTATACATTTAGTATTATTCTTAGAAAGTAGGAAGTACTTTGCAACTCGTAGTTTTATTTATTTTTTTATTTTTATTGGTTATGGTTTGTTTAAAATATTTTAGTTAAAATGCTATTAATCAAATATTTACAGTATATTTATTTTTTGTTTAATTTAATTAAAGAACTAGTTTCGATTTTGCTTTTTAGCTATTTTTGGTGAGAAACAAATTCATCCAAAACTTAAATAAACAAATCTAATAAATTAAAAGCACATTAATTTAAATTCCATAGCATGAGCATGACGTATATGTGACAAATTGAAAGAGTTAGAAGAAGAAATAAGCGAATACACAATTCATTTTATGAAGACTAATGTTGCTAATAGCTGTAGAGAAAGATAAAGTACCCTATACTTGCTTACTAGTATATGTAAAACCGTTTAAAATTTATGAAAAAACTTATACCTTCTTGAACCTGGAGGAATAATTAAGTCACATTGCTATTCAGAACATTTAGAATAAGTGGAAGTAATTTCATATTAATATGAGATTTAGGTTAAAATAAAATTAGCTCAGATTAAGATGAAACAACTTCAAATTACGATGAATGAACTATGGATTAAGAAGAAATGAATTCAGATAAAATTGAAGTAAGACTAGATTGAGATAAGGAGGGGCAAGATTAATGTTTGCTAAGCTGGGATGAAGTTACTTAAAATTAAAATGTACTAACTCAAAAATAAAAAGTACTTTTAGATTAAGATAATTTAAGCTTAAATTAAATTGCCGACAGAGAAAGAGTACTGGAAATATTTGCTAAAATCAATAGGAGATGAGTCGAAACAAAATATAAAAAACAAATTCAAATAGTAGGGGAATATGGGGAAAGTCGAACCACACTTTGATTTTGACTGATAACTCTCCCTAAAATCGTAATTTTTCAAAATTTGAGAAATGGAGGTTAAACTAGAATCAAAATGCCACGTTTTGGTAATTTCAGAATTTAAAATTTCGAATTTGTTGTAAAGTTTTAAGCGTTATACCAAAATATTCGATTTTGTTATTTTGAAAAATCGTGGGGAATGTCGAACCACTTTGCAAATTGAGAAATTCGAACAAATATTGATGTAAAACGTTTATTTATGACTTCGTTATGAGAAAAAATAAGCTTTGAATGAAAAATATAGAGGAAAAATTGATGTTATTTATTCGGAGTCGCAGTTTTTGCATGTGAAATAGCCACCACATCGCAAGTGATTGTCGATTTTAATCTCATTTATGGCCGCTAAATATTCTTGGAGATCATCGGATCGATCATGTTTTGCAACGTTTCACGGCATATTGACGTTAAATTACTAAAAACAAATTTTGTGTCGATAATTTATTATATAACTATATTCCCCAACAAAAGTGGTTCGACATTCCCCAAAAGCTGTATTCTACAAAATAGCAAAAAAAAACTTTTTTGACTGTAAATAATGTTCACACACAATGATTTGAAAAATATTAACTTGCTTGGTTTTACGCAAAAATGTCGAAAAAGCAATGCAATTTTAAAGCACAAAAAAACTTTTGGAATCTCAAAAATCACTTGATTATCGCAGAGAGCACAAAATACGTCTCATCGGTTCGACTGCTAATGAAAAAATGAGATGAAGCTGAAATAATACGATGGCAAAAGTTTCGTATAGATCGAATGTCAGATAATACAGTTAAAACTAATGGTTGGACATTCCCCATGGTTCGACATTCCCTACATTCCCCTATGGATCTAGAAAACTAAGGCATGGTTGTATGTGGCACAAGTTTAACCCATTAAGGCCTGAGCATATAACCGATTCACCTAACTAAGAAAAAAATCTAAAAAAAAATTCTTATCCCGAACCCTTGGTCCTATAGGGTACGTTACGAAAACGCAACGCTGGGCCTATGTGCTACACAAAACAAGTACCTTTAGTAATCACATTTTTATCTATATAGTATATAGAGATCTTCGTTTTATGACAAAATTAATGATTTAAAATTGGGTTTTAAATCATTTTAAGCAAGAAAAAAATGTTTTTGGAGTTTAATTTTTTATTATTTACTTTTTTTTATAAATTGTTTATAGAAATTTATTGCGTTATTGTCTAGTCTTCCACAAGTGGTGAAGAAGTACTTACGAGTGGTCAAAGTATGACCATAAATATTGTGATTAGTACATGGACGGAGAGGAGTGGAGAGTAATTTTAAGCTTTTAAAGCGCGGCTCACGCCAAATTGGCACGCTTTGTTGTGGTCACCACGTCGCCCCTAGTCATAAGAACAACAAATTTTTTACTGGGATTTGTTTACAATACCGTTACCGTTAGTTGATAAATTTTTCATATTAATTGATCGTAAGTTGGTGATTGTGTGCACAATGGAAGCTGCAAATAGAAAATTGATTGAGAACAAATTTATTGAAAATCCGTCGTGGTCTGGTTCAAAGATTGCGAAAGTGTTAAATATCTCCAAAAGAATGGTATGTAGAGTTATGAAACGATATAAATAAACACTTAGTGTTGAAAGAGCTAAAAAAGTTGTGAGCAAAACGGAAACCACCAACCTAAAATTAAAGGCAAAGATTTTGAGGTTTATCAAAAGCAATCCCGGACTATCGGATAGCGATCGTGCCAAAAAATTCAATACCAGCAAAAGTACTGCTAGACGAATACGCATAAAAGCTGGGCTAAAGTGCTGTCGTGCTATAAAATATCCAAATAGAACAGACAAACAGAATTTGCTGGCCAAAAAACGTGCTCGTCTTCTTTATAATAATGTTTTGACCAAATTCCATGGATGCATTATTGTGGATGACGAATCATACGTAAAATTTGAACTTAAACAGCTTCCAGGTCAAAAACTTTATATGGCAACGAATCGTGGTAATGTACCCTCAAAATTCAAGTACATAAAAATGGATAAATTTGCAAAGAAATCAATGGTGTGGCAGGCTATTTGCAGCTGTGGTCTCAAATCCAGGGCACTTGTGACATCCTCTTCTATGACGTCTGATACTTACATTAAAGAGTGCCTTTCGAAACGACTATTGCCATTTGTTCGTCACCACCATTCGCCAGTGAAGTTTTGACCTGATTTAGCCAGTTGCCACTACTCTAAGAAAACCATGGATTGGTATCAGACAAATAAAGTGAATGTAGTGCCCAAATATATGAATCAACCCAATTGCCCCCAGCTTCGACCGATCGAAAAATACTGGGCTATTACAAAATATAAGTTGAAGAAAAATGCAGGTATTGTCAAAAATGTGAATTCAATGTTACTAAAATGGAACCAAATAGCCGCAAAAGTATCCAGAGCGGATGTTCAAAGGTTGATGGGATCCATTAAAAGGAATACCCGGAACTTTTTGCACAACAAAGAGATTTAAATCTTTTAATATTATAGTATTAAAACACAATATTAAACTTATCATTTAATGCATTATTTGTTATTCTGAGTGTTCTGGTTAAAAAGATACAGCAACTTTCCTGCGTGCCAATTTTGCGTGAACCGCGCTTTATTTGTGGTTATTAGTGGTTACTTAAGCCAATAAACAATCGTATTTCGCTGGTATATGTGGAAGACGATGAATCACTGCAATCAATTTCTGAGTAAACATTGGTGCTTTGTACCATGAGATCAATCCCCTCCTTCATCAACAAATTGCTTACAGTGTTTGTTGATGAAGGGTTCAGTGATCAATAAGCATACACCAGTAATAATGAGAATTTCCAAATTGGTTAACTATTTTTGTAAATAAACTGTATTAGTCATCTTTTGATACATCTCATGGTTGCTTCGAAAATTCATATTTGATCCGAATTGCCGATTCAACTTTTTTGATTCAACTACTTTCCCATTTATCACTTCTTCGATATCTTTTTTAGTTAAAAAACGTTTTATAAACATTGCAAAAACGGTAGCACACATTATATATATGCAAGTCATAATGAAAATAATGGGAATTAGTTGACTTATACAGAGCTGCCATACAAGCAAAATTAGCAGCACTTAGGCCCAGCGTTGCGTTTTCGCAACGTAAAAGTTTAAATTTATATTTTAAATAAATTATTGACGAAAATGAATTTATATCAAATATAAGATTGTAAAAAAGAAACACCAAAAGAAATTTTGCCATAATTTTGAAAATTGCGAAAAATAATTGGTCAACTGTAGATCGAAATATATTAATAAAATAAAGAAATCGAATCAAATCAATAATAACATAATCTAAAGACATCAAATATGAATAAATATCAACTGCATCAAGTTCAGATTTTTTAATTATTTGCTCAGAATACGAAAAATTACCAACGTTGCGTTTTCGCAAACGCCCAGTCCTTAATGGGTTAAAAGTAATGCTTGCTCAAAAACGGATCCATTAAAAGTTGATATAATGGGAACCAAAGTGGTCTATAAAATTAAAATAACGTACTCAACCAAAGTAGCGCCTGCATTAACGCTATGACAGTATATTATTTATTAATATTAAATGTAATTTTAAAATTTGATATTTATGTATGTATTTAGTAGTTCAAATAACATTGAGCATTTCACAAATTAATTAATGTCAAACATATAAAAGCAGAAAAGGAAAAACGTTTTTCTTCGAAAATGTGTTAGTCATTATAATTGCAAAGTAATAAATTAATAATTAAATTATCTCAGTTATAGATATGATTTCAATAATAATAATAATAATAATAATAAATATAATATAATAATTATGAATAAATTGATCACCAAATTAATAAATTAAATGTATATTATTAAAACAAATTATCACTGCTGCAACTGTCAGATTAACATAAAAATGTTTTAACTACATATGCTATAAACTTCTATTGTTATAATTTTGATATTAGCTATAAAAACCTATACAAATTTGGCTAGAAAACATAAAGACTAAAACAGAGTGGCCAAAAGAGAGTCAAAGTTGATTTTAAAGCTTTTTGTTCAAATGTTTGTGTTTTTGCGATAATTTTAATATGTATTTATAATTTTTTTTTATTGCAATGCAAATTTTGCTAGCCAACATGAATACCTTTTTTTTTGATACTAACTAGTAAATTAAATTATTAATTTGCATTTAAAGCAGGTTCTCTTAATGAGCTCAGCCAGCATTAATATCAAGCAGTAGCCACAAAGCCGCAGGCTTTAAACCTCATAATAGGAACTACATTCATACTACACTAGTTAGTAGATCAACTTAAATGAAGACGAAGAAAAAACCACATTTACCACATTTATACATTAATTCATAAATATATAAAACCACTTAAAAATGGATAGATAGTAATCACAATACAATTTTAGTTTTAGTTAAAACTAAAACAAAAAAAACTGAAATTATACAAATTAATGCAAGCATACAGATCGCTTTGAATACGTGATCTGGCTATAAATATCTATCTACGCAAAAATAAAACAAAAATATTAAAAAAAATACTTCAAAATCAATTTTTATACTCATTTTTGACAAATTGAAACTTGTCAAATTTTTATTTATTAACTTTATTAAGTGTCAAAATATTACAAAAATTTAATTTGTGTTTTTTTTTTCTTCTAGATTTTTTAATTCTTTTTTAATTTTAATTTTTTGTAGGTTTTTGTTTCTTAGTACGTTGAACTATTGCGGCGGCTTTCTGCATTTGTTTGGCATTTGACATTCATTAATATTAATTCTAAATATTTTTATTATTATTTACTTAAAAATTTATCAAACGACGTAATATATATAGACGCATACTCGTATAAATAGCTCGCTCGTATTAATTATCTGCTTGTTTCGTTTCAATTCAGGCTTTAATAAATGTTTACGTAATTCTAATTTAATAATATTCATTAAGTAGCAGTTGAATTCTTGTGTGTGCATGTGTGTTGTTTTATTACTGTTTTATGTAAATATGTGTTTATTTGATGCAGGGTGTACAATATAATTAACATTATTTATTAAATATTTGAACGAAATGTCCCCAATTCACACCAAGTATAGATATTAAACAACTCACTGAAGTTGAACACGGTGAGTGCTGTGAACACTCTCGTATATGTGCATGTACATTTGGTCTGTCATTGTTTGAACATGTGTGAAGAGAACCAAAAGGTTCTGTACATGAAAACTCAAGTCCGAACACTAATTTTCTGAGCATTTTATAAATACGTACATGCACGAGATTCTACAAGATTCTGTCCAGGCACATATATCTGATTTGTGTGCACAAAACCTGTTTGCTTTTGAAAAATGAACATTAACAGTGTTCATGAAAACATTATAAGTAACAGACACAAATCTAGGTTCGCGAACAAAATTATCCGTAGTTTTCTACTATGTTCACAAAATTTGTTTATGTTTGTGTGCTGTTAATGGGTGTTCAAATACGAACTTTGATCACAAAATTGTAACGTTTAGGCAGTATTTAGATTTGAAAACAAATTTTGAATTTATGGGCCAGTCAAAGAAGATGCAGGGGAGGCCCAAGGGTTAGGAAATGATTTTATGGCTCAATAGTCTATGGAGGGCCTAGACCAAACTTTTCGCAATTTTTACTCTTGAAGTTTTGCCCTTGTCAAACAAACAAATAGTGCGGTAGAAAAACTTATGTTTTTTATTTTTAACTAAGCCGAGCATTTGAACCGGACACTCTGCGTAGCATTTCAGTCCACTTACGATTAAGCCATGGCGACTACGGAAGCTTCAGGACTACCTACCACCAAAATTCAAGTAAATGTTTTTATTCTGTTGAAAAGAATTTAACCCAAATGCTGACATTAAGGCTTTACTGTTACAGATAGAAGTACAATATTTTTCTAGGTTGAATCCTTCGAATATTTCTTTCGCTTTCATAGATTTGATAGGACAAGCATCTTTTAAAATGGAACTTTGATACAGCTTGGATTTGCTTTATGGTTTCTTTCATCCTCAGTTCTTTACAGCTGCGAATGTTGTTGTTTTTGCTCAATGATCACTGAAAAGTCTTCGTCCATGATTCACAATGAAAATGTGCTTTCTGACTCCAGAATTTTTTTAATATATATTAAAAGACTTCAGGTACAAGAAAAATCGTACACATTGTTTTTTGCAGCTTCATCGAGGACGTTTGGAAAATCGTCATTAACTGGCATGCACGATTGCGGTTCACTGAAACGTCTGAAGAAAAAAAAGTACCGTTAAAAAAATTATAACTGTAGTCTCAGGACATACCATGATTATTTTGCAGTCCCAACAATTCACAAAATGGCGGAGAACCAAAATTGTTTCTCTCAATATTAGGATTTTTTTTCACAAGAACAACGTTACAAATTGAAGAAAAAATTAACCAAACTTATTCTTTCTAGTATGCCCTTGTTTAGAAGAACATTTTTAAATTTCGGACTGACCCGTTAATTTTTTTTTTTTAGTTATCGTGCTCATGGGTAATGGATTATTTCACCCTCGATATCTTTAACTTTAGACTCTTGGAGTTTTTGTTGAATGATCACTAAGAGGCCATCGTTCGAATTCGTATACTTTAGGATGAATACGAAAGCCCTGATTCTATTTCTGAATTTTTCTTTTCAAGTCTCCAAAGTTTTCCGACTTATAATAAAACAGATTATTTGAGGATTCGATAAAAGATCACTCAAAAGTCAACGTTTGATGATAATATTTACTGCCCTAAAGTCTAACACCGATATTTTCCACAGTTTCCTCTTGCTACTATTCTCCTTACACTATTCTTGATATTTTTGCTGAATGAATTATCACTAACAGGAACATAGAGAGTACAAGACTCAATTTCTCGTTTCTTTTTCAACATCTTTCAATGGAGCTTATGTGATGTTATAAGAAATACGATTTCATTGGGAAATGATGTCCAAGACTGAACTATTTATGAAGGTGATCTTCTTACGATTACAATTGGTTTGCCTCAATGAAATATTTATAACTTTCAGATGGAATCTAAAGTAGTGACGGCCAAATGCGCAAAAAGAGCTTTAAGCTCTAATACAAATACGATTACTGTGCTTTCAAAAATATTTTCAGTTTCCGCTGCCTTTTTTTCGTATATATTTCAGTGCTACAGTGCAAAAGCTTAAAGCATTTATACACCCGTTTTTTTATGGTGTAGAACTTACAACACTAAATACTCGTTCAGTTTTCTGGGTAAAAAAGTGTTAATGGCAACGAAAATGATAAACTAAAATCAATAGACAACGTCCACTGTGGAGCACCCTATATTCAGCTAGTTATCATATTAAAATTCTGTGTACTAAAAGAAAACAAAAACTGGTTAACCTTTGTTATTTATTTATTTTTTTTTTTTTTGTATGCTCCTAAATACAAATACAAATAAAAATCATTAAGCAATTTTGTTTCCGGCAAAAGGCAACTAAATTAAACAAGTAGAAGATGAAGATGCTCAGCACACCAATTGTGCGGGTGTGCGAGGGAATATTCAAATCGCGTTTTAGTAGCTCTGATTACTTCACAACAAGTTTCTGTTTATAATTTATACAAATTTTTTATATTTTTCTTGTATTACTTAATATTGAGCTGCTATAAAATTTGAAATTCTGGTTTTGCTGTAAATAGTCACTGTAGCTAACGTGATCCATTCATCACGCACACAAGAGAATCTTGAGCTTACGTTTGAGCTGGACTACACATATGTAGCTTATGCATTGCAGAACGTATTGTATTGAAATTTTGCATTGTTTGTTGTGAAATATTAAAACTATTTCAATGCATACTTTTATGCGTTTGTTATAATGCGATTGTATGTGTTTTTAGTTTTAGTTGTAGTAGTTATTAAAAACCCAGCGGTAAATTGAGAGACTGCAATAGCATTAAGCAAGTGCTTAACTGCAAGCACTTAAGTGCTCTATTAGCACATACGCTGAATATTAAATTTAACATTGCTTGTCCTAGGAGAGTAGAGCTTGTTAAGTGCAGTTCGTTGAGCGCTAATCAAGCGTAACAATCAGTGCCTTAGATAGGTACTTCCGCTCATTCGTTCATTGCTACGTTAGTTAAGAAAAAAAGAAAATAACAAGTATCGATCCATGAATTTCTATTTCTTTATTCTTTTTTTTTTAACTAAAAATATCTAAGATGACAACAATAAAAAGTGGCAACTGATTGTCGTAGTACGCTGCAATTCTGTTCAGCAACGTGAATTACGCATAGTGTTGATTAGATACCCACATAGTATCGATTCTTTTACTCATTACTTGTATCCAATAAAAGTATCAATGGAACCGAAAATATCTGAAAAAAGTATCGGGTATGTACTTGTATCGAATAGTCGTTTAAATACACAAATTACACTACCCAACACGAAATTGGTATCACGATGGCGTCCTCAGTATTTCGCCTATACATCATGTTTTTGAGATATTTCGAGTTGAAACACGTGAGTCATGTAAAAATGACGTATTAGCTGCCTGGCGTAAAGTAAAAGTTGTAATTTGTTGAGTAGTTAACTTATATGATATTTATTATATTTAGATACAAGTCGCTAGATAATTTATAATGGCAGGAAAACTAATCAACAGATTGAAGATTGTTAAAAATATTTTATTTTAATGAAAAGGTTTCAATATACATTATATTCTACATACATGGGCGGCAATATTTTCTAGAACTTCACTACTGTACTGTAATATTTTCATACTGTATTGCAAATTGCAATATGAACTAAAATATTTTAAATATGCATATTGAATACTTCTGCAGTATTATGAATTATATTATTAATTGCTTAATCTCAATCTAAAATATTATATAGCAATATTTCAGTTTTATAAATCAATGTTTTCTAAAGTATCGAGTATTCTATACTGACTCTTTTTTGTCGATACCAAGTAAAATACTTATGGTATAGCATCGAGTAAAAAAAAAGTACTTGAATCGAATGAAAAGTATTTACTTGTATAGAATCATCACTAATTACGCAGCGCTTTATTTCTGCTTTTTCGGACTGCATAAGAAACTGAGCAAATATGCTCAGAAACTTAAATGAGAAAATTTGTGTGAACGCAGTTTGCCCTGTTTAAACATTCGTTATACATTCGCACAAAAAAATGTGGAATGCGGATCCGAATGCGAATATCAAAATTATACGAATGTTTCTCTTATAGCGAATACTCATGAAGACATCCGTAACATCCCTAGTTTGTTCTAACCAGCCTCCTTGGTTTGAATTTTCACCTGACCCTTGGTTTTCTTTTGGTCTAAGTTTTTATTTGAGTATTGGCATGATTTTCAGTATGAACTTTAGTCCAACTTATGGTTTCCCTTCGTTAATTTTTTGGTCTGTATTTCAGTATGAAGTTTGGTGGAACTTTAGTCTACATTTAATCTGATTTTTCAACTGATTTGTAATCTGAACTTAGGGTTGAGTTTTGTATATTTTTAATCTGATTTTCGTTTGATAACACTGCCTTGCAAATTTCAACTTTTCTTGTGCGAATAAAATGGCTTCTGGTGATTCCGAATGAATTTTTCATGCTGAATACGAATCTGTGGTCAAAAACTTTCCATTACGTCACGTTTTCGAAAAAAAAGGGGTTGATATCCCTATAAAGAACGTTTTTGGCCATTTTTCATGCGCATGGTTTAGCCTTTAATTTCTGATATTAGCGAAGTTGATGGCATGTCAGGGTTCAGCTCCACAATTTAAAAAAATGGAGAAAAACACTGTTTTTAGGGAAAACGTGACGTGATGGGAAGTTTTTGACACCAGACTCGTATTCAGCATAGAAAATTCATTTGGAAATACTAGGAATCATTTTATTCGAAAAACCCATGCTGGGCATTATACTGCCCTACTGAACATTTCATTCTGAGCTTTGTTCCAAATTTTTTATTGCTTTTAGTTTGAATTTCGTAAGGTTTTTTTTCTGGTCTGAATTTAGATGTGAGTTTTGGTCCAATCTTTGGATTAAATTTTGGTCTGCTTCTGCTCTGAGTTTTGGTCTAAACTTTATATATTCTACATTTGGCCAAATTTTTTGTACGAATTGGTCCGCTTTTGATATTTTAAATTTTTTTCTGCTTTTGGTCTGATTATTGCGTTAAATTTTCGGAATAAATTGAAGCCGGATTTTAGAATTAAACTTTTGGTCAACCCAGTAAGTTTTTCTATTAGAATTTAAAACTTTTATATATAGTTAAACTAAAATGCTATTGCCATCTCTAGTTATACTTTATAAATGGATAAAGTGAGTGAAAGAAAATCCGGTTGGAAACGGAGTAAAGTTTAGCGATATCAAGAACCTCGAACTGAAGCATGATTTTTTGAAGTCATAAAAGAAAATAATCTCTCACGTCCCTGCTGAAATTTTATAAATTTCTTTTGATATTAAGATGTCAATCAAAAGAATAGAGTAACAATGTATGGCTATGCATTTATAATGTATGACTATAAATATGAATATATCTTCAATAAGTTAAAGTGTTAATAATCTAATAGACAGAAAAAAATACTTAATGTTATTTTGTGGTTAAATATTTTATATATTAAAATAATATACAAGCATAATAAACAAACAAAAAACAAAATCATACAATAATCAACAGCACATCATCAGATGTAGATCATTAATATTAATATCCAATATTAATAATAAAAGATATGCAGTCTTAAGCGGCAGCACCAACAAGTCTACCTTTAAAAGCTCCAGATAACCTTAAAATCGTTTACAGCATCATTATTTGGAAACGTGTGCTCCAAAATGCATGCTGATTAAAAGAGTTAGCTAGAGGTATACATTTATTTGAAAATTACAAATTCATTAATTTTACCAATCGTTAAAAATTAATGACAAGTTGACACGCCCCTCAAAAACACGATATTTAGTTAATGTAAACAAAAAAACTTAAGTCTCTAATTAAGCAAAAAACATATAAGGTCTATTCAAGTTCTTCTTTTTCTACTACTTCGTATGCTTCTTTTTATAGTTTTACTAGTTTTTTGTTTGTTAATTGAACAACATTGCCAAGCGTTTGGAAATATTGCACCAACTCTGCTGCTTTCTGCTCACTCGTTTTCGCTTATTTGCACATATATAATTAACTTATCTTTTTAAGTTTATAACTATATTGTGGCAAAATCTCATTATGTTTTCTTGTATTTTGCAGCTTTTGTTGTGCTTTTGTGTTAATTTTTGTTCAGAATTCAGTGATTCTTATTTCTGATTTTTAATGTGGCTTTGAAGGGTGTGAGATTTTGTAGAAATACATCAAAGTCTCGATTTACGCCGTTAACTGGGACCAGAGAAAGACGACGCAAACCGGAATAATTTTCCTTATGTACATATTTCAACAATTTGTTTTATAATTGGTACTAAAATAAAATTAATTTGTGATTAAAAATCGAAATTTTAATAAATAAGACATACATACATTATACATGCTAACAAAAAAATCTTTAATTCATTATACGACAACGATAAATCTTTGCAACCACGAAACCTGTTAAAGAAGTTATGTCATTATGAAATGACGCAAATCAGAACAACCTAAATCGAGGTTTTGGTGTATTAGAAATATATACTTGCATTTTACCAAGGAAAATTAAAAAGATGAAACCATACAATTAAACTCTTGGCCCCACCACATGAAATTTATGAACAACGCTAAGAAGCTCTTCACAACTTCCGTACTAAAAATCATAATTTCGATGGCGATGAAGGAGCGACTGAGATGAAGATAAATAAAAAAAGAGATTAATGAAAAGCGAAAAGATACAGTCGAAAAGAAACAATCGTTTTGAAAAAAAGATTTTTAAGATTTTTAATTTAGTTTTTGTCTAGTATTTGTGTATAAATAATAAACACTTCAGTTGTTTTCATCATTCAATAACTTGTCTTCACTGGAGTAGAGTCATTGTGTTACAAAACAAAAACTATGGTATGCATTTAAAGCCAAAAACAAAGCTAACAATATTTTTTAAGCCAATACAGTTCACTACTAGTGAAATTTGCTAACAATGGAATATTTTTTGTTTTCTATAGAAATTCTTCGCTGTTGTGGGACTCGCCCTGGTGGCATGTGTCTACGCTGATGTCTCCGAATTATCGGGATACAATTACGACCAACATTCAGCAGGTGGAGGTGGAGGTGGAGGTGGATTCTCTTCAGGAGGCGGAGGTGGATTCTCTTCAGGAGGTGGAGGTGGATTCTCTTCAGGAGGTGGAGGTGGATTCTCTTCGGGAGGTGGTGAATCAGGATACAATTATCAACAACCTGCTCCAGCCCCAGCACCTGAATATCACGCACCAGCACCTGAATATCATGCACCAGCACCTGTACATCATGCACCAGCACCTGTATATCATGCTCCAGCACCTGTACATCATGCACCAGCACCTGTATATCATGCTCCAGCACCTGTACATCATGCACCAGCACCTGTATACCATGCTCCTGCACCTGTACATCATGCACCAGCACCTGAATATCTTGCACCAGCCCCAGCACCTGTATATCATGCCCCAGCACCAGTACATCATGCACCAGCACCTGAATATCATGCACCAGCCCCAGCACCTGTATATCATGCCCCAGCACCAGTACATCATGCACCAGCCCCAGCACCTGTATATCATGCACCAGCACCTGTACATCACGCACCATCTCAACAATATCTTGCTCCTGCTAGTGGTGGATCATTCTCCTCAGGTGGGGGTGGAGGATCATTTTCTTCAGGCGGTGGTGGAGGATCATTCTCTTCAGGCGGTGGCGGATCATTCTCTTCAGGAGGTGGCTCATCTGATTTACAAAGCGATGGCTACAGATACAAAACTGTTCGCCGATTGAGACACAGAAATCGTGCTTAAGTTGCTTAGCTTAGTTTAGCGCTGTGATTTGTTGAACAATCTTTGTTATGATATGTTAGTTCATGGAACTAAATAAAAAAAGAACGCCGAATAAATGAATGAATAAATAAAAGATTTTTTTACTTAATTTATGAAGTAATGTATTTTAAGCAACTATAGAAAATAAAGAAATAAATTAACGATCAAGTCGAAGGTATTGGTAGCTAGCATTAAAAATGGCACAAATCAGATCATGATCCATTTGGAAATCAGTAAATATTCATTAATGCTTGGAATCATTTTCGAAAAAGAATTGAATGCAATATTTTAACTGCAGCCTATGAGTGTAGTATTTCAAAGTCATTTGAATTATTTCTGATTTCCTTTTAGAACTTTTAAATGTCAAGAAAAGACGCAGTACTGCCAGAATAAATATTATTGGCTTTTGGAGTGAAAAGTTTTATAATTTTTTTATTATTGAATATTATACAATAACATAAGCTACTCCGACATTTTTTTACTCAATACCCAATATCACATCTGCGATAAAAATAGTCTCCATAAAAAATTAGGGGATGCTTCGAAATAGCAAAATGTACTCAGTCCCCCAATCTTGGAGTTAACTACTTAAAGAGTCAAAACTTTAATTTCTTTTATCCTTTTCTCTGTAATTTTCACAAATCACATATTTGTATACATTTTTCGACAAAAATTCCAGAAAGGGACCCAAAAAGTATTACAGATTAATTTTGGATTGCTGATCACAAATATTGATTTATATTATTTATTGTATTGTTTACTCGGGGCTGAAGGCAAACTTATAGTAGAGGGAATTGATAGAAATTAAAATCAAATGTCACGTCGCTGTCGTGTGAAATTTCATAATATGTATGGCTTTATAAGTGTGTGTTTTATTACATATTTAACTTTAAGCCCAAAAGTATGCAGCACATAATTTCTATATCAAAAATGGTTGTGGAATATACTTATACATCAATGGAATAGTGGGATATACCAAAAATTGTTTTTATTTATTGTTTATAGTTTATTCTTTCCTAATTTAAATTCTAAAATATTATCAACATAAAACGATATAAACTTGCAAAAAGCGAGAAAAGTGCATTAAATAGCGATAAAGAAAGATTTAAAAAACCCATGGTTGTACCTTATGGAACCGAAAAACGAGAACTTTTATAATGAAGTAAACAACAATGCGTAAAGTACGGTAAGTCTTATTTTAGTTTTTTCATAGCTTCTTAATTTTTAAATACTAAGTTCAAATATTAAATGATTGGTGTCTATGGAAAAGTTATTGGTTATCAAACTCTGAACATTTTTTGTTTTGCATCAATACCCACATTATCACTTCTTCTCCTCATTTTTGAGGTTAATTCAGTAAAACCTTTTTTTTAGAAGTGACCCTACGTTTCTTTGGAAGAAGGGTCAAAGTTTGACGACGACCTAAGATTTGTGAGCAGCTATCCAAAAGTAATCGTAAAACATTTCGTAAATTTCCATCTGATTTTCGCTGTACAATTTTATTAATAAATTTAAGGTCGATTTTATAAACCCACAGTAAAAAGAAGAAAAAAAAATGCCGAATAAAATTTGGAAAACCATTTTCTGTAATATGAAATACTTGTGAATTATAGCTATATATTCATACAGTGGCGGTTCTAGGATTAGGGTTTGGGGGGGCGCTATCACTATCACTATCACAATCGACCAAAACCCAGACTTAGACCAAAAACTGGTGCAAAAATTTTATCAAATAGAGGTAAAAATTAAAAGAAGACTGGAAAGAAACTGAGACCAAAATTCAAACTCAAATCGGATAGAAATTTATGCGGAAATTTCGACCAAATTTCGTACTAAAATTCAAATACTTTTTTCAGATCTAAGTTCAAACCAAGAAAAGAACCAAATTCAGACCAAAATGATATCAAATTCAGATCAAAATCTTGATTATGACATTTCTGATGGATTTATATTGTTAAATGATCTATTTTGAGAAAACAATTTGAAGGAAATTTTAATTTTCTTTGAGAAAAATTTTTGATGAAACAATTTGATACATCTCAATTTTTTGGGTCATTTTTGGTCGAAACAAAAACCCGAAAAAAAAATGAAATTAAGATAACAATTGGTTTGGATAGTAAAGTACTACTGATATGAATATATATTTTAAACGAATTCATATCACTCGTAACATTGATATCACTATTAACATCGGCCTGGTGGTGAGTTTATGATCTCACAACTCCATAACCAAGCACTTCATTTTTATGAAAAATTAAATACGTTCTTTAAGCCTGGTATACATTACTTAAAATGTAATTATACCTTAATTTGACCAAAAAACCAATACGTTTTAAATTTCAACGAGATCCGTACACGCTTTCGGGTACCGAGCAACAACCGGTGAAAAAAAAAACAATGTTCAAACCACGAATCGGCCCAAAAACAAGAACGCAGACCAATAATTAGAGAAAACTTTAGGCCAAAAGGACACCAAATACCGAATGAAAGTAACCCAAAACTCAAACCAAAAATTAATAGGAATATCTGATAAATATTTACATCAAAAAATTTTAACTTAAATTAAATAAAAACTAACCAAAATTCCCGACGAATTCAGCCAAATTTTAAAACAAAATTCAGACCGATTTCGGACCGAAATTAAGACCAAAATAGTATCAAAATCAAGCCAATTCGGACTAAAATATTAACCACAACTCAAACTAAGAGTTAGACTAAAACTGAGGCTAAAAAGACGCCAACAAATACAAATTAAAAGCAAACCAAAATTTAGACCGGAAATCAGTTCAAACGCTGGTCTGCAAACGCTGGAAAGCAAATCAAAATTTTGACCAAACATGGATTAAAACTCAAACCAAATTCAGATTAAAGTTCAAACTAAAAAAAAACAAAATTTTGACTTACAATCAAACCAGAATTTAGATCAAAAACGGGCAAAAACGGAAAAGTTAAACCAATATCAGACTAAAATTCAATACAAAATTTAATCCAAAAACTAGACCATTATCAAGCTTTCTAAAAGTAAGACATTTATAAGCTGGCATTGAAATTGTGGATTCAATGTAGTCTGAATGTATTTAATAACCAATTGCACTGTAACGTGCATCCTATTGGCACGCCCAGCATGGCGGGTAATCAGAATTGATTATTATTATTAAAGTATAATATAAAATAATTTTTTAAATCTTAAAGTTTTTCGTTTGTGCTGATAGTATATACTTCTCATTGCTGATGGTTTTTTTTTTTGGAAAAATCTAAATATTTTTGATTTCTCGAAAATTACTGTTTACTATAAGATTGTCGGGTTCTGGGGGGAGGCTTCAGCTCCCATATTCCCCCCCCTGGATACGCTACTGTATTCATTCTTCTTCTCTTTATATCAAATATCACTATTATGCGTCAGATCTTTCTGGCGCCTTGAAGATATGCAACAAAAAATATATAATTTTTTTTTACTTTTGTAGCCCATTTTACTTTGTTGCCCAATAAGATGTTTACCATTTTTATGATGAGAATACAAATTAATATTAATGGAATAAAGTTTCTTTCGAAGCACAGGGCTTCCACAAGGCTTTTCTCTTTGGCACGATATGCTGAAAATGATTTGGCGTTACATTCGGTTCATACTTGAATATTCAGTTCAATTAGTACAGTTAGAGATTTTCCCAGTAGGCGGAGTCTAGTCCTTATTTGCGAGGAGCTAACATTTGCAAAGTTAATGTCGGAAGGTTTCTTTTACTCTAGAATCATTGCAGCTTCGATGCTAATATTATGGTACTTTTCTTTTAAAATTTTTTTTAATTACACTTTCCATAAAGAAAAGCAAGACAGATGATTTATAATTAACTGTGAAATATAATCTGAAAAATTCGCTCTCAATTTGCGGAAACTCTGGCAATAGCAAACTAAGAGTAAAATTTACCTAAAAAAACTTTGCACTTCGGCACGGGGGCTTGGCCTAACGCAGTAGACCCCTTCTATTCGTGCGCATGAATGGATGCGGAAGCTCTGTCCAAGGCCTCCATGGAATTGGAGCCATAAAATAATAAAAGAAGAAGACATTAATGTAAAGCAAAGCACAAAGTGAAGCTATGAGCAACGCGAAATGAATATCATTGTGTTAGTTTCAGTGATATTAAAAACAAATTATTTTGGTTTTAGTTTTAAATTTCACAAAGAGTGATATTGGCCCTACTGTAATTACTGTATTCGAAAGAGAATCGTCTTTTTATTTCTCAATAAATAAAGAATTTATGATAAAAATATTTAGGCAGGCCAGATATTTGCTGCTCATTTATAAAAGAATACTTCTTTTTCCAAACTATCTCAATAAAAATGAAGAATAAAATAAAATAAGAATTACACGGTGCTGCAGTGAAAATGAATGTTTGGCCGTTGGGAATCCGCCACAATTCCTTATCAGTTATCTTAATGACAATTCTTATTTGTCTTTCAACATCATACATTAGTTACTAATATATGAAATCATAGCCTAAAATTATTGAACACAAAAATATGCAATACAAAAATTATACAAATATTAAAAAGAGGGGATTACTGGTCAAAAATCCGAAATAAAATTTTAATAACTCATTCCCAAATAATGAAAATAATTATATTCAAATTATTATCATTCGTGCTCAATTAGATTTCATGGCCACTTAGGCTGTTCTCAAATTTATCTCAATATTTTAGATACAATTTTAAAATATTTTCTTTTTTATAGAGCTTTTTGCTTTAATTGATTAGATAATGAACAAATATTTACGTCATACATATGTAATTTTTCAAAATAATAATATATGTAAATAAAACGAAACTATATTTCTTACATTTTAAAGTTTGCTAGTCAGGCCAAATTGAATTAAACAATGACGAGCGTGCGATCACGTGTTTTTATTCCTCAGTTTTTCACATCAAAATCATCAAATGCCATATACTGATATCAGGAAGCAGTAACTTGTGCTGACGAGACTTTACGCATATGTGATGATATGAAGACACACGCAAGTCTTAAGAAGCTTACCAAAAAACAAAACATACAAAAATAATTAATAAACAAAAAATTACCATATGAAAAAACAAGAATATAAATAAAAAATTGACAACCACCAAAAAAAAAGGACAGGTTATTTTTGATACCAAGAAAGAGCTTGAAGAATCTATCAGAAGAAATGATTTGTCTTTCTTAATTTTCGTTTTCGGTCTACACGATTTTACTGTTGCGTGTAACCTTATCATATATAAAAGCAGCTACTTGGCAACTTAATGATCATTCTAGTCGTAACTTAGGATACCACACCAACAAATCAAAATGGTGAGCAAAAAATCTATCTGCGTTCGATTCGTAGATCTGTATATTTATTTACTTGAAATTTGAATTAAAAAAAAAATGTTTTTCCTTGTAGAAATACGCTGTAGCAATTTTGGCTTTGTGCGCCATGGCCTCCGCCGGTGGAATTTCCAACGATTACCTGCCACCACATGTTGATGAACCTGTAAATGAGTATTTACCTCCAGTTGAGCACCACCAAGCTCCCGCGCCAGTATACCATGAACCAGCTCCAGTGTATCATGCTCCCGCACCAGTACATCATGCTCCAGCTCCAGTGTACCATGCTCCCGCACCAGTACACCATGCTCCAGCTCCAGTGTACCATGCTCCCGCACCAGTACACCATGCTCCAGCACCAGTGTATCATGCTCCAGCACCAGTACATCATGCTCCAGCACCAGTGTATCATGCTCCAGCACCAGTACATCATGCTCCAGCTCCAGTGTACCATGCTCCAGCACCAGTATATCATGCTCCAGCTCCAGTTCAGGTGCCCCACAATGACTACTTGCCACCTCAAGTTCATCATGAACCAGCGCCAGTATATCATGCTCCAGCTCCAGTTCATCATGCTCCAGCTCCTGTACACCATGCTCCAGCTCCAGTTCACCATGCTCCAGTCTATCATGCTCCAGCACCCGTTCACCATGCTCCAGCTCCAGTATATCATGCCCCAGCTCCAGTGCATCATGCCCCAGCTCCAGTGTACCACGCCCCAGCTCCAGTGTACCATGCCCCGGCTCCAGTGCACCATGCTCCAGCACCAGTGCACCATGCCCCAGCTCCAGTATACCACGCTCCAGCTCCAGTCAGCGAATACTTACCCCCTCAAGTTCATCATGAATCAGCTGGTGAACTCCAATCTGATGGTTACCATTACAAAACTGCTCGTCGTTTCAGACAGCGTCGCCGCCATTAAGCTAATGACCGAATTTCAGTATATACCTATTCTAAAATATACTGAAACTAGCTACGACTAACTTTATATATATATATATTTAAGTATTCTGTTTGTTTTATACCAAACATTTTACCTTATTTCTATTAAATTTCTGTTTACTTTTTTCATAACGAACGAATAAATTTCTATCCCCAAAAATATTTGGAAATCATTGATATTGAAATTTGTGTTTAAAGTTCAATGGGGAAATTGAACTCATTACGATTTTTCAAAAACTCGAAAAGTTTTTAAATAAGGTAATTTTTTCGTCATAAAAAATTGTTTTTTATTTTTTAGGTAATTTTTCTATTCTTGGGGCATTTATAGGGCAATTTTATTCTGAGAGAATAAACACAATAAGAAACTGTAGTGTCGAGAATATGCAGAAAAAAAATAAAACAAAAGCATTTCGATTTGGTTAGATTTTTAGATTTTACAATTCTTTTTGTTTTTATTTATTTTGTCAATTGTCAAAAAATAAAAGGAAACTTTAAAAACGTGATGTGATGGCAAAGTTTTGACCTCCGATTCGTGTTCAGCATAAAAAATTCATTCGGAAACACTAGAAGCCATCTTATTCGCAAAAACCATTCCGGGAATTGATACCTATGCCTACCTATAAAAACATATGCAACATTTCTGGCCTACGAGATTTTTAATTGATTGAAAGGAAGTAATGGTTCCCATGTATATTTGTACGCTGAACCCGAATCCGGATGCAAAATTTTTCTGTAACATTAAGATTTCTTTAAGAAAAAGATCGACTTTATTTACAAGTTTTTTTAAATAATATTTTTATTTAATTTTGTAATATTTTCGTTTCAGCCTATACTAAATCAGTATTTAATCAGATTCGAAAATACAATAAAAAAAAAATTCCTAAAAATTTCAAAATACTGTTTGTTGCCGTCTTAAAATCCAGAAACAACTTTTTAAATTAGTTTTAGTAAATTCGTTATAAACTGCTGTTTATATGTATACCTTTTGAACTATTCTGAGTAAATTTGTGATTCGATCTTGAAATTCATTATAATTTCGAAAAACTTTAAACTATTTTATTTAAAACGAACAATAATTCCAGAAGAATGTCGAAAAGTCAAAGAATTAGCAGATCGGACGATCGTTTCGGAACCCGATATAGTTACTCATCAGATATACAAATCCTTTTTTTCGAACTTTACTTCTTCTTCTTTTGTGGCACAACAGCCCATTAAAGGCTTCAATCATGTCTCTCGCATCCATTCATGTTGTGCGAGTTATAACTGTACACGATTAGAGGTTTACTTCTGGCTTCACAATAAAATACTAGTACCTACTCACCGTTTGAATATATTTTTGGTTTAGTTAATCCGCTAATATTTCATCCAAAAATATTGTGCCAAAATTCAATTTTAAGATTTCAGTTTTAATTTTTAGTTAGAATTATTCGAAATGTTGATGTTCGGATCAAAAACTGGCCTAGGAAAATTTTCTTTGTTACAAAGTTGTAAAATGAAAGCTTTTTCCATGGGATTTTTTTCTATACTCAAATTAAAGTGGTTGTCCAGTATAACGAATAAAATAATGTCCAAGAGCGCACGTTATATAGAAAATTCGTTATATCGAATAATTTCCGTATGATTATAACAAGAATAATACGTTTGATTAATTTTTTAACATAATAATTCCTTCATTCAACAAAAAATCAAAACAAAACATGAGAGTTGAATAAAAATAAAACAAAAAATGCAGTTTTACAAGAGTCTTGTTCAAATTTTTAAAAATAGCTACATACAATTTTAATTGTTTATAACAAACTAGAATATTTGTATTTTACATAAATTTTTTAGAACTGGTTTTGTCGTTACTAATAATACCTGAATAATGGCTTAAACATTCAAAATTTCGCCTACGACAACTTAGGGTTACACTTAACGAATTTCCACCACTATACATTACAATAAAACTATTCCAGCTCACGATGAACCTGTTTTCCAAAGCCCACCAGCTAAAGAAGCTAGCTCCTTTTAAACAGATCATTCTTATCATTACGAAGGATTAAAAGCTCTGAACTAATTGTGAAGTCTATAACTAAAAGCAAAGAAATAATTACAATTACATATATCCAACGTAAATTAAATGAAATGCATTCATGCTGATAACTCCGATTTAAAATGTAATATAAATTCCTAAAACTCACATGGAAAAATTTTGATTCTATTTCACACAAACTACAATTTAAAATAGATTTTTCTTAGAACTAAACATTAAACTAAAAATATTTACATAAATTTTTTATATATGTATGTATTTCTCCAGTTTTACGAAATGAGAAAATACAAGATTAATAAGAGAAAAAAAAAGAAAAAAACAAAATAATAATTTAATCCGCGATTAAATCAAATGCTTAACAATTGCCGGTTATTGTTATTTGTTTTCTTTTGTTTTTAAATATTCATGAACCGCATTCATTAGGTATTCATTTTTAGTTTTAAAAAGATGCGATTGAATTAAATTATTCGACCATAATAGTTTTTAGTTATTTTTGTTTCATCATAAAATGAATTATGTATTTTGTCGAAAATTGCATAAACATCGAATGTTTTAATTTTTCATAGAAATTTAAGAATAGTTCTTTTTTTTTTTGAATATCATTGAATTGAACAAATATGCAAAAATTGATGATATAGCAAAAAAAAAAAAAAAGAAAATTGTGGGTTGCCAAGCTCTTGTGCTTGCTAATGTAACTGGTAATGCGCGGGCTGCTTTTGAATTATGTATTTAGAACGAAAAAAAAAAAAACAAAAATAATTTCAGATAATTTGATAAAACTGTGGATTCAAAAAAGTCGGCGTATCAGAATTCTGACTCTGAGCTCCAGAACTCATGAAAGCGTAAAATAAGAATGAAACAGAATTGGAAAGGACTTTTAACCTTTTCAGAATTAAAAACTGATAAAGAGAATAAAGTCTCAATTATGCATAAGTAACGCAACGTAGCGTAACGGAACGTAAAAATCTATCGAAGATAGAACTCTACGTTGCGTTACGATTTCGGTAATCACTTGCATTCACTGCCAATATCACAGACATATGACAGTTGGCAACGTTACGTTACGTTCCATTACTTATGCATAATGGAGCCTTAAGCAGACGAACAGTTATAAAAATACTATAACACAATAATAAATTGTGTATTAACGAACACAAGGGAGAAATGAAACTTCTTGTGAACTTAGAGAAACACGAGCAAATGAAATTTTTCAATCGCTAAATTTTTTACTTCATTGGCTTGTGCTTTTTAATTTCATTTGCTTGTGTTTCGTTTAGTTCACAAGAAGTTTCACTTCTGCCTTGTGTTCGTTAATACACAACCAATTTTTTTTTTTTGGTTTAATGCTAGAACAAAAATTGCAACTCTGTACCGGTAATGTCGATGACAATTGTAGCGAACTTTTTTTGTGTGCGACATCTTCATGTAATTCTTTGGACGTTTGCGCCATCTGTATGTGAAATGTATAACTATCGTTAACTTTAAGATGGCGACGCTACACATTGTTCTTTCTACCATAGGCGTGTGTGTGTATGTAATTAATATGTTATATTGAATTAAAAATATTTATGAATCGTTTATTATATAGTTTGCTCGTGAATTCAGTTACGGAATATTGATATTTAGCCCGTCATACACATTGCTCGACAAAATTATGTCGCGCGACGTCACATCCGGTTGGTTTTACTCTAGGAAGAGAAAAGAAGTTTCACTTCAATATTAGTTTTGAGGAAATTACTCCCTCGTTTTTAGATATCTACCAAAACAAAATGTTTTAAAATCGCAATTTTCCACTTTATCAAAATATATCGACTTTTCTCTGTTTCTGTATTTACAATGTTGACAAGAGAATTTAAAAAATCATGAATAGAATAGTTCTTTATTTGTATTTAAAGTTCACAATGTATGCTTACAGACTAACAAAAGTTTTAAATAACTAAAAAATCATGATGTTCTACGAAACAACTGATATTCCTTGGAGGGTTATAACTTTCGCTTGCAAGCATTGAAATCGGAATTAATGACATAAACTCTAATCTCTTCAACGACTTGTGAGAGTCATCTGAATAGATATATTTAGAGTAGTGCCGATGTACATTACACTAAGTCTATTGGGTCTTTGTACTTTGAAAGAAGAAAACGAAAAATAGCTTTTTACGTTCTCTCAAAGAAGAAGAAGAACTCTCAAAAAACTGAAAAATAGATAGAATGGAAGTAGCGAAATAGAATAAACAGAGTTTATACTCACGATATCATTATCATCATCATAGTGATACCTCAATATTTCAAAACCCTGAGGAAGAATTTATAAACAGATGTTTTCTGTCTAGTTTTTCAAGCTATTAGACATTAGGTTCGTTCCCGTACTACAACGCGGGTGAACGCATTCGCCCAAAATCAGCCCAGAAAGCGTTTCCGTACTCAAAAAACTTGCAAATGAGAGCTGAGATGAGAGAGTAATTGTCTTCTTCTTCTTGGGTAAAAATGTTAAAAGTGTCAAACAATCAGCTGTTTTGTATTTATCAGCTGTTTTGCTTTTGTGAAAATATATTGAAAACTTGAAATTAATAAATAAATAAAGAGTTTTTAGAAAATTAAGTGTAATTTCAAATGGAAAGGTTTGAAAGACATTTGAAAATTAATTAATAGTATATTAGTTAGTTTTTAACTACATTCTCCACAAGTTAATGACGCAATTGCCTGTTCAACTTCTGACGCTGTAGAAGCTTCTACTATTTCTGAATAATGCAAATGGTGATTGTGAACCAGAAGATTCGAAAAAAGTAGCTGCTACAACAACAACAAAAGTAGACAGGCGAACAATTTATGTTGAATTTTTTCATTATTTATTTATTTTCTTGTAAGATTTAACAATTTTCATTTTATTAAATATCACAGAAACTTTGTTTTTTAAATTTAACTGTCGTTAAAATTTGACGTTTTGTTTCGTGCATAAAAAGTGGTTTGGGGCGTTCCCGTACTTTTGTGCATTTTTGTGTATCAGAGAGAGCATTTTTCCTTTACTCTCAGTTTACCAGACTTTACCCAAAAAGTACGGGAACGGACCTATTATGTGGCGTATACATAAATTAATGATAAAGCTTTAAGCTTTTTCAAGCTTTTTTTAGAATACGAGTTGTTAGAATTTTACGAACCTGACTGATTGTTTACCCATACCTTCACACTCTGTATAGCTATTTTAATTTATATTACAGTGGGCCAATTTCAACTTAACATTCAAATTATACAATGATAAATTTTTACAACCAATTAAGCATCAAGTATTTGTAAATTCATAAATCATAAATAAATCTAAAAGCTGATGATAATTTATGTGGGCACAATAGGAAAATAATACGAAATAAACTGTAAAAGAGATTTTTTTTTTTGGGCGTGTTTTATTAAGTTGATTTGCATTAAATTTACGCCGCAATTCATTTTACATACACAGAATTTATTTAAACAATTTAATTTTTAATCACCAGTGATGTTTTGTGTTTATTGCAAAAACGAAAAAAAATTAGCAACATCATCATCAACAACAACATTCACAACACCGTAGCCATCAAACTGTCTTTGACTCTGAATCTCAGTTTATTTTCGTTGAAAAAGTCAACTACACGCTGAATCTCAATAATAACCAAATAAAATTTAACTACTTTCAAATTCAGCCAATCCTATAGATAGTTTGTTTTACGCATGCATACATAAAAATTAAGCGTGCACGAGAATTTTTTAGTTTTAAAAATATTAATAAAATTAGAGATGAAAGACACGAAAACAAGAAAAAGAAGTTGGAAGAGTTCACGGATTGCACTGAGCAACTTAACTTCTACTTACTTCACAGCTTGGCTTCCGCGACGCCCGGTCAGCGTGCGTCACCAGAGAATCACAGAATAGGAAGGGAACAACACACCTCGGGTATAAAAATGAAATCTTTTTGTTTCAAAATATCATTCTTAGTTGTGGCCTCGTGTTGAGCAGCAAACTATTATATTTTCTCTATACAATAACAAAAAATGGTAAGCTGACTGCAAAAAAGAAACAATCAAAAAAATCAAAGATTCTAATTTGCAAAACTAGAATTAATGATAAATATGTAAATCTTTTTGTATTTAAAATTTTTAATTTGCTTTTCAATCATTTTGTATATTTGCAGAAATCCTTCGTGATTATATTTGCCTTAGTGGCCGCTGTATGCGGTGATGTTTCACATTTGGGTTATGACTATAGCCCACCAGCACCAGTTCACCACCCTGAGCCAGTTCATCCAGTAAATACTTATGTTCCCCCACAAGTCCATCACCAAGCTCCAGCACCAGTGGAACAACCAAAAACCACCTACATTCCCCCAGCACCCGTTCATCATGTAAATCTTCCTGAGCAAGTGCATTACCAAGCACCAGTACAACAGCCACAAGTACATCACCCAGCACCAGCTCCAGTTGTGCACCAACCACAAACTACCTACATTCCACCAGCACCCGTTCATCATGTAAATTTGCCTGAGCCAGTGCGTCACCAGGAACCAGTACAACAGCCACAAAATACCTATATTCCTCCTCAAGTGCATCACCCCGCTCCAGTTGTGCACCATCCAGCTCCAGTTGTGCACCATCCAGCTCCAGTTGTTCACCATCCAGCTCCAGTTTTCCACCAACCAGCTCCAGTTGTACACCATCCAGCTCCAGTTTTCCACCAACCAGCTCCAGTTGTACACCATCCAGCTCCAGTTTTCCACCAACCAGCTCCAGTTGTACACCATCCAGCTCCAGTTTTCCACCAACCAGCTCCAGTTGTACACCATCCAGCTCCAGTTTTCCACCAACCAGCTCCAGTTGTTCACCACCCAGCTCCAGTTGTACATCACCCAGCTCCCGTTAATACATACATTCCTCCTGCACCCAAACAAGAATACGAAACTGTTGAAGAACTTACCCCACAAGGTTACCAGACTGTCCGCAAATTGAAGTACAGACTCCGTTTCTAAATGGAAATTTAAGTTTTAACGCTACGCTTACAACCACTTGATCTTGATCCTAACGATGATCTTTAATCAAAACAAAACCTTTTATTAACTTGTCTGAAAATAAAATTTAAGTTAATACATTATAAGAAAAAAAAATAGTTTCCAATGTTGTTTAATTAATAATGTAGAAATATTTAAAATCACAAATTTTAGTAGCGTTTACAAATTTTGGTGTAGCTGTTGGTATGGAAACGACTCATGATAAAATTTGATGTATACCACCTTGATCAAAAAGTTCCCGGAATAACCACCGTGTGGCGCTCCCATCGTTCTGATTTGAGTTCTGTTTTTTTTGTTAATTTGGTACATCTGTTGTTGATATTCCCTCTAAATCTTAGCGTCATAGCTTGACATTTGCAAAAGTTACGTTGCCAAGAGTACATCTATCTATGTGTGGGTTGGCGATTTTTTACAATTTTATTAAATTGTATTGTATTAAATTTTGCGTAAAAAACGGGTTTAATGGTGCGCGAACGTTGGAAATGTTGGAAAAGTGTTTCGGCAACGATTCTCTAAAGAAAACGGACGTTTACCATTGTACGAGCGGTTTTTTGGCCAATAACCGAAAACTAACCATCAGAGAGTATTATTTGGGCATAATGAGGCGTTTGCGTGAAGCAATTCGCCGAAAGAGTCCAGAATTGTGGACAGAAAACTCGTGGTTTTTGCACCATGATAACGCACCGTCACACAGTGCAACAAATATCATCCAACAGCCACCGTTATGGGGGGCGTTTCAGCAGCCTAGAGGAAGTAATGGAAAAATCGCAGGAAGCACTGATGGACATACCGAAAACCGAATATAAAAAATGTTTCGAGGATTGGATCAAGCGCTGGCATAAGTGTGTTGCAGTCGATGGGGATTACTTTGAAGGGGACAATATAGATTTAGATGAATAAACTTGTACTTTGAATTTTCTGAATATCCGGGAACTTTCTGATCAAGGTGGTATGTATAGAAAGGAAAGGATGTTTAACACTTGACAATTCTAAGTCAAAGTGAACAGCTCAACATGTCTTTTAATTCCAAGTTCGAGTTAAATTGAGTAATATCTAGAATGACCTAAATTTATGACTCTATTGTCAGAGTATTTATTAAAATGAACTTGCCATTCTGATTGCATTAGATTTAGATTTGTAGTGAGTGATGATAAAAAGGTAAATAATGCGCTAAAATTTTCATTGAAATATCCGACCGAACTTTAAATTTTTCCTGAAACAGAACTATATAAATATAATTTGAAGAATGATTTCGATTTAAGCATATTTCATCTTCTTCCAAGTAATACCTACTGTAATTCACTTATTCCGTCTCGATTTCTAATAGTCTTTCAATGTGGGCAGTGAACTCTCTTTTGTTTAAGTTCCGATTCAGCTTTGTACAGTATTCACTTGTTTAAATTTTTAGGAAATTTAATATTTTCCTTCTTTCTATGCTTACGATCTGTATATTAAATTGAATGCTCCTTTGGTTTTTGATACCAGTCCTAAAAATTATCCATGGTTCAATAAAATTCTTCGACTCTAGCCACAAATTGTCATGTTTTCAAAACTTCTAGAAACACAGAAAGCCATTAAGAAGAACCAGTTTTGATACCAGAGCAACCCCAAAAACAATGAGGGATTTTCAGATATGGCTTTAAGAAAGTGGTAATTTAACCCTCTCCGGATAATGTGTACTTCCCGTAGTAGAAAAAAATTGAGATGTTGATGTTCATGTTTAGGAGCCTCCAGATAGTCAAAAAATACTATTCACGAATGGACGAATTTAGATGTCCAGGTTTAGCCGTACGCGATGAACACATATTTTTACAAAACAAAAAAAGTTCGGGGAGCTTTAAAATACTCCGACTTACACAAAATGTGTCTCTATCGGCAGAGGAAGGTTCTACCTACATAAGAAATTTGTTTTTTACACATCTTTTTATTATTAAGCATTTTTAATAATTTTTTGAAATTGACGACACGAAAAAAAAAGAGAGCACAAAAAAAAAGTGAGGTTGTCCCATAAAAGTCACAATAGTTTCGACGGTTATGCTTCGATTGTAACAAAATAAATTCCAAACGATAGAGGAAAAAACAAGAAAGACGTCAATATCGAAACTGCTTGGTTGGCATTTGTACGAAAATCCTGAGAGGGTTAAAGTGGACAAATATTTATGATAAAAAAAGTTAGCAAAAAATGTATACCACGAGGCGTTATCGGCGGGTTTTGAGGTTGCTTTTGATGTTACTCTTTACCTGCGATGGTTCAGATAACTTTCAAATATCATAAAGAAATTTCTTGACTATAAACGCCTGCCGGTGCGTCCTTTGTACTATATTTCCTATTCCTCATCAAAAATATCTGTCCAAGGCGAACTACCAAAAAAGACCTTACCTCAAAAAAAATGTGATAATTTACGGCCAAACCAGATATGTTCCGTCCTTAGGGGCGCTTCCCCTTTAAGTTATTTCGAGAGTTGCTCTGGTGCTAGGAAACTTCTATTATAAAATCGACAATATTTATTATAAAATCTTGAGTTATTGAAGAGATTTTTGAAATATTTTGTTGCGAATCCTAATCGTAGCGCATGAAAAAGAGGTATTTTAAAATTAATCCTGCTTAAAAAATATTTTGGAAATCTTAATAAATTGAATCAAGGTTAATTCTCAGGTTAGAAACCGTTTTTTTTTTTTTTTTTTGCCTTAAATTCGGTAAATTTTGTCGGTTTGCAAGGGTTAAAAGACCCTATTAAATGATAACCTACAACTTACGAACCCTTTATAGCGGTATAAAATGTGATATAATAATAAAAAAAAAAAATAAAACCTTCTGATTTATTTATATCAATATTTATTTAAGTTCTAATATTTACGTCACGTTTCTGTAGGCGTTTCATTTTCAATCAGAACTTCTAAATTTAACATGATTTTAACCAAGTATGAATCTGTCAAACAATACATACTCAACCATCTTACATAATATGAATCTATGAATCTGAGTTACTGTAAGCAATGACGTCATTTAACTTAGTTTGCATATTTAACTAAGTAGATAAATTTAAGTTCTTTATCTCTTCGATTCATTTGGTTGTATTGTTAAAACATAAACTAGAATAAAATTATGCAAATATATGTCTGTTCTCTTTGCTATGGGTGTGCAAAGGGTAAAACCCATGCTGAAATTACCATAGGAATTAAATTTGTTTCTTAAACGTTTTTACAATAAAAATTCTCTAAAACGAGCAGCTTAAAGTCTGGCGCCAAAATAGGTCAATTACCGAATAAAAGAATTTTCACAAATTAATTTGCTGCAATCTTTCTAAGCTATAATAAATATTAAAAGTTGAACTCTGTCTACTACTAAGCTAAAAAGCGACAGAGATCTGCTTTCATCAATTGTATCATAGCTTAAGGCAATTCCGGCTTTTAAACGCTTCTTCTACTTGAATACTTGTTCTTTTTTTTTTTTTTTTTTTTTTTTTTTTTAATTTCTGCTGCTAATTTTGTTGAACAGATGTGATGATAAGCTTAAGGGGAGATTAACAATCTTTGTCGTAAAAGAAAACATATTTTTTAGGAATTTTTTTTCGCAGGCTAACAAGGTGAAGTTGTCAAATTTGGGGTTTTCCGCATTTGAATAATTACACTTTCATCTACATAGCTATATTTTATTATAATTAAATATTGTTAATTCTCCCGGATAACGCGGAGAATATATCCAAGTGCAGGTTGTGCACCTCTTATCTGAAACAAATTTTAGTATTGTATTTTGAAAGCTTATATAATTTTCTGAAGCTGATAACAACATTGAAATAATTCGACTTTTTTCAACCTCAAAAACTGAAATCACCCCTTAATACCTCAAATAGTTTCGTAGCTGTTTGATTACAGGCCAATAATTATTTCTATTCTGAAATCGAAAATAAAAGGCTTTAAGGCAAAAACTAAAGCAAAAAAAAAAAGTTAATACAATTAACAATTATGCAAATAAATGACAGAAAAAAAAAAATAAAAACAAGTTGATTACACTGTGAAGCAAAAAACAAAAAAAAATCGATAATGATGTCTGTTTTCATACGTATGCATGGGGATCAGCATACAAACTAGCAGAGACGTCGACGTCAGCTCTCTCAGTTTCACCACATGTGCTGTATGACAAATGCCATCAAACACCCACAGATTAAGAAACTTCTCGTACAATTCTGTCATTTGAGGTGTTGTTCTCACAGGACTTGGCTTAAAAAAAAAAATTTACCAAATTCATAATTTGAAAATTGAAATAAAAATTTGAAATTACTGGACTACCAAAAAATGTTATATTTCTAATATAACAGTTGTTTATGATGTTAACTGTTTTTCTAATTGGACTGTATATAAAAAAAATAACTTTTATCTTAAAATATTATTTGTAAAAAAGTGGAAAAAACACAAAAATTTTGCCATTTGGAGTCGTTAATCCAAGAAAGGTAAGCTTAGGACCATTTTTTTGTTTGAAGTCCCGCCCCTCATTTTTTTATAAGGAATATTTTTCCTTTGTTGCTTTTCTAAATCGTTGGTTCTGCAACGATTATGCTTGATGGTGTAAGAACACAAAAATTTTCCGACTTTCATAAAAAATTAATTTTTCTCAATTATCAAGCATATAACATTTCAAAAAAGTATTATTTTAGTCAATCTCTTTTCCCCACTTGAGAAGCTGCAAAATACTGACTTCAGGTTCGAGATTTTTTTTAATTAAACATTTCTCAAATCTCCATGTGGTTTTCAGTTGTTGCACAGTGTTATCAAGCGAATTATGTAAGACTTTCGCACTTATAGGCATAGGTTTTATGTTGTTTTTTTTTGTAGGCACCAGTCAGACAGATAGATAAATTTTTTTTTTTTTTTAAATGGCAGAAAAGCGGCAACAACCACAAGCACACACAAATTATATAGGCAAACTTCCGCGGTCAGAGTTGAACTAATCTGAGCTGAGTTGAGCGTGTATTGTAGAGAATAGAAGTTTGTAAAATTGGAGCCAAACTTTCGATATAAATATTGATGCGAAAACCATAGTTGATATTATAAGAATTTAACCATTGTGGTAATAACAGTTCTCGAAATTCAAAATGGTTAGTATTAGCAAAAAAAAAAAAAAAAAAGGAAAAAGAATTGAAAGCACTGAAAAGGATATCAACTTAATTCTAATTCCTTATTCTAATTTCTAATATCTACTGTTTTATTAATTACAGAAATTCCTACTTATCGCATTTGCTTTTGTGGCTTGTGTCTACGCTGATGTCAACGAGCTCGGCTATAACTATGAAGCACCCGCACCCGCACCAGCTCCAGTACATATTCCTGCACCAGCTCCAGCACCAATTGTAGTGCCTAAGAAAACTTATATTCCACCAGCACCAGTACATGTTCCTGCACCAGCTCCAGTGCATATTCCTGCACCAGCACCAGTTCATGTCCCTGCACCAGCTCCAGTGCATATTCCTGCACCAGCTCCAGTCCATGTCCCTGCACCAGCTCCAGTCCATGTTCCTGCACCAGCTCCAGCACCAATTGTAGTGCCCAAGGCAACTTATATTCCACCAGCACCAGTACATATTCCTGCACCAGCACCAGTACATATTCCCGCACCAGCTCCAGTTCATATTCCCGCACCAGCTCCAGTTCATGTTCCAGCACCAGCTCCAGTCCATGTTCCAGCACCAGCTCCAGTCCATATCCCCGCACCAGCACCAGTCGCACCAAAGAACACTTATATTCCACCACGTGTTGCTCCAGCTCCTTCAGCTGAGCTTGCTCAAGATGGTTATCGTTACAAGACCGTACGTCGTGTTGTCTACAGACATCGTCATTAAGCTGTAATGCATTGATTTTTCGAATGTTGTTATATGAATAGCGATTCTTTATTTTGATTGAGAGAAAGAAAGATTATTCGTAATTGTGAATAAAATTTTATAGCAAAAAAAAAAAAAAATAAATTCTTTTAATTTAAAGTTTTGCTGTTACATGTGGAAAATATTATAATTCCACTGAGGAATGTGGAATGTGCATGTAAAGCCTAGTGATGATTCGATACAAGTAAATACAAGTAAAAATTCGATACTTTTCATTCGATTCAAGTATTTTTTTTACTCGATGCTATAACATAAGTATTTTACTTGGTATCGGAAGAAAGGTTCAGTATTGGATTCTCGATTCTTTTGGAAAATATTTATTTAAAAAACTGAAATATTGCTATACAATATTTAAAATTGTGGATCATTTTACAATATTTTACATCAATCAATAATATATTTCAAAATGCTACTGCAGAATTATTCAAAATATTTCAGTCCATATTGTAATATTTTAATGTATGACAATATTGTATTACAGTATTGAAGTTCTAGAAAATATTTCCGGCCATATTTCCGAACATAATGTTTATTGAAAGCTTTTCATTAAAATAAAATATTTTTAACAAGCTTTAATCTGTTGATTAGTTTTCAGTCTACTATAAATTTTCTAGCGATTTGCTAAATTAAATTAACGTCATTTTTATAAGATTCACGG
Organism: Toxonevra muliebris; assembly: GCA_963691655.1. Taxonomy (NCBI): domain Eukaryota; kingdom Metazoa; phylum Arthropoda; class Insecta; order Diptera; family Pallopteridae; genus Toxonevra; species Toxonevra muliebris. The sequence goes on from OY829326.1 coordinate 22,085,941, forward strand.
GTTCCCAGTGGAAATATCTCAAATCCATGATTTATAGGCGAAAAACTCGTGTTAAGTAGTGTAAACTGTATCACAACGGGCCGTTCTGGCCTGAATGTTTTCCTTGACAACCACTTTAAAAAAGAGTAATTTGTCTCTTTAAACGAGTATTCGATACAAGTACATATTCGATACTTTTTTCCGATATTTTCGGTAGCATCGATACTTTTATTCGATACAAGTAATGAGTAAAGGTATCGAAACTATGTGGGTATCGAATCAACACTAGTAAAGCCAAATATTCGCAATGAAACAACGGAAATGGTGAAAGGAATAAGAACGGGTGATCAGCAATAAACTTCTGTGGCACAGAACAAATAGTTCCAAAAAACAAAAGTTGACGATAAATCGCGTTAACAACTAATAAAAAGTAACAACGTAACGATGAATCAGCCTAGTGATGTATTACCAAATGGTAGTCCAGAGAGAAGGTGGTAGAAGAGGAAATAGATGGTCATAGTAGGTAGAAATCTGACAAAATCATAGAATTTTAGTTATGTGGTCCTGTCAACGTGCGCAAAACTACAAAATTAATAACCGGTGCTTATATATATAAGACTCTGGCTTGCGTTCACTGTGTTCCATCATAAGTTCTAAATATGTTAAAAGAATTAGTATTCACTAATTTAAAATTCAAAGTCGTGGCTAAACAGATTAGGCATGCTTGGATAATAACTAACAACTAAAAATAATATATTTTGAGTAAATATATATGGCCAATTCAGAAGTTATCATATACTGTCGTATAATTTTGTATGAAAAATGTGATAATTTATGATAAATGAGAGGATATGACAGCTTGTAAATTGGCCAATAGTAAATAAGTCAAGGCATATTTTAACAGGTGAAATCAGTTCGACCATAAAATACGTGCTCATCCCGGCAACACAATGTTAGAAGTTGGTCCCTCGACTTTCAAAAACTGATAATTTTTTTTATCGGAACTATTTGTTATTTCTTTGTTAGAAGCTATAAGTAAAGTTATTAACAATTTAAGTTTTTTACCTACTAATTTAATATTGGTAATAGAATACTTTTTCTTCTAACTATGTTTTCTTTAAGTTAAATTAGTAACATTTAAATTGTAATAGCTCCTAACAAGCTCAAATGGACTAACAAGCCCTAACAAACGGTTTCGATGAAAAAAGTCACGCTTTGAAAGTCGAGGGGCCAACTTGACGGATGTAGCTAACTGATATTTGTTTGTTTTAAAATATAATACAATCAATTTTGGTCGAAACGTCTCAACTTTGAACATCTTGCGGCACCCGCAAATGTTATCAGATTTGGAAAATTATTTTTCCGTTACATTTGAATTTGTAAGAAGCTATAACAGAACTGTGGAATATAAGAAAATTTTGTGCCGAAAAATTTTGAGAAATCGTAATTTCGAGACTTTCAAGACCCTTTCATTATTATGTGATTGAAAAAATTTGATTCCACTTCTGTTCATCTGGTTGAGTAAAAACTTTTCTGTGCTGTAACTTTTCGATTTGACGCCATTCTTGGATATTTTACGTGTCCTAAAAAAACGTTAACAGTTGAGTCACTGTATCTGTAGAATTAGGTATTGAGGGATATTTTTTCGAATAGTGGAACCTTATGAGGGAAAGAAAACGAAAAAGAAAAATTATATGTTTGCAGGCACTCACAGTAGAAGTGAAACTTTGTTGTTTATTTGAAAATTATTAGAAAACTTTTATAACAAATTCTTTTGAAGTTTTTGCAGTCTTCTTCTCTCTATTTTGTTGTTACTCTTTTTCTCTTGGTGCTCTCTACACTTATCGGCACAAACACGACGTAGTACACGTTTATAACAACATCAGAGGAAAGTTCAAGTATATACAATCAAGCAGAGACATCTAGGTGTGCTCTCTCACTAAAGCACATGAAATAAAACTACGAGAAGTCGACTCTCTGCTTGATTGTATGTTGCCTATTAACAACTGCATAACTTCGTTTCTTACTGGTTTCGTATGAGTGCAACAAAAACGCGATGTTTCACGTGACCGTTGTTGTTTGAGTTTTTACACTCTTCCTCTTTCTATTTTCTGAAGCTTTTTTTATGTTGGGCTGTCTTAAACACATGTGATTTTCTACCTTTCCAGAGTTTTTTTTTCTTTATCTCCTATCGTTTTGATTACACTCGAGTGCACGGGAGTCGGAATCGATTTTTATATCGAAACAGCTGCCATTTTGGGAATCTAATGTTATTATATGCTTGCGTGCTTTATCCATTACTACTTGTATTGCATTGGATTAGGGAGTTCTTAGTTTTATCGAAAAAAATCGTTTTCATTAAGATCTCCTTTGATGGAGATCCGAAAAAGAGGAAATACTGCCCACTAAATGGCTGAATTGAGGTTGAAGTTTGTACCGTAGAATGCGAAAGACATTTTATTGAATACTATTATGGGTTGGGGATCATCACATTATATCTCATCTACATATTAAATAGCTAGATGTACTCATAGCAAGCAGCAATATTAACTCTTCTGAAATGAACTGAAAATATTTGCACAATTCAGGGTCATGAGGCAAAGTGATCAGTGATCGTATGTAATTCATAACAGAGTACGAAATTTAGTAATTAAACTTTGAAAGCTAATATTGCCCAAATGAGAGTATGAAAGTGCTTACTTTTGAATTAAACAATTAAAATTAAGTACCGACCTAGTTTCAAATTTTATTTCTTTTTATATAGGAATAAAACTTTTTAGCATATGCCCAAAAGAAAAAAGTCCGCAAAACAATGACGAAAAAAGACAAAGAAATTAAACAAAAAACTAAAATTATAATAAAACAATTTTGCTACTGTTTCGCAATAAAAACAAAACAACTTAAAATGTTTATTTTGAATTTTAATTATTTTAATTTTTTCGCCTAATGGAAAACACTTAAATAAACGTGGTACAATGTTTTCAACTCTTTCTTTTAAATTATACTCTTTTAAATTAAAGATATGCTTATGCATTTATATATATACCCTGCTGCAGTATGCCAATGCGACCTTATGCTGTTGCTGCCGCTGCTGCTTCTTCAAGGTCAACCAAGCTCGAATTAACTAAAATAAAAAAAAACGAAATCTATTAGAGATGCTACATAGTATATCTCAAATTAAATAAACGCATATTAAGAAAACAAATTTTTGAATGTAATTAAAAAAAAACTATAAAAACCATTAAAGTGTGCATTTTGTGGAGTTATACCTGGTTTTGTTTAAAAGGAAATGTTCAAAACTGCTGATTATCAAGTTATTCAAGTGATGATAAGTATCCATAACGATAAATTGTCAACTTTTTTGTGACTGACTTAAATGAAGTGTTGATTTTGCAATATCTATAGCAATCGCAAAAATATTCTATACATAATTTCTTTGATTGCTTTCATTATTTATATATGCTGAAAAGAAAAATTATCATATTATGTAGGGAAAAGTGGGGGAGAATTGGGCCATGTCTTAGTTTTCTTCCTTGGAAGAATATAAACCTTTGGGAAGAGAAGGTCTAAGCACAATTATTTGCTGAGCTTGATTTTGCTCTATTTTTCATTTTTTTTTTGTCAAAAGAACAAAAGCGCGGCTATGTGTAATTCTTTATTCTTTGAAAAAAAAAACAAAATAATTAAAGAATAATGACAGTTGGTATACTTCGTTTGCAATAAAAAAATACCCAAAATTCAAGTAAAAATTATATAGTTTGAACTTTTTTATATCCTGAAACCTTAAACCGATCAGCATACCACTTCTTTTACCTGACTGTAGAGGAAGTATTCCACATTACCACGTGTCCTCCATCGCCCTACTTTCCCCTATTGAGTAAAGTAGTTTAAATTTAATAGGAAGATTGATAGGACCATTTATTGGCAGGTTATCTATAAAGTGATCTGTAGATAAATTGATTGTTAGGTAATACAAAGATTGAGCGACAGCAGATCAATAGACTAACCTGTAAATAAATTGATTGATTGATAATCTATAGATATATTGATATATGTATGAACAGATAAATGATTTGATAGAGAGATCGATAAATGAAACGGTAATTAATAGACAGGTAGATCGGTAGGCCGCCCCAGAGATATGTCGATGAAATAATAAACAGAAATATATCATATGTAGATCAAAAGATTCATGTATACATAGGTAACTAGATCGACAGGTGGGTTGGCCGATTTGTCAGATCGGCTGGTATATTGACAGATAGATCGATAGATTAATCAATTTCTCTGGCGGTTGATGCATAGAAAGATATATATTTGTCGATAGATGAATTGAGAGATATTTCAATAGGTAGAAGGATGGATACATAAGTTTATAATTAGATAGATAGACAGATAGGTATATTGATCGGCAGATATTTCAATAGGTATATATAGAGATAAATGTATACATAGATGGAAAGCTAGATGGAAAGGGAAATCGAAAGATAGATAAATGTATGGATAAATAGATTGACTAATTGATCGATATGTAGATCAGTAGATTTTACGGCAGGTAGATAGTTAGATTAATCAAATATATATATGAATCGACAGATATTTCACTTAATAGATGGTTGGATAAATACATAGTTGTGCAGATGGATCCATAGAAAGACAATAAAATAGATTCATAGATTCATTTATAGATTGCAAACTAAATTGATCGATCGGAATAAGGTTAGGAAGATATATAAAAGCAGAGAAAAATCAATAGGAAGAAAGAACAACAGAGGAATCAATAAATAAATAGCCGTATGCATATTTACAAATGTCGAAAAAAAAATGAACCTCAATAGTCTAGTGTGTAGTACATTAGACTTTCACCCCAGAGGTTCGGATTCAATTACCGTCTTTGTCTGGTGGTTAATTCTCATAACCCAACGGGCGATACGGCCGTTGTGCCACAATACCTTTTTTTCATAACCCCTTGCGGTGAAAACGACAACTAAAGAACGGTTTTTCTGAAATTCAAAAAAAAAAAAAAACAGAACATGTTTTAGTTTTCATCGACACGCTCTTGGTGAACGAAGAATTATGTAAAATTTTCATTTACAAAAAACTGGTGATTATTTTTTTTAAATTCTCGGTCTTTGAGGGTCTAAAAATTTGTTTTTGGTGGCCAAAAAAAAAAAAAGTTTGGTTCCAAATAAAAAGTCCTAAGAGGCTATAGTTATAAATTAGCCAGAAAAAACTCAGATAGATTGGTGGAATGATTTGTGAGAAACCTTTCTCATCGCAAGGAAACTTTTTGAAAAAATACATTTCGAGATAATCGTGTTTAAACTTTCGGCACCATATCGGAGGTAGTTGGAGGTGGCGCGCTGTTGGCAGCTGTAACTTTGATTCTAATGCTAAGATCACTATGAAATTTGGAGAATATTTTTCCAAGAGCATGAACTTTGAGAAAATGCAATAAAAAATTTTTCGATTTTTTCAGCAAGCACAAGTGTATATAAATAACCAATTAGTTGAATGACAAATCTGTGGAAATAAGGAATAATAGTTAAACTTGCTGCTGACTTTTTTATTATAAATCCCAAAATGTTGAAAGTTTTTGAAAAAAATTTACAATTTAGCAGTCTCCATTGGTTTTTATTAATTAAACTCCAATTAAAAACTATTTAAGAACTTTCAATATAATGAAAAATACGCAACAGGTTTTTAGTCGACTTTTGAGTTTAGCTGTTATTCCACAGCTATTGCCACAGAAATAGACTGATTTAAATGTGCATGCATTAATAATGAGATATATCAATAGATATCAAGATGAATAGAGAAATAGATCGATAAAGAATCGTTGCATTAATATACAGATATACAAATCAAAATAAAGATATATAAGTGTAAAGTTCGACCGAGAGAACTGCGGTAATATCGATCATTAAAAAGAGCGTTAGATAGAACAAACAAGAGATGTTTGCATAAATAGCTTAAAAGCTGGAAACAATGATTTTCAGCATTCAAAAAAAAAAAAAAAAAAAAATGTATACCTATTTATTTTAAGCATTTTTTGTCCAACATTTTTATTTTATTAATGCATTTGTTGAAATCTTCAAATTCCTAATTTCGTATGAAGTTAAATTAAATTTTTTATGTGTTTCATGTGAAGCAATTCGTCGCCACTATTTATATCCTAATTTAAAATTCAATGAAAGACTTCAGACATTAACATTTTTTTGTATGTAATAAAAACACATGGAACACATTTTAATTATACCATTCAACATATTGAACACTTATTTCAATATAATATAAATTATTAATTATAATTAAATTATGGATGCGTTGGCCTGTTAACTGTTAGATCTGCTACATAAGTATTCAAGCGACTGCGTGGCACTGATCTTAAAGGTTGCGTGCCACCCCCACCGCCACCACCACCAGCTCTAATTGCTGGTGCTTCCACAGATGGCAAATATCCATTTAAAAATGATTGTGCCATTGCCCAATGGCAAATGCTAAGCATAATTACAATAATTAGAAGAAATTTCTGGAAGAAAATCAATTTTATAATAAGGTTATGTTTTGCAAAACTTGTATTATTGCATATTATGAAAACCTACCATATTTTGCTTCTGTTTTTTTTTTTTTAAAAAAAAGCTGTGAATATTTTATATATTCTTTTAGAGCACACTATTCCACCTGCAATACTAGAAAAGAAATGTTGACAAAATTCTATGTATTTATTATTTTTATACAGGAAATTTCACAATTTTTTTGAAATAATGCAGATGTGTTAAAAAATTTATATACTTGGATAATATATTAAACTAGTTTGTCTAATAATTTGCAATAAAAAGCTACAAAAAATACTTCTTTATGACTAAAAGAATATTTAAAAAATTTTTGACAATGCACGTAATTTTTTAAAAGAATTAAATAATTAATAAACACATTAAGTTAGTGATAAAATCAACCAACCGGTGTTGAGTGAAGTTTGCAATATAAATGAGTGAAATAATTTATTAAGATTTAAATAAATAGTTTCTATTTGTATGTGAATTTTTGTTTCGTTTTTAAACGACAGTATTGCAGACTGAAACGGGAAACTTTTCAACTTTTTTCTAGAAGCCTTGATATATTCTTTAAAGTCCATGGTTCTCTACGGTTGCAGACTAAACGAGTCTACATAGTGTTTGAAAAACCGACCGGTTTAGCGCCATCAAGTTTTCGTGGGAGAAACTAGCGTTGGCTAAATATATACTCATTTAGCTTTTTAGGGTAGAAAAAATGCATAAAATTTGCACATTTTTTTCAGATTTTTGGCTAATCTAAATTTAATCGTACACCAATGATTTTCGTTAAAATTTCTTAAGAAAAAAAATCTCATTCGATTTTAGTCATCGCACCCATGCTTATAATAAATTCAAAATAAAAACAATAGCTTTTTTAACAAAACTAAGACTATAAAATTGATTAAAATATGCATCGCAGTAAAAGATTCCCACGTTTCTATAGCAATAAAACTGAAAGAAAAAGAATTATTGCACATTTAACAAAAAACGTTTAGTAAACTTGTTTTGAATTGAACTATTATAGAGCGCACAGAACAAATATTGCACTACAATTGAGCAATTGAATTTGAATTTTTATATAAAAATGTGAAAATAATAGAAATTCAATAGCATTACACTACGAGCATTAATCCAAATCCAAAGTGTGCAAATATCGCTCCAATATGGTAAGTGAAATTTCTCATTTAAAATAAAAACATGTACCAAATATTCTTTCAAAAATGTTTGAAATTTACAGAAACCGCTAAATAATCTTGTAGTGTTGTTCACCATATGCCAATATGCATTTGCAGATGTAACGCACTTGTTACAATCCACTCCTACGGAACACTATTATCTACCACCAATAACATCCTCAACGCCAGCACGTGACATTCAAGCTCCATCTACTCAGCACCATCAAAAATCCAGAGTAGAACAATTAAGACAACAAATCGAAGAGCTTAAATATTCATTGCAAATATTACCTCCCTATCATTCAAAGCCACCTACCTTAGATACTACAAAACTACCGCAACACGATCAACACAGTAACGCGCATAATTATGGTTACGGTTTTGATAAAAAGCCAGCAGTGCATGCAATAGGAAAAAAGCAACATGAAGAAATGTTCAATGTAAATATTGACAAAAAATTCAAGGGGAAACCAAAACAAAGTGATCATTTTAAAATATCAAAACCTAAAGGTATACCAGATCCAGCATTACGCTCCCAACCACATTTCTCAACATTATCGCCCACCATATTGGATGTACCAATTAATAATGATAATGTTGAACTTTTTCTACCAGCAGTTTCTCGTAATAATAATGCTTACTATCAGAAATCATTTATATATCCATATAGTGTAAATTTAAATAATTTACAAACTCAAAGTAGCGAATTGAAGGCTACATACCAGGAGAAGGCAACAGGGGTCAAAAATCAACTGCAATATCAAAAACAACAGGAAGAAAGTAAAGGGAATTATGTGGAGAAAAAAAATTATGAAAATCAGTTAAAAACTCATTATAATGATGGAAAATATCATCATCCCACTGCAGCAGGTAGCATTTCTCGTGAAATTAACATACTGCATGAGAATAAAAAACATGAACTTGTAAATGATGCTAGCGCTCCAGCTCCTGAAGTTATTTATACGCCAGGCGATAACTTAAATGGTGTTGCTCAGAGGAGTAATAATAATAAAAAGAAAGCCGACCTACATACTGATCTTTCTATCGATTATCATTACCCCGATCATCACAACAATGTGCACTACAATCGTCTTCACTCCGATCATCATCATACTAATCGACATCACACTGATTTGCATCACATCGATCTACTTCACACCGATCATCAGAAAGAACTTCACACTGATCATCACACCAATCACCATACTGAACCTCACATCAATCAGCACACTGATCCTCATATCAATCAACACACCGATCGTCACTCCGATCATCTTCACGCCGGTCATTACAAAAAATCTCATACAGATTATCACACCAATCAACACACTGATCATACAAATCAATACACCGATCATTCCGATCATCATCTTCACACTGATCATAACGAAGCAATTCACACTGGTCATCGCACCAATAAGCAAACCGATCAACTCAATGATCTTCACTCCAATCATCTTCACACCGATCATCATCACAGCGATCATAACAATTATTTTCACACCAATCATGACTCCAATTTACACACCAATCAACACAACGATCATCAACATTCCGATTATCACAGCGATCATAGTAGCAGTGATACTGATTTTCGTGATGATGGCTATCACTATAGCAAACCAAGCATAAAATTTGAATTTTAAAATAATAAAAAATTATTTTTACAATATAAATAAAAAATTTATTTGGAATTAAAAATAAACAAATTTTTCTGCATAGTTTCAGGCTGTAGAAACGCAATAAATCTTTTTTTGTTTCGACACAAATTTGTATCATTCATTCATTATTAATGAAACTTTTGTTCATTGTGGGCGAATATCTATGATCACAGTTTCATTTACTATTTAAGCTTTTGAAAAGCTTTTGTATTAGAAAAGCTTAAGCTCGAATTAAACTTAAACTAACTTCCGCCAGACTAAATACATTTCCGCTTATCTACAAAACTAAGCTTTTAATACAAATACAAGTTAATTAAGAATTAAAACTTTTTCCCTAACACAAAAAAAGCTAATGTTGCCGCTAGATCAGCGTTATTTTGTTCATAAAAATTAACATAATCAAATAAATTTGCTAGACATGGCGGAGTCGTTGTTAAAGAGTTGGAAGAAAATAAATTCTTCTTTTATACATGTTTGTTAAAGGAATCTTTTGGTATTTTTCTAAAATAAATTACAGCGCGTTATCTTAAAAGTAAAGCTTATTTTTTGTCTGTCAAAAGTGCCAAGTTTTTTTTTTCTTTTTTTAATAATAATATGTATTTGTAGTTTTGTTTTGAATAAGCTGCGGCTTTGGCTTTTTTCTGGATTGAACTAATCTTTAGTTTTAACTTGCTTCATGTATAATTATCTATATTTCTATAGTTTTTTTTTGTTTGTTTTTATTTTCTATATGTTCAGTTCCATTTGTTAAAAAGGAATTATAAGAAAAAACAGAAATTAAGTTTGAACAAAAACAAATTATGTCATAGGATTTGCATTAAATTTCAATTAATATATTTTTTTTAATTTGTATGCTATTTATAACAAGTTTTTCTATTATTTTTGGAAGAAAAAAGAAAGATAATTATCATCTATACATTTAGCTAATTTGTGGAGGATATACTATTCGCATATACTACACATTTTTTAATTGATTTCTACCTTCAGCAATTAAGAGAAGCAAACAAAAAACTGTAAAATTATTTAAGATTTATATTTTGTAGGGGGATCGATAGATTAAAGACTTGGCGCTTCGGGGAGAATAAAAATAAATTGAGCAGGAACTAGAAAAAAGCTTTAAAAAAAAAGAAGTAAATGTGTTCAAAAAAAATCAAAATTATATTGAAATAAATAAATAAATATGTTCATTAGTTTTTAACACTTCATATTTTTTTTTAAATTTTAAAGGCAGTGCTGGGAATTTCAATATTAAAGGAAAGTTCGCAAAACAAACAAAATGAACTGGGTTTGAATGCCAAGGCTGTGTCACGAATATTAGAAAATCAATAATAACACTGTGTGACAGTGAAAATATACTTTCCTCGAGACATAGCTCAAATTGTAGGTATAGTCAAGTAGATGAAAACTGCATACTCAGAATTTTGAATTGACCCTCAAAATCTGGACTTAGGGTCGAAAAACCCATTTTTGATAGATTAAAGCATATACTTGCCCGTAACTTTATTTTTATTTATCAGACGAGTTTTTTTTTATATTTCATTCAAAAGACGACATTTAGTTGCTGACAATGATGTATAAGTTAGTAACTTATCTCAAGAAATACCAGAGTTAGAGGGCAAAATACCTATAAGGAAAATTGAAATTTTTTAATTTTTTTCATTTTGAGTAAGGTTTTAAACTACTATTTTGTTTATCAGTGTATAAGCAAATAAACCACATTTAATTTTGTTTCCAACTAGTTATAAAATTTCAAAATCCATTGAGGTTTAACTGAGATATTTGACTTCAAGCACCATATACTGGAAAAAAATCCATATATTTTTTAGTTGCTTTTTATATTCTTAAATAGTTGGAGTAATACTCGTCTACAAATATTTACATAACTACGTATTGAAACTGTTTGTGTTGGCAAATAAAAGAGTTAAATAAGTCAGCCACACATCAATGGATTTTGAAAATTTATAACTTGTTGGAAACAGAATTGAATGCAGTTTATTTTCATATACTCTGATGTATACACTGGTAAACAAAATTGTCGTTTATAACGACATTCAAAATGAAAAAATGTAAAATTGTTTTCGATTTCCTTTATGTTTTGCCCTCTAACTCCGGTATTCCATAAGATATGTTAACAATTTGTATATCGTTGTAAGCAGCTAAATATCTTATTTTCAATTAAAAATATAAACTTACTCCTGGCATAAATAAAAATAAAGTAATGGGCAAGTATATGCTTTCACCTATCAAAAATGGGTTTTTCGGACCTAAGTCTAGATTTTGAGGGTCAATTCAAAATTCTGAGTATGCAGTTTTTTTCTGCTTAGCTAGACCTACGACAAGTGTAAACCTCGAAAAAAGTATATTCAAATTTTTGTTTTTTGTCACACTGTGTAATCCTTTACAAAATTTCAAAACGGAGGGTCTTTAGTAAAATTGTAGCTGCTAAGCTTAGCTTGGTTTTATAAGTACAATACAGAAAACAAAGTAAGAATTCTTGGTATGGAGCACAGAATGCACAAAATTTCGCTTTGAGGTAAGGCAGCAAAAGTCAGATTTACTTCACTAGGGCAAAAATTGTATCCGCTATTCTCTTGGGAGCTAGTCCGACAGTAACTGCTAAGTAGTGTACCTGAGGCTGCTTACTACAAATTTTTTAAAATTTGTTGAAAATTCAGAAAAAAAGTAACTGCGTTGCTTTTTTTGTAAACCTCGATAATGCTGCAGTTCACACTGCTGAAAAAAACAAATAAACTTATTGCAGTTTCTGGCATAGATGAAATCTGTACAACAAGCGCCCCGATCTAGCGATTTCCGATTGTTGTAAAAAAGTTTTGAGATGAAGAAACTTCAGTGGTAATGGGGAAATTAATTAAACTTGTTTATAAGGTTTTTGTACAGACTTCTTCAACTTCAACTGTTTGTTCCTACAAATTCGGGTGCCGAAAGCGAAGAACATGGAAAATCATTCCACCAGGATATGAAGACTATGGTGGTCTGAAATAAATTCTCATTTAATACTAAAATGTAAGAAAAACCAATGAATCATAAGGGGAAGGCAACGCGCTGAAATTTCTTTTACTTCCGATTTCCGGTTTGGATGCAAAAATATTTGTAAAAAAGTTGATGAGAAGTTTGTGAAAAAAAATTACATTTGTGTGTACCAGTGTAATTAATGCAGTTTATGTCGAACAAGCTCCAAAGAGACGATTTTGAGGAGTGTTTTAAAAAGTGGATCTACTTAAGAAATGTTTTGAAACTAATGGAAATTATAAAGAAAATATTCAAAATTATGAAAACTTGAGATTAAATTTTGTTCTGTTTTTTTTTTTCAACAAACAGATTGAACTTTTGTTAGTCCCTCCGTTTAACTTTTATTATTATTATTTACTGTTCTTTTTAAATTATTGTTAATAAACATGTTAATTACTTAATTTTATACAAATTTTGGGTGTTTAATAAACATTTAGTAATTTAATACTAATAGGGTAATAATTATAATTTTATAAATAGTAGTTATTAAATAAGATACTTCATTCCAAAAGGTCTTTTTGAATTCAGGTGTTAGAAGCTCTAATTGGGAAAGAATCGATTCAACAACTTAACCGTTCTTGTCATGCTCCGATTTATCATACAAATATATTTTATTATTTATACATATATATCTTTTTATTTATTTAATGAAAGAAAAATTATAAAAAATCAATAGATTACTGAATAAAAAGAAAATACCAGAATCTTTGGCTTTTAGTAATTTATGAAACTTCACTCCTCCTGTGAGCAGACGTCTAAACTGTTCAGAAACTCTTCACTTTTTTACTTTTCCTATAAAATATTCAGCACATTTTATTAAAAATATTTGTATTTAGGTACTATGAAATTGCTCTACTCTTATGCTGTTCTTCTATTAGGTTGGTTAGGTTGGAGTGGCTGTCGAGAGACACACTTAGGCCTGAACGGCCCATTGTGATACCACATAGTTGGACCTACAGTTTAACGCCGATTCCGAACGGCGGTGTGGCAATTTTTTTATCGACTTGGTGGTTTTGCCATTACCAACCAATGTGTGTACTTGTACACTATCTTATAATTCTCATACACTTCATATTGATAGTGGATATAAGAAAGTAATGAAAATTAACCACCAGACGAAGACGGGAATCGAACCCGAACCTCCCAGATGAAAGTCTAGTGCACTATCCACTAGGCTATCGAGGTCGTCCTGTTCTTCTATTGGAGGGAACACAATTCCAATCGCTCTCCAACAATCGCCGCAGCTTTCATTGTCAAAGGTATTGTGTCGGATCGCAATTGCGTTGCCTCCAGTGGGACAACGGTCTTAGAGTTAAAAACATATACAAAAAAATCGTATATATTAGCATAATATTTCTGAAAATATTTTGGAAATTTTTTTTTGATAAAAATATGTTTAAATTAATCTTGAAAAACAAGAACTTTTACTTTCATTTATCAAATCGTCAATCTTCTTTTCTGAAAAACAACATTAAAATTAGAATTTTTGCATAATTTTAAAATGTTCAAAATAAAATTGTTTTGATCACAGAGGTGACGAAATTGTTTTGTTATGGTGTATAGTAATGCATCATATCGTCGGCGTTCAAGCAGAAATCACTAAGTTCACATTAATTTTTTTAGTGAGGTCCGCATTAATAATCAATATAAATATAATTTAAATGACGTAATGAATTAGATTTTTGATGATGCAGTTGAAACGTATACAAATGTATATATATATCAATCTGTTGACTTGTTAAGTTGTGCCCGCACTCTCTAATTAAAAAAATGGACTTAGTGATTTCTGCCTGAGCCCACAACATATGTATGTAGTCAATGTAAATTTATATTTAAAGTTTTTATTTTTCAAGAATGTTATGATATAATTTTTTTTCTGCAAAACATAAAATTAATTAAAAATGAAAATAGAATCGAAGTGTTAAATTGTTGAAACAAATTTATAAAATAAAATCTTGTATTGCTCAATTACATTTTCAGTTATAAGTAACTTATATATGGTCTTGAAATACTAATAAGAACCATCACTGAGATCTCTGGTAAGAATTCGTGGGGAAGTCCGAAAAGGCCGTCTGATCTCTCTTTCTCTTTATGGATAGTTGTAACATTGACGAAATAATACAAAATACGGGCATCAGCTAATTTATATTTGAATTAGTTTTGCCAATATGGAGTTTTATATCTTATTCCTCTTTTCGGAATTCTTTATCTAAAAAGTAACTAAAATTACAAATTTCTTTCAGGCATTTGATAAAAGAAGTTTTAATTTCAAAAGGCAAATTAAATTACAACCAATATTAGGCTTATTATTGAGTTGGGAATAGAATTTGGATGCTGTGTTTTTTAAACTAAAATTATAACTTTTTTTGTATAAGTTGGCATTCAAATTCTGTTTTAATCTATATAGCTCAGAAACGATAGGTTCAAGGGACACTTGACTACATTAAAGCTGAAATTTCAGGGTTAGTTTATTGATGTCCGTTTGGGTGTTCTGGTTTTTTGAACAGTTTTTGAGCCTGAGTTTTGATTTATATTTTGGTCTGACATTTGGCTTGAAAATAGTTCAGAGTTTGTTCGAAATTCTGAACTGAATTTTGGTCTTACCTTTAGTTGAAATTTTGATCTGAGTTTTGGTCTGGTGTTCTGTTTGGATTTCGTTTTGATTTTTGGTCAAAATTTTGAACTGACCTTTGGTTTTACTTTTGATCTGAATATCAATCTAAGTTACTGTCTGAACTTTAGTTTGAATTTTGGTCTGAGCTTAAGCCTTGATTTGGTCTGAGTTTTGGTTTTGAGTATTAGTCTAAAGTTTATTCTGGCTCCAGATTCAAACAGTATTATTACGAGTATTAGCTATGATATCCTCACCGCCGTTTATCACAGTTTTAAAAGGGTTAATTTTTCTGGATTAACTTTTCTATTATTATCTATTTAAATTTTCTATTTTACTTACATAAATCCCAAAAGATATTCAATTCTCAATACTGCCCTATGATGAAAATTAATACGCCACTCCCCTTCTCTCCCGTTCCTTAGATCATTTACTTACAATAATCTAACAAAATTCTTTGCAAGTGCTTATAAGTATTTGTTGATCATCTAAGATTATTAAAAAATTATTCTCTCTCAGAACTCCGAAGAAGCCACTCATACAATTTTATTCCATAGTCCTTTATCAGTTTTATGTTTCGAACATCCAATCCCCCGCCATATTTGCGATATGGCGTTATTTCCAAATTAAAAATGCAATAATGCCATTAATTTTAGCAGACGAAGTGGAAATAACGCCATACCGGTGGAAAATGTTCTCTCTGCTGCAAAAATCGAGAAAAATAATTTAAAAAAAAACAAGAAAATGTGCGTTTATATTTCAGGAAGTTCCTGGACATAACACCCACGGCGACGACCTCGATAGTCTAGTGGATAGTGCACTAGACTTTCATCCAGAAGGTTGCGATTCCCGTCTTGGTCTGGTGGTTAATTCTCATAAACTTCTTATATTCACTATCGATATGAAGTGGATGAGAATTATAAGAATGTGTACAAGTACACACCTTGGTTGGTAATGGCAAGACCACCGAGCTGATAAAAAATTGCCACATAGCCGTTCGGAATCGGCGTTAAACTGTAGGTCCTACCATCGCCACTGTGGTCTAGTGGAAGAGTGCCAGACTCTTGTTTCTGGAGACCCGAGTTCGATTCTCGGCTTGGGTATGTTTCTTATCTATCTTTCTTTCTCCCTTCCTTTCTTTCTTTCTTGGGGCTTTGGTACAAAAGATCTTATAGGTCGCAGTGCCTGACTTTCGAGTCGTCCTTCCTTCAAATAATAATAATAATAATAACACCCACGGCGTTATGACCGCTCTAGGAATGGCCATAATGCCCAAAATCATTTTGGGCGCTATGGCTGCCCCGAAAAAGATCATAACACCCAGTGAGCGTTATGACCGTTGTGATTCTTTCATTAAAATCTTAAAAGTAAACCAAATTTACATGTATAAGAAAATGCAGTTTTATTTCGAACTTTTTTAAAAATGTGCTTTCTAAAATAAAAAACTGTTCCGTTTAGGATGAAAGCGAATGGGTAAACCTATAAAAACAGAAGGGAAAAATATGCTCATATACTAAATAGGAATGGTATGGTAATAAGCGCCTCAAGCGAAATATTTTTACAAAAATAAAGAAAGATATTGATTCAGTTGAATTTATCTGTAACATTGAAAGAGGCCTCGCAGGCGAAAAATGTTTACAAAAATAAAGAAAAAAAATCGCGCGATTTTTATTAAATATTTTCAATATTACATTTAAATTTAAATAAATAATACCGGTGTGAAGAATAAACACCAATTTGCTTTGTTGAAAAAAAGCAAGAAACGAAACTCAAAGAAAAAAATAAAAAAAAAAAGTTCCGTTCATCTCGTAAGTAACGGTATTTTCTTCTTCAACAATGCAAATTTAAAAACAAGTGAAAAATAAAGTCGCCGTAGCCCAGTGGTTAGTGTGTTGGACTGCTACGCAGAGGTTCATATCTCGGCACGCTCAAAAATAGAAAATAAAAATTTTCTATATGGCACCACCTCTTGGCTGGCAATGGCAATGGCATCCAAGATTAAAAAAATTGCTATGAAAAGCTTCTCACTTCACCGTTCGGATTCGGCAAAAAACTGTAGGCCCCCTCCATTCGTGTATAAATATAGCTCACACAACATGAATGGATGCAAAAATCTCGACCTTGGCTCTCCAGGGGCTGTTGTGCATTAATAGTAATTGTAAAAAAATATAGACAAATTATCTATGCATCATTTTGCAGTTTTCTTTTAAAATGTGCAATAACGCCATAATGGCCTTATTGCTGTTTCAAAGTGAAATAAAGCCATATCGCAAATATGGCGTTATTTCCCAATCAAAAGTGCAATAAAGCCTTTATGGCGTTAATGCATATGGCCTTATAACACCCCCCTATTTTCCACAGTCCTTTAGAAATCTTAAGTGTTAAGCATGCCACTTCTTATCCTTTAGTAATGTTCAAATATTATTTCACTGATCTCTAAAAAAAAACCTATTGGTTATGCTGCAAAATGTTCGCTTCTCAAACCTATTTTTATCAAAGACCCAGTATTGGAGAAAAAGAATCCCAAATTGGATTTTTCTTGATTCCATCCCAACTTCAGTGAAGCATCCAGTGAACAGTTCTTTAAATGTGATCACGTTGTCTGCTCAAAATAAGGCCCAAGGCAACTCGTTTCTTTCTTTGAATTTAAGTACCATTTTTCTATGTTCTACTTCACAATCTGAAATTTTACATTGTGTTAGACTAAATTATTCTAAAAATAGTAAGCTGAAAAGATAAGTTTTAGTCTGATTATCACAATGTTTTATTTTCTAAAGTGAATGTTAGATTCATATGTTGATCTCACTGTGCTATAAGAAGTAGGACTTAAACCGTTGTTCCATTGTAGAGCTGTGGCTTTAAATTGTAGGGGCATGAATGAAATATCCGGGTTTGAATTAATGGAAGAAAAAATATTGTTTAAGTATTTCTTAATTCGATTTATCCATAATTACTATCACTTGCTTATAAATATATATCTATTCTCATTCTTAAAGTTCTAAAAACTTTGAATATTTCAGCATTCTAACATTTTGACCTATACCAATAAATCTTCAAAGTAAAATTATGACAGCTATTACTGTTCATTGTCTTCACATAGCGTTATAATACAAACAAATATACATATACGCATACACTCAAAAAATCATATTAGCTTTGAAGTTTATGGATATTACAACCTTGTAGAAATTTCTAAAGAAGATAAACACAAAAAAAAAAAAAAAAAAAATGTTATACTCTTCATGGACCAATCATAATGGATTTTTTTTTTTAAACAAACAAAAGAAAAAATTAAAATCTTAATGTAAATGCTAATTTTAAAAGAACCTACAAAAAAAAAACCAAAGACCAATATTTGCCAATGTAATTAGAAAAAAAAAACTTATATGTAGATATTTTTGAAGCGTGTATAAGATTTATTAATTTAACAAACTTTATAGAGATATATAGATTTACGATCTTAGATATATGTAAATTTATAAGAAAGTATAAGTAGACGAAAAGACACGCGCACGATCGAAGAAGAATCAGGCGCTCTTGCTCCAAAGAAATCTAATTTAACGCTTAAATCAAATTATAAACGGGTAGATCAATGAACTTTTCTCTTTTATAAAATCACAAACAAAAAAATTAAACAAAAATTAAACATAAAAGAACAAAAAATGAAAAGAACAGAAACGTTAGAATTAAAAACATAATAAAAAATTAACTGCGAATTCAGCGAAGTTCATGTACTCTATACTAATTAGATTTCCATTCACTCTATTTGTAAAAAAATCTTGATTACTGTTTGCACCTAATTTAAGAAAAGTTGTACCCACATTTGTTTTTGTTGGAAAGAAATTCAAGAATACAGCACTCAGACATGTTTTATGTCCATTATTCTACATCCTGTGTTTCCTTTTTCTATTCTTAAAATCTACCAAATTAAACCTGAGTAGATCTCTCAACACTCTAGCGCCAAATATGCTTACTTTGGCCTGAAAGAAAGCGAGGCAGATACTGATCTGCTGTCTCTTCACATTCTTCCTCCAAACCACAAGCAGCACAGAAATCACTGGCTACCAGGCCAATCATATTTAAATGTTTGGCCCAAGAGAAGTGACCTGTGAACAGGATTGTATATTATGGCCGGCCGCTATAAATTTATAAAAATATTTTTTTTTTTTGGATTTTTGTTGATTCATGGCCAACTATAAAAATGTGTGAGATTTTCATCGGTAATATAAATTTATAACGCTATCGGACCCTAGGGGGTGAGGTGTAATATATATTGAAATTCGTAACACACCGTGGCAGATCTAGAATTTTGCATTTGGCAGAGTCGAATAAAATTCAAACCAAAACTATGCCGAGATTCAGATCAAAAGCAGATCAAAAATTCAAGCAGTAGTTTTGACCAGAATATTCAAACCTAATCAGACCGAAATTCATATAAAAATCAAACGGATATTCTGATTGAAAATCAAACAAACACTAAACCAAAAGAAACCTGAACTCAAACCAAAAATTGGTCTAAAAACGAAAAAACCGGATCAAAATTTATATCTAAAAATTCAGAGTTTTCACGATTTTGGGAGGGATGCAGCCACAATATGCTAATGTTCCTAATATATAAAGCCAGCTGAACCTAAATATATTTCAGAGTTATTGTATTACATCAAAATTTCCAGATATTCAAAGTTAAAAGCAAAGCTGAGACCAAAATCATCCCGATATTCAGATCAAAAACAAACTAAAAATCAGATTGATCTTTTGACTAAAAATTCAGACAAAATAGGGTGGAAATTCAAACCAAAAACCAACAAAAACTCAGACCAAAAACCAAAAAAAAAAAAAAACTGACCAAAATTCTGTCCAAAATTCATACTAAATCCAACCAAATATAAATAAAAAATTTGACCAAAATATAAACTAAAACTCGTATCAAACTTTAGACCGAAACTCAGAACAAATTTTTTATATCCACGAAACAGACAAAAACTCACAGTTTTCACATTTTTAGAAAGAGCTGCAGCCCCATAAGCTAACATTGATCAGACCCAAAGTAATCTTTTACCACGATACTTTTCATGCTGAAATATATTTCAAAATTATTCTATCACATCAAAATCTCTAGATATTCAAATGTGAAAGCAATCGGCTGATTTTGTTATTTTAGCTATCAATGAGTTGGAATTTTATGAATCATTCGTGCTGATTATTTTGTTTTTAAAATTAGAAATATCACTAAGACTGTGATGATTGCTGATGTGTAGATAGGGGGAATAGCTAAAGAATTTTCTCAAACTACATTCACATAGATAGAGCATTTATTACAATAGTAAATACAAACTGATAATACTGGAACAAATACCAGAATGGAATTTATTTAAACATAAATAGAGAGAGGATCCTCAACATCACAACCTCCTTGAACTGATGTGCCACTTAATATCTCTTGGACCTACTAGAATCATTCAGGAGCCGTTAGATTCTCCGCCTTCACGCTCTTCTAGATTCTTTACCTCAGATTATTGTCTAGAGGTCTCTTTCAGACCACGACCAACAGTTCATTCAATAGCGATGAATCCGCATCGGATTCTCGTATAGCTCGTCGGGTGTCATCTCCAAGAATAAGAGAAAAAGCGATAGTACCGTACACAGATTTGGCACCGGAGCAGTTCGTCCTATTGTAATGTTCAAAACGAAAGTATAAATATAATATGACGATTCTCTCATTTTGGTTGTGCTATTATTTTTTTTATTGCAATTCATGCTAAAAATTTTCATGACAACTTCGAGTCGACCAATTCGTTTAGCAACTCAAGCACTCCTATAACTAAACTTCTATCCAAATAATCATACAACTTTAATACTTTCGTGTAGGGTATTTGTAATTAAAAAAAAAGAAGTTAAACAAAATTAAGAAAAAATCAAGCATATATAATAGAAATAATGAAGTTGATGAAAAATTGAGAGAATCCCACTATAATCAGATAAAATTTATTTTTTTGCCTATTCTTTTTTTATTATTATTAGCATAATAGTTTGTTCTTTTTTTCATTATTTATTGTTATAAATTGTTGAAGAGATGAAGCTGTTTGTTTTTGTTGTTGCTAGGTGAAAGGAATAGAAGGCGGTGATTTGTTTTGTTTTCTTTATTTTATTTAGTTTATATTTTTTGCTTGCTGGTTGATTTTAATACATACTTAAAAATACATAAAAGGAAGAAGTTTCACCGCAGTGGTGGCAATTAATCTAAACTAAGAAAAATAAAACATATCCACATAAAAAACGAATAATATTTGCAAATAAATTATTAGCTTTTATTAGTTTTTTTTTTTCCATAAATTTTAAATAAACTTTAATCAAAACGTTTAGCAACTAAATTGAAGATTTTTTTTTCAAGAATACAGCCTTCTTTTTGATATTTTGTTACTCAAAATATAATTTTTTGTTGGGATTATTTATTTCTAATGAATTATTTTAATTTAATTCATTAGATTTTATGCCATAAATAATAATTTCGCACTTTGAAAAGCATATCTTCATATTTTATTCATATTTGTCACAATTCATTCATAATTTATTTTTTTTATTTTTTTTTATCTATTTTAAGCCAAAGAAAAATCTTAGTGATTTTTTTTGTTTTTTTTTTAGATAGAGACAAATAGTGATCAGTGATACTAATGATCTTGGTCTTTAATTGCTTTTAAAAAGTTTATTAATTCAGAACAGTCAGAGAGGTTTTGGGGATAAATCAGCCCCTTACCTTCTGCTTGGTTATCTAGAATGTATACAGATTTATAAAAAGTGTTTGAAGTTTTTGAGAACAGCATTTCAGAATAGTTGCCAGTAGACCAACAGAAGTCACTAACTTGATTTGAATGAAACCTCAAGTTCAACAAATAAAACTATTTATAATTCAAGCCAAGGCCGTATTTAGGGGGAGGAGGTTTTGGGGGTTCTGACCCCACCCCCCCCGAAATGTGAAAACTTGTTCCTAATTTTTGATATTGATTGCCAGTGGATGGAAAAAAAGTCAAAATAAAATCTATTGAACGATTTTTAAATATTGTTTAATCGGTTTCTTTCTAAAAAGTCAAATAAAAGAAAAGATTTTTATTTTATTTTATTTTATTTTTATAACATCCTAATACAGCAAGATTAAAAAAAATATCTTATAATTTATAGTATTAGTCAAAGTGTCTTAAAATGAATAGAACAATTATATAATTGACAAAACAGAGTATTTAAAAAAAAAAAAAAGTTTGACTTAATTAAGAAAAGTGTTTTAAATTATTAAGAAAAATGTTTTAAAAGACCAATTTTGAATTGCGATGCGTTGCTTATTATTTGTAAATGACTAGGAAGGGAGTTCCAAAGACGCATAGTGTAAATAAAATATTGACGTTCAGATGTTAAGTTCGAGTGTTTAAATATAATTAAATTATTAGATCGCTGTGAGCGCGTAAAACAAAGTCTTTCAAATAAATAATTAGGCTCCTTAGTGAAAATAATCTTATGCAAAAAAATTAGATTTTTGTACTTTAGAAAATTGTTAAGGCTAATAAAGAAAATCTGTTTAGCATAGCGCGAGACGTGATCTGTTCGTTTTAATCCATAGATGTACCTGGCAATGTTATTGTAAAGGACATTCAATTTTCTATTGCTCACAGCGTCACTATTAGCATATATTTCGCAACCGTACAACAAAGTTGGGACCAGAAAAATAAATTTGAATTGAAATCGTACCAAGTTGTGCAACATGACCAAAAACGGTATTTTCAGGGGTTTCAACCCCATTTTTCTAAAACGTGACGTAATGGAAAGTTTTTGACCTCAGATTCATGTTCAGCATGAAAAATTCATTCGCAAACACTAGGAACAATTCACCAAACCCATGCAGGACAGTGTTATTGAATAAGCTTCAAAGTTCTTAATCTTAAAATAAAATTAATCCTTTAACCCATTATTGCTCAGAGCACCATACTCGGAAGATTTCAATGCTGTGCATGCACGAATTTAGGGAATATATACCAACCTCATCCGGGCTCCTCATCATTGATAATGGCCCAAATTCCCACTTATAATCATTTGAAAAAAATTAGTCTCTGACTATTTTTGGTATTTTTGATCGTTTTTTTGAGGTTGGATTCATTATCAGTAATGGCAAGTCAATGAGTTATCGAAATTATATCTTTCACGATAAAAAATGTATTGGAATCCACATTGAATAATATTTATTTGAAAAAACTTAAATTAAATTTTTTTTTGTCATTTTCTGCCATTTTTTTTAGGTTAAGATTAAGAAACTTCGGAAACAAACATTTTTCCTAAAGCTTTAAGACATTTATCCACTTTTCTCCCTAGTCTGATAGGGTCCATCAAATGCATCATCGTATTTAAACTATTGTATTTAAACATCAGTTTCATAAAAATTTTATATGAATATTTTCGTCGAATGAAATATGAAATAAAATACCGGCAAAAAATTATACATATTAAATCGCATTCAATTATTTATTAAAAATTTAAGTATAAATGATTGAAGAAAAGATACCAAGACCAGACATAAATTGTACATGCATATGTATGCATTTATTCATTGATTGTACCTTTCTGAAACATGAATTACATGTACCGTGCACCAATAAAAGTTTGTAAAACGTGAACAAAACTTTGAGGAAGCAATTACAATAAAATTTGTATATAGTCATATTAAGTTGCTTATTTTTAATTTAATTTGATAGAAATACTTATTGGTTTACAATTTGTTTAGATTTAACTCAATAAGTATGACAACATTCTCATCAAAATTTGGATTATATTGTTAGTCGTTACATTAGCTACCGTTGAGAAAGAATTGTCCTTTCAGACTCCGAAACAATAAAGTATACCAGATGTAATTTTTCTATTGTATATAACCTACGATTTTATATAAAATTTTAAAAAATTAAAGAAATATTCAAAGAAATCCATAAAAACTATACGTTATTATTTGATATATATTATTATCTTATGATTTATTTACGAGCATCTCAATTCACATCTATGCTATAATTTAAGTGTTGAGGAGTCTAAGGCTCCTCAAGACTTTTCAACCGGACACGGACTACAGATATGGATTTAATACAGCCACAGCTGGTGGTCTGTTTTACAGTACTCCATCAGATGTTTCGCGCTATACCGTACTTCTTCACGTTTTAATCGGTTTACTAAGTAGCTTCCATTGAAGCATTCCATTCCACTTCTACTTTTTGATCCAAAAATTTTGGGGCTACATCAACGTTTTAAAGAGCAACTTTTCGCTGAACATTGTACATATTAAGCCAGAAATTCTGAAGTAAAATTCGACAACAGCGACTCACAACGACTTGCAGCTACCTGAATAATATTAGTTTTATAATGACAGGCTTTTTGGTCGAAATTTTCATACGCAAATATTTAACTATTTCATACATTTTTCCCAACGTTTCGGCGCAAATTTTAGGCCTTCTTCAGGGGATTTATTATATATTAGATAATATTCGGCGTTAAAAAATGTTACGTGTTTTGTAAAGTTTTTTCGTGTTTTTTTGTCTTTTGTTAATTAAGGACTATATTTTATTTAATTTAATTACTTGACTGAATAATATAAATAAATAAAAATCCCCTGAAGAAGGCCTAAAATTTGCGCCGAAACGTTGGGAAATAAGTATTTCGACCAAAAAGCCTGTCATTATAATCTCGTTAACAATACATAAATTGGTCTAATAGAAAATTAAAAATATTAGTTTTATTCTTTGTGTTATCATCTTAACACAGAAGTTGTGCAGCACCCGATGTCTCAAAATATGTACCGAATTCTGATAAAAAAAAATTGGTCACCTTATTTATAAACGTTTGTTGAGCTCAAGAATGTACACACTGTAAAATATGGAATGGAAAGGAACAAATAGAAACACCGTATCAAATGGAAATTGTCGATACTGTACTCATCAGAAGTATCAAATAAACAGTATCGAACAAAAGCCGGAAGTGTACATGATACCTAGAGCAGCAAGTTTCGATATCTGCATAAAAAACATAAAAAAAATGTATAGAGAGATGTGTTTCCGTTGCTTTTTTTATGCATTTGAAGCAAATTTTGCAAACCGCCGTCCAAGTCCAGCCATTGTAGCATTTATAAAGAAGATAGCGCGAAATTACTTCTGTAGGACTGCATGTTTTCCAAACTTGCTTTCTTGTAACTGGTCATCTAAATATTTTTAACGAAATACCAAATACGTGCTTTAATCAGTTCTGTGCCGGATTACATGATTGAGAATCTATATTTTGGTAGAAAATTCATTATCCGCTGTCGTAGTTGGATCCAACAAAAGAACCTCAATCCATTCAATGTGAATGTCCGGCCTAAGCATGAGAACATGTCAGAAACAAAGGTACTATGAAAACGTTCTCCAAATATTTAGCTTGAAGATTCTATTCGTATTTTCAGTACATTGTAAAACAGATTCTCACTATGTTACTCACATCGTCACAGGTGTAGGAGCCGAGCAAGGTTCTCATTGAAGCCGAATCTGAATCCAAGAGATAATCCTAGAGGCAAACTGAGATGCTAACCGTAGCAAGCCGATTTTAGGCCAGTTCAAAAAAACAATAGTTTACCGTATATCAGCTACTCTGGGGAACTAGTATGTACAGTAGCGGGTCTAGAGCGGGACTGCACCTTCTTCCAAGAATGTCTATGTTTATAAGTTTTTGAAACATTTCTACATCGCAACTATTTGCCTTCGACTATTAGACAAGAATAAATCTAAAATTTCAGGATCAGCTTTGGAAATGTTGTTAATGGTTTTAATCTGGTATAGATTAAATTTTAGGTTTAGATTTAAGTCTTCTTTCAGGTCTGAGTTTTGGTTTGAACTTCAGTTCGAATCTTGATGTTGTGGTCTAATTTTTGGGTTTAATCGTTATGTGGCTGATAAGAAAAACACCTTTTCTAGGCTGACAACGTACTCGGGTACCTTATATACGATATCCACCTATAATTCGATCTAAATTTACTTTAAGAAGTTAAGGGATCCTTTACATCAAAATTAAGCGTATTTCTCAAGTATGTATCAATTTTATTTTGAAATCGAATGGTCAGTTTGATAGGAATTTCCTAAATTAAAAACCCATATTACGAGGAATAACACCATTTAAAAACCATTTATCAGCCCGTTGACGGTTAAAGCGTTGCTCTGATTTTTGAACTGAGTTTTAGTCTGGTTAGATCTGACTACCTGTGTTTTTTTTGTTTTTTATTTAAATCAGTTTTAGACCTGATTTTTGGTCTGAATTTTAGTCGAGTTTTGGTCCGAACTTCTATTTGATTTTTGATTTGGATTTTAGTCTGTATTTTGATCTAGCTCAAAATTTAGTTTCTGATTTAATCTTTAGTTCGGTCTAATCTGCCTTGGAATATCATATTTTAGTCACTGTGAAGTGAATTCTAATTTTTCGTGCCATAGTTCCAGACAATTTTTAACGCCGGCTATTGCAGAGATAAGATTCCCAGTACAAAAACAATTGAAAATGTTTTCTGATCCACCATGAAAGCATTCGCCTTAATGGAATATTGTTATACTTTGGAATACTATGTAATAAAAAGCTGACCCAGCTATTGTGAAACCTCAATAGTATTCAATTTGAACAGGTTTAGAGCCCGTTTGAAAACAAATCTTATAATTTCCGGTTGCAGTTTTAGATATTAGAAGCTTATATAGGGTGTTGAAATACCAATAAGAACCTTCAATACTATCACTGATGGAATCATGATGAATTTCGAAACCGTCTGATTGGCCTGTCTTTTGTAACTTTAACAAAAAAAGTATTCATTCATATCAAATAGCTGTGTCAATATATATTTCAATCTTATTAAGGTTTCTAATATTAATAGATTAATAGTTAGTACGGATAAGGTAGTGAATAACTTAATAATGTATGCTTTAGATAATATTCTAGATCTTCGGAAAGCCTAGAAATTTATTAAAGCTTTCTTGAATTCATTTTCCATTTCATTCAGGTTTTAAAATTGAAATCGCTAAACTACGTAAAGAGTTTGTGTTCTTTATAAAGAAACTATCACATTCTCCTTAAGAGAAATCAACAAAGTCATAAAAATATTAGCGTTTCCCAATGTTATTAATGTCGACTTTTCACACCGTGATTGCTAAGCATAAGGTCAATAAACAAAATTATTTTTATAAGTATGTTTATTAATTTCTTTCTTTTTTTTTATTTGTATTTTATAGAAATCTGATACAATAGCAATTATGTGACAGCTTCAAAAAACAACTATAATTATAAAAGAAAAATAAATAAATTAATAATAAATTTCAATATGTGCCACACGAACAATTTCTTCTTCTTTTTCTTCTTTTTCACTCTGTCTTTCAGGTCTTTCCGCCACACTTCAGTTCCTAACTTCTTCTTCTTTTTCATCGAGATGTCGTTAATTTAGCAAATTCTACATAATTCTTATAAACCTGTTTCGTATAATTTATGGCCTACTGATATAGAAGCCGACATTTGTTAATCACTATCTCTTTGATTTCGGTTTCTTCTAGTCTCAAAAAAATTCTAATTTTTTTTTACTAATCACATTCACCTAATAGCAACAGCAGCCGTACTATAAAAATTAACAAAGATACCTAATAAAAGAAACAAAAAATAAATTTAAGTATATACTATAAATATATAGTACAAATTAGAATATGATTAACATAAAATTAAGTAAAAAGTTTTATGTGAGACACAGCGACGCGTTTTAAGGATTATACACATCCAAACATTCAAAAAAAAAAAAAAGCTCATATGGAAATGCCAAAAAAGTTAGTAGAATTGCTAGAATAATGCTTAATTTATTAAGAATTCGCGTAGACTTGTTAAAATTTATGATCTAAACCATTCTCATGGTAGATTCGAGAGAAGTATACATTCACTAATTTACATAAGCTTTTTTTTTTTTTTTGTGTGTTTTTCATTAAAGACTTTAATTATAAAATGGCAAATTTAATACTAAGCGATCTTATTCTAAATTTGTATGAATATATAGAATAACTAGTAGAAATAATAGTTCAAATTTCATTTTTTTTGTTTAAAGAAAATCTATTCTCAAAATTTATTGTGCACGCTCAGTTTTAGCATTTCCTTTACGATACTGACATACATTAATTAAAATAAATTAATTTGGAAGGGTGTAGCTATTCGTACCGTGTGTAGCTTTTTTAAAATATGCGCTCACGTGGGGTAATAATTTATAGGCTTTTTAATAGCTCTACTAATTTGCTTACTTACTTGGGACAACAACCGAAGATCGACCTTGGCCGCCTCAATAATGATTCACCAGTCGCTGTTGCTATGCGCGCGCTGTCAGATCCTCTTGTATCTGATTTTTCAGCAGAGATTAGGTCGTCCTCCTTTTCTACGCTTTCCACTACTTTAGCGCGAATAGAATGCCTGTTTGCTCCATTCGCTCAACATATCCCAACCAGCGAAGTCGCTGGATTTTTATACGCTTGACTTTATCAGTCAAATGCAGCTCATAGTTCTATTTTCGCCGTTGACGCATATAAGACCATAAAACTTGAAAAGTATCTTCATCTCGAATGTTCCCAGCAGCATCGTCATCGTGCATTGGCCGTCATCGTGCTGGTCTCAGTACGCTACAATAAATTGGGGAGGACGAAAAATTTATTTTTGTTTGCCGAGACAAAATAAAAAGTTAATTGACAACTTTATATTAATTAAACAAAAATTATTTTCATATTTTGTTTAGAGCAGTATGTATGATTTGTGGGTTATTGGGGATAAGATAGACCACGTCTACTACTACCATTTTGATTATTTTCCATAATAGTTTTATATACTCACCAGTGGTATTAATACTACACTGAGACAAAATTATGGCCATGAAGTATCTTTATTTTCACAATTTCTTATAATATCATTATTTATTGTAACAAATTGAAATTTTATTTCGTTTGGTATTGAAGATATTTTATTCTTCGGTGTTATTTTAATAACACTGCTCTGCATGGGTTTTGCGAATAAGATGATTCCTAGTGTTTTCGAATGAATTTTTCATGCTGAGCACGATTCTGGGGTCAAAAACTTCCCATCACGTCACGTTTTCGAGAAAAAACTGCGTTTTTGGCCATTTTTGAACAATTGTGGAGCTGAACTCTGACGTGCTACGAACTTTGCTAATATCAGAAATTAAACCATGCCTTTTCAAATGAGCCCTATGTCAAATTGTTCGCATGCACCCTTGGAGCAGGAGGTGTGCATATGTCTAGGGATGCAGGAAAGAAATGTATACAAAACAAACTTTATCTAACTTACACCCACGGCCAGACATAATGAGAAGCGCAGCGGCCCGAAATATTTTAAGGGTCGTTGGTTACACGTCTGCAGTCAAATTTCAAACATTCAAAAAAATGGTGGATCAAATATAGTGGGCAGATTTTATCTTACTCATACCAACGAAATATAATGAAAAATGCAGTGGTCCGAAGTATTTTAAGAGTCACTGATTACAAATCTGCAGTCAGGTTCTAAAAAATGGTAGATCAAATATGGCGGACGAATTAAGATGTAAGATAAAATCAGCCCTGTGTACATTTCTTCGTGCACCCCTAGACATAATCTTACCCCCTGCTCTAAGAGCGCGTGCGAACAACGCTTAGGGCTCATTTGAAAGGGCATGGTTCAGTCTTTAATTTCTGATATTAGCGAAGTTTGTAGCACGTCAGGGTTCAGCTCCACAATTTTACAAAAATGGCCAAAAACGCTGATTTCAGCGATTTTCTCGGAAACGTGACATGATGGAAAGTTTTTGACCACAGATTCGTGCTAAGCATGAAAAATTCATTGGAAATCACTAGAAGCCATCTTATTCGCATAAGAAAAGTTGAAATTTGCAGGACAGTGTATACTAGTAGGGAAGGTGAGCGTTTTCCTTGTTGGATTTAGGTGATATTCACAGAAATTTTTAAACATTAGCTTTATAAACGAGTGTACCAAGTTTCAATGTGGTCGCCGTAGCCTAGTAGTTAGTATGTTAGACTGCTATGAAGAGTTGCCCTGGTTCATATCTCGGATCGCTCATAAATCAAAAATAGAAAATAATACACTGCACTACCTCTTGGCTGACAATGGCAAGCCTCCAACAGTAAAAAATGCCCATGAAAAGCTTTTCACTCGCCGGTATAAAACTGTAGATCCCTTCCATTCGTTTATAAATATAACTTACACAACATAAATGGATGCGAAAAGTTCGGCCTTAGGTGCTGTTGTGCCATAATGGTAGTAGTAGTAAGTTTCATTGCTCTCCTAAAAATAACATAATTATAATGGTTAGATTGTCCAGGTGTGAACTGCTGTGCACTGGTGATGTTAGTCAAAGTCATTTTACCAACTCTAATGAGCTTCACAGGGGTACTAAGTCGAATGCGTCTTTATAACCGTAGGAGTATCGGTCTATTCTCCGGCCTTTTTCAGGACTTAGCGTAGAGTGAATATGTGGTCAACTGTAGACTTACTTGCCTAATAGGTATTGTAAATATAAACTTGCTGCGATATAAAGTAGACTTATTCCACGATTTGCACCAATTTTCCCACAATAATTGGTAGATTAAAAAAACCTAGAAAAAACAATTTTCTTGAATATTTTGGTATTTCGCAATATTTCCATATAGCAGAATGTCCTCGGACATTCACATATATTTTTTCTATAAATTTTGGAAGAATTAGTGAAAAAAGATTTGGTCACATTTTTGATTGATCTTAGGTAAAATTAAGAACATTTTTCGGAATATTTCCGTATTGTCGAATATTTAAAAAACGTAAAACGAAAATATGCTTCATAAGATTTCAAACAACACTTTATAACGCCAGACATATACACATTAGACCGGGTCGATCCCCGTTCAAAAAACAGAAAAGTTTGAAAAGTACACCCCAATCAACCAACCAACTTACTACTTAAGTAGATATAACTTTACCTTGTGTACAGCATGACGGTATTTTATCTATGAACTCTCGTCTTGAATAGAGTATTTATCAGTAATGCGTTCTTCACTGAAAACTTCCACTGCTTTGGTTTTTGGACTTATGACAGTCTTGCAGTAAACGGCCGATAAGAGTTTTGGGTTTTATGAATATTTATTTAATTGAATAAACTATGTTTGAGATTGCTTGGTTTACTTGAGGCTCTCACTCCATCTTAAATTACCATTATGCTATTTTCATATCATAAACCATCCTACTTAACTGACTGAATATCACTTCATGTGCATTATGAGGATAACAATTTATTGAGTCCAACCCAAGATTTTTACATAGTTCTGCAAAGTTAGATTTCCACTCCATTCTTCATAAATAAGTCTATGGCTAGTAATGGTAATAGTAGCCATGTTTCTGAAGATATGTCTTTAGATTCAATTAAACAGCTCAGAAATTTGTGATGAATTTTATGCTCGAAATGATATGGCAAATGTAGCTGTTATTTAAAATCTATATATTTCAACCTTCTAAACTAAGCACATCTCTATACTTATGAACCACTGATCTGCAATAACTGATATCTTATTATGGCGCTATAATTACAAAAGTTTATACGCACTTATTATATCATTTGAATTGAAAAAAAATTATGTGCGGAAACCTAATTATATTATGTTTGCAAATTTGCAAAACAAAAAAAAAAAAAACAAAAATGTATAACAGCTTCCTAGATCCAATTGAGATATTTAAAAAAAATTAATACAAACACGCAATGTTTTGAATAAAAAATACTAGAAAAACATATTTGAGGAATACTTCCACACACACAAACTACAACTGCTAAAAAAAAAATCAGCAAAAAAAATAATCAAAAAATATTAAAATACGTGTAATAAAAAAAGTAACGTCACGAAAATTCAATTCCGTTCATCCACGCAATATCTTCTAAGCCAAGCTGAATAGAACTGAACTTGGGACACTCGTTTATCGACTTATCATGATGCATTGATGACCGACTACAATTCATAGTTTAAATTGTTTTTAGAGTATAGTAGTGTGTAGCGTTGATAAGTATGCAACAATATCAGATTAAAGACCTTGACTTTGAGGGTAACAGTTAAAGAATTGATAGTGTCATTGAATGTTGAGACAATACCTGCCCGCCTGCCTGGCTGCTGCTGTGATGGCATAACTAACATATCATAAAAAATCCAAAAAAAAAACTGCTAAAAAAAAAAACCAAAAATCACAGCTTCACAGTCACAGCACGATGAATATCATTATCATCATAACTAAATACAATTTTCTGAGGCATCAAACGATATCAAACTCAGACTGAGACATACTCAACTACAAATAAACTAACAAACTATTGAGCATATTTGCAGTTTGCTGTTTTTGTATCGGGTTTTGTTTTTTTTTTTTTTTTCTTTGCAAAATTATGCATAATTAAATTTAATTAGTAAAGAAAACTATTGAAATTGAAATTCTTATGATGTGGTTGTCGTGTTGTCTGATGTCGAGATCATGATGGCAATCGAGTTGTGTCTTAACAAGTGCTGCTAATTTTTTTTATCTGCATATCTGTTTCGGTTTTGGGTTCTATTATGGCGTTATTTGCGACAAAAGACGGAACGGATGCGTTCCAATTCGATTATTATTGTATTTTTCATGTTTCTTAAATATTATTAGCATTGAGATAATGCTTTAGGTTTATAAATTAAACAATTGCAATTAATGCAAATTATTTTATGTGACTAAAATATTGGTGCCTAATATTTAAAAATTTTGTACATTCATTAATCTTAACTTTTTTTTTTTGTCATAAATTTAATAATTTGTTTATTTAATCGTTTTGAAATAAATGAAAAGAAACGGAAGAATAGAGAAGAATTTTAAATATTATCTTGAAAGTTGATTGATTCTAAGTTTCAAAATAAAATTTAATAGTTTTATTGAATCTGCATACATAGTTTTTTTTAACAACTTTGCAATTTCTAGTTTGATAAAGGTAACCAGACGTACTTACTGTTTTTGATAGAACATGCACTTTTTTTATTAAAATACTGATTTTACAATTCTGAAATTACTACTGTTATTTTAATTTTCCATTGTTATAGTACTGCTTTTTCAAAAAATTTATCTTAAAAATCTAAAGTTTGCTTATATTGAACCGATTTGTACTGATTTTTAAATTCAATTCAAATTCAATGTACTGATTTTTTAGATGAAAAATGGGACTTTGATAATAAGATGAAAGATATTCCTGAAATCAGAACGAAAAAGTACTAATTTTTGAAATTTGCTTTGTTTTAGTACTGATTTTTCTATGCATATATACGGATATATCTAAAAAAAAAAAAGTATGGTGTGCTTATAATGTATTGATCTGAATTGATTTTTCATTTCAACTTAAGTTCAATGTACTGATTTTTTGAATTGAAAATCGGGCCACCCCAGGTTTGATGGTGATAGTGGTAAAATAATGCGCCCTTTTAATAAAGTTTCGGGAGCTTTAAACCAACAAACAACAATTATTAATTGTTCTGCCAACAAAGAAACTTTTAAAATTTTTGGAACCAAAAACGATTTTCTTTGGTCGCCGCGATCCGCTAAAATATTGTTCTTTTTAGATTCGTTTTAAAATTTAGAGAAGTTCTACTGAGCAAACCTGCACTCACAGTTTTTCTAAGTTGACAGAGTTAAGAATTTCTTTTTTTGATTTATTTTCGTCTTAGGACAGAATTTAAAAAGTCTAATGTGAATTTCAAGGATTTTTTTAATATCAATGTTTTGCTGAAATGGAAATTTTGTGGAGCTTAACCAAATAAGGACGAGCGGGAACCAAAGTAGATAGATCAAGAAAGTAACTTAAGAAAAAACTTATTTTTGAACCTGGCTCAGGAACGGCTCAGCGATAAGGTGCCATATGGCCCTGCTAGGCATTACTGGTTTAACTTTACAGAAAGTTTTTCAAGAGAAAAAGTCCCGTTTAGAACTTTTACCTTGTAATGATATTTTTTTATTCTAACTGGATCTTTCCTTCAAGAACTACAGTGTTTTATAATCATTTCCCCTAATTAGAATCGTTATCAATTCTTCTTTTTTCCTCAAGTAAAAATATATCAATAGAAAAGTGTTAAATTTTTATTTTTCGCGGAGCTTCATTCAATTAGTTCATTGTCTGAGTAGGAAGTCTTTTAAGTCGTCTGTACTTATCTCAAAATGAGAGAGTCGTTTCGTTTCTGTCTGTTTCACTTAGAATTAAGACGGCAGCTTTTTGAAATTATATTTTAAGAAATTTTTTGTATACGAAATTTTTTTGTGATGAAGAAGTAAAAGTCAAAGATAATACTGTGATAGTGAGGAACATTTTTTTAATAAAATCTTTTGTAGATACTCCAACGCTGAAGCATTAAATAGCTTAATGGACTTACGCCACCTGGTAAAAAGTGAAATAGAATCTTAACATATATCTTCATGAACTTCATATATAAGTGGAACGATCTTAGAATCATTCAACTTAACTAATAAACGAAGTAACGTCTACATTATCGAGTTTTTGATACAATTTTGGGATAGATAAATTTTCAAAATGAAGTTAACACTAACAAAAATGTCGAAATGAAAAACATTTCTTTCGTTATTAGAAAGACTGTTTGCTTTTCTTTTCTAATGCTAAGAAGTAGGACTAGGGTTCTTGCATTCAATCGCTTTTTGAATGTTCAAATATATGTCAACACAGCTACGGCTATATTCATGACCGAGATTCAAAAATTCACGGTACCCAAAAAACAACTGCTCAAAATAAGGCGTTTCTAATGCTTGTATTTTTTGCTGTTCAACTCAATCAATTTAGTTATTTATAGGTATAAATTACATATTATAATTGTAAATTAATTGAATATAATAAAAAACAAATTCAAAGACAATTGAAATTTTTTTCAATTAAATTTTCAAGAACCAAAAAATCATTTCAATTATAAATATTTTTTTTGCAACCACTTTTTAAATATTTGAAACTAAAAATAGATTTGTTAGTTTGAGTACTGAATGAGATGATCATTTGAAATGATCGCGTTGACTGCAAACATATTGCGGGGCAAATTAATTCAATCTGCAGTGTACAATTTAATTATCATTGTACAGTTTCGGTTGATTAAGTGTGCCCAATGTTGGTCGATCAAAATGATATTCAATGAATGATTGAATAAATAAAAAGGTGTCAACATAATATCAAATCTTAAGATTTACGCTTCTTCACGCCAAATCAAACGATTGTCTTGAATATTATTTGAGTACACGCATTAGGGCGTACCGATTTGTATGGAATAAATTTTGTTTGTTGACAAGCAACAAAAACAGAAAAATTGTTAGTCGAATTCTGCCCAACTGCTGTAGTTCAGGTAGGGAGGAAGTCACATTCCATTTTTTTTCCATACTTTATTCGGCAAAGTTGATCAGAATTCGACAACGAATTTTTTTGTCCAGCACACCTAAATATACATACATATTAGAGGTGTTGTTATTTGTAGGGGCAATGCAAAAAAATCGTATTCTGCCAAGCGCCGTCACGATTTTTTTCCTTTCCATATAAAAGATTTACAGAAAAAATTTTGGGTCGATCGGATAACAATTGGTAGTAGCGAAAATGGCCGGCATTTCTAAGACCGTAAAAATTTAAATTTTTGGAGGAAATCGCATTTTGTAGCTTTTTTTTATCTCTTATATTATTATGAATATCGATGTATTTAAACTAATTTCATGGGTTTTATTAAATATAATAATTTATATTAATTTAACAATTAAATTTATTTAGTTTTCAAACGACCTTTACAAGATTTCCTTAAAAAAAAACAAAAAAAATATATATATAAATTTTTACGGTTTTAGAAACGCCGACCATTTCCGCATTTATGAAACGTTATCTAATCTGCTCTAAGTTTTTACTGTAAATCCTTTAAATGAAAAGGAAGCGAAATTGCTCTAGAGGAAGTTTTGATTTGTCCAAATAAGGACACCCCTAATACATATGTAAGCATATGAAAAGATTAATAGATAAGTAAGAGAATCTTTAATTCGACATGCTTAATATAATGTAGTTTTACGTTAACATTTACTTACTAATGTTGTGAGTAGGTATATAGGTATAGCTAGATAAATAGACAGACAGATAGATAAATTGGTTGATAGTAAGATACGAATGTGTTTGTATAAAAATTACCAAAAATAGATTTGGCGAATGTATTGTTAAAGCATAAGAGAGAAAAACAGAAGTTCTTGCTGATGATGATCATTCGTTTTCAAGTTACGATTTATGCGAATTTACATGTTGGCAGAGCATCGCTGAGAAGTTTTAGCGTTTTTTTTCTTAGTTGTAATAACGCAAATGTTCGTATAAATACCACAAAGTTTTCTGGATTCTTCATTAGAGTTTTGGTTTTACTAGTGTGAACATAGAGCAGCTAAAAATGGTAAGCTTAGAGGGTCCTCTTTATTTACTTTATTTTTTGTTTTTTGGTCTTTTGTAATATATTGTATATTATTGAAATATTTTGAGTTGAATTTTTAAAATTTACATTATTTTTCGTTTCGTTTATTTTTAGAAATTCTTCTTAATTGCCTTTGCTGTTATAGCAGCAGTAGCTGCTGATGTCAGCCATTTGCCTTCCAATGAATACTTGCCCCCAGTACAAGAGGCTCCAGTTGCTGCCCCAACCAACGAATACTTGGCACCAGTTTACGAGGCTCCAGTTGAAGCTGCCCCAGCTCATGAGCTCGCTGATGATGGTTATCGTTACAAGACCCATCGTCGCGTTGTCTACCGTCGTCATCGTCGTGATGTCAGCCATTTGCCTTCCAATGAATACTTGCCCCCAGTACAAGAAGCTCCAGTTGCAGCCCCTACCAACGAATACTTGCCACCAGTGCAATCAGCTCCAGTTGAAGTTGCCCCAGCTCATGAACTCGCCGATGATGGTTACCGTTACAAGACCCACCGTCGCGTTGTATACCGTCGTCATCGTCGTGATGTCAGCCATTTGCCTTCCAATGAATACTTGCCCCCAGTACAAGAAGCTCCAGTTGCAGCCCCTACCAACGAATACTTGCCACCCGTGCAATCAGCTCCAGTTGAAGTTGCCCCAGCTCATGAACTCGCCGATGATGGTTACCGTTACAAGACCCACCGTCGCGTTGTATATCGTCGCCACCGTCGTGATGTCAGCCATTTGCCATCCAATGAATATTTGCCCCCAGTACAAGAGGCTCCAGTTGCTGCCCCAACCAACGAATACTTGGCACCAGTTTATGAGGCTCCAGTTGAAGCTGCCCCAGCTCATGAGCTTGCTGATGATGGTTACCGTTACAAGACCAACCGTCGCGTTGTATACCGTCGCCACCGTCGTGATGTCAGCCATTTGCCTTCCAATGAATATTTGCCCCCAGTTCAAGAAGCTCAAGTTGCAGCCCCAACCAACGAATATTTGCCACCCGTGCAATCAGCTCCAGTTGAAGTTGCCCCAGCTCATGAACTCGCCGATGATGGTTACCGTTATAAGACCCACCGTCGCGTTGTATACCGTCGTCATCGTCGTGATGTCAGCCATTTGCCATCCAACGAATATTTGCCCCCAGTACAAGAAGCTCAAGTTGCAGCCCCAACCAACGAATACTTGCCACCCGTGCAATCAGCTCCAGTTGAAGTTGCTCCAGCTCATGAACTAGCCGATGATGGTTACCGTTACAAGACCCATCGTCGCGTTGTATACCGTCGTCATCGTCGTGATGTCAGCCATTTGCCATCCAACGAGTACTTGCCCCCAGTACAAGAAGCCCCAATCCAGGAAGCTCCAGCACCAGTATCATTTGAGGTTGAAGCTGCACCAGCTCATGTACTTGCCGATGATGGTTACCGTTATAAGACCCACCGTCGCGTTGTCTATCGTCGCCATTAATCATCATCATTTAAGTGAAGACTTGTTAAGTGTCAAGTGATCGACTTGCTCTCTTTTTTGAGTGCAATACGTAGTATTAGGAATGTTTTCATTATCATTGCAAAATAATTTTCAAAAAATAAAAAATAAACTTGTGAATAGAAATTCACCAAAATAATAAAACTCATGTGCAATTTTTTCTAAAAACTTACCACATAATTGTAAAACGAACAGCATATTTTCAGTTTCGTATGGAAAAATGAAATCAGCCAGCTGCTTCTAACAGCTTCTTAACCTGAAATAGAATCTTCTTCTTTTTAGTTGATTTATCTCGCCAAATTAAATTGCATTGAATAATAATATGTCTTGTTCAATGTTCAACTTTCTATCAATAGACAACATAAAAATTATTGTCACCTAACCGGCTTGCAAAACTACATTTAGTATCGATTAAATTAAATGCAGATTGAAAGTGTTTTGCATAATCAAATAGAATCCTATAAAAGCGAAACAATTTTTTGGAAATAGTATCATTTTCGTTTGGATCATTCATCCATCGGGAGAGAAACAGTTAAGAAATGGTTAGTTGGATTGTGCAAAAGTGAATTTCTAATGGAAACTAAATATTAATACTTTTATTTTTCACCTCTTTAGAAATTCCTATTATTGGTCGCTTTCGTCGCTGCAGCTACGGCTGATGTCAGCCATATAGCAAACAACTACTTGCCACCTCATCATCATGCTGCATCAGCACCAGAACCACAATATGTTGCACCATCCTACCACGAAGAGGCTTCCGCTCCAGCTCCAGTCTTCCATGCTGCTGCTTCTGCTCCCGAGGTAGCCTACAGTGCTCCAGCTCCTGCTCCAGTCTATCACGCTCCAGCTCCTGCTCCAGTCTACCATGCTGCTGCTGCTGCTCCTGCTCCAGTATACAGTGCTCCAGCTCCTGCTCCAGTATACCACGCACCAGCTCCTGCTCCAGTCTACCATGCTGCTGCTGCTGCTCCTGCTCCAGTCTACAGTGCTCCTGCTCCAGTCTACCACGCACCAGCTCCTGCTCCAGTCTACCATGCTGCTGCTTCTGCTCCTGCCCCAGTCTACAGTGCACCTGCTCCAGTCTACCATGCTCCAGCTCCAGCCTACCATGCTGCTGCTTCCGCCCCTGAGGTAGCCTACAGTGCTCCAAGCTACGAGGCTGCTGCTTCAGAGCCCGCCCATACCTACTCAGCCGAAGGAGGTTACAAATACAAGACTCAACGTCGTGTTGTCTACCGTCATCGTCATCGTCGTGGTGTCCCATCCAACGATTACTTGCCCCCACATCAAGGTGCCGCAAGCGCTCCATCTGTAGACTACTTGCCACCAGCAGCCACTAATGTCGAAGAACACTACGAACCAGCTCCATCATACACTGAACAATCTTATGAACCTGCACCAGCTGCTACCTCATACGACAATGGCGGCAACAGCTTCTCACAAAGCGAAGGCTACAAATACAAGACTAACCGTCGTCGCGTCTTCCGTCAACGTCGTCGTTTCTAAGCCAATGAGTCAAAAGGATCTAAATCGAATTTAAACAAAACATTTGAACTCGATTTGTAGTATATAAAAAACAAAGAAAATTAAATGATGAACATCGAAAAATAATCAAAAAAAAAATATAAAAATAAAAAAAACAACAAAACAATTCAAATGATTTTTATTAATTTGCTACATTAAAATTTTAATGAATTCTAGAAATATTTGTTAGTCAATACTATCTATTCTAAAATTTATGTCAACCGCAATATCATTGCTCACTAGCATGAATAGCCAAGGAAACTTCCGCAGCATTTAGAAATTTAATCGCACTAATGAGCTAAATTCAAAATAACTCGTTTAGCCCTCGGCTCTCTTTTCTCACTTTTGATAGCTGTGGATTAATAATAATAATTTTATCAATCACCGTTATTTATTAACTTGAAACTGCATTCATTAGCATAACATCTGCAAATCAAAACCACTTTATAAGTTTTAGGGAGCACGCTGTTATATAATACATATTATTCCAAAATGGCATCTTCATTAAGAAGATTATTCTTCAGTTATCAGTTTCTTGATTATATGTAGTAATAAACGTTTAACCTTTAAATTTCTTTGTGGTAATTCAAGATTTAGAGCTATTTTCATAACTAAGTATATGTGAGTTTGCGTTAGACAGGAAGATTTTTTTTATTCGACTAGCAGAGCGAAAACCAGTTGAATTTAGTAATGTTTGATGCAAATGCAAATAGTTTATTTTGTGCCTCCAGACTTTTTTAGGTTATCTTCACCCATAATATAACACAGTAGTTTAATAACCCTGATGAAGGAGGTAATGATTAGTTTATTCAGCTTAAAGTCTTTTCGGTTAATATAATTTGGTGTAGATTGGTTTGGGTAGTACTGTAAATTGCAGAATTTTGCTTGAGTTTTTTGAGTTTTGGAAAAGATCAAACTGCTGACAAATCCTTAGGACTCTACATTAAAACCTTTCAAACAAGAGGAACATAATAGAGAAAAACGTATCAGTTTAAAATTCAAATTATTCACTACTTTCATATGAGTTCTGGACCATAGAAACATAAAAGACAATAAAAAATTAGCGAAATCAGCTCGATAAGGATCAGTATTAAAGACTGGCCACGATCAATTAATGGGCATTTACCTTGACATGACTTGCCTAAGTCTATTTTCTCAATATGTTAATTGAAGGTGGAACAGACTCTTCACTTGTGCCACAACAAATACAATAAAATACATTAATAGTAATAACGCTATAAGATTTTAAAACTCAAGTCAGTTTTCACAAATTTTAGAAAAAAATGATTCCAATTTGATAATCCAGCAAAATTAAAATTCAATTCATGTTAAATAAATAAATAAAATTAAAAATATTGCATATGAGCATCTGGATGTATCATACACAATAGTATGTGTGTCTCGTTGTAATGTGTTAGTAACGAGTTAAATTTATTCGAAAAGCTTTTATGTAGAACTGTTTTGCTAATTTTTAACGTTGCATATTATTGGGCGTTGCTTAAAGTTTTGTTTAAACCGAATTTAAATTCAATTTTCTATATTAATTTTTATAATTTTAAAGCATATTTTTGTATGTGGTTTTATTTATTATAATCATATTTGATTATAGCCTTAACTTATACAAACAATTAGAGAAACTTATGAATTTAGTTTGCTAGGATCGATAAAGCTAAAATGAGCCATTCCTAGAATTTCGTGTGATGGAAAACGCAATTTTATTTATGTGGCACCTGAAAGAGGCTGATACTTACGTATATAATAGATTATGAATGGTTGAGAATTTTAAAGGTTGGTATATCGGCAAGTGAGCTACTTATTTGATAATAAATACAAACAAATTTTATAAAATAAACATAAATATGTATAGAGTTATTGCTAAATTTGATACATTTAATGCGTTTCTGGTGATTATACAGCAAAAGAAAATA
Source organism: Toxonevra muliebris (assembly GCA_963691655.1). Classification (NCBI taxonomy): domain Eukaryota; kingdom Metazoa; phylum Arthropoda; class Insecta; order Diptera; family Pallopteridae; genus Toxonevra; species Toxonevra muliebris. The sequence continues at coordinate 22,127,397 of OY829326.1, forward strand.
GAGGTGTAAAATAATTCATATTAATTTATATTTAACTGTAATACAAAATTCGTATTTGGACACTCATGTACTGAACATACTTGAAAAAGTACTGCGTGATATTGTTTTAATTGCTGACACGGTGGGATGAAGGTAGAAATTATATGAAAATTGATTATCTGATGCCTTGTGTCTAAAAAGGAAATACATACTTTGTGTTTTTTTGAAGTACTGATATCGATTTAGGTAATGAATTTTTCCGGGTTTCATAACATATGTTCCACTAGAACCAAATATGGGGCCTCGAGCATTATCTTAAGAATGTCCAGAGATCGTTGAAATTATTTTTGCATAAAAAGGCTTAGCTAAAAATCTAAGTTTAAGCTTATTTTAGACTGGAAATTAAAATTAAAGGAAGGTCTAACAGAGAGTCTTAGCAATAACTTGGACACCCATTGAATAATATAAAATTTTTGCATGGAGAAGAGTTAATTTATACTTAAACTTTTGGGTATAAAATAAGTGAAATTTTTTATACGACACCTACTACGAGATATCGAAAATATATTTTTCTATTCATTTTGAGGTGCGATTATTTGAAGAATGAGTTCAAAAAGTGGTTAAAAGTTATTGAAATTTTTTTTACATGTTGCGGTTACCACGTAATTGCACAGTCATAAAAAATGTATAAGGCTTGCTTAAATAGATATCTGACAACGTATTAGTAGCTAGATAGATAGGTAGAAAGGTTAAAAAAGTTTGCTGCACGAGGGCCAAATGGTTCATTATGACTCCGCAGGTCAGCAAAAAGTCTGTTTCGCAGCATCTATTCAGTAGACTCGGGCAGAAGCACAGGAGGTGAGCAATATGTATATTCGATTTTCTCGACATCCCTACAATTCCTACAGAAATCGGGTTGTACGAGTACGTATATTAGTAAAATTTAGGAAATATTCGAGGAACTTTTTATTGGATCATATGTCCAACTAGATTTACTGTCCGTTAGACACAAAAGAAACGGCGACAAAAATACAAATAGGATGCTCAAAACAGCAATTCAAGTGAGCACTAGGCTCTTTGTTGATGCATTGCCGACTTGTTTAATAGTCCAGTCCAAGGCCGTATTTAGGGGGGGCGGGGGGGGTTTGGGGGTTCTGACCCCTTCCTGCCCCCCCCCCCCCCCTCCCCCGAAATGTGGAAACTTTATTCTAATTTTTGAGATTATTTGCTAATGGATGGAAAAAAAGTCAAAATACATAAAATCTATTTAACGATATTTTTTACTTCCATCGGTTTTTTTTTCTAAAAGGTCAAATATAAAAAATAAATTTGAAATCTTAGGTACACTATGCGATCAAATCCGATTTGTTTTCTTCAACATGAGGTTTGACTACGGATTCAAAAAGAGAAGGTGATACTGAGCACTCCTGCATTCATAGTTTTTCTGGGTCAGTAACTGTTTTTGATTTAAGGTTTCATCCTGAATCAGTTTGAAAAGTTTAAAAATTAATAAAAATAGAAAAAATTATCGGATCCTTGTAAAATAAGACTTGCTTGAACCCCATTTTTTTCTAAAACGTGACGCGATGGGAAGTTTTTGACCTCAGATTCGTGTTCAACGTGAAAAATTCTTTCGCGAAAACTCCATCTTATTAGCAAAACCCATCTTAAAATTAATTTTTTAACGCATTATTGCTCAGAGCACCACGACTTGAAAGATCTTTTTCAATGCTGTGACCTCATCCGGGTTCCTTATCGTTGATAATGGCTTAAATTCCCAATGATTATCATTTAAAAAAAATGAGCCTCTACTATTTTTGGTAATTTTTTTGAGGTTGGGTGCATCATCAGAAGTGGGAAGTCAATGAGTTAATGAAATTATGTCCCTCACGATAAAAAAAAATTCACTAGAATGCACATTGAATGATATTTATTTGAAAAAATTTAATTTGATTATTCTGGGAATTTTTTGCCACTTTTGGCCATTTTTTTGAGGTTAAGATTAAAAAAAATCTGAAAATTTTTCCTAAAATTTTAATTTTATAGGGTCCATCAAATGTATCATTGATTTAATTTATTGTATTTCAAAATTAGTTGGATAAAAATTATTTATGAATATTTTCTTATATATGGGGCAATTGCGATAGTCAACCATATTATATAATTTTTCATTGGCTGTGAAATTCAAGGACTGCAAAATTCGAAAGCCCGTAAAAATTCATTTATTTTGGAAACCATGCCATTACATATAAAATGACAGAAAAATATCAGGGAGTCAAGATTAACTTAAAGATTTACTTTAAAGACCACCTGACATGCACGCTCTCTAGACTGCCGTAAAATATTGGGGGCCGAAGATGCAGTAGCCGACTATTTCTATCTAGAGTGATGGGCATGGTGATAGACGAGCTGAAAATTAAAAGTTGAGATTTTCCAGACGCTTGTAACGCAGCAAGCACAGTAATCACAGAGATAGGTTAGGTTAAAGGGAAGTGTGCAGAAAAACACTGCGTCCACGGGGGCCAAAAATTTGGTTCATTATGATGTTCCTATACATTGTGGAATCCGCAACGCTTACAAAACAGATTTCCCTAAATATATATCTGTCCTGAAATCACTCAGTACTCCTGATGAACCACACAAAGTGTATTGGTGGAATCTCCGCCAGGTTCTCCAGTTCTGCAAACAATCTGTCTCCTAAGAAACGCAGTCAACGGATTTGGAAATTGGAGCATTCACAGAGATACTCACAAAACAATTCTATTTGCCGACGTATTACTTTGCACTAGTTCCTGGGGCAGACTGATCTGAGAGAGATGTTTTTATTGGATGAATTTTTCACACTCAGACTTTTAATACTTTCCCCAAATTGATCCTTATTGGGATTGTATTACAATATATATTTAACAGCTCCAGAGGCTTATTAAACTTATGCATATGTAAATCAAATAGCTTGGTTACTTTCAAATATCCAACGTCTGGTATGTGACTAATTTTCTTTATATTTTCGATGAATAATGAAACCAGCAGATATCTGTTAGGAACGTCTTCAATCTTACCATTAATGCAATTAAGACTTGAACTCAAAGGATCTTCTCGGCTGCACTATTCATCTTTCAGACTAAAGTATTTAATATTAATTTTAATAAGTTGGTAAAAGTACCGCTAGGATGCCGAAAATTTATTAAAAATGAAAAACACTTCAAGTTTTTGTAATTTTCTTTTTTATTAAAATATAATATTTCTTAAGCTTAGTTACATTTTTATTACAAAAAAAAAGAAATAATTAAAAAAAAAAATAAAAAGAAAAACAATTCAACTTAAATTGATTTAAGTTGAAATTAACATATGCAAAACATAAAAAAAATTAAGCGATAAATTCATACAAATACAAAAAATCATCGAGTTCGTTACAAATAAATTTAAATAATTAAAATGACTAAAATTCGTTCGTGGGACACGCCCAGGTACAGCATTAAAATTACGCATAAAATAATTAAGGATCACTAGAAGCTAACGGTGAACGGCGCACACACACACATGTGATATTTGCTAGAATCACACGCCAAACGCACGCTTAGAAGTTGAAAGAAATTTCTGGTCGGGGATACGCATAGCCGCTTTTAGGTTGGAAAGGAATTGAGGGTTTCGGATAGGAATAGCCAGTATTTTCAATATGATTGTGGGTTGATGGCGGAGGGAATGATATTGAGGGTTTTGGATAATCGTAGCCCTTGGAGGGCTGTGGTGGTGGGATATATCTGTTTTGTGGTGGATTGGTTGGGGGTGGGAAGGGAATTGAAGGAGTAGGATATGAGTATCCCCTTGTGGGCTGTGGTTGTGGTGGAGGGGGAATGTATTTGGGTGCGGGTGGCTGTGCTGGCTGTACGGGAGGCAAGTATTTGGGTTGTGGTGGATTAGTTGGTGGTGGTATATATTGTGGGCGTGGAGTTGGTGGAGGGAATGGTATTTCTGGTTTGGGATATGAATATCCTTTTGTGGGCTGTGGTGGTGGAATGTATCTGGGTGCAGGAGGTTGTGTGGGTTGCACTGGTGGCAAGTAGCTTGGCTGTGGTGGATTAGTTGGAGGCGGAATATATTGAACACGTGGTGTTGGTGGAGGGAATGGTATTTCTGGTTTGGGATATGAATATCCTTTTGTGGGCTGTGGAGGTGGAATGTATCTAGGTGCTGGTGGCTGTGTTGGTTGCACTGGCGGCAAGTATTTAGGTTGGGGTGGATTAGTTGGAGGTGGAATATATTGTGGGCGTGGTGTTGGCGGAGGGAAAGGTATTGCAGGTTTGGGGTATGAATATCCTTTTGTGGGCTGTGGAGGTGGAATGTATCTGGGTGCTGGTGGGTGTGTTGGTTGCACTGGCGGCAAGTAGCTTGGCTGTGGTGGATTTGTTGGAGGTGGAATATATTGGACACGTGGTGTTGGTGGAGGGAATGGTATTTCTGGCTTGGGATATGAATATCCTTTTGTGGGCTGTGGAGGTGGAATATATCTGGGTGCTGGTGGCTGTGTTGGCTGTACTGGTGGCAAATATTGTGGCTGTGGTGGATTCGTTGGCGGCGGCACATATTGTGGTCGTGGTGATGGCGGAGGGAATGGTATATCAGGTTTAGGATATGAATATCCTTTTGTGGGCTGTGGTGGTGGAATGTATCTGGGTGCAGGAGGTTGTGTTGGTTGCACTGGAGGCAAGTAACTTGGCTGTGGTGGATTCGTTGGCGGTGGCACATATTGTGGGCGCGGTGATGGTGGAGGGAATGGAATTTTAGGCTCGGGATATGAGTATCCTCTGGTCGGTTGTGGCTGAGGTGCAGGCGGTAAATATCTTTCCTGTGGTGGATTTGTTGGTGGAGGGAATCGCACTACTGGTTTCGGATAAGAGTAACCTTGACCCTGAGTTGGTGGTGGCGGCGGTGGTGGCACACGTCTTGTTGGCTCAGGGAATGGCACCGATGGTTCTGGATATGAGTAACCTCTAGTCTGTTGTTGTGGTGGTGGAAATTGAACAACTGGTTTTGGATAATCATAGCCACGCTGTTGAGGTTGTTCGAATGACACAACAGGCCTTGGATAATCGTAGCCATTGTGCTGTTGAGGTTCATTGTATTGATATTGTGCAAAACTTTGTACTGCTAAAGTGGCTAGCACAAGGCTGAGAAGTTGAAATTTCTGCAAAAGAAAAGAGAAGAAACAAAATTTTAATAATTTTTTAAAAACTTTTCTCAATGTCTCTTAGTGTGTTCGTCAGTGCATTTATTAATCGCAGCTGCGTACTAAACCAAATTGTTTACAATAATAGTAATTTCATATTGAGAAATATTGTTTATATTATTTTTGTAAGTATTAATTAAACGTTTTTCAGCTGTTTATCTTATTTTAGTTGTGTATAATTATTTGGCGGTAGCTTCTCTTTTCCAGCTGCTAATTGACCATTTATAATTTGAGGTTTTTTATTTTAAAAACTTGTGATTACTTTAAAAACTTTAATCGGCATTTTGTAATGATTTCAAGGTCAAAAAGAAGAGTAATATTTCTTTAATTTTCCATCCCATTTTACATTGGTAACTGTTTTGTTGAAATTAATTTCCACATAACCCATACATTATGTACTCATGCAATAATCATTTTCTATTTTTACTTAATCTCACAATCAGTACGAAAATATAGAGTTCAGTATGTTAGTATTATTGTTATAACAGTCAAGAACCATTAATCATAATAATTTCTTATGGCTATTGAACTTCAAATGGATGTTTGTATCTTATTTCTTGTCTATTTCTTGTACTGATTTTTTTTATTAATATAAAACTATTTGAATTGTATATACCTTGTTAGTAACGGATTTTGTGTTTTGTTAGATTTAAACTTCCTTGATCCGGAAAAAAATTATTATAGATTCAAAATAAGGCAAGTTTTCAGAAAGAATGGTAAAACTTAAAATATTCAAGAAGAAAATAAAGCAAAAAATATTGGAAAAAAGTAGGAAAATCGAAAAAAATGGATCGGCTACAGATAATTGGAATGAATAAGAATAAAGAAAAATTGACAGATGACCATAGAAAATATTTACACACAATTTAAAAATATTTTAAAATTTAGCCTAGTCAATGGTTAAATAATCAAAGAAATGTTTAAAATCAAAAACCCAATAACTTTTGGGTATGAATGAGTATAAAATTTAAAAGCTGTAAGTCGTGAATTTTTATCAGAATAAATAATCACAAAAAAAACAAAGGTTTTAGAAAAGGAGATAAAGAAATGAGGTTAGAAAAACTACAGATGTTTATATGCTGGAAAAAGTATGCTCCAGAAATAGACAAAGGCCCGAAGAAAAAATGGATAGAAAATAAGAAGAAATATCAGAAGATTATGGAGAAATATCTATCAGAAAATTATACTCAGAATTGAATAAATATAAAAACACACATGTTAGTTAAAATATGCTAAGTAAATAGATGAATTCACAAAAGAAAACCCACTTTCTTATGAAAGAATAATCGGAGAATTTAAAAGTGTAAATCAAAAATACTGAATATAAATTAACAAAAAAGTCTGAATATAATTGAATAAACTGATAGACAGTTGAAAGAATACGTCAGAGCATAGCCTTGTCAACAATCAAATACTTTCACTGGAAATCAAATGAACAATAACCTCAGGGGAAAAATAATTAAAAGATACAAAGGCCTTGAACATTTTCATCGGAATAAATTGTCAAAAAATACAAAAGTCTGTGGGAAACTCAAGTCAGTCTTTAAATAATACAAAAGGTCCAGTGTTTAAAAAGTTATGCTCAGAATATAGTTGAAATCCCAAAGCAAAAACCCGCTGTCTTATGAAAGAATGATCGGAAAGCGTAATAGAAAAAAAGAAAGAACTTCTTCATCATTCAATTCTTAATTTCAAAATAATGTAAGGTTTGAAAAAACAAATAGATTTACTAAAATTACTATATATGCATATCCTTTGGAAATTGTGTGGAAGATTCAAGAATTACTAAGATCTACTTAAAAAAAAAATGGTCAGAAAACGAAAGAAATTGAAATAAAAAGCTGAAAAATTTAAAAAATGTATAGATATTTTTAGGAAAAAAAGTAAGCTAAAATTTAAGATACCGATTTTATAGTATTTAAGTTATAGAGGTACTCAGATATTTGGACAAATAAACCAAACTAGAACTTTTTAACTTTCTTTTTTCCATAGCCAGATTTAACGCTTTTGAGTGAACGGCAAGTGTTCTTGGATATTTTTGGCTAATACTTGAATTCAGAACTGTATCCATTTTCCGCTCAAAGAGTGTGTCAGAACTCTGACTAAATAAAATTTAATAAAAGATTTATAAGAAGAAGGGTTGGTTGTACAGAGCATAATTACGGGGCATAGAAACTTCTTCCATCCAATATTCCTGCTTAAGTCAGGTACATTTAAAGTTTTTTAAAACATAGGACTACGGTAAACGTACTTAATGGCTCATAGTAATGCCACAGTAGACCGATGCGATTCTTTTCTTTAGGGAGTAGAGAGCCACGAGAATTCCTTTATGAATCAAGCTATGACTTTAATATTTATGAATGATAGGTTGGTCAGATTAGTAAACAAAGGTAGGCCTAAGATTTCGTCGCCTGAGAATTAATTTGGCTAATGTGTGAACAAATTCGTATACCTAAACGCCAAATCAATTTTCAGGCGACGATTTGTACTCTCCTCTTAAATCGGGTACTTACACATGAAATGAATGATTGTTTCTTTCTCTTCCTCAAAAACACAACCTCTACAGAAGGTATTGAACGACTGCCCTAATTTTTCAGCATGTCTCCCATTTAGCAGTATCCATCAGCTATGAAATCGCTCTGCTAATGTAGTTACGATTGGGGTTAAGTAGCTTTTTAGTATGTCTTTTATTCATGGTGGTTCAAATTAGTCTGTTGATACTACAAGTATGCTCTGCTACTCAGGGTATTTTTACAGACGGGACAGGAGCACAAACGATAACCATTTGGCTAAATCGTCGACCTCGCAGTTGCCTGAAATATCCATGTGTTCAGGTACCTAGTTTAAATGAGGGCAATCAAGAACCAGTTTTAATGTTGTGAAAACAGCAGCTAGAGACTTGATTGCTGCTTGATTGTCAGTGTATTAGCATATATTCATATCGTCATTCCGTTACAAAGAACCCACTAAGATGTTTAATATATTTTCATTACTTCCGCCTGAAAGATGCTGGAATGATCAGGAAGATGAATGGAAGGTTTGAAACCGCACTAGAAAAAATGCCAAAACCGACTTTGTCCTCTAGTTGAGAACCAATCGAATTTTTAGAGACCACTTTGTCTACGACCCATTCCTCTGTATTATTTCAGAATCTAATTAAATACGAATTAGAAAAAGTTTGTCAAAAAATCTTTTCATGCATTAAAAAATTGTCTTAAAACATTAGTCAAAACTGAGACCGTCAAACATCAGTGTGGCTTGCATGCCATAATATCATCATAAACAACACGAAGAAGTTAAAGAAGAATTTTTGTGTTGGTTTGAATGTTGTGTTTGTCAAATTGCAATCAAAATTAAATTGACTGTGATTTGGCGGTGAATATTTTAATTTAATTTCATATTAGTTGACATTTTGAAGTCACATTTTCTACATCATAATTTTGTAATTATTTCAGCTACTAATTTTAACAAAAGTTTCCGCATTCAGAAAAATAAATAATAATAGTAATAAAAGTAATAAGATAATAATGTCTTCGACGTGTCAATTTATGGTAAATATTTTGCAGTTTTTATATTCGCTTCCAGGCAAAACAAATCAGAAAAAAGGCCATAAGTCAAAACTAAAATACCAAGACCAAATATGCTAATTTGTGTCTAAATGTAAAGTCAAAAAAAAAAAAAAAAACGAAAACTATAACTTTGTGTTAAAATTAACCTTAAAAACTTTGTTTACATTGGAGCATGGATGGATAAAAAAGAAACATTCGGTTTTGTTAAAAGGGGTCATGTTTCTATCGATTATGTGCGTTTTTGTTTTTTTGCAGCCACGTATGGCGCCGTCAGCATTGTCATAGCCGGCGCTACAGTCCCCAACGCCGTTATGCATCATCAAAATTGAGTGTTTTTGTGTTTGAAATTCAATCCATCAAAAAACATCTCAAGAAGAAAAAGGCCAACAATTTTTGTTTGTTTTTTTTAGTTTCGTTTGTTTCAAATACGAGTTTCTAAATTTTTTAAATGAAAATTAATTTTAATTTCTTGTAAAAAAATGTCTAGGTTTTTTTAAATTTTTTCTTCTTCATTCTTTATTGTCAGATGGTGGATTTTATGTGTTTGTTTTGCATTTATCTTTGATATGTTATTTTTGTTTGTTCAATTATTTAGATTTTGTAGTCTTTTGTTTTAATTTTGCATTGTATGAATATCTTCGAATTAATTTGCTACTGTCTTTAAAAAATAATTATTTATTATTGCTGTTTGAAACATTTTAAAGGAATTTATTCATATTTCAAGCATTGAAGAAAAATCTTTTTATTTTAACCATAATATTATTGTTAAAATTTAGCAGAACTTTAGGTCACGGGCAGTATGCAATTACCATTTATTTATAAAAAAACAACAACAAAAAAAGAAAAACAAACGGCAACAAAAGCTGATTAGTACCAGTTAATGTTTTAAGTTGTAAACCAAGTCAGTTTTTTGATTAGTTTTTCTGCTAATAGTTTTCATTATAATTATTCAGCATAAACAAATTTATACCTCAACTAAAGTGGAGTACTTTTTTCAAGTGAAACTTCTTTAGCTAGGGTGAATCGGAAATTTTGTAACGGAAATCGCGTTGTTGTTGTTGCACTCATACAAAACTTATAAGAAACGAAGTTATGCTGTTGTTAGTGTTTAGCGAACGAAGTGGTATGGGAATCGGCTACATACAATTAACCAGAGAGACGACTTCTCGCAGTTTTATCTCAGGTGCTTTAGTGAGAGAGTAGACGACTCTGTTTTTTGGCATATAACTGAACTTTCCTCTCAAGTGATATACGTGTACTATTCGTGCGCAATAAAAAATATTAGCCCTATTCATTCTTTAGAGTAAAGTGCTGAGTAACGGATTAAAAAAGTAATGTTTTACCCTAGACGGTGAACGCATCTAAAACTTAGACAGTGTACTCTCTGCGATTAATGTTCCCAATTGAATTCACTATCAACAAAACTTTTGTTTTTAATTTTTTGTTGTCATACAAATCAAGACGTAGGCAACACTAATTTTCTCTCTTACTCAGAGTAACAGAGTAACAAATATTTCACTCAAGGGTCAAACCAGAGTAAATGTGTAAAGTGAGGGTAAAGGAAAATGTCATATATTTTGTTGTTGTAGAGTAATTTTGTGTTACACTTTTAACCTGTTACTCCGTTAACCAGCACTTTACTCTAAAGCTTGAATAGGGCTATTGAAATTGCGTGAGTTAAATTAACCTACAGTTTTTCATAGTCAATTTTTTACCCTTGGAGTTTTGCCATTGCCAGCCCAGAGGTGGTGTCACGTAGAAAAATTTTTATTTTCTATTTTTGATTTTTAAGCGTGCCGAGATTTGAACCTGGGCACCTCTGCGTGGCAGTCCAAAGTGGACATTATATGGATCTTCACGATTTATCAATATCACGCTTGTATTAAGGACCAATAACTGATTTTTAACTTGGGTCTTTTTAAATTTAAATAAAGTTATAAAATTTTATTATCTAAAAATTTAGTTCGAATAAAAAAAGAAGAGTGCCAATAATAAAATATATTAAATATAATTATAGACTATGACTTTTTGAATATGGCGGTATTTCCTTTTATAAGCTATGCCCATATCATAATCAACGTTTTGATTATAAAAATCATAGTGATATTATAGAAAACAGACACTGCAAAAAAAAAAACAGATGGACGATCCATAAAGAAAAACTACGACACCTACATTCAACTTACATTAGGCTGAGGTTTTGATAGTCTTATGGATGCTTATGTTCAGCCTGCATAGGCTTAAGTTTGACAATCAAATATATAACCAATATAGGCCGATTATAGGCAGACCCTGTATAGGACTCCCATTTTGACCTAACATAGGTTTATGTTTGAAAATCCTGTATAAAGGATGCTTATATTCAGTCCGTACAAATAGATATCGGGCAAATTTTTATGTTGGACGTCCATCTTCAGAATGCATAGGGCCTTTATAATAGGTGGCCTTTCCAAAGTTCATTTCTATTTCCAATATTGGATTATAGAAGAGTATTATCAAACTTGGGCATAACTAAATATAAGATTTACTCTATTATAGAGAAATAAAATTAGGTAATTTCCAAGACCCCATAACGTCATAAGTCATATTTGAAAAAAAGTATAGCATGTGGGTGCCCTATCATATTTGAATGTTATATGGCATCACATATTCAGTTGATTGCTTGAAAAAATTCAAAATGAATAAAGTTTTTGAAAGTGAAAAAATTAAAATATTTGCTGCTTTGAATGTGAGAAGAAAAATAACCAAGGCAACAACAAGCAGCTGATTGAATAGCGCATCCAGTTGTAGTTTCCTAGTATATTTTCGTATGTTGGTCAATAACAAAATTTTTACAACTATTGCAAAATTTTATGGCATATGATAGAACAGCAACAGCATAGCGGATCCTTTCGTGAGCTTTGGAATCTATATTTTCCCCCTATACCGATGAAAATCTCATACATGTTGATCATTAGTCATGAACCACTCCTCCCCTTTGGAAATATCTGGATCCGCTAGTGCAGGGCAGACAGTGCATATATGAGGCCTTGTGAATCACCTAAATATCAGCAAAGTTTAAATAAATTTATATTGTTGTTTTCTTTATTTTAACTGCAATAAATTGTAAAAACAACAAAAATTCATAAAAATATTTATTAACAAAAAATGATTCATTTATATACATTTAAACAAAAAAAAAATAAAATAAAAATAATAACCTTATAATTGTGTCTACCTGAGTTTTACGTATTTGGTTTCATTTCTTCTTTTTTTTTTGGTAACATTAGATAATTTGTAACTTTGTATTAAAAAATACATGTTCCCACCCACCGAAAAAAAAAAAATATATATTTTAAATTAGCAAATAAATGAGTTCAGCGCTCTCTATCGTTCGTTTATTATTATTGTTATTTTAAGGTATTTTTTTTTTCTTTAAATTAATTTCGACTTCATTTCACACATGTCAAATTCACATTATTGAAAAATTGTTTTGTAATTTAAATTTTGTTTTGTCGACATGCCTTTAAAAAGTAATTTTTTTTAAAAAAGGTAATAATATAATTTTTAGAAAAACACAACTAGTTATAAGCCCATGAAATATTTTTAATTATACGTAATGTTATTCGCTACATATGTATATAAAACTCAGCTAGAATGCGGAACCTAAAAAGAAATAAATTCAGCAGCACGTTCTTAATTAATATTTATTAGGTTCAGTTTAAACAATTCTATGGATTAAGAAATTAAGACAAAAAGAATTTGCACTAAAAAAAAAAACAAATAAATCAAATATTTAAGTAATTCAAGTTTGAGCTTTAATGTTTTTAAATAATAGCAAAATCTGAATAATTATACCTGTATTTTGTTTCTTTATTTAAACACTAAGTAAATGCTGAAAAACAAAATAAAACTGCTCAACTCTTCTATTAATAAATCAGCTAGAAAATCAATAAATATTCGAATGTGCTAATAAATTTGGCAGCACTAGTAACAAAACAACTTTCAAACGAAAAAAAAACAAAAAAATTATTCAAAAGTTCGAATTCATTACTTTTTTTTATTTATTTATTTTTTATTATAATTTAAAACAAAAAAAAAGAAGAAAAACACTTAAGCATGAAAACATAAAATAATACAAAAGAATCTCAAACACGCCCACGCACATGTTCTAATTTTGTAATACTAAAACGCAGCTTTTGGTAATCGTTATTCACAAATCTGTCCTCCAAATGTAATGACTGACTTTAAATGGCATATAAGTAGATATACATATATTTGCTAGTGTTGAGCAGAATCGATTCAAAGTTACGACAGCACTCGAAACTTGAATGTGCTGGGATTTGATAGCCATCCATTCATTTACAAAATTTATATTCTATTTCAAAAATTCTATTCGATATTAATGAAATTGTGTTTATGAAATAAATAATAATGTGATCGAAATAAAAATTAATTCGTGCACTCTTTAAGAAAGGTAACAACACCCATTTGGAAATGAGACAAATTAGTTGGAATGAATTCAAGTCTAGTACATATGAAAATTGCCTAAAAGAAAAAGGAGAAAAAATCCATAGCTGAAAATTCACAAAATCTAATTTCAGATTTCAAATAATCAGTTTACTATTCGAATGCTTATCAGAAAATTTTTGAAAAACGAAAACATTTCAAATTAACTAAAATGAATTTTTTTGATTAAACATTAACTTTCAAACTATCGGTTTTCTTAGAGTAGGGGAGTGTATGAGACAGTCAAATTTTTACATCATGCATATCAATATTACCGATCTGACTACTGTCAAACTTTTCTTTTGACATGAGCCAGTTTTTGTGATATCAGCTTGCTTGTATCAGCTGCAAACATCGTATGTGAAAATCGATCACGAAAACTTTTTTTAATTTTTTTCAAAGTGATATATTTTCGAGTGAATGCATTGAAAAGGTGAGTCTAATGCATTAGAATTTAGTGTTTTTCTTATATTTTCCGATTCAATTTTGGATTATGCCAATATATGGTTGGAAATAATTTTTTTTTTTTATTCCCAAAATGGTATTATTTTCCGAGTATAACACCCACTTAACTAATTTTTTAATACAATTTTTTTTTTGTATTTTTACCATGTCAACCCCAAAAAATAAAATCGTCCATGAAATGAATCAAATGCAAGCGACCTGTTCATTTAAGGTGCGCAAACATTGCGATAGCGATTTGGATGGAGAAGATGATGACAAAGAGGGAGATGATGAATAAAAACTACCATTTCTTTTTATCTTAGCCACTGAAGTCCTACTAAATATATAAATTTATGTTTGTAAATAGCAATGGGATTTTTATTTCATATTTTGTACTTTTTAGTGGATTCTTGTAGGTGTCTCACACCCGAGTACAAATTTTTCTTGGCAAAAATACGCATCCTCAGAAAATTGGTCATAATATTTTGCATGCCAATGAAATGACTATAATTTTTTTCAAATAAAAATTGTATATTTTCATTAACTTTCCGACAGTATATAAAACATCCGATTTGGTTTAACCAGTGAAAATTTATGGCTCAAAAACGAAACCTATCTCATACCCGGGAACACTCCCCTACATATTATCAAAAATGTGCCTAAATTTCCAAAGAAAAAAAATTATTTTTGACATTAAAGTAAGTTGAAACTTTAAACGCGTTTGGTGCAGTAGATCCTTCGGCGAAGTTAATTACTACGTAACGCAGATGCTATTCGGACACGGGTACTTCCAAAAATACCTGTTCAACATAGGCAAAGGCAAAGTAAGTCCAGAATGTGTTTACTGCGACGAGGCCTTAGATGACGCAAACCACACCTTAAGTGGAGAAAAGAACGAAAATTGCTAGAAGACAAAGTGGGACATCTTTCTAATAAAAAAAATTACAGCAAACGAAGAGGATTGGTGATTAACTCTTTCACATCCAATATTGCGTTCATGCAACATTCACTTTAATGTGGCATAAAATAAGTGTTTAACAAATTTCACTAATAATAATACATGCATTCAGTTCTGTTAAGTGTTCTAGACGTTTACTGATTGCCGAACATTTGAAATTTCTTGCTTGTGTAACTTTTTTTTAATGTTTTGTCTTTGAAGTCCAGCAAGAAACCTAAGTGGAAAATTTTTTAGTAAAATCGTTTGCACTATTTAAAAAAAAAAAAATTTTAAAAAAATGTGTTTAATTATTACTAAGCGGAAATTTTCTTTATCATGATGTGTTTATAAAAGATAAGAGAATATGGAAATCAAAAAGTTAGAGAAAAAGAGTTGTCCAGTGGTTGTATACAGTTTCATAGCTATGTTTTTTTTAACCTTTACAAAGAAATCAATGTAGAAGCAAGAAATTAGGTATAATGATTGTGATAGAACTGAGTAACCGTAATTTCAAAACAAATGGTTTCTATCAAGCCCCATTAAAATTCGGGCGTCAAAGGTTTAATAGTCACATTCATCGAATACGTGTTACGCTCAAAGAAGTGGGACTTGGGCGCAGGTACTACGATGGTTGTCTAAATTGACTTACAGAGGAAGGAATGCGAAAGCGGTTCCTGGGTGGGTACAAGTCCAAACAAGGGGGAAGTTTTTGGTGAGTGAGAGCCTCACATAACATTTGTGTGACAACACCTTTGACGATGCGGTAGGCACATTTGTTACCACCTTGCCCGCAAGAAAAAAAATTAAAAAACAAACGCGTTTTTCTCAAAATTATATTTTTGAAGACCATGATTATTCAACAACTGCTAAACCTATTATCTTCAAATTCAATATGCTTTTTCAATACATAATAAACTGGTGATTAATCGAAGGGTTTTTTTATGTAAAACTATTTTTTATAAAGCAGAAAAACCATCGTTATTTTTTGTGTAAATCGAACCGTTAACTTTGGCCTTTTAAGCGAAAAGAATCAAAGACAGCATTTAACTCCAGCATTTAATAACTCTAAATACAATGGTTACTCAAAATAATACGATACTTTTTAACACAACATTTTTAAGCATTTTTTAAACACTTCAACTAAAAACATTTGATGGTATTTGTTGATGTCAATCTAAATACCATCTAGATGATCCAATCTCTCAAATTTTATACAAGTACCTACTACTTACTATACCTACAAAAACACATACTAATATATGAAAATATACCTACATATATCAATGTATACAACAAATCTGTATTTGTATATATAAACGCTTATACATTTGCTTGATAACTCATCAAGATTTTTTTCTGATGTCTTGCCCATAATAAACTACAGTAAACTTAAAATTGTTCTTGTTACCATTTTTGGTTGCTGTGCTGCTGTCTTATTAACATTAATTTTTTTTTTGTTTTACTAACTGTGTTGTTATTGTATTATTGCTCTTATTGTTAATTCAATTGATGACGTTTTTATTGTGGTAGTTTTGGTGTGATGGTGTTGTACATGTTTTTGTATGCAACATGTTTTTTCACACATTTTTTACTTTTAAACATTTTACTCAATCCGTTTTTGTTTTAATTTTGTTTTTTTTTGGTTTTGCTTTTTTGCTCTGTAATTTTAATTTATGATGTGAGCGAGTAATGCAAGAACGTGTTTAAAATTTTATTTTTTTTAATGTCATTTTATAAAATTTCATTCTGCTTTTTGTTATGGTTAAATCCAATTAAAATATCTATAAATATTCTTTATAGTTGATATATGTAAATAAGTATAAAAAAAGAAATTTTTATTTAACATCTTTGTATACTGTAAGACTTGAAATAAATAAATTTTGTTAAAAAAAAAAACGATAATTAAAGTAGATTATCTGGAAAACGAAATTACTGGTTGCTAGTTTTTATTTCTTTTTGCATATACTTTTAGCGATGCGGAACTAGATTTAATTTTTTTTGTATTGAATCATTTTCAAAAATAGTAATTAAAAGATTAGTTTAATAATAAATGGTAAAACAAAAATTTCTAATATTTTTGAAAGATTATTTTAATTATAAATGGTAAGGCAAAAATCCGTAATGTGTATATACTTAAAAATTCTAGAAATACTGTGCAAAACTTGATCCAGTGTATTCAAAATAATTTGAAGTAAGTTTGTCAATAACTGCAGGTATGTAATTTATATAAAGTAGAGAGCGTGCTTGGAGAATTTTTCATCTAATTTGTTTATAAAAATAACCTTAAGTTACTGAAAAATACCCATTTATTATTTATTACTCTTTTATTACTTTTAATTACTGCTGAAGAACTCTTGTTTAACTTTCCTGCCTACAGTGCATTTAAAACTTTGTAGCCAGCGACATCTATTGGACTCAGGCAATTAATTTTAAATATTTTAATTATTGAAAAAGAGAATTACTAAAGCTGTTCGTTATGTAAAATTTAAAATTTCCCTTTAAATTTTAAATAATTTCGGGCAGAGGCACTATTTTTTTTTAATCGATTTTAAATGTATTTGAAAACTTTTTTCAAAACTGATCACTAATTAATGTTTTCTCACAATAAGCCTTCAAAACTGCATTTTTTTAATTTGAAATTATTTACTTTTATCAGGCTAAATATTAAGGAAAACAGACATACTTGTCTGTTTGCTTGGAGACGTTTTTGAAAATTAGTTGAAATAGTAAATATTTTTATTTTGAATTTAAAATTTGAAATATATCTAGCTGATGAATAAACTTGATGATGATATAAATAATAATAAATTTAATGATCGTCATACATTTTACACAAAAAACTAATTTTTCTTTAAAAAAATATGTTTGTTTTCCACATTTTGTCACTAATTTTTAGATAATTTTTTATTATCTTAAATTTTCTCAGGGGAAACTTACTTCTCATTTAATTTTCTATAGTTTAATTAAAAACGCATTCTATATATTGAATTTAAAAAATAAAACAAACATAACATTTTTAGCCAACAGATGCCACTAATGGAAAAGTTTTGGAAGCATTGTATTTTCCAATCTTTATATAGTTTGCAAACACTTTACTATTGATATATTAGTAATTCATTGTTCTTTGATGATTAAAATTTTTTGATATTGAAATATAGGATTAAATTCTATTGAAAATATCTTAATACAAACAACTATTTTATGTTCATATCTCTTATAGGTTTTATTGACATTTAAATAGTTTCGAGGTGAAATTTAAAATTTTACAGTTTTAGTTCCATTATCAAAAATAAATTTCTAAATAGAAAAACAAATCAGAAATTTTAAGATAGACTTAAACAAGAAAGTCAACAATTTGAAGTAAAACCTATAATATTTTAAGTTTTGCTCTAAGCTTTGGATTCATTAGAAAATTCTCGAATTGTATTCTGCTGAGTCCAGTTAACATGAAACAAGGTAAAGGCAAAAGTAGTGGATATTTAAAAATTATAAGGGTGTGAGACCCATTTCGTCTCCTGAGAATTCGTATACCTATACTCCAAATCATTTCTCAGGCGACGATTTGTATCCACTTGAGAGCTATAGAAGATTAAAGATTTTATTGTCTTATTCCAATCCAGTTCCAAAAAAGATGCATTTAAAAGAAAAATAGACAAGCTATAAAAGCTGACTCAAATTCTTGACAAAAGAAACCTGAAACTAATATAAAACTAAAAATTCCTATAACTCAACCCTTAAATGCATATACCCACTCTATAAAAAGATGTGCTTAATTCGTTTAATATTCACTTTATTCTGCTTCCTCCCACTTCATTGTCTAATAAAAGCAGCAGCAACGCCACCACTGACAACTTGCGTATTGTCGCACAGTAGCAGGCAACCAGCAGCAAACTAAATATTACTCCAGTAACAAACATTAGCAGCAATATTTGTCATTGCATTACATTGCAGTAATTGTTCAGAGTGGCTGTGTGTGTGAATGAGAATTTCATAATATTTTTTAATGTTTTTCAAGTGTTCAACAAATTCAATTGTAGAAACGTTCCTCATTGTTGTTGTAGTGTTTGTTGGCCTTGAGATGTAAGCTCATAATTACTCAGTTTTTTTTTTCGTTGTTCAGTTAGTCTGACTTATATTTTTAATGGCAAATGTTTCAGCTGCTACAAGCAAATTATAGTAATAATCATAAAACTCGCATAATCATAATAAAAATGAAAACAAAACAATAATCATTGAGATATTGTGCGACTATTACCCACATACAAATACAAAACTAAAAAAAAAAATTTCTTTGTAAAATTTTATTCTACAAATTTGCGCTATACGCCATAAACGTCTTAAATCATAAACACACACAAACAATTCTCAGATGAAATTGAAAGCATCACACGCACATTTGCATATGTATGTGTGTTTAGCAGCACAGAAACATACATACATTCAAATATTTGTATGCTATTTGTAAGTTACTTTTAATAACTTTTTTTGCTTCTCGCAATTGTTTGAAATCATTTGTGGAAGCATACAGAAATTGATTTAAATTATGGCTTAAGTGTCTCTGTTTGTTTGTGTGAGTGCCTATGCAAATATTCATATATGCATATAATACAGTTTATCTCTTTGTGTGTGTGTGTGTGTTTGTGTCAGCTTCAAGCACAAACGCATCATGTACATATCTACATATGTATGTGTGTATAATTTGTTGCCAAGAATCGCACATAGAGCGTGAAAAACGCCACTCTTCGCGGTCGCCGCACGCTCATAATGCGTTTCCGGTCAAGTAAAATGTGTTGCCATTTATTGTTGCTATTTTGTGTGTTTTGTTGCTTGCCGTCATTGTTACTGTTCAGTTGTTGTAGCTGTTACTGCCATTTAGTTTCTTTTTTTTTTCGAAAATTTGACGCCTTGATAGAAAGACAAGGGCTTGTCTCTGAAAATTCACTTTGAGCTCTAAGTTAAGTTCATTTTGAGGTTAAGTTGTTGGGTATTTTGTTAATGTGGTTCTTGCTGTTGTTAGTGTGCATGTTGTTTTTGCTGTTGTTGTCATTGTAGGTGCTTAGTTGCCTACTAAAAGTATATTGTATTCTTTCAGGTCGTTAGGTTTTTGTGTAATGATTTTGAATTGATTTTCTTCTTCTTCTTCTTCTTCTCTTTTTTTTTTTTGGTTTCTTTTCGTAGCTTTTTTTTGTGTGTGTGGTATCCAATTGTGTTTTTATTTATTTATTTTTTTTTCTATAACTTTGAAGTTGTTTGTTGAAATTGAGTAATTTGCTGAGTTTGACAGACACATTTATGTATGTGTTCTTTCTTAGGTATTACAAGGCAAAAAAAAAAAAATCTTTGTTAGATTTATGTTTTTCTAAAATTTGTTAACAAATAAATTTGTCTTAATATTTTTTAAAAAAATATTCAAAAAGGTTATTTTGAAAAAAGTTTCAACAGAAGCTGATCAGTCAGTTACCATAGATTTCCTAGAAAAATAATTTATTTTTGCTTAACCTAGTTTTAAGAACATTAGCGGGAATATGGACTTTGAATTCTTCAAGGCCTTTATAATTTATGCTTACATATACATACATAGATTAGGTGAAATCTAGCTTTCCTACATAATGGAAAACTTACTTGCCATTTTTATAATCACAGAATTCAACAAGCTTTTAATAAAAATAATAAATTAACAAAAGATCTAAAAGGAACTTTCGTTAGCCACCTATAATCAATTGATTCTTTTTTCTCTAAAATAGTAATAAGGAAAAACTGTCTGACTGTCTTTATAGATTTTTCAAGTATATTAAAAATGGGTCTCAACAATTTTCAATTCAGAATGCTTGCGTTCAGAAAACGCCTCTGATCCGCCACTGCTACCTGTGTGTCATATGAACGCAAATTGATCACTTTATGATCAACAAAAATTATATTGACAGTCATCATTTCATTGAGCGTATTATTTTTCTGATACTTCAGCTGAACATGTTGCTGAGCAGGGATCGTTTTCCGAACACAAGCAATATTTCATTTGCTTCTTTGCTCTGAAAAGTGAAGTTATGTTAATCGCAAATTTTCTTTCACTTTTTAATTCAGCTGGCATAAAAAATATTATTTTTTAAGTATTTTCTCACAAAAACGTAAACTAATGCTTTACATTAAAAATGCCTTAAAAACTTATTTCTTTTGGGAAAAAATTCAAGCACTAGTGCAAAATTAATATAGTAGATGGCGGTTATAAGAAACTCGCAAATAAAAAAAATCGCTTTCAAGAGAGCATTGCTTATGTACCGTAGCATATTTTACTTATATCATTGTTTGCATAAAATAAAAGCAAAGAAAGGCACAAAAGAAACAAAAGCTTGGAATTTTCTGGCTTTCAGTTTTTTTTTCTTATATCCGTCATCTACTGTATACTTTTCACAAAAGTACACCAAAAGTTATATAGAATTACTATATGAAGCATACCGAAGAGCAAAGGACACTAATTTTAACCCTTTCGGAACCATAACGAAATACAAGAAGATAGTGCAAAACCGACACAAGATTCGTATTCTCTGACCCCCATTTTTTTGTTACAAGTTTTCATCAAAACAAAAGTTTTGCGCTTTTGAAGGCTTGCATTTCATTGGTCACCGATAACTCTGTGGCCCTTAATAGGATTTTTTTTTTTGAAATTTATTAGTAAATTTTTATCAGATTTTTTTTTAAAGATAGACAAAGTGTTTTAGTATTAATTCACATAACCCTTTCTTGACCGTTAAGAAACCAGAAGCGAAAGAGCAGAAACAAGTCCAGATTTGCTTTCGCTGTTCCCTAATTCAATGTAAAAAGTTTTTACAAATTTTCCATACTGGACTTTAGGGGCACCGATGACCCATATCAAAATTTAATTTTGAAAATAAACAATTATATTAAAAATAGGAAATCACGTTTGAGCAAATATTGTCAAAATTGTGAGCGATTGAAAATAGAAACAAAATTATTATTTTTTTTTTTTTGGATCAGAAACCATTTCAAATCTTTTTTAGTAATAACTAAAGTGCAATCAATTCTCTTTTTAATGAATATAAATTATTTTAAGTCGGTGCAATAGTTTTTGAAAATAAAAAAAAAACAAATTTTGGGTCACTTGTGATCAAACGTGTTTAAGGATTAAATATTGCATTTTATTCTTAAAATTTCATTCAGGGGAACCGATGAATTTGGAAAGGTTTTAAAGATCATTGAAAGTTCCTGAAGTAATAAATAAGTAAAAAAACAAAATAGTCCCATGAAAGAGCGATATATTTTTATTGAATTTTTATTCAATAAAATGCCAATTAAATTTTGAAATATTATTGTTTTGTCTATAGTAATAGATTATCACAGATGACAATTCTATATTTGTATTATTCGAAAATTTCGATAAAGGATTTATTTATTTTATTTATTTTTTTTTTTTTTTTTGGAATCATCTTTCAAAATGATGGCTCAATCCCAAATTTTGCAACAATAATTGCAGGAAATCACCGGTTACCGATACCTAAGTAAATGTTTATGTGTGAAATTTAAGAAAGATTCTACATACAACCGCTATTTGATCGAAAGAAGGGAAAATTAGAGTTTTGGGCATAAACCTCTTCCATTTTCTTGATAAGTTGAGTAAAAAGCCTTATTAATGAAAGAACAAAAGAATTAAACACTAAAATTGTCCCTTTCCCAGTCTCTGGCTCTACTTATTTGTAGTTGCATAGACTCTGTGGAATCGTGAAGTAAAACCGAGAATAGAATAGTGCGATTCATTATGCATTGAGCTACATAGCTGTACCTCATTTTTTTTTAATCTTTCAAAATATTTTCCAAATGTATTTATTTCAATATTGAATTTTTCATTTCATTGACATTTCTGTATAAACTGAGAAGTAACTTGTTTTAACTCCTCTGCTTTTTGTTTCCAAAAAAGGCCGTTTTAGTCACATCACACTTTAGTTACTCATGCAACAAATAAATATATAAAATATTTTTGCATCTTAGTTTTGAAAATTATAATTAACACACAACTTAAATATTTAACACAGCGATTTAAGCTTATAAGTTCTTATTTATTCACTAAAATATTAACACAAACTCACCATCATTTCAATAAATTTTTTTTTATTATTTTTAGAAAATAATCCACTTCCGTTTAAGTTAATTTGATAATCCGTTTTCAGTAGAATAAGCTTCTACACAGCCCTAAAAAAAAAAACGTTTGAACGTTAGAAATTTAGAATCAAAATAAAAAAATTAAAACTATAATTCTAAGAGCGTTCTGCTCAAAAATCCCACGTAAAAAGAACACAAAAAAAAAAGAAAAAATCGCGCGCGATTGCCAAATATAATCCGCTTAGCGTTTAAAATCGCTTACGAACCGAAATCCATACACTTGTATTGACTGTCGCACAGCAAAGCTCGTCGTTTCTTTAGCTTCTTCTTCTTCAACTTCAACTTCCACACTTATTCGTGTTTCTCTCGATTACGAAGCGAACTCGAGCAAATTTTAAAATCAAATAACAAAAACTACGCCGGCGCATGCCGTATTTATAAGAGCACCACTTTGGAATTTCAATTTTTACGCATGCGCCGCAGCTGCTGCGCGATATCGCAGCTGATCACCAGCAAGAACATTTTCGCTTTCATTTGGCAACGGAGACGACAGCGGTGGGGCTGTTGCTTGTGTGAAAGAAACCTGCTTTTGGTTGCTTTTGTGTATTTGTTTGGTGTACAAAAAAATCTACCAGAAATGGAAGAAAAAGAAGCTAACGAAGAGACAAGTTCATCAGCGTCAGTACATAAATGTTTAAAAAATGCGATCAGTCGTCGGTCGTTGAGGTGAATTTGAGGTTGCTTGCGCTTTCTTGGTTACTTGCTTGCATATTCTTGGTATTCACCACACTATATTCGCTTCGAGCGGTTTGGTAAATTGCTTACTTTTGATATTTAGTTGCTGTTGTTGCTTGCTTTTTGGACTAGTTTTGTGTGCTTTATGTATGTGTGGGGCTGACGAATGATGCGCCACACGCTGCAAATTTTTTTGCTTTTCTATTTTTTTTTATTTTTGACTTGATAAATGATTTTCAGTTTTGGTTTATACCCTATACTTGTGGGGAACAGAATAAAATAATTCAGAGCAGTAGAGCATTGCTGATTTTATCACAAGTAGGCGTGGGCGGTATTGAATATGATGGGTGCTCACGATCAAATTGATTTCCAATGTCACTTTAGAGGTCTCCCCTTTCAATTCAAACCAATTTGATTTCAAACTGATTGAGTTGATTCAATTTTTGTCCTACAATTCCAATCGCACATAAATATCCTTCGTAAGTGATTGAATATTATATAACAAACACATATGAAAAGAAAAAAAAGGTGTGCAATTAATTAATTCTTTCTATTTAAAATTCTGTAAACAAATATTTAATTCATTTATTTAAGAAAACACTTTGTTTTTGCTCTGCACAGCTAAACAGGTGAAAGAGTAGAAAATAGAAAACTTTAAAGTTTTTCTTAGATTTGTTGGTGATTTGATACAATATTGGGATATGCAAATTAATAACTAATGTTTTTTTAATTACCGCTTCTATTTTCTTTGTCGTGGATGATATTAACTTGTGACAAACCTATACTTATATTTTATACCCAGCTTTTTCAATATTTTCCCACAATTGGATTTTATTACCGGATATAGGCTTCGAAACTTGCCTTTTAAGCTCACCCCGAAGGTTCTCAATAGGATTGAGATCAGGAGATTGACTAAGTCATTAAATAAATGGTTCTGCTGAAACCAAGTGTGTAAATTTTGTGATTAATGTTTTGGGTCATTGTCTTATTGGAAATGCCACAAAATAGGCATATTCTCCTCGAAACAGAGTAATATAACGTTGCTTAACATATTTTTATTCATAAATCTATCAATATAGCTACCCATTCTATGGATTGGACCTACCCCGTTCCATGAAAACAGCCCCATACCATTATGTTGCCGCCACCATGCTCAACAGTCTTTTTAATATAGCGAGGATAAAATTCCTTGCCTTTCGGCCGACGAACATTTCTTCCGGCATCATTATCAAATAAATTTATTTTAATTTCATCACTTCATAGAACGTTATGTCATTTCTTTTCGCCTTCGGGAACGTACCAAAGTTTATAGCGGAAAACAAATGTTTTCCTCTTCTGTAGATGTGCATTTCTGAGCAATGGAACTTTACGTGCTATTCTACCCGGTAGATTTGCACTTAATAATCTTCGGCATACTAAAACTAATTATGAATTTATCGGTAGAAGCAGTAGTTTTTTTTTTTCAAATTCCAATATATTTTCGCGCTTCAAATCATTTGTAACAAAGCTTTGAGAGCATTCTCGAACAATTTTTCTTTCTTCTGCTCTACCATGACTTCCACGACCCATCTGAAGATATTTTACATTACATTTGATTTCAATTTAAGTTTTTAATTGAGAGATTTTAATTTGCTTCATATATAAAAGAATTTTATTGGAACCACGTAGCATATTTTTCTATTTCCAATTTTAAACCTTACTCTATTTCTTACTTTTGTGATTTTATTGAAATATTGAATCGTCTTTTTTTTTAACTTTTTGAGACAAGAATTTTATTACAATTCCCATATTTATAATTTGGTTAAGGGGGTTGTCTGGTGTGATAGGTCAAAAAATCTTTAAATTGACTTTTGCTTAGATCGCTTTTATAACGTCTCTAACATACAGTGCCGGTTATATCATTTGCAACTAAAATCACTTGTACTTTAAATGACTTCTAAAGTTCACTAAAATAATTTTCATCAAAAAACTTTTTTATTCAAAACAAAGTGTATCTATTTGCACTTTGTTATAAAAAATTAAAAGTACAAAATTCGTTTTGAAAATGTTTTTGATATTTCTTCAATTTTCACTTTTTCTAGTTGCAAATGTTTTGACCTCTTCAATTCAGACTTTAATTTAATATAACTTCTTTCTTTTTTTGTTTGCAACATAATTTTGTACTTTTATTTTTTTATAATAAATAGCAATAAATACACTTTGTTTTGAATAAAACAGATTTTTGAAAAAAATGTATTTTAGTGACCTTATGTCATTTAAAGTACAAGTGATTTTGGTTGCAAATGATATGACCGGCACTGTATATAACAGATTTTTTGAAATTCATAGTCAATCGAAAGTTTCAGGTGCAGAATATCTGTCACCTTTTTTATGAAAATAAAATATTTATTTTCAAAACTCTGTTAAAAATTTAATTTTTATGCTTTGACTTAATTCCTCCAGCTATAGCTATAGAGATTAACCATTTAAAATGCTGTTTCAATTTTTGATTTCAGATAAGCAAACAACTGGAATCATCGCAGCCATCAGCCAGCTTTTTTTTTTTTTTTTTGAACGGGTGTCGTCCCAGAGATGGTGTGAAAATTTTTAAATGATTGGTTAAATGTTAGTTAATATATGATAAAAATATAGAACTAGTACGCGTAAAGCGTTGAAAAAAAGCAAAAGATTGCAATACCATATTTTTTAAAATTGTGTAGAAGGTTTTTTCTGCAATTTGGATTAATTATTATTTCATCGGTCGAATACAATCTTTTTCTTTTAACAGTAATGAAGTTTGTATTTCTTTCCTAATATTTTTGGTTTGATTGAAAGATTGCAATCTTTTTTAAATTTATAAAGGAGGTCTCTTCAAATCTCTATTCTTTGTCTCTTGATTGATTGAAAGTAATAGATTTGTATTCCAGGTCCAAAATTTATGATTTGATTGAAAAATTGCAACTTTTTTATAAAAATTTTTAATCGAATTTATAACTTTTATCATTTCAATGATAGAATCCTACAGTGTTGAGCTTTGTATTCCATTCCCAATATTTTTAATTGGATTGAAAGATTGCAATCTTTTTCAAATTTATGAAAGGGTTGTTTTTGAAAATCGACTCCATATCATTTCATTGATCAAACATAATCCTTTGTTTTCTAATAGTAATGAGATTTGTATTCCTTTCCCAATATTTGCGATTTAATTGAAAAGTTGCAATCTTTTTCCAATTTGTGAAAATTTTTTTTTTCTAATTTCCAATCTTATTCACTTCATTAACTGAATTCAATCTTTTTCTTCTTATAGTATTGTAATATGCATTTCATTTCTAATATATATGATATGAAAGAGTTTAACCCTTTTTTCCCGAATTTTCAATCCTTAACATTACATTGATCAAAAGCTATTTTTTCTTCTAATAAGGTAGAATTGAGATTGGTTTTCCATTGTTAATATTTTTGATATAATGATATATGATTTTTTTTAATTTCAACTTTATAATTTCTTTGATTGAATGCAATCTTATTTTTATACTTGGTTGAGATTGATATTTTGTTAAATTCTCAATATTTTTAAATTGTTTGAAAGATTCGAATTTTTTCTGTACAACTTATTAAGATTAATATTTATATTCATTTTCTATCTTTATGAAATCAAATGCACTCTTTATTAATTTGAACTTTATTTAACTCATTGAGATTACAGGTCTAGAATTTTCTATCTGCCGCCGAGTACTCTACCTTCCAACATTACCGAATATAGCATACCTAAATAATTTCCTTTGACATAATTGCCATCATTTAAATAATAACTACGGCTCTATCTATTTCTATTTATTTGCAATTTGCTGCGTCAAACTTATTTATTTAAATTTTTGGCGTTCAATTTCTTATAGCTCGCGTGCTTGTTTGTGTCATTTATGAGTTTAAAAACAATATCATCTTTTGTGGGAATGTTTTTTATGTTTCAGTCAATAATACATATATTTAATTACAATTATTTTTGTTTATATGTATGTTTAATTGTTGTAAGTCGTGCGTTTTTTTCCTTATTATGCCATCATTTGTATCTTTTTTTTATTGTGTATTTTTGCTGTTTAATTATACATTTAGGTGTGCTGCTAAAGAGGTCGTTTTTAACACTTGCTTTTATGTTTTTTTTTTTTTTAATTTGCTTGTGGCTTTTGTGAGACATAGAAATTTTTCATTTCGTTTGTCTATGCATGATTTAATTATACATTTAAATGAATTCGCACAAAATTTTAATATATGCAAAAATTATGTACTTGTTCCTTATTCACTTCAGCTGAAAGGTAAGTACTTAAAAGCTATTAAGATTAACATTTTTGCTTTGAGTGTATTTGTTATGTGTATCTCTGCCACAATTGATTAATTAAAGCTGTTGTTTTATTTTTTGGTAAATTTTTCATATTTGGAATATAATTTCTAATGCGAAATTTTCTGATTTTAGATATTTATGTATAACCAAATTTTTGGTCAATAATATAAAAAGTTGAATGTATATTTGTTTTGACAACTGATACGAGATGTTAGGTCATGATAGCTTTGATGATTTAGATCGACAATAGTTTTGCAATAATCTTGTTAGGAGAGTTATATGATTTGTTTGTTTTACATTTCAAAATAGATGTAGTTTGTATTACAATAGCCCTATTCACGATTTGGTGCAAGTGAATCATTGCAAATGCAAAATATTTCTTCTAGCATATTGTATTGTATTGTATTATAGAGGTTTCTGTCGTTGTACTGCGACCTATAAGATCTATTGTACGTCCCTCTTTTCTATCTAGTCTAATCTACCTAGAGTACCTCATCCTGGACTCTCCCTCAAGAATTTGAGTATTGCGCCCGGAGCTATGGATTCTAGTTCTGTACTGGGCACTTGGTGCATGCCCAGACTTTTCCTTCTTTTGTGGATCAGTGCTCCACATTGAGCTAAAATATGTTCTGATGATTCGCCTTCCTCATTACAAAACCTACAAATTGAGCTTTGCTCAACCCCTATCTTGCAAAGGTGTTCTCTGAGACCGCAATGCCCAGTCAGAATACCAGCTAATTCTTCTAGCATAACAACAAATATATGCGATATGCAATAAAAATTTGTATTTGCAAGGATGAAAAACCATTTGCACCAAATTGTGAATAGGGCTAATATTTTTTTTGATACTTAATAAGAATCAAAATTCAAGTGTTTATAAACAATTGTCTACGATGAAAATAAAAAGAAAAACAGCGACCTGGTTAAAAGATAACGGCAGATTCAATCCCCAACGAGATTAAGTAGCATAAATGAGACTGGATTGGACATACTCAAAACAAGCAACCGAATTGCTCGGCTCGCCTTGGAATTAATATGGAATCAAAAAGCAGCAGCGGAATCGGCGCTAAAAAAAAATAAATAAAATAATTTACCAAATTGTGGAGGACACTAAAAAGCATCGCTAGTGATGGAAACAATTTGCTGAAACCCCACGGTAGTTGGTATGTGAGAAAAATATTATTAATCAAAACACTCATCTTTGTTGCTGTAAATTGTAATATGCAATGGGTGGTTTCATAATTTTCATAGTAGAGTCTATATAATAGAAGATGAAGAAAAGCAGCGAGACTTCAAATCTTCGAATAATTGGAAATTATTATTATTGTTTGTTCTTTATTAAATTTAATTTCATGAAAAATTTGTTTTTATAATTTTATTTTAGACTATAGTAGAAGCTGTAATCAATTTCGGACAATATCTTCTATTCTCGCATTGCATACAAAGCTCACGAATTTGAACAGAAATTGAACAGATATGCGAAAAATCGTAGGAGAAGTAATTGATATCCGATCACGCTTATATTTTGTACGAGGAAAAAGTGAAATGAATTTGTGTGGAAGGTACCACTCCCATGCAACCAATGTTTAATATTCTTATCTTAAAAACTAAAATAAGTACCTTCTGCACTCTTCATGCTTTGTTTTTTACTTCGTTATAAAGATTTTCGTTTTTATGTTCCAAAAAGTGTAACCATGGGTTTTAAAAATTTTTCGTTTTCTCTTTTCAATGCACTTTTCTCGCTTTTCTACATCCCCTAATGTTGATATTAACTCACAATTTCTATTAGGAAATAATAAACTATGCAATAGAATAATTAGAGTCCGACCGATTAATCGGCATCAGTTCGGCCAAAAAAAAAAGAAAACTTAACCGGTCGGAATCTAAAAACAATATATTAAATAAAAACAATTTTTGATATGTTTCTCTATTCCATTGATTTATAAGTATATTGCACAACCATTTTTGATATGGAAATTATGTGTTTTGGGCTTAAAGTAAAATTTGTAAAAATCACACACTTATTGATACAGTGATGAGAGTTGACGTGAGGTTTTGGTACCCAGTGGAGTATTACAGGGAAAAAGAGAATGTATTAGGAAACTGGACGCGAAGTCTCCCATGCAAACCCAAATTTTTCATTATATCAAAAAAAAATTTTAATTATGTTAGAAAATTGTAACGATTGATATTTATTTAAATTCGAGTGCAGGAAAGAATTTACAAAAACTATAACGTTATTTTTAATACGATTATTAAATGAAAATAATTTTAATTTAAACGGATTTTTCTAACTCTTGAGTTCTCTATCTATTAAACCTTAATTAATATAATTAATTCCCAGGCAGTTTCCTATTAAAATGGATTGGGAAGAAAAATGTGTTTGTTCCCTTACTGAACCTTACATATCGAATTGAGCAATGAATTGTTTAATAAAAAAAATACTATTAAATTTTTGAAGTACTAGCTAAAATATTATTAAAATATGTTAGTGGCACTAGTATTCACTCAAAAATATTACACCCAAAAACTATAACAAAATTTTATATCTACATAAGCAAACATGAAAATATATTTATGTCTCTTAGTAACACCTTAAAGTAATAACTTCAGTAGCTAATGATAATGTTAACAACAACATCGTTCATAAGTACTTATGAATTATGTTTATCTTTGTAAATTTAACAAGTACAAAAGTATAATCAAAAAACGGCTTTTGAACTTAGTAGCTTACTATAACTCAAACATACTTAGTTAAGAAGGAAAAAAATTAATATTATTTATTTATACAACGAATAACTGCAAGGTAGAAGTATTTTACTTATTTAAAAAATTAAATACTTACGCATATTACTATTTCTTATAATTACTTCTGTCTCTTTTTCTTCTGAAAATAATTTTTCAAATTTCAATTTATATCTTAAGAATTTTTCACGCAAAATGCCATTGACTTAAGCCCAAGTATGTACACAATAACATAGCTTCTTACATATTATGTACATAAATACATCAGCAAGAAACTATTTAAATTACTAAAAAAGTAAACAACAACAGCAACAAATACTAAAAAAAAAAGAAGCTTTTTACTTAACTTAAGCGATTTTTGTGTTAATTTTGACATATGCAAGTACACTTTACTTCGCCAGCCATCAAACTGGTGGCTTTAAGATGATGTATGAACACAAATACTGTGCGTACTTCTTTCAGCATCATCATTTTTAGAAAATGACAAAATGATTGTACAAATAAAATATAAATACAAAACAAAAACAAAATTGAGGCCTTTCAAAAAACTCCAAAACTAAATTTACAAACAACGCAATGTTTTTTTTTTCTCTTTTTTTTTTGTTTGTTTTTAATTTAACTACAAAAATAGCAACCTTAAATTGAACTAATTAATTTGAAGCTCTAGCTCATTTCCCAAAACAAAAATAGACAAACAAGCAAGAATGCCTTAGCTGGTTTGTTGCCTAAAGCGCGCATCATCATCATCACTGGTTACATATTTTGGAGGTATTTGTTTTTTATTGTTTATATTTATTTATTGGTTTATGGTATAAAGTCCATTGTTAACAACAATATACAATACACAATACACAGCAAACACTGACAACAACAAATGCTAGTGAGTTTAAATACCTTAGAAACAAATTAATATTTGCCAAAATGTGCGCAAGATGATCTGCTTTTTATTTATTATTAATGAAAGGTTTAGTATTTAAATTTATTTAGGCAATATTTGTTTTTTTTTTTTTTTTGGTTTGTTTATTATTAAGTTTAGGCAGAGTTAAGTGTGTATACAACAACAACAACACTGACACGCGCAGCAAGCTATCACCAGCAGTTAAGAAAAACCCCAAAAAATTGTTTCTTTGACTTGTAATGCAAAAGTTCACAGAATTTTTGATTTCTACAGTCGAGAGCAAAATTAAAAGTTGTGCAAATATTGATTTAATTCAGATGCTGGAACTTGATACTAATGCCGTTCTCCCATTGGAGGCAACGTTACTTCAATCCGGCGAAATGCTTTTGACAATGAAAATCGTTGCAATTGTTTGAGATCGATTAGCATTACCTATCGCCATGTTGTATCGAAGTTGCGTTGCCTCTAATGCGAGAACGGCTTTAATCTTAAACAGTCACTGAGAGCGGATGTCATGAAATTAGATATTGAACAAGACGACACCCTAGGCTTCTGCCTGAAAGATGACAAGCAATTTTTTTACTCTACAAAGTTTACTTTTTTTGGGGAGATTGATAATATTTTAATTTTTTTTTTTATCTAGTGTCCAGTCTTATTTTATGTTTGTTTCCTTTTCTGAATTTCGGTCTCAATTTTGGTCAGAATTTTAATCCTGGTTTATTTATTTTTTGTCAAAATTTGATTTAAATTTTAGTCCAAATTTCTTCCCATTTTTGGTTTGGATTTGGTTTAAATGCTTGTTTGAATTTCGGTTTGATTTTTTTTGTAATTTAGATTGAAGTTTAGGTCTGAGTTCAAGTTTAGGTTCTGACTTTGGTTTGAGTTGTGCTTTGAATTCTACCTATGTTTTGGCCAAAATTGTGGTTTAATTTTTGGTCTGATTTTTGTTCTCAGTTTGGTTTGAGTTTTGGTCTGATTTCTTAGTTTGGTTTTAGGCCTGATTTTTGTTCTGAATTTGGCTTGAATTTTCATCTGAGTTTTGTCTGAATTTTGGTCTGGATTTAATCAGACAAATTTAGTTAACTGACAGAACGACAGGAAAGAATTATGAGAGGAGAAATGGGAAGTAGTTTATAGCCTCTCCACCTCGAATTTTTTTGTTTCACTGAAGAACTTTAAAAGCGCAGGAAGAGGAAGCGTATGAATATTTTTTTATACCTAAAACATCACTACCCAACAGCCTTAATTTTTTTCTTGCGAAGCCGAATAGCTGCAGACATAATGCTCAGTAGTTTAGTTGTCCTTAAGATAAGACCTGGAGGCCGGATCAGTGATGACGCCCATGTTTGTCATATACTGACAACATGTGCTATGCCCCGTAATGACAACCACTAGAATTGTCAGATCCTTCTTTCTCAATTTCAAAAGAAATTCCGCTGATTTTCTGTTGGGTTACCTCACGAAGCACTTTGCAGTTCTACAGGAGTTCGCTTGGAACATCTTTATGTGCGAATAGAACCCACGAAGTCGTTGAGCCGTTTATATCAAAAAAAGATTGAGGACCCCATGGAAAACTTGCATAGCTTTCGTTGGTCAGTGTGTCGGCCAATTCGTTTCCTGCAATATCACAGTGTCCTGCAACACAAATTAGACATAACTTGTTTTGTTTTCCTCTCATCGTCAAAGTACCAACCAGATCTAGTACCGCTTGAGGTCTTGGATGCTCCAGCATAGTAGGCATGATATAGTACAATCTTTGGACTTAACCATTGATCCCATTCCGGGAGCCTGGCATCATCTTCTTCCGAAGCGAATACTGGGCGCACAATTGTAGACACTGTGCTGTGTTCTTCTCCACCATACTACGGAGGGATACGTGACAATAAGTCTCACAAGAGCATTTTATAGCCCGTATATTAATGCTGGACTCAGACCCCTAGTCTTGTCGAAAGCCCGCCTGCACTGCGAGAAAATCTTTAGTGCATGTAAGATCTTCAGCTCGAGCTGCGCCTTCCATATCATTTTGCAATCTAAAGTCACACCTAAATACTTAACCTCAGAATGCAACTGTAGTGCTAAAAGCTCTAAGGTACTTTTATTAGGATTTACTGAAAGAGCCTGCAAGCTCCATCTTGTCCAAGATTTCTTGGACGCCGTCTCTAAAGACCGCCCCAAGACGCTTGTATGTGAGCTTCAAGGCTCCGCAGATCATTGAAAAGAGATACGACTACGAAGCATCATATAATGGGGAATGTACGCTCCCATTTGGGGTTATCTTTTCTCAATATCGACTGTGACACTGTCATCGTTTTCTCCCTCGTGATATGCAGCCCGTTTTCAATTGTACCAACACAATCCTCTGGATGAGGAGACGTTTCAGAATTTTAAGCAAAAACGAAAATAAACTTCAAACTTTGGGCACAGCGTTGTTATCCCTCTCTAGTTTAGGAACCGATATTTATTTTCATTTAGATTAATACAAAATATATAGGTATTTTCGTATCAATTATTTTTGCACTGTGTGTATTTCATAAAAATAAATAATTAAACTCTAAAAACGCAAGCGCACCTTAAATTCTTTCAATACATCGATGCTAAATAATTGATAACTTAAAAATTTAAGCTGCTAATTTATGTTTTTTGTATATTTCTTTGAGGAATATCTTTTCACATATTTTATTTCTTTTTTTCTTCTTTTGTTTTGCTTTAAAACGTTTTTTAATTTAATTTTAATATTTATGTCAAAAATCGAATAAAACTGTCAAATAATATGCTAAAAATGATGAAAGTTAATGAATTTTGACTCTGTTTTATCTACATAAATCATTAATTTTGATCATTTGAATTTACCATAAAAAAACTAAAATTTGTAGTTATATATTTTGGCACATAATTTAACCAAATAATTCTTTTCTTTGATTTCGTAGTGCCTTTTTATGATGTGATAACAAAAAATTAAAAAATTAGCAACCGGAAATATTTAAAATTTCAAGAAGAAAAAATGCAAATTGCATTTATGATTTAAGTAAATATTTTTATGAAATAATTTATTATACAATTATGAATATCTTCTTCTTTTTTTTTTTTTTTTTTGTTCAAGAATTTCAACTTTCAAAATGCCTACATGCATTAAAGGTAATTAAGGTGATTTTTTGCTATTTAAAGAGGTTCTCATTCGAGTGATTTTAATATTTAATATAAAATTTAATCTTTTTAATTCATATTGACATTCTAATTCGTTTTGCAACGATTGATGTTAAGTTTTGCCTTCAATTTCATGCGAAAATTGTTATTAAGATTTAAATCGTTTCTTGTTTTTACAAGTTACATTACTTTCAAAAAGGAAATATTTGATTTTTTAGAAAAAAAAAAAATATTCAGCTGAACTTTAAGAAGTAAAGCATTTAAATCATTTAACCTAAACCTCATTTAAAAAAACTATCAGCTAACAAATCTTCAAACTCAGAAACAAAAGACTCAAGCAACATACTTGAATTGAATTACTCTATTATGAGAAATACAATATTAATATCTCCATAGAAAAAATAAATGGTTAAAATCAGAGAACACACTTTTTTTTTAGTGAAGGTGCCTGAAACTTAAATTAAATGTTAATTAGAATAATAATAATGGTAGGTTCATACAAATAAACACTCGCACATCCACATTCATTCATTAACGATAATAAAAAATTAATTCATGTATACCGAAGTAAATGATAGCAAATTTGTATTCAACACAATTTCTCAACTATTAAAGTTCGTTCTTTAATTCTTCCACAGTTCTTCGCGAATTATGTAAATTCCTTGTGAAAAAGTCGTTCGTCCAATATTTTTTGCGCCTTTTTTTATTTAATGATGTAGGTAGATGGTATGTATGAGGTAGTATTAAAGGTTGATATGTTTTTAAAACAAACACTCAGAAAAAAACATTTGAGAACTAATCGATTACAAGATTTTTGATTTAAAGAGAGAGATTATAAATAATGCAATATGTTTAAATTCTGAAGTGTTTGGAAATTTCTGTTAAATCTCAGTAAAAACGATCAGTCTGAACTAAAAATCGCATTTATTTCATATTATTTTTCTCTGAGTGTAAAAATTTACATATTATGTATTTTATAATATTCCAATGAAACCATTTCCTTTTGACTTGTGATTACGCAATTTAGAATGATTTAATAAGCCATTCTCATTTTATCTCCTTAAATTGCTTTCATTTAACTTTTTAATATTTTATTGATGGCTTGAATATATTAATTTTGACTCAAAATAGAACATAAATAATTCCGACAGTGACGTTTTTATTTTCATTTTGTGTGTGTGTTTTTAATGTGATTTATTTTATTTGAATTTTATTTTATTATTTTTTGTTTTTAGTTTTCTTGATCTTATCTGTCTTAAAATTTTTATTAATTAAGCATAATTTACTGACCAAAACGAAGATAGAATATTAAAGACGTAAGTAATTTTTGAATGTATAAAAATAAAGAGTTGGTAAAGAGTTGATATTTTTGAAACCGCCATGGCATTCAAACTCACCTCCTCAGCTATCAATTCAGGGTCAGCTTTAGATCTTCGTAAAATTTAGCCTTTACCAGAACTATATTTGTATCGTGTTCCCCAAGGAAAAATGTCCGCCCTTACTTTTTTAAGGGTTGAGCCTCTACTTCTGGCTTTAGTACTATCTAGAAAACATTACAGTGGATACCAAAATACAACAGAACTATCCCAGCACAGTAGTTTTAGATTATTTCAATTAAATACGGGTATTCCAGGAACGAGGTTTGGAATTTTTAGGGTGAATGGATTCATTTCTTTCAAGCAGTTGTTTTTTGTTTTTCAGAGACGAACTTACAAAAAGTCAAGAAACTTGCAAATTATTGTATGTTTCTAAATCAGAAATAGTTGAAAGATATTGCTTGGAGCATTTGGAGTTTGCGTCATATTTTTTTCTTCCTTCTTTTTATTACTCAGTGTAATTTATAAACAACTGCAACACTTTAGTAGATGTCAACAATTCTGGCAGAAAAGCATAAGTATGTTTTTTGAATTTTACAGGAGAGCACTTCACTGATTCAAATGCTAATAGTAATCAAGTTGAGTTGCGATATTTTTCCTTTAATATCTCGTAAACCACTGAACCGATATTCATAACATTTTGACACAATATGAAATCGGATATGAAGATTTCAATTATGATAATAACTCGAATTCGACAAAACTGGAGTTGTGTTGTTATGGCTTGTGACCTCAGAATTATTGATTCCAAATAAAACAATTGTTCCATATTTCAGCGTAAGATCTATAACAAAAAAAAAAAGTAGTCTATATTCTGAATTATATTCTATTCTATATCCTACTCTATATTCGATTCTACATTCTATTCTACATTCTCCTCTATATTTTTATTTATATTCTACTCTATATTTTGTTCTTATATTCTTTGTTCTATTCTATATTCTATGTTTTATTCTATTCTATATTTGGTTTTATATTATATCCCATATTTTAATCTAAGTATTCCATATTCTATTCTATATTATTTTTTATACTCTATTTTATATTTTTTCCAGCCTTATTAAAGTTTCGGTAATACGAAAGAAGACATACCAGATCAAAATGTTCCCTGAATTTATTCAGAAAATTAAAAATACAAGTGTATTCATCTAAATCTATATTGTCCCCTTCAAAGTAACCCCCATCGACTGCAACACACTTATGCCAGCGCTTGATCCAATCCTCGAAACATTTTTTATATTCGGTTTTCGGTATGTCCATCAGTGCTTCCTGCGATTTTTCCAATTCTTCCACTCATCAGCTGAAACGCTTTCCCCGTAATGGTTTTTTAACTCAATTGAACAGAAAGAAGTCACAGGGAGCCAAGTCAGGTGAATGCGGTGGCTGCTGGATGGTATTTGTTGCATTTTTCGTCAAAAAATTACGAATAATGATGGCACTATGTGACGGTGCGTTATCATGGTGCAAAATCCACAAGTTTTCTGTCCACAATTCTGGTCTCATAATACTCTTTGTTTACTGTCTGGCCTTTTGGCAAAAATTCATGATGCACTACACCGTTATAATCCATGAAAACCGAGAGCATTGCCTTCTATTTTGACTGAAAACAACGTGGTTTTTTTGGTCACGGCTCATTTGGTGAACGCCGTTTACTTGCTTGATGTCTGGATTGCGTGTCGTACTCATAAAACCACGTCTCGTCTCCAGTATTGATCCTTTCGATGAATGTGGGATCGGATTTTTACGCAAAATTTAATACAAGTTCGTTGTTGCAAATTTAAATCTATTTCTAAAATTGTAAAAAATCGTCAACACACACAGAGTGGCTACGTAACTCTTGCAAATGTCAAGGTATGACGCTAAGATTTAGAGGGAAAATCAACAACAGATGTACCAACTTAACAAAGAACTCAAATCAGAACGATTGGTTATTCCGGGAATTTTTTGATCAAGGTAGTATCCAAATAAATAAACAAATGAGCAGGTAGCCACGTTGGTTTAAATGGGTGGTTCTATGCCCACTTATCAAAAAGTGTTAAAATTCTTCTCAGTTAATACTACCAACATCTTTTCTTGATATATTTTTCAATGCTTCTTCTTTTTTTATGGAAGACTTAGACTGAACTTTTCCCATCCATTCATGTTGTGTGAGTTGCATTTGTACACGATGGGAAGGGATCTACTGTTTTCTCCCGAATACGAACAACCAAGTACAAAACTTCCTTTAGGCAATTTTTACTCTTGGAAGTTTTAGATTGCCAGTTGCTTCACAGTCCAGTAGAGAAACCTGCAACCACTAGGTCACACCAACTTGCCACATTCCGCTCAATTATATGTAATTACTAACATACCGCTTCCACAGATTTTACTTTCATTGTCTTCCTTATTATGATTCCCGTGATTTAAAGTTCAAATTATCTTCTTTATATCAGAGTTGACATTCTTACTTCTACAAAACAACCACATTCTGCCCACTAACTACTGCCATCATACCGCCTCACATACAACAATTAACAATTCGTTTGTTTGGTAGCTACCACGCCCACCAATCCAAACATCCCCATATTTTTTCAACAAAATGCCATTATCAAAAAATACTTCCTCGTCAAATCGTAGCCCACTATCACAAATATTTTTTAAAATATCCCTTATTAATTATTCAGTTTTTGTGGGAGGTCCCACGCCAACTTTTTCAATCTCACCCACATTTTTTCTGTGACATGGTGTTGTTTACCAA
The DNA here is from genome assembly GCA_963691655.1 of Toxonevra muliebris. Classification (NCBI taxonomy): domain Eukaryota; kingdom Metazoa; phylum Arthropoda; class Insecta; order Diptera; family Pallopteridae; genus Toxonevra; species Toxonevra muliebris. The sequence continues at coordinate 22,166,106 of OY829326.1, forward strand.
TGCCTTTGTACCAAATCTCAGTACTGCACTAAAAATAGTTCCAGGGATATAGCCAAAAAGATATTATAGTTGTAAAGAAGGTGTCACGTGATATCTTCCAGAGACCAAAGGATATGCCCAAGCGATTTGGTTAAGATTGGTTTAAGATTCTGGAAATGTGTAAAGAGCAGACATGTTGCACTCAATTTTGTATATGTATTAGATAATATATTTCACGAACAGTGAAATGAATCACTCAGTTCAATAAAACCATTCGTAAAATTTCAATAATAAACGATTTTAATATAATTTTTTTTTTTATCAAAAAAAGCAATAAAAAATTAAAGTAGAATTCAAAAAGAAGAATTCGCCAAATGATTTCAACAATTTTTTTTTTTATTATTTTATATTGAGGAAATATTTTAATTGCTGATTTAAATGGTCTCTGAATTATGTTAAAGTTTTTTGACATATTAACACATTACTTAAAGCGCTTTTTGTTGCAACAAACCAAGCAAAATAATAAAAGAATTAAAGAAGCATTTTAAACGCATTTCAAAGAACATACAAGCAAAAACATAAATATTATTTATAAAAGAAACTGTATAATAAAAATAATAATATTGACCCTGAACAATTAGAAAAGAAACTAAATGAAATATCATTTCGATGCCAAGAGGCTTTTTGAAGAAAAACAAACATGAATTCTATTGTATCTAGTAGTAATTGTAGAAGGTAGAAGAAGGCAGAATATAAATGGTAGATGGTAGAGTTATAGATATGTACATATGTAGGCAGGTAGGAAGGTAAGCATTCAATAAACTCAGAATATCTTTTTTTTAATTTTATTAATACTATTGCATTGTTTTTTTTTTCTAGCTATATGAACTTCAAAATCAAATTATATTTAAACCAAAAATCAAACATATAAAAACAATTTAAAGCGTGCTTAAGCATATTTACTGCAAATAAAAATCAATGATTTAATTGAATTTTTTTTTTAATTAAATTAATACATGCAATGGATTTCAGTTTCAATTAACCAAAAAATTATTTATTAAGTATTAGATAATTTTTGTATGTGTGTAAATTTAAAGTTTTAAAGTTTTGGTATACAAAAACTTAAGTTCAAAAACCTCAAAATTTTGCACACTCACATTTTGGGGGTAAAAAATGAAAATAAATATTATTAAAAGTAAATACGAATAATGCAGCAATTAAATACAGTAATCCCTTTAAAGTAATTCCATTCCCTGGCGTTTATTTTATCAAAAGCAACTAATCGTGGGTCACTATACATACTATATGTATAGTATGTGAATATAAATATATATATGTGACTCAATTCCAATATTGAACAAATCATAACAAAGTGATTAATTTCACGGCTTAAAATTTTGACACATTTACAGTATAATTTACAAATAAATAATGAAGGAAATATTCAACAGAATTATTTACAATTTATATTTGTTATAAATTAAGGTATTAAATAAAACAATATCGATATTAATAATAAGGGTATAAATTTATTATTTTGAACGCATATTAGTGTGATGTTAAGTCAAGGTTGCTTGAATACTAAATACATACTTATATATATTTTAAGAATATTTTCTTTGAATACAGGTGCAGGTTGAGTAACATATTTAATGATTATTTTTTATTGTATTTTATAAATGCACATTCTTACTTAATTTGTATTACAAAAATTAACTAAGAATTTTATGAGTTTGATTAATTGAAGTATGTTTTATGGAATTTGTATAGCATTTTACTTTGCTTTTTGCTGTGGGTTTAAGGAATGCATACATGTAGCAATGTAGCAACAGGCATTACAGTACAGGCATTAAACACAAATAATTACGATTTTAGTTTAAATATTAAAATATCTTTAAAATAATGTTTTTAATAACAATAATAATAAATTTAAAGAAAAATGATCATGAGTTTTTTGGTATTACAAAAAAATGCAACTGGTTTCGGTATTCAATAAATGTGGGAGAAGTGGAAGTAAGTCGGACAATTTTATTTTTGGCTGGCTTCAAAAAGTTATATTATAGATCTCTGAACACCAAGAAACTTATGTTAATTTTAGCATATAAATGAACAAAAATTATTTAAATTTATTTTTTCACATTTATCTTTTCTTTCAAAAATCTATCAGAATCTAGTTTCTGAACCTTGCTATTTTTGAAAAGTTGATTTTTGTCGGACAGTAAAATCGCAAGATATTTAACAATTTTTAAATTTTTGACAATCTTTCCTTACTCAAGTTTGGCCTACTATAACTATCCTCACAGCTGAAGGTCATTACTGCTTTTCTTTGTTAGCTTCTAATTTTAATTATTAGTTAACATTTTGTAAATAAATAAGCAATAAATAAAATATCTCCGATTGACTAGACTGGATCGTTTTTACTCTAATGCATCCTTTAACCTATTAATTGACAATGTTGAGAAAGCGCACCACTAAATGGGTGATTTTTAAAGACTTTTATCCGAAGAACGGTAAATGATATTGACAATGAAATTATTATGTTAGTTCTATACGCCTTTCAGAAGTATTGTCGAATTTTTTTTGGCCCATAGGTTATATCGACACACTTCCACGCCCATTACAGTGCGGCTTGTTTTCAATTTTTGCCAATTTTGAATTTTTTTAACTTTAAAGATACAAAAATAATACTAAATATTTTTTTTTTTAATTGTGAAACCTTGCAAATAGTTAGTTCGATTATTTATATTTCAACCAGGGAAAAAAAGTGTGAAGATTGGTTCAGTTGTTTCCAGGAAACTGTGTGGTGCGAAAACGCACCATTCTCAATAAACGAGTTCATTTTTAGGGTAATTTCAATGCTTTGAGTTTTTGTCATTATAATGACAATAACATTTAAAGGAAAATAATATAAGTTTTTAATTATACTTTAGCACATATTTAGCCTTATGACCGAACCCTTTTTGTATTACAATAAAATATATGTTGTTATTTTTATTGCAAGGAATGAAAATGCAAAAACTTGTTTTTGTTTATTCCATTTCTTGTTTTAATTAAATTCTTTACACTTCCCGCATGACATATGCAATTCGACTTTTTGTGTTAATCGAATTTAGAAATTAATTGGCATATTGTTTGTTTCGGCTTATAACTCATTTCCCGAAGTTGATTGTTTTTGGTCCAACTAACCTTTTCTTGGAGACCAAGTTGTCAAAAATGCTATGAATCAAAATCCCCCTTGGACTATAAACAGCCGCTAATGCCTAAATTTGATTTTCGAGTTTCAGTTTCTGAAGTTATTCTTCTAACAGACAATTTTGCTTGTAGAGAAGAGTCATCAACAATGCCATTCAACTTGGCCGTGTCGTCCATTGTGTTGCTGCGGGACCAGATAGTTCCCGTAGAAGATCCTAACCCTGCCACAATCATACAACAGACACATGCACATAATGCAATGTATCATTCTTTTCAAAATGCTTCTAAGACACCTACTCCAAACAATCGTTTTGAGATCACTCTATTTTTTTAACGTTTTTTTTTTTTTACCTTTTTTCCACTTTTTTGTCAAACAAAAATTACAAACTATTTTTTTGTACTTACTAAAAATACATGTTAAAATAATTACAGTTACAAATTTAATGACTTTTTCAGTCCAACAATAAAAACACAACTTTTAAATTTTCACCAAAAGTGAACTCGTTAACTGGCAGTGGTGCTACGCCTAGTGGTGCTACGCCTAGGCATTTTTTTTTCATATTTTATCATTCCTATATATTCCCTTAAAAGGAAATTGAAATATTCTCAGTATTTCTATGCTTGTTAATTAGTAGGTTAAGCTTTGCACAGTAACACTTAATGGGGGGGAATTTATTCTCAAGGATGGTATACTGATTTATTATTTCGGCTGGTGATAGCTCTTAATTTTTTTATTGTAGGGAATTAATTATTAATCTACCGTTACGATCCGTTTCCAATATGGCTATTGACAATCGCGATACTAAAGAGCAGTGCACACATCAATTCTTTGCTGATTACACAGGTCAGGTTACTACAGTCAGATTTTTGCAATCAGGTCCGGTTTTTGACACTTTTTGCATTCAAAAATTGTGGAAAGTCCTGATGACTTAGGGAAATGTTTTTGAATCCACTGAGAAATTTGGGGGAAAAATATATACGATATCTAACTTACAAGTTTACATTATATCTTAATGTAAAGTCCACAAATTTTGACTTTTTGAAACCCTTTTTCTAAAATACATGAAAAACATAAAGGCGAACGAAATAAAAGCAAAGTTATCCCAATTTCCCATAAAAAGTTCAAGCTATATATGCAAAAAGCTATTCTGACCCTTGCTCATCCACTTTTCAAATTAAATGGATTTCAACACATTTTTGGCACAAATTTTGGAATTTGGTGAAAAATCAGGCAAGGATTTGGTGAGATAAATAAGTTTTCTTTGAAGTTTTAAGCGTTATTTGCATCTTCCATATTGATTGTAACTACTAAATCATAATTTTTTTAATTTTTTAATATAGCCCAGTCGGTAGAGTAAAAAATTGGTGCATTTTCATAAAAATTCTAAACTGAGATTTTTGTTCAGTAATTGTTAGTGGGGGTATGATAGATTCAAAAACCACCTTGCAGGGCGACCCCCTTTGGTGGAAAAGCCTTTTTTTTACTAATAACTGGTTAACCATTGGAGATTTCAAAAATGTACATACCAAAAAAAAAAAATCTTGAGTGATTTCCTAAAAAAAAGGTCATAAGTAATTTTTTTGTATATGTTATAGTTTTCGAGATATTCAATATTTAAGAAATTGCAAATTTAGTACTTTGGATGTCCTGTGGATGCGCGCGCATCTTTGTTTATTTGAATTTTGGAGTGCGGAGTCTATAGGAAAAATTTAATAACTCAAAACCCAAGCAAGCTAGGAAGAAAAATCAAAAAGGGGTTTGAAGTTTGATGTAAAGTACAATATTCTCTGTGATTTTCATTGACAACGGATAATTTTTTGTATACACAAATAACAATATAGTATAGTTGCCTGTTGGTTTTTACTACTTTTACTATTTGCAGGCCTAATAAAAGTAACTGGTTTCACTATATGTTATAATTTTTTGATATCTCCAACGGTTAACCAATTATTAGTAAAAAAAGTTTTTTTCGCCAAAGGGGGGATTTTTTTCGGGGGTCGCTCTGCAACCCCAGGGAAAATCTCAGCTTAGAACTTTTATGATGTAAATCTTTATAATGACTGGAGTAATAAAAAAATCCAAATTGTTCGTTAATAAAAATTTTACAATCTCTTTCAGTACCATTTTTTTTGCGAAATTCCATTGCAAATGTCTCAAAAAATATTCAGTTTGCTAGGTCAAAGTTTCTTATTCTTTTTTATAAATAAAAATGTTCTCGAAAACATTATCCATTACCCTTTTCTCTAAATGAACATAATTGGAAAACAAACTCCTAAAAAGAAGGGTTTAGAGGAAGTTGGTGTGAAACTGAAAACTGTTTAAAGTTGTATGATAAACCACTTTGCCCGATTTTGTAATCCTCATAGATATTTAAATTTTCTGAGTATCTTCCTTTCAAGTATCTAGGCTAATTTCTAGGATTTCAACCGAAAAATGCTATTAAAATCAAAATTTCAAGCATAAAAAAAAAAATATACCTTAATGTGCAACTAAAATTCTGACCGACTTTAGAAACATACATTTTGAATTATTAATTCTGTTGTTTATATAAATATAATTCAATATTTTATAACAAAACAAATTATAATAAAGCGGAAAAAGACAAAACATAAATTATCTTTTTTTATAACTCAAAAATTCCATAAAAGAAGAAAAATTATTACCAATAACTATTAATGTCAGCCATCATCATATACGATTATGTGTGCATAATACAGAATTATGGCTATTACAGCTCTTAGTTTTGTTTTTTTTTTTTTTTAGATGTCTGTTATTTCATAGTTGTAGCAGTAGAATACAGATAAGACTGAGTGTATAATAAGTGACGACTTAAAATCTTCAAATATGCTGTTGAAGTGTCACTTTGAAGTGTGTGAAGGCGCATACAATAATAATTTACTTGCTAAAAAATTAACATACGTGAATTTCTATAAATGGTATTATATTTGCTTGATAGCCTGCCTAACTCTAATTAAAATGTTATATCAATAGGAAACTATGATTATTACAAATTTAAAAGAGGCAAATGAACTTGAAATTTTAGTAGTAAGATTTGTATATTAATAGCGGTTTCATATATTTGCCTTGCTCAACTTTTATAAAAATTTATAAATTTTGATATAAGTATTATAATGGATTAAAAATAAATAAGAATGCAACACCTATACTAATTTGGTTTTATTGTTATGCATTGGTTGATTTCAAATTTTAAAATTTCTGAAATTATGATAAGCTTAAAATTGATTAATAACCGATAAAATTCACTAGTAAATATATACATGTTTTGCATTTCACTGAGTCAGTCTTTAAAATGTCGATGAATTCCGAGCAAGATATTCTATAACATTGGAATACTATGAAAATATACCACGAATGCGAAAATTTCAACTTTTTTTTTTCTTATGGGAATTCAGTTTTAACTCGTCAACTATAGTTTCAGCTTTTTTCGATAATTGGCTGAGATATCCTCTTAACAGAAAATAGAAATATTATATTTACAAAAAATTAAAGCAACATATTTTTTTTTAATTATGATTGTTAAGTTGTTGATTTGATAAAAAAGAAAACAAACTATTTTTTTGATATTTTAAAGTCTATTCTAGTTGTTATAAAACGCATCACGTTGCTTTAAACCAATTTCGTTGCCATTGTATTTCTTGGTTAAAACAATTAAACATCGTGCAATTATGCTTAACTGTATAAATTTTATAGCTTGCAGGTAAGTGGAGGTGCTAGAAAAATATCCTTGAAATCCTTTTTTGAAAAAATTAATTTTACGAGATGAAATTATAATGAATGGCATATGTGATATAGATGCAGTAGCACAAATGGTTAATAAAATTAATAATTATTTTTAATATTTTGATAACTACATATTAAGTTTCTTAAACAAAAATTTGTTCATGTTAATTGCAAGAGCTACATAATACAGTTAATTTATAATATCTTGTCCTTACAGTTATTGAATAATATATTTGAGTCCAGAATACAAAATGTTGATAAAAAATCTTTTTGGAGTCACAGATTGGTTAACCATTTAGTAAATTGTCTTTTGGAGAAATGGGAATACTATTAAGTCTGATGACTTATTAGTCATGACCGCTTTTAAATCACTTGAAGTCACTTGGAGTCACTTGAAGCCATCTGAAATCACATGAAGTCATTTGGGGTTAACTGTTATTTATACGACTTTTATGTCTTTGGTGACCCTTAGTGAAATTTTCTGGCAAATATTTTTATGGAATATTTTATCCTTAAATTTCTTTTTGAAATGGCTTTTCAGGTTTTCATCAAAAACGGGGTCAAATTCTCCCATGAAAAGGGGAACTAAAGGGTTAATATGTTCTACAGAAATGATCCACGTAAAATTCTACTATACAAATTCGCCGATAAAATTAATTTCAGACATCAATTTACAACACTTTTTGCACTTAGTATTCATCTCCCTTTGACCAAAACATTAGAATTTTGACGCATTGTAAAAAAAAACTGAGACATGCTGGACTATAAGTTTATTTTATAAAAATGGTCTATACAATATACCCTTTCAGGATTATAGGATGGCCAGCCAAAAATTGTTAGACTGCCACTGACGGAAATCATCCAATAAGAAATTTATTATAGTTTTTTAGGAGACTATGAAAATTAAATCTACAGGCTAATTTTCAAAGTCATGACTTAAGAAAATTTATTTATTGAATAATTTCAACACTTTGATCTGTGTGATTCCTTTTGTAAATTTATCTTTCTGTCTGTTTATATTTGGTAAATAAATACGTAAAACTAAAAAGAGGGTAGTTTAAAATCACATTTTTATAGCTTTAATATTATTTGCTGGGTGAATATACGAAATAACTTATTTTTAACCCTTTGACGCTTGAATTTTAATGAGGCCTGATAGAGCCCATTTATTTTGAAATTATGGCTACTTAGATCTTCCACAATCATGACACCAAATTTCATGCTTCTATATTGATTTGTTTATCCTTTATTAAAGGTTAAAAAGCATAGCTATGAAGCTGTAGACAACCACTGGATAACCCTGTTTTAATTTTCATATTCTCTTATCTTTTATAATCATATCTGATAAAAAAAAATTCTGCAAAGTAATAATTAAACATATTTTTTTTTTAAAAATAGTGCAAAAGATTTTACTAAAAATTTTTCTACTTAAGTTTTTTGCTGGACTTTAAAGACAAAACATTCAAAAAAAAAATGACTTAAGCTAGAAATTCCAAATGTTCGGCAAGAATATCTAACAGAATCGAATACAAATAGCGCTAATAGTAAAATTTGTTAAACACTTTTTTCATGCCACATAAAATTGAATGTTGCTTATATGTACCCAACATTGGATATGAAAGAGTTAAGTAATTTACATGGACAATTTGAGAATTAAAAAATTGTAATAATTTTGGTTGGGTTACTACTTATGATACCGAATGATAACGTGATTGCATAAACAGCCAATTCTCAACTAAACTAAGCTTAGTTTATATATATATATTTACTTACGTTTATGTACATTAGGGGGGAGCGTCAAATTTATTTATTTTTTTTTTCAATATTTAGTAGCACTAGAACGTTGCATTGCAAGGCCGTATTTAGAGGGAGGTTTTGAGAGCTGACCTCACCCCACCCCCCACCGAAATGTGGAAACTTTCTTCTATTTTTTTATATTAATTGCCAGTTGATGAAAAAAAGTCAAAATAAAATCTATTGAACAGTTTTTAAATATTTTTTACTTCCATCGGTTTCTTTCTAAAAAGTCAAATATAAAAAAATAAACTTGAAATCTTAGTTACACTATGCGACCAGAACCGATTTGTTTTCTTTGACATGAGGTTTGACTTTGGATACAAAAAGAGAAGATGATGCTGAGCAATTCTGCATTTATAGTTTTTCTAGGTCAGTAACTGTTTTTGATTTAAAGTTTCGGGTTTAGGGCTCATTTGGAAGGGCATGATTCAGCCTATAATTTCTGAATTTCGAAATTTGTAGCACGCCAGTGTTCAGCTCTCCAATTTTTAAAAATGACCAAAAATTCTATTTTAGGGTCTTCCATCCCATTTTTTCTAAAACGTGGCGTGATGGGAAATTTTTTACCTCAGATTCGTGTTCAGTATAAAAAATTCTTTCACAAACACTAGGAACCGTTTTATTCGCAAAGCCCATGTAGGGCAGTAGTAGTTGGTCAGCTCCAAAGTTCTAGGAAACAATCTTAAAATGTAATTAATTCTTTAACCCATTATTGCTCCGAGCAGCCCGACTCGGAAGACCTCTTTCAATGCAGTAACTGCACGAATCTTGGGAGTATAAGCCAACCTCATCCGGATTCCTTATCATGGCCCGAATTCCCACTGATAATCATTTGAAAAAAAAATGAGCCTCTGACTATTTTTAGTATTTTTGCTAATTGTTTTGAGATCGGGCTAATCAACAGTAATGGCAAGTCAATGTCAATTTTCTTCGAATGAAAACCGGCCCCCCCCGAAAAAAAAATCCTGGCTACGGCCCTGTTGCATTGCATTTAAAAATCACAAAAAAATAATACAAAAAAATATTGTAACCTATCTTTAGCCCTCTACTGCCGCTTGACGATTATGAAAAATCATCAAATCGAGCTATTTATAAAATACATATTATAAAATAAGAAATAAACATTTCTTTTATCGTAATTTTAACTCATAATACCCTTTCATTCATTCAACGTAATTTACGGAATTTCTCACGATTTTCAGCTTATTGGCTATCAAATTTTACTTTCTCCCTAAATAAAGATTTTATTTTATAAAACCAATGTTTTCGTGGTACACTAAAATATAATAGAATTCACCTAATTTAACTAAAAAAAGATATGTCAAAAAAATAAACAAAAATATATTTACTTATAATTTAGCCAAACGCAACTGCGTGCAGATATTCAAAATCGATTCGAATACTTTTTTTCTCCACCTAAGGAAAATTCCTAGCTACGCCACTGACTTTCACTAAAAGTTTCAAAGTTGCCAGTTTCAGTCGATTTCACTCGAATGTGTTAAAGAAAGAGTGGCCTGGATCGTCATAGTTACTTAAGTATAATGATGCGCTCTCTTTAAAATAATTAAAAACCTAACCTATTTATCACGAACCTTAACCCTGAGTCTAAACTTTAAAAAAATTTACTTCATTAAGTTCTAAGATAAAACTAAACGGAAATATTATTTTCATGTATAATAAACCATATGCAGTTATAATTTATCAATAGAATTAAAAGTTCCTTAAAGTTTGTGATAAATATTAGATAAGAAATAGAAATTAATAAAATCTTTATTAAAATACTTTAGCTTCGTAATACGGGCACATAAAAAATATGTCTATTTGAAAACATTTAACCTTTTATATTTTTCAAAATACTGAACACTGAATGCATGTATGTAAATAATACGTGTTTATCTTATCTTAGCCAAAATATCTACGAAATATGTCATGACAAATTGTGGGTGCTTCACACATTTTGATTAAAAAAAAAAAAATGTGAGTTAGTTAGTTATATGTGTTGGCGATTTGAATATTATCACCGAAAATAACTTGTTTTACAATTCATCTAATTTGGCAAAAATAACAACAACAAAAATACTACAAAACCTCAGATACTTCGAAATGATATTTAGACACTTTTTGTTTCTAGCATACAAAAGTATAGAAAACAAATTCTTTACTAATTTCACGCCATTGTCTACACATTAAACACACAAAACAGTCAAACAAAAAAAAAAAAAAAAAAGGTAACGTTAACAATTTCGGAAATCGGACATACAACAATAAAATGAAGATTATTAATTTCGATCTTGATATTGACATTTTAATACAAAAACAACGAGATATGTCGACTTTTGTGGAAGGTCATTAACGCATTTAGCATTATGGTTTAACATTTCTTGTCAAATAGAAGAATTTTGATTTTCAACAAAAATATAAACAAATATTTAATCAAAAATTTTTTATACATACATGTTTGAGTTGATAATGATAAATATCAGAGACGCCAGCTATTTCAACCATCAAATGCAACAAAACTATTGTTGCTACCAATACTATTGTTGTAAACAAATTTACTGCTAAATCAACATAATTCTGTTAATACATTTGAAAACTGTCTATTGTTGTATACATATGCAAGCACTTCTTCTTCCCCCCTGCTGCAATAATGTGTGATATCTGATTTAATTTGATGTGTGGTGATGTGTGATAAATTTATGAGATAATATTGAAATTGAAAAAAATTATAATGACAATTAGCAGCAGCCGTTATTAACACTTGATCATAACAGAAATGATAAAAGTGATTAAAAAAATTTGCATTTCTATTGAATATTTTGTATTTCGTTGGAATTTGACTTCATATAATTATCGCGTATAGACATTTTTTTTTTTTTTTTTTTTTTTTTTGTATCGCAATTTTGTCGTCTCGTTTACTCAAAAAGTTGCTTTACATACATACATATATACGTATATAGATATGTTGATAATGTGTTAGATGGTGGTGATTCTTCCGATTACTTCCGTGACCTATTGTGTGACCCACTGTGTTCATGAAAACGTTAATTATTTTTGCAATAATTGTATTGATCTCATTTATATGCTTACACAGAGAAAAACAACTGAAGTAATTCATTGAATAATGTGTAACAGGCTTAAAGAACGTATATGTGTAGTCATCACATGTAGTTACACATTATTTAATGAAGCACATACATGGAACAGTAGTCAAGACTTTGAAAAGTTAACAACTAGACTTCATTTTCATAGTCTACAAAAAACATAACAACTTAAGTAAAATTACTTAAAAATTCTAATTAAAAAAAAAGCGCAAGCACTTCGGCAGATTGTAAAAGTTTCCTGGTTAACTTACTCATTGCTACTAAGGTAAATGCTTAACTAACTTCGAAAGATAAGGAATGAATTCTTTAGTACATTACCGTCAACTCTATATACAGTAGCGAAAATAATGTAAAAACAAAATTTTTATTATTATATTTTTAGAAAAGAAAGTAACTGAGTTCAATATATTAAGTCTCGGTAAGCTTTTTGCAAAAATCTGAGTACTTCTTTATTGAAAGTTGGGATAATATATCAGAAATTATATAAAGTTAATTCTTACAATTAGGCATAACATTACCTAAGCTCCATCTTCCGAAGTCAAGCACAAATTGTACATATTTTTTATTGAATTATACAAGTTTCTTAGACTTCAATCAAAAAAAAAAAAGTATCTAAGTTAATTTTGGCAAAATTACTTATGTTTTTTCGTTCAGTGTAGAGATAATTACAATGTCTCTAAGGCAGGTATTTATTTTCGGTGATCAAATTAATGGTAAGCAGCACACACGCACACAAAAGTACCACAAAAAATAAAAAAAAATTGTTTTTTTTTTTGCTATTGCGACTAAGCTTAAGATGCTGGCGCCTTAACTTTATCGCAAATATTAATTTAAATTGTTTATAAATAGCCAATATTGTATTTAAATTAAATTTCGTTTAATTAGTTTCATATTTTTCAAGCTAATCAAATGTTTTTATATGAAGTTAACCATTTTTATTGTAATTCCGTATGTATGAGTCTTGTACTTGAAAGTTGGAAAAATATAGCAGGAAAAGGCAATGCGAAGTAGTGTGACAGAAGGGAGGAGCACAGGCGCTATAAAGATCACACAGTGGATAAAAAGGGCAACAATCAGAGGTAAAAAATGCATTCAGAGGCAACAAATTGCAAACAGAGTATATATTGTAAGCAAACACTGCATATAAAGGGCAATTAAAGTCAATAAAGGGTCATCAAAGTCTGTAAAAGTTTATTAGCGTCTATATAGAGCAATCAGAGATTGCCAGAGTCAATAAAAGATAGTTAAGATAACCAGTGGAAATTAGGAGCTTAGTACCAGCCATTACAAGCACTGGCTTTACTCTCTATTAGTGACATTTCTTCTCAGGCGTTCTCGGCTCTCCTTACCATATTCAGATTACTGCATCATTTTCTTCTTTTTTCAATTTGATTGCAACCTAAATATTGTCTTACAACCTATAAAATGGTTACGTTCTTTTGTATTCTGCTAAAAAAAAAAAAAATTATGAGCTCTACAAGTTTTCTATAATTATTTTTGTGAACAAAGTGACGAAATCCCGAAAACTCCAATGTTAATAAATAATTTGTTTGCTTTAAGAGCATCCTTCTAACTTAGATTTATTCAGCGTTGTCCTTAAAAATTTAGAAAAATATGAAGTTCTAATAATTATGAATTTTCCAGGCATCTTCTCTGAAGTTTCGCTTTTGCTTTTTGTCCCACGCATTTAATTTTTTAAAGAGAATACAGCTATGATCAATTCCCCTGAAGATATATTCGTTTGGTAGATCAGGGCTTAGTCTCATAGTTAGGATCTTTTTCATGAGGAACATTTTCATCATTATTTCAAGTAACCAAAAACTTTCGAAAATAAGGATACCGAGAGAAAGTGGAGGATTAGTGTAAGAACAAAAAATTCTTAATTTTTTTAAGCAAACAACCTAGCAACAGAAATCAAAGTTGTAAAACCTTTCCGACCAACCACCTTTAGCACATCACTGCGATCTTGAACTCTCCTTTACAAAAAAATTATCATGTGGCAGTCTATATGTATCTTCAAAGCAATTGATTAAGAGAGTTTTGTAAGTATTAGAAAAAACTATTCACTTTTCACTCATCATCACGAAAAAAGTGGTGTTGTACTTTTGATCAAAAGCAGCCCGAGGGCAGCAAAACATATTAAGAAACAGTCAGAGTCTGGGCAGAGAATATACAGAGAATGGTAAGTCTTCCTCTTCTTCCTAATTTTTAGAAAAATTTGCGTTTTTTATGTCGCTATAGCGGACAGACATATATATAAGTTCACCTCAATTTTGTTGTTGTTGGTGGTGAAAAATAAATCATTTGGTTTAATTTTCACATTTTGTAAATTGAGTGCAAAAGTTAGTATTTTTGGAAAATTCTGTAATTTAAACGATAATAAATTGTATATTAAAACATTTCTATACCTTTGCAGGCAGACATTTTCATTATCAATGTGGAGAAGCGATGTACGGCACAAGCAAAATAACATTGTATTCAATTGAATTATATAGGAGTTTGCATGTATATATAAATTATAAATTTAACAAAACTACTACTGTAATAAAATTTTTCACAATCCAAAAATACAAATGATAATTTAACATTTTTGCCGCGGTGAATAACATTCATGGATATGTATTGCCATGCTAATGAAGAGAAAATGTTTGCAAAAACAAGTGTGAAAAAAGTAGGCTTTATCAGAAATTGTAATAAATAAAATTCATTCAATTAAAATTTTTGATTCTTATTTCTGTGAACTTATTAGTAAATAAATATAATGCTAATTAAATGCAGGCATCTTTTCAGTTCTGTTTTTATGAACAAATCGAACAAGATATGAGAAAACAAGAGTGTTTTGTCCTTCGAATCAACGACGAATATAACGCTTTTAGACATATAAAAATAGCTTTTAGCAAAAAAACTTAGTTGGGGCAATTTCAATATTTTGGTTGTACATCTAAAAAACAAAATAATAATTTTTGAAACGTCTATTTGAGTAAGATCAAAAAAAAAAAAAAATAGTAATACAAAATAGTAAACTGTAGTAAAAAACTATGAACATCATCAATACCTTTTGATTTGACTGGCACTGCTGAGGTAGGTCTACTAAATTGCTGGGCACTACTGTCGTAGGTCTACTAAATCGCTTGGCACCATGTGTAATGGTAAAGTTTCTGGCCTGGGAATTGAATCTGAAGTATAAATCACAGCTAAATTTTCTCTATTTTTCCTATTTCAACACTACCCTGCTTACAAAAGCTAATATAATTTCAAATATGCACCTATGTACCTAATTATTGCGAAAAGAGTTGAGTTCCACTTAGTGGTAATTCATTGAAATTTTTAAATGTGATTTTCTCCAAAATTTTGGGTTTTGGACTTACGATAGTCTTGCAGAAAGTGAGCGATATGAATTTTGAAACCCATTGTCTTAAATCTATTATTTTTCTAAGTAAACGATTTTAAAATAGTTCTGTGATTTTAAAAGCTCAAAAGAAAAAAATTTAGTTTGTGTCTTAACTCTTTTGATTTCTAGTATAATGTATTCTATAGCAAATTAAAAATATTAATAGCAGTTTTTTTTAGCACACCTGCAGCAATCTATCAGCAATATCCAGAAAATGATTAGTACAAAACTTAAATGAAATAAAATATTTCAGTGGAATAAATCATTTTAGCTTATTGCCATGATAATACATTTCAGTCATGCTGGGCACCATAAAATTTGGCAATCAACATTTTAAGTAAAGCTAATCATAATGTTCAAATGATTCCAGATTAGCATAAACATAGAAACAGATGGTTCTGTCAATTGCTGTTACTGCTCTGGTATATAAATTTTTTAGAATATTTCATCCGGCACCTAATTGCTTAAACACACATATGTAAATAGTTTGTAGTCGATAATATTTAATAATTATATTTTTCCATAATAGCTACTTAATTGTATTAATAAGTTTATTTAAAGAACTAGCTCCCGAAATTAGGTCAAAATGCTATGCTGAAGGTTATTTTCTTAAGAAACGACCACCAAAAATTAATTAAAATTTATTTCTTTAACTTCACATACATTTAAATTAAAAATTTTCATTGCCAACTATGCATGCCTACAAACAATAATAGTAAGTAACAATTGTTAATTCTCAAATAATTTTTTTTATAATGTGTGTGTGTGCGTGTCGGTCTATACGTAACCATAACCCTAAATAGCAGGCTACAAAAAGTCATTGTCAAAATTTTGACAATGCTACGTCGCAGCAGCAGTGACAGCGGCAACTAAAGACGCACTAAGCTCTAAATTGTATGTGAGATCGGTTTGTTATTGTTGTTGTGTTTTTTTTTTATTTACCTTAGCCTAACATATATGTGTTGAGCTGGGATTAATCATATTTCTTATAATTTTATTAATTTTTATTTAATATAATAGTAAAATTTTATTGTTTTGTGACTACGCTTAAGAATAGTTGAAATTGGAAAATATACCTGTATATTTAGTAAAATACCGTTAATTTTTACCGTTAACATTTTTTCCATAGTTTTAATAACAACCACATGGACACAAATGGTCAGATAGCAAAATGAGAAAATCAGTGTATAGCAATATTGTTTTGAGCAAATTGTAAACGCTTACGCCCACCGGTTACCCTAATTAAATATTGAAATGAATGTATATGTATGGATGTAAATAGTTTTTTTTTTTTTTTTGTTTACCTGCAATTTCAGCAATGCACAGTGGACACGATAACATAATGTGAGTAAATAGGTATAGCTAAGGAACAGTTTATCCCATTACGCCTAATCGAATTCTTTTGTTCAAGTGGAGTTCTAGCAATCAAGAATATTCAATGATAAAATATTGGGCGGGGAACTTATTGAATGAAGTAGAAATATCTTAGCAGGGATCTAGTTACATTGTAAGCGAAAAGAAATTAACTTGTTTTTTGTGTCATGTTTTAACTTCTAGATCAATAAAACAGTCTCTCAAGGATTTGGGTATTGAATGAAATCTTTATTATTCGAAAATTATAAAAAAGGAACTCAGTTTTCTCCATTCACATCTATTTTCCGAGTTTTTTCAACGCAAAAATATGTCTCCTCACGATTGTAATTATAAAAGTATATCACCAGCCCACTGTGCAGCTGCAGTGGCAGCAGACAGCATCATTGAAATTAAATCTCATAGAATTTAATACGCAAAAAAAAAAACAAAAACACAAAACTTTTTAACTCTAATTTAGATTTAAACGTGAAATACGATAGCAGCAACAGCAGCAGCAATTCATTCAATTTGGTTACGGATGTATGACTTTATGGCAGTGAGATTGGTACTCATACTTCTTTTTTGGATTCGATGGTATTTGTTTCTGTTTATTTTTGTAATTAAATAAAATTTTAAATATTTAAAATCGCATTTGTTTCAAATTCCCAAAAATTATTTTGATTCAAGTTTTGTTTTTTTATTGGTGGTAGTAATGTTGTTACTACTGCGACTGTGATTGCGGTTGGTGGCGGTTATGGTTAACAATATTATTCAGATGCCGGTTGTGGTGAATGTGTTGACATCAACATTTAAGTTCAAGTGTGCGCACTTGAATTGTTGCTGATGATTAAGAAATTTTAATTCGGTACGGGTGTTGAAAATAAGTAAATACAAATTGAAATGTAAGCTTGACTACTTTTTTATTTATTTTATAATGCAAAATACAAAATGTTTGAAAAATACATATTGATATTGTAATTGAAATATTATATAATTTCTTAAAAATTTTTAAGTGTGAGAAAAATTTTTCAAAGCAAATAAATGATTTCAACTAATGTACGCATGCAAAATGCTATGTTTCTTTGCAAATATATTTCTAAATAAGTTTTTGCGAAACATTATTACTATTATTTATTTTGGTAATTTAAATTTTGATTGCACAAAATTAAAATATATCCAAAGTTTATGCAAAATTTTCCCAAATTTTCCATGCTATAATTAAGGTTTGTTGCTTTAGTCTTTTGTTTTGCGATTACTCATAGTGTTAAAAATGTTATAATTACTTGTTAAAATTTTTATTTGAAACTAAATAGTTATTAAAATGAATGCACTCAAAGCAGTTTCTATACTATTATTTATTTTAAAGTCATTTGTGAAAACTTTAGTTATTTTTCTTGTCTTAATATTTCCATATAACTACTTGTATATATACATATAATGTAAAAATATCTAGATGTATTCTTTTTTAACAGATATACTGTATTTATCACGAAATCAGCTTAATGTAACTAGAATTAACGTCATAGTGTCTCGTTCACATCAGTGAGCGCTAAAAAAAAAAGAGTTCCTGTTTCAACAAGTTCGCAGCTTCAGTCTTTTGTTTACAACAAGGAAATATATTATTCTCCATGTTCAAACACATTTGTACATTCATGCGTGTATAGTTATATGTACATGCACATATATGTTATTTTAATTGCAGCTTATCGAAAGTATAAAACCTTGAAAGAGTTATTTTGTAAAAAATAAATTAATCAATTAAATTAAACAAAGAAAAAAGAAGAGTTTATTTAGTTGGTTTTTT
This sequence comes from Toxonevra muliebris, assembly GCA_963691655.1. Lineage (NCBI taxonomy): Eukaryota > Metazoa > Arthropoda > Insecta > Diptera > Pallopteridae > Toxonevra > Toxonevra muliebris. Next base: position 22,184,468 of record OY829326.1, read on the forward strand.
ATGGAATAGAAATTAGTCATATAGGAGTAACTCAGTAAAGTAAAAGTATGACGATAATTTTTCTTTTATATTCGATTTGCATTCGATCTTTCGCTACAAAGTTTAGTAGGAAATCCCTCCCTCTTGTACTTTTGTCATAGAACCATTGTAAGCCCTCTCTCTCTCTTTGATTAGAAGCTGTTAACGACTGTTGATCTATTTAAGAAAATCATATGCCGATAAATACTGATTTTCAAAAATAAGTATTTTTGTGTGGGATAAACTTGGGTCAGTGAAGCAAAAAAAAAACACAAAAATAACACTTTAATAGAAATATTTAGAAAACTATGATTTTATTTAAGATGGCTATTTCCCTTCAAAGTTGTTGGGTTGAAATGCCTACTTCCCCTGCTGGTTTCCAATAGATCATAAAGTCATCAAAGCTTCGAACGAGGTTGTACGAAAAGAAACTGGCTAAAATTTCTGTCATCAAGACCATTTTATGATACATAAATGATTCAATTAAAAACTAACTTAGACCTTAGGCATTACATTGCTAGAAAGAAATTATGATTAGCAAATATCATAACCATATAAAATAGAAAGTGGGCTCGAAGGCACGAAATATAGTACTGGCCGACTCTTGAACAAATTGCGATAAGAACCAAGAAACAGCAAAGTAATTCGTAAAGCATTGCGGTTGTCGAACAAAAATAAGTTTTTCAAGTGAACAATACAACAGCTGGTCCAATTAAACAGCCCACGCATCATCTTAAATATACGACCTATGGACTAGCTAGAAAAAAAACAATTACACAATAAGCCCAATGTAGCCAAAAAATCCTTCGCCTACTGCCTAATACATACATACACACATAGAGGGATCCATCAAGGCTGAAATCGAAAACTGCTCTTTAAATTACGTAATAAAATTATTTAAAAAAATTACACCGTGCACAATTTTTATTGCAAAAGTTTTATTTCGGTATCCGAAAAGTTTTTCTAGGCTAGATTTAATTTAAAAAAAATTAAAGAATTAATATATATTTATAAACTTTGAATTATTTGAAAGTTAATAAACGTGATATTTTCAGCATTATTTTATTGAATTTTTCCACCACCAGATGGTCAGAAATGGTTAAATTTTTAAAATGAAAAAAGGGAGATATTGGTAGAGAGACGACAGAGAAGCTTTCAAGATGGCTGAATCAAATTTTCGAAAACAGTAAAGACACGATAGGTAATTAGTAAAACTCAAAGAAGTTCACTTTTACGAGGCTGTTTAGGTTCCTGATTGCCGAAAATCATAAAAGAAACCTTAAAAAGTCAATCTTTCCGAATTTGGGGAAGCCAAGTGGTAAAACCCTTATAAAACGCCTTCCCTATTATAGAAAAGCAATCTGCAACACTATAAAACGTCTTCTCTACTATAGGAAAGGGGTCTGCGACAGTTAAAATCGTATAAAATGTCTTCTCTACTATAGAAAAGGTATCTCCGACAGAAAAAAATGTCTTCTCTCCTATAGAATAGGTGTCTCCGACAGTATAAAACGTCTTCTCTCCTATAGAAAAGGTGTCTCCGACAGTATAAAACGTCTTCTCTCCTATAGAAAGGGTGTCTCCGACAGTATAAAACGTCTTCTCTCCTATAGAAAGGGTGTCTCCGACAGTATAAAACGTCTTCTCTCCTATAGAAAAGGTGTCTCCGACAGTATAAATCGTCTTTTCTCCTATAGAAAAGGTGTCTCCGACAGTATAAAACGTCTTCTCTCCTATAGAAAAGGTGTCTCCGACAGTATAAATCGTCTTCTCTCCTATAGAAGAGGTGTCTCCGACAGTATAAAACGTCTTCTCTCCTATAGAAGAGGTGTCTCCGACAGTATAAAACGTCTTCTCTCCTATAGAAAAGGTGTCTCCGACAGTATAAAACGTCTTCTCTCCTATAGAAAAGGTGTCTCCGACAGTATAAAACGTCTTCTCTCCTATAGAAAGGGTGTCTCCGACAGTATAAAACGTCTTCTCTCCTATAGAAAAGGAGTCTCCGACAGTATAAATCGTCTTCTCTCCTATAGAAAAGGTGTCTCCGACAGTATAAAACGTCTTCTCTCCTATAGAAAAGGTGTCTCCGACATTATAAAACGTCTTCTCTCCTATAGAAGAGGTGTCTCCGACAGTATAAAACGTCTTCTCTCCTATAGAAAAGGTGTCTGCGACAGTATAAAACGTCTTCTCTCCTATAGAAAGGGTGTCTCCGACAGTATAAAACGTCTTCTCTCCTTTAGAAAAGGTGTCTCCGACAGTATAAATCGTCTTCTCTCCTATAGAAAAGGAGTCTCCGACAGTATAAATCGTCTTCTCTCCTATAGAAGAGGTGTCTCCGACAGTATAAAACGTCTTCTCTCCTATAGAAGAGGTGTCTCCGACAGTATAAAACGTCTTCTCTCCTATAGAAAAGGTGTCTCCGACAGTATAAAACGTCTTCTCTCCTATAGAAAAGGTGTCTCCGACAGTATAAAACGTCTTCTCTCCTATAGAAAGGGTGTCTCCGACAGTATAAAACGTCTTCTCTCCTATAGAAAAGGAGTCTCCGACAGTATAAATCGTCTTCTCTCCTATAGAAAAGGTGTCTGCGACAGTATAAAACGTCTTCTCTCCTATAGAAAGGGTGTCTCCGACAGTATAAAACGTCTTCTCTCCTTTAGAAAAGGTGTCTCCGACAGTATAAATCGTCTTCTCTCCTACAGAAAAGGTGTCTCCGACAGTATAAATCGTCTTCTCTCCTACAGAAAAGGTGTCTCCGACAGTATAAATCGTCTTCTCTCCTATAGAAAAGGTGTCTCCGACAGTATAAAACGTCTTCTCTCCTATAGAAGAGGTGTCTCCGACAGTATAAAACGTCTTCTCTCCTATAGAAGAGGTGTCTCCGACAGTATAAAACGTCTTCTCTCCTATAGAAAAGGTGTCTGCGACAGTATAAAACGTCTTCTCTCCTATAGAAAAGGTGTCTGCGACAGTATAAAACGTCTTCTCTCCTATAGAAAGGGTGTCTCCGACAGTATAAAACGTCTTCTCTCCTATAGAAAAGGTGTCTCCGACATTATAAAACGTCTTCTCTCCTATAGAAGAGGTGTCTCCGACAGTATAAAACGTCTTCTCTCCTATAGAAAAGGTGTCTCCGACAGTATAAAACGTCTTCTCTCCTATAGAAAAGGTGTCTCCGACAGTATAAATCGTCTTCTCTCCTATAGAAAAGGTGTCTGCGACAGTATAAAACGTCTTCTCTCCTATAGAAAGGGTGTCTCCGACAGTATAAAACGTCCTCTCTCCTATAGAAAAGGTGTCTCCGACAGTATAAATCGTCTTCTCTCCTATAGAAAAGGTGTCTGCGACAGTATAAAACGTCTTCTCTCCTATAGAAAGGGTGTCTCCGACAGTATAAAACGTCTTCTCTCCTATAGAAGAGGTGTCTGCGACAGTATAAATCGTCTTCTCTCCTATAGAAAAGGTGTCTCCGACAGTATAAAACGTCTTCTCTCCTATAGAAAAGGTGTCTCCGACAGTATAAAACGTCTTCTCTACTATAGAAAAGGTGTCTGCGACAGTATAAAACCTCTTCTCTCCTATATAAAAGGTGTCTGCGACAGTATAAAACGTCTTCTCTCCTATAGAAGAGGTGTCTCCGACAGTATAAAACGTCTTCTCTCCTATAGAAAAGGTGTCTGCGACAGTATAAAACGTCTTCTCTCCTATAGAAAGGGTGTCTGCGACAGTATAAAACGTCTTCTCTCCTATAGAAAGGGTGTCTCCGACAGTATAAAACGTCTTCTCTCCTATAGAAAAAAGGTCTCCGACAGTATAAAACGTCTTCTCTCCTATAGAAAAAAGGTCTCCGACAGTATAAAACAACTTCTCTCCTATAGAAGAGGTGTCTCCGACAGTATAAAACGTCTTCTCTCCTATAGAAGAGGTGTCTCCGACAGTACAAAACGTCTTCTCTCCTATAGAAAAGGTGTCTCCGACAGTATAAAACGTCTTCTCTCCTATAGAAAAGGTGTCTCCGACAGTATAAAACGTCTTCTCTCCTATAGAAAAGGTGTCTCCGACAGTATAAATCGTCTTCTCTCCTATAGAAAAGGTGTCTGCGACAGTATAAAACGTCTTCTCTCCTATAGAAAAGGTGTCTCCGACAGTATAAATCGTCTTCTCTCCTATAGAAAAGGTGTCTGCGACAGTATAAATCGTCTTCTCTCCTATAGAAAAGGTGTCTGCGACAGTATAAAACGTCTTCTCTCCTATAGAAAAGGTGTCTCCGACAGTATAAATCGTCTTCTCTCCTATAGAAGAGGTGTCTCCGACAGTATAAAACGTCTTCTCTCCTATAGAAGAGGTGTCTCCGACAGTATAAATCGTCTTTTCTCCTATAGAAAAGGTGTCTCCGACAGTATAAAACGTCTTCTCTCCTATAGAAAAGGTGTCTCCGACACTATAAATCGTCTTCTCTCCTATAGAAGAGGTGTCTCCGACAGTATAAAACGTCTTCTCTCCTATAGAAGAGGTGTCTCCGACAGTATAAAATGTCTTCTCTCCTATAGAAAAGGTGTCTCCGACAGTATAAAACGTCTTCTCTCCTATAGAAAAGGTGTCTCCGACAGTATAAATCGTCTTTTCTCCTATAGAAAAGGTGTCTCCGACAGTATAAAACGTCTTCTCTCCTATAGAAAAGGTGTCTCCGACAGTATAAATCGTCTTCTCTCCTATAGAAAAGGTGTCTCCGACAGTATAAAACGTCTTCTCTCCTATAGAAGAGGTGTCTCCGACAGTATAAATCGTCTTCTCTCCTGTAGAAAAGGTGTCTCCGACAGTATAAATCGTCTTCTCTCCTATAGAAGAGGTGTCTCCGACAGTATAAATCGTCTTCTCTCCTATAGAAAAGGTGTCTCCGACAGTATAAAACGTCTTCTCTCCTATAGAAAAGGTGTCTCCGACAGTATAAATCGTCTTCTCTCCTATAGAAAAGGTGTCTCCGACAGTATAAAACAACTTCTCTCCTTTAGAAGAGGTGTCTCCGACAGTATAAAACGTCTTCTTTCCTATAGAAAAGGTATCTCCGACAGTATAAATCGTCTTCTCTTCTATAGAAAAGGTGTCTCCGACAGTATAAATCGTCTTCTCTCCTATAGAAAAGGTGTCTCCGACAGTATAAAACGTCTTCTCTCCTATAGAAAAGGTGTCTCCGACAGTATAAATGTCTTCTCTCCTATAGAAAAGGTGTCTGCGACAGTATAAATCGTCTTCTCTCCTATAGAAAAGGTGTCTCCGACAGTATAAAACGTCTTCTCTCCTATAGAAGAGGTGTCTCCGACAGTATAAATCGTCTTCTCTCCTGTAGAAAAGGTGTCTCCGACAGTATAAAACGTCTTCTCTCCTATAGAAAAGGTGTCTCCGACAGTATAAATGTCTTCTCTCCTATAGAAAAGGTGTCTGCGACAGTATAAAACGTCTTCTCTCCTATAGAAAAGGTGTCTGCGACAGTATAAATCGTCTTCTCTCCTATAGAAAAGGTGTCTGCGACAGTATAAAACGTCTTCTCTCCTATAGAAGAGGTGTCTCCGACAGTATAAATCGTCTTCTCTCCTATAGAAAAGGTGTCTCCGACAGTATAAAACGTCTTCTCTCCTATAGAAAAGGTGTCTCCGACAGTATAAAACGTCTTCTCTCCTATAGAAAAGGTGTCTCCGACAATATAAATCGTCTTCTCTCCTATAGAAAAGGTGTCTCCGACAGTATAAAACGTCTTCTCTCCTTTAGAAAAGGTGTCTCCGACAGTATAAATCGTCTTCTCTCCTATAGAAAAGGTGTCTGCGACAGTATAAAACGTCTTCTCTCCTATAGAAAGGGTGTCTCCGACAGTATAAAACGTCTTCTCTCCTATAGAAGAGGTGTCTGCGACAGTATAAATCGTCTTCTCTCCTATAGAAAAGGTGTCTCCGACAGTATAAAACGTCTTCTCTCCTATAGAAAAGGTGTCTCCGACAGTATAAAACGTCTTCTCTACTATATCAAAGGTGTCTGCGACAGTATAAAACGTCTTCTCTCCTATAGAAGAGGTGTCTCCGACAGTATAAAACGTCTTCTCTCCTATAGAAAAGGTGTCTCCGACAGTATAAATCGTCTTCTCTCCTATAGAAAAGGTGTCTGCGACAGTATAAATCGTCTTCTCTCCTATAGAAAAGGTGTCTGCGACAGTATAAAACAACTTCTCTCCTATAGAAGAGGTGTCTCCGACAGTATAAAACGTCTTCTTTCCTATAGAAAAGGTGTCTGCGACAGTATAAAACGTCTTCTCTCCTATAGAAAAGGTGTCTCCGACAGTATAAAACGTCTTCTCTCCTATAGAAAAGGTGTCTCCGACAGTATAAATCGTCTTCTCTCCTATAGAAGAGGTGTCTCCGACAGTATAAAACGTCTTCACTCCTATAGAAAAGGTGTCTGCGACAGTATAAATCGTCTTCTCTCCTATAGAAAAGGTGTCTGCGACAGTATAAAACAACTTCTCTCCTATAGAAGAGGTGTCTCCGACAGTATAAAACGTCTTCACTCCTATAGAAAAGGTGTCTGCGACAGTATAAATCGTCTTTTCTCCTATAGAAAAGGTGTCTGCGACAGTATAAAACAACTTCTCTCCTATAGAAGAGGTGTCTCCGACAGTATAAAACGTCTTCTTTCCTATAGAAAAGGTGTCTGCGACAGTATAAAACGTCTTCTCTCCTATAGAAAAGGTGTCTCCGACAGTATAAAACGTCTTCTCTCCTATAGAAAAGGTGTCTCCGACAGTATAAATCGTCTTCTCTCCTATAGAAAAGGTGTCTCCGACAGTATAAATCGTCTTCTCTCCTATAGAAAAGGTGTCTCCGACAGTATAAAACGTCTTCTCTCCTATAGAAAAGGTGTCTGCGACAGTATAAATCGTCTTCTCTCCTATAGAAAAGGTGTCTGCGACAGTATAAAACAACTTCTCTCCTATAGAAGAGGTGTCTCCGACAGTATAAAACGTCTTCTTTCCTATAGAAAAGGTGTCTGCGACAGTATAAAACGTCTTCTCTCCTATAGAAAAGGTGTCTCCGACAGTATAAAACGTCTTCTCTCCTATAGAAAAGGTGTCTCCGACAGTATAAATCGTCTTTTCTCCTATAGAAAAGGTGTCTCCGACAGTATAAAACGTCTTCTCTCCTATAGAAGAGGTGTCTCCGACAGTATAAATCGTCTTTTCTCCTATAGAAAAGGTGTCTCCGACAGTATAAAACGTCTTCTCTCCTATAGAAAAGGTGTCTCCGACAGTATAAATCGTCTTCTCTCCTATAGAAGAGGTGTCTCCGACAGTATAAAACGTCTTCTCTCCTATAGAAAAGGTGTCTCCGACAGTATAAAACGTCTTCTCTCCTATAGAAAAGGTGTCTCCGACAGTATAAATCGTCTTTTCTCCTATAGAAAAGGTGTCTCCGACAGTATAAAACGTCTTCTCTCCTATAGAAAAGGTGTCTCCGACAGTATAAATCGTCTTCTCTCCTATAGAAAAGGTGTCTCCGACAGTATAAAACGTCTTCTCTCCTATAGAAGAGGTGTCTCCGACAGTATAAATCGTCTTCTCTCCTGTAGAAAAGGTGTCTCCGACAGTATAAATCGTCTTCTCTCCTATAGAAGAGGTGTCTCCGACAGTATAAATCGTCTTCTCTCCTATAGAAAAGGTGTCTCCGACAGTATAAATCGTCTTCTCTCCTATAGAAGAGGTGTCTCCGACAGTATAAAACGTCTTCTCTCCTATAGAAAAGGTGTCTCCGACAGTATAAATCGTCTTCTCTCCTATAGAAAAGGTGTCTCCGACAGTATAAAACAACTTCTCTCCTTTAGAAGAGGTGTCTCCGACAGTATAAAACGTCTTCTTTCCTATAGAAAAGGTATCTCCGACAGTATAAATCGTCTTCTCTTCTATAGAAAAGGTGTCTCCGACAGTATAAATCGTCTTCTCTCCTATAGAAAAGGTGTCTCCGACAGTATAAAACGTCTTCTCTCCTATAGAAAAGGTGTCTCCGACAGTATAAATGTCTTCTCTCCTATAGAAAAGGTGTCTGCGACAGTATAAATCGTCTTCTCTCCTATAGAAAAGGTGTCTGCGACAGTATAAAACGTCTTCTCTCCTATAGAAGAGGTGTCTCCGACAGTATAAATCGTCTTCTCTCCTATAGAAAAGGTGTCTCCGACAGTATAAAACGTCTTCTCTCCTATAGAAAAGGTGTCTCCGACAGTATAAATCGTCTTCTCTCCTATAGAAGAGGTGTCTCCGACAGTATAAAATGTCTTCTCTCCTATAGAAAAGGTGTCTCCGACAGTATAAAACGTCTTCTCTCCTATAGAAAAGGTGTCTCCGACAGTATAAATCGTCTTTTCTCCTATAGAAAAGGTGTCTCCGACAGTATAAAACGTCTTCTCTCCTATAGAAAAGGTGTCTCCGACAGTATAAATCGTCTTCTCTCCTATAGAAAAGGTGTCTCCGACAGTATAAAACGTCTTCTCTCCTATAGAAGAGGTGTCTCCGACAGTATAAATCGTCTTCTCTCCTGTAGAAAAGGTGTCTCCGACAGTATAAATCGTCTTCTCTCCTATAGAAGAGGTGTCTCCGACAGTATAAATCGTCTTCTCTCCTATAGAAAAGGTGTCTCCGACAGTATAAAACGTCTTCTCTCCTATAGAAAAGGTGTCTCCGACAGTATAAATCGTCTTCTCTCCTATAGAAAAGGTGTCTCCGACAGTATAAAACAACTTCTCTCCTTTAGAAGAGGTGTCTCCGACAGTATAAAACGTCTTCTTTCCTATAGAAAAGGTATCTCCGACAGTATAAATCGTCTTCTCTTCTATAGAAAAGGTGTCTCCGACAGTATAAATCGTCTTCTCTCCTATAGAAAAGGTGTCTCCGACAGTATAAAACGTCTTCTCTCCTATAGAAAAGGTGTCTCCGACAGTATAAATGTCTTCTCTCCTATAGAAAAGGTGTCTGCGACAGTATAAATCGTCTTCTCTCCTATAGAAAAGGTGTCTCCGACAGTATAAAACGTCTTCTCTCCTATAGAAGAGGTGTCTCCGACAGTATAAATCGTCTTCTCTCCTGTAGAAAAGGTGTCTCCGACAGTATAAAACGTCTTCTCTCCTATAGAAAAGGTGTCTCCGACAGTATAAATGTCTTCTCTCCTATAGAAAAGGTGTCTGCGACAGTATAAAACGTCTTCTCTCCTATAGAAAAGGTGTCTGCGACAGTATAAATCGTCTTCTCTCCTATAGAAAAGGTGTCTGCGACAGTATAAAACGTCTTCTCTCCTATAGAAGAGGTGTCTCCGACAGTATAAATCGTCTTCTCTCCTATAGAAAAGGTGTCTCCGACAGTATAAAACGTCTTCTCTCCTATAGAAAAGGTGTCTCCGACAGTATAAAACGTCTTCTCTCCTATAGAAAAGGTGTCTCCGACAATATAAATCGTCTTCTCTCCTATAGAAAAGGTGTCTCCGACAGTATAAAACGTCTTCTCTCCTTTAGAAAAGGTGTCTCCGACAGTATAAATCGTCTTCTCTCCTATAGAAAAGGTGTCTGCGACAGTATAAAACGTCTTCTCTCCTATAGAAAGGGTGTCTCCGACAGTATAAAACGTCTTCTCTCCTATAGAAGAGGTGTCTGCGACAGTATAAATCGTCTTCTCTCCTATAGAAAAGGTGTCTCCGACAGTATAAAACGTCTTCTCTCCTATAGAAAAGGTGTCTCCGACAGTATAAAACGTCTTCTCTACTATATCAAAGGTGTCTGCGACAGTATAAAACGTCTTCTCTCCTATAGAAGAGGTGTCTCCGACAGTATAAAACGTCTTCTCTCCTATAGAAAAGGTGTCTCCGACAGTATAAATCGTCTTCTCTCCTATAGAAAAGGTGTCTGCGACAGTATAAATCGTCTTCTCTCCTATAGAAAAGGTGTCTGCGACAGTATAAAACAACTTCTCTCCTATAGAAGAGGTGTCTCCGACAGTATAAAACGTCTTCTTTCCTATAGAAAAGGTGTCTGCGACAGTATAAAACGTCTTCTCTCCTATAGAAAAGGTGTCTCCGACAGTATAAAACGTCTTCTCTCCTATAGAAAAGGTGTCTCCGACAGTATAAATCGTCTTCTCTCCTATAGAAGAGGTGTCTCCGACAGTATAAAACGTCTTCACTCCTATAGAAAAGGTGTCTGCGACAGTATAAATCGTCTTCTCTCCTATAGAAAAGGTGTCTGCGACAGTATAAAACAACTTCTCTCCTATAGAAGAGGTGTCTCCGACAGTATAAAACGTCTTCACTCCTATAGAAAAGGTGTCTGCGACAGTATAAATCGTCTTTTCTCCTATAGAAAAGGTGTCTGCGACAGTATAAAACAACTTCTCTCCTATAGAAGAGGTGTCTCCGACAGTATAAAACGTCTTCTTTCCTATAGAAAAGGTGTCTGCGACAGTATAAAACGTCTTCTCTCCTATAGAAAAGGTGTCTCCGACAGTATAAAACGTCTTCTCTCCTATAGAAAAGGTGTCTCCGACAGTATAAATCGTCTTCTCTCCTATAGAAAAGGTGTCTCCGACAGTATAAATCGTCTTCTCTCCTATAGAAAAGGTGTCTCCGACAGTATAAAACGTCTTCTCTCCTATAGAAAAGGTGTCTGCGACAGTATAAATCGTCTTCTCTCCTATAGAAAAGGTGTCTGCGACAGTATAAAACAACTTCTCTCCTATAGAAGAGGTGTCTCCGACAGTATAAAACGTCTTCTTTCCTATAGAAAAGGTGTCTGCGACAGTATAAAACGTCTTCTCTCCTATAGAAAAGGTGTCTCCGACAGTATAAAACGTCTTCTCTCCTATAGAAAAGGTGTCTCCGACAGTATAAATCGTCTTTTCTCCTATAGAAAAGGTGTCTCCGACAGTATAAAACGTCTTCTCTCCTATAGAAGAGGTGTCTCCGACAGTATAAATCGTCTTTTCTCCTATAGAAAAGGTGTCTCCGACAGTATAAAACGTCTTCTCTCCTATAGAAAAGGTGTCTCCGACAGTATAAATCGTCTTCTCTCCTATAGAAGAGGTGTCTCCGACAGTATAAAACGTCTTCTCTCCTATAGAAAAGGTGTCTCCGACAGTATAAAACGTCTTCTCTCCTATAGAAAAGGTGTCTCCGACAGTATAAATCGTCTTTTCTCCTATAGAAAAGGTGTCTCCGACAGTATAAAACGTCTTCTCTCCTATAGAAAAGGTGTCTCCGACAGTATAAATCGTCTTCTCTCCTATAGAAAAGGTGTCTCCGACAGTATAAAACGTCTTCTCTCCTATAGAAGAGGTGTCTCCGACAGTATAAATCGTCTTCTCTCCTGTAGAAAAGGTGTCTCCGACAGTATAAATCGTCTTCTCTCCTATAGAAGAGGTGTCTCCGACAGTATAAATCGTCTTCTCTCCTATAGAAAAGGTGTCTCCGACAGTATAAATCGTCTTCTCTCCTATAGAAGAGGTGTCTCCGACAGTATAAAACGTCTTCTCTCCTATAGAAAAGGTGTCTCCGACAGTATAAATCGTCTTCTCTCCTATAGAAAAGGTGTCTCCGACAGTATAAAACAACTTCTCTCCTTTAGAAGAGGTGTCTCCGACAGTATAAAACGTCTTCTTTCCTATAGAAAAGGTATCTCCGACAGTATAAATCGTCTTCTCTTCTATAGAAAAGGTGTCTCCGACAGTATAAATCGTCTTCTCTCCTATAGAAAAGGTGTCTCCGACAGTATAAAACGTCTTCTCTCCTATAGAAAAGGTGTCTCCGACAGTATAAATGTCTTCTCTCCTATAGAAAAGGTGTCTGCGACAGTATAAATCGTCTTCTCTCCTATAGAAAAGGTGTCTGCGACAGTATAAAACGTCTTCTCTCCTATAGAAGAGGTGTCTCCGACAGTATAAATCGTCTTCTCTCCTATAGAAAAGGTGTCTCCGACAGTATAAAACGTCTTCTCTCCTATAGAAAAGGTGTCTCCGACAGTATAAATCGTCTTCTCTCCTATAGAAAAGGTGTCTCCGACAGTATAAAACGTCTTCTCTCCTATAGAAAAGGTGTCTCCGACAGTATAAATCGTCTTCTCTCCTATAGAAAAGGTGTCTCCGACAGTATAAATCGTCTTCTCTCCTATAGAAAAGGTGTCTCCGACAGTATAAAACGTCTTCTCTCCTATAGAAGAGGTGTCTCCGACAGTATAAATCGTCTTCTCTCCTGTAGAAAAGGTGTCTCCGACAGTATAAATCGTCTTCTCTCCTATAGAAGAGGTGTCTCCGACAGTATAAATCGTCTTCTCTCCTATAGAAAAGGTGTCTCCGACAGTATAAAACGTCTTCTCTCCTATAGAAAAGGTGTCTCCGACAGTATAAATCGTCTTCTCTCCTATAGAAAAGGTGTCTCCGACAGTATAAAACGTCTTCTCTCCTATAGAAAAGGTGTCTCCGACAGTATAAAACGTCTTCTTTCCTATAGAAAAGGTATCTCCGACAGTATAAATCGTCTTCTCTTCTATAGAAAAGGTGTCTCCGACAGTATAAAACGTCTTCTCTCCTTTAGAAAAGGTGTCTCCGACAGTATAAATCGTCTTCTCTCCTATAGAAAAGGTGTCTGCGACAGTATAAAACGTCTTCTCTCCTATAGAAAGGGTGTCTCCGACAGTATAAAACGTCTTCTCTCCTATAGAAGAGGTGTCTGCGACAGTATAAATCGTCTTCTCTCCTATAGAAAAGGTGTCTCCGACAGTATAAAACGTCTTCTCTACTATATCAAAGGTGTCTGCGACAGTATAAATCGTCTTCTCTCCTATAGAAAAGGTGTCTGCGACAGTATAAAACGTCTTCTCTCCTATAGAAAAGGTGTCTCCGACAGTATAAATCGTCTTCTCTCCTATAGAAAAGGTGTCTCCGACAGTATAAAACGTCTTCTCTCCTATAGAAAAGGTGTCTCCGACAGTATAAAACGTCTTCTCTCCTATAGAAAAGGTGTCTCCGACAGTATAAATGTCTTCTCTCCTATAGAAAAGGTGTCTGCGACAGTATAAATCGTCTTCTCTCCTATAGAAGAGGTGTCTCCGACAGTATAAAACGTCTTCTCTCCTATAGAAAGGGTGTCTCCGACAGTATAAAACGTCTTCTCTCCTATAGAAAAGGTGTCTCCGACAGTATAAAACGTCTTCACTCCTATAGAAAAGGTGTCTGCGACAGTATAAATCGTCTTCTCTCCTATAGAAAAGGTGTCTGCGACAGTATAAAACAACTTCTCTCCTATAGAAGAGGTGTCTCCGACAGTATAAAACGTCTTCTCTCCTATAGAAAAGGTGTCTCCGACAGTATAAAACGTCTTCTCTCCTATAGAAGAGGTGTCTCCGACAGTACAAAACGTCTTCTCTCCTATAGAAAAGGTGTCTCCGACAGTATAAAACGTCTTCTCTCCTATAGAAAAGGTGTCTCCGACAGTATAAAACGTCTTCTCTCCTATAGAAAAGGTGTCTCCGACAGTACAAAACGTCTTCTCTCCTATAGAAAAGGTGTCTACGACAGTATAAAACGTCTTCTCTCCTATAGAAAAGGTGTCTCCGACAGTATAAAACGTCTTCTCTCCTATAGAAAAAAGGTCTCCGACAGTATAAAACGTCTTCTCTCCTATAGAAGAGGTGTCTCCGACAGTACAAAACGTCTTCTCTCCTATAGAAAAGGTGTCTACGACAGTATAAAACGTCTTCTCTCCTATAGAAAAGGTGTCTCCGACAGTATAAATCGTCTTCTTTCCTATAGAAAAGGTGTCTGCGACAGTATAAAACGTCTTCTCTCCTATAGAAAAGGTGTCTCCGACAGTATAAATCGTCTTCTCTCCTATAGAAAAGGTGTCTGCGACAGTATAAATCGTCTTCTCTCCTATAGAAGAGGTGTCTCCGACAGTACAAAACGTCTTCTCTCCTATAGAAAAGGTGTCTCCGACAGTATAAATCGTCTTCTCTCCTATAGAAAAGGTGTCTGCGACAGTATAAAACGTCTTCTCTCCTATAGAAAGGGTGTCTCCGACAGTATAAAACGTCTTCTCTCCTATAGAAAAGGTGTCTCCGACAGTATAAAACGTCTTCACTCCTATGGAAAAGGTGTCTGCGACAGTATAAATCGTCTTCTCTCCTATAGAAAAGGTGTCTGCGACAGTATAAAACAACTTCTCTCCTATAGAAGAGGTGTCTCCGACAGTATAAAACGTCTTCTCTCCTATAGAAAAGGTGTCTCCGACAGTATAAAACGTCTTCACTCCTATAGAAAAGGTGTCTCCGACAGTATAAATCGTCTTCTCTCCTATAGAAAAGGTGTCTGCGACAGTATAAAACGTCTTCTCTCCTATAGAAAGGGTGTCTCCGACAGTATAAAACGTCTTCTCTCCTATAGAAAAGGTGTCTGCGACAGTATAAATCGTCTTCTCTCCTATAGAAAAGGTGTCTGCGACAGTATAAAACAACTTCTCTCCTATAGAAGAGGTGTCTCCGACAGTATAAAACGTCTTCTCTCCTATAGAAAAGGTGTCTCCGACAGTATAAATCGTCTTCTCTCCTATAGAAAAGGTGTCTGCGACAGTATAAAACGTCTTCTCTCCTATAGAAAGGGTGTCTCCGACAGTATAAAACGTCTTCTCTCCTATAGAAAAGGTGTCTCCGACAGTATAAAACGTCTTCACTCCTATAGAAAAGGTGTCTCCGACAGTATAAAACGTCTTCTCTACTATAGAAAAGGTGTCTGCGACAGTATAAAACCTCTTCTCTCCTATATAAAAGGTGTCTGCGACAGTATAAAACGTCTTCTCTCCTATAGAAGAGGTGTCTCCGACAGTATAAAACGTCTTCTCTCCTATAGAAAAGGTGTCTCCGACAGTATAAATCGTCTTCTCTCCTATAGAAAAGGTGTCTCCGACAGTATAAAACGTCTTCTCTCCTATAGAAGAGGTGTCTCCGACAGTACAAAACGTCTTCTCTCCTATAGAAAAGGTGTCTCCGACAGTATAAAACGTCTTCTCTCCTATAGAAAAAAGGTCTCCGACAGTATAAAACGTCTTCTCTCCTATAGAAAAGGTGTCTCCGACAGTATAAAACGTCTTCTCTCCTATAGAAAAGGTGTCTCCGACAGTATAAATCGTCTTCTCTCCTATAGAAAAGGTGTCTGCGACAGTATAAAACGTCTTCTCTCCTATAGAAAAGGTGTCTCCGACAGTATAAATCGTCTTCTCTCCTATAGAAAAGGTGTCTGCGACAGTATAAATCGTCTTCTCTCCTATAGAAAAGGTGTCTGCGACAGTATAAAACGTCTTCTCTCCTATAGAAAAGGTGTCTCCGACAGTATAAATCGTCTTCTCTCCTATAGAAGAGGTGTCTCCGACAGTATAAAACGTCTTCTCTCCTATAGAAGAGGTGTCTCCGACAGTATAAATCGTCTTTTCTCCTATAGAAAAGGTGTCTCCGACAGTATAAAACGTCTTCTCTCCTATAGAAAAGGTGTCTCCGACACTATAAATCGTCTTCTCTCCTATAGAAGAGGTGTCTCCGACAGTATAAAACGTCTTCTCTCCTATAGAAGAGGTGTCTCCGACAGTATAAAACGTCTTCTCTCCTATAGAAAAGGTGTCTCCGACAGTATAAAACGTCTTCTCTCCTATAGAAAAGGTGTCTCCGACAGTATAAATCGTCTTTTCTCCTATAGAAAAGGTGTCTCCGACAGTATAAAACGTCTTCTCTCCTATAGAAAAGGTGTCTCCGACAGTATAAATCGTCTTCTCTCCTATAGAAAAGGTGTCTCCGACAGTATAAAACGTCTTCTCTCCTATAGAAGAGGTGTCTCCGACAGTATAAATCGTCTTCTCTCCTGTAGAAAAGGTGTCTCCGACAGTATAAATCGTCTTCTCTCCTATAGAAGAGGTGTCTCCGACAGTATAAATCGTCTTCTCTCCTATAGAAAAGGTGTCTCCGACAGTATAAAACGTCTTCTCTCCTATAGAAAAGGTGTCTCCGACAGTATAAATCGTCTTCTCTCCTATAGAAAAGGTGTCTCCGACAGTATAAAACAACTTCTCTCCTTTAGAAGAGGTGTCTCCGACAGTATAAAACGTCTTCTTTCCTATAGAAAAGGTATCTCCGACAGTATAAATCGTCTTCTCTTCTATAGAAAAGGTGTCTCCGACAGTATAAAACGTCTTCTCTCCTATAGAAAAGGTGTCTCCGACAGTATAAAACGTCTTCTCTCCTATAGAAAAGGTGTCTCCGACAGTATAAATGTCTTCTCTCCTATAGAAAAGGTGTCTGCGACAGTATAAATCGTCTTCTCTCCTATAGAAAAGGTGTCTGCGACAGTATAAAACGTCTTCTCTCCTATAGAAGAGGTGTCTCCGACAGTATAAATCGTCTTCTCTCCTATAGAAAAGGTGTCTCCGACAGTATAAATCGTCTTCTCTCCTATAGAAAAGGTGTCTGCGACAGTATAAAACGTCTTCTCTCCTATAGAAGAGGTGTCTCCGACAGTATAAAACGTCTTTTCTCCTATAGAAAAGGTGTCTCCGACAGTATAAAACGTCTTCTCTCCTATAGAAAAGGTGTCTCCGACAGTATAAAACGTCTTCTCTCCTACATAAAAGGTGTCTGCGACAGTATAAAACGTCTTCTCTCCTATAGAAAAGGTGTCTCCGACAGTATAAAACGTCTTCTCTCCTATAGAAAAGGTGTCTCCGACATTATAAAACGTCTTCTCTCCTATAGAAAAGGTGTCTCCGACAGTATAAATCGTCTTCTCTCCTATAGAAAAGGTGTCTCCGACAGTATAAATCGTCTTCTCTCCTATAGAAAAGGTGTCTCCGACAGTATAAAACGTCTTCTCTCCTATAGAAAAGGTGTCTCCGACAGTATAAAACGTCTTCTCTCCTATAGAAAAGGTGTCTCCGACATTATAAAACGTCTTCTCTCCTATAGAAAAGGTGTCTCCGACAGTATAAATCGTCTTCTCTCCTACAGAAGAGGTGTCTCCGACAGTATAAATCGTCTTCTCTCCTATAGAAAAGGTGTCTGCGACAGTATAAAACGTCTTCTCTCCTATAGAAAAGGTGTTTCCGACAGTATAAATCGTCTTCTCTCCTATAGAAAAGGTGTCTCCGACAGTATAAAACGTCTTCTCTCCTATAGAAAAGGTGTCTCCGACAGTATAAATCGTCTTCTCTCCTATAGAAAAGGTGTCTCCGACAGTATAAAACAACTTCTCTCCTTAAGAAGAGGTGTCTCCGACAGTATAAAACGTCTTCTTTCCTATAGAAAAGGTATCTCCGACAGTATAAATCGTCTTCTCTTCTATAGAAAAGGTGTCTCCGACAGTATAAAACGTCTTCTCTCCTTTAGAAAAGGTGTCTCCGACAGTATAAAACGTCTTCTCTCCTATAGAAGAGGTGTCTCCGACAGTATAAATGTCTTCTCTCCTATAGAAAAGGTGTCTGCGACAGTATAAAACGTCTTCTCTCCTATAGAAAGGGTGTCTCCGACAGTATAAAACGTCTTCTCTCCTATAGAAAAGGTGTCTCCGACAGTATAAAACGTCTTCTCTCCTATAGAAAAGGTGTCTCCGACAGTATAAATCGTCTTCTCTCCTATAGAAAAGGTGTCTGCGACAGTATAAAACGTCTTCTCTCCTATAGAAGAGGTGTCTCCGACAGTATAAAACGTCTTTTCTCCTATAGAAAAGGTGTCTCCGACAGTATAAATCGTCTTCTCTCCTATAGAAAAGGTGTCTGCGACAGTATAAAACGTCTTCTCTCCTATAGAAAGGGTGTCTCCGACAGTATAAAACGTCTTCTCTACTATAGAAAAGGTGTCTCCGACAGTGTAAATCGTCTTCTCTCCTATAGAAAAGGTGTCTCCGTCAGTATAAAACGTCTTCTCTCCTATAAAAATGGTGCCTCCGACAGTATAAAACGTCTTCTCTCCTATAGAAAAGGTGTCTCCGACAGTATAAAACGTTTTATACTCCTATAGAAAAGGTGTCTGCGACAGTATAAAACGTCTTCTCTACTATAGAAAAGGTGTCTGCGACAGTATAAAACGTCTTCTCTCCTATAGAAAGGGTGTCTCCGACAGTATAAAACGTCTTCTCTCCTATAGAAAAGGTGTCTCCGACAGTATAAATCGTCTTCTCTCCTATAGAAAAGGTGTCTGCGACAGTATAAAACGTCTTCTCTCCTATAGAAAGGGTGTCTCCGACAGTATAAAACGTCTTCTCTACTATAGAAAAGGTGTCTGCGACAGTATAAAACGTCTTCTCTCCTATAGAAAGGGTGTCTCCGACAGTATAAAACGTCTTCTCTCCTATAGAAAAGGTGTCTCCGACAGTATAAAACGTCTTCTCTCCTATAGAAAAGGTGTCTCCGACATTATAAAACGTCTTCTCTCCTATAGAAAAGGTGTCTCCGACAGTATAAATCGTCTTCTCTCCTATAGAAAAGGTGTCTCCGACAGTATAAATCGTCTTCTCTCCTATAGAAAAGGTGTCTCCGACAGTATAAAACGTCTTCTCTCCTATAGAAAGGGTGTCTTCGACAGTATAAAACGTCTTCTCTCCTATATAAAAGGTGTCTGCGACAGTATAAATCGTCTTCTCTCCTATAGAAAGGGTGTCTCCGACAGTATAAAACGTCTTCTCTCCTACATAAAAGGTGTCTGCGACAGTATAAAACGTCTTCTCTCCTATAGAAGAGGTGTCTCCGACAGTATAAAACGTCTTTTCTCCTATAGAAAAGGTGTCTCCGACAGTACAAAACGTCTTTTCTCCTATAGAAAAGGTGTCTCCGACAGTACGAAACGTCTTCTCGCCTATAGAAAAGGTGTCTCCTATAGAAAAGGTGTCTGCGACAGTATAAAACGTCTTCTCTCCTATAGAAAAGGTGTCTCCGACAGTATAAAACGTCTTCTCTACTATAGAAAAGGTGTCTCCGACAGTATAAATCGTCTTCTCTCCTATAGAAAAGGTGTCTGCGACAGTATAAAACGTCTTCTCTCCTATAGAAAAGGTGTCTGCGACAGTATAAATCGTCTTCTCTCCTATAGAAAAGGTGTCTCCGACAGTACAAAACGTCTTTTCTCCTATAGAAAAGGTGTCTGCGACAGTATAAATCGTCTTCTCTCTTATAGAAAAGGTGTCTCCGACAGTATAAAACGTCTTCTCTACTATAGAAAAGGTGTCTCCGACAGTATAAATCGTCTTCTCTCCTATAGAAAAGGTGTCTCCGTCAGTATAAAACGTCTTCTCTCCTATAGAAAAGGTGTCTCCGTCAGTATAAAACGTCTTCTCTCCTATAAAAATGGTGCCTCCGACAGTATAAAACGTCTTTTCTCCTATAGAAAAGGTGTCTGCGACAGTATAAAACGTCTTCTCTCCTATAGAAAAGGTGTCTCCGACAGTATAAAACGTCTTCTCTTCTATAGAAAAGGTGTCTCCGACAGTATAAATCGTCTTCTCTCCTATAGAAAAGGTGTCTGCGACAGTATAAAACGTCTTCTCTCCTATAGAAAAGGTGTCTCCGACAGTATAAAACGTCTTCTCTACTATAGAAAAGGTGTCTCCGACAGTATAAATCGTCTTCTCTCCTATAGAAAAGGTGTCTGCGACAGTATAAAACGTCTTCTCTCCTATAGAAAAGGTGTCTGCGACAGTATAAATCGTCTTCTCTCCTATAGAAAAGGTGTCTCCGACAGTACAAAACGTCTTTTCTCCTATAGAAAAGGTGTCTGCGACAGTATAAATCGTCTTCTCTCTTATAGAAAAGGTGTCTCCGACAGTATAAAACGTCTTCTCTACTATAGAAAAGGTGTCTCCGACAGTATAAATCGTCTTCTCTCCTATAGAAAAGGTGTCTCCGTCAGTATAAAACGTCTTCTCTCCTATAAAAATGGTGCCTCCGACAGTATAAAACGTCTTCTCTCCTATAGAAAAGGTGTCTCCGACAGTATAAATCGTCTTCTCTCCTATAGAAAAGGTGTCTCCGACAGTATAAATCGTCTTCTCTCTTATAGAAAAGGTGTCTCCGACAGTGTAAAACGTCTTCTCGCCTATAGAAAAGGTGTCTCCGACAGTATAAAACGTCTTCTCTCCTATAGAAAAGGTGTCTCCGACAGTATAAAACGTCTTCTCTCCTACAGAAGAGGTGTCTCCGACAGTATAAATCGTCTTCTCTCCTATAGAAAAGGTGTCTCCGACAGTATAAAACGTCTTCTCTCCTATAGAAAAGGTGTTTCCGACAGTATAAATCGTCTTCTCTCCTATAGAAAAGGTGTCTCCGACAGTATAAAACGTCTTCTCTCCTATAGAAAAGGTGTCTCCGACAGTATAAATCGTCTTCTCTCCTATAGAAAAGGTGTCTCCGACAGTATAAAACAACTTCTCTCCTTAAGAAGAGGTGTCTCCGACAGTATAAAACGTCTTCTTTCCTATAGAAAAGGTATCTCCGACAGTATAAAACGTCTTCTCTCCTATAGAAGAGGTGTCTGCGACAGTATAAAACGTCTTCTCTCCTATAGAAAAGGTGTCTGCGACAGTATAAATCGTCTTCTCTCCTATAGAAAAGGTGTCTCCGACAGTACAAAACGTCTTTTCTCCTATAGAAAAGGTGTCTGCGACAGTATAAATCGTCTTCTCTCTTATAGAAAAGGTGTCTCCGACAGTATAAAACGTCTTCTCTACTATAGAAAAGGTGTCTCCGACAGTATAAATCGTCTTCTCTCCTATAGAAAAGGTGTCTCCGTCAGTATAAAACGTCTTCTCTCCTATAAAAATGGTGCCTCCGACAGTATAAATCGTCTTCTCTCCTATAGAAAAGGTGTCTCCGACAGTATAAAACGTCTTCTCTCCTACATAAAAGGTGTCTGCGACAGTATAAAACGTCTTCTCTCCTATAGAAGAGGTGTCTCCGACAGTATAAATCGTCTTCTCTCCTATAGAAAAGGTGTCTCCGACAGTATAAAACGTCTTCTCTCCTACATAAAAGGTGTCTGCGACAGTATAAAACGTCTTCTCTCCTATAGAAAAGGTGTCTCCGACAGTATAAATCGTCTTCTCTCCTATAGAAAAGGTGTCTGCGACAGTATAAAACGTCTTCTCTCCTATAGAAAGGGTGTCTCCGACAGTATAAAACGTCTTCTCTCCTATAGAAAAGGTGTCTCCGACATTATAAATCGTCTTCTCTCCTATAGAAAAGGTGTCTGTTTCAGTATAAAACGTCTTCTCTCCTATAGAAAAGGTGTCTCCGACAGTATAAATCGTCTTCTCTCCTATAGAAAAGGTGTCTGCGACAGTATAAAACGTCTTCTCTCCTATAGAAAGGGTGTCTCCGACAGTATAAAACGTCTTCTCTCCTATAGAAAAGGTGTCTCCGACAGTATAAAACGTCTTCTCTCCTATAGAAAAGGTGTCTCCGACAGTATAAATCGTCTTCTCTCCTATAGAAAAGGTGTCTGCGACAGTATAAAACGTCTTCTCTACTATAGAAAAGGTGTCTGCGACAGTATAAAACGTCTTCTCTCCTATAGAAAGGGTGTCTTCGACAGTATAAAACGTCTTCTCTCCTATATAAAAGGTGTCTGCGACAGTATAAATCGTCTTCTCTCCTATAGAAAGGGTGTCTCCGACAGTATAAAACGTCTTCTCTCCTACATAAAAGGTGTCTGCGACAGTATAAAACGTCTTCTCTCCTATAGAAGAGGTGTCTCCGACAGTATAAAACGTCTTTTCTCCTATAGAAAAGGTGTCTCCGACAGTATAAATCGTCTTCTCTCCTATAGAAAAGGTGTCTGTTTCAGTATAAAACGTCTTCTCTCCTATAGAAAAGGTGTCTCCGACAGTATAAATCGTCTTCTCTCCTATAGAAAAGGTGTCTCCGTCAGTGTAAAACGTCTTCTCTACTATAGAAAAGGTGTCTCCGACAGTATAAATCGTCTTCTCTCCTATAGAAAAGGTGTCTCCGACAGTATAAAACGTCTTCTCTCCTACATAAAAGGTGTCTGCGACAGTATAAAACGTCTTCTCTCCTATAGAAGAGGTGTCTCCGACAGTATAAAACGTCTTCTCTACTATAGAAAAGGTGTCTCCGACAGTATAAATCGTCTTCTCTCCTATAGAAAAGGTGTCTGCGACAGTATAAAACGTCTTCTCTCCTATAGAAAAGGTGTCTGCGACAGTATAAATCGTCTTCTCTCCTATAGAAAGGGTGTCTCCGACAGTATAAAACGTCTTCTCTCCTATAGAAAAGGTGTCTCCGACATTATAAATCGTCTTCTCTCCTATAGAAAAGGTGTCTGTTTCAGTATAAAACGTCTTCTCTCCTATAGAAAAGGTGTCTCCGACAGTATAAATCGTCTTCTCTCCTATAGAAAAGGTGTCTGCGACAGTATAAAACGTCTTCTCTCCTATAGAAAAGGTGTCTCCGACAGTATAAAACGTCTTCTCTCCTATAGAAAAGGTGTCTCCGACAGTATAAATCGTCTTCTCTCCTATAGAAAAGGTGTCTGCGACAGTATAAAACGTCTTCTCTACTATAGAAAAGGTGTCTGCGACAGTATAAAACGTCTTCTCTCCTATATAAAAGGTGTCTGCGACAGTATAAATCGTCTTCTCTCCTATAGAAAGGGTGTCTCCGACAGTATAAAACGTCTTCTCTCCTACATAAAAGGTGTCTGCGACAGTATAAAACGTCTTCTCTCCTATAGAAGAGGTGTCTCCGACAGTATAAAACGTCTTTTCTCCTATAGAAAAGGTGTCTCCGACAGTATAAATCGTCTTCTCTCCTATAGAAAAGGTGTCTGTTTCAGTATAAAACGTCTTCTCTCCTATAGAAAAGGTGTCTCCGACAGTATAAATCGTCTTCTCTCCTATAGAAAAGGTGTCTCCGTCAGTGTAAAACGTCTTCTCTACTATAGAAAAGGTGTCTCCGACATTATAAATCGTCTTCTCTCCTATAGAAAAGGTGTCTGTTTCAGTATAAAACGTCTTCTCTCCTATAGAAAAGGTGTCTCCGACAGTACAAAACGTCTTTTCTCCTATAGAAAAGGTGTCTCCGACAGTACGAAACGTCTTCTCGCCTATAGAAAAGGTGTCTCCGACAGTACAAAACGTCTTCTCGCCTATAGAAAAGGTGTCTCCGACAGTATAAATCGTCTTCTCTCCTATAGAAAAGGTGTCTGCGACAGTATAAAACGTCTTCTCTCCTATAGAAAAGGTGTCTCCGACAGTATAAAACGTCTTCTCTACTATAGAAAAGGTGTCTCCGACAGTATAAATCGTCTTCTCTCCTATAGAAAAGGTGTCTGCGACAGTATAAAACGTCTTCTCTCCTATAGAAAAGGTGTCTGCGACAGTATAAATCGTCTTCTCTCCTATAGAAAAGGTGTCTCCGACAGTACAAAACGTCTTTTCTCCTATAGAAAAGGTGTCTGTTTCAGTATAAAACGTCTTCTCTCCTATAGAAAAGGTGTCTCCGACAGTATAAATCGTCTTCTCTCCTATAGAAAAGGTGTCTGCGACAGTATAAAACGTCTTCTCTCCTATAGAAAGGGTGTCTCCGACAGTATAAAACGTCTTCTCTCCTATAGAAAAGGTGTCTCCGTCAGTGTAAAACGTCTTCTCTACTATAGAAAAGGTGTCTCCGACAGTATAAATCGTCTTCTCTCCTATAGAAAAGGTGTCTGCGACAGTATAAAACGTCTTCTCTCCTATAGAAAAGGTGTCTCCGACAGTACAAAACGTCTTCTCTACTATAGAAAAGGTGTCTCCGACAGTATAAATCGTCTTCTCTCCTATAGAAAAGGTGTCTGCGACAGTATAAAACGTCTTCTCTCCTATAGAAAAGGTGTCTGCGACAGTATAAATCGTCTTCTCTCCTATAGAAAAGGTGTCTCCGACAGTACAAAACGTCTTCTCGCCTATTGAGAAGGTGTCTCCGTCAGTATAAATCGTCCTCTCTCCTATAGAAAAGGTGTCTCCGACAGTGTAAATCGTCTTCTCTCCTATAGAAAAGGTGTCTCCGACAGTACAAATCGTCTTCTCTACTATAGAAAAGGTGTCTCCGTCAGTATAAAACGTCTTCTCTCCTATAAAAATGGTGCCTCCGACAGTATAAAACGTCTTCTCTCCTATAGAAAAGGTGTCTCCGACAGTATAAAACGTCTTCTCTCCTATAGAAAAGGTGTCTCCGACAGTGTAAAACGTCTTCTCTCCTATAGAAAAGGTGTCTGCGACAGTATAAAACGTCTTCTCTCCTATAGAAGAGGTGTCTCCGACAGTACAAAACGTCTTTTCTCCTATAGAAGAGGTGTCTCCGACAGTACGAAACGTCTTCTCGCCTATAGAAAAGGTGTCTCCGACAGTACAAAACGTCTTCTCGCCTATAGAAAAGGTGTCTCCGACAGTATAAATCGTCTTCTCTCCTATAGAAAAGGTGTCTGCGACAGTATAAAACGTCTTCTCTCCTATAGAAAAGGTGTCTGCGACAGTATAAAACGTCTTCTCTCCTATAGAAAAGGTGTCTGCGACAGTATAAATCGTCTTCTCTCCTATAGAAAAGGTGTCTCCGACAGTACAAAACGTCTTTTCTCCTATAGAAAAGGTGTCTGCGACAGTATAAATCGTCTTCTCTCTTATAGAAAAGGTGTCTCCGACAGTATAAAACGTCTTCTCTACTATAGAAAAGGTGTCTCCGACAGTATAAATCGTCTTCTCTCCTATAGAAAAGGTGTCTCCGTCAGTATAAAACGTCTTCTCTCCTATAAAAATGGTGCCTCCGACAGTATAAAACGTCTTCTCTCCTATAGAAAAGGTGTCTCCGTCAGTATAAAACGTCTTCTCTACTATAGAAAAGGTGTCTCCGACAGTATAAATCGTCTTCTCTCCTATAGAAAAGGTGTCTGCGACAGTATAAATCGTCTTCTCTCCTATAGAAGAGGTGTCTCCGACAGTATAAATCGTCTTCTCTCCTATAGAAAAGGTGTCTCCGACAGTATAAATCGTCTTCTCTCTTATAGAAAAGGTGTCTCCGACAGTGTAAAACGTCTTCTCGCCTATAGAAAAGGTGTCTCCGACAGTATAAATCGTCTTCTCTCCTATAGAAAAGGTGTCTGCGACAGTATAAAACGTCTTCTCTCCTATAGAAAAGGTGTCTGCGACAGTATAAATCGTCTTCTCTCCTATAGAAGAGGTGTCTCCGACAGTATAAATCGTCTTCTCTCCTATAGAAAAGGTGTCTCCGACAGTATAAATCGTCTTCTCTCTTATAGAAAAGGTGTCTCCGACAGTGTAAAACGTCTTCTCGCCTATAGAAAAGGTGTCTCCGACAGTATAAAACGTCTTCTCTCCTATAGAAAAGGTGTCTCCGACAGTATAAATCGTCTTCTCTCCTATAGAAAAGGTGTCTCCGTCAGTATAAAACGTCTTCTCTCCTATAAAAATGGTGCCTCCGACAGTATAAAACGTCTTCTCGCCTATAGAAAAGGTGTCTCCGTCAGTATAAAACGTCTTCTCTACTATAGAAAAGGTGTCTCCGACAGTATAAATCGTCTTCTCTCCTATAGAAAAGGTGTCTGCGACAGTATAAAACGTCTTCTCTCCTATAGAAAAGGTGTCTGCGACAGTATAAATCGTCTTCTCTCCTATAGAAGAGGTGTCTCCGACAGTATAAATCGTCTTCTCTCCTATAGAAAAGGTGTCTCCGACAGTATAAATCGTCTTCTCTCTTATAGAAAAGGTGTCTCCGACAGTGTAAAACGTCTTCTCGCCTATAGAAAAGGTGTCTCCGACAGTATAAAACGTCTTCTCTCCTATAGAAAAGGTGTCTCCGACAGTATAAATCGTCTTCTCTCCTATAGAAAAGGTGTCTCCGTCAGTATAAAACGTCTTCTCTCCTATAAAAATGGTGCCTCCGACAGTATAAAACGTCTTCTCTCCTATAGAAAAGGTGTCTCCGTCAGTATAAAACGTCTTCTCTACTATAGAAAAGGTGTCTCCGACAGTATAAATCGTCTTCTCTCCTATAGAAAAGGTGTCTGCGACAGTATAAAACGTCTTCTCTCCTATAGAAAAGGTGTCTGCGACAGTATAAATCGTCTTCTCTCCTATAGAAGAGGTGTCTCCGACAGTATAAATCGTCTTCTCTCCTATAGAAAAGGTGTCTCCGACAGTATAAATCGTCTTCTCTCCTATAGAAAAGGTGTCTGCGACAGTATAAAACGTCTTCTCTCCTATAGAAAAGGTGTCTGCGACAGTATAAAACGTCTTCTCTCCTATAGAAAAGGTGTCTGCGACAGTATAAATCGTCTTCTCTCCTATAGAAAAGGTGTCTCCGACAGTACAAAACGTCTTTTCTCCTATAGAAAAGGTGTCTGCGACAGTATAAATCGTCTTCTCTCTTATAGAAAAGGTGTCTCCGACAGTATAAAACGTCTTCTCTACTATAGAAAAGGTGTCTCCGACAGTATAAATCGTCTTCTCTCCTATAGAAAAGGTGTCTCCGTCAGTATAAAACGTCTTCTCTCCTATAAAAATGGTGCCTCCGACAGTATAAAACGTCTTCTCTCCTATAGAAAAGGTGTCTCCGTCAGTATAAAACGTCTTCTCTACTATAGAAAAGGTGTCTCCGACAGTATAAATCGTCTTCTCTCCTATAGAAAAGGTGTCTGCGACAGTATAAAACGTCTTCTCTCCTATAGAAAAGGTGTCTGCGACAGTATAAATCGTCTTCTCTCCTATAGAAGAGGTGTCTCCGACAGTATAAATCGTCTTCTCTCCTATAGAAAAGGTGTCTCCGACAGTATAAATCGTCTTCTCTCTTATAGAAAAGGTGTCTCCGACAGTGTAAAACGTCTTCTCGCCTATAGAAAAGGTGTCTCCGACAGTATAAATCGTCTTCTCTCCTATAGAAAAGGTGTCTGCGACAGTATAAAACGTCTTCTCTCCTATAGAAAAGGTGTCTGCGACAGTATAAATCGTCTTCTCTCCTATAGAAGAGGTGTCTCCGACAGTATAAATCGTCTTCTCTCCTATAGAAAAGGTGTCTCCGACAGTATAAATCGTCTTCTCTCTTATAGAAAAGGTGTCTCCGACAGTGTAAAACGTCTTCTCGCCTATAGAAAAGGTGTCTCCGACAGTATAAAACGTCTTCTCTCCTATAGAAAAGGTGTCTCCGACAGTATAAATCGTCTTCTCTCCTATAGAAAAGGTGTCTCCGTCAGTATAAAACGTCTTCTCTCCTATAAAAATGGTGCCTCCGACAGTATAAAACGTCTTCTCGCCTATAGAAAAGGTGTCTCCGTCAGTATAAAACGTCTTCTCTACTATAGAAAAGGTGTCTCCGACAGTATAAATCGTCTTCTCTCCTATAGAAAAGGTGTCTGCGACAGTATAAAACGTCTTCTCTCCTATAGAAAAGGTGTCTGCGACAGTATAAATCGTCTTCTCTCCTATAGAAGAGGTGTCTCCGACAGTATAAATCGTCTTCTCTCCTATAGAAAAGGTGTCTCCGACAGTATAAATCGTCTTCTCTCTTATAGAAAAGGTGTCTCCGACAGTGTAAAACGTCTTCTCGCCTATAGAAAAGGTGTCTCCGACAGTATAAAACGTCTTCTCTCCTATAGAAAAGGTGTCTCCGACAGTATAAATCGTCTTCTCTCCTATAGAAAAGGTGTCTCCGTCAGTATAAAACGTCTTCTCTCCTATAAAAATGGTGCCTCCGACAGTATAAAACGTCTTCTCTCCTATAGAAAAGGTGTCTCCGTCAGTATAAAACGTCTTCTCTACTATAGAAAAGGTGTCTCCGACAGTATAAATCGTCTTCTCTCCTATAGAAAAGGTGTCTGCGACAGTATAAAACGTCTTCTCTCCTATAGAAAAGGTGTCTGCGACAGTATAAATCGTCTTCTCTCCTATAGAAGAGGTGTCTCCGACAGTATAAATCGTCTTCTCTCCTATAGAAAAGGTGTCTCCGACAGTATAAATCGTCTTCTCTCTTATAGAAAAGGTGTCTCCGACAGTGTAAAACGTCTTCTCTCCTATAGAAGAGGTGTCTCCGACAGTACAAAACGTCTTTTCTCCTATAGAAGAGGTGTCTCCGACAGTACGAAACGTCTTCTCGCCTATAGAAAAGGTGTCTCCGACAGTACAAAACGTCTTCTCGCCTATAGAAAAGGTGTCTCCGACAGTATAAATCGTCTTCTCTCCTATAGAAAAGGTGTCTGCGACAGTATAAAACGTCTTCTCTCCTATAGAAAAGGTGTCTGCGACAGTATAAAACGTCTTCTCTCCTATAGAAAAGGTGTCTGCGACAGTATAAATCGTCTTCTCTCCTATAGAAAAGGTGTCTCCGACAGTACAAAACGTCTTTTCTCCTATAGAAAAGGTGTCTGCGACAGTATAAATCGTCTTCTCTCTTATAGAAAAGGTGTCTCCGACAGTATAAAACGTCTTCTCTACTATAGAAAAGGTGTCTCCGACAGTATAAATCGTCTTCTCTCCTATAGAAAAGGTGTCTCCGTCAGTATAAAACGTCTTCTCTCCTATAAAAATGGTGCCTCCGACAGTATAAAACGTCTTTTCTCCTATAGAAAAGGTGTCTGCGACAGTATAAAACGTCTTCTCTCCTATAGAAAAGGTGTCTCCGACAGTATAAAACGTCTTCTCTTCTATAGAAAAGGTGTCTCCGACAGTATAAATCGTCTTCTCTCCTATAGAAAAGGTGTCTGCGACAGTATAAAACGTCTTCTCTCCTATAGAAAAGGTGTCTCCGACAGTATAAAACGTCTTCTCTACTATAGAAAAGGTGTCTCCGACAGTATAAATCGTCTTCTCTCCTATAGAAAAGGTGTCTGCGACAGTATAAAACGTCTTCTCTCCTATAGAAAAGGTGTCTGCGACAGTATAAATCGTCTTCTCTCCTATAGAAGAGGTGTCTCCGACAGTATAAATCGTCTTCTCTCCTATAGAAAAGGTGTCTCCGACAGTATAAATCGTCTTCTCTCTTATAGAAAAGGTGTCTCCGACAGTGTAAAACGTCTTCTCGCCTATAGAAAAGGTGTCTCCGACAGTATAAAACGTCTTCTCTCCTATAGAAAAGGTGTCTCCGACAGTATAAAACGTCTTCTCTCCTATAGAAAAGGTGTCTCCGACAGGATAAAACGTCTTTTCTCCTATAGAAAAGGTGTCTCCGACAGTATAAAACGTCTTCTCTCCTATAGAAAAGGTGTCTCCGACAGTATAAAACGTCTTCTCTCCTATAGAAGAGGTGTCTGCGACAGTATAAATCGTCTTCTCTCCTATATAAAAGGTGTCTGCGACAGTATAAAACGTCTTCTCTCCTACAGAAGAGGTGTCTCCGACAGTAT
Source organism: Toxonevra muliebris (assembly GCA_963691655.1). Lineage (NCBI taxonomy): Eukaryota > Metazoa > Arthropoda > Insecta > Diptera > Pallopteridae > Toxonevra > Toxonevra muliebris. The sequence goes on from OY829326.1 coordinate 22,213,934, forward strand.
AAATCGTCTTCTCTCCTATAGAAAAGGTGTCTCCGACAGTATAAAACGTCTTCTCTCCTATAGAAAAGGTGTTTCCGACAGTATAAATCGTCTTCTCTCCTATAGAAAAGGTGTCTCCGACAGTATAAAACGTCTTCTCTCCTATAGAAAAGGTGTCTCCGACAGTATAAATCGTCTTCTCTCCTATAGAAAAGGTGTCTCCGACAGTATAAAACAACTTCTCTCCTTTAGAAGAGGTGTCTCCGACAGTATAAAACGTCTTCTTTCCTATAGAAAAGGTATCTCCGACAGTATAAATCGTCTTCTCTTCTATAGAAAAGGTGTCTCCGACAGTATAAAACGTCTTCTCTCCTTTAGAAAAGGTGTCTCCGACAGTATAAAACGTCTTCTCTCCTATAGAAGAGGTGTCTCCGACAGTATAAATGTCTTCTCTCCTATAGAAAAGGTGTCTGCGACAGTATAAAACGTCTTCTCTCCTATAGAAAGGGTGTCTCCGACAGTATAAAACGTCTTTTCTCCTATAGAAAAGGTGTCTCCGACAGTATAAATCGTCTTCTCTCCTATAGAAAAGGTGTCTGCGACAGTATAAAACGTCTTCTCTCCTATAGAAAGGGTGTCTCCGACAGTATAAAACGTCTTCTCTACTATAGAAAAGGTGTCTCCGACAGTATAAAACGTCTTTTCTCCTATAGAAAAGGTGTCTCCGACAGTATAAAACGTCTTCTCTCCTATAGAAAAGGTGTCTCCGTCAGTATAAAACGTCTTCTCTCCTATAAAAATGGTGCCTCCGACAGTATAAAACGTCTTCTCTCCTATAGAAGAGGTGTCTCCGACAGTATAAAACGTCTTCTTTCCTATAGAAAAGGTATCTCCGACAGTATAAATCGTCTTCTCTTCTATAGAAAAGGTGTCTCCGACAGTATAAAACGTCTTCTCTCCTTTAGAAAAGGTGTCTCCGACAGTATAAATGTCTTCTCTCCTATAGAAAAGGTGTCTGCGACAGTATAAAACGTCTTCTCTCCTATAGAAAGGGTGTCTCCGACAGTATAAAACGTCTTTTCTCCTATAGAAAAGGTGTCTCCGACAGTATAAATCGTCTTCTCTCCTATAGAAAAGGTGTCTGCGACAGTATAAAACGTCTTCTCTACTATAGAAAAGGTGTCTCCGACAGTGTAAATCGTCTTCTCTCCTATAGAAAAGGTGTCTCCGTCAGTATAAAACGTCTTCTCTCCTATAAAAATGGTGCCTCCGACAGTATAAAACGTCTTCTCTCCTATAGAAGAGGTGTCTCCGACAGTATAAAACGTCTTTTCTCCTATAGAAAAGGTGTCTCCGACAGTATAAATCGTCTTCTCTCCTATAGAAAAGGTGTCTGCGACAGTATAAAACGTCTTCTCTCCTATAGAAAGGGTGTCTCCGACAGTATAAAACGTCTTCTCTACTATAGAAAAGGTGTCTCCGACAGTGTAAATCGTCTTCTCTCCTATAGAAAAGGTGTCTCCGTCAGTATAAAACGTCTTCTCTCCTATAAAAATGGTGCCTCCGACAGTATAAAACGTCTTCTCTCCTATAGAAGAGGTGTCTCCGACAGTATAAAACGTCTTTTCTCCTATAGAAAAGGTGTCTCCGACAGTATAAATCGTCTTCTCTCCTATAGAAAAGGTGTCTGCGACAGTATAAAACGTCTTCTCTCCTATAGAAAGGGTGTCTCCGACAGTATAAAACGTCTTCTCTACTATAGAAAAGGTGTCTCCGACAGTGTAAATCGTCTTCTCTCCTATAGAAAAGGTGTCTCCGTCAGTATAAAACGTCTTCTCTCCTATAGAAAAGGTGTCTCCGACAGTATAAAACGTTTTATACTCCTATAGAAAAGGTGTCTGCGACAGTATAAAACGTCTTCTCTACTATAGAAAAGGTGTCTGCGACAGTATAAAACGTCTTCTCTCCTATAGAAAGGGTGTCTCCGACAGTATAAAACGTCTTCTCTCCTATAGAAAAGGTGTCTCCGACAGTATAAATCGTCTTCTCTCCTATAGAAAAGGTGTCTGCGACAGTATAAAACGTCTTCTCTCCTATAGAAAGGGTGTCTCCGACAGTATAAAACGTCTTCTCTACTCTAGAAAAGGTTTCTGCGACAGTACAAAACGTCTTCTCTCCTATAGAAAAGGTGTCTGCGACAGTACAAAACGTCTTCTCTCCTATAGAAAAGGTGTCTCCGACAGTATAAATCGTCTTCTCTCCTATAGAAAAGGTGTCTCCGACAGTGTAAAACGTCCTATAGAAAAGGTGTCTGCGACAGTATAAAACGTCTTCTCTCCTATAGAAGAGGTGTCTCCGACAGTACAAAACGTCTTCTCGCCTATAGAAAAGGTGTCTCCGACAGTACAAAACGTCTTCTCGCCTATAGAAAAGGTGTCTCCGACAGTATAAATCGTCTTCTCTCCTATAGAAAAGGTGTCTCCGACAGTATAAAACGTCTTCTCTCCTATAGAAAAGGTGTCTCCGACAGTGTAAAACGTCCTATAGAAAAGGTGTCTGCGACAGTATAAAACGTCTTCTCTCCTATAGAAGAGGTGTCTCCGACAGTACAAAACGTCTTCTCGCCTATAGAAAAGGTGTCTCCGACAGTACAAAACGTCTTCTCGCCTATAGAAAAGGTGTCTCCGACAGTATAAATCGTCTTCTCTCCTATAGAAAAGGTGTCTCCGACAGTACGAAACGTCTTCTCGCCTATAGAAAAGGTGTCTCCGACAGTACAAAACGTCTTCTCGCCTATAGAAAAGGTGTCTCCGACAGTATAAATCGTCTTCTCTCCTATAGAAAAGGTGTCTGCGACAGTATAAAACGTCTTCTCTCCTATAGAAAAGGTGTCTCCGACAGTATAAATCGTCTTCTCTCCTATAGAAAAGGTGTCTCCGACAGTATAAATCGTCTTCTCTCCTATAGAAAAGGTGTCTCCGTCAGTATAAAACGTCTTCTCTCCTATAAAAATGGTGCCTCCGACAGTATAAAACGTCTTCTCTCCTATAGAAAGGGTGTCTCCGACAGTATAAATCGTCTTCTCTCCTATAGAAAAGGTGTCTCCGACAGTATAAATCGTCTTCTCTCTTATAGAAAAGGTGTCTCCGACAGTGTAAAACGTCTTCTCGCCTATAGAAAAGGTGTCTCCGACAGTATAAAACGTCTTCTCTCCTATAGAAAAGGTGTCTCCGACAGTATAAAACGTCTTCTCTCCTATAGAAAAGGTGTCTCCGACAGTATAAAACGTCTTCTCTCCTATAAAAATGGTGTCTCCGACAGTATAAAACGTCTTCTCTCCTATAGAAAAGGTGTCTCCGACAGTATAAAACGTCTTCTCTCCTATAGAAGAGGTGTCTGCGACAGTATAAATCGTCTTCTCTCCTATAGAAAAGGTGTCTGCGACAGTATAAAACGTCTTCTCTCCTACAGAAGAGGTGTCTCCGACAGTATAAATCGTCTTCTCTCCTATAGAAAAGGTGTCTCCGACAGTATAAAACGTCTTCTCTCCTATAGAAAAGGTGTTTCCGACAGTATAAATCGTCTTCTCTCCTATAGAAAAGGTGTCTCCGACAGTATAAAACGTCTTCTCTCCTATAGAAAAGGTGTCTCCGACAGTATAAATCGTCTTCTCTCCTATAGAAAAGGTGTCTCCGACAGTATAAAACAACTTCTCTCCTTTAGAAGAGGTGTCTCCGACAGTATAAAACGTCTTCTTTCCTATAGAAAAGGTATCTCCGACAGTATAAATCGTCTTCTCTTCTATAGAAAAGGTGTCTCCGACAGTATAAAACGTCTTCTCTCCTTTAGAAAAGGTGTCTCCGACAGTATAAAACGTCTTCTCTCCTATAGAAGAGGTGTCTCCGACAGTATAAATGTCTTCTCTCCTATAGAAAGGGTGTCTCCGACAGTATAAAACGTCTTCTCTCCTATAGAAAGGGTGTCTCCGACAGTATAAAACGTCTTCTCTCCTATAGAAAAAGTGTCTGCGACAGTATAAAACGTCTTCTCTCCTATAGAAAAGGTGTCTCCGACAGTATAATAAATCGTCTTCTCTCCTATAGAAAAGGTGTCTCCGACAGTATAAAACGTCTTCTCTCCTATAGAAAAGGTGTCTGCGACAGTATAAAACGTCTTCTCTCCTATAGAAAAGGTGTCTCCGACAGTATAAAACGTCTTCTCTCCTATAGAAAAGGTGTCTGCGACAGTATAAATCGTCTTCTCTCCTATAGAAAAGGTGTCTCCGACAGTATAAAACGTCTTCTCTCCTATAGAAAAGGTGTCTCCGACAGTATAAATCGTCTTCTCTCCTATAGAAGAGGTGTCTCCGACAGTATAAAACGTCTTCTCTCCTATAGAAAAGGTGTCTCCGACAGTATAAAACGTCTTCTCTCCTATAGAAAAGGTGTCTCCGACAGTATAAATCGTCTTCTCTCCTATAGAAAAGGTGTCTGCGACAGTATAAAACGTCTTCTCTCCTATAGAAAAGGTGTCTCCGACAGTATAAATCGTCTTCTCTCCTATAGAAAAGGTGCCTCCGACAGTATAAAACGTCTTCTCTCCTATAGAAAAGGTGTCTCCGTCAGTATAAAACGTCTTCTCTACTATAGAAAAGGTGTCTCCGACAGTATAAATCGTCTTCTCTCCTATAGAAAAGGTGTCTCCGACAGTATGAAACGTCTTCTCTCCTATAGAAAAGGTGTCTGCGACAGTATAAAACGTCTTCTCTCCTATAGAAGAGGTGTCTCCGACAGTATAAAACGTCCTCTCTCCTATAGAAAAGGTGTCTCCGACAGTATAAAACGTCTTCTCTCCTATAGAAAAGGTGTCTCCGACAGTATAAAACGTTTTCTCTCCTATAGAAAAGGTGTCTCCGACAGTATAAAACGTCCTCTCTCCTATAGAAAAGGTGTCTGCGACAGTATAAAACGTCTTCTCTCCTATAGAAAAGGTGTCTCCGACAGTATAAAACGTCTTCTCTCCTATAGAAAAGGTGTCTGCGACAGTATAAAACGTCTTCTCTCCTATAGAAAAGGTGTCTCCGACAGTATAAAACGTTTTCTCTCCTATAGAAAAGGTGTCTCCGACAGTATAAAACGTCCTCTCTCCTATAGAAAAGGTGTCTGCGACAGTATAAAACGTCTTCTCTCCTATAGAAAAGGTGTCTCCGACAGTATAAAACGTTTTCTCTCCTATAGAAAAGGTGTCTGCGACAGTATAAAACGTCTTCTCTCCTATAGAAAAGGTGTCTCCGACAGTATAAAACGTCTTCTCTCCTATAGAAAAGGTGTCTCCGACAGTATAAAACGTCCTCTCTCCTATAGAAAAGGTGTCTGCGACAGTATAAAACGTCTTCTCTCCTATAGAAAAGGTGTCTCCGACAGTATAAAACGTTTTCTCTCCTATAGAAAAGGTGTCTCCGACAGTATAAAACGTCCTCTCTCCTATAGAAAAGGTGTCTGCGACAGTATAAAACGTCTTCTCTCCTATAGAAAAGGTGTCTCCGACAGTATAAAACGTCTTCTCTCCTATAGAAAAGGTGTCTCCGACAGTATAAAACGTCCTCTCTCCTATAGAAAAGGTGTCTGCGACAGTATAAAACGTCTTCTCTCCTATAGAAAAGGTGTCTCCGACAGTATGAAACGTCTTCTCTCCTATAGAAAAGGTGTCTCCGACAGTATAAAACGTCTTCTCTCCTATAGAAAAGGTGTCTCCGACAGTATAAAACGTCCTCTCTCCTATAGAAAAGGTGTCTGCGACAGTATAAAACGTCTTCTCTCCTATAGAAAAGGTGTCTCCGACAGTATGAAACGTCTTCTCTCCTATAGAAAAGGTGTCTGCGACAGTATAAAACGTCTTCTCTCCTATAGAAGAGGTGTCTCCGACAGTATAAAACGTCCTCTCTCCTATAGAAAAAGTGTCTCCGACAGTATAAAAGGTCTTCTCTACTATAGAAAAGGTGTCTCCGACAGTATAAATCGTCTTCTCTCCTATAGAAAAGGTGTCTCCGACAGTATAAATCGTCCTCTCTCCTATAGAAAAGGTGTCTGCGACAGTATAAAACGTCTTCTCTCCTATAGAAGAGGTGTCTCCGACAGTACAAAACGTCTTTTCTCTTATAGAAAAGGTGTCTCCGACAGTATAAAACGTCTTCTCTACTATAGAAAAGGTGTCTCCGACAGTATAAATCGTCTTCTCTCCTATAGAAGAGGTGTCTCCGACAGTATAAAACGTCTTCTCTCCTATAGAAAAGGTGTCTCCGACAGTATAAATCGTCTTCTCTCTTATAGAAAAAGTGTCTCCGACAGTATAAAAGGTCTTCTCTACTATAGAAAAGGTGTCTCCGACAGTATAAATCGTCTTCTCTCCTATAGAAAAGGTGTCTCCGTCAGTATAAAACGTCTTCTCTTCTATAGAAAAGGTGTCTGCGACAGTATAAAACGTCTTCTCTCCTATAGAAGAGGTGTCTCCGACAGTATAAAACGTCTTCTCTCTTATAGAAAAGGTGTCTCCGACAGTATAAATCGTCTTCTCTCCTATAGAAAAGGTGTCTCCGTCAGTATAAAACGTCTTCTCTCCTATAAAAATGGTGCCTCCGACAGTATAAAACGTCTTCTCTCCTATAGAAAAGGTGTCTCCGTCAGTATAAAACGTCTTCTCTTCTATAGAAAAGGTGTCTGCGACAGTATAAAACGTCTTCTCTCCTATAGAAGAGGTGTCTCCGACAGTATAAAACGTCTTCTCTCTTATAGAAAAGGTGTCTCCGACAGTATAAATCGTCTTCTCTCCTATAGAAAAGGTGTCTCCGTCAGTATAAAACGTCTTCTCTCCTATAAAAATGGTGCCTCCGACAGTATAAAACGTCTTCTCTCCTATAGAAAAGGTGTCTCCGACAGTATAAATCGTCTTCTCTCTTATAGAAAAGGTGTCTCCGACAGTATAAAACGTCTTCTCTACTATAGAAAAGGTGTCTCCGACAGTATAAATCGTCTTCTCTCCTATAGAAAAGGTGTCTGCGACAGTATGAAACGTCTTCTCTCCTATAGAAAAGGTGTGTGCAACAGTATAAAACGTCTTCTCTCCTATGGAAAAGGTGTCTGCGACAGTATAAAACGTCTTCTCTCCTATAGAAAAGGTGTCTGCAACAGAATAAAACGTCTTCTCTCCTATGGAAAAGGTGTCTCCGACAGTATGAAACGTCTTCTCTCCTATAGAAAAGGTGTCTCCGACAGTATAAATCGTCTTCTCTCTTATAGAAAAGGTGTCTCCGACAGTATAAAAGGTCTTCTCTACTATAGAAAAGGTGTCTGCGACAGTATAAAACGTCTTCTCTCCTATAGAAAAGGTGTCTCCGACAGTATAAAACGTCTTCTCTCCTATAGAAAAGGTGTCTCCGACAGTATAAAACGTCTTCTCTCCTATAGAAAAGGTGTCTCCGACAGTATAAAACGTCTTCTCTCTTATAGAAAAGGTGTCTCCGACAGTATAAATCGTCTTCTCTCCTATAGAAAAGGTGTCTCCGTCAGTATAAAACGTCTTCTCTCCTATAAAAATGGTGCCTCCGACAGTATAAAACGTCTTCTCTCCTATAGAAAAGGTGTCTCCGACAGTATAAATCGTCTTCTCTCTTATAGAAAAGGTGTCTCCGACAGTATAAAACGTCTTCTCTACTATAGAAAAGGTGTCTCCGACAGTATAAAACGTCTTCTCTCCTATAGAAAAGGTGTCTCCGACAGTATAAAACGTCTTCTCTCCTATAGAAAAGGTGTCTCCGACAGTATAAAACGTCCTCTCTCCTATAGAAAAGGTGTCTGCGACAGTATAAAACGTCTTCTCTCCTATAGAAAAGGTGTCTCCGACAGTATGAAACGTCTTCTCTCCTATAGAAAAGGTGTCTGCGACAGTATAAAACGTCTTCTCTCCTATAGAAGAGGTGTCTCCGACAGTATAAAACGTCCTCTCTCCTATAGAAAAAGTGTCTCCGACAGTATAAAAGGTCTTCTCTACTATAGAAAAGGTGTCTCCGACAGTATAAATCGTCTTCTCTCCTATAGAAAAGGTGTCTCCGACAGTATAAATCGTCCTCTCTCCTATAGAAAAGGTGTCTGCGACAGTATAAAACGTCTTCTCTCCTATAGAAGAGGTGTCTCCGACAGTACAAAACGTCTTTTCTCTTATAGAAAAGGTGTCTCCGACAGTATAAAACGTCTTCTCTACTATAGAAAAGGTGTCTCCGACAGTATAAATCGTCTTCTCTCCTATAGAAGAGGTGTCTCCGACAGTATAAAACGTCTTCTCTCCTATAGAAAAGGTGTCTCCGACAGTATAAATCGTCTTCTCTCTTATAGAAAAAGTGTCTCCGACAGTATAAAAGGTCTTCTCTACTATAGAAAAGGTGTCTCCGACAGTATAAATCGTCTTCTCTCCTATAGAAAAGGTGTCTCCGTCAGTATAAAACGTCTTCTCTTCTATAGAAAAGGTGTCTGCGACAGTATAAAACGTCTTCTCTCCTATAGAAGAGGTGTCTCCGACAGTATAAAACGTCTTCTCTCTTATAGAAAAGGTGTCTCCGACAGTATAAATCGTCTTCTCTCCTATAGAAAAGGTGTCTCCGTCAGTATAAAACGTCTTCTCTCCTATAAAAATGGTGCCTCCGACAGTATAAAACGTCTTCTCTCCTATAGAAAAGGTGTCTCCGTCAGTATAAAACGTCTTCTCTTCTATAGAAAAGGTGTCTGCGACAGTATAAAACGTCTTCTCTCCTATAGAAGAGGTGTCTCCGACAGTATAAAACGTCTTCTCTCTTATAGAAAAGGTGTCTCCGACAGTATAAATCGTCTTCTCTCCTATAGAAAAGGTGTCTCCGTCAGTATAAAACGTCTTCTCTCCTATAAAAATGGTGCCTCCGACAGTATAAAACGTCTTCTCTCCTATAGAAAAGGTGTCTCCGACAGTATAAATCGTCTTCTCTCTTATAGAAAAGGTGTCTCCGACAGTATAAAACGTCTTCTCTACTATAGAAAAGGTGTCTCCGACAGTATAAATCGTCTTCTCTCCTATAGAAAAGGTGTCTGCGACAGTATGAAACGTCTTCTCTCCTATAGAAAAGGTGTGTGCAACAGTATAAAACGTCTTCTCTCCTATGGAAAAGGTGTCTGCGACAGTATAAAACGTCTTCTCTCCTATAGAAAAGGTGTCTGCAACAGTATAAAACGTCTTCTCTCCTATGGAAAAGGTGTCTCCGACAGTATGAAACGTCTTCTCTCCTATAGAAAAGGTGTCTCCGACAGTATAAATCGTCTTCTCTCTTATAGAAAAGGTGTCTCCGACAGTATAAAAGGTCTTCTCTACTATAGAAAAGGTGTCTGCGACAGTATAAAACGTCTTCTCTCCTATAGAAAAGGTGTCTCCGACAGTATAAAACGTCTTCTCTCCTATAGAAAAGGTGTCTCCGACAGTATAAAACGTCTTCTCTCCTATAGAAAAGGTGTCTCCGACAGTATAAAACGTCTTCTCTCTTATAGAAAAGGTGTCTCCGACAGTATAAATCGTCTTCTCTCCTATAGAAAAGGTGTCTCCGTCAGTATAAAACGTCTTCTCTCCTATAAAAATGGTGCCTCCGACAGTATAAAACGTCTTCTCTCCTATAGAAAAGGTGTCTCCGACAGTATAAATCGTCTTCTCTCTTATAGAAAAGGTGTCTCCGACAGTATAAAACGTCTTCTCTACTATAGAAAAGGTGTCTCCGACAGTATAAAACGTCTTCTCTCCTATAGAAAAGGTGTCTCCGACAGTATAAAACGTCTTCTCTCTTATAGAAAAGGTGTCTCCGACAGTATAAAACGTCCTCTCTCCTATAGACAAGGTGTCTCCGTCAGTATAAAACGTCTTCTCTCCTATAAAAATGGTGCCTCCGACAGTATAAAACGTCTTCTCTCCTATAGAAAAGGTGTCTCCGACAGTATAAATCGTCTTCTCTCTTATAGAAAAGGTGTCTCCGACAGTATAAAACGTCTTCTCTACTATAGAAAAGGTGTCTCCGACAGTATAAAACGTCTTCTCTCCTATAGAAAAGGTGTCTCCGACAGTATAAAACGTCTTCTCTCTTATAGAAAAGGTGTCTCCGACAGTATAAATCGTCTTCTCTCCTATAGAAAAGGTGTCTCCGTCAGTATAAAACGTCTTCTCTCCTATAGAAAAGGTGTCTGCGACAGTATAAAACGTCTTTTCTCCTATAGAAAAGGTGTCTCCGTCAGTATAAAACGTCTTCTCTCCTATAAAAATGGTGCCTCCGACAGTATAAAACGTCTTCTCTCCTATAGAAAAGGTGTCTCCGACAGTATAAAACGTCTTCTCTCTTATAGAAAAGGTGTCTCCGACAGTATAAATCGTCTTCTCTCCTATAGAAAAGGTGTCTCCGTCAGTATAAAACGTCTTCTCTCCTATAGAAAAGGTGTCTCCGACAGTATAAATCGTCTTCTCTCCTATAGAAAAGGTGTCTCCGTCAGTATAAAACGTCTTCTCTCCTATAGAAAAGGTGTCTGCGACAGTATAAAACGTCTTCTCTCCTATGGAAAAGGTGTCTGCGACAGTATAAAACGTCTTCTCTCCTATAGAAAAGGTGTCTCCGTCAGTATAAAACGTCTTCTCTCCTATAAAAATGGTGCCTCCGACAGTATAAAACGTCTTCTCTCCTATAGAAAAGGTGTCTGCGACAGTATAAAACGTCTTCTCTCCTATAGAAAAGGTGTCTCCGACAGTATGAAACGTCTTCTCTCCTATAGAAAAGGTGTCTGCGACAGTATAAAACGTCTTCTCTCCTATGGAAAAGGTGTCTGCGACAGTATAAAACGTCTTCTCTCCTATAGAAAAGGTGTCTCCGACAGTATAAATCGTCTTCTCTCTTATAGAAAAGGTGTCTCCGACAGTATAAAACGTCTTCTCTACTATAGAAAAGGTGTCTCCGACAGTATAAAACGTCTTCTCTCCTATAGAAAAGGTGTCTCCGACAGTATAAAACGTCTTCTCTCCTATAGAAAAGGTGTCTCCGACAGTATAAATCGTCTTCTCTCTTATAGAAAAGGTGTCTCCGACAGTATAAAACGTCTTCTCTACTATAGAAAAGGTGTCTCCGACAGTATAAAACGTCTTCTCTCCTATAGAAAAGGTGTCTCCGACAGTATGAAACGTCTTCTCTCCTATAGAAAAAGTGTCTGCGACAGTATAAAACGTCTTCTCTCCTATGGAAAAGGTGTCTGCGACAGTATAAATCGTCTTCTCTCCTATAGAAAAGGTGTCTCCGACAGTATAAATCGTCTTCTCTCTTATAGAAAAGGTGTCTCCGACAGTATAAAACGTCTTCTCTACTATAGAAAAGGTGTCTCCGACAGTATAAAACGTCTTCTCTCCTATAGAAATGGTGCCTCCGACAGTATAAAACGTCTTCTCTCCTATAGAAAAGGTGTCTCCGACAGTATAAATCGTCTTCTCTCTTATAGAAAAGGTGTCTCCGACAGTATAAAACGTCTTCTCTCCTATAGAAAAGGTGTCTCCGACAGTATAAAACGTCTTCTCTACTATAGAAAAGGTGTCTGCGACAGTATAAAACGTCTTCTCTCCTATAGAAAAGGTGTCTCCGACAGTATAAATCGTCTTCTCTCTTATAGAAAAGGTGTCTCCGACAGTATAAAACGTCTTCTCTACTATAGAAAAGGTGTCTCCGACAGTATAAAACGTCTTCTCTCCTATAGAAAAGGTGTCTCCGACAGTATGAAACGTCTTCTCTCCTATAGAAAAGGTGTCTGCGACAGTATAAAACGTCTTCTCTCCTATGGAAAAGGTGTCTGCGACAGTATAAATCGTCTTCTCTCCTATAGAAAAGGTTTCTCCGACAGTATAAATCGTCTTCTCTCCTATAGAAAAGGTGTCTCCGACAGTATAAATCGTCTTCTCTCTTATAGAAAAGGTGTCTCCGACAGTATAAAACGTCTTCTCTACTATAGAAAAGGTGTCTCCGACAGTATAAAACGTCTTCTCTCCTATAGAAAAGGTGTCTGCGACAGTATAAAACGTCTTCTCTCCTATGGAAAAGGTGTCTGCGACAGTATAAATCGTCTTCTCTCCTATAGAAAAGGTGTCTCCGACAGTATAAAACGTCTTCTCTCCTATAGAAAAGGTGTCTCCGACAGTATAAATCGTCTTCTCTCTTATAGAAAAGGTGTCTCCGACAGTATAAAACGTCTTCTCTACTATAGAAAAGGTGTCTCCGACAGTATAAAACGTCTTCTCTCCTATAGAAAAGGTGTCTCCGACAGTATGAAACGTCTTCTCTCCTATAGAAAAGGTGTCTGCGACAGTATAAAACGTCTTCTCTCCTATAGAAAAGGTGTCTCCGACAGTATAAAACGTCTTCTCTCCTATAGAAAAGGTGTCTCCGACAGTATAAATCGTCTTCTCTCTTATAGAAAAGGTGTCTCCGACAGTATAAAACGTCTTCTCTACTATAGAAAAGGTGTCTCCGACAGTATAAATCGTCTTCTCTCTTATAGAAAAGGTGTCTCCGACAGTATAAAACGTCTTCTCTACTATAGAAAAGGTGTCTGCGACAGTATAAAACGTCTTCTCTCCTATAGAAAAGGTGTCTCCGACAGTATAAATCGTCTTCTCTCTTATAGAAAAGGTGTCTCCGACAGTATAAAACGTCTTCTCTCCTATAGAAAAGGTGTCTCCGACAGTATAAAACGTCTTCTCTCCTATAGAAAAGGTGTCTCCGACAGTATAAATCGTCTTCTCTCTTATAGAAAAGGTGTCTCCGACAGTATAAAAGGTCTTCTCTACTATAGAAAAGGTGTCTGCGACAGTATAAAACGTCTTCTCTCCTATAGAAAAGGTGTCTCCGACAGTATAAAACGTCTTCTCTCCTATAGAAAAGGTGTCTCCGACAGTATAAAACGTCTTCTCTCCTATAGAAAAGGTGTCTCCGACAGTATAAAACGTCTTCTCTCTTATAGAAAAGGTGTCTCCGACAGTATAAATCGTCTTCTCTCCTATAGAAAAGGTGTCTCCGTCAGTATAAAACGTCTTCTCTCCTATAAAAATGGTGCCTCCGACAGTATAAAACGTCTTCTCTCCTATAGAAAAGGTGTCTCCGACAGTATAAATCGTCTTCTCTCTTATAGAAAAGGTGTCTCCGACAGTATAAAACGTCTTCTCTACTATAGAAAAGGTGTCTCCGACAGTATAAAACGTCTTCTCTCCTATAGAAAAGGTGTCTCCGACAGTATAAAACGTCTTCTCTCTTATAGAAAAGGTGTCTCCGACAGTATAAAACGTCCTCTCTCCTATAGACAAGGTGTCTCCGTCAGTATAAAACGTCTTCTCTCCTATAAAAATGGTGCCTCCGACAGTATAAAACGTCTTCTCTCCTATAGAAAAGGTGTCTCCGACAGTATAAATCGTCTTCTCTCTTATAGAAAAGGTGTCTCCGACAGTATAAAACGTCTTCTCTACTATAGAAAAGGTGTCTCCGACAGTATAAAACGTCTTCTCTCCTATAGAAAAGGTGTCTCCGACAGTATAAAACGTCTTCTCTCTTATAGAAAAGGTGTCTCCGACAGTATAAATCGTCTTCTCTCCTATAGAAAAGGTGTCTCCGTCAGTATAAAACGTCTTCTCTCCTATAGAAAAGGTGTCTGCGACAGTATAAAACGTCTTTTCTCCTATAGAAAAGGTGTCTCCGTCAGTATAAAACGTCTTCTCTCCTATAAAAATGGTGCCTCCGACAGTATAAAACGTCTTCTCTCCTATAGAAAAGGTGTCTCCGACAGTATAAAACGTCTTCTCTCTTATAGAAAAGGTGTCTCCGACAGTATAAATCGTCTTCTCTCCTATAGAAAAGGTGTCTCCGTCAGTATAAAACGTCTTCTCTCCTATAGAAAAGGTGTCTGCGACAGTATAAAACGTCTTCTCTCCTATGGAAAAGGTGTCTGCGACAGTATAAAACGTCTTCTCTCCTATAGAAAAGGTGTCTCCGTCAGTATAAAACGTCTTCTCTCCTATAAAAATGGTGCCTCCGACAGTATAAAACGTCTTCTCTCCTATAGAAAAGGTGTCTGCGACAGTATAAAACGTCTTCTCTCCTATAGAAAAGGTGTCTCCGACAGTATGAAACGTCTTCTCTCCTATAGAAAAGGTGTCTGCGACAGTATAAAACGTCTTCTCTCCTATGGAAAAGGTGTCTGCGACAGTATAAAACGTCTTCTCTCCTATAGAAAAGGTGTCTCCGACAGTATAAATCGTCTTCTCTCTTATAGAAAAGGTGTCTCCGACAGTATAAAACGTCTTCTCTACTATAGAAAAGGTGTCTCCGACAGTATAAAACGTCTTCTCTCCTATAGAAAAGGTGTCTCCGACAGTATGAAACGTCTTCTCTCCTATAGAAAAAGTGTCTGCGACAGTATAAAACGTCTTCTCTCCTATGGAAAAGGTGTCTGCGACAGTATAAATCGTCTTCTCTCCTATAGAAAAGGTGTCTCCGACAGTATAAATCGTCTTCTCTCTTATAGAAAAGGTGTCTCCGACAGTATAAAACGTCTTCTCTACTATAGAAAAGGTGTCTCCGACAGTATAAAACGTCTTCTCTCCTATAGAAATGGTGCCTCCGACAGTATAAAACGTCTTCTCTCCTATAGAAAAGGTGTCTCCGACAGTATAAATCGTCTTCTCTCTTATAGAAAAGGTGTCTCCGACAGTATAAAACGTCTTCTCTCCTATAGAAAAGGTGTGTAAAACGTCTTCTCTCCTATAGAAAAAGTGTCTCCGACAGTATAAAACGTCTTCTCTCCTATAGAAAAGGTGTCTCCGACAGTATAAATCGTCTTCTCTCTTATAGAAAAGGTGTCTCCGACAGTATAAAACGTCTTCTCTACTATAGAAAAGGTGTCTGCGACAGTATAAAACGTCTTCTCTCCTATAGAAAAGGTGTCTCCGACAGTATAAATCGTCTTCTCTCTTATAGAAAAGGTGTCTCCGACAGTATAAAACGTCTTCTCTCCTATAGAAAAGGTGTCTCCGACAGTATAAAACGTCTTCTCTCCTATAGAAAAGGTGTCTCCGACAGTATAAATCGTCTTCTCTCTTATAGAAAAGGTGTCTCCGACAGTATAAAACGTCTTCTCTACTATAGAAAAGGTGTCTCCGACAGTATAAAACGTCTTCTCTCCTATAGAAAAGGTGTCTCCGACAGTATGAAACGTCTTCTCTCCTATAGAAAAGGTGTCTGCGACAGTATAAAACGTCTTCTCTCCTATGGAAAAGGTGTCTGCGACAGTATAAATCGTCTTCTCTCCTATAGAAAAGGTTTCTCCGACAGTATAAATCGTCTTCTCTCCTATAGAAAAGGTGTCTCCGACAGTATAAATCGTCTTCTCTCTTATAGAAAAGGTGTCTCCGACAGTATAAAACGTCTTCTCTACTATAGAAAAGGTGTCTCCGACAGTATAAAACGTCTTCTCTCCTATAGAAAAGGTGTCTGCGACAGTATAAAACGTCTTCTCTCCTATGGAAAAGGTGTCTGCGACAGTATAAATCGTCTTCTCTCCTATAGAAAAGGTGTCTCCGACAGTATAAAACGTCTTCTCTCCTATAGAAAAGGTGTCTCCGACAGTATAAATCGTCTTCTCTCTTATAGAAAAGGTGTCTCCGACAGTATAAAACGTCTTCTCTACTATAGAAAAGGTGTCTCCGACAGTATAAAACGTCTTCTCTCCTATAGAAAAGGTGTCTGCGACAGTATAAAACGTCTTCTCTCCTATGGAAAAGGTGTCTGCGACAGTATAAATCGTCTTCTCTACTATAGAAAAGGTGTCTCCGACAGTATAAATCGTCTTCTCTCCTATAGAAAAGGTGTCTCCGACAGTATAAAACGTCTTCTCTCCTATAGAAAAGGTGTCTCCGACAGTATAAATCGTCTTCTCTCTTATAGAAAAGGTGTCTCCGACAGTATAAAACGTCTTCTCTCCTATAGAAAAGGTGTCTCCGACAGTATGAAACGTCTTCTCTCCTATAGAAAAGGTGTCTGCGACAGTATAAAACGTCTTCTCTCCTATAGAAAAGGTGTCTCCGTCAGTATAAAACGTCTTCTCTCCTATAAAAATGGTGCCTCCGACAGTATAAAACGTCTTCTCTCCTATAGAAAAGGTGTCTGCGACAGTATAAAACGTCTTCTCTCCTATAGAAAAGGTGTCTCCGACAGTATGAAACGTCTTCTCTCCTATAGAAAAGGTGTCTGCGACAGTATAAAACGTCTTCTCTCCTATGGAAAAGGTGTCTGCGACAGTATAAAACGTCTTCTCTCCTATAGAAAAGGTGTCTCCGACAGTATAAATCGTCTTCTCTCTTATAGAAAAGGTGTCTCCGACAGTATAAAACGTCTTCTCTACTATAGAAAAGGTGTCTCCGACAGTATAAAACGTCTTCTCTCCTATAGAAATGGTGCCTCCGACAGTATAAAACGTCTTCTCTCCTATAGAAAAGGTGTCTCCGACAGTATAAAACGTCTTCTCTACTATAGAAAAGGTGTCTCCGACAGTATAAAACGTCTTCTCTACTATAGAAAAGGTGTCTCCGACAGTATAAAACGTCTTCTCTCCTATAGAAAAGGTGTCTCCGACAGTATGAAACGTCTTCTCTCCTATAGAAAAGGTGTCTGCGACAGTATAAAACGTCTTCTCTCCTATGGAAAAGGTGTCTGCGACAGTATAAAACGTCTTCTCTCCTATAGAAAAGGTGTCTCCGACAGTATAAAACGTCTTCTCTCTTATAGAAAAGGTGTCTCCGACAGTATAAAACGTCTTCTCTACTATAGAAAAGGTGTCTCCGACAGTATAAAACGTCTTCTCTACTATAGAAAAGGTGTCTCCGACAGTATAAATCGTCTTCTCTCCTATAGAAAAGGTGTCTGCGACAGTATAAAACGTCTTCTCTACTATAGAAAAGGTGTCTCCGACAGTATAAAACGTCTTCTCTACTATAGAAAAGGTGTCTCCGACAGTATAAAACGTCTTCTCTCCTATAGAAAAGGTGTCTCCGACAGTATGAAACGTCTTCTCTCCTATAGAAAAGGTGTCTGCGACAGTATAAAACGTCTTCTCTCCTATGGAAAAGGTGTCTGCGACAGTATAAAACGTCTTCTCTCCTATAGAAAAGGTGTCTCCGACAGTATAAAACGTCTTCTCTCTTATAGAAAAGGTGTCTCCGACAGTATAAAACGTCTTCTCTACTATAGAAAAGGTGTCTCCGACAGTATAAAACGTCTTCTCTACTATAGAAAAGGTGTCTCCGACAGTATAAAACGTCTTCTCTCCTATGGAAAAGGTGTCTGCGACAGTATAAAACGTCTTCTCTCCTATAGAAAAGGTGTCTCCGACAGTATAAATCGTCTTCTCTCTTATAGAAAAGGTGTCTCCGACAGTATAAAACGTCTTCTCTACTATAGAAAAGGTGTCTCCGACAGTATAAAACGTCTTCTCTCCTATAGAAATGGTGCCTCCGACAGTATAAAACGTCTTCTCTCCTATAGAAAAGGTGTCTCCGACAGTATAAAACGTCTTCTCTACTATAGAAAAGGTGTCTCCGACAGTATAAAACGTCTTCTCTACTATAGAAAAGGTGTCTCCGACAGTATAAAACGTCTTCTCTCCTATAGAAAAGGTGTCTCCGACAGTATGAAACGTCTTCTCTCCTATAGAAAAGGTGTCTGCGACAGTATAAAACGTCTTCTCTCCTATGGAAAAGGTGTCTGCGACAGTATAAAACGTCTTCTCTCCTATAGAAAAGGTGTCTCCGACAGTATAAAACGTCTTCTCTACTATAGAAAAGGTGTCTCCGACAGTATAAAACGTCTTCTCTCCTATAGAAAAGGTGTCTGCGACAGTATAAAACGTCTTCTCTCCTATAGAAAAGGTGTCTCCGACAGTATGAAACGTCTTCTCTCCTATAGAAAAGGTGTCTGCGACAGTATAAAACGTCTTCTCTCCTATAGAAAAGGTGTCTGCGACAGTATAAAACGTCTTCTCTACTATAGAAAAGGTGTCTCCGACAGTATAAATCGTCTTCTCTCCTATAGAAAAGGTGTCTGCGACAGTATAAAACGTCTTCTCTACTATAGAAAAGGTGTCTCCGACAGTATAAATCGTCTTCTCTCCTATAGAAAAGGTGTCTGCGACAGTATAAAACGTCTTCTCTACTATAGAAAAGGTGTCTCCGACAGTATAAATCGTCTTCTCTCCTATAGAAAAGGTGTCTGCGACAGTATAAAACGTCTTCTCTACTATAGAAAAGGTGTCTCCGACAGTATAAATCGTCTTCTCTCCTATAGAAAAGGTGTCTCCGACAGTATGAAACGTCTTCTCTCTTATAGAAAAGGTGTCTGCGACAGTATAAAACGTCTTCTCTCCTATAGAAAAGGTGTCTCCGTCAGTATAAAACGTCTTCTCTCCTATAAAAATGGTGCCTCCGACAGTATAAAACGTCTTCTCTCCTATAGAAAAGGTGTCTCCGACAGTATAAATCGTCTTCTCTCTTATAGAAAAGGTGTCTCCGACAGTATAAAACGTCTTCTCTACTATAGAAAAGGTGTCTCCGACAGTATAAAACGTCTTCTCTCCTATAGAAAAGGTGTCTCCGACAGTATAAAACGTCTTCTCTCTTATAGAAAAGGTGTCTCCGACAGTATAAAACGTCCTCTCTCCTATAGAAAAGGTGTCTCCGTCAGTATAAAACGTCTTCTCTCCTATAAAAATGGTGCCTCCGACAGTATAAAACGTCTTCTCTCCTATAGAAAAGGTGTCTCCGACAGTATAAATCGTCTTCTCTCCTATAGAAAAGGTGTCTGCAACAGTATAAAACGTCTTCTCTCCTATGGAAAAGGTGTCTGCGACAGTATAAAACGTCTTCTCTCCTATAGAAAAGGTGTCTCCGACAGTATAATAAATCGTCTTCTCTCCTATAGAAAAGGTGTGTAAAACGTCTTCTCTCCTATAGAAAAAGTGTCTGCGACAGTATAAAACGTCTTCTCTCCTATAGAAAAGGTGTCTCCGACAGTATAATAAATCGTCTTCTCTCCTATAGAAAAGGTGTCTCCGACAGTATAAAACGTCTTCTCTCCTATAGAAAAGGTGTCTCCGACAGTATAAATCGTCTTCTCTCCTATAGAAAAGTTGTCTGCGACAGTATAAAACGTCTTCTCTCCTATAGAAAAGGTGTCTCCGACAGTATAATAAATCGTCTTCTCTCCTATAGAAAAGGTGTCTCCGACAGTATAAAACGTCCTCTCTCCTATAGAAAAGGTGTCTCCGACAGTATAAATCGTCTTCTCTCCTATAGAAAAGGTGTCTGCAACAGTATAAAACGTCTTCTCTCCTATAGAAAAGGTGTCTCCGACAGTATAATAAATCGTCTTCTCTCCTATAGAAAAGGTGTCTCCGACAGTATAAAACGTCCTCTCTCCTATAGAAAAGGTGTCTCCGACAGTATAAAACGTCTTCTCTCCTATAGAAAAGGTGTCTCCGTCAGTATAAAACGTCTTCTCTCCTATAAAAATGGTGCCTCCGACAGTATAAAACGTCTTCTCTCCTATAGAAAAGGTGTCTCCGACAGTATAAATCGTCTTCTCTCTTATAGAAAAGGTGTCTCCGACAGTATAAAACGTCTTCTCTACTATAGAAAAGGTGTCTCCGACAGTATAAAACGTCTTCTCTCCTATAGAAAAGGTGTCTCCGACAGTATAAAACGTCTTCTCTCTTATAGAAAAGGTGTCTCCGACAGTATAAAACGTCCTCTCTCCTATAGAAAAGGTGTCTCCGTCAGTATAAAACGTCTTCTCTCCTATAAAAATGGTGCCTCCGACAGTATAAAACGTCTTCTCTCCTATAGAAAAGGTGTCTCCGACAGTATAAATCGTCTTCTCTCCTATAGAAAAGGTGTCTGCAACAGTATAAAACGTCTTCTCTCCTATGGAAAAGGTGTCTGCGACAGTATAAAACGTCTTCTCTCCTATAGAAAAGGTGTCTCCGACAGTATAATAAATCGTCTTCTCTCCTATAGAAAAGGTGTGTAAAACGTCTTCTCTCCTATAGAAAAAGTGTCTGCGACAGTATAAAACGTCTTCTCTCCTATAGAAAAGGTGTCTCCGACAGTATAATAAATCGTCTTCTCTCCTATAGAAAAGGTGTCTCCGACAGTATAAAACGTCTTCTCTCCTATAGAAAAGGTGTCTCCGACAGTATAAATCGTCTTCTCTCCTATAGAAAAGGTGTCTGCGACAGTATAAAACGTCTTCTCTCCTATAGAAAAGGTGTGTAAAACGTCTTCTCTCCTATAGAAAAAGTGTCTGCGACAGTATAAAACGTCTTCTCTCCTATAGAAAAGGTGTCTCCGACAGTATAATAAATCGTCTTCTCTCCTATAGAAAAGGTGTCTCCGACAGTATAAAACGTCTTCTCTCCTATAGAAAAGGTGTCTGCGACAGTATAAAACGTCTTCTCTCCTATAGAAAAGGTGTCTCCGACAGTATAATAAATCGTCTTCTCTCCTATAGAAAAGGTGTCTCCGACAGTATAAAACGTCTTCTCTCCTATAGAAAAGGTGTCTGCGACAGTATAAAACGTCTTCTCTCCTATAGAAAAGGTGTCTCCGACAGTATAATAAATCGTCTTCTCTCCTATAGAAAAGGTGTCTCCGACAGTATAAAACGTCCTCTCTCCTATAGAAAAGGTGTCTCCGACAGTATAAATCGTCTTCTCTCCTATAGAAAAGGTGTCTGCAACAGTATAAAACGTCTTCTCTCCTATGGAAAAGGTGTCTGCGACAGTATAAAACGTCTTCTCTCCTATAGAAAAGGTGTCTCCGACAGTATAAATCGTCTTCTCTCCTATAGAAAAGTTGTCTGCGACAGTATAAAACGTCTTCTCTCCTATAGAAAAGGTGTGTAAAACGTCTTCTCTCCTATAGAAAAAGTGTCTGCGACAGTATAAAACGTCTTCTCTCCTATAGAAAAGGTGTCTCCGACAGTATAATAAATCGTCTTCTCTCCTATAGAAAAGGTGTCTCCGACAGTATAAATCGTCTTCTCTACTATAGAAAAGGTGTCTCCGACAGTATAAATCGTCTTCTCTCCTATAGAAAAGGTGTCTCCGACAGTATAAAACGTCTTCTCTCCTATAGAAAAGGTGTCTGCGACAGTATAAAACGTCTTCTCTCCTATAGAAAAGGTGTCTCCGACAGTATAATAAATCGTCTTCTCTCCTATAGAAAAGGTGTCTCCGACAGTATAAATCGTCTTCTCTACTATAGAAAAGGTGTCTCCGACAGTATAAATCGTCTTCTCTCCTATAGAAAAGGTGTCTCCGACAGTATAAAACGTCTTCTCTCCTATAGAAAGGGTGTCTGCGACCGTATAAAACGTCTTCTCTCCTATAGAAAAGGTGTGTAAAACGTCTTCTCTCCTATAGAAAAGTTGTCTGCGACAGTATAAAACGTCTTCTCTCCTATAGAAAAGGTGTGTAAAACGTCTTCTCTCCTATAGAAAAAGTGTCTGCGACAGTATAAAACGTCTTCTCTCCTATGGAAAAGGTGTCTGCGACAGTATAAAACGTCTTCTCTCCTATAGAAAAGGTGTCTCCGACAGTATAAATCGTCTTCTCTCCTATAGAAAAGTTGTCTGCGACAGTATAAAACGTCTTCTCTCCTATAGAAAAGGTGTGTAAAACGTCTTCTCTCCTATAGAAAAAGTGTCTGCGACAGTATAAAACGTCTTCTCTCCTATAGAAAAGGTGTCTCCGACAGTATAATAAATCGTCTTCTCTCCTATAGAAAAGGTGTCTCCGACAGTATAAAACGTCTTCTCTCCTATAGAAAAGGTGTCTGCGACAGTATAAAACGTCTTCTCTCCTATAGAAAAGGTGTCTCCGACAGTATAATAAATCGTCTTCTCTCCTATAGAAAAGGTGTCTCCGACAGTATAAATCGTCTTCTCTACTATAGAAAGGGTGTCTGCGACCGTATAAAACGTCTTCTCTCCTATAGAAAAGGTGTCTCCGACAGTATAAATCGTTTTCTCTCCTATAGAAAAGTTGTCTGCGACAGTATAAAACGTCTTCTCTCCTATAGAAAAGGTGTGTAAAACGTCTTCTCTCCTATAGAAAAGTTGTCTGCGACAGTATAAAACGTCTTCTCTCCTATAGAAAAGGTGTGTAAAACGTCTTCTCTCCTATAGAAAAAGTGTCTACGACAGTATAAAACGTCTTCTCTCCTATAGAAAAGGTGTCTCCGACAGTATAATAAATCGTCTTCTCTCCTATAGAAAAGGTGTCTCCGACAGTATAAATCGTCTTCTCTACTATAGAAAAGGTGTCTCCGACAGTATAAATCGTCTTCTCTCCTATAGAAAAGGTGTCTCCGACAGTATAAAACGTCTTCTCTCCTATAGAAAGGGTGTCTGCGACCGTATAAAACGTCTTCTCTCCTATAGAAAAGGTGTCTCCGACAGTATAAATCGTCTTCTCTCCTATAGAAAAGTTGTCTGCGACAGTATAAAACGTCTTCTCTCCTATAGAAAAGGTGTGTAAAACGTCTTCTGTCCTATAGAAAAAGTGTCTGCGACAGTATAAAACGTCTTCTCTCCTATAGAAAAGGTGTCTCCGACAGTATAATAAATCGTCTTCTCTCCTATAGAAAAGGTGTCTCCGACAGTATAAAACGTCTTCTCTCCTATAGAAAAGGTGTCTGCGACAGTATAAAACGTCTTCTCTCCTATAGAAGAGGTGTCTCCGACAGTATAAAACGTCTTCTCTCCTATAGAAAAGGTGTCTCCGACAGTATAAAACGTCTTCTCTCCTATAGAAAAGGTGTCTGCGACAGTATAAAACGTCTTCTCTCCTATAGAAAAGGTGTCTGCGACAGTATAAATCGTCTTCTCTCCTATAGAAAAGGTGTCTCCGACAGTATAAAACGTCTTCTCTCCTATAGAAAAGGTGTCTCCGACAGTATAAATCGTCTTCTCTCCTATAGAAGAGGTGTCTCCGACAGTATAAAACGTCTTCTCTCCTATAGAAAAGGTGTCTCCGACAGTATAAAACGTCTTCTCTCCTATAGAAAAGGTGTCTCCGACAGTATAAATCGTCTTCTCTCCTATAGAAAAGGTGTCTCCGACAGTATAAATCGTCTTCTCTCCTATAGAAGAGGTGTCTCCGACAGTATAAAACGTCTTCTCTCCTATAGAAAAGGTGTCTCCGACAGTATAAATCGTCTTCTCTCCTATAGAAGAGGTGTCTCCGACAGTATAAAACGTCTTCTCTCCTATAGAAAAGGTGTCTCCGACAGTATAAAACGTCTTCTCTCCTATAGAAAAGGTGTCTCCGACAGTATAAATCGTCTTCTCTACTATAGAAAAGGTGTCTCCGACAGTATAAATCGTCTTCTCTCCTATAGAAAAGGTGTCTCCGACAGTATAAAACGTCTTCTCTCCTATAGAAAAGGTGTCTCCGACAGTATAAAACGTCTTTTTTCCTATAGAAAAGGTGTCTGCGACAGTATAAATCGTCTTCTCTCCTATAGAAAAGGTGTCTCCGACAGTATAAAACGTCTTCTCTCCTATAGAAAAGGTGTCTCCGACAGTATAAAACGTCTTCTCTCCTATAGAAAAGGTGTCTGCGACAGTAAAAAACGTAAAAAAGTATTCTTTACTATAGAAAAGTGATCTGCGACAGTAAAAATCGTATAAAACGTCTTTTTTACTTCTTGGAAAGAGATTTTTTGTATTTGTTTTTGGTATAAAAGTCGAATGAACTGTTTCGGAATAATTTTGGAATCTGTTGCTAAAAGAAAGATCCAAACCTCTCGATTCGATACAAGGAATTTGCCTTTCTGTGTCCTCAACTGGGCCGCAATAGGATGACATGGATTTGGAGAACATGTGGTTCCAACAAAACGGTGCAACAAGTAACAGTGTGGTCGTTATATTGGAGTTGTTATAAGAAAAGTTCCCAGAAAGCGCCATTTTGAGCAGAGGCGATTTGGAATTGCCGCAAAGATCTTGCGGTTTAGTGCCCTTAGACTTTTTTTTTCTGAGTCAAAGTAAAGTCACTTGTTTATGCCAGCAAACCAACAACAAGAGATCAACTAGAGAACAGTGTTATTCAATCCATTGATGAGATCTAGCCCAAAACTGTGTGGAAAATTTTTTTTTTTTTTTTTTTTGGTGTTTGACTTTGATTTTTGAAAAATCTACTGAAATAGTTTATCAAGTTTAGAAAAGTTAAGTAATGTTCTGTTGTTTAAAATTTTTTTTCTAGGACTGAGTTTAAAAATTATTAAAAAATATAGGGCATTATTGGAATTTGATGAGTTTAGACTTATTTGAATAGTAGTAAGTGCGACATTTGGTTAAAATTTCTATTCACAAGCACCAAATTCTCAATATTTAGAATAATTGTATATTGTCAAAATAATTGAAAATTTCTCAATAGGTATCTAAAGCAATGCTCCCTTGTATCCATGCACCTGGTCTGAGGGCACTATGCTTTTGTTATTTATTGATAAGTTGAACTAGACGAAATAAGGTACTGAGTAAATTAATTCAAAAAGTCGTGGCGGATCTGTGTAGAGAAATCAATGTGAGGAAATTGTGCAAGGAGCATCTCTGCTCTATGATATGCTGCCACTACATTTCGGAAAATTTGGCAAGCCCTCGAAGCTTTTCAAATATGTGAGAGGCTCCTGTTTTGAAAAATAGATGCTGTCTTCTTTTGTATTTGACAATGAATTAAAAAAAAACATTCTCTGATCTTTGCAACTTTAAATTGATGAATTTGGATGTAAAAGGCATAAATCAGATTCCAAAAATTAAATAAATTTAAGCCGGAAAGATTGAATGCCTAAAAGTATTTGTTGTTGAAAAAACTTTTTTATGAATTTGTTGTAAGTATTTATATATTTTGTATTTAAAATTGGGTTAATATTTTATGTCTAAAATTCATTATAATTTTTCTTTTTCGATATCGAAGATGTCGTTATCTAAAAAAGATGCTTAAACATAAAAAATATATAAAAAAAAACAAATAGCTGTGGTTCATGCACCAATGCCTGATTACAACTCTTGAGGATAGAAATGAAAGTGGCACTCACTTAAATTACTTTAAAATTGCTGCCACAAAGTCGTGATCTATTTCTGATTTTTGTTAAAACCAGCTGATAATCATTAGTATTGCCATGCCGAACTTTTAGTAAGCTGTCTCAAATAAAATGCTTGGTTAATTTTTTCATGCACAAAAGTCATTCGACTGAAACTGATAACTTTCCAAATATTTAAAATAAAAACAAATTGAAATATTTGATTGAAAAACAACCACATATAAAACTTACTTAATCTATTTTTTCAAATTATCACACAATTTGTCTTACAATTTATTGTTTAATCGTTGTACATACACAGAATAAATGATTCAACTTACAAATAATTTGCATATTTTAAAGAAATAATGAGATCAACAATCAAATTTTATTTTTGCTTTTAATTTTTAAATTGCAACCAATACTAAAAATAGCTTGCTAAATTAAAATGCTAGCAATTTTAATTGGAATATTTCTGGATGAAACTTCTTTATGCTTTATTCTCTGTTAAAGAATAGTTTATTACTTCATTAAATTTGAGTGGTTTAATTTAAATTTTAATGTTTAGTTATTTAATTTTTTTTTTTTTTTGCGATAACAATGAATTAAATCTCAAATTACTAAAAACAAATGCCAAATATTTTTATATACAGCGACGCATTTAGAACAAAAAAAATTTAAAACATATACATATTAGAATTTTAGCCTACACTTTTCGGTCAATATTAATACTTATAAATAAAACCAGCGACACACAACCAGCTATAAAGCCATTTATGTGGTATGTATGTATGTATGTATAAGATGCAAATCCAAATTAATAATCGCATTAAAAAAAGCTTTTTAGAAGTAAATTTTTTGTGATGACGTCTTTTAATTTAACAACAAATGAACTTACAGTTTCAATACAATAAAAGAACAAAACGAATTTTTATTTTACTATTATAAGAACTGCCTAAATTGTATGCTATGCTATGCAACAATAGCAACAATAAAAGAATTTTTGTTTTTTTTTTTTGGTTAGAACATAAATAAATCTTTCAAAAGAAAAAAAATAAGCGAAATATTTTAGAACGCACCCACACAATAAACGGTAATTAAAAAAAAAGAAAAATTATTTGATGGATAAGAATAAAACAAACAAAAAACTGAGAAAAAATGCGGAAATATATACAACTAATTAAAATAGTGAGCAACACTTTATTGTTTTTTTTTTTGCGCTTAACTATTACTATGGTTTTTTCTTAGATTTTGGTGGGTGCTTTTCTGCTTCGTTGCATTTTAAAAAGTAACCAATTTTTCTTCTTTTTTTTTTTTGGTTTTAGTTGTTTGTTTAGTACTAAGTGGTAAATTTCGGCGACCTGTCGCTATTGTAATGAATCAAATATATTGCCCTTGCTTTTGTTTAATTGAGGATTAAACAAAATATGTACATACGTAGGTATTTACATATGTATAACTATTAAAGAAATATACATACTCAATTTAGAGTGTACAGTTGTTGACAAAAAAAACTCAAATTAAAACATTGCTAAAAATTCTTTCTTTTAATCTTGAAAACTTTTGATTGGGTAATAATATCCATGGAAATATTTTTGTTTTGCTTATTAGTTTATTTGATTTTAGATATGTTTTTTACAACTTAAAGCTTAACACCAAGTATGGAAGAAAATTTTTAAGTAAACAATTTTTTTGTTTTTGTTTTTTTCGAAATTATTTGAAAGTTTTAAAAATTGGAAATTTTGATCAAAACTCATTCATGCCTTTTGGCCGATTTGCCTAATTTTCCAGTCACCTTTTCAAGTGACTTCACTAAAACCCTTGTAGAATTCATATCCGTGAACTTCATTGCCTTAAACAACACCAATTCAGTACATACAGAATGTAACAAAATTGAGCAAATAAAAGGGCATTTTTCATCCCAAAAAAAAAAAACGGCAGCAAGATGTACAAAGATTGTAAGGTTGTAAAAATTGTATGAAAAGTATAAATTATGGTTGTTTGCACTTTCATCTGGATGTCTACAAACTAAACTATGCTGATACTATTTAATTTGACGCCATTTTTGGCTATTTTTCACGTTCCAAAAAATTCCCTTCATTTGCTTAATTTTGTTACATACTGTATATTTCAAATCTTTGTCCAGTTGGAAAGTTATTCGATCCTCATAGCATATTAATAGCAAATACTTTTCTAAGATTTTCAGGTAGTCTACCTTATTTATTTTATAATATCAAATATTCACGTCCATGTTAGATCCTTTTTTTTTTTGGTTTCTTTGTGTTTTTTTCATGCGTTGGAATGTGTAAATTTTCTATTCTACGAGCCTAAACAAGTTAAGTTTGCATTAGTTTGAAAACGTAGCTTGTTTTCAATAGGTTTGTGTCTAGTTGTTGAAGATTTCGACTCCAACCAGTTAAGTTTTTTTCATTTTTATGTTCAAAAGTAGCTTTTCTAGCTGGTCGTCCTTCCTCTATCCTGATTATTTTCTAAGCTGGTTGTGTATTAAAAATACAAATATTCACGAGCAAAATTTTAATTAATTTCTTATGTGAGGCTTTTTTTGTCGACGACTGTATGTACATATTTAGAACAGGTGAAGCCTGAAAACAACTGAAGCGCTTAAGATTAATACATAATTTATACCTTACCCTCACAGCTTCGCCGCATAAAAAAGAAACATTGCGCAAGGTTAGTTTAAGTGGTGTGGAATTTTTTATTTATTATTTTCTTGCTTTGTATCGGCAAAACTCAAACTTGTCCGAATAATTGTTGCCATGAAAACATGTTTCATGCTAGGAATTTGTGGTCATCTTTTGCATATCTCGTTCATTTTTCTGTTTTTCTTTTTTTGGGAACATATTCCCGCTTTATTTACACTGCAATTTTATGCTGTTATTTTTTTGTTTTATAGTTCACTGACCATTGTATTTCAGGGTTTTTATGTTAACGGGCTACTTTTGTTATTCGAAAAACAGGATTTTCATTTGATATTTTTTTCAAGAAATAATTACCTACTTTTGCATGCCATATAAAAATATATTGCCTTTAAGTTCAAGTAAGTTCAACATTAAAAAAAAAAAATATTCCTAAAGGCTGAAAAATTCGAGAGATATATAGATTATAAAGAAAATACTCATAAATAGTTGGTTTCAAATAAGATGTTTAATATAAATTTAATAAAAGGCAATAAATATTTACAAAATTATCTTAGCGAAAGCGAGAACGTAAACTGGTGATGGCCAACCATCACACGATCCACATTAATCAAATTTCAAAAAATGCACAAAATTTTAAAGTACAAATTTTCAAAATACAGAAAATTCTATAGTGCGCAAAAATTCTAAAAATGTTGAAAGCTCTGAAAATAAATAAAATTCTGAAAACAATTAAAATTCCTGAAATTATCAATATTTAAAAAATTACCAAAATTTTTTAAATGCATAAAATATTAGATATGAACGAAAATAACCAAATTCGACAAATTCTAAAAATGAACACGCTGTTGAAAATGTGCAGAATTCTGAAAATGGATACACAAAAAAGGGTACAATTCTGAAACTAGACAAAATTGTGAAAACACACAATATTATGAAAATGAACAAAATTCCGTAAATACTTAACCTGATTCACCACATCAGAGAGTAGAGCTCAGCGTGGCCGTTGATAAATTTCAAAAAAAAAGTGTCACTGAGAGTAAAAAAGTCTCATCCAATTTTTTTTTTAATAAAAGGAACATTTATTTCATTTCGCAGAAATTTGCATGTATTGATGTATTGAAAGTAAAAAAAAGAAATCAGTTATGCCAATTAAGGTGCTTCACGAAAAAAAATTGTTGTACACCTTTAAAAATTTACCTCGGCTTATTTTATGATGATTCCCTAAATATTTCAGCTCTACGGAAAATTTTGAAAAAAAACTTTAATAAATCGCATTTTCTCGAGTTTGCTAGCAGATTTAAATTTGTATGCAGAATCCTAGCATTTTTCAGTATCTATCATTTGTGAACTTTTAATTGGTCAAACAATTTTCTCTAAGTCAGTGTGGCAAATTTTAAAATAGCAATAAGTTTGTAAAAAAATCTTATAAAGCTACAGTGTTGCAACGAAAAAGTATGTAAGTAATTAGTGTTGCGAACTTTCAAGTTTAAGGCAATGGATTTTTAGTATAATTTCATGTGAATATCATACTCTTTGCAAAAAAGTCTCAAAAGTTGCAAGGATTTAAAAAAAAAAATCTCAAATTTTGGGTATTTTCGAAAAGTCGTGTCAAAGTCTCCAAGCAGTCAAAAAGGTTGCAAATTGCAACTTTAGTCTCATAACGGCCACGCTGGTAGAGCTCTGCACAATGGTGAACTCTCTGATCTTTTGAGTCCTATACCGGTGTGCCCTAAGTTTGCCTAGTGTTCTCGATATTGTTTCTAATTTTTCTGGACGATATCCTCTTCTGCAGTGCCCCAGGTCAGACCAGCTGGGACACTGAATATAACTTCAATGAACACCTTGAAAACTTTGACTACCCAGAGTATAAATTACACTCTCCACCACTCACCAACCTAAACACGAAGTCGGTGGTGTTTGGCCTTTAATTAATATCAGAAAGTAAAAATATATCCTGTTTCTTCAAACTTAGCAGCAAAACCTCTCCCAATTTTGGGTTCAAGAATGATTTCCAAATTAGGTTCAAAAAGGCCACTTGAATTGGGAATAAGCCCCTCTCCATTCCTTAAATACGCAAATGATTGCATTGTAACCTGATTTTATGCAGGCATTGAAACTATTAATTTTTTAAAGGATGTAAATGCTTTTCTGGCCACTGGTTTTTACCTTGCATCTGCCAGTGAACAAGACAAAGACTATCTCAGCTTAGCCTGGATCTAAACCATTTCCTTTATCATTCGCGAAATTAGAGAAATCCATAAATCGAGGACATATTAGAGAGAACAGAATACGTTGACTAATGACCATCCCAATACAAAAATTTTGATGAGGCCTTATACCCAGGATCCAGAAGCTTTCGCGAGAAAATTTTAGTATTTGCACCTCAGTGCAATATTTTTTATTATGAAAATAATTAACAGTTCAAATACTATATATTAAGCTAACAAACCAAACTAAGAGAATAGTTTGTATAGTTGTTGTTGAATTAAATTGAAGTTGATAGTTAGTAAGAGCCTCAACATTTAACCACATTTTTCTAACTTTTAAATGAAGGAGGAACTTGTAATTACATTAAAAATTCATTTATATTTCTGTATAAAAAAATTCCCAGATTTAAATAAGTACAATTCAACACTACAAATTAAAGTCACTGTCACACTTGATATAAAAAAATAATCAAACGTAATAAATATCAACCCAAAAAAAAAACAGAAAATAAAGTGTTAGCAATTATAAAATTGAGATGACAGTGAAATAAAATCGTTTTCATGTATTCAGATTCTAAAATTTAATTATAATAAATACACCACAATTGAGATCTCATTGAAATGCACTAGGAATCCGTCTAAAGCCACTCCACCACAATCTCCGCTCCACAAACCCACAAACAAATGACAAATTGCTTCCCCCCAAACAAAGCCAAATAGAAGAAAAGAATTTAATGCGCTTCATGGTTCATGATGACAACAACAAACCGAAAGCGGTAAGCGGAAAGGAGTAAGAGTTGAAAGTGCTCGATGACCTTGAATGAGAGTGAAACTTATTTCTTTTAAAAAAAACTCAATGCAAAAAATAAAGCTACAAATGAAATAGATATTATTATATAAAATATTATTATTTTAACCGACTTAAGTGTGGATTTGGTAATTGGTTCTTTTGTTGGTAGAGGTGGGCGTGCGATTTTTAAGTAATTTTTTGTTGTGAAACATTAACAAATTTGTGCAATTAAAATGAAGTTGATTTATATTTGCGAACACCATTTAAACATGCAATAATTAATCACGCATCTCAAATTATATTCTTATACATAAATATTAAGTAATTAATTTAATTAATTAAAATTCTTTTGTGAGCATCACTAAATTGTTTTTTTTTTTTTTTTTTGAAGTGATATTTACGGTTCTTAGTAGATAAAAACCAAAACAATCGAACGCTATTCCGTAATTAAATTTATTTAAATAATTAATCTTTATTAATAATTAAACACCTACTATAAAAAACACTAAAGATATGAAACTTTTCAGAACAAATTATTTATTTGTTAAATGTTACGTAAGTTAGTTGTCTCCAAAAAAAAAATAGAAAACAAATCAGAGATACAGTAATCAATTAATTTCAAGTATTTATAGAAATTAATATTAATTAAAGAGATCAGAAGTCTTGCTAAAAAAAACGTTTTTAATAAATTAGATTTACTTTTTAATTGATTGTATTATATGTAGGTATTTAAATGGTTATAGTAATATTTATTGTTTTAAAATTATACACTATAATATGATTATTACCGTAATCTCAAAGTTTTCGCTATTGAAATTAGTGAGTAGCAGACAGATGACATCAATATATTCACTTCTTCCAAATAAATAGATACTCGATTTGACTGTAAACTATTCACAAGGAAAAAGGCATCGGCGTCGTTTATCTGTTAAAATTCTCTCACACACATATAAAATGTAACAATTCGTAATGGGAAAATTTTAAACAGTACCCAAAAAAACTCATTTGAAGTTCTTAATTTGTGCTCTCATGGAGCTAACAATTGAGAAAATTTGAAGAATTGCCATTAGAGTGTCGTGCACATAATACGTCACACGATTTTTGGCTATTTAATTTCTCCCTTCTCCTCAGTTCGCAAATTGTTACAAACATCAGATTCCTCCACTGACGTCACGTCACGCTTCTCTTAACATCATTATTTGTGAACGTAAACTTGTCTAGTGGAACAAATAATAAATCTTAAAAATTCAGATTCAGGCTAAGCAAAGGTAGTCATTGTCCTCTTCACTTGTGGATGCAAGGTAAGGATTTCGGTATAAATTTATTTCGACCAATGAATCGCGATCACCAGAACAACATTAAAATTCTTTGAAAAATAAAATGTTTTCAAAGTGGATCCAAGGGACAGGGAGAGGCTTATTCATGCTCTGATTTTTTTTTTAAATACTGACTTTTTAAAATCTCGAAATTAGTACGAAAATGTACTGATTATTGTATTTTGTACTGATTTCTTCAAATTAATATCTTAAGAATTTTTGTGCTTAACCTTAATGGCTTTAAAATCGTTTTCGCAGATAGTTTCACCCTGTTTGTTTCTTTTTCTGATTGTTCACAAAATAAAATGCTGCTATCGTGGGGAGAAAATCAATATTTGATTGAAAAAAAGTCGGTTAACGTGAGTTTTTAAATGAGTGAAAGAAAGTAGTTACTAATTAAATTTGATTATTGTCCTCAGCTCTCAAAATTCTGTAAATAAGGAAATTGATACGTAATCAACATTGTCTACTGGCGAAGAAAAAAAAATATAAAAGAAACACACAAAATCCGAGAAAAATTTCAGGGCATTTGTATAACTATATTACATTTAAATTACTGGGTAATAAAAGCATTAAAAAATGTACCGATTTTCACTGATTTCCAACGTCTAATGTACTGGTTTCGCGGTTCAAATGTCTGGCTACCCTATTTCCGGATCTTGGATCCGCTAGTAGCCTTTTCGAAACTAATTTGATCTTAACTTTTGAATCCGCTATCGAAAGAGATTTGGCTGCCAAGCTCGAAGAAACAGGACAGCAAGGCCAACAACCTCCGACTTGGTATTTAGGTTAGGTACTTAGTGCGCTATCATTTATGCTCTGGGTGGTCAAATTTTTCGAGATGTTCGTTGAAGTTCTATTGAAAACAATTAGTTGGTCTGTTCTAGTGCGCTGCAGAAACAAACATCGTCCAGAAAAATTAGAAACAATCTCGACGATTAGAGAGCCCACCATTGTAAAGGACTCTGTATCTAAGCCGCCATATTGAGCTCTGATGTTGATAATCAGCTTAGGTGTTGCGCCGTTGTCATCGAAAGTGGTCGTGTAGTAGAAGAAGGTCTTGCTAGTATTGTTTGAACGTTTTGTTAGAGTGAAACCCGTTGTGTTGTTTGTATACAGGGTGACAATTGTAAAGTGACGCAAGTTTAATACTCTGCAGCAAGCTTTGCCATTTACCGTTACTTTAATTTAAAAACCAAATTCATTCATCATTGGCTTTGCTTTTAATTTCATTTGAATTTTTGTTATTACATTTTGAAATTTCCATAAAAATGGACAAGGAAAATATTCGTCGTGAAATTATGAAATTTCATTTGGCAAATTATAGTAGCCGTCAAATTGCAAAGGCTTTAAATTTGTCAAGTCGTACGGTAGACCGAGCTATTATTCGATATAATGAAACTGGGGGTTTTGGAGATAGAGACCGGGGATAATTTTCAACACTGATTTAACAGAAAAAATTCGTAAACGAATCAAGCGAAATCCAAGGCGCTCAAGAGAAAAATCGCTAAGGAAGTGGGAGTAAACCGTGAAACAGTGCGAATCATTGCAAAATCAAAGCTTAATCTTAAGCCGTACAAGCTCCGAAAAGCTCAAGATCTGACACAAAAACAGAAAGATTTGCGACTGCAAAGATGCAAGGCGTTGCTACGCTCCTCCGTGTTAAAAAATGTTGAAAATATCTTGTTTACAGATGAAAAAATTTTCACGGTTGAACAACATTTCAATGCGCAAAATGACCGAATGTGCCTAACATCATCATCGCAACAAAATAGGACTGTTGGCCGAGTTCAAAAGCCAGCTTCCGTTATGGTATGGGCTGGAGTTTCCGCTAATGCCAGAACCCCTCTAATATTCGTTGAAGAGGGTGTTAAAATTGACCAGGTTGTTTATCGGAGCATTTTAAATGAACATGTTCTTCCCTGGGCCCAAGATACATTTGAAAATGAAAGCTGGACTTTCCAGCAAGATTCTGCACCTTCCCACATGGCAAAATTAACACAAACATGGATAAAAGACAATTTTTCTGGATTCATAACATCTCCCCAAACTTGAATCCAATGGACTACTCTATTTGGAGTATTTTAGAGAGTAAGGCTTGTGCATCTCAACACCACAGTCTGGAGTCGCTGACAAATTCATTAGAGAAAGCCTGGACTGAAATTGATCAGGAAGTCCTGCGACGAACAGTCCTACGATTTCCGGATCGATTGAAGGCATGTGTGCAGGCTAAAGGAGGTTATATTGAATGAGGTGGGGTTCAAATTTTTGTATATTTTCAGAATCTTGTTGATTTTCACATCAATTAGTTGTTTCCAAAATTTTTTCCATTTTCGAAATTCTGTACATTTTCAGAATTTTTTTCATTTTCAAAATTTTTCGTAACTTGTCGAATTTTCGTTCATTTTAGTATTTTATCCATTTTAAAAATTTTGTTCATTTTTAAAATATTAATCATTTTTAGAATTTTGTCTCATCTTCAGAATTTTATTCATATTCAGAGATTTCAACATTTTTAGAGTTTTGCCCATTTTAGAATTTTCTGTATTTTGAAAATATTTTTTGTCATTTTTTTTCAATCAACATGAAGCGAGTGATAATTGGTCATTAGTTGTGATCACCAGTTTACCTCCTTGCTTTTGATAGGCCAGTTTTCTAAGTACTTATTGCCAATTTATACTAAAAATTTTATTTGAAACCAACTAAGTCTAATAATATATATAAAGACATTTCAATAAAATAAACTATGTAAGCTATTCGAAAAGTATAACCAAATATTGAAGGGCTCTTAACTCTGCCACTTAACGTGGAAACACCTTAAATTTCAAAAATTGTCAAGGACATAAAAAATTATATGAAATAATTTTCCAAACATAATTATGAAATATGTTGAAAAATAAAAATTATTGCATATTGTAATATTAAATTAAGTAAGAAAACAAAAAAAACAATTACTTCAAATCAAATTAAGCATTGAGAACTTAAAAAGTTATTCGAAAATATTAAAATTTAAATAGATTTCTCAATAATTTAAATTGAATTCAATTTGTTGGAACAAAACAATTTGAGTCATATCCATTTGCAATAATGTGCATATAGAATTCACTCAAGTATGACTCGGGATAAACTTTGGTCAAAGATTTAGCAAAAAAAAAGCTTCAATTTTTAAGTTGCCTCCAATTAATGCTAATTAAATTTGTTGCTCATAAAATTATGTGGAAAAATCAAATCGACAATTTGATTTTTAAGTGATTTTAAGTTTATTTTTTAACATTTTCATTACCACAAAAAAAAACAACAAAAACTGTAAAACCATTAAAAAATGTACACTCGTAACTCAGTGATGAGTAATTAAAATCAAGTCCAAGTTGAACATGTTTTATTGCTATTATTTTTTCTTTACAACAAATCCAAAGTAATGACACTTAAATTAGTAGTATGTAAATTAAAATTGGTCTTAAATAAGTTGAAGGCTATTCAGAATTCAGACATTGCAATATTACAAAACGAAAAGATTCTTTAATAGATTTGTGAATTTTTTAGACATTCATTCATATTAGTCATTTTAAGCTAAGTTCAACTATTTTCCAACTATTTTCAAACTAACCTTTGAAGAAATATCGACGATCAACTTAGCACAAGAATTTCCTTGAAATCATTTCAAGAATTTATGTAAAACTGAAACATATAAAATTGATTAATAATACATACTCATAACAAAACAACCAACTATTTTCTGACATTTTTTTTTATAACCTTAACCCATTGCCTTTTCGGTATAAACTTGCCATGCACTTACACACACACAGTTACTTACTTCTTATTCTTCTTTAAAAATTAATTAATTAAAATGTTGATGTACTTCTTTATATTGTGCCGATTTATTGTTACATAAAATTTCATTGTTTATAAATATTTCTTAATGTAGTACATAGTTTGTATGTATGTATTTTTGTTGTAAATGTATGTATGTATATATGTATATTCAAAAATAAAATAAAGTCATAAAATATTAATATGAAAATATACTGGAAAATATGTATAAAAAATTGTAAGACATAAAATATAACTATAACATAATTTGTTAGATAAAAATGAGCGTACATAAATTGAAAACGACTTTGGTTTCATAGATGATAAACATACGTAAGTATTTTATAGCAGTAGATTTGTTGTTTTTGTTTTTTTCTTTCTTAATAACTAATTTTTGTTGTCTTCTTTGTATTAAAGTTACACTTTATTTTTCATATTTGCAAATCACCAGTAATGCCCATAATGTCCATGAAAGCCCCCATAGTAACCGCCATAGTAAGGATAACCTGCAGGGGGGGAAGCAAAATAATTGGTATGTTGAAATTGTAAAAGGTTTAACATATAATTAAAATTGGAATATGATGAAAATACTGAATAGATAAAAACATAAAAATATACATTTGTGAAATCTGAATTCAAAATTCTGCTCAACCGAAACAAGAGAAAATAAAAATTTTGTACCCGAAGCAAAAATTCCTTGGCACTGGATAAATAAAATTAAACGAGTCTTTCTCAGCTATGTTTAAAGATTTTATATATAAAATCTTTTCCTTTTCATCAGAAACAATTTTGTCTAAGGCAGGAAACCGTTAGCTCTTGAAATGTATGTACTTGCCCAATGATTAAGGTACCATGGCTTTACTGACCTTAAACCGAAGGTAGAAAGAAACCATGGCGTGCTGAAAAAATACACTGAACAATATCCTCTTTCAGTATTATACCTTTGTATAGTGTATTGTTATTATTACCATCATTGATTATGAGGAAACCCACCCAATAGTCAAATTCTGCAAACCTGACAGATATGTTATATTACAAGCCTGTTAGAGCAAAATATGTTATGCTAACCAAATGAAAGCTAGAACCTCCTTTGCAAAATAGAATTTGATTTTAGTGAACAATAAGATGACGCTCGACAGAGTCAGAGTGTCTCATCATTTTCCAAGCACAAGCGACATTTCATCTATCTCATCGAACAGACTTAACTTATTTTATTTCTTATATACATATGTAATGGATCTGAAAAAAGTGGTGAAAGTAATCCTTAGCTTATCTAAGATCAGAGATATGTTCACAATATGATAGTCATTTATCTTTCAACTGGTCCTCAATGACCGTAACTTTGAATAGATAGAAAAGCTCTGAAAACTATCGAAACACTCTTTCACTAACTTCGAGGAAAAACTGCAAGACGAGTGTATCTTGTGGAAAAATAATGATAGTTGTGCCTTTTAACCAATTTTGAAATTATAATAGACGTAACGTAAAGTAACGTGACTTTTTTAAATGTCATCGAAACTGGACAGAACATAATTAAACGTAACAACAATTATAATAGATGGCATGAAATGTGCCAAAACTTCTATTTATTATACAAAATTTCACGTTCTCGCACAAGCTCGATAAACGCTTCGTCATCCATTGTGATTCAAATTAAAAAAATTTTGTAAATTACAAATTTATTTGCCTATTTTAACCTCAAATATCGGCTAATTCACAACACAGAACGGAACCTAAGACAAAAATCCAAAATCTATAAGTGCTTACGTTCCGTTCACATTACGTTACGTACATTATAAACATTTATATGAGTAAGTCATTTGTCAGAACGATACGTGGCATTCCGCCCCGGTTCAATGACATTCAATAACGTTACGTTTCGACCTTATAATTGCACCTTTACTCTCACATTTCTTAATTATTTTGCTTAATTCAATAGTGGCTGCTTATACGGACGCAAGCATGACTGCCTGTCTGAAAGAGAGAGATAGAAAAAAAAGGTAGAGAGAAAGCAATAGATGGGATGCGCCGAAAATTCAAAAATAAAATAAAAATCAGCGCATTGATGAATATTCCATGTTCATAATGTTCCGATATTGCCACTGCCCTCATAATTTTTTAAAAGTTGAATAGGCAACATGGACGCAAACAAACTATGTGCCTCTTGGGCACACACAATCTTCTTTTCCTGCTATTTTATTTAATAAACTTAATTTATTTTCTTTGCAGATTGCTGTTTGTATTTTTTTTTTTTTTAATTTTAAGTAAACATAATTAATATTTGTTCTGCATTTTTTGCGAACAGAACAACCTATCTTCATGAAAAAAAAAAATTCCAATTCCACCGTTCCTTTTTGATTAGAAAAAGTCCGTCATGGTTGCACTCATGTGAGCACGACCGTCCTACCCATGACGTTCATGCTTGCGCCCGTGTGAGCAGCCACATAAACACTTCTCCTATTAACCAAATGTGAATCAATCACTTTGTGAATTCGCTACACGGTATATCGGAAAAATACGTAACAATAATATTGGACTTACACGCTCATTTTTGTGGACGACGTTAGTTGCTACACGTTCAAAGTTCAACTAATGTATAATCGTGGCAATGCACCAACAATTTTGGAATTGATTTTTAACCCTTTGACGCCCGAATTATAATGGGGATTGAGAGAAATCTTTTGTTGCGAAATTATGGTTACTTAGGTCTTCCACAATCATGACACCAAATTTCTTGCTTCTACATTGATTTGTTTATCCTTTATTAAAGGTTAAAAAACATAGCTCTGAAACTCTAAACAACCACTGGATAACTCCTTTTCTCCAATTTTTGGATTTTCATATTCTCTTTTCTTCTGATAAAAAAAATTTCCGATTAGTAATAATTTAATGCATTATTTTTCAAAAAATATGCACGATTTTATTAAAAATTTAAATTATTTGGCAATTAGCAAACGTGGAGAATACCTAAGAGAACCGAATACAAATAGCGTTAATAGTAATATCTGTTTAACATTTTATCTATGCCACATATAAGTGAATGTTGCATATACGCAACATTGGGTATGAAAGAGTTAACTTTTTTGTTCTGAAATACAATGAACAACGAATAAAATAATGAGCTGAAATTCAGCATAGAGTCAAAATAATAATATTCTGTAATAATTTGTTATTTTGCTGTAGTATTGCCAATCAACTTTGAGAACGCAGCTACAAGCAAGTACAATTTCTCACCCTATAAGAAACAGAAACTTTTACAGTTTCAAGAGTATTAACTGAAACATTAATTTTGTTGATAGAACACTGTAATTTAATACAATGCGTGACACTTCGGTACATACATATAACTAATTTTAATATTAATATATACCAGTAGACCACGTCAGTCACATGCTGCGCCCGTCGGCTCTTCTTGAACTCAAATCACCGCCATTCTTCTAAAATCAATAGATAGTTCTTTAACTATTGTGCAACGCTGTTAACTACAAATTTTAATTTTGCAGATCTTCAAAATTGAAAATTGTCTTGACCTCCTCAATAAAATTATCTTGGCGATCAATTTGTTAACCTGTAAGTTCAAACAATTTCGGTAATTTTTTACTGTCTATAAAAGCTAGGAACGATTTCTTTTTAGTATTTCGTTTCATTAGAAACTTGCAAATTTACTTTTGTGCCGTTCTAGCTCAGTTTTTGATCTAATCATCAAAACCTACAAATGTACAAATATTAATGGTATTTGATTTAAATTATAAAAAATGTTTATTAGTTTAGTTTTAAATTGCTATTGTGATATTTTGACCTTGGACCTTGAAATTATTTACAACTTTGAAAAAGTCTACCCTCAAAATGAAGATTATTAATTTTGGATTATTTGAAATATTAAAATCTTAAAACTGGTTCCTTAATAAAGTGCTATCACTCACTGTCGATCCATTAATTTTTTATTTTGAGTTTTAGAACTTAGAAATTTTTAAAATTCTAATGATATTAAGGATCTGATCAAATACTATCTTAGTATAAGCCGAAAGGAAAATATAACCAGTTCCTAGTGAAACAAGTAAAAAAATTTAATAGGAATTTTGTTTAGATTTTAAAATCGTGATAAGGTTTCTCCAAATCTAATTGTAAAATTTTGCAACCCGATAGAGGTTCAGCACACAAATAGAAATAAATGTGCATTGGATAATATTCAAAATACTTAATACCGTAAGCCTGTTTAAGTTTTATGCCCCCAGATTTCTATAAATAATTCATGCTCAGAGAGCACTTAGTTTCTGAAATTTGGTCCAACATCTCTTTTTTCCCAATCCTTTGTGAGGTCTTGAGCTTAGAGCACATTCCGATGGGTTTGGTATTTTTAACATTTTTCAAAGAGAATATTGTACTTAGAATACAATATAAAAAATAGCAACGGCCAATATCAAGGTTGGTGAAGCTAATGAAATCCAAGAAAGTCCATAAATTTGTAAAGACTATGTAACTATGTACCTCAGCTTCTTGTTTTTCATCAATATTCTCCGTGAAATTAGACATTTTGCAGTATCTTTTTAATATCTTACTTGTGTGTTAGGTTCCACCTAAATTCTATAATGAATATGTGTGTTTAATGTTTTGGATAGATTTCTGTTTGGTTTTAGCTAAGTTGGATAACTTTTTACTCAATTTTCCGAGAAAATGTTAAACGAATAAGTCAAATTTTTTTACTTTAACTTTTAAATTTTTTGAATCATAATCACTAAGGGATTTTACTTGGATATAAAATTTTTGCTAACAAAATATAAAAATTATTTGGCCTGAGTTTTTTTTCGACGTCGTAGCCGGCGATCTACCCATGGTCTTTCCAAATCGAAATTCATTTTTAAACTATTTCCAGGTTCTTAGTTTTTCGTAGAGATCTTATCTTCAGCGCACATTTGTGCTTATATTTGGGAAACGTCATTCAAACAACACTCGTACTTACCAAGTCCATAATACCCTCCTCCATAGTACGGATAATATCCACCGCCATAGTACCCACCACCTAAATATGGATACGAATAATAGCCATAGCCATACGAAGCCGATCCTTGCAAATCATCTTTTTCACTTTC
The DNA here is from genome assembly GCA_963691655.1 of Toxonevra muliebris. Classification (NCBI taxonomy): domain Eukaryota; kingdom Metazoa; phylum Arthropoda; class Insecta; order Diptera; family Pallopteridae; genus Toxonevra; species Toxonevra muliebris. The sequence continues at coordinate 22,254,995 of OY829326.1, forward strand.
TGCAGCAGCACCAGTTTCCAGATCCTCAGCAGCAACAGCCTCAGCAGGAGCAATTGCAGCTTGTGGTTGTGGGCGTGGTATAGCAGTTGTCGTATGCAACAGAAGCAGCAAAATGCATGCAACCGTTGAATACAAAATCAATAAGGATTTTGTCATTTTATTAGAATAAAAAATTCCAAACGAAATTTATTTTAAGAAATTATACACCAATAAATATTTTCTTTATTTTATTTTATTTTATTTTATTTTTTTTTTTGTTTTTAGATGCAAACGCGGAAAATGCGCGACGTCCGTCCGCTTAGAACACACTAATGTTGTTGTTATGCAACAAATCACGCTTGACAATTACAACTGACAATAAAACTAACAATGGCCGTTGCTTTTATAATAGGCGCCCCCTTCATATAAATATTCTACGATACAATAACAACAACAGCCAACAAATTGTCAATTTTCCAAAAGAAAAAACAAACCTAGAATCTTTTTGTTGCTATTTTTTTTTTAGAAGAAAATACAACAACAATAAATATTGAGAAAATTACACAAACACGAATTTTTCTTACACACGCTTAGTAAGTACGAGTAAATTGCGAACGTCTCTTCAAGGCCGCGCGCGTTATGGCGTTACGTTTTCAACTGCCATGGCGTGCCGTCACTATATCCACAGCTTAGCTGCAACTTTTTGCTGCGATGAAGCGTCAATTGCGTGGTGGAAAATGCTTCATTGAGCCGTGCATTGAAGTAGTGACATTGACTGCCCATCTGTCGGTTCGGTTCGTCAGTTTCCCATGCACCTCCATTTGCCGACCTGCCCTAAACGCAATTTACTTACCCTGTGATCGCTGCTTTGGTTTTAAGCTTTTGACTACTTTCAACTAAGTAGCTGCAACGCGTTCAGCTTAGCTGAGCAGCGGGTGGTGTTTCTATGTAATTTTCGAACCAAGTTTCTTGCATGACCGATTGTTAAATTGTTGTTTTTTTTTTTTCTATTCAGATTTAACTTTGTACTTTGTTGTGGGGTTTATTGCTTATTTTTTTTTTTTTTTTTTTTTTGTTGCAGTGAGGCCAATGTCAAAACATAAGAACCCAACATCATCGATATTTGCATTTTTCTACCCAGAACTCAATGTGCATAAAGTTAATTAGCTTAATGATTTTATTTTATTTGCATTTCACTCCCTTCACAAAGTTTACATAATCACGCTCATTGGGATGCTGGTGCGATTACTTTCGTGAATTTGTAAACTTAATTTTTCATGACTAAAATAATTCAATCTGTTTGTATTAAGCTTAATTTGCTGTTGTGACAAACAGCTTTTTTTTTTGTTTTTACTACAGTAAACAATCAATAAAACTTTTGTATTTAATATAACTGGCATCCTGTGACCCGATGGCTGAGGTAGGTTTTGAGTTTTAAAATGCGTGGTCCAGGCACTTTATCCTTCGTCCAGCTATCCCTGGGGCAGATGCCCTAGAACTTTCATAATTAACTTATTTGTGTACCAATTTTAAACATTCCTGTATCAATTACCATTATTACATTTTTTAGTAAACTTTCCTTAATACTTTAGTAAACCAATGAATTGCTACAATTGGAGATTCTCAATTAAAATATTGATCTAATGTGAAATATATGTTCTTTATATCACTTCCGATTAACTATTATTTTTACCGTATGTCGGGTTTGCTTATATCTTCAATCGTTTTCGGACGACAGACTAGTCATATTGAGACTAGGCTAACGGTCGACTTCCCTTCACCGAAACTCTGTTTAATCCCATTACTACCTAACAAGTGTGAGAATTGCATACGAGAGAATTGTACTTTCAACCATCAAGAATTTTTGAAAACATTAGTTTTCTTTCAAAAAGAATACAATTGGTATCTTTGCCGTTGTCAATATATTAGAAAATAATCCATCAGTTCTTCTATGATTAGTATAACATATTGTTGGAAAATAGGGTTTACCTGTTCCATATTTGTTTCACATTTTCTCACATCGTATCTCATCTTTTATACAATTATTTCCAATACCGCTAAGTGTTCGCGTACCATAGTGCAGATTTTTCAGAATCACTTCTAGAGAAAGGAAGCAGCTCTTTAGATATTTATCTGTATACTTCTACAAACACTTCGTTGCTGTGTTTACTTAGTTTTACAAATCTGGTATCAATGAGACTAAGACTTTTACCATGGATGACGAAAGTTTGCTCAAGCATCAAGAATTTCAGTTTTTTAACTTGGCTAGACCCATAATCCTTGAATATACTTCATAAGGAACTACTTGACTAATAAGGCCATATAAGATTATAATATACTGGGCAAGTATTTCATGAATTTAACGTAAATTTTTGAATTCTATTCAACACAGTGTGATAACAGGGGGTCTCCAACTACGCTATTTATACTAAAGATATTTCGTGAAGATGCAAAAATTTACGCCGTCAGTTCGCATATTGTAAACCGAACTATACAAACTGAATGCGAACCCTTTCAGCCCCTGTAGATGCGATGTCCGAAATTTGTTTTCGGGATAACAATAACCTTCCTATTATCTCCAAAACTTGAGTTTGACAACATATAGTTTATTTCTGTGTCGAATAGGGCGTTTGTCAAATCGATTATCTGTGGATGTTCTTTCAAATCAAATTTCCTAGATAGATTTTCTCAAATTTTCTACTTTTTAAAAGACCGCCTACTTTTCGTAAGTCCATACATTAGTAGTAGTATCCAATTTGTTGTGGTGAATACAGGAAGGAAGAGGGTTGACAGGATTGTAGCTCATTCCAAAATAGTTTTGACCTGAATATGGGGATGATTTTTGAAATTTAATCTATTTTTTTGACTGCTTTTGGTTTGAATATTCGTTTAATTTTTAAAGTGATTTTTAGTGGGAATTTTCGTTTTGGTCTGAATTTTAGTCTGATTTTAATCTAAGTTTTAGTCTGAAATTCGAAATGGTCTAAATTCTGGTTGGAATTTCGTTTTGAATTTCGATTTGAATTTGGTCTGGTTTATATTTTTGAATTGGTCTAGTCTTGATCTGAGTTTTGGCGTGAATTTTTCTCTGAGTTCTTGTCTAACATTTGGTATAAATTTTGATTTGACTTTAGAATCGGTTTTTGATTTCTAGTTGCCTCTATAAGTTAGCTTTTCAATTCTTCTTTTTAGTTTGGTCTTTTTCTTTTATGTCACCACAGTCCACTAAAGCCTAAATCGAGCTTTTAACATTTGCTTTTCGCTTTTATTTGATACTAAGATTAATATTGACTGTCTCTGAAAAACATTTTTCTTTTGGAATCGTTTGTCACCCAATGTTTTATGAATACATTTTATGCACTCGGGCTACCCAATACGCCTGTGTGTACCTTTTATATTTTCAGTGTTCAATGCTTTATCTTAATATAGCAAAATAAGCTTCCCTCCCCCTTCAAACCTAAATAAAAAAAATTGTGTATTAACGAACACAAGGCAGAAGTGAAACTTCCTGTGAACTAAACGAAACACAAGCAAATAACAAGCAAATGAAATTTTTTCAATCGCTAAATTTGTTACTTCATTGGCTTGTGATTTTTAATTTCATTTGCTTGTGTTTCGTTTAGTTCACTAGAAGTTTCACTTCTGCCTTGTGTTCGTTAATACACAACCAATTTTTTTTTTTTTGGGATTAATGCTAGAACAAAAATTGCAACTCTGTACCAGTAATTTCGATGACAATTGTAGACGAACTCTTTTTGTGTGCGACATCTTCATGTAATTTCTTGGACATTTGCGCCATCTGTATGTTAAATGTATAACTATCATAAACTTTAAGATGGCGACGCTACACATTGTTCTTTCTGCCATAGGCGTGTGTGTGTGTGCAATTAATATGTTATATTGAATTAAAACTCTTTATGAATCGTTTATTATATAGTTTGCTCGTGAATTCAGTTACGGAATATTGATATTTAGCCGCTCATTCACGTTGCTCGACAAAATTATGTCGCATTGCAACTTACGCGCGACGTCACATCCGGTTGGTTTTACTCTAGGACAAGAGAAAAGAAGTTTCACTTCAAAAAATCTATTCAAATTTACATTTTCAATATGGATGAAATTATAAATAGAAATTCTTAGAAAAAAACGAATAATAGCTGTGTTTTATTCGCCAGTCAGTTTAACATGTGCGAATAAAACGACCAAGTTGTTAAGTCTCTTTTTCGTTATAATGTTATTCACAATGAAACTGCTCAACAGCTAGAGCTGAAACATTTTAATGGACCCCTTTTAATGCGGTCAATCGCAGGCATTGTTTTTAGTATTTACTCTTTATAGGAATATTTAACGATGATTTAAACTTTCAAATATTTCCTTTTCCTTTTTTTGCAATCTGACATGCTTCTTGTTTTGCTATTAGCAGTTTACAATAGAATTTAATGTAGTTAAACAATTTGTTAAGTATACATAACAGCTATAATTATACGTATTATCTCTGCCGCTTTGTTGTTGTTTCCCATACAATTATCGCTGCTAGTTATACATAACTAAAAGCAAGTGGCGAATAAAACGCGGCTATTTTAAACCGAGGATTATTTAAATACAAAAATCTTAAATAACTTTCTTTGTTTCTGCTTTTCATTGAACCCAAATGAATTCATTCTGTTTTTTGATGAATCCATATCATCTTCAATTTTTTGTATTTTGTTTTAAATTTTTGACTTGTGTATCCACAAATCTGATTCATTTATACTAATTAATAGCTTTCCGAAAAAAAAAACATTATTAATTAAACAATAACAATCCATAACTGATTACAATATTCGTGGTATGACTGTATCGAATTTCACAGATTTCAATACCAATGAACTTTCTGACAATCAACCGCAAACAAATTCTTTATGATTATATAAGTTTCATTAAATGAAAATTAGCTAGCTATTTACTATGTATGTTTGTATGTATGTAGGTATGTAAACAAAACAATATCTACCTAATAATAATTTTCAACATGCAAATAACAATTGAATATAACTAGCTAGATATAACAACAGTTTATAAAACACACACACAGACATACGAAAACAATCTCAGTGACGTATGTGTCATGTGAATATATAAAGAAAAAAATGTGAAAAAATATATACAATCGCAATTTGACAATTATCAAGTAATAATAAGAATTGTATGTATACAAAGTGGCAAACAATTAGCAAACATTAGTTAAGTATTGCTCGAAGGGGCAGCAATACCCCCCTCAAAAATGTTTCATATTCTTTTTCAATCTCCTTGTGCCCCCCAACATCAGTTGAGTCATTATTAGGCCACTTAAAAATCATGCAACCATGACAATAAATTATAAATTTCAGAAAAAAAAAAAAAAGCTACCTCCACCTCATATATACTTACATAGATATAAGAGAAGTAGGTAACTTCTAAATATAAATACAAAAAAATTGACCTTTTTGTAAAATTAGGTTTGTAGTATTATTTCTAAGTATCTATTTACATACTATGTACATGAGTAATTTGTATATATGTGATTGTAATGAATATGCGAATAGTCTATAATTATTTTTTTCCAAGTGTGAACTTACCTTACCCACTTTAACTTCCTCTTAGCAAAAAAAAAAAAGTAAAACCTTAATACTTGCTATTTTTAGGGTCTTATTTAAATTGAACTTTAGTTTTATTTTATATTTGGTTAAACATACAGCACAGCCATAATAAAAATAATAATACTAATAGTAACAACCAACTTTGTACGTCGAGGTTAAGTGTTAAGAACCATATTCTTCTTCTTGTTTACTGTTGTTGTCATTTGTTATTGTTAAGGTCTATTCATATAACTAGCTAATGTTCTGTGAATTAAAAAGCCAAAATAAGAAATAGTTAGTTCCCATATGTTTGTTTTGCTCTTTATTTGTCGGTATATGTTAATTTGAAACTTGAAATAATTTCCATTTCTACTTAATATTAAATAAAATAAAAAGATTTCGCAATTTCTATTAAATCCAATTTTCAAGGTTGGATTGTATAAGATGTTTTGTTGTATTTTTTGTTTTAAACTTATTTAATTTTATGGTTTTTATTCATTTTTAATTGAATTGAAATGATCAGAACATTATCATCTTTTGTATAGAAAATATTGGTCCAATTATATACGTGCATACGTATATTTGAATTGGGTACTGCAACCCACTCGCCCATTGTTTTTTTTTTTTTTTTTTTCATTTGCCAATTTTTTTTTAGAAAAAATCATATTTTTTTTCTATATAGTAGTATAGTAGATATGTCTGTGATTGTAGTTCTACCGCTTTTAACGAATATCACTAAGTATTTTTTTTTTTTTTTGTATTTATTTTTTTTTTTCTAATTATTATTTTGATTAGTATGTTCTAACGGATATTTTGTCCAAAAAAGTTAATGAGTTATAATAAATGCGCTTTGGCATATGCTTAAGTTTTGAAATCTTGACTGTACCATTAATCTAAATATATGGAGGTGCATAAATATATAACTAATATACATACTTATGTACTTGTTTCACACATTTCTATTTTAAATATGTGGTTTTTCAAGTTATTTATTACCGATAACTGTCAAAATTAATAATTTATTTAATAATAATGAAAGTTGTTTTGTTATAAGTCTCTGCTATTTGTAGCAGTATTACTTATATGTAGGTACTAGAAAGAAAACTATAAATACTTTAACATAAACTATTTTCTAATATAGATTTTAAAAAATAATTTTAATTTTAGGCATACTTTAAAAGGAGTTCCATTAGAAACCTCAACATAAAATCCAATACTTCAGTGCTTTGATGTCTAAAGACTTATGTGTAAAAAATTCCATTTTTATATGTTTTCATCCATAGAGTTCTAGCACGCGCAGTAATTTTTCAAATAAATAGAGTTTGTTTCAACTTGAATTCATATATCCGAAAATGGGCATAAGTACTAAAAAATCTTGATGTTCTTTAACCCATTAATTGACAATAGTGTGAAAACGCTCCACTAGAAAAGTGTGTTTTTATAGACTAAAAGTGTTATTTTTATAGATTAAAAATGGTGCGTTTTCGTACAATTGTCAATTGATGGGTTAAGGAGAACCGAGTGTTTATTTTTTCATCCAACACTAGATGGTTTTTTACTCGAATTATATTTCATATTTTCATCAGTTTATCCCTAAAACTTTCTTTCCTTTGGATCGGACAGATACATCCATGTAAGCGAAAACATTTTATGGGAACTGCAAACATTGCTTGTGAAAAACTGAAGGTTTTACTCTCTAAAGAAGAGCTGAACCCAAAACTGAATTTTATGAGAGTATTTTCCGAAAAAAAAAGTTTTCTATGATACCAAAATCTCAATTTCAATGATTTACATTTATTAAATTTAAATAATTACAAGGGAAAGAGTTTTAAGTTAGATTAGATTAAAGGGAAGTGCTCATTGCGGAATCCTCCACGGCAACGAAACAGATTTTCTTAAACAGCTATACATCCTGAATTCACACAGTACTCCTTGTGAACTTCACAAGGCCTATTGGCGGGATCTTCGCCAGGTCTTCCAATTCTGCAAACAGTCTGTCTCCTAAGAAACGGGGTCGCGGATTTGGAGATTGGGTTATTCACATAGCAGGTGGTGGATGGTCTCATTTTCTTTTTCGTCTTCACAGCTTCTACAGTAATTTAGTGCAGCGACTTCAATCCACAATGTATTCTCTCTAAACAGAGGAAGTTCTGAGTTCTTTTCTTATCAAGAGATGATCTTAAACTTCAAACTATCTTACAGCACCCCTTTTCGGTTTAGATTTGATTTCACGGTTCCCATTGGTATGTTTAATGATATCTATTCATTTTCAGAACCTAAAGCTGCTCCCATTCTTACTAGTTCATCATCTATGTCGTTTCCTTCAACATTACTATATCCGGGAACCCATTAGAGTTTGACTTGATCCGCTGCTTGGCTGTCCGAATAAAATAGTGATTCTTGAGGACTTAAGGTTCCTTATGATAATCCCTTGCACAGCTTTTCAATTGCGAGGATCTCTATTTAAAAAACATTCCAATAATCAGAGAGTTTACAAGATTCCATTATTTTTAGTAAATTGCAAAAAACTCCGCATCCCGACCCTCTTCCGTTTTAGACCCGTTGGTGTGGAACTGAAAATCATCGCTGGTAATAACCGCGTTATCTTTCCATCCCTGTCTGCTGGGTATAATGGTCAAGAAGCTTATTTCCACTAGTATAGGGTTTCAATCCCCAAAAAAATCAAATACTTAACTTTAAAAAATATGATTTCAAATTTTGTAGTTATCGTTCTCGGAGGAGTGACTAATAAGTCAGAATATTATACATGGATTTTTCACCCTCTTTAACTGCGCGAGCTCTACAAATATTACGAGGGACGTGGAATTATTCTTATAAGATTAATGTTGGGCAAAATTTAATCTGCCTCACGCTGTTGCAATTGCTACGTGCACTTAACTCTGCACACATAATGTTAATAGTGTATGCCAAAACTACGAATGTGCTTTTTATCGATTATAAGTTAAATAACGCAAAATCACACACTCAAAAATTAATAAATTTAGATTAATTCCCAAAAGGTTTTATCAGTGGCATGACAATGAGCGAAATGTGAAAGCCGGCAAATTGACGAGCTCAGTGGCTTCTCTTGGCGAATTCTTAGGGTGCCGATTTCAGTTCCCTTAAGGGTCGTCAAAAGAAATATTTTCCTACACTGTTTTCAACTGGCCAATCGGAAGGTCATCCTGGGTCTCCTCACTGTCGACATGGCTGTCGACATATAATGTAGATAAGTCACTCAAGTTCCTCTGCAGGGACCGCACTGATATTGCTAGGTTAACGGGAGTTTACATTGGTGGTTTATAGATACCCATACAGAGAAACCTTAGGGGGGAAAAAAACTCTTACCCAGTTTATTGTAACAAAGACAAGATATCGATTTTTTTAAAAGTGTTTTCTCCATAATTTGTTCGATTGCTCGGCAGTTAACCCGAAGAATCCGCTGGGATGCCTACACTCTACGGGATGAGTTTAGTAATAGTCTACCATCAATTTCAGTTCGGTGAGAAAACGACGCAAAAGCTTTAAACCCATAGTAGGTCTGCTGTTGTGGTTCAGCCACCTTAATCGACTAACCAATAGAATCTAGTATTACAGTATTAATTGTAGTGGAATTAAAAAAAATGTTTTCTTGTTTATTTCTCAGAAAAATTATTACAATAAATTAAAAAGTCACAGAAACTTGAGTGGAAATACTTTTTCAACGAAAATGTTAAGGAAAACAACTAATTTCCACATCGTATATACACATATATTTTTCCTTTGAAGATAATATAAGTATCAAGTAGTTAGTCTTGCACATTTTGTAACTATGTATACGAGCCTTCAAATGCACATTTAAATTGGAACCATCTACTAATATCGAAGAGAAACGTAGAATCGGAATAAACGACTGCCTCAAGTTGACTTTCCTCAGCCTTAAGGGAGTAGAATGTGTTTTCACCAATTGGCTAAGTCATTTAATCGATTTATTTCTTCACTGCATTTTATAAGTAACCCTCATTGGACTAATTTGGTTCAAAAGGTTTTATTATTCATAGAGATATTTATTAACCTGTAATATTCGAATAATCCTTCTTTTAATTACATTTTTCAATACCTTTGGAGTTTACTGAACTCTTCCCTTTCACTCTTTGAAGTGTCAATATCATCATCAAATCTTTCAAAAGGCACTAAAATTACTAAATCAAGTTTCATATTGCCAAAAGAAAAAAAGCTAAGAAAAAGTAATCAACTATCGAAAATGTGATGAACTAATCATCGAATACATTCTACATAAATTTACAAGCGACATTTAAAATCGAGAACAAATAATTAGAAACAACAAAGGAAAAGAAAAACAAATCTATGATAATATGACGTAAATAGCTATTATTTGTGTTCACTATTATTTAAATATAAAAATAAAATCAATTTTATTATATCTCTTGAATTAATCGCAATAAAGCAAACACAAAAATCATAAAATATAATATAAAAAAAAAACGTTAAATAAATTAAAAACTACATACAGGTTCTTTATTTACATTATTAATAATTTAAATAAGCGTATATTATTAAGTAGCAATAAAGTTCGGATGAATTCTCCTTTAAGCTAAAAATTAAACCAATTAAAGCATTAAACTCACACTCGTGCTCCCCACAAAGTTCCTCTAAAGCTGAATTAACGTCACAAGCATCTTAATCTACAAAAAGAAGCAACCAAGGGGCAGATTAGATAAAAATCATATATAGATAATAAATCAAAAAGAGAAAGGTGGCAGATTAAATTTAGAATCTTCTAAAATCTCGAAACTATGTATTAAAATGATGCAAATTAATGTGGGCATGTTGTAAAAAATAAAGTAGGATTTTCCAGATTTTTTTGTTTGTTTATTTATTAAAAAAGCAAATACAAAAAATAACACTAAATACAAAGTTTAACGAACTTGTAAAATTCTAAAAGTTTCTCTCTTCAACCATACAAAAAAAAAAATCAATTAATTAGCAGAAATTAAATGTTCTATTCTAAATACATAAAATCTTGATACATGCATGTCTACAAATTGATTTTGATTTTTAATTTCATCCTAACAAAAAGAAAAAAAAAAGCTAAATTTATATCATTATCTTTGTCCGAATACTATGCAAATTATTCCCTTTGTATTATTGTTGAATATAAGGTCACAAGTTCAACCCCAAAAAAAAAAATTTATAAATTTTTGCGAAAAAGATGAAGAGAGGAGAATAATGATGTCAAAAATTTGCATTTGTCTCGTGTAATAAATTGTTATGGAAATAAAAACTTAGGCGACTGTGACTCCAGTCTGCCACTTACTAGGCCACCCACGTGGCTTATCATTGGGTTTGCCTTAGAAATCTATTATGCTCTCACTCAGTATAAATATATAAATGATAAAACCAAACCATTGTGGTTTGAAGAATTTATTATGATGAAATATATTCTTTAATTTTCAAAATAGTCCACTCGCAGTAAAACAAGCACTCCATCAAGGAAAACTAGCCCTAGAATCGGGCAGGTTAATCACTTGCTCATCTAAATTAAAATTTGATTAAAACCACAACACAACGAACTGACTGTTACGTACCATTCCTGGATCGATGCGTTGAAGACAGTCCCAAGAAATGGAGAAATTTTACTCAAATCTTTTGCTCTGAACTAGGATATTAGTTATCCTTAGCGGTCTTTGACTTTTGGGAGTATTTTTCTTCGATAAGTTCAAAATAGTTATTAACGGCCTTCATCATCTTCTAGATACCACTAAATATTACAGCGTCGGTATCACCTTTTATTTTGTAAGTTTTGGGAATAGTTGGAAACCCAACAGATCTGAAGGCGGTAAGCTTTATAGTTTAAAAGGTTTTTAATTTTTTAAGCATTACATTTTTGGCATGATTAATCGTGGATTCTTTTCCGTAATAGTTAAGCAACAACATTAACCATTCCAACTGAGAGAGTGTCTTATGCTTTTTTTCAGTTCAAGTTGCCCGCTCGCGCCTAATATACATACATATATAAGTTTGTAGCAATCATCTCTATTCGGATCTATCTTGGTCCAGTTTCTTGGCTTCACTCCTGCTTAGATTCATTGAACGAACTTCATTTTCAGGTATTCGCTGGTCACCCTTTCCTGCCACTTCTTTCAAGATTCCAGCTGTTTTTCAAATATCTGCCCAAAACTTGACTAATCTATCTTCTATACATTTATTAGTGTAACTACAATTTTATTCCAAAAGATCCAGAAGTGCTACGATTTCATATTATATATCAATTTAAAGAGCTTGACGAGTAGGTTAGCAAAAAATTACAAATTTAAAATCGGTTAAGCCAACTCCAAAATATTAGCGTCGGAAGTTTTTCAAAATTCGCTCATTGAACAAAGCATTGCATTCATCGTTGAAAAAATCATTGCTTAAGCGGGAGTAAATAATAAATAAGAGAAAGAGACAAGACATGAGTAACGGTATCTCTCAGAATTATGTAACGACTTATCTGCATCAGCGATGCCAACTTTCGGGGAATTCCCCTATTCGCGGGAAATTTTACTTAGTGCGGGGAATCGGGGAATGAGCTGTTTTTTGCGGGGAATTTGAAACCGTTCAGCTTTTAATATTAAAATACCCCAAACAGTCTGTAGAATATTTTTTGCCAAATTTTATATTCCTAAATACAATTCTGGTACATTCGCAACCAACTCCATAAAAACATTGCTTTATGCAACACAGTTTACGGTTAGTATTCAGACAGTCTAACGTGATCGCGCAGTGCTTCGGTTTCTCTTTCAGCCGCCCAGAAAGGCTTAGCTGTGCCTTTGTTCAGCACCTTATTATTAATAACTGTTAGTTCTTGGTGACTGTAACCTATAAACTTGCAAATTATGATCAGCTATTATAAAGGAGAAGAAGTATATTTTATATGTTAAAAACCGATAGTCAAAACTTTAAACCAGTTTTTCTCAAAACAAGATTTTTGCCATTGACGTGCACGATAACTGAAATTTAAATATGTTCTTCTACATAACAATGGCGCTAGGATGTAAGTTTGGTTAATTCTTTCCTCAATTTGGAACTTCGTTTTTACGAAAAAAGCCCAAGTTTTGAGAAAACTAAATTTTGTGAATTGTTGGTCAAACAAAATAATCTTAGTATGTCCTGAGAATACAGTTATAATTTTTCTAATGGTATTTTTTTTAGATGTTCCAGTGAGCCGCAATCATGCACGCCATTGCGTTTGACGATTTTCAAAATGTCTTCCATTAAGCTGCAAAAAACCCTTTACATAATTTTTTTTTTAATTATTACACAATTTTTTCTTGTACTTGAAGTCTTTAAATAGATGTCAGAAAAAATTATTTTATCAATTTATCAATCCAAAAAAAAATTATAAAAAAATGTTAACCAAGAAAGTGCAGGGCCCCTGAAAATAACTCTGACCGAGAGTTATTCTAAGCCTACGTATAAAGGGTATTTTTCGTTTGTATAAAATGTTTATATGAGAAGTGCGTATCGTACTGTTATAACATGAAAATCGGGGAATTTTGCGAGAGTTATCGGGGAGAAAGAAAAAATGAGATGGCATCTCTGATCTGCATACACAAATAATAAAACAAACACCAACGAGTAGTTTGGTTCTCTTTTGATATTTGTTTTTCATAAAGAGATTTCTTCCGCAAAAAACTAGCCCTAGTTACTGGGGCCTTACCGACTAGTTTCACTTAACTTCTTACCTCTTATCCCAAGTTACACTGAATCAGTAGCAACACCATCACTCTTCGTCCTTTGTATTCTGTCATAGTCAACAACGCGTCGAAATTTTTAAAATTTATTATAAAAATTCTTGTTCTGTCGCCAAACTTTTCGCGAACTACGAAATGTTTACAGCTTCCGTCTAATATTTTAATTGAATTTAGATGCCAATGCCAAACAACGCCAATCGATATCGATCGATATTGCTCTATTCTTTGGTCTGTGGTCCTGCAGGGCAACGGCATTTGATAGTTTGATGGAAATTTTGGCAATTTTGTTTAATTTCATTAAAAGTCCTCAAAAACAAAAAATGTGTATACGAGAATAAATATAGCTAAAGTCCTTGACTAAGATATCAAGCTTTCAGCTCCTTAAAATAGAAAAAACGATGACGTATTGGATTATAACTTCCTACAGCAAAAATGCTCATCAGAATTTTCTCTTTCAGTTATACATCACGGTTAAACTGTGGGACTGGGTTTTTAGATTTTTATTTATTATACAAATCTATAGCATTTACATATGAACAAAATATTAAAGGATATATAAAAATATTTGAATAACTTCACTAAGTCAGTACTTAAAACTTTAATTTATAATACATCATAAGTATCTGTTGTAAAAGTGTGATTATTAAATTGCAATTCAGCATTGGGTATATCCGGAAATCGATGAAATATAGTAATTGTGGGTTTGACATCATCGTTCAATGAAGTTTCATATATATTACCTTGACCATTAATCAAATACCAATTGGATGGAGTTGAGCTGTTTGTAATAAACTCATGTGAATTTAATGTAAGTTCAGTGGTTGCTGATACAACTGGGTTGTTTTTCATATCTGCAGTTGCAATTGCTGTCACTGTTGGCATATCCGCTACAGTTTTATGTAAATCATTAAGATATTGATCTAGATTTTCAAGTTCTATACGCCTTTCCAACTCTGTAGGTAAATCAATGTAACGCCGTGTTTTATCATCAATAAAATGTGGAGCTATATGACCAGCTTGACCTGCATTCTGACGATTTTCATATTCATTATCAGCAAAGAATGCATTATTAAAATTGTTTGCTTGTAACATATTGCGTATATTGGTCATGACGTCATCATAAAGTAGAAAAGGAGAAAGATCTGAGCCTGCATTCTCGTATGATGGAGATGATGAAGTGTTTGGTGTAATATCATGAGTTTTTGAGTTTCTCAATTTTCTGGTACTACGCGCAATATTTCCATTTGATTGTGAGGTTTTTGGTTTGATTATATTTTCATTCGTTGAAAGTGTGGGAGCGGGGAACTTTTCTGGTAAACGGTCTCCAAATCTATTTTTAACCAGCTTTACATTTAGTTTTCGTGTCTCTTGTGTACGTTTCAATAGAAATTCTTGCATGCATTGTAATTTATTTTGTAGATTTTCTAGTGTATCACTGATAGTGTTCACACATTTCGGTTCGACAAAGTTACGGACATTCTCCTTTGACATCAGACCTTTCATTATTGCATTAGTGGCATTCAGTGAGTTCTCTAGGATTCTTTGTAGTTCCTTTTCCTTTATAATTTTATTATTGATGATGGATCTTTTGGTAACTTCCATTTCTCCCAATAATTTTTTTAGTTTGGAATCGTTATGTAGAGTAATGAGTGATTTTTGTTTCGAGGAAGTGTTTGGTTTTTCATCGAACTTTTCTTTTGACTTCTCATTTGATTTTTCTTCTGATTTTCTATTTGTATTGTCATTTGGATTTTCACTTGCTTCCAAATCATCAGGTAGATAAATACTTGCATTCTTAAGCAGCTCACTTATGTGCATTAAAATCTTGGTACCCTTTTGTATATTGTATTTTGTTGTTGTAGCTTCTTGTCCCTTTGTAAATTCACTTTCCTTGACTTCGCGAACTTCACCAATTCCAACTGGAACTGGAACTTGCACCTCAGTCAAATCCCTTTTCTTCCGTCGCATTTTCTTCGAATTATGCTGGTTATGTTGAATGATTTTCTTATCACCTCCTACCCTATGCTCATTGCCGCGCTCAAATTTCCCATGCTCATAATGCTTCTCTATTATCACCGTTTGAATTTTTTTTGTTTTAACACGTTGCTTTGCCAGCGGCACTAATGGCTTCTGCTTTTGTCGCAAGCGTTCAGTTTTACGCACGGAGGCCAAAATTTCCAATGGAAATTTTGCAAAATAATTTAAATTATGTTGTTGTTGTTGTGGTTGTTGATGTTGCATATAATTATCGCCCATAGATTGCTGCACTTTCGTTTCTTGTGTTAGTAGATCACTACCAACAACATCACTGCCAGCAGCAGCAGGCTTAACATTGTATCGTTTAGCATGTGGCATTTCCACTTTCGCACCTTTGGGGTGCTGCAGTTGGTGCAGTTGCTGGTGCTGCTGCTCTTTCACTTTCATTGCAAGCTGTGTTGCTGTTGCCGCTGCTGCCTTCGCTGCTACTGTTTGTTTTGGTCTATTAATATGCACTTTACTTTGTTGTTGCCATATCGCAGCTGTGGCCGCCTCACCTTTCTGATTGTTAATTAATCGTTTCAATTGTTGGAAATGTTTTGGCGGTTCAATTATATGAATAACATCATCGGCATCATCATAAACATAACCCGTATGTGTTACACCCTGCAAATGTGCAGGTACACGATTTGATGGTTGCTTAAATTTTGGCACTGAAACACGATAACTAGCTGTTGTTGTGCTGATAGATTTCTCACTGGTGGATCGCAAATATCCGCCTTCATTTTTTTTTGACTTATCAATCACTGTGATGCTGTAACATGTTTGCAAAATCAATATCAATCCGAAAATCTTGTTTGCTTGTTGTAGCCACATATTTTTTCATTTATTTTATATAGTATTTATTCACTTCACTTGTTTTTCAATGTCAATTGGAAAATTTCACCATTTCACGCGCGACAGTTGGTTGCAGTTTACTGTCATTCTGCAATTGCTGGGAAAACTTTTTATCAAAGTGCATTTATAAAACTTTTGCAGCAAAATAGTTTTTTCCAATGTTTCCAGTTGTCGCTTTAGTTTTTCAATATGTTTTATACATCGAAGAGAAAAACCAAAAAATTCCAGGAAAAATAGCATGATACACTCATGGAAAAAATATCGTAAAAGTTGTCAAAAACTTTAGTATTTACTTACGTTTGTTTTAGTTTGTGTAACGCTGTAAAGGAGGAAATAATTGAGCGCCTTTGAAGAAGTTTCGCTGACCACTGTACTCTACTATTAGCGGGTCCAGAGATTAAGGAACTAAGAAGGAGGCGTGACTTATGCCTTTCTGTTATTTCAAATAGCATTTTAAATCCAGAACAATGTTCAAAATTGCTAATACAATTAAAAGAAAGCAAGAAGCTATGTCTTCTAATTCCCTCCGCCACCTTGGAACCAAAAACATTTCTCGCATTTCTTATTTAAAAATTTAGAGCTTTCGCTTCTCTGCATCACTAGCCATGGATCTGTACGCAAGGTAGGCTTGGCAGTTAGCCGGCCTAGCTAATTTTCGGAAATTTTCTGTACATTGTCCAAAGCATAACTCATACTACACCACCAATACTAGGTCTTCCGATAACTGATATATATAGTGTCTATTTTGCCACGTTAAAGTGCTGTTGTCGAATTCAAGCCCCAACACATCTCTTTGTATGTTTGAGCATAACGTGGCATATGCCCAGGACAGCTAGCGGATGCGGTTGCTGCTGAAAAGCTCAAGGCAAGGGAGGTGGCGGTGGAGTTTAGGTATTTTCGTTCCGTGAAACAATCAATTATTCGAGGAGCAACGATCTCAGTAGCAGAGATTTTTATCAGCAAGAATTTTATTATTATTTATTTATCTCACTTCCTCCCATCCTCTTTGGATCCGTTAGTAGCCGTAACTACATATATTTCTTGTCGACATAGAACGCATGTTTTCTCGGCTGACACTGTCATAAGTTTTATAAAGAATTCTCCTCTAAAAAATTCCGAGATTTCGCCAGAGTTCATGTTTATACATAGATGATATTACCGACATTCGATTGCTGAGAAAAGCTTTACCTATTGGACAGAATAATTTATATCTTTAAATCATTTATTCTTAAGTATTTTCTAAGAACCTTTAGGGATCATAGAACAAGCGGAATCGATTTGCAACAAGAATTTTCATATGTAATAAAATTTATTCCAATGTTTCAGGCTTTCCCCGAAATTCTTTCAGGCTCTTTTAAAATATAATTTCGGAAGAATGATTTCATAGAAGGTATACAGCTGACTTTCACAAATTTTCAAAAAGAATACTCCAAAATGGGCTTTCAAATCTCTTGGCTCGTGCTCGTAGAAAGCCAACTCTGGGTCCATCTCTTTATTTTACCCCTTATTAATATCGAGCTCATTTCTGCAGCAAATTTCTAATAATTATTCGTTTAACAATCTAAACTTTGCTAACATTTCTTCATTGAGAGTAATTACTTGCATATGGCACGAAAATAAGCAAACTTTACCATCATCCGTAGCTGCAGCAATAGAGCGTCATCAATAGAGCCAACTGAGGCTGGTCTTGTCATCTTTCTTTGTGCTGTCTGTGTCTTTTTCTTCACAGCAATGTTTTGGTCAATGAAAGGGGAAGTTATTAGCCAATTCTCTTAAAGTCGCGTCGCTTTTTCATGGTCATAGTTGGTTGAGTAAAGTGTTTTTATATTGTTGTTTTTTTTTTTTGCTTTGACTTTTACACTATTTACCCACAATTGCGTGGAGTAGTGTAAGCTGAGTGGAAGAAAACAGAAGAAGAAGAAGGAAGAAGAAAAGCGGAAGTTTTATATGAAGTTATAGTAATAAAAGTCAAAGTACATCAAAAATATGCAAATAAAAACCAAACAAAAAAATGGAATTAAAAAACAAAGAAACTAAAGAGGTTATTAATTAAAACGAAACATATTTTTTTTCTTTAATTAATATACAAATATTTATTTATTCCCTAAATTTGTAAATTTATGTGTGTATGTATTTTTTAATGACATTCATATACATATACATACGTACATTCCTCTATAACATGAAAACACCTTCAACTTGAACTTGAAATATCTTCAAATTAGCTCAATTTATTGTGTGTGTGTGTTGCTTATCTGCCAAATCTTCTTTCTTCATCTTTCGAAATCTTGTTTGGTTGAACTTTTTCAAATATTGTGTCTGTTGATTTTGTTGCTATTGTCGTAGTTGATGTTAAATTTAATTATCTGTATGATAAAGCAAAAGCAAGCATCGTCAACGACATTAGTTATATATTTATATTAGCAACAGTATTGAATTACTTAGCGGAGTGCTTTAATTTGCGTTGCACGCAATTCTTTATTTATAAATTTTTATGATTTTTGGTTAATTAGCAGCGGTGTCAGTGACTCTCAAAGTTTCGTTTGTTTTTTAGCTGCCTAAAAGCATGCTACATATATTTTGAAATTGATAGTGTATTGGTACGTACCAGAAATTTATAAAAACAAAAATATTAATTTTTGGTGTAGTTTCTGGTGTAGTTTTTAGCTTATTTCATATTCTATGTCGTAGTGGTGTCTTTTTATAATCATTTGGAACCAACTAATGTACAATTTAGAGTATTTGACATAGTCAAATCTATGCATATTTCTTCGCTTATATTTTTAGCACCAAGAAGGACGTAATCAGGCATGTTCTACAGTTCCATCGATTTCGCTCGGCATATTCTACATTTTTCCGCCGTAGAAAGCTGCGAAATAAAGTTATTCCGGCACTTACAAAGTTATTGAACTTTGATATTTTATAGACTTTTGGATCTAACTATCCAAAGAATGAAAAACTTAAGACCGATCTTGTTCGAATATCAAACTATCCATATGCTCCTGATTTCTATAACTACACTATTTCCATGGTTGAGCTCAGAAGCATCAGTTTTTACTGGTAATTAATTTCTAAAAGTGTCAATTTTCTCATTTACGTTGTCAGTTTTTCAATTCAAGTTCATCATTTTGAATTCAAATTGATATCTCTGAATTAATTTTATCTATTTAGAGTTGAAATTGATGCTTTCTGAATTCAATAGAGTTCAATCCCCGCTTTTGATATTTAATCTTAATTGGAATCAACGATTTTGGAAATCCGTTTGATAATTTTAAATTCATTTCACCCTTTTTGAATTATGTATTTGAATCTTTTTTTGATTAGTTTGCATTTATAATTCCTTTTCCAACTTGGCAAGTCTATTAAATTTATATTTTCCTTTTTGAAATCCAATTTGCCTATTCTAACTTCAGATTGACTATTTTGAATTCAAATTGATTATTTTGAATTCAAATTGAATATTTTGAATTGCAATTGACGCTTTTTGAATTCAATTTGACTAATTGGGTTTAAATTTGCATACCCTGAATTGAAATTGGTGCTTTTTAAATCAAATTTACTATTTTGAATTGATGCTGTTGCTTTTCGAATTCAATTTACTATTTAGAACCAATTTTGACTATTTGAAATTCAATTTGCGTACTCGGAATTGAAATTGGTGGTTTTTAAAATTAATTTTGGCTTTTTGAATTGAATTTGATGCTTTTTGAATTCAATTTGAATATTTTGAGTCAAAATCGTCTGTTATGAAATTCAAATTGTTATTTGTCTATTTGGGATTCAAGTTGAAGCTTTTTGAATCATTCTGAATTCAAATCAGCGGTTTTTTTTTCGCGTACCCTCAATGTACAATGTGGATCAAACGCGTACCGCAGAACTAAAAAATGCTGTGCTTTGTGTACTTTATGTTCACCAAAAATGTAGCGTAATAAGATTGTAAAATATAAAAAATGTGCGAAAATAAAGATTTTTAATAAAATTCGGCCATCTCTTATTTCGTTTGACGTTTATTATCTGCTAGCGTACTACATTTGGAGGCCTCACGTACCACTGGTGGTACGCATACCTCAGTTTAAGAAACCCTGATTTAAATAAAAAATTCTTTATTATAGTTTTCTATATTTTATTCTTTCAAATTTCAAATTTGCACTTTCTTTTGACTGTCCTAAATTCAAATTGGCAATTTCTTAATACAATGCAATTAATTTGGCACCTTCAATTAGTTTCTTTCTTTTCTATTGAGTTAATTCAATATCTGGAACAATTAAAAATTCAGTCCATTTTGTTTAAAATAATTTATTTCTTAAATATTTTCTATGAAATTTAAAGTCTCAAATATTTTTGCATTAGGTACTTAAACAACTAAATACCAATAATAAATATTATTAATAAATAAATAAGCGATTAAGAATTAAAGAAATAATAAGTTAGCTAAGCTTGAAAACATATGAAGTTATGAGTAACTTAAATAACAAATGATTGAAAAGAGAGATTAATGAACGAAGTAAGAAATGAATAAATATATTAGGGGAGTTCACTTTACTAAAAATTAGTTTTTTGTTTTGACTTTGCTTTTAATTCTCTACGTAAAACTTAAAAAGTAAAATGAATGCCACTATTTAGGTACGTAAAACCGTAGAGTAAAATTGGAAAATGAAGAAAGCTGCAAGTGCCACTCCAAAACTTTTCCAACTTTATGCTACAGTTTCTGTGATGAAACATGCAGTAAGTATTAACCCAAGCAAGCATGAAAGGTTAGGTGGATTTACGATCACTGAAGCTGATGGTGTAGCACTAGTAAAAATGAAATGTTAACTTTTGTAAGACCATTTGCTTCATTGAAAGTGAATCCCCCTAACTTAACTTAACGTAACAAGAAGACATGCAAATTTAATTACAAGCAATGAGTATTGAAGCAGAAAAACATGACATTATGACATACGAGTAATATTTGATTAATGATGATAGTTGAGAATAAATTAAATTGTAAGTGTGTGTGTGTGTTTAGTGGCGCCTCTCTGATTGCACTACCACCGGATGCCAAGCATTGTCCTCATCACTGAAACCACCACCACCACCACCACCGACACCAGCACCGCCACCATCACTACTGCCACCACCGTAACCAATTCTACGATCGCGTGAACGAAATACACCCACATCAATATAACTCGATTTGGGTATCTTAAGTGGGTAGAGAAGTTCAGTGGAATTATCTTCCTCTTCTTGATCGGATGACGATGATGAGGCGGATGTGGAAGATGTTGTTGACGAGGAAGTTGTTGAAATGCCACCAGAACGTTTATTATTCTCGAAAAAGTCAATAATTGGATGATAGCTATAATTGATGCGTTTTGAGCCAGAATGAATCGGTGGAGAGATGCTACCATTACTGGTTGAATTATATTTAGCGCTGTATATGGAATTCACATGATAGATGGATGGCGGAAATGCGGATGATGATGATGATGATGATGGAGATGAGGGTTGGTAATGTGTAAACGTGGACTCTGTAGACGATGGTGATGAGGTCGCAATAGGTGCTGATGATGGTGGTGCTGCTGCTGAGGCACGAAAGCGCGGTTTCGATTTGCCAACGCTGCTATAGCTGTTGGGCGTATAGTAGGATGGGCTCGCTGCTTGCGTTTCGTAGGCATTGGTGGCAGTGCTACTACTTCCGCCGAATCCGAAGCCTCTTGTTGCTGTTCCAGCTCCAGCAGCTGGTGGTGATGCGGCGGTAACGGTACTGGTAACAATGTTGCTGTTGCTGATGGTAGCTGTATGGGGCACAGAATAAATACGTTTCCGTTTTTGTTGTGGTTGTAGATTTTGCACACCACGCGTCTTATCTTTGGCAGCGTGCGTGATGCCAAAAAAGTGGTTTACCTCTTTGTCCGTATGTGTTTCACTCGGCGCTAGATCCAGATCCACACGTGCCGCATTTACACTGGCTGTGTTAAGGCTCTTGTATGGTCGTCTGCGTGTCAATGGATTCAATGAATTCTTTGAAGATGCTACTGATGAGGATATAATCGATGCTGATGATAATCCACCTCCTTGATGATTCTGACTATGCTGTTTATAAGCGTGATTTCGTTCGTATTCATCGCTCCCTGGTGGTATTAGATATGATCCTAGTGTGGGATTTGGTGAATAAATTTTAGTGTTTATTTTCTTGGTGCCACCTGCTAGTAATTCATTGGCATCGAAGTTATTATCTTGCTTTTTGTTCTTGTTATTTTGTTGTCCATAATGATTACTGAACTGATAATTCAAATCTTCTTCATCTTCTTCATCATTGTAATCCAGCTCTTCATTGATAGTCGAATAAGCTTCAGCGGGATTGTAGGCAGGCGATTGTGATTTAATTGATGCTGATGCTAGCGGTGGAAATTGTTGACGATACCCATCGATTTGGCAAGAGCAGCAAGTGGGCACTTTGAAGATGTCTACGTGTAGACCACGTGTCTTGTCCCAACTTAGGAGTCGGTGATAGTTGTAGACTTGTGAGCAATGTGAACGATAATTGTGCGCCAGATAGGAACAGCTCTCCTGTGGTTTACTAAGAAAAGAAATAGTATAGGTTAATGCCTTTTCAGGGATTGTTTTTATTTTATTGACTCAGTAAAAATGATCTTATCGATTCGCAACGCTCTTCATCATAAAATTAGTGGAACAAAGGCTTAAAACAAAGACATTCTACAAATTTAAGAAGCAAAAATGTTTCTTTTTCATATTCCACAAATTGCTTTTTAAAAATATTTTTACCTGCGCAGGTAACTTGATCACTGACATTTTAATATACCATCAAAAACCTAATATTTACATACAAATATATGAAAATGTATATGTGGTCTGGCCAGACACATGAGATGCATATGTGGTTAACGGAGGGTTAAGCCATTGATAGGGTAAAAAAAAAATTTTACTAAGATCACTAAATGTTCATCCTAGAAAACCCTAAAATAAAACTGTAATCACAGAATTTTATTAACGTCCACAGAAATGTTCTTTAGAAAAGTATTTTGTGCGACAAATGATTGAAAGTAGACGATTTATACAAACAAATAATCAGAGTTGAGACCTTTTGTGGACAAGGAGACTTCAAACTTCAAAAATACTCAATAACGAGAATCTGAGTTAACAACTTATGATTGTCATTACGATGCTTCAACTCTTCACATATTGTGATATAACAACCAGAATACATCCCGCTAACCAGCAGCATGACAGCCGACCAACTTGGACCAAAGTTTCGAAAGCATTTTTGAAATCAGAAATAAATAACGGCTTCAATTTAAGATTGAAATTGTGAGAAAGGGTGAAAGGGTACTCCAGTCAAGCAATTTAGTACTGAGTCTCCAAAGTGACTTAAAGGTGGGCTGGACTGAACCAAAGTTCTCAGTCTCAAGGACCATTGTGCTATTCTATTTATTTTATTAGAACAATCCGTACGTAGATTTTTTAAAGCAATAACTCCGCGTTTGAGAATCGAGCCTGAAGTAGCTGTAACGCCATTCTAGCACTCATTCACCAGGCCACCTTCTCAAGAAATAGAAAACTAAGAGAATGCTGAGACAAGTGAAATACAGTCCTAAGTACTAGCAGGTTCTGTAATATGTCTTTGGGAAATACTTTGAGAAATTAAGGAGCACTAATCCAAAATAAAATTTGACATTCCGCAGCCTTAAAATAAAATCAATTTACATAACAGAAATTTCATAATTTTAACTAAAGTACTCAGTAGGCAATTAAGAAGTAGAATCCTCTTTCGACTGTCCGTGAATCCCCTAAACTTCCCGTAGCAATGTATTGCGCTAACATATGGACAATGACAATCAAAAATGAGATGTTGCTGGAAGCTTTGAGGAGGAAAGTATTCTATTCAAGAAACTGTCGTGAAACTTGCAGAAGTAAAAAGCTTTTCATTTGCAAAGAAAACTACCTAATCTCCACTATAAAGACCAGATACTGGGAGGCCTGACAACACTTGACCTTACCAGCTGGTGCCTGTGCAAAAATTGCAGTGGGCACTGGCTTTATAGAGACGACCAATACTGATCAACGGTTGCTTCACCAATGAAGCAAGCAACTCTCTGCGGATTTTATTAACATTTTCCAATATGAGTTCCTTTTTTCAGAGCAGTTCGATCTAATCAAGCGCAGATGTTCTGGAGCCAACATTAAAGTCTCGAAACCAACTTTGTGCTAGAATCATAATTGTTGAAAATAAACTTATACTTAGATATTATTGGAAGAGTACTTTAGAACTTAGGAAGAAAAAGATATCAGAAAAATTGGAATTTTTTTGTATCCACTACGACCTGAACTTTTTAAAATGTCGGAAGTTTTGTAGCGCCGACTTCGCTTGAGGGAAAGTCTTGGCCTCTCGGTTCTGTATATTATTTGAAAATTTTCGGTCTAACAAAGTTAGTATGCATTTGGAAAGCTATTAGTTTAATATTGTACCAAGTCTCAATAGATCAAACATATTGGAAAGTAATCGTTAACTGCAAAAACTTCTTTAAGCATTTTTTTCATTTAAAATAATTGAATACATTCATTAAGGAACTTCTAAATTGTACCAAAAACTTCGTAAGCTTACTTTGCAAGAAACACCCGATTCATTTTGTTGACTTACGTGCATTTTTCCAAGCGTAATGTCTGTGTATGCTGTCCTGTATTCACAATGAATTTCCAGTCGCCAGAAGCTGAACGCGCTTTTTGGGGCCTAGCATATCGTACAATACTTTGGCACATACCACCACCGGTAGCGCCATCATCTTCACGTCTGAAATGTGTAAAAAAAATTATATTTTTAATTTTAAAGCAAAGTAGATAATATATATTAATCAAACCTATTATAAGAAAAGTCATCAAAATCTTCTGAAAATTCCAGCGATGCAGCTTTATCATGATACTCAGCCAGCAAAGCTGTCATGGCATTCTTATGTCGCCGTATGCTGCCCATAATTTGATCGCTAATAATGTTGCAATGGATGAAAGTGAGAAATGATGAAAGAAATGTGTTTTGTATGTGAAAGATATGAAAACTGATGTTAGAATAAAATCCAGAAAATCATTGTTGAGTAGGAAAAGCGCTACATACTTATACACAGTGAATTAGTGAAGAAGCTAGGAGGAGTGTGTAAGTGTGTGAAATAATTCTACAGGGAAAACTACAAAATCATAAATCAGTAAATGAGTAATTTTTATTACCTTTTTACATTTTTTGTCAAACTACAAATATCACAAACTACATACTACAAGGAAAATAAAAAATTAAAAAAAATTGAAATAATAAAAAAATAAAAATAAATATTAAAATTAATATTCTAAGTGAAGC
Organism: Toxonevra muliebris; assembly: GCA_963691655.1. Classification (NCBI taxonomy): domain Eukaryota; kingdom Metazoa; phylum Arthropoda; class Insecta; order Diptera; family Pallopteridae; genus Toxonevra; species Toxonevra muliebris. Next base: position 22,280,527 of record OY829326.1, read on the forward strand.
AATCAAATCCATAAAAGAATCAACGGTAACTCAAAAGTTTTAGTATAGTTTAGGATCCCATAAAAATCACGCTTACAGCGGATAATCATCTGTACGTATGCACATCGATGCGGTGAAACGTTCACACTTCTTCGATGGTATGGTGGAAACAACTGGTTGTAATTGTTGCTGATGTGATTGCGATTGCTGTGATGTTGGTTGATATTGTTGCTGCTGTCGCAACGGTGCAGATGGAGCTGACCCTTTCGGCCGTGGACGCACTTGTATACGTTTTCGTTTTTCTGCTACTTTAGGACGCATTAAATGAATTTTATTACCATTAACGCGATAGCGTGGTCCTGCAATTAACTCTTCTGGATTAGGTAAAGGTTCTTCATTGGCTTGAGTTTTTGTATCGTCCTGTCTAGCATCAGCAGCAACAGGAGCTGAATTTAATTGCACCTCGGTACCGTTGAGACTAGAGAATGCTAAATCTTCAATTTCTTGATATGTTAATGCGCTGGGAAAAACTGCATCGAAATTTCCGCCTGATGTCGTACCAATTATTGTTGTCGGTCGATCAGTTGTTGAAGCAGTTGATTGTTGCAACTCTCGCTGTTCGATTGGTACCAAAAAGGAAGTAGTATTTAGTTTTAGTGAATTTCCAGCTGCGCCTTTACGCAAATCGTCTTCATTCACTGACCGTGGCACTGAGCGTATTAATTTGTGCACAAAATCTGTGGGCTGAGGTGGTGCTGCAACGGCCACGTGACGCCTGCGACGTTTTGCTGTTTCAGCTGTAGTTGTTAAAGGTGTCGATGGAGTTGCGGTTGAAGCTGCTGCTGTGGTTTTTATTGTCGTTATTTCTGCTGTTTTTCTACCGGTTGTTCCCATGGTCGATCTTACTGTTGTTCTTACGGTTGCCTTATGCTTTGGCTTTGCTTCTAGCTTTATCATATCCGCTTGCAACTCCTCATTAATTTTTGCTGCTAAATCAATTGTTTCTGTTACCATTGGCATTTTAAATTTTGGTGGTTCTGGCGTGCTTCCCCCTTGCAACTCTTCATTGATGCTTTGTGGATCTAAAATATCATCTTCCATATTGGGTAGAAAATCTTCTAATGAATCATCATCATCCTGATCAGTATCATCATTTGCATTGACCGCTATTGTTCCAATATCTTTTGTATGCTCTTCGTCTTCAGCTTCCGCAGATGTTAGCTCAAAATCACGCCTTTCTATTGGTGTTTGTTTTAATTTGGCACTTGATTTCATATCATAATCGAACTGCAAATATTTGCGTGCGGAATTTCGCACCAGGTTTGCAATGTCGTAAACAATTGGGAGTAGCAACTTTTTGTCATCACCAAACATCATTCGTACCTGGAGTTGTAGTATATGAAAAATTATTATGTGGTATGTAAATTTAATTTGGCACAAAAACTTAAGCTACAAACTTTGAAATCACATTAAAACTTTTATGAGAAAGCAAGAATTTACAAAATATCACTATCGATCATCATCATTTATATGAAGAAGTTTTCAATCTTTAATCAAATTATGAAAATTTGGAATTGGAAAAAGTTAAGTTCCCAGTCGAAAGGAAAAGATTGCAATCTTCAATTAAATTAAAAAGATTGGGAGCTTGAAAAGAAAAGATGATTTGCTTATTTCAATCATATCAGCAATTTATGTGAAGAAGATTGAATTCTTCAATCAAATCCCCAATCAAAAAGAAAACATTGTAATTACATCAGCAATTACTTTTATTGTTATGAAGAAGACTGCAATCTTTAATTAATTCATGAAGATTTTGAATAGGAAAAATTTAATCTCCAATTAAAAAGAACAGATTGCAGTATTAAATCTAATCCAAAATTTTACAACTTGGAAAATGAATTTCCCAGTAAAAATGAAAAGAATGATTACAATCAGTAATGGCTGCCATTAATATGAAGAAGATTGAAATCTTCAATTAAATCATGAAGATTAGGAACATGGGAAATCAAATTCCCAGTAAAAAAGAAAATCTTGAAATCATATCAGCATGGACTGCATTAAACTCTGCAATCAATCATTGTTTTAAAGGAATTTTTAAAATGATTTTTATCAATTCTCAATCATTAAGACTTAAATGAATTCTGAATTCAACTAATCATGATATAAATGCTGGTGATATCCTTTTTTACCAATAAATTTTCTTTGATTTATATAATAAAATTGCAATCACTTATATCTCAATCAAAAAGATTGCAATCTACGATAAAATCACTGTGATTGATGATTGAAAAATATCAAATTCAATCATATACATTTTAAACTTTTAACTGAATTGAAAAATTTGCAATCACAAAAGCATTCGCGAAAAAATATTCCCATCTATATAAGCATTAAAAGTGAATTTTAGATTTCAAAGAATTGTAGTTCAAAAATATTTAATTTGTTAGTTCTCCACTTACCTGTTCCAATTTCAATTCCTGCCCTTTCTTAGCATTTATTTGCGCTGATATTAACGCAGATAAAGCTAAACGTTGCTGTGATGACAGAACTCTCAAAATTGGCATTACTTCAACAAATTTTTGTCTTAAAGCGGTATTCGTCAAAGCTTTCGAGAGAGCAACTCTCAATATATTTTCACGCCAGTCAAATGGGCGAACTTGATTCTCCTCGATGGCATCATTTTCTTCATCGAATGTAACATCATTAAAAGTATTTTGATTTTTGTTCTTATGCTTTTGCTTATCAGCACTTGTAGCTAGCATTTCATTGCTTGTATTATCATTGTCGTTATAATTCCAGTCAATCTCTTTCAAATCAGAAAAATCAAAATCAATTAAATCTTCATCGGTGGCAGCAGTAACCAGATAGAGTACACAATATAAAATAGCCCAAAAAAGGCATTTGAATGAGGCACCCGCTTTCATTTTTGTGTGAGGCGTTTAAATGTTGGAGCGTTTAAGTTGAAGGCCTAAAAACAAAAATTAAATAGAAAATAGAAAGTAAATTATTCTAGCAGCAATAGGGCAGCAAAAAAGAGAAAAGTCCCCTGGGCAAACAATAAAGAAAAATATAAAATGTGAAAACAAAAAACCTAAAATAAAACAAAGACTTGCACAAATTAAATTTTATTATTTTATAATTGTTGTAAATTGTTTTTTTATTTTTATTTCGCTTTATTTCTTTTTATTTTTTTTTTTTTTGGCAAAATGTTCAACAGTTCTATTAATTTCTCATTCACAAACCAAAATATAAAAGTAAAAGTCATCATTCATTCACGCTTACGGACATTCAGACAACTATCAACATAAATGTTGTTGTTTTGTGAACTTCAGCAAAATTACTACTTGTTATTACAACAAATGACCATTAAAACTTTTACAATAACAAATACTCTTATATTTTTGTCAATTCTGCAACTTGGGTGTAAAAATTCAAAGCCTTAACCATTAAAGCCGTTAAGTAAAATCAACACACACTCACCACTCACACTAAATATGTAAGTTAATAGCGTTTAATCTCTTGAACTTTGCTAGAGAGTGTGAACAAGTAAGTAAATATATATGTAAAAAAAGAGGTAAATAAACTTTTACTATGCCTAATAAATGTCGTAAAAAATGTAGTAGTGAAAAAAAAGTAAAAACATGAAGTCATGAAATCGCAACAAGTTACAAGTTTATTTTTGATGTGCTGTTGATTGGTGATGGTGAATGAAGCATTTATTAAACATTGGTTAAGTCATACTTGTAAATTGATTGCCATAGGTAGAGTTGTTAAATAATGCGATAGATAATATCATCATAAATGCCATAATTGTGTCTAAACAAAAGATTTATGTCAAAACACCAAGTTTTTGAAAGGAAACATGTAAATAATTTTTTTTTTTTTTCAATTAACAATTGTGCATACATTTTATTTGATACTCACTACTTTAAACACAAAATTAATGTAAAAATTATGAAAACTTCAATAAAGTGAAACTTAGGTTGGGGAATACCATAGCCATTCAGAGAAAAAGTAAGAGAAATATTTAAGAAAAAATTTAAAAAGCTAATAAAATCAGAGCGTCACGGTTTCTTAAAAAGCCTTTAAAATAAATCTAATTTATGCATTGAGCATCCTTATTTCCTGAAGTAGTCTTCGACATACTTATGTATGTGGGAGCACATCAATATGTTCATAAAAAATTTATCGATCTTTCAAAATTACTATTTAATACTTGTTCCCGGTATGAATTTCACGATACCAAGTAACTTCTATTTATTTGTATGTCATACGCTACTTTAAAAACCTTTTTATTTTTAACTTTTCAGAGATACGATATTGTCGATTCTGGTTGTTTTCACGGATTTTGTCGACTACTTTTGCAAACAAATTTAGGTATACTGAAAAACATTTACATTCTTTTACTCATGAACGCCCTTTCTTTTTCTCTCTCATTATCTGGATTATATTCTCTTACAGCGGAATACATTAGTATGCAGATCAGTGCTGTCGAAGGTACTCCGATCGGAGTATTCGTACTCCGCTCAAATCTAAATCCTCCTGTCCTCCCCAAACGGAAACAATCCTTCCATTTCATATTCATGAATTTTTGGGTTGTATAGAAAAATAACGTAAATCAAACTAAATGTTTTCTGATGAGCTATTTTCGTTTCTGTCTGTGAAATATTGGTTACTATGACTAGCTCTATTTTATTTGTCGCTGGGTTACTGCCAAAATTCAAAAGCAATGAGCAAATGAGCAGAAACTGAGAGGATTTTTCAGTAGTTTTGACAAGATGATACCCCACAGGTAATATTATTGTCTTGCTCTTACAAAACTACTTCTAATTATACTTCCCATAAGATAAAGAAAGATAGCAACTATGTTTTGTAATCAGCTGTAGAGCACCATCTTGTCAAAATTTCAGAAAAATCTCCCCAGTTTCAAAACTACGCGTTCCATTTCCGAAATTTGTTGCTTGTAATTTTTGACAACTGTGTAAAAATAAGTTTGCATATTTTGTTACTGTTAATGCAGTAATGGTTGGTCAGTAATGGAAATGCTAAAAACAAAATGGTGACTCCGACTGTATCCCTTCGATTGAGCTAGTTCAAAAATACCATAAATAACATCTTATTTTTTTATACCCGGTTTTGAGAAGAACGAAGAATTGTTTGTTTTAGGTTTTTAATCTTCATTGTTTTTTTTAATTATTGTTTACTAATATTAATATTGCACCGTTTGTTTCCAAAGATGAAATATTTTGTTTTTATATGAATTGGTTTATTTTTCATAACTTAAAAGTTTTAAGTACGACTAAATTTTTAACAAACAATTTCTATCCATTAGTGGAACTTTTAGCAATTATACTTTGTTAAAAACTTTTAAGACATTTTGAAAAATTCCTCCCCTTTAAAGCAAAATCCTCCGCTCGAAAGGAAAAGCTCCTCCCCATATTTAAAAATATGGACCCATTTGCTATTTATTATAAAAATATAAGTTATTATAGAATTTGTTACAGCGCCACCTATCGGATTTTGACATAGCTAGGCAGGTTCTTGAGGTATTTCAAAAATTAGAAGAAATAATAGAAAAAAAAGGAATGGGCAAAGTAATAGAAAATAGAAATGAAAAAAACAGTAAAATAGTAGTAGAAAATAGCAGCAGAAGTAGTGGTGGAAAACGTAGTAGTAAAAGAAATAGAAAATAGTATTACAATTCGTTGTAAAAAAGTGATAGAAATGGTATTAAAAAAGCAACAGAAAAAGTAGTAGGAAAATAGTAAAACATCGTAGTAAAAAATAGTAGTAGAAAGAACAGAGAAAAAGTAGCAAAAACTAACAATAAATTGTAGAAAAATATAATAAAAAAGTGGTAGAAAGTATTAGTAGATAAAGTAGTCGAAAATAAGAAGAAAATGTTGGAAAAAATAAATTAAAATAGTAGTAGAAAGTAGAAGTAGAGCATGATGCAACACCCACTAATCCAACAAACTTTCTGTTTCAGGACGCTCTATATTCATATCAAAGAACCAATTTCATATTTATTATAAATATAGAATTTGTTACAGCGCCACCTATTAGATTTTAAAACAGCATTTTGAGATATTTCATAAAGTAGTTGAAATAATAGTAGAAAAATAAATGGAAAACGTAGTAGAAAATAGCAGCAAAAAAGTAGAAGAAAATAGTAGTAGAAAAGGTAGTAGAAAATAGTATTAGAAATTGTTAAAAAACAGTAGTAGAATAAACGTAGTAAAAAACAGTAGAAACTAATAGTAGAAAATAAGAAAAAAGTAGTAGAAAAAAGTAGTAAAATAGTAGCAGAGAATATTGGTGGAAAAGTAGTAGAAATTAAGAAGAAATTGCAGAAAAAATGAAGTTTAAAAGTAGTAGAAAATAAAAGTGGAGCATGGTGCCACACCCACTAATCCAACAAACTGAAAGAATTTAAATTTTAGTACCGTACCATAAACGCCTCCTAAGATATCTCACAATGGAAATTCATATTATATGAAAGGTGCCACACCCTTTGTCAATCCCACCTATATTTTTGTTGTATCATGGCATTGTCAATTCTCGTTTTTGTACAAAATTTCTGTACTGTGCTATAAATGGTTCTTGAGATATACCCAAAAAACTATTAGGATTGTATGGGAGATGCCACGCCCACTTTCCTAAAAGCCATTATGAATAGCTATGATTCATCCTCCTACCTAAGAAAATATATTCTGGAAATATGACTTCAATCGGTCCAGTTGTTCAGAAGTTACACGATGTCATATACACAAAACTCTACGATTATATATATAAAGATTAACACAGAAACCATAAACTTGTTTAGAGCTTGGAACCATGGTTAGAAACTATTGACATAGAGCTCCGAGATGAAACAATCAATATATTTTGAAACAAAAAGTGTCACTTTGATCGTTATTTCTCAGCTATTTATATGTTTATTCTGGGTATAATTCAAGATTAAGAATTCCCATTGCAAACGAGTTACTGTTTTCAATCTGAAAACAATAAAATTAAATCAAAGCTCAGACCACTCTGTATAAAAAATATGTTACAAAAATCTTCATAAATTTTCGGAAATATTTACTAATTTAGCTTCTCATAAGCTCATAGAGAGTGAACTTGCTACTAATGATTATGAAAAAATCAAAAATTATGAATAAACACTTGTGTAAAATTGTAACATACATACATCGATACCCAGAAACATTTTTGTACACATCACATATTGTAAAACAAATCGACAAGTTTTCCAAACATTAAAAAAACTTGAAAGCATGAGAATATCAATAAAAGGTTTTTTATTTTAATATTAATGATAAGAAAGTCGTTGAATAAATGAGACACCGCTTGACACATACAAAAAAAAAATCAACCTATTACACCAAATTTTTGCCAAAATAACTTAATAATTTCACATACACGTACTCACATCAATAAAAAAAAAAAAAACTGTGGATAGATACCTACATGCAACAAATGTCTGCAATAATGTTAATTTAAAAAACTATCATATGTGATATGTCACATTTAATATTAATGCAAATCTATTATAAAATACTTGTATAGCATAACAACAGCTGCGCAAAAAAAAAAAATATTCATAGGTGCTTATAAATAGTTAATACAACAAACGAAAGTGAATATTGCAACTAACATGCAACGATAGCAATGTAGCATCTTCATGCTGTAATTTTTTATTTCATTTTGGTTTTAGTCGGTTCATTTAAACGTGAGCTAACTATGACCTTTGAAAAGTGAAATTGGCTTTAAATGCAGCATCATTTTTTCGCTGTTTGGCTGCCTGCATGCCTGCCTGCTACTTTGACAGTTTAGAAAAAAGCATAAGCCCACATTGTAAATATATTTGGCTATTATTTGAATTTTTGTGTGCTTTTTGTTGCCACCATCAACTGCCGCTGCTCAATATCACGTACCCAAACTACCAATTGCCAACCTCAAGCTATCAACTACCAACTAAGCATTTTCAGCAGCAACAATCAGTGCCACAATATGCCACACCATTGAAAGTCTTTAGAGAAAATTCTTTCATTTGTGTGATGGTGTCAAACTTGCGGGATGTTGTGAATATTTTTTTTTTTTTTTAATAAAATTGGTATGTGCATCTTCACGTTTTTTCTGCTGTTGTTGCTTCGCTTTTGAAGATGTTATCGTTCATTTGTTGTCTGTCTTGCTTTATAAAGTAAGATAAAGTTTTGCCATAGACTTTTCTCGATTTATGTGTGTCTGCGAAAATTTGCTGTTATTGTTTTGCTATTGTTGATGTTTTCCACATTATTATTTTATTTTTATTTTTTTTTTAATTTTTTATTTTCTTTACAATTGAAAATTTAAACACGCGGAAAATTTAAACAGGCTGCCAGTCAGCCGCAAATATTGCTCACTGTTGCCGTTGTTTGTGCAGCAATTGGCGTCAATTGCAACGCCTTGATACGCTGTTATTCGTTAATTTATGATGAACACCTGTATTTTTATATGTATTTATTGTATTGCACATACATACATACATATATAAGGAGTGAGATTGAAAAAATCTTAACACACGTTTTACGTTTAATAATTTTTTTTGGGTGTAAAATTTAAAAATTTCTTTGATCTAGTTATCTTTGAAAAATATGTCAGCTGTTATTTCTAATGACAAACATGTTGATTTATTGTGAGTTTGATCAAAATGAGTGAAGAAAAACAAGTACGTCCTAAAATTATTAAAAATTTTCAAAAAAATCCAAATCGGTCCTACAAAAAATTGGCCAAAGAATTGAAGGTCTGCCGTCAAACTGTTTCCAATGTTATTAAACAATTTCAGGAGAATTTGACCATCGATAGGAAACCTGGTTTGGGATGAAAACAAGAACCACATGATATTGGCAAAGCATATTGAAAAGATTTCCAAACACATCTGGTAGAAAAGCTGCCCGGTTAGCCCAATGCTCTGACTATTTGGTGCGAAAAGTTAAAGCCAATGCTGGCTTGAAAACATACAAAGTCCAAAAAGTGCCAGACAGGAATGCTGCAAAAAATTTAGACGTCAAAAGTAGGGCTCGGAAATTAAAATCGGATTTCATACAAAAATATTCATGTTGTATAATGGACGACGAAACATATGTACTGGCAGATTTTACACAGCTTCCGGGTCAAAAATTTTATGTTGCTGATGTTTGAGGAAATGTCGAAGAACAATTTAGAATCCAAAAACAGATAAAATTTCCTAAAATATTCCTGGTATGGCAAGCTATTTGCAGTTGCGGCAAAATAAGCAAGTCATTTGTTACAGTGGGCTCTATAAATATCAAAATAGACATCAAAGAATGTTTGAAAAAAAGACTTCTTCCTTTCATAAGAGAGCACAATGTGTCCACATATTTTTGGCCTGATTTGTCATCATGTCACTACGGCAAGAAAGCTCTGGAGTGGTACGAAAGTAATAACATAGTTTTTGTACCAAGAGAGGCCAATCCCCCAAATTGTTCTGAGCTTAGACCTGTGGAGAGATATTGATCTTTTGTGAAAAGAAACTTAAATAACATAAAAAAAGGTGTCCCAAAATATCGAAGATTTCTAAAGCAGATGGGCAAACTGTTCCAAAAAGGTGTCTGAAACAACTATCAAATCTCTAATGGAAGGCTTGCCAAAAAAGGTCCACGAGTTCATAAATAGTGGTTAGAACTATAAAAGTTATATTTTTCTGTAATTTGTAAAATATTATCAATTAAATAAAAAAAAATCAAAACTCTAAGATCAACCGTTTAAAAAAAATTATTGAATTTATATATGAAAAGATTTTTTTGATCTCACTCCTTATAAGAAGAGATTTTTTGTTTTTGCCTTCAATATTTTTTGGCGGTAGCTTCTATTAAAAAAATTAAGCTTTGTTGTTGTTTGTAATTTTTTTATACTCAATGCGAAGAAAAATGCGTTAATTTTTTAAAAAAAGATTTTCAATTTGAATGAAATTTGCGAATAAAAAAAAACTAATGATTAAAATTGCGTGAGAAAACAGTTTATTAGATTTTTTTAATGTTAAGCTGAGGAAAAAAAGCAAAACAAAAGACTTGAACAGCGAACTTGCTTTTATGTTTATACTGCAATATAGCATAATTTATTTTCTTTTATTTAATTATGCAATTATAATTCCATGAAATATTAAGTTTTCATCAATTAACATTTCTTATAGGAAACTAGTTTTTTTTTTCAATGTTTAACTTTTACCAGGGCGAAATATTTTAATTGCTTTACTTATTAAAACTTTATTTGTGGCGAAGAAATTTTTTCAGTAATTTTCTTATCAAGACTTTGGTAGGAACTCAGTATTTGTGTTTTTTTTTTTAATTGGTAGTTAAATTGCGAAGTTAGTCTACGATGAATTTTTGAAGATCCTTTTTCCAGCAACTTTTGAACAATATACAAGAATTTAAATTGAATATTATCTAAGTTGGAAGAATCACAAATTTAGTGAATTGATGTCACTTAACGTGTTTTCATCTAAAACACGCCAAACAGAAGCTAGTTTTAAAAATCTTTATCTTAGAGTTCCTCATATTAGTTAACTGCTTAAAAAATATCACAAGAATATCGTCTTCGTCACTCATAGCATGCACTGTGGCTATATGATAATGTAACCCTCAGTTTTGGCGCAGTAATTTCGCAAGGATTTCATCTTAGAAGTTTTATTTTATAAAAGTCGTCATCGAAATTCACGAACTTACAAAAAAAGAAGCAATTTGCAAGCATTTGAATTATCATTTAACAAAAACTGCTCACGGAATTATGTGCAGGTTTCTTATTTTGGGCTCAGGCAGGAAGAGAGGAACAAGAGGCAAGAATTCTTAACCAACCTTCCGGGACTGAGGCAATTCAAGGCGGTGCTAGGTAACTATAATAAGAGCAGATACACATTCAGTTTGCGAATATTAGGCACTGCGGGCTCAGAGAACACCTTTGTAAAATAGGGGTTGAGGAAAGCTCAATAGGGTTTTGTAATGAGGAAGGTGAATCATCAGAATATATTTTAGCTTATTGTGGATTACTATTCCACAAAAGAATAAAATGTCTAGGTATGTACCAAATGCCCAGCACAATACTTGCATCCATAGATCCGGGCGCAATACTCAAATTCTTGAGAGAGACTGGACTGGATGAGGTACTCTAGGCAGATAAGACTAGATAGAGAAGAGGGACGCATAATAGATCTTGAACGTCGCGGTGCAACGACAAAAAAAACTCTCTAACAATGCAATACAATACAATCTTGGGCTAGGCATTTAAATCTTTGTATATATAATCGTAGAGTTTTATGTGTATGTTTGTAATCGTATAACTTCTGAATGACTCTGCCGATATTGCCAGAATATATATGCTTTGAAAAGAAGATGAAACACAGCTATTCATAAGGCTTTTGGACGGACGTATCACCTCTCATGTAATCCTAAATTTTTCTGGGTATATCTCAGGAATCATTAATAGCACAATTCCGAAATTTGGTACAAGAACGTGAATTAGCAATGCCATGCTAAAGCAAAGACATGGCTGGGGTTGATAAAAGGGGTGTGACACCTTCCATATAACTTGCATTTTCATTACGGTATATCTTAGAAGCCATTTATGGTACGGTTCTAGGATTTAGTATGGAAGTATTATATATTAATACCGGATTTAAAAAATCCTTTCGGTTTGTTTGAAAGTGGGTGTGGCACCACGCTCTATTTCTATTTTTTTACTACTGTTTCATTTATCTTTTCGTACAATTTCATCATATTTTCTACTACTTTTTACTATCTTTTTTTACTAATATTATATACTACTATTTTACTTCTTTTTCATTAATTTTTTACTAAATTTTTTCTACAATTTTACTACTTTTTCTACTACTATTTTCTGATACTCCTTTTATACTATTTTTTACTACTATTTTTTACTACTATTTTTCTACTACTATTTTGCTACTACTATTTTTCTACTACTTTTTATGCTACATTTCCAACTTTCTTTCTACTACTTTTTACAACAATTTCTTATACTATTTTCTATTCCTTTTAGTAGTACTTTTTCCACTACTATTTTCTACTACTTTTACATACATTTTTCTATTTATTTATTTATTATTTATACAACTTTATGAAATATCCCAAGAACCTGCTTAGCTATATTAAAATCTGAAGGTGGCGCTGTAACAATTTCCATAACAAATTCTATATTTATAATAAATAGATTAAATATAATTTCAAGAATGTCCTTTGATACAAATATAGAGCCTTCCTAATGCATGAAGGATTTAGTGATGTGACGAGTTGGGTATTTTTTTACTCGCTAAATCGAGTAAAAAAATAATCGATTCAACTCGAGCCACATACTGCTTTAACTAGAGTTGACGGGATCGAGTTGTTTAAGGCCGAATTAACGGAGTCGAGTTATAAATTATTTTGACATTGAAGCTATGAAAACTAGCTTAAAATGCTAATACCTATTGTTTTGTTTAAATTATTTTGAACATAACATATTCGACTAGCCTTACAAGACATATTCTAATTGGCGGTAGTCGCTGAATTGGTAACTTTCTAACTCGAGTTCATTTGCTTTGGTTGTGAAAATCGTGTCGACATCTCGCAAACTCGAGTACTTGAGATAAAAAACAATTCGGCTCCTCACACCGCTAGGAGAAATAGCTACCTGATTCCATTTACAATAATTATGAAAACATACAATTGTGCGAAAACTACAGAAGCGTCAAGCTTACGTCACATACTCTAAAGTTATGGAAGAGTGTATTAAATACTGGAATAAGAAAATTAGTGGAAATAACATCCAACTAATATCGAAATAAAAGAAGAATCTTCACATGGTCTTTGTAGACTTAGAAAAGGCTTTTGATAGGGTACCAAGGCAAAACATACCCGAACCGTACGTTAATCTAATTAAAGACATGTATCACCTAAGCACCACTCAAGTACGTAAACCTTACTGCCTAACTCAGCCGCTCACTACAAATGTAGGCATCCACTAGGGTTCTGCACTAAGTCTACCGCTATTCAACATTGTTATGGATCAAACTCAATGAAGCTCTTAGCAGCAACGGCATGCATATAAACTTAAAAAAGGGAAAACAAAATACTTGCTCCCGTAAGGCGAAACTGGTTTTGACCCACATAGAACACCTCAAATCGAAGGCCAACCAATATCGTACACCTCGAAATTTAAGCACCATGGAGCTGTTCTGAGTGAAGATGGTTCCATAGATGATGGTGTGACACATAGGGTAAACACAGCATTGTTCAAGTGACGCAGTTTAGCAGGTGTGCTTTGTAACCGAAAGATGATCACAAATCCCGAAGGTAAAGCATCGTGGGACAAGTAATGCTGCATGCAACCGAATGCTGGGCCACTCAAGCCAAACATAACCAAAAGATACATGTGACAAAAATGAAAATGCTCCGTTAGTCATCCAGCACAACACTCATGAACAAAGTCAGAAACACAGATATACGAAAAGCCATAAAGGCTGCAGCTATAACGGACAAACTGCGAGAAATAAGACTAATATGGGAACATTGAAGAACCGCAAAAATCGAGAGAACAATTGCAAAGCATCTGGCAGAGCACGGTCATGAGAGGCATTGGAGAGAAAAATCTGGAAATCTGACAACGCAGGCCAGAAGATCCTGGCGCTTTAAGACTTTAAGAAAGGCTTGGCCTCCATAGGGATAAGACGAAGAGAGAGACATGATCTATGATTTCGGAATCTTAAAAGTGAAACATATATGGATATATGTAGAGGAATATAAGGTAAACCTGACAACCCCATTATCTAAAGAACGGTAAGACTCACCGTGGTTCCTTATGTATATTAATATTAATCACTAACTATTTGATAGTTGTTAAATTTTTTATTTATCATTTATTTTTGTCCCTTTTCAGGGACTTTAATGTTTCTTCAAATGCAAAGTCAATGTAGCTTCAATCTTTAAATAACAGTAACTTTGTGTAAAAAAATTTAATGCCAAAAAGCGGTAAGCAGTTTTGTTAAATAGTTACATAATTTCTTACTTACAATTTTTTATAATCCAAAACTTAAAATAAGTGAAGATGAGGCGAACCTGGCTTGTATTAAATTTAATTACATAAATTCATGTTTTCCTATATTTTTTCATAATTAATTGCAAACTTTGGTAAAGGGGTGGGTGTCTTTTGCTTTTACATGACTACATTTTCCATCCTTTGGAATAATGACTAAGCGTGCAAAGCGCCATGATTGTAAACCTAAAGAGTATTTGAGGCAACCGTCTAAAATCATTTTCAGCCAGTTCAATGCAGTAGCATTACAGGGTATTATCCGTCCGGTTCTGGCGAAGGTCACTGAACTTGCTACACATCCCAGAATAATAATCGTGCTGCATTTTAGGTCTACTTTATGTTTTTACAGCAGTCCCTCAAACTCAATACTTATATTTGCAACATTTTCAATTTTGTTTATAAAAATCCCACAAATGTTTGAAGTTACCATTCCTTGCGTTTTTAAAAAGTGTTTACGAGCTTCTGTCAGTTCTTTATTTCACCAAGGAGGTTGAGATTTATTCTTTATTTTCCTAACAAAAATATGTTTTCTTAACACATATCTAATCACAGTTAAAAATATTGCTTCTGTATGAAAAATATTTGCTTCGGTATTCGTGCTTCCTTTCATGAGTTGTCAATTAGTCAGACATAGCAAAAGAGCAACATTAAAATGTATCACATGCCATTCTAATTTTTCATTCGTGAAATATAATAAATAGACCAGCAATCACGAAAATGTACATTATTAGTTTCACAAAAAAAAAATTAAATAAAATAAAATACAGTCAGTATTGCACATTTGAATTGCACATGTAGCAAAATAAAACATAAAGAATTCTACTTTTTTCCTTAGCTAAATTTATAACTAAAGTAAAGCAAAAGATTTCTTTAAAAATGTAAAGGCAAGATAGCTTCTTGTGTAAAATGAGGACGTTTCTAGGTAGAGGCTTATATTGATGCTTATTCATTGGTGTTGAAGTGTCGGTCGGGCGGTTACATTTGCCGCCAAATGTAAACGATATAGCAATGAGACAACGTGAGACGAGACTGATATGGAGATAGAGACGAAGAGACGACAATAATTCTATAGAAAACACAAAAACGCAAAGCAAATAACCGACTAACCTAATAAACAAAACTTGCTTCAGCAGCACATTGACTTTGTTGGTGTTGCTATTGCTAATTGTGTTGGCGTTGAGAATTCTTTAGCTTTTTTTAAGCAGAAATAAAGAAATCATTTAAAAGCTCACATATTTGTTCGCATTTAATTAAAAGCTCATTTAATTTAAATGAAGTAGAAACTGATCAACAAAACGAACTAATTAATATTCATGAGGCAAAGAACAAAAACAAAAAAAAAAAAACAACAAAAATTACACAAAACTTTCAACAGTAGAAAACGAAAGACTTAAACAACAAACTGGTGTGCTAGAGCAACTGTTCCTGTTGTTGTTGTGCGGTATGGCTGCTTAAGCGAATATGAATTGAAAGTAATATACAAGAAATGAATTGAAAAATAAACAACAAAAAGCAAACAGAAAAATTTGACACAATTTTGAATTTCTTATTTTGTTTTTTTGCATGTTTGTATTTGAATTATATGGGATAAAAAGAATACCGCACCAACCAACAACAACAACATAACTAAAATTATCAATTTTGTTCCAATAAAATTAAAGAAAGTGGCAAATCTCATTTAAATTGATTTATTAATTTTACCTTGAAATAAATGAATTTCTTTTCGAAAAATTCTTTATATTAATATATTTAAATTTAATTTAAGATTTGCCAAAAAGGCCTAAAATCTTTTCACTTTTTGTTTCTTAAGCAATAAATTTTAACTTCACTTTGAAAAATGTCCACCTTTTATTTGTAACTTAAACTTTTTCTTTTACTTTATTTGCTTCAATATTTTATTTTCTTTTTTGCTTATTTTTATTTTCATTTAATTACTATTTTTTTATTTGTTTTCTTTTTTTTTTGCTATGCTTTAATTTATGCACTTCATTTTCTCAACACTCAACACTTGAACTTGTATGTTTTGGAGTAACCAGACGAAGAAGGAGCGTTTAAAACGCTTGCGTAATCTTTTTTCTTTAGGTACTGAACGTCTTGCCACGCTTAACTCTCGCCGTAAACTGAGTTGAATTTGTTAATGTCGCATGCTTTCTTCAGTTTTAGCTTCAGTTTTTGTTGCTGAAGATAGTCTTTCTTCTTTTATGTTATTGGTTTTGTGTTGTTGAACGCAACGATGCGTTGCTCTGGGAGAGTAAGAGAGTCAATGAGTTGAGCACTGAAATAAAAGAGTCAAGAAACAAACGTGACTTTGCATATAGGCAGATATAGAGGTGTTAAGAGATTTAAAATTGAAATTTGAAGTTTGAAACTTTCTTAAAAATTCTGTTTTTTAAGAGTTTCATTCACATTTCAATCAAAATTTACTTAACTAATTAACTTAGAAAAACCTTCTAGCCTCTTAGATTTTAATGTGTACTTTCACTTTTTTCTCACAGGGGTTGAAAACAAGCAATACTAAATTACCAATCCTTGTTAATTACCAGCTTAGAACAAAGGTATTAGTAGTCAAACCTTAGCTTTTGGCAAGTGTATTACTTGTGAATCCTCATAAAGAAACTTCATTGTTAATCTCCAGCTTAGGGCAAGAGCATTACCTGGCAATCCCTATCTTGGTATAATACCATTCACTATTATTCCATAGTTTGGAACAAAAGCATTTCCTGACAATCTTCAAGTTAGGTTTAGAACATTCATTGCCATACTTCAGATCAGAAGAAGAACATTCATTGCCATCCGAAGTTTAGAAAAGAAAATTGTTTGTCAATCCCCGACTTAGAAAAAAAACTTCCATGTTTTCCATGTGTTTCTTCCCTTTCCTTAATTTCTCGAAACTTAGAACATTTCTTATCAATCCCCTGCGCAGGATTAGAGCACTTGCTATGCCTGGTTTTGGAAAGCAACTCCTTATCAATACCCAGACTAGGACAAGAGCATTTCTTATGAGCCCCCTGTTTGAAACAAGAGCATTTCTTATCAATCCTAAGCTTAGGACAAGACTATTTCTTGTCCTATCCTCAGTTCAGAAATATACAATTTTCTATCAATCCCCAGCTTAGGAGAACCAGATTGTTTACTATTTCTTAGCTAAGGCAAGAAAATTCTATGTCAATCCTCCATTTAGGGAAGAACATTCCTAATCAATACCAGCTTACGACAATATTTTATATTTTTGGTCAATCTCCTGCTTAAGGCAATTCCTAGCTTAAGATAACAATACTCACTTTTATTCCACAGCTTTCAACAAGAGCATTTCTTGACAATACCCAGCTTAAGAAAAGAAATTTTTAGCAATTTCTGACTTAAGGAAATAACTTTTACGTTAATTCCCTCAGTCTCATTTTCTCTAATTTGACTAAGCTTAGGACAAGAACATTCGTTGTCGATACCCAGCTTAGGATAAGAGCACGTTTTTATCTCTAACTTAAAGAAAGACCCAGCCTAAGACAAGAGCATTCTATATCAATTCTCAGCTTGAGACCAGAGCATTTCTTGACAATCCCTAGCTTAAGATAAGAATTCAGGGCACATCTAAGCTTGGGAAAAACTTTATTGTCGATCCCCGGTTTAGGGAAAGAACTTTCATGTCAATCATTATAACCACTCTTTCAATAATTTCCCTAAGCTTAGGACAAGAACATTTCCTGTCAATCCCTAGCGCTGGATAAAAACACTTGTTTGTGCTTAGCTTTGCGAAAGAAATTCCTAGTCAATACTCAGCCTAGGACTCCTCACTTTAAGACAAGAGCATTTCTTACCAATCCTTAGCCTGGGAGAAGAGCATTTCTTGACCTATCCCTAGTATAGAAAAATAGCATTTTCCATCAATTCCCAGTTTACGAGAAATAGATACTTTGTCAATCCACAGCTAAGTAAAGAAACTTCCTTGTCAATAGCATACCTATTCGCAGCTTAAAATTTGAACATTTCTTGCCAATCCTCAGCCTAGAAGTAAAACATTCTTTGCCAATCCAAGGATAAAAACTTCCTTGTCAATCTCCCGTTTAAGGCAAAGCATTTCTAATCAATCCCTAGCATAGGACAAGAATATTTCTTGTCAATCTCCAACTTAAGATAAAGGCATTTCTTACCAACATTCTCATTTTAATCCTCAGCTTATGACGAAAATATTAATTATAACATAAAACTTATCAGCATAAAAGTTTAAGAATCACTGCTAGTATGCACCACTACATTGTATGCATTGCAGTCTTTAATATTTTCTTCTCTATTGTTTGGCTTTTACTAAAGCAAAAGAGAGTAGAGTCGAAACAATTTCAATTTGAGGATGCTCTTTAATAAAGCGTGATGTCTTCTAAGAGAGATTAGGTGATGACTTATTTTCTATAATAATGATTTATTATTTGCAATTTTTCTAAGAAAAAAATCAAGCTGCAAAAAAAAAAAAAGAAGAAAAACAGCAAGCAAATGCCAGATAATTTATGTTTGATTAACTTTTTTTGCTGTAATATATTTTTTTGTTGTTATTTGTGTTGTTTTGTTTTAAAGCGCAGCAGGTTCAATGAACAAGAAAATTGCTAGGAGCAAAGAAAATATAAATACAAATAAAATAAAATCTTCGACTTAGAAACGTTCAAAATTCTATTTACTTAAAAGTTGCTATTGAAAGTTTATAAAATTCAATGTTTGCAGTAAATTTATAACAGAATTTTTCGTCTAAATACATTTATAATTAAATACTTATATACATAAAATATACACATCAATGTTAAATACTCAGATAAAAAAATCCAAAAAAAATATAAGTATAATATAAGTAGCAATAAAAAGGAAAAAATTAATAGCTGGCATGACACCACCGCCACCGCTATTGCGGAAGTTGGCGAGCTGAAGTTGTCTCATTAACGTTTAGTAGCTTTGGTATGTTTTTTTGATTTGTTAGTATTTTTGGCTCTAGCATAAACCACAAGACTCATTCATAATCGCATTTAATTATACGTTCGTTTATTTATTCATACATATAAATTTATTTTATTTTTATTGTTTTTTTTTTTTTGTACTTTTAATGATTCTTTTGTAGATAATTTGTGATATGCTACTCATCACATGCACATCAACAGCAGAAACATTTTTAATTTTTCTTTTACTGAAAATGAAAATTAAAAGCCTTTCACTTTTTTTCTACATATTTTTCCTCTAATTTTTTTTTATTTTCATTTCGTTTAATGAAAAAACAAAATATTTCTTCAACTTTTATTTTGTTAAAAGAAGTTGTCATTTGAATTCTTTTATTTGCCGCAACACAACAAAAATATTTTATGCTTTAAAAACTTCATTCATTGTTAATGCTGAAAATAAAAGTTGACCCAATTTCAAGCGCTAAATGTCAGCTCAGTTTTTTCTTCTTCTTTTTTGCTTTCAAGCTTAATGCTTTTTAAATATTTCTTTGACAATACTTAATACTAAACTATTACTAATGTGTTTTTTTTTTCTTTCGTATGATTTTTTTTGTTTGCATTCATTCAACCTCATGATATGCATATCAAGTTTACTTCCTAAGTCTTTTGTTTGTTAGTATTTGTTTGTGAGCATGAAGTTTGAAAGGTGTGTTTTGTTTATGTCTTGTACAATGAGATTTTTCAATTTAAAAAAAAATTAAGCTCTCAATAAGTGCATTCAACTTGTGCGTTGTAATTTATTTTAAGAATGATTTATTGCCATAATATAGTAAATTTAGGCAAGTGCTTACATAAAACCAAGATCTAGGCGTTCACCAATTATTTTCCCTATTTCCTACTTCCTCATGCCTAGCATAATATTTTGCATTCACAGTCGTATATTCCCCTAAAACAAAAATCTGGAAAATTTTTGGCGTTGATCGTGAATTTTGTGCAAAGTTTTTCGTCGATTTAGAAATTTTTTGTTTTCTTTTATTTCCTGCGACTTTTCCTATTATATCGGCTTTAGTGTCTAGTTTCTATGAAAAGTTAGGAATTTCAGAATTTATGCATTGTAGTTCCTATCCTGCGGATCATACCAATAATAGTTCTCTTAGTAAATTCTTTTCTTTTTGTCAAAAAAAAAATAAGTAAATCAATATACTGGGAACGTTTGTACCCCCATCACAACAGAGTTTTTGTTCCCAAAATTATTTCCGAAATTCAGATCGATTGTTAGACTAAAATTCAGACCAAAAGTCTAATAAAAATCAGACAAAAATTCAAACTAACTTCATACCAAAATTTACAACAAACTGAAAATAAATTTTAGTCTAATACTCAGACCAAAGCTCAAACCAAATATCGTTCCGATATTCCGTTCAAATTCAGACCAAAAATCAGAAAACACACATCAAATTCAGAGTCATACCAAATATTCAGACCAAAATATAACCACAAATCAGATCAAAATACAGACCAAAATTAATATCCAAACTCTAAATTCAGACAAATAGTCAGACCAAAACTTAAAATTGAAACAAAAAATCAATCCAAAATTCATCCAAAATCATAACATTACACAGAACATAACATTATCCGAACTCGACATATTTTCCCAGCAAATGTAGACTGACAGAAAAATCTTGTGGGGATATGTTCCAAGCTTGAATTTGACATTGACGACTCTGAAATGGGACGAGCTGGTATAGGAGTTTGAACAGGACTCTCGATATCTGAACAAAGTCATTGTTTTCTATGATGCAATTTTAAAGATTAGATATGCCATCGAATCACTGGCTAAACCTCAAGTTAGGGTTAAGATAGATAATTATCTGTGCGTATATATAGATTTAATATTCTCTATACTAAGTAATAAATTTAGAGAATGATTCATTTCTTCAAGTCGCAGGCTTAACATTAGCTTAATTAGGATTTCAAATCAACTTAAAATCGGATCAAACTCAGAGCACAAATCAGATCAAATTTAAAACAAACATCAGTGCAAATATTAGTTCATAATTCAGAGTAAAAATCGAGCCAAATTTTGTCCAAAACGCAGACTAATGTTTAGACAAAAAATCAGACCTAAAGTGAGATCAAGTTCAGACTAAAATTCAGACTAAAACTCGGACCAAAATTCAAACCACAACTCGGACCAAAACTCAGATAAATATTGAGACCAAAACTCTGCCCAAAAGTCCAATTGGGTGCACTACTGACTTCGACATATTCTTCCCTATAAATATAGACTTGCAAAGAAGCTGTATAGGAATATGCTCAAAGATTGAATTTTCTACTGACGAGTTGGTGCGGGAGTTTAATTCGACTTTGCAATATCGCTACAATATTTCAACTTCTGGACGAAGACATTAGTTTTCAGGCCGGATTTCATGGTGATTAGAGATGCCGACAAATCATCGGCTAAACTTCAAGTCAGGGTTAAAAAAGCTATATATATTCACAGATAACTAAAGCTTTGGATACAAATTTAATATACTCAATATAAGGTAACCCATATTAAAAATTAATCAACGCTCTAAGTCATTGATTTGACATTAGCCTAATTAGGGTTTCACATTATTGAAACTCTAATTGCATCAGTTCCTCGCCCTTGCAGATAAAAGATGTGTTTCGCTAGGTGCCAACATATCATAGCCAGTCTAACTGCATCACTCACAGGACACTAGACAACAGCTGAACATATTGTAAAATTCCACATCTCACGCAACAAACATTGCAGAAGGTGCAAGAACATGAGAGAGAAGAAGATTGCCTTTTACTTCTCCTACCACTGATCGACACTCGCGAAGGCAAAAAATATGTATACTTTGACTTAGTGAAGCTGTGGTACCAAAATTACATTAAAACACTAATTATATTCTCTCGGTAGAGGGAGTAAGTAGCCCTAAAACTTGTATAACTCCTAATCTATGTTTTTTGGTTGTACAAAAGGTATCATGCCCATGATATGTAAATGCTTGAAATATATATATATGTATCATTACATACTATCCAAGTAAAAATTTGAGCATTTATGGAAATTTTTCACCCCACTTTTCTCAAAAACTTAAAGCTATGGAAAAATGTAATTTCATTTAAACCGAGATTGAAAAGAAATGATGGAATAATGAATCTGCAACTACATGAGAGGCAGAGATGAGAAATTCAGATTTCAGAAACTTTTAAAAACTGAAGAATGTAAATATTTTAGATATTGTACTAATTAGACTTAAGTCATATTAAAGTTAATAACCTTTTGATGTTTAGAGATATTGCTGTAAACCAATCTAAGGCTAGGGATCAGTGCTTTTCAGGGTAAATTATGGATGTTTTAAAGAAACAAATAAAATAAGCCTTAAAGTAGATAAAAATTAAAGCGCACAAAGTCAAAAAGCGCACAGCGCCAGTCTCTATTGTCCACCCAGAAATATGCATTACATGGTTAACAAACAAAAAAATAAAGTTGTCGCATATTGATTGCTGCTAAACTTCCTATCAAAAATTTATTTCCGCATAAGTAAATATAAATTGAAAATCGTTCATCAGTCATGAAATTCCACTTTGCACAAGCTGCCTCAAATTACACACAGTTGCATTAAAGTTCAAAGTCATCATCGCTACTTTGAAGATGACAGCAAACACACTCCTAGGTATAAACAATGAAATCGCTTCGAAGCATGAGCGAAAATAGCATGCCACATGCAAATCGACACCACATGCGGTAAGGGAAATAAATAAAAAAAGGTAATAAACTAATCAAAGTAGAAGATGACGAAGAAAATCAACCACAATTTAACGTGAATTATTATACAAAATTGTGGAAAATCATGGTGATGATGATGTTGTTGCTGATGTTGATGATGGCGCTGTAAATAAATAACAAAATTATGGCCTTAATGGATGCGGTAATAATATGGTCATAATACGCCAAATGCAATATTAGTACAAGAAATATTTTATAAGAGCTAATAAAAATAGTTATTAAGAAAGTGTGAAAGAAATTTTTTTTTTAATTAAATAATAAAAAAATTTATTAATGAAATATTAAAAAAAGGCCCGTAGACAATAATAAAATAGTGCTACTTGAACTAATGGCATTACGCTTAAAATGCGAGTAAGTTACTTTATTATTTTCCATAGCTTAGTATTAATTTACACCCACTGGCAAGTGATTAAAAACAACTACCACAAATTCAAAACCATTAGAATGTAATAATTAAATGAATGAAAACGAAAGTGTGAAATGCTTAAACGATGTTTAGGTACGTATCAACAGAGCAGCAGCAGCATTTAAATTAATTTTTACCGCTACTTAATATAATAATTGGTACTCATGACCTGAAGCAGCAATTGCAATAGCAGCAGCACCACAATTAACTTATTGTTGCAAACTTTTGCACTATAAAATTGTAATCTTGATCATATTTTTTTTATTTCTTTGTCTGCTTGCTTCTCTTTTTTCTTATTTTTCTTGTCTATTTTATTGCGGCTGCTGCTACTGATTTAGCTTTGACTTAACTGTAAATGCAACAAAGCGTTACAATGGTTTTGATGTGATTTTTTTTTAACGCTCAATAAACCACAAACATAAACTCAGCCAGACACTCACCACAATAAAATCTTTTAGAATAAGTAAGAAACAATACAAGTTGCACTTTGTAACACAGCAACCACGACAAACAAGTTACAACAAAGTGTTACAATTGCATTTCTACATATTTGAATTAGTGTTTATTAGGTTTTTAAATTTGAATTTAACCGGAAGCTACACTCGTGGCAGTTAAATTAGACACCACGAATGCATGCACATAAAATGTTTAATTTAATTGATTTGAATTTGCAAGTGTCTGTGTTGCACGTGTTCAAAGCGCAAAACATGCTACATTTGCATAGCGTAGTTATACATTTATAAATATTTTTAAATTCAGACTCAAATATAAGCTTGATTTTTCTCAAGCTAAATTCAATTATAAAAAAATATAACCTAAGCTTTTGGCAATTTACGAAAAGAAAACGCTGTAGGTAATATTTAGTTTGGTAAATGTTTCAAATGAACCGAAAATTTATTCATTCATTTGCATAGCCTCTGGCGCCGGTTGGTAAAGTGAAATACAGCCCCCTGTACCACGTCCTTCCATCCAAGATCAAGTCATTCTCTGCTATGTGTCCACCACTGTGACTCGAAAATGATACGCGTTTCGGCCAGAGTGAACTTCAGCTAATGCATATTAACGCTAACCGCTTCCTGCCACTTTCAACAAATACCTTCGAAAGCCATAATTCCAAAATATTAAAATTGAGATTTACTATTATTATTATATCAGTTCCAACGAACAGTTCATGATTCAATCTTCTTTGATACACGTCGCCTACGTATGTACATATATTAGACCATATTAGATCTTGCGAAGTATCTTCTTCTCGAATGCTTCAAACAACCTCCCATCATTGGTCGTCATCGCCCATGTCTCAGCGTCATACATTAGGATACCATACCTTAAGACGGGAAATCGTTATTTTCTTGCGACAAAAGAGCGATCTGTTTCTCAAGTAGCTTATGAGTGTGACGATTTTCTTTGGCTTTGGCATTAAGTGACATTTTATTTATTGGTTTTCATGAAATTATAAACCAACCTACTTTGTCGAGCAGAACGGGAAACACGCTCGCTGTTTGCTAGGCTAATCTTGTCGGAATGGGGGAAATCTTGTTTGCCCTTATGCCACTAAAAAAATATTTCATGCCATACATCAATTACGTTTAAAAGAAACGGACCAGGAGGAGGGATTGAAGGAAATAAAGATGAAGGCGTATAAATAAGAAACAAAGCAACACACAATTACAACCTCTAACTTAAACTTTAACTCCATGGCATTCAGGGGGTCATGTTGTCATGTTGTTCTGGCTCACCCCCGTTCCATTCCTTCCCCTCCTATCAAAGAAAATCTCATACATCATTGGTCATGATTAAAAAACAAAAATGTTTAAAAGGACAAAAAACTCAATCTTTATCCGCCCTTAAATGGTGCATTATCAACTCGCGAGTTGAGAGCAATGACGTAAATATCATCAGCGTATGCAAGCAACTTGATATTCTTTCCGAAGCTGTCTTTGTTTGCAGCTCGAACCATTTTCTCCAGCATAATATTGAAGAAGTTGTACAATAGGAAATCACCTTGCCTGAAAACTAGTTTGGTATCAAATAGTCAGTGGCAAGTGGCAATTTTCACTTTTCTGTTGGGGTTAGTCAGTATCATATTACAAAACCCGACATTGCAGCTTTATGATCGACAAATAGATGATGGGTGCCGTCAGTTTTTCTCGGGTCTTTCCCAGGATTTAGTGTGAATATCTGGTCAATAGTAGATATACCAGTCCTAAAGCCACACTGACAAAGCCGAATCAGTTTGTTCACGATGGGTTTCAGCCCTTTAAACAATAATTTCTACAGAACCTTGCATGCGATAGTAAGCAAACGCATACCACAACTACTTTATTTCATTACTAAATTAGACTTTCACTCGATTTGAGGAATTTGGAAATTTTTCAATGGCGAAAATAAACTTGTTTATTTTTCAATTTTTTGGATAATTTTCGTCCTTTTGAGTTTTTACTTTATTAACATAAAACCTTAAAATAAAATGTAACCACAAAACATCAATCTTAAATTAAAACGTGTGGCAACTACAAATGATGATACGTAAGCAACAGCACTAAATATTTTGCATACTTTTAGGATGGTGTAATGAAATTTAAAAAATTAATTCAATTCCAAATTGCTGTTTAAAAAAATAAACTACTGTTTTTGTTGTATAAAATACTGTGTTTACAAAATATATAAAATAAAAACTAATTTTAACGAAAAACAGCAGATTCAGGCATTTGTTCATAATCGGCGCTAAACTGTAGGTACAACGGCAATGGGTCGTTTTGACCTGAGTGGCGGTGGACCGTCACTTAACCTGACGTAAACTACACATTTTGAACCTTTTCAACTACCTCGAGGGTGTATAATAGGTAGGGGCCCGCATTGGCTGTCTGACAATTTCAATAAGATAAAATGGTAAAATTTTTAATATTGTTTGTTTATACAAAAAAAGAAGAAAATTTTTACTTCACAAATGATCTTGACATTTTTATGCGCCTTATTAATTTAGCCCTCACTGTGGAAAAAGGCTTTCGGACATATTGTATTTCAACCCAACAAACAATTCAAGCAACATATAAGAGATTTTTCGTGAGTCTTAATGGGTAGCCACGCTATCACCTAAACTAAACGTTTTAGAAATTTTGGCTAAGTGACTAGTTCTCTATTCATTCCAAAGCATGCTGTTTTTTCCTTTAACTCTTCGAGAGAGCATAGATAGGCATTAATCTGTTAAATTTATTTTATTTTTTTTTTTTTTTGGAAACTGATATCGAATTTGTAATCAGCGACTTCATATTCGCACTTGTATTTATTTTGATATATTTATAAGAAAAGTCGGCATTTTGTATTTTGGAAACTTGATTCCAAGTCCGTGATCAGCGACCTTTCACAGAATTACATGTATTTTTATAGAAACCTTTGTTTTGAGTATTTATAAACAGAAAAAGAGGTTGGGGCCTATATGTCAGCTTTCAGAGACTCCAGATGGGACGTCAATAAAAATTCGAAAATTTTTGAATACTTAATCTGACTTAAAAGCAATATAGTGAATCCCTATAAAATTCAACTTCATAAATAAAAATTAGTGATTAACTTCATCTTTTTCATTGTTTTCCTGAACAAGTTTGATAAACATAGATGTATGTTCTTTTGTGTAATAATATTTTATTTATTTAATTTAGTATAAACAATTTGTACAATTTTAAAATTTAAATAATTTGAAATACAAACAAAAAATATAATTAAGGCTTTCTTCTTTTTTTTTTTGATTTATTTATTTATAAATTGTTTTTTAAAATATTTTTGCATAACTATAACATAAAAATTTACAATTTAATATATTAAAAAAATAACATCAAAATGTTTTAACAACAAACAACATTTGTAAATATTACGCACACATATTTCATAATTTCATTTATATAATTAAGTAAAATGGAAAGAAAATTAAAAAATGTTTTAAATACAGACTAGACGAACTAATGAAAATTCTAAAAAGTAAATCGTGGTTAAATTTCTAAAATCTACAATACAAATCTACAAATAGTACATCAGTGTATATAAATAATACGTATTAGAAAAGAAACTTAAAAAATAAATTAATTAATTCTTTTTTTTTTTTTGCTATAACTTTACAACAAAAGTAGCTATATATTTACAATGTGTGTATGTGAATGTTTTTAGACTACAAAAAAAAATATATATATATATAATAATAATAATGCAATAAGTGTTTTTCATACTTTATAGAAATGATTCTATGCACTAATAACTAAGTAAAATATATTTGTATATATACATACATTTATTCGTGTCAAAGTACCAAATAAAATCTTTTTTATTAGCACTCAAAAAAATAAAAATAGTTGCGGTTTTTGTTTCTTGTTTCTTCTTCAGCGAAAGCTTTACTGATTTCTTAAAAAATAATACTGCTGCAAGCACTTCAATAAATTTATTTTCTTTCTTCTGAATGAATGAGAGTTACACGGATTTAATAAGCCATCCGCGTCGTAACGCTAGGGTGGGTGATGTAAATTCAGTTTATGATAATTAAATATGCCGAAAAGTAAAAGGAAATGGGGAAACATTCAGTCAACGTCATATTTCACATTCAAATTCTGATATTCTATGATTGAAATACACCATGCCATGCTCTAGATCCTCACTGAAACCGCTTACATCCATATAATCGGATGCAGCAGAATCATCATCCACCCATTTGTGTAATGAACGTGAAATTTCTAAACGTGATTGTGTAAATGATGGACGCATATTTGGATCTTTATGCCAACAGCGTGCCATTAGATTATAAAATTCATGACGTCCTTCTTTGGGTAAATCGGGACGCATACCATTCGGTACACGGCGTATAACTTCACGACCTGTGATATGAGAGTATGGTGTGGAACCTAGAGAAATATGGAAATAAGTTTTGAATTAAAATTATGCATTTAAATTAAAATCATAATTTTTTTTATCCATACCCAATGTAGCTATCTCCCACAACACAATTCCGAATGCCCAAATATCAGTTTCGGTTGTGAAAATATGATATTGTAATGCCTCAGGTGCCATCCAACGTATTGGTAATGCATGACGCTTGCTAATCGTATCGTGACCATTACCATGCCCATGATGCCCCTTCTTTTCTGTAGCCGATGATGATTCTTTCTGCTGTTGATTGTGTGAATTTTGTGTTTGTTGATTGTCATTTTGATTTCCAAAATTATTATTCCAATGATTTATTATAAAACGTCCACGAAAATCGAATTTAAATTTATTTGAATTACTGCGTATAATTTCATTAGCGCAATTCTTTTCTTGTTCTTTTTTCCTACGTTCTGCATCCAAATCGATGGACATGCCAAAATCACATATCTTACATACGCCATTATGATCGAGCAGAATATTACGTGCTGCAAGATCACGATGCACGATCTGAAATTATAGAATGAAACAGAATTAATATTGTCTTCTGAGTGATAAATTTTTGTGTGCGTTTACTCTTCGTTCGGCTATATATTCCATTCCGCATGCAATATCCAATGCAAATCCTGCCAAGGTACGTGGTGATAGCGGCGCAAGACTTCTCCCTCCTGGCACAGATGCTGGCAAAATATTTGTAGCGCTACGTGCTGCACGCAGTAGCGAAAGAAGACGTCCACGCATTGCATATTCCATTATTAGCATATGTGGTTCTTTAAAGAAAAAGTGAGTTAAATAAATTGTGGTATCAGTGGTATCTGCAATCGTGGTAGACCTTTATGTAAATGTGTTCATATCGAGCAATGATCTTCATATTATCGTTAGCGCAATTTTTTTTCATAAATAATTTTTTTTTTATAATAAATTTAACAAGAGCATCTTTTCCCAAATTCTTTCAAAAACCTTCTGCTGTAAAATTCACTTTTTGTTTGTTTCCATAATTTGACGATCATGGTTCAATAGGTTCTTTCTAATGCGGTTTCTCTCATGATTTCTTAAATAACTACAGACAGGCATAACTCAAGACTCCAAATTTTACGCGCCCGGAACAATGAAATTCAAACGATAAATTTACTAAAATTTTGTGTTCCGATGTAAATGAGTATAATCTCCCGCGGCTCCTCTCATGATCTAAGTTTTACGCGACCAAAAATGATTGAATTCCAAACATGAATCCACGAAAATTTCGAGTTTCGAATACCGGACATTTTTCAAAAACGAACAAATCAATTTCAAACAAATCTTTGGATTAAGTAACTTTTCTAAAATACGCCCTAACAAATCAATGGACTAGCCTTTTTGAAGTCTAGAGTTTGTTTCCTTGCAAAATTAAAAAGCTAATCTAAACTCTATTTGAGTGTACTACTAAAAAATTCCGAAATTATGCTTGCGAAATCTTTAAAACATTCAAAACCGCAGCTATAATATAAATTATCCGCTCTTATATCAACTCATATTTTATTTTAAGCAATTTACTATTAAATATAGCTCTCTCATTTAACTTCCTTTTCCCAGTCTCTACTCAACTTACCGCTCTCCACACATGCACCCAATAGAGTCACCACATTCGGATGTGAACCCAATTTTCGCATAATATTCGCCTCATCTTTAAGCGTCGCCTGCGCACTACAAGCGCGTATCGTCTTCACAGCCACAATACGTGTCGCTCCGAAATGTCCACTTAAATCATCTGCTTCTGCCTTCCAGACCTGCCCGAAATTACCCTCTCCCAGTAAACTCTTCAAACGAATATTACCACGATCGAATTCTTGATCGCTAGTCACTGAACATTGTTCATCATAAAGATTATTATTATTATTATTGTTGTGATTTGAATCACTACGTGATTGCATTGATTTATTCGATTGTGTCTGATGTGGCATATGATGTACTATATGATGATCAACTTCATCCTCATCCTCATCATTGTGATATTTTGAATCTAGTTTCTTCACCGGACTGATCGGCTGCTGATCCGTAATGCAAACATCAAAATCTTCTTCATCCTTGGCATTGCGGCGTATTATAAAGCTACGTACAAAATAAAGAATGATGGCGCACAGTGGAAAGATGCCTATACCGGCAAGCACCATGGTGGCAATATTCATGCGACGCATCTCAATCGACACTTCACGCTCATCGGCCACCACTGTGGAACGTATATCAGCACCATTTGCCGAAGGTTGATGGTTTAGAGATGGTTCTTCAACTGGTGCCGACTCAATAATGCCAACGTATGTTGCAGCCCCTCCGCCGTGATTGGCAGAATCATTGGTAGTTGCTGTGCTAGACGTCACTGTATTTGAGCCACTAGTAGTACGTGGATTTACGGTGGAACGTACAGAGCTAAGCACAGTTGTACGCAATATTGATAGAGTTGCATCTGTGCTGGAGAAATGTGGCACAGGTATACGACGTGTAGTGGTTTCGGGATTGCCAGTAGTGTGGTTGACGAATATGATGAGATTTGTTTTTTCATCTGTATTGATTACCTGGGTTAAACTAGGACCTAAAGCACGTAAGCGTTCAGTATCTTCTTCAATGATAGTTTTACGTTTCGGTGTTGTGCTGGGGGTAGCAATAGTAGATGTAGGTGTAGGAGTTTTGATTGTTGAGGTGGTAATGGTGACAGGAGCTGGCGGTAGAGTCGTCGTTGTTGTCGAAGTTGTTGTAGTTGTGGTACTAGGTACAGTTGGTTTCGGTGTTGGTGGTGGAACTGTAGTCGTCGTTGTTGTTGTGGTAGTCGTAGTTGAGCTCGATGTCGTTGTTGTTGTCGATGATGTTGTTGTACTTATTTTCTCTGTCGAAGTCACCATTGGCGATTGGGTCGCCTCTTCTTCATCGCTTAGCACTGTTATAATAAGCGGTGTCGATGAGGCTGGTTGTTCGAGTGCTGCTGCAGCTGCTATTGCTGCTGTAGCCAAATTCGTTACAATCGGTTCTTTTAAATCTTCATATCTATTTGATTTCTGATTTTCACTAACTCTCATCACTGTAACAGTTTGATCCTTTGGTTTTTCGGTCGAAGCTGTTGGACTATTAGCTTTCACATCCGTTACATTGTTATCACTCAATAGAGCAGCAGTCGGTCTGGTCACAGGACTATAACGTCTATTGAAATTCGAATTTCCTCCACGATCACGCATATTGTATTTGTAACGCGAACGGCTACGCTCCACCGCTGACAATGTCGACGATGCCGTTGGTGCTGGTGTTGTAGATGCGAGCTGTGCCACGGACACTTCTAACAATTTGGGATGATCATCACTAACCGATGTAATCGTCAGCATAGCCGGTTGAATAGGAGGCAATTTCTGACCAAAATACAGATACGGTTGTATATCATCATCTTCAATGGAGGTTGTGGCCAGCGTCACAGACTGCGAGTGTTTACCACGTCCTCGAAATTTTACAATGCCAGCGCCTTTAGCGACTTCTGGTATATGATTTAGCGTATCATTTTGATCTTTAGCTACCACAAAAAGACCATGCGATGATTCATCGGTGAAAAGTATCTCATTGGTATCACGATCGCCAGTTTGTGTACCGGTACCAGTTTTCGATGAAGGGCGCACTACGACGGTTGCTGTAGAATTTGAAGCGACATTGGTGGCAGTGCGTGAAAAGTTTGCACATTGACGCATGCAACTTGCTGTTGTGCGTCGAGTGAAATTCTTCGTGCAATTGCGTATACAAATCGATCGAGGATCGGTGGGTGATTTAGATGTGGTCTCAATGACACCCGATGATATTGCTGTACGTCCAGTTGTACCGATGCGTGTTCGAAATCCGCCACGATGTAGTGCACTGCGACGAGCAGCCAAAACATTCATCAATTTACGCTCACGATCTTGTGCGGAAGTAAGTGGTGCTATGGAGGATCGTACGGGGCGATAGGTTGTAGGTATAATGCTGGGTGAGTGCTCGGCGGCAGCATCTAGAATGAAATAAAAAAATAACCATATAAGTATAATTTTTCCAGTAGGTATATAAAAATTTTAGAGGGGCTCAATCTGAGCACTTTCTTTCTTTTATTTTAAAACATTTTTGCATTCACTGCAAGCATACAACCACATAAGATTTCAAATAAATAGTTTTTTGCTTATTCAATTGAAATCTCTTTCCTACTTAAAAATAATTAGATATTCAGACACATTTAAATGTCAAAAGGTGCCAAATCTTGCGACATATTTAGTACGATTTCGAACTTCAATACCCTAATGGACTGCCTATTATATTTGAATATCAAAGACAACCAAAACGCTCGTGAAAGAGTAAAAATATCTTCTTTACCATGGGCGAATACAGAGCGAAAATTACTGGAGTAGTATTTCTATAGTCTCTTTGGTGGTCTAGTGTCAGTGTGCTAGACTAACACCGCAAGGGTCCCGGGAAGTTCGATTCCCTGGAAGAGCATGGTAGTACGCTTTCTACTTTTCATATCATTTATAGTTTTTAACTAACTTCAATAACCTCAAATAGTCAAAAAAAAATGTACTTATTCTGCCATTAAAGCCAGCCGTCTTGTACTTTAATCCCCTGCACTGAGTTTGCCCTGCTCTTTTTCATTCCGAACTGATATTAACGAATGCGTGAAATTTGGCTCCAAATAAAAATGAAAAAAGGCCCCAGTATATCGCTACCGTAATTTGCTAAAGCCCTAACACGCACATTTCAAATTTTACAGAAGGAGCAAAAAACATTCTGATATTTGAAATACGATTTTCAGAGTTTGTAATTTAAACACACAGATAGAAGATTTTCGGTGTATATCTGCAAAAATTTCAATACAGGTGAAAGCAGGCACGTTTTATCATAACCCATCAAAAACCTGATATTGAACATTTTTATGTTAGGAGTTTAACCGTAGCCAAACTTTAGGGTTTGAAGGAATAATAGTAAAAAAATCGCGCGAATTTTTTTGGGGGCTATTTTTTATTTTCGGTTTGGAGTCATTTTTCATTGGGGCCAAATTTCACGGAATTTCATAGCTCGTGAGCCTCGGATTTAAATTCTAGTAGTATGGGTTAAAGTTTACTGATTTTAAAAAGCAAAGGATTCGAACTACATTTATAGAAAAATTGCAACATTATTTAAATAGTCTTTTTATGCCAAATCACCGTCATTCAAATTCTTCTTTTTCTTTAGAGTTTGGTGGAGTTTTTGACTCCCTTTTACCATAACAATTTTTGGCAAACTCCCAGACAAATTAAATTGACGTTTCAAAATATGTATACTCATTAAATATGTTTTTGATTTGGCCCACTTTGGGCTAAAGTTTTTAAATTGACGTCATTCGGAAAAAGGTTCATTGGTACAATTTAACACCTTATAAAATCAAATGACGAATGAATAACTTTGTAAAAGTAATCCGGAGTCACTGATTACGATCCTGAACTCAGATTTTCTCTACTGGGATTCTTGTTACAAAACCCCAAAATTTTGTATATTATGTGGGACCAATAAAACGTTTTTTTTTTTCATGTTTCATACCTAGGAGAAAGTTTTTTATCATGAAAAGATTAATGAAATTTATTTGGACATTAGCACCCCACTACTCCGTCTTATTCCCAATTTTGGGTGTTACATGAAGTCATTACCTAACATATGACCATATTAAGTGAACGGTTGTGAAAACTAAAATAGTATCTCTGAGAAAAATTTGCATCATTGAAAATTAGTTAGGGTCACAGAAGTCCAAAATTATTAAAAAACAAATTTTTCTATATTTTTAACCCTTGAAAGGTTTAGGTTTTCGCATTAGTCTATTCATATGGAATTAACTATTGGAAAAAACTACAAACTACTAAAAAATATTTGAGATCACTTAAGGTCAAAATCATTAAAACCCAACTTTTTCAAATGAATCAGGGGTTGATTCACATAAACAGCTTTTAAATTCTCACGTGCCTATGAATCGTAAAGTGAATTATCCAAGCAGTTTCTCACCCAATACCCATTTTATAGATATTTATTTTAAAAAATGTTTACAACTAATATAACATCTTAATTTTACAGCACAGAAAACAGTTTTTCTAAATTCATCTGCTTATATCATATATGAGCTCATTTAAAATTACATGGAGCTGCAACTAATTTTGTAAATTATAGCCAAAATCAAACAAACAAACAAAATTCCTAAAAAATTTAAATTCTTTTTATTTTCCTACACTTAAATTGCAAGCTAGCAAACAAAGCAAAGCCAAGCAAAATAAAATTAAACAACAAAATTTGTGAAGAATACCAAGAAAAATATTTGCCACATTAGTTTACTTAATATGCTGACGCGTCTTGACTAAATAAGTTAAAATAATAATAAAAACAAATAAAAATAATTCAAATACATATGAGCCATGTTATTTATTTGTCATGCCAAAAAAAATTAAAAAAAAAAAACAACAAGGAAAATAGCCAAAAATGACGCAGCAATTTGGACATACACAACAGCAACTTAAATAGCTTCAACCACTTGCACTAAACATTAACAGAATGCGGCGGCAATCTCAAAGCGTGGTAGGTAGTTTATAGAGTTTTCAAGAGATTCTATTTGTTTTTTTGTTTATAACTTGTTCATTTTATTTATTTTCCTTTATTTGTTGTGTGTTTGTAGCAAGTATTTTAATGCTAAATTTTTATGAATGTATGTATTTTAAATGTAAGGCTTTAATGCGATTGTTCTTAAATGTAATTTTGTTTTAATTTTTTTTTTTTTGACATGTTTGTTTGATGGTTTTATACATATTTTTATAAATTATTTTTTGTATTGTACTTTGGCTCACTCATATACTCAAAAGTGTTAATTCTTTTTTTTATTATTTCTAGTTAGTAAATTTTTAATTGAAGATGTTATGTTTTATTTATTATTATTTTGTTTTTTTCTTTTTTTTTTTTTGGTATGTACTAATTACTTTTGATACTTAATAGCGAATATAAAAACAAAAAATGTTAGGTAAGTATATATGTACATATTTAAGAAACCAGCTTTGCAATTAAATATATTCTATAATTATGAACTTACATTTTTTGTCTTTAAGACGACGCTATATAGAAAACTTGAGACATAAGTGATGGGAACCATTAATTAGAAAATTCTAGAACAAATTTTCAATCTCTGAGTAAAAATTGGAGTTGATCATATAAAGCAAACTAATCAGTTTCTATAAATGTAAAACGTTATCATATTTAAAGTTCCTGATTCGCTTCCACTGACGTGTTCAAAATATATAGCTATTTGCGATATAGTTTGCGTGGTAAGAAAGGTTAAGGTTACTTAAACTTAATTTTTTTAAAAATGTATTTGCAATTATTTATAACATTTTCAATAAAAAACTGTTTGTTTTTATCTGAACTGATCTGAGACTTTTCTAAAAATTTAGCCCAAAATCTTCGAAATATGACCAAAATTAAAAAAAAAAACAAAAAACATTTAGTATCAGTTTTGATTATTTGATTTTTTTGTATTATATCAAAAGCAACTACGCGATTTGGAAATTTTTAAAAAGATTTCTGCGCTATCAAAAGTTTTAACTGCAGTGAAAATTGACAATTTTTCAAACGAAATTTCGAAATTTGAATTTTTTATAGATTAATTTTTTCCAATTCTAAAATTTTATCGAAAAATTCGGCTGATAAAATATCAGAAATTACTTTTACATTATTCAAAAAGATCTCAATTGAAAAATTAATAAGTTATTTCTGAAAAAAAGATAAATTTAAAATTGTAAATAATTTTTCCACCATTGCCCCTTAATCCGGCGTTAAAGAACTTATTTTTGTCACACCATCAACAAACTGGGTGTGTGGTACCCGAGTAACAAAAAATCCTTTGAATAAAACTAGAACTAGATTTTTTTTAAGTTTTTCCTTTTTAATTTCATAAAACATATTTTAAGTGAAAAAAAGTTAAATTAAAAGTATTCTCTTCTTCTATTTTTTGAAACAAAAAGATTAGATCAAAAAAATTGACGACGTACATCTAGCCTAAAGTAAGCATGACGCTGTCAAACTCGAAACAAATATAAATGATTGTTTATAAGTACGTATGTCTATCCATGCCTTGGCACTGTCTGTGTGAAAAGAATGGTAAGAATCGAAAAATAGTGAAAAGTATAGAAAAAATCAAAATTTGAGCTTTTAATTAGACTCCTATTAAATATTAACCAACTTGCGTGTGTATGTCTGATATATTTATTTCTACCAATATCCATTCTAAAATGATTTATTTCGATTGCACGCACATACATAATAGCATTCACGCACATCAACACATATACAAATATAATTTTATGTTTAAAAATATGCACCAGCAGATCTTAGTGAATTATCAGATTTGCCACTGTAAAAATCACTCAAATATTTTTCTCTCAGCTTAATATTTTCCAAACGCTCTTGAATGGTCTTCACCGTTTTTGTTTTGAAGCATTCCGACATTTTATTGCAGCGGCAGCGTTTCGTCGGCTTCTTTGGTTTTGCCTTTTCAGCACACGGAACCTCTTTGTTTTTTGCCGTTAGTATAACGCCTGCAGCTCGATTGCAAGCTATTGTATTTTTAAGTTTTTCCACCGTCAATTCAATTTGCTCTAAATTTTTTCGGAGATACTCTTTGAACGGTATAACGTGGCATTTATCCATTTTGGCATCGATAATGTCTTGAAGCTCTTTTACTGTGTCCGTAAGTTTCAAATAATTAATTTCCACTTTTTTCTTCAGATTTTCCACATCTTCGATACAACGCTCGACAATTTCTACTTTGTGGTATTGATCATTAGCATATTTCATAAATTCATGAAGTCTTTCATCCACTCTATCCAGTTTAGCCTCCAAGTCGAGCATTCGTAATGCCATCGGTGTTCCTATGATAGACATTAACCTCTTCACGAATTCAGGTCTCTGCACAAATTGACACGCAATTTCGGTCACTTCATCCACATATACAGTGCAAAGATCTTCGCATTTCGTTTTGTATTCCTCACAATATTCAGCAGGAGTAGTAGTAGCAGTAGTAGCACTAGCTGATGATTCTACATCATCACTGCTTTTATCTTCAACTGTTTCTTCAATGCTTGACTCCAGTTTTACATCCATGTCTGCGTTATCATCATCACCTTGTTCGCTCCCGATTGTATCATTTTCCATATTTTCTTCCAGTATTACAGCAGACATATTGTATTTCTCGAAAAATTCATTCAGCTTCTCAAAGTTAGAAGGTATTGCGTTTACTTCAATTAAATGTTTCTTTAGTTTTTTACCAACATCTACGATGCGTTTCTCCAGCTCGATCACCTTGTCGAACTTTCTCAAAATTATATCTACTTTCTCACTGTCAAAAGGTAATTGGGATATTTTCGCAACATTACGTTCTTTCCTCAAGCACTTGGCTTCATAACCAGTAATTGAGACCTTTTCATTTTGACAATCAAGCTTCATTAAAATCAAATTTATGAGACTATGCAGCACCGAAATATTTATGGTATTTAGTTGGGGCTCTCCTAGGGCAATTTGAGCCATTTCTTGAAGTGTGAATTCAGTGTGGTTTGACATTTTAGTAATACTTTGTTATATAACTCTTTTTTTCGTTTGTTTTTAAAATAAATTTTTACTATTTCTTTTTTTACACCTTTTTGATTTATTTTTAGTTATTTTTAGTTATTTTTGATTTATATTGAGTTGTTTTTCAAAGTTTATTAAGTAACTTAAATACATTTTCGAAAATTTTTTGTTTTTTTTTTTGGAACTAAGTATTTTTTCCAAATGTATATATCAATTGAGGTTTACTACAATTGGATAAACACTAACTTTTTAAACTTCATAAAAATTATGAAGCATGGTTTTGATGAGAGAATGGAAGGATCGGATTTCAAACTCGCCTTGTTTGGGCCAACAGAATTGCATTAGTTTCTAGATTTTAAAGATAGTGCCTATTTTATAGATATAGTCACTGTTAAGTTTAACCTATCTTAAAGAATATACATTAAAGTGGTGCACTGGGGATTCGAATACAAAAAACGGAACGGATCCAGGAGCATATGAACTGACAGCCAGACACTCTGAGCCAATTGGCCAATGGGAAAGACCGCAATCATTTTCTAAGTACAGATTTTTACCATAAAGCTGTGTGTTCAGTTTAACCTTGTATGTAAGAATTGAAGCCAAAATATAGTGATATTATCAAGCAGTCAAGCCACAATCAGAGCTTTGAGATATCCTCAAAGCTAGTCTAAAAATTCTTAGAGTTGCTGGATGAATTAAACAAAGCAAAGGACTCACTAAAATATATCGGAATGAAATAGTGGTCTGTTAAAGCCACTAATTGAGAACTTTAATCCCAAAATAGCAGCCAAATAGCTCAAGCTAAGTAAAACTAACCTCAAAATAATTATAAACTGGGGAAACACATGAAAAATTTTGACATAGGATAGGATAGCAACTGTCGCTTTTGCCGGAAAAAAATACAGTAGCTGAGTTGTGAGTATCATAGTAGCTAGTCTCTCAAGAAATATAAATTACACATATTTTCGGGACAAAACCAAACCAAAATCGGTCAAAAATCAAATCAAACAATGAGAAAAATCATATACAAGATTTTGCTTAAGATGGTTCTTGTATTGGGTGACCTATAATAAAATTTTCCGAGGAATATTTCCTTAGAACATTTTAACCCTCTAGCTTCCACCAGTATGGTTCATTTTGGGTTCTTTTATTAAAAACTCCTTAAAAGCTAAGTTTTAGGGGCGGTAAAAGATTAAATTATTCCACAAAAATATTCTCCAGAAAATTTCATTAAGGGTCTCCAAAGACAAGTAGCCTTTAGAAGTTAAAGGTAACACATAAAAAACGAATATACTGGTGGGAGTTAGAAGGTTAAGATGTTCTAAGAAAATATTTTTTGGGTAATTTTAATATAGGTTGCCCAAGACAAAAACCACCTTAAATATAATTTTACATATGATTTTTCTCATTACTTGAATCGGTTTTTGCCCAAAAAATCAAAATTTCAAACCACTGTAAAAAAAAGTTGTGACGTAGTGAAGCAAAATGGGATCTGTTGTTACTGAGGTCAAATACTATTGTTTGTAATTGGTTTGGTTTGGTTTTGTCCCAAAACATTGACCCTCAAACTGTTGCATAGTGTTATCTGAAACAAATGGAACAAAAATTAGAACTCAGAATGTAAATATGGTGAAAGGAATAACAGTAGAACACATACATACATATATTATTTCGGTGATAGTCTAAAGCAGGCTAAATATAACTAAAGATTAGATCAGCAACCGGACCTAAATCTAAAAATGAGAATAAAATACAGACCAAAAACCAGAACATAAAGCATACTAAAAATTATATCAACCCAGACCCAAATCAAAAATTAAGCCGCTAGACCAGAAAATAAACGAAAAAAGACCAAAGATCAGGGCAAACTGTATACCAATAACCAAACTAAAAACCAGATCACAAACCAGATAAAAAATCACACCACAATCCAGAGCAAAATCTATTTCGAGAGTCAAACCAAAATTCATAACAATAACCAACTAGAATTCAGGACAGCAATTTAGTCAATACCCAATCAAAAACTCAGTTTAAAAATATAACCGCCAAAACCCAGGCCAGCCAATACAGACTAATAACTAGATCGCAAGCCAGGCACAAACTTAGACCACCAAAATCCTGATAGAAAAACCGACTAGACCAGAATCTAAACCAAAAACCAAATAAAAATCCTCATCAAAAATTAGACCGAAATCCTACCTAAAATTTAAGCAGACCAAAAACCAAACCATACTGACCAGTCACTAAAAGCAAGTCCTCAATCTAAACTCTATCACGTTAAATGTGTATAAATTAAATCGAAAGAACATAAGTGCACTAACGGATTCTAGGAATAGGAAGAGAGGAGGGAGGCCTAACGATTTTCAATCTCATACATTTTGTAGTCGTTGATCATAAATCAAAAAGAAAATTAAAGGGATAAAAAACTTAAAACTCCTTGAGAAATGTTTGGATTTGCTAGTGCGTGGA
The DNA here is from genome assembly GCA_963691655.1 of Toxonevra muliebris. NCBI lineage: Eukaryota > Metazoa > Arthropoda > Insecta > Diptera > Pallopteridae > Toxonevra > Toxonevra muliebris. The sequence continues at coordinate 22,320,701 of OY829326.1, forward strand.
ACTAGTCTTACTATTTTTATTATATTAACCATTTCAGTACATCTGTTTACCCGACCTCAATATAAAAATTTTGTGCTAAATTTATTATTACTTCAAATTTCAACAACAAACATGTTTGTCTTTGAAATACAACCAGATTTCATAAAAAATTTTTGCTCATAGATTTTTTGCTTGATTTCAAAGATAAAAACCTTTTTAACTAACTAAACTTTTAACTAAATTTTCGGCAATCAAAAACCATGAAGAACAGAACCTAATAGCTATAGTATTAATAGTAAAATTTTTGATGCCACTTGTTTTATGTCAGATTGAAATGAGTATTATCGTATGGTAACAAATCACTGAAAGGGTTAATTAATAAGTAAAATAAAAAGTTCCGCTACTGTCTAAAATATTGAACGTCGAACGTTCTATGCGTTTAAGGGTTAAACTCTGATTGTTTTTATATGTGCACATTTTCTTATTTCTAAAAGAAGTTGATTACAATAATTTGTAAATATTTTTGCTGTATGTTACATTATGTCATTGATCATGATGATAATGACAATGATCATAATGACGAATATTGTATGTAGATTTTAGTTAAGCTGTAAAAAGTACCCACATTTTTTTAGTATCTACCATTATTTGTTTAAAAATGTAAATTTTTTATTGCGTTTGTTAATTTGTTGTTTCAATTGAAAAATTTTTGCCAACACATCTGCGAGAAACGACAATATAGTAAATAAAATTTGTTTTTTTTTTTTTAAGTTTTTGTTAACAACAATTGATGAAAAAAGAAAACATTAAGCTGTAACAATCAAATGTTTAAAATTAAAAAAAAAAAAAAATCTGCATAGTATTTTAGTTCGTTGGCTTAGAGTTTAGGCCAAGGTTAAATGCCAGCAACCGCCACCAACCGGCCAACCAACATTACTGCCTTGCCATGCCACATCGCATACACACAATAGACAAGAAGATATATACTTGTAGTTAGATAAATAGCTAGAATATACATAAGTATGTACAAAAAATAACTGACAACATCGCTAGATATTCATTAGATACCGAAACTGGCAGAAAACTATTTTTGAGCTATGTTGTTGTTGCCGTTTTATATTGCTTCCACTCGTACTCTTACCTAGAGTTGAATATTATTCCACTTGGTTGCTTAAGCTGTTGCTTAAAATTTTTTTTTTTTTTTTTTTCGTTTTTTTGGCCAAGTTAATGCTATGAGTGACAAGCTATGTTCATGCTAAAAAAAAAAAACTAAGCGGTATTCTCGAAGTCAAAATAGCAACAACAGAAAATAAGTAAATATTATACAGAGTAAGCAACTACCCGCATTAGGACGTCTCGTCACGTTGTTGGCTTCAATGAAACTTCACTTGGAGATTTGGTTTATTTTTTTTATTTTTTGATTTTCTGTGACGTTTTGTTGCTTTATTGTTTTTTGGCTAAAAGGCTTTTTATTTCTTTTTTTTTGTTTTAGGATTTTGGCAATGGTTTTGTTTTATTTTTTTTTTTTTTTTTTTGTTTCTTTTGGTTCAGCCATGCATTTGAAGAATTTTAATTTGATTAAAGTAATACACAAAAAATAAAAAAACAATACAACAAAATAAAAACTTGTAGATTTCTGCCTGAAGCGTGGCACAGAAGGGCAAATGAATTCTGTTGCATTATAATGAAAAAATTATGTAAATTAGGAAAACAAAATACAAAAAAGTTTTGACTTGGATTTTTTTGTAAAGTACTTAATTGAAAAAATTTGTACTACTTCTCAAAGTGCATAAGAAATTTTAATTTATGGTAATTTAACAAGTCATTTTTCATTCATTCTGGTTTGTTTTTTTTTTTATATATACATTTATACTTCAAGTATAATTTCCGTTCTACAAACATTTAGATTTCAATACAGAAATCTAATGCCTGGTTTTGTTTTTCAGTTATGGTAGGACTGCAGTTCCTCATGTGAAAAAAATCCTGTGGAAGAAAGCTTTACCTACATTCTAGATTCTATAACATGAACTTTTTTTTCAGATTTACCGTCTCAGAGATTAACTGTCGGCCATGAGACTTTACTTTTTTTTCAAGACTCGGCTTTGGTGCCCTCTATAATTTAAATGTAAAATTAAAATTGAAAAAAAAAAATATTTTTTCTATTTTTAAAACCTAAGTAATTTTCACGACAAATTCTTAAAAATTATCGTTTTTCACATGAGGAACTTCAGTCCTACCTTAAGTAACTTCAGTTCCAAAAAAAAACTTCTGGATAAGGAAAATATGTCTCCATTTTCTTAGATTTAAAAGCGCAACCAGTAATGCAAAGACACCTATCACCCCTAACCTATTAAAATGGCAAACGACGAAGGCACTTAAAACCAATACATGTTGTATTGGTAAGTAAGATGTGTCTCTACACTTTATATTCCTTAATCCAAAAGTAAAACGAAATTAAGGATAAAATAAAAAAAAAACGTTCTTAATAATAATAAAAGAAAATCAAAAGATCAAATCGAGCCACTTATCGACCCAACTTAAATGACTTAAGAGAAGTGCTAAAAGTATTTCTACATTTTTGACTAGCACTTTCAATACACCAAAATACAAAAATAATGATTCATCCAATGAACATACATAAAACAAATGAAAAAAGCTTTTTCTAATTTGTTTTTCAATATTAAATATTACTACAAAAATTTTTTTCTTATGAAATAATAAATTGCCAGCACGATTCTTGCGACACCAAAACACACAAATACTTAAACTTTTATTTGACAATACCAGAAATAAAAAAAAAAGTTTGTTTGGAACAGCGGTAAAACTAATACCATATTTTCATACACAAAACACAAAAGTACACAAATAATAATTATGTAAAATACTTAAGCTGAGTGACAAAACAATGGAAAAAACTAACACTCTTCAACAAGAAACAAAAAAAAAAACACAAAAAGACAGAAATCCGTTCTCATATTTCATAACAATAGAAAAACTACTTTTGGAATTTTCACATTATGGTTAATTAATTTTTGATGACAATTTGACGACGACGGGATGGCATGACGACATCAAGAATTTTATTTCGGTTTGTTTGCAAGAAATTGTGAAATATTTAAATTTTTTTTAATAACAGTAGTTATGCTGCTAGGGTGTTAGGTGCTAGGTCAACTAAGAGAAAATTTCAGTGCAGCAATTATAAAAAGTACGCCAGCATTAGTTCAGTTAATGTTATGAAGTATCAACTTTACAGAGAAATAAGCGATGGTTTTGAAAAATGGACAAAATAACAAAACATTATAGCTTCTTTATTTTTTAACCAATTGAAATAAAATTTGAGGAACATAAAACGGTTTTTATATTATGCTAATTCGTTTTGTTAGTGATAACCAAAAAATTTTGAAAAATATTCAAACTTGGCATACAAGAAATTTCGCATGACTTTTAAGTATTTTAGCTTACATGTAGCGTTAGTTATGTAAATATGTGTTATAAAATACTGTGCAGCAAGTTTTTTTTTTAAGAAACCGTTTTGAAATTGATCATTTTAGAAAATGGACAAACTTACATATATATAAAGCGTTAAAACTTCCAAATTAATTGCGCAATTTATATAAAATTTAAATGGAATATTCTTAGATTAGCTTAAAAATGATGGTCAATATCTCACATAGACTGGTAAGTTCCGTAGTATTAGAACCACTAGCGGGGATGCAGAGATTTCCTAAGGGGGAGTGAAGGGATTAATTTGTTCGCTTATTTAAAAATTTTTTTTTTGATTCATGACCACCGATCGAAATGAGACTTCATCGGTAGATGAGTGGTTTAACCCTTTAATCCGCTAAAGCTAACAACAGTTCTCTTCTAGCAGTTTCCAACCCTATTTCAAGTTTGAAAGTACCCTTAGAACTCTAATGCGTTCAAACTAATCTTAGTCGCTTTCTATCTCTACCCTCAACAGAAAACTGAATTCTCTTTACGGGATAGTGAAATCAAAATTTTAGTTTTAGAACGTAAATATTGGGGCCAAAAAAGATCTTCTATTTGGGGTGAATTTCGGTTCCCCCATTTGCGAGTTTGAGGATGACAAAAATCATTTACCGAAAAGTGAACCTAACGAAAACTAAGTGATGCTGGGATTTTCGAACAAGCTGCTTCAAGGAATGCACCCTGTCTCACAAGTTCATCCATCATTTCAGTCCTAAATAGTTATACCAGAATTTTTACCATCCAGGGAATATGAAACTCATTGTTGGCACTAGCTTTTGAGGGATTTATAACATTTTAATACCGATTTAGACTTTCGTATTCATCTTTCCAATGCCAACAGCCTAAAAAGATTTGTCGTCAGGTTTTAAAATGAAACCCTTAAATTACTGGAAAACAGAAAAAATAAATTTAAGAATTTACAAAGACTGTACTCAATGGAGAAAATTCACAGAGTCCCAGGAACTATAGGACATAGAAAAGAGAAGAAAAATTTAAATACATATTTGTAAGAGTTTCAGAGCATCTTGGATGTCAGAAAAATAAATTGTTTTAACTGTCGGAGAGTTTAAATGATTTTTTGGTATTAGTGGTGTACACAAAAATCGCTACACCTTCTTTTTCTCTAATTTTGGAGCCATATAGACGTTGGCTCTTTATTAGTTCTATGAAGCCAAAAATTTCATGACTAAAACTTTATCAAAAATTCTCGGTCTTTAGATTAGATTTAGATTCCGTAAGTCTAAGTTCAGTTTTAAAATTTCAACTTAACTCTGAAGCGTCTAAAATTTTCACCAGACTACTACTTCATATAGTAAGACTGGTCTAACTATCTGGTATAAATTTTTTTAAACAGCCAAGTTTCAAATACAGTTTCAATGATAAAAATATTAAAGTTGTGTTAAAAAGCACGGGAAGTATATTTTAAGCTTGTTAGTCTCTTATTTTACTATTCAATGTTTAGAACAGAAATGCAGTTTATAATTACCAAACCTTCTATTTAGAAACCAGCAGTAAAAACTCAAAATGGAGAAATCGAAGTTAGAATTATCCTTTAATGTTGCAGAAATATGTATCTGAGATAATGGTAAGGTTTTTCCCCCAAACTAGGAATCGAAGTTGAGTCAGTTGGAACTCTAGTCTAGAACTTATTCATTAGGGCACCGAAATTTATAAATCTAAAATGTATGCAAAAATCTGGGTCTAGGCAATCCATGAGGTGTTGTCTCATAGAATAAGGAATGTGCTTGCCTTTTTTGCTTCACAGCCAACAGTTAGTGTGCTCAATCTGAAAGCAAATAACATGAAAATTTTTAATTTGAAAATGAGAGCATAAAAGAGAAAGTCGGTAGGTGAATTCGCCTTTAGATCCACCTATTAATTTTTTAATATGGGCTGAAGACCATCGTAGTTAGGGCCTAGTTTCTTGAGTTTATTTATAGAATTGATTTTAGTAAATAAATAAATAATAATAATAATTTTTTTTGTGTAGTAATCAAACTTCACTCACTTTCAGCGATGCCAACTTGTGGGGAATTCCCCGATTTGTGGGGAATTTTACTTAGTACGGGGAATCGGGGAAAGAGCTGTTTTTTGCAGGGAATTTGAAACCGCCTAGCTTTTAGTTTATAAAGTCTGTAGAATACTTTTTGTCAAATTTTATGTAATGCAAATCGTTTAACTTTTGCAATACTTCACATTTTGGATCTTAAAATCTTCATCTCTTCTTAAGAGGATCCTGCACTTTCTTGGTTTGGAGAAATCGATTTTTAAAAAATTGTGTAATTTGAAAGTATTATATTTCAAAAGTATTTTGTAAAAATCTCTGAGAACGCAGAGTGCTTTCATAGATATAGACGATTATAGCGTCGAGCGCCAGTCAGGCAAAACAGTCGCGCAGCTCTTCGGTATTACTTTCGGCCGTTCAGAAAGGCTTAGCTATGCCTTCATCCAACACCTCCTGATTAACAACTCCGGACAGCGATTGCATTGGTCACCGATCTGTGCATTATGCAGATGCGCCTCTCGGTCGTATTGTGGGCGGGAGGAAGGTCCGTTGGGATTCGTCGATATATTTAAAAACTGATAGCCAAAACTTCGAACCCGTTCTTCTCAAAACAAGGTTTTTACCCTTATCACGTACGGTCTAAAATATAAATATATTTTCCTATATAACAATGGCCCCAGGACATAAAATAACATTAACCTTGATTAATTTTAAGTGTGTGACGCTGTTATAATATAAAATTATACCGGTGCGGGGAATTGGATTGAAAATCAGGGAATTTCTTGAGGGCTATCGGGGAGACAGACAAAATGAGTTGGCTTCCCTGCTCACTTTACAGATGAAAGTGAGAGTTGTCACTCTAAAATTCTAAAAGTAGAAGTTGAAAATTTTTAGTTCACTCTTATTTTAAGATGCTAATATTTCGTGGGAGTGGCAATATAAACAGTCAATTTTATCCAACTGCAGACTTTTAAAAAAATTAAAATAAATACAAAAAATTTATAAGCTCTTTTTATTTATTGTATATGCAATTTTTTCACTTTGAGGCTAATAATAGCAAAACAAAACTCCAATAACAACAATGGACACATAAAAACACTCCCAGCTGAATTTTTTTTTTTTTTTTATCACTACTTTTTTTTACATAAATATTTTGCAATTTTTTTAAACTTTTTTTATATGTAAAAAATAATTTCCTCAAGGTTAATTCTAATCAATTTAATCACAAGATTTTTTGTTGTCCCTGTGTTTTTCTGTGTTGTCTCATTTTAAACATTAGTTGTGTGAGTTTTGCTATAATTGAACTTCAGCTTAAAAAACTTAAAAAATTCTATACAAAAATTCTTTATTATTGCTTAATGCAATTTTTGTTTTCTTTCTTAATGAATTTACGGACAGCGCAGTAAATATCTGGTAGATACGAGTACCTACTCTTTGTCATATATGTATGTATATCTAATACTTGACTATTTAATAGAGGTACCTATAGTATATATTTCGGTTTTGCTGACCTTCGTGCGGTACATTACGGTGGGATACATATGTAACACGCTTCAATGATTTTTCACTTTTGTTCTTTTGTTAGAACTTGGAAATTTTTTGTATTTTTTTGTTTTTGTTTCGCTTCTTAATTAAATTAAATGTTATATAAAAATATTCTAGGTTTTTTTTTTTTTTTTTGCAACTCGTATACATTTCATTATTTACCAAAATTGTAATTGCCGTTCTACAAAAAAAAAATAATGTTGATTAAAAATTAATTTTAACCAATTACTCACTGACTCAATTTAGATGTCAGTTAATTTGTTTTTTTTATTATTATTATTATGAGTCAAAAAAATGAGTTTCTATTCTTAAGCTTGAAAACGATTTTTAATAGAACCAGTTAAAAATTTTATATGGTCTGTTTGTCAAATTGACGAAAAATTGTAATAAATAATTGCATATAAATTTTTGTAAAGTTCTTTGTAAAGCAATGAGAATTACAACAAAACATAAGTATATGGAACAGTTGTGAAGATATTTTAAAATAAAATGATGAGGGATCGCGGCGGATTCCGAAACTGTCGTCTGATTTACCTGCCTTTTATATGTATATTGTTGTCACTTTGATAAAAATAAGATCGTTTATTAAGCTGTTACAAATTACTAAACAATATAGGTAAAATAAATCACTCTTAATACTTAGAAATCAATTTCATAGTGTTTTAAAAACGTTACGGATTTAACAGAACTAAAACACTTAAAATTTGATGACCACATAAAAATTTGATACTTTCAAATGGACATGAATAAAATTGTAAATATGATATACACCGAATGTTATATGGTATATGAGAAAAGAGGACAAATTAAAACTTGAAAGAGAACTGTAGATAAAGAATCAAATAGTGTGGAACTAAGGAACTGTATAACGATGCTAATGTACCTAAAGAACAGATTTTAATATTCCTGGAGATAAATACTAAGCGTTCCTGTTTCATACTGGTTGATGCATTAATGATTAGGCCCCATAGGTATTTTTTCTATGTAAATTTTATTTTAGAATTTTCACCTATACAGTTACAGTACCCAATATGAGGACAAATTCCCTGGAGGTTTAATAAGGGTTCATTATCTACTTCAATTAATTAAGTCCACTGTTTCTCGTTTTCTCTAAGCGTAGTTTTAAGCTTTCTGTTAAACTAGCCCGTTAGGGTATTTTAGTATAAACTGTGGTCAGTAATACCGCAGATATTTTTTTCTGTCAGTAGGTAAAATATATCATTACTTTTACAGAAAAAAAATATATACGCCAAATATCTTGAGATAAGCCCCTAATCTATGTATATACAGTGCCTTAAAAAGAACCCATTAACCCATTGACTGCTTAAACACACCTATCTGAGGAGAGTATGATATACTTGCTGGTCGCCGTGTCGTAAGTGTTCAGATTGTCTGAATTTGATTCCCGATACAATAGAAAAAAATACAAAAATACAACCATTTCACTACGCAGAGACTTTTGATTTCGCCATTCGGATTCGGTATAAAATGTAGGTCGGTTTTATTAATGTACAAATATAGAACGTATAACATAAATGGATACAAAAAGCACTGCATATGCCTTTTGGCTAGTTAATTTAGTAGTTCTAGATACAAAGAAGCCAATACTCGTACAAGTGCATCTGAAAATATTACAATATTTTGAACTGTTCATCTAACTATGCATGTTCGAGGTTGATATGTTCACAGAGTTTCTGTCATGAATCGCCGCTGTTTACTTAATCCCTTTTTGGTCTTTGTCCCTTCCTCATCAGCAACAGTTTCCTCGTCTGTTTTCGGTTGTATTTCGTTTCCTATTACAGAGAATAAAAATTAATGATTTTATAACACAGCCCAACAGCAGAATAGCCACCATATAATCCTTAAAGGGAATGTTGTATAGACCATTTTTGTCAAACAAACTTATAGTCCAGCACGTCTCAGTTTTTTTTTACAGTGGGTCAAAGTTTTTTTGATTTTGGTCGAAGGGAGCTGAATACTAAGTGCAAAAAGTGTTATAAAATGATGTCTGAAGAAAATCTTATTGGCAAAGTTGTACAGTAGAATTTTGCAAGGGTAATTTCTGCAGAACATTTTAACCCTTTAGTTCCTCTTTTTATGGGACAATTTGACCTCTTTTTTGATGAAAACCTGAAAAGTTCTTTCAAAAGAGACATTTAAGGATTAAAATATTCCACAAAAATATTTGCCAGAAAATTTAACTAGGGGTCACCAAAGGCTTAAAAGTCATATATATAAGACTATAAGTTTGTTTGACAAAAATGGTGTATACAACATTCCTTTTCAGGATTATAGTGTGGCCTGTGTAATTATTGGGGCATATGTTCCTTATATGAACTTTTTACTTTTCTATTTACAATTACAAAGCAATCCCAGCTAAACTAGTCTTCGTCAATAAAAAAATAGAATAAACTTTTTAGTTTCAGAGCCCTGTAAGGTCATCTCAAGATCAAAATATTATAAGCACATATATGTTTTTAAATACTTTTTAAAACATTTTATCTCGAATGCTATTAAATAAAGTTTGTGGTAGGAAATGTTGTCTTCTTTTATGTTTTCAGATATAACAACACATTCTGGATTGATAAATTTTTTTTTACGGAATAAATTTTATTAAAATACGTTGGTAAAAAATTTTCCTAAGTTTCCCAAAACTAGAGTTACCAATATTTCATGTAGTTTACGAGTTATTATGCTATAAATTTGAAAATCACAGAATTTTGTAAACCATTTTTCTAAACTATAAAAAACCAAAGAGAAAACTTTTTATACAGCTGAGTTTGAAACTGTGTTAATATACTTAAGTAAAACGCATTTCAGATAATTCAATCTCCCGCCAAAAAAAAAAACGAAAAACCTGATGACATGTGATAAATATTTCGCACAGCAGAAATGACTAGTGAAATCTTACGAATTAAAACTAAGTTCGCTCCATGATTTTATCACCAAATGAATTAAAGAAAAATAAGAATAATAACATTTTTTTTTTAAGCGAAACCCAAGTGAAGTAAAAAATCATTAAAATTCTCATTGCATTTAAGCCACTTTCGAATGTTTATGGCCAATATTTTATACCCACACACACACACACACACCTTTCTGTCATACTGCCACTTTTTCTTGCTTCTACTGCTGCTGCTTAACTTAAATTTACAATCTGCATTTAAGTAACTAAGCAAAATGAAAAGAAAAAAAAAACAAAACTGAAAACTTTCTCCAAATGCAGTTTAGTTTTATTTTCTTGCTATTTTTTATTTTACCCTTGCGCAATTTCCACATACTTTTTTTCAATTTTTTTTGAAAAATAACAAATGAAAATTGTTGTTTACACATGTTTGTAATTTTACCAAAGTACAACGAATGCAACTAGTTACAAAGTTAGTAGTAACTATTTAAATGAACTTTAAGCGTTGAAGTTTGTAGCATGAAACTAAAATGAAATTAATAATGTGCTAACTAACTAACGAAAAAGTAGGCAACCATAACAAAATAACAAACAAAAGCAAAATGATCTGCAAAAACGTGGTAAAGGAAAACCGATGAAGAAGGTGTGCGGAGGTAGCAGTGGAGACGCGTTGGTGTGTAGGGTATCTTTCTATATATATTCAAAAAGAAATGGAAAGCAAATATTTTATGATAAATAAACAATTTTTTATTTTGTTTCTTTTTTTATAGAAATATGTAAGAAACATGGCACTGCTGCAGTGAAATTGTTGCGATTTTTTTTTTTTGTAGAAAATATCACGTTCATGGCATTTACAATTTGCATTTACGTTTTGTTTTCATTTGTTTGCTTTAGCCTTTTTTTTTTTTTGGTTTCGTTTTTGCATTAAGGCAAGAAAACATGATCGTGTTTCAGGGAAATGGATTTGGCGTAAAATGTGAAATGTTAAGAAAATACATATTTATATACATATATGAGAAAGTATTGTATATATTTTATATAATTGTATCGATATATTTATTTACATGCGCTTCTTTTAATGCCTCAAATCGTGCAAATGAATTTTCAATACAACAAAAAATCAGTTCAAAAGCTTTTAGCCATTTTCTGAGGAAGTAATTGTGGAGTTTAAGTGTTAAAACATTTATCTTATTTTATGCCTATTTGATATTGGTAATTCCTTTTCCAGATATTTTTTTTTTATGCTCGGACTTTAATTTAGTTTTGTACAATCAAACACGTTCAGGATTCTCAATCAATAGCGCTCCCAAATCATCAACTGCATTCATGAAATGTGTTTGTGGTAGTTTAAATCAGATTATAAATCAAGGTAAAATCAACCACAAAACCAAACAATAATCCAGACCAAATTCAGATGAACATATTGAAACCAATTCAAATCATAAATTGGACCAAAGCTTCGACCGAAATTCAAATTAAATTCAGGCCAAAATTCGGATTAAATTCAAAACAGAAGTGGAACCATCGTACTACTACCACTATTATGGCTCAACAGCACATAGAGACCCCAAAGCCATGGAGAGACCCAGCCAATCGAATTAATCCATGCTGGGTGAGTTTTATTTGTACACGAATGGAAGGGGCAAATTCGAACGGCGAAGTGGAAAACTTTTACGCTTCCCATTACCAATCAAAATGTGGTTCAGTGTAGAAAAAATTCTATTTTTCAAAATTCGAAACAAAATCAAGACCAAATTCAGAAAATTTTCTAAACAAAAATAAGCTCAAATTTAAACTAAAATTCAGAGCGAAAATTGAATGAAAGCTCAAAATAAAAATTAAATCGAAAGTCATACGAAAATACAGAGCAAAAATCAGATAAAAACTCAGACCAAATTTTGAAAAAAGTCGGACCAAAACTCTCGACCAGTTATCAGATTAAAACTCAAACAAAAATGTAAATCAAATTCAACCAGAAATCAAAGGAAAATTCAAAAAAAAAATTCAGTCAAAAAATTACGAAAATATCTAACGACCAAAAATCAGACCAAATTCAAACAAAAATTTGGATAAAAAATCTAAGCAAAATTCACACACAAAATTCAAACCCGAAATCAAGCCAAAATTCAACCTTGTTCAGATCAATTTCAAACTAAAAATCAGACTAAACTCACGCCTAAAACCAGACTTAAATTTAGACCATAGACAGACCAAACGTAGCCCAAATATCAAACCAAATTCTTACCAACCAAAACTCAGATAAAAAGTCAAGCTTAAAATTAGACCAAAACTTAGACCTTAAAAAGCTGTGTTAAAAACCAGACCGAAACCATTATCAAACTCTCCAAATTTCAAAAAAAAAGAACTTAAAGGCTTGCAGTCCTGGATCCGAGATCCACCATTCTTTTCCAATTTTGCAAAATTACATTAAATTTTCCCTAGTTTCTTTTTTGTTATTGATAAAAACCTAGAGTAGTTCAACCTATATTTTTTCTAATGCAGTCTGACTACAATATTTTATCATCTATTACCTATCATGGCTTTCCATTGATATATTTTTATATGACACATACAGGACTATCAAGATTCACAGCAATATAGTACTTGCCCTAAAACGTACGTTCTACCAGATAGATTATTATGGTATCCCCTATAATTTTACTGCGATAAATTTTAACTTTACTTTATATGGTATAACAGAGTTTCCACGACCACCCCAATGGGATATACTAAATGTTTTCAAATACTTCGATAGTTGTTCGCTGGTCATCCTGTCAAATGTATCTCGAACTTAACTTTTAGACTCTTTGATATAAAATTGTGATAATTTGTATAACCTATCTTGTGAACAGAGTATATTGGTTTTAATCGGATGACATTTGTTTGGAATTCACATAATTAGGTTACCTCCATTATAACTGGAGCAAAACTTAAACAATTTCAACCAATTTGGTATAGGTATTAAAGCCAGGAAGTATAACTACTATGAAATTTCCAACATCCAGCAAAAACCACGCCTATTTTCAATACTATTAAAACTGTCATAGGATAATATCAAAGAAAATAATGAAATTAATGTACTTAAACTCAGTATAGGAAATTTAGCTGAAAATAAAATATTCAATACAAAAACCATCAAAATCGATTAATAACCATGCCTGGCTACTGAAGCAGATAATAAAATATTTAAATTAGAAAGTTTGCTTAAATTCTATTTTTTCTTTTTATCTTTTCTATTTTTTAATAAAAATTAAAGTCACTAACATCGTACAGCCGCGGAGCACTAAACTTTCTTAAAACCGCACAGAAGTTTTCTCAATTTTTGACATGTGGCAAATAATTTTGAAAGAAGAAATTATATTTTAATTATTATTATGATTAATATGTTTTACAATGTTGCACTTTCAATTAAAAAAAAAGTTATAAAAACTCAATTTATTTTATTGAATTGCAAAGAAAACAGTTGTAGAAAAAAGTCGTGGTGATTTTATGGAATGTGCAGAAATAGGAAATAAGGTTTTTTCAAATTAAAATTTATGTACATATACTCTACAAATTATTATGTTCAAATTATGTCATAACTCAATTATATATATACAAACAAAAATACAAATACCTAAAAGGGACTAATTAAATTAAATATTGTACAAAAAACCCTCAAAGCTTACTAATTAAACGAAAAATGTATATTTTGTAATATTATTATATAACTAAAAATTGACGCTTGTGTGCAATGATGATAGCTTAAATCAAAATGCAATTATTTCAATATGCAATTAATGATTTTGTCTCTACAGCAAAAACAACGCTAAGCTTTTACAAGCGTACAATACCTAATGCATAAGTAAGTAAGTTTACAAACGTGGTCGTGGCTCAAATGGGTACTTGTGAAATAGCAAAAATGACAAATGTTAGGGTATCTATGTACTTCTTTATATGTATGTTTGAATTTTAACTTCGCTTCAATGCACTTCCCAACAGCCAACAGTCAGAGCTAGCAACTCGTACTTACGAACGTACAGTGGAGTGTAATTAACAAATGAACGGAAGCAACCAAAACAATTGTAATTATTTATAGTAAAGCATTCATGTGTGGCTAAAGTTTGTTTGTTTAGTTTGTTCAATACACTCTTACGTACATGCGTGTGTGAGTGTGTAGTTGTATTTTTATTAACAACACATTACGACTGTCGTTTTTGTTTTTTGTTTTTTTTTTGGTATTAGGCCAACAGACTTTATACCTTTAGGCCATGTTGCCTTTTTTGTTTAAGTATGTATGTATTTTAATTCATTATGGTACCAAATTATAAAAAAAAAGAATTAAAATCTATTAAAAAAAAAAAACAAAAATGACAATTTTAAAATGAGTTCAACATTTAATTGCGTAATTAATAGAAAAACAAACGAAAACAATAACTTTGACATTAATTTTATTGCAAATTAACGACAGTTTTTTTTATTTATAATTTTTTTACTACATAATTTGCCTTGGTCTTCTCTAAAAATCGATTATGAAAAAATGAAATATCGTTTTTTTTTTGTTTAATTTTGTTTAATTAAAACCAATAATTATAATTATTACTACCATTAACTATTTGGAAACTACATAATTGAAGAAAGTTCAGAGACATAAAAAACGAAGCAAAACAAGCTTTTGGAATGTGTAATAGAATAGTTCAATGACCTTTTCTATTTATCTGTTATTGAAGCCAAAGCACATTAGTGTTGGGATTACTTTATGTTCCATAAGGAACTACAGAACATATTGATTAATTTCTCATAATAAAAAAAAGCTATTTTAAAATGGATAAATTGCAACATATCGATGGTATTGATTTTTCAATAAGTAAAAAAAAAAGAAAATCAACGCTAATGGAAACTCTATTATATTTGCATTGAATATTTGAATGCTAATGCTTAATCAATTTTATTAGCACTGGAAACGTAAGCCAATTTATTTGAAATTAAATTTAAATATGACAAAAAGCTCCTATAAGGTTATATATATCTCTTTCACACAGCAAAGTTTTTCAATGTAAATGTAGTTCAAAAAAGCATTAGCATTAAGGGGAGGTTACTGTCGAAGGGCAAGAAAAATGCATTGACTTCGGGAATTTTTTTTTAAATATAAAATAAATACTTTTGGAAATGAGTTTTAACGTATTTTATTCTTCTATCAATGGAGAGTAAAGTCCAGTCCACTGATGAGGAATTGTGGCGGATTCCGAAACGGCCGTCTGATTTGCCCGTCTCTATATACATTGTTGTTGTGATGACTACATTTGTTCATTAACCTGTTTATATATAACTTCAAATAACGAAATTGACATGAACTTAAGTCATGACTTTGAAAATTAACCTCTAGATTCAATTTTCATAGTCTCCTAAAAAACTATCAAGCCCAGTTTTGTTGATAAAAAAAATTCAAAATGGCTGTTCCAGCTTCCAACAACTAAAGCTATGCATTACTTGTTTTGGTCCGCGCGCGACTTAAAATACTTAAAAGAATTTTTCATCGCCATTAACGGTATTATTATTTGAAAAACTCTTACTTCTGAAAACTAAAAATTTTTTTAGAATACATATTCCATTTGAATTCCAGAATAATCGAATTTATGTTCTATACTTCAGAATATTTCAATTTTATTTCAGATTATTTTAAACTGATTACAAAATATTCCATTCTAAATAGATTTCAGAATATTTCACTGAAATATCCTGAACCACTTTTCTGAAGTACATTTGGAGTTTTCTGAAGTTCAATTGATTACATAAACTATTAAAATTTAAGATAATTAACCCTGGACGACACTTCTTAGTTGAATCAACGTATTTTCTTTTTTAATTTGAATTAATTAACAATAAATTAATTAGTTTTGTTTTTAAGTAATAAAAAGCACTGAAAAAATTAAACAATCAATAATTTTGAAAAAAAAATGAAGTGTTTAATAAAATACAATAACAAATTTTTTTTATATAAGGAGTAATTGACATCGAGTTAAAAAAGGCGTTGTCTATTCGACGAAGATGGACCTTAGTGTATAAAAGTGGTTCCTATTTTTATTTATGCTCTAAATCTGATTGAGTATCCAAAATTTTTCTATTATGTATTATGAAAAGACCTATTCAAAAAATCTATATTTTGACCATCTAAAAAATCTATAAACAATTTTCTTAATACATTTTTTAAAAATGTTTTTAGAAACTGGTTATATTGGTTTTTGAATCTATCATCAAAAACATCAAAATTTTCTGAATTCTAAGCTAAAAATGGTTAAGTGAAATTTTAATTATTTAGTATGGTTAGAAAATAAAAAAATGTGGTCAGCTTCTGGAAAATTTATTAAAAAAAATTTACATAATTTTTTTCTTAATTTTTAGATGGTAGAAAGTCGCCAAAACCGACTTTTTAGCTTTTTTGGGTTAAAAGATTAAAAAAAATTGTGTGATTGCAAAAAGAATTATTAACAGAAAACTTTTTAAAGCTAATTTTTAAGCTTTTCTGAAAAGTTTTCAAACAGTTGTGGAACTTTATTTGGAAACGACGTTTTCTAAATTGACAGTAAACACAATTCGAACATTGTTATGTTATACGGTAAATATTTCTGGAAAATTCGAAAAAAGTTCTGAACTAATTTGGGTTCTTTGATAGATTCTCGATTTTTAAGATTCATTAACAATTTAGGTTTTTATAAACAAATTTAAGCCAAATTTTCTAGAACAAATTTATTTTTCAAGATTATGCACTTTTTTTTTTTTTTGATTGCTGTGTTGGTATTCTCAAAACAAAATTCCAAAAAACGTCGCATTTTTCGGTGTTTTAATTAAATATAGCCCCTTAAGATTTCTCGAGGTGTTTGAATAAATCTGCATTCCAATTCGGGATCAACGTACAACTATGCACTGGAAACCACTGCTTATTCTCGTAGACCTGTGTTATTCTGAAGTACAATTGAAATATTCGGAAATCTGTTTGGAGTAATCTGAAGTCGAATTGAAATATTGTGAAGTACCTGGGTTATTTTAAATTAAAAATGGAATTTAAATATAAAATCTAATTGAAATTTTTTGAAATATGTGTTAATACAATTTTTGTTTTATTTTATTGTAACAAGAAGAAATCAAAATGTTACTAAAAATTATGCAAATACACCAAATACAGCCTGGTTTTGCGTTGTTGCGAAATCCGTCCTTTAAACTTAAGCTGTTCAAAATGTTCCTGACTTCAAAGCTACGTCATTACCTTGTATGTATATCATTTTTATTAGTAATTTTCGATTTTTTATTAAATATTTTGTTTTGTTACCAATTAAAAAACAACTTGATGAAATATGATATCGAAAATTGTTTCGATTTGCACCGCCTTTCTCTAGTCCCAATTAATGATGCTAATCGAGGTTTCGGTTTAAAGACTTATTTTTTTTTTTTTTTTGAACTGTCAAGCGCCCTTATTAGTTTTAGGATTAAACTAAAAAATAAGCATCTTCTTTTTTATTACATACATTCCACTAAGTGCATCAGCATTTAAATAAAAACTTTAAGTTAATTGAAGTTAACCTGTGTGTCATACGTTAATAATCTGAAATTATTTATACTTTCAACTCTTAATGAACTTACATAAAAACATGCCAAATAAAAAAATATTAATAATAAATGAAAAAAAAAAATACTTAAAAACAAAAAGTTAAAGTGAAAAGCTCAATAATTTAAATGAACATCAACATCAATATAGAAAATTACCACACTGTCATATGAGTATGAGTTACAGATACTAGTACTTTAACTGAAATTTATATTTCAAAGTGAACAATTGCAACATTATTTTAATTTGGTTGTAGTTTTTACTTTTGCTTCTGCCAACATTATTAACAATTATTTTCAGTTATTACTATGAAACAATTTTAGTTACTATTCATAATATTTTTATTTATTTTTGGTATACTTTGGTAACTTCAAGATACTTGAACACTCACGTACTTCATCTAAGCATCTGAATTTTTAATTTTTTTCCCCATTTTTCTTTTGTCCTAGTTTGAATTCATCAGCTCTCAGCTACTTGAGATGTTGTTGTTTTACACTTTAGCCTAATAATATAAATTTTTAATTTGCTAACTTTATGTATGTGGATTACATAAAGCTTTCAACTGCCTTTGGCTTTAAACACAAAAATTATTAAGTATTATAAAGAAAGCGAAAATGACTGCAACCTACTCTTGCTACCAACAGGAAAGAGGCGGCTAAGTTTACACAGCTGTTAGTAATATAATTTTTTTGTGAGAGAAATAGTTAATATACCTACTCGTACATGTGTTTATATAAGTTATGAATGATTTATTTTTGTTTTTTTTTTCGTTAGATTATGAAGAAGGCTAATGTGGGAAACGTTTCACATAAAACTGTGAATAAATATTATTTAAAAATATCTGCCTGCAGGTATTAGTAAAGGTATTGGTAATAAATCAAACTATTGCTGTTTGTTTGACCAACTGAAAGAGGTAAAAATTGTTTGGATTGAGAATATGACAAGAAGAGTATAAAAAGGAAGAAGGCATCAAGACAGATTTTAGAAAATGTGTTCAAATATAAAAATTTCAACTCCCAATGAAAGAAAAAAATTATAAATGGGTGTCTGAAGCTCTCAAGAGAAGTTGTTGAAAAAAGTGAAATTATTGCCCTATAAAATTACTTCAGACAATAAAAACAAAAAAAGGAAGTAATTGAAAAGTGGCCAGTAGGTATCAAATTTTTAAGCTGGAACCAAAAAAAAAAAAAAAAAAAAAAAAAAGAAAAAAGATGTTGCCTTAATGACGTAAAATATTTGTAAATTTTATTATTATTTATTTCACATAAAAAAATTTTAAAAACATTTGGTAAGAAAAATAATTTCAATCTTTATTTTTTTAATCAACTTAAAAATTCATGCATAAAACAAACAAAAAATTACAGCAAAAAAAATAATGAAGACGATGACTGAAAGTTTGTAAGCAATACTCGAATAAATATATTTTATTGAAGCAAAGAGGGGGTAAAAAGCAAAGGAAAAAATATACCCACAAAAGTAGAAAAGTAAATAAAAAAAAATTGACAAGCGAGCGTGAAAAATGCGTTGATATTGCGTAATATTTTTTCAGTTTACGTTTAAAGTGAAGAGTAAAAAAAAAAAAAAAACTAAAGTAGTGAAGAGGTTTTTTTTTGAGGTAAGTTTAAAGTGGCTTAAGTGCTTATACATATGACAATATGCAACAAATATATGATGAATATTCATACCTACATAAATATTTCAGATACATACCGTTGAACTTTCGTGCCAAACGAATTTTAATTTTTTTTTTTTTTTTTTGTTTCGAGAAATTAAAAGATTTTTTCATTTTTTTTCATATGTTGAAATATAAATGTGTTTCGCAAAATTGTAAATTGTTTTTACATTTTTGTTAATTTTTAAAGAAAGAAAGTTTACTATATATATATATGTATATATTTAATTACTATTAATGAATATATTTAATTATCCTATAAAATTAAGCAAAATTTCTGCAATTTCATTTCTAATGGCACACATTTGCTAAATCAAATCAATCAATTTCCTTAACTCGCGCCATTTTCTCAAACCAGTTGAGATTTGAAAGTGAAAATATAATTATAAATAAATGAACAAAATTCGATGAATAGAAATTGTATATTATTTGGTTAAAAAAAAAAAAAATCACATTCATTTTTTTCCTCAAGTAGCAATTCGTGAAATCAATCACTAAAAATTATTTTTTTTTTCAGAATTTAATGTCAATATGGAAATTAGTAAGTTTCTATAAGAAAACACGATTCCCAAATTTTTAGCCCATAAAAATTTTTTTTTACAAATAATTTTAAGAAGTTTTTTTTTTCAATTTGATGTATTTCGGGATCTGCTTAACCAGATTTATCGAAATTTTCAGAACTACTTACTTTTTAGTGATAGTTTATGAAGAATTTTTTTCGATCGCCAAATAACGGTAATTTGTTTATTTATAAGTATTTGTTTATAACAATTAGCAAGCAAACATTGTTCTGGATCATGAAAAAATCTGAAAAAACTCATAAACATTGCTAGTACTGTTTTCAAACATATGTGCAAATTTTAAAGTATATCCATTTTTTGTTTAGAAGTTATGATTTTTTAAATCAGCTCTGTACAAAGTTTTGTCGCATTTGGAGTAAGTGCGCTGTCGCTCGCAAAACAAAATTTACGAACACGTTTTCGACTATGCAAATTTCACTATTTAACATTATAAATAAATCGATTATCGTCAAATATAGACTTTCCGGTTTGTTCTATATATAGATATATATGATTTACCCAATAGAACGAATAATCTCTGTAAAAGTGAACTATAAGAGAAACACACTAAATAAGTTTTTTTATGTAGAATCGAATTATAAGAATGAAATCTTTAAAGCTGATGCAATGTTGTAAGTATCGAGGAAGGTTTGGATTATGTTGAAAGGCTCCGCTCGAAGACGATGATTTGAAATAACCTAAAGTAAGGGAATGAAGAAGTATTAATGTTGATGAATACATTTCTGAAACCAACACTAAAATCCTTAAAGCTATAAGTTGTTGTTTCTATGTTGAGATCTACAGTGACTTTCAAAACTGTTCATAACGTAACGAATTTAAAAAAAATGTTATTTATAGTCAAAATTTCTGGACTTCCAAGACCCTTTATAGACTATATGATTTACAAAATTTGTTTCCACTTTTGTTCATTTGGATGTGTACAAATTTAACTATATTGTTACTTTTCGATTTGTCACCATTATTGACCACTCATCGTGTCCCCAAAATTTGCTATGTTATGAACAGTTTTGTAAGTCTCTTGTAGGACCCTGTCACAATTGAAGTGATAGGGGCACAAATATCATCGCAAAATTTTAATTTTGTGGGCTACCCAATACAAACAAATTTTAAACAGCAATTTCAATAATTCAGTGCCACAACAGTACCATATATTTACAATAAGGTGACCAAGCGTCCGGGATTTCAGGTCTGTTTTACCGGATTTTGAATAAAAATTAAAAGCGACGAAAAACCATATAACTTCTAGCGGATATACGTTGGGTCGACAGTTTTGAACATATGCGAAAGCAAGACATTTCAATAAATTAGATGGCAAGTATTATTTAATATTTGCTTTGTATTCCTGGAACAAACACTCCAGCTGAAGGATTTTTTTCTTCAATTAATAAGCATTGGACTGTCTGGAAAAAATTCGTCTATAAATCAAAACACTGAAATCTATTCTGTATTTGAAACAAAATTTAGAATATTTACAACTTTCTTAAAACGAACCCAGTTAGTTAAAAAAATATATATGAATTTTAATGAACTTCCAGCCTCCAACCTCCAGCCAGTAGTGAACTCGATTTTAATTGTATTATATTCATTAATTTAATTTTATTAATTTAATTTTTCTAAAATAATTTCATATTTAAGAGTAAGAATTTAAAATATACATATAGCGAGAAAAAAGAAAAAAAATAGATTTATAATTTAAATTTGCACCTGCTTTTTTTTCTAAACGTTCTGGATTCTAGTTCAAAAAATCTGGTCACAATGATTTACAACAATAACATCTGTATTGCATTTTATACATACAACTAGTTATCTATAATTATATTGTGCAGGTCTGTACCTTCTTTTCATTTATCTATAGAAAGCAAAAAAAAAAATATAAGAAAAACAATTGCCAACAATTTACAACAAAAAAAAAATTTTGCTGCTTCTTCATTTTTTTCCAAGTTTTCGTTTGTGTTTTCTTTTCTTTTGGTGTTCAATTTTTAGTTGATTGCAATTTTGCTGCTGCTTGATATTGGCCAACAATATACGAGTATAATAAATAAAAGAAAAATACTTGCAGCAACGACGCACTAACAAAACAAAAACAACAAAAAGTAGCAGCAATACAAGTATAAGTATACAAGGTGACGAGCGTAATGTAGCGTTACAGTACTGCAATAATAAATAGATACAAATACGAATATATAAGTACTAAAACTTGTTGTTGTCAGCTCCGTAAAAGATTGGCAAATGTTTTCCTATTGTTGTTGCAATTGTAAGTTGTTGTTGGCAACTGATTACTACAATGTATATTATTTATTTATTGCTATTTATCAAATTGCTGCAATTTTATTTCTGGTTTTGTTGCGTTGTTGTTTTTTGTCTGGCTGGTATAAAAGTTGGCCAAAGAAAGTTTAAGAAATTTTTGGGCAAATATTTTTGACTGCATGGAAACTGACAGTATTTCATATTTCAAGAGCAAAATTTGATAAAACTAAAATTATTTTTAATAAGTATTATTAGAATTATATTTAATTTGTTTAACTTACCCTCAGATTCATTTAAAATTTCAGCGGAATCTCGATCTTCTTCATTACTTTCGCCATCATTTTTATTATTATAAATTTCACTTGAACTTCTTCGTGTTGTTGATGTTGGTGCTGAGGCTGATGATGACGACGATGATGTTGACGACGATGATGATGATGTCGATGATGATGATGTTGTGCTTTTATTGTTGTTTTTATTTGTTGATTCATTTGTTACTAATACTTGTTTTTTCGCTTCACCATTTTCATTTTTTTGTTGCTGTTGTGTATCATTAGTTTCTGCTTCTACTAATGTTGTTGCTGATTGCAATAATTGCTGCTGTTGTTGTTCATCTTTGTTGTTATTGCTGCTGCTACTATGTTGAGAAATCACACAATTGTTGCATAGTATCCATAATATAAGCACCACCACTATCAAAATACGTCGATGAATTTTCATCAACACCATCATAGCACTCGAATGTTTTTCTTTGTTTTCTTCTTCTATTTTTGTGTTTTTTTTTTTCGTTATAGTTATTGCAGGTGTTATAATTTTTTTTTATGAACAACTTTTTTTTATTGTTGTTGCTGTTTTATTGTTAAACCTTTTTTCGTTTCTCCTTCTCTCTTTCGCGTTCAAAGAAAATTATAATTATGCAGAATTTGCTCGTTACTATTGCAACTGCTATTACTGCTGCAACTGTTGATATTGCTGTTGCTGCTATGATGCGTGCAATAATTCAAGTCTTTCTGAAGAAGACTTTTCTTTTGTTGTTTGCGATAACGTTGTTGTTGCTGCATTGGAATCTGTAAGTGAAAATAGAAAGAAAAACGAAATTAGTTGGCATCCATAATGAACAATAAAAATGTTTCATTTTATCTAAACAGACGCTGAAACAAAAAGAAACACTAGCTAGAGTATGTTACACAAATCTTTGAAGGAGTCTAAAATTTGGATTTGGAGAGGATTTACTGTTGCACTAAATTATAGGACTAAAAATCAATCAGATAAAAACTGAGATCCTGTTCAGAAAATTGGTCAAATTTTTCACCAAAATTCAGAAAAAAAACTAAGACCAGAAAAAAAACTAAAATCCAATCCAAAAATCAGATCGAAATTTAACACAAAATTAGTCTTATATTAGGATCACAATACAGACTAAAATTCAGGTCAAAAATCAGACTGAAATTTAAGCCAAAACTCAGATTTAAATTTAGACCACAATTCAGATTAAATTCAAAAAATATTCAAACCAGAATTCATATCAAATTTAAACCAAAATTTAGAGCAAAAATCAGATAAAAACTTAATCTAAAAATCATATGAAAACTTAGATTAAAAATCAGACCAAAAGTCATACAAAAATACAGAGTAAAAATCAGTCGAAAATCCAGATCAAATTCTGAAAAAAAATCAAACCGAAATTCTAACCAAAATCGGACCAAATTCTAATTAGATATCAACAGAAAACTCAAAACAAAATCAGTTCAAAAATCATAACAGAAATATGGCTCAAATTATATCAAATTTAGTTAAAAAACCAGACCAAATTCAAAACGAAATTCAGACACAAAATGAAACCAAAATTCAGACTCAGTTCAGACCAAATTCAAACAAGGAACAGATAAAAGATCGGAACGAAATTCACACTAAATCAAACTATAATTCGGATTAAAATTTGGACCAAATAGGAACCAAATTCAGACCAAGAACTAAATCGAAGTTCAGACCAAAACCCAGACCTTGATAAAACTTTGCACCAAAAATTCAGATCAAAATTCAAAAAAAAACTCAGACCAAAATTCAGAGCAAAATTCAAGCAAAAAATTAGAACCAAAAATCCTGCTAAAAAACAGAAAGAAGCTTGTATTAAAAATTAAACCAAAATTCGGATCAAAACTTGGACTAAAAGGACCCCAATTCCCACCAAAAAATAGAAAAAAAAAACTAACCCCAGACCAAAATTCAAACCAAAATTCAGACCACAAGTCAGACGAAAACAACCCAAATATCATATCAAAATACAAATCAAAATTTAACCCAAAGTTCGGCCAAAACTCAAACCAAAATCCAACAAAAATCTCAGACCAACTCAAACCAAAAACTAGATCAAAATTCAGGTCAAAAACAATGCGAAGATCAAACCAAAATTCAAACCAAAATTCCGAAATCTAAGCCCAAAAAAAAAATTAACCGGACTTAAAAATAAATCTCTCTCTAAAATTTCAGATTTAATGTAGGCCAAGTGTATAAATTATCATAATTTTTTTATGAATAGAATTTCCACCATTCTGATAAATTTATCAGCCATTGTAATCCTTGGTAAACATTTTTCTAAATAAACGGCGTGATTTTAACTCACTCTCCACCCATCATGCCTTTCCCTCAACCTCTGGATTTACACACATATAAAAGTTCTTCAAAACCTTGAGTGTCAAAAAAAAAGACTCTTCTATAGAAACTCTAGAATATAATTCAGAATTAATTAATACACCTGTCCCCAAAAAACAATTCTCATGTATACACAAAAATATAAAAAAAAACTTGTAAAGAAAAACAGCAACAAAAAAAAAATATTAAAAATAATATTCACGTCGAACTAAATTATGTTTTTTTTTTAATATTTTAACTCCCCTTGAGGCTAAACAACTATTTAATTATTAGCTTGACTGAACTTACCAACAATAGCCAGGCAAGCGATTCCCATAATTATTGTATCAAAATACATTCTAAAGAAGAATAACAAACATTTTTCAAGCTTATTTTTATACGTTAGGTTAGGTTATATATTAAGGGAGAAATTCGTAAAACTTAACCCTAAAATGTCATAGTCATAATTTTTAATATTATTATTATTATTGGTGATCAAAACACAAGAACCTACTAACAAAATATTGTAAATAATTTTTTTTTTCAAATTAAAATTTTAATAAATTTTTTTAAAATTCTCCATGCTTTAAGTTTCAAAATATTATAGTTGGTAAAAAGTACCAAACGCAGTCAATCAAAAATAGACAAATTATCCATGAAACAATCAAAAATGGTCCACAAATATGGTTTACGTTGAAATATATCATTAGCAAGGATCATGGAAGGGAAAGTCGATGAGTAAATGCTAAGTTTCATTTATCTAAGTTTAAGAATGTGTATTGGTGCATATGTACCTATGTTTGAGCATAAGGGTTAATAGTTTAAAGCTACATCTTCTTCTATTCTTCAATGTATTTCGTTTTTATTTTTTTTTGGACAATTATTATTGCTGTAGTTGTAATTTATAAGTTTAGAATGATGATATAACAATATTTTTTATAGGTACACATAATAATATTAATAACAACAACAAAATATAAACACACAATTAAAGTGAAGATTGAAGATTTTGTAAGACGAAACATAAAAACAAAAACTTTGAAAACAAATTTATCATTTTTAATGAGCAAAAAAAAGAGATTCAACCAAAAAATAAAAGCAGAGAAAATATAATTAACATTTATAAAAAATCATGTTCATCATAATGATGATCATCACTATATATTTAGATAGTAATAACAACAAAACCAAAAGCAATACAAAAAAATAGAAATGAATGTAATATTCCTTAATAAATTATTTCAACTTATTCTATTCGACGATCAAAAACTTAAAAACTGTGAAGATGAATCAGATTTCCATATGCATGAAGTATACGGTAGAGGAGTTGAAAACGAAACTCATTAATTTTTAAATATGTTTTAATCAAAATAAATAAAAAATAATAAAAAAAAATTAAAGAAGTCGTTGATCTTTTTCTATTGTAATATTTTTTGTTTTTTGTTTTGTGCTCTTAACATTTTACAATTTGGATTTTGTTTTATTATTTTCAAGTGGTTTTTATACCCTATACGGGGTAAAGGGTACTTATATACTAGCTTTATAATATATATAAATATATATTTTTTTTTGGTATAAAATACAACAAATTAAGTAGGAGCGCTTGAACCATAAACGGTTGTTCCTGGAACAATATATTTTGGTGTAAAGAAAATCTCTTGAAAAACAGTAGCTTTCATTCAAATTGTCATAACTCTAACAAATCACTTATTTTAGTTTTCATAAATTAAAACTAAGATATAAGATATTTTAAAACATTGCAAAATTAAAACTAATATTACTTATATTTATTTTATTGTATGTTGTGACATCACTATGGATCCTAAGGTCTATGTGGAGCTTTTGCTACCACTTTAACCTAATTTAATTAACCATCAATCAATCAACAGCGCAACAGTGCTTTAGATCAGAATCGAGAATAATTCTCATTAGTATAATCATAATTCTATGGTGAAACTTATGTCATATTTGCCATCAAAGAGAGAAAAAGAGAGAATTTCCCATATGAAATTTGCCAACATGCTGGCAAATTTGATTGAATTTGACATAGTGAAAACCAGGCATTAGATATTGCAGAACAGTGTCAATCAATGAAACAAATAAGTCGAAATGATTTAGCCGGTGAAAACAAAATAGCGAAAAATATTACACTTTAATGCGTAACGAAAACTTTTGGTTGCAACTTTTCGCAAAATATCAATTTGCATTCTAGCGTGAAACAAATTGAACTCCTTCTATTTTTCATGTCCAGAAAACACTTTTAACCCCTTTAAGGGCTATTGTATAATAAAAGAAAAACAATAAAGTCGGCAAAGAGACTATGGTTTATCATGAATAGGAAAATACAAATTTATTCAGGCAGTACCCCATCCACCCCCTTACTCTTCTTTTTTTTTAGATATTATATGAAGTCATTACCAAATATATGACCATACTGATCAAATGGTTGCGACAGTTACCACAGAGTCTTTGAAAAAATAATCCCCTGGAAAAAGTAGTAAGGATACTCGAAGATTATTATAAAGAAATTTACCCTTGGATGCAAAAATACAATTTTTTTTCCAACAAAATCTTTATATTAGATTACCCAGTAGAAAAAATAACAACAATCTTCGGAGAAAACATTTCTCATCAAAAATTCTAGAAAGCACTGAAGCTTAAAATCACCCAAGTGCAAAGAAAATATATTTTATCAAAAACTACTATTTGAAACAATGAAGATCACAAGCATCTTAGTCCTATTTATTGTAAGAAATCAATCATTTCAAAATTTAGAAAAAAACCAACTCTCTACTTGCGAAGAAAATATATATCCTTATTAACCCAGATATGCCCAATGACCGATATATAGTACATTACAGAAACATTTGATTTTGATTGAATATATTCGCATTTAATCAAAATCAAACATTTCTGAAGTATAAAACTTAAAAATAAATCCCTTTTAACAAAAGAAAATTACTCATATGGAAAATTATTTTCATTCATACGCAAGAAAGCCTTACTTAAGCCTTATTTTTTAAGGAAGGACAGTAAAATTGAACCTTTATTTGTTTTTTTTTTTTTTTGTTTATATTTATAAATATGCTCGGAAATAAAAAAAAACTCATTGAACAATTCATCGTGATTGATATTTAGAATATAAAAACCTAGCCTTCAAATTTCTTAAAGTACTATTTGATTTTTATCTGACTAATATTGATTTAAAAAATTTTGATTGAAAAAGAAAAGGATGAATGTTTAGATGTGCGATTTTGTAACTCGTTTGCGACAATTTTCGAAAAAAAAAACAAAGATTCGGGGGCAAAACCAAGCGGGGCGCAACCCTTGTTCCGAGGGCTGTCTCCAGAAATCGGGAACAAATAGTCATCTAAGATTAAATGGTATGAGCTATTCTAAATGTTTTAGATTTTACCGATACACTTTCCGTTACGAGAAGAGTTTTAGAATTTTTGTATACTTTAAAGGGTTAAGCATCGCTACCTTAATTTGCTAAAGCCTAAAGTTTTCAATGTGGGGTTTTGGATGGATTATGACAAAGCATGGCCACTTTTATTTATACCGAAAATTTTGGAGACATACACCGAAAACTTCGATCTGTTTTTTTAGTTTAAATCCGAGATTGGCGCATGACATGAATTTTACGTGACACATATGTGAACATGCACGCACGTGATATAGTTTGCACGTGAGCATGCGTGAGCGTGATGTGATTCTTATAATTCCTACGTGAACATGCGTGAGCGTGACATAATTTCGATGTAAAAATGCATGAGTATAAGTTACCATGACGTCATAAAAATTCAAAATTTCTTTCTTGGTGGTTCAAAAATCAACCCTGTGTTTTTTTTCACCTAAGAATCTTGCAAACTCGAAATCATTTCATGTAACATATAGTGTATGCAGGGCCCTCGAGAGAAAATTCGGGCCCGGTGGTGATAACCTCTGGCACCCCCCGCCCTTATCTCTTCCCACTACAAGTGATACAATAAATATCTTCGTACTGCTCACTAAGGAATATGTTTCAGAATTCAGAATATATAAAAATACAAAGACAAATATCAAAAAACAAAATTTATTCTGTATTTTAAGTATGAATATCTGTATTTAATATGGGATCCGGGCCCGTCTGCAAAATGTTTTCACGATTGATAGATGATTAACCCGATAAATAATTTTTATGGTTTGTAATTCAAGTTTCAGACGCATAGACGCTTGTTAAAGTTTTTATGGATTTTAGGATTTGGATTGAAAACCGGATCCCTTCCAAAAACTCTGGGTCCCTTCCAAAAACTTCGGGCCCGGTGGGAATTCCACCCTACGCACCCCCCCTCCCCTCGTCGGGCCTGAGTGTATGCATATTATTTACATCAGAACGTTAGTTTTTATTTACATAAATGAAAATTGTCAACGTGCGCGAGAAGTATTTTCAAAGCCGTGAGCATTCGTGAGCGTAAGTCAAAAAATACTCACGGGTTCATCTCTAGTTTAAATTACAAATTTTGAAAATTGTACTGCAAATGTCAAAATGTTTTTTGCTTCTTCTGTGAAATTTGAAAAATTCGTGTAATGACCTTAACAAGTACTTCTAAATTTTTTTTCATTATTAATATTTTATGTAATTTTTATTAGTTAATACTTTCAGAAAAATGATTATATTTTTAATTTTGTTGTTATTATTATAATTGATTGTTCGTGGCAAAAATTAAATTATAATTTATCTATTGAATTTAATTTACATACATACAAAAATTTATTTATTAAAATTACAGCTAACCTTTAAATTATTATATATTCTTAATTTCGTAACAGATTATTACATAAAACTACATGCATGCAAGATTTATCAAAGATTTCCTATCTTTGTCTTAAAGACAGACAGATATTTCGTTTATGTATTTCAAAAGTACAAGTTTAAATTTGAAGACGGACAGCAAAAGGTAAGTACTCGTTGTTGCTTATTACACAAATCAGTTGCACGTGCTTATCGTTTATGAAATTGAAATATTTTTAATTGGAATTTTTTGTTTTTATTTTTCTATATTAAAGTTATTGTTTGCTTTTAATTGATTACAACAAAAGAAACGCGCAATATGTGGTTGATTCCAATATGAATTTTTGAAATAGTCACACAAATAAACAACAAAAAAATAAAAAAAAAATGAATAGAAGAGCACGTAAAATTGTGCACAATTAATTGATTTTGCATTTTTGGTATTATAGCAATGACATACATACATGCGTATAATAATATAATAGATATTTGTTACCACAATTGTATATAATATATAGGTATTTATACATATAACATCAATTTCTATATATAATTTAAATTTAGACTAAATTTGAAACACTGCAAACTTCCTTTCCTTCTTTTTTGTCAGCAACAATTTGAAGATTTCTTATCTTGAGATTTTCATATTATCAAGTGAGTAAAAAATAGTGAGTTCATGATTCAAACAACTATTTATACCTAAAGTTTTGAATATATCCTTACCCATAGGTGTCCGACTTTTCTAAATGGCAAAAGACTTAAGTAGAATCAATGAAGAGGAACACCAAAAAAATCAGTTTCGCAAATAAATTTTAAAGCTGAAAAGGAATTATGAATCAAATGAGTTAAACAATTACTGAAGAAATTTTTTTAAATTAACTTGAAGAAATTTTTAAATCATTTTTCTGTAGTTTTTATTTTGAAAATTATTCAACCACCCATGAGATCGTTTTATTTGTTGGCTATTCGAGAAAATATTATGACAAAATTTAATTAAATTATTTTAATTGTAAATATATATATGTAGTAGCTAAGCACCTATCAATGTAACTGCATACTTATGTATTTAAAATTGTATGTATTAATAAAATATTTTTGTTAACATTGAAAATTATACACAATTAAATATTTGAAAACAAAAAACGTGATTTCGTGCAAAATTTTATCTTATATTACATCTTCATGAAATTTTTTCAATGTTCAATTCAATTCAAAATTAAAATCCTTATAAATATTAAAAACAAAGATAATTATTTAATTGTATGTTACATGGTTAGGTATATATGTTCATATAAATTAAAACTAAGGTGTGACACGATTTGTATATTATATAAAGACTATTGCAATTCAATTCTTTTTTTGTTTTATTAATTTGGTAGTCAATTTAACCAAGTTACTTTGGTTTTTTATTTATTAGCTAACCTCATGTGCAATATTGTTCATACACACATACCTAGGCATGGTCAAGCACAAAAAATAAAAAATTATGTATGCGTAGCAATAATAAATTTCGAAATATTACAGTATATATTTTTATTATAAATTTAAGAAACTCTTACTTATTGCTTGAGGACGTGACAATCATTATAAAAAAAGGGGCATCAAATATTTGGAAATTGAAATATATGTGTGAAGGTTCTTTTGTTTGTGAATGAGTTACTTTGAAGAAAGTTAATGGTAAGAAAAACTACAAATACGCTGCATGGGGTTTGACTTCGGATTTAAAAAAGGAAAAGCTATTGAGCAATCCTGCTTTCACAGTTTTTCTAGGTTAATGAAGTTTAGGGCTCATTTTTTCTAAAATGCCTATGTAATTTTTCTATTTTAAAATTTTCTCAACTTTTTTTCCATTTCTACTATCTAAAAAGATACAGATTTGTGTATTCAAGATTTTATTATTATTTTTTATTTAGAGAATATTCGCATCTAAGACATGATCTTTTACATCCGCAATATAACAACATATTTAGTAGAATTATTAACAACAAATTGCTTATAAAGTAAATGACAAATAAAATGATGGATTTAATAACAAATTAAGATTAAAATTAAAGAGGGTTAATAGTGTCTAAATGTCTAAAGGAAAGAAACAAATGAAGAAATAAAGTAATTAAAAGAAGAAAAAGGAGAGAGAGAGAGAAATAGGCTAGGAAAAATACTGAAGAACTAAATGCTTAAAGTTTTTGAAATTAGAAACTGTCTTAATGTTGGATGACAATGAATTCCATAACCTTATAGCGCTAACAAAACATAACCTTATAATAGCCAAATAATTGGGGCTCTATGTGTAAATGAGCCTATGCAAAAAGATATCCGAAGAGATCAAAACCAAGAATTTTCTTACTATAACTATATATTTGTTCGAACTTTTTTACGCCATAAATGTAGCGAGCAGCATTGTTAAATGCAACTACAAGTTTGTGTGAACACCTTGAGTCAAGTTTACTATAAATAACTTCCGAGTTAATAATTATAGGCACTAGTAGTTGCAATACTAGTTTGCGTTTAGTTTCACGCGGTACAAATGCAGCAGCCATCCTAAGAGTTAATTTGATCATCACACGAAAGGTACGAGTTATTAATAAATCCAAGGCTCCTGACCTTATTAACAAACTTCAGCTCGGTTCCATTAAGAACAATGGGGGGAATATCAGTGTGTAAGTAAGATGCTTGCGAGATAGGCAGAACAAATGATTTTCTAGGATTTAGTTTGAGCATGTTATCACTGGCCCACTTGCTAATTGTACGTAAATCTTCATTTACTCTTGCGCATAAATCCTCAACAAGACCTATAAGTCTAGATAAGTATAACTGGAGGTCATCAGCATAAGCATGCATAGAGGTATGACTACAAACAGCAAAAATATCATTTAAAAACATAGTAAAAAGAAGCGGACCAAGAACAGAGTCTTGAGGCACACCTCTATTTACTGTCTTGTACATCGAGTAAGCATTATCAATCTTTACTCTTTGAGATCTACCTTCTAAATAGCTTTCCAACAACCGTACAGCAGTGTCTGAGAAACCAAAGCATTGTTTCAACTTTCTTCAAAGCAGAGAGTGACTAACGCTATCAAATGCTTTATAAAAATCTAAGAATCATAATAAAGTCAGATGACCCTTGTCATATGGTGTTCTAGATTTTGCGTATTATTTAATTTTTTTTTTTTATTTTATTGTGATTAGTTTACTTAATTTCTAGTAAGTCAAAGTAAATACAAAATAAGCCATATGTTTTCTCTTAACTCTATTAGAGCTTAAGATAAATAGCTAAAAAAAATTCAATAATCAAAATAAAATGCAAAAACTTGTAAAAAATATATGACTTTAAAAACGAAGAGGATAAATACCCACAATTGTATCAAAGGAATACATGTGTGTTTTGAGAATAGCGATTCATGAGTCGAAAAACCCTGATTTTTTGTGATAAACCAGCTACCTTATTTATACCCAATGATTGATCTAGGATTTAAGTTTAGGGAAAACTGTTTCAAACCAAAACTGCGACCAAATATTCAAACCAAAAATTAGACTTAAATTCAGACGAAAATCTGACCAAAAATCAGGTAAAGCTCTGATTTAAATTCAGACTAAAAATTAAATCAAAGTCAGACGAGAAATCAGACCAAACTGAGACTAAAATTTAAACTGAAATTCAGACCAGGAATCAAGCTTAAATTCATATCAAGAACAAACCAAAAAGCAAAGTAAAACTCTGATTAAATTCAGACAAAAAAAATAAGACCAAATTGGGACTAAATATTGGTCGGAAATTTAGACTAGAAATCAAGCGAAAATTCAGACTAACAGCAGACCAAATCAGAGTAAAACTCTGATAAAAATTTAACCCAAAAATTAAACTAAATTTAGACCAAAAATCAAACCAAAACTGATAATAAATTGATATCAGAAGTTAGACCGAAATTCATATTAGAAATCAAAGCGAAATTCATACCTAAATCTGACTAAAATTAAGATCAAAGTTCTGACTAAAAATGAAATCAAATAGATAAACCAAAAGGAAACCAAGATCGCACAAAAATTCAGTCCAAATTCATAACAAAAACCAAACTAAAATATAGACCCAACTTAGACCAAAATTCAAACCAACTCATAGGAAAAATTAAGCTCGAAAATCAAACAAAAACTCAGAACAAAACTTCAAACCCTTAACTTAGACTAAAATTCACGCTAAAACCTAACCAAAAACCCGGACCAAATTCAAACAAAAAATCATACCAAAACTGAGAACAAATTGAAACGAAAAGTTAGACTAAAATTGAGAGGCTGAGAGGAAAAGTGGTATAACTTCTACGTTTAGAAAAAAGTGGAATAATTTTACATAAGAACAAAAACAAAACGAAATATGTTCAGAGCAAAAGTGAAACGAAATAAGTTCAGAGCGAAAACGGAATAAAAAACTATGCTGTTCTTTGTCTGAAAGAATTATTATACCATTACTTTTAGAGTGTTTCATTTTCACTCCAAACCGTATTACTTGTGCCGTTCTTGCACAGAGATATTAAATTATTTCACTTTTGCTCTTATATAAATTTTAGCCCGCTTTTCCTCTCGGCCTGTCATTTAACATTCTAAAGTGAAATAAAGCCGAATCGCCCTCATTTCACACTAAATAATAAAAATAAATTTAATTTTCCGGTCCACTTTTCCGGTCATTTTTAATGAATCTGCGGACCAACACCTCAAATAAAGATTATGATTTTGCCAGCGTCAACATCGACGACGAGCAATAATTTGATTTGTCAAAAAAAGTGGAATAATTTTACTTAAGAGCAAAAGCGACACAAATATTGTTCAGCGCAAAAGCGGTACGAAATATGTTCAGAGCATAAGTGAAACGAAATATATTCAGAGCGGAAACGGAATAAAAAACTATGCTGTTTTTTCTCTGAAAGAATTGTTATACCATTTTTCACTCCAAGCCGTATTACTTGTGCCATTCTTGCACTGAGATACTGAATTATTTCACTTTTGCTCTTATATTAATTTCAGCCCACTTTTCCTCTCAGCCTGTCAATTGAGACTAGAAATTCAGATCAAAATTATGACCAAAAATAAAATCAAATAGAGGTTAAAAAGAGACCAAAATAAAACCAGAATTCAGTCCAAATTCAAAACAAAGCTCAGACTAAAACATAAACCAAATCATAGGAAAAATTAGGGCCAAAAAGCTAACCAAAACTCAGAACAAAACTTAAAATCCTTCATTTAGACCAAAATTGAATCCAAAAACAAAATTTAATTTACTTAACATTCTTCTTCATTCCTTTAGCTCCTCGTGAGACATGGGGTCACAACTAGTCTCTTCTATCAAGAACGGTTTTTAGCTAATAATATTTCTCTAAATGAGAGATCGATTTATTTTCCATTGTATGTATATCCCCATGTATATTGCAGTCAGCAGCATTCTCGTTGAGGATTTTATTCGAGACCTTGATTGCAGATTTTATTTTTTAATAAAGAGTGTGGACTTATAGAATATCCGGTTTCGTTCGAATTGAAACGGTTTTTCAAGCAAGGCAATCCATTTTTGGCAACCATTTTGTTGAAAAACGAATACTTGAGAGAATTTCTGCACAAAAATTCGAAATTTAGGGGTGCTTGGAATTTTTTCTTAAAAGTGAAAATCTTTACTATCATCATACTTCAAAATATATGCAAAATTATAAATGAAAGTATTTGGTTAGTTAAAATATTATTTTCTGCTAAGTAGCAGTTACTTAAATTTATACTGTTATTAATTACTTGTCGGAACCAATAACTAATAAAATTAACACCCATCAAATTAAATCATCGCTCTTTTATGACCAACATCGCTGCGCGTATGCGTGGAAACAACTTTTAAAAGTTTTTTGACTGGAATTGCAAATTTTCTCACCACTTTTTGCGTGCTACTAACTTAACTAAACTATTTCATTCCGTTTGCTTTAATTCAATTTTTATTGGTGGCATTTTGAACATTTTTAATTAACTGCATTCACTTTGGTTTTTATCAATCTAGTCTAATTAAATATTCAAATAACCACAGTAATCGAAAAAAAAAAAAACAAAAATATAAGTATAAAATTATTTCAATAAAAATATATTTCCCACACTTAAAAAATTCATTTGGGTTTAGGTTGAGAATTTTTGGCATTGAAACAGTCAAACATTTTAGTTCTTATGCTTACAAACTAATAAACTTAAAGAAATACAGCAACAAAAATATTTACTGTACTTAAACCAATACAATTGAATGTTTGTAAATAATATATATAAATTGGCATTTGCTGCACTTTCCACACATTGAATATTTAAAGTACAGCAAAACCAATTGTATAATTTATACACATCTATATAAAGCATTTAAGCCACAAGTGATTTGGCTTATAAAAAAAAAACTAGTTGGCTTTTTATAACTGGATTCAGCTTTAAGACCGAATAAACAATCGCAAGAAAAATATGTTTAGGGCAAATTGTGTCAATATGGGCATTGATACAAATAAAGAAGTCAAGTTGTTAGTTCTTCGGACTTATATTAATTGCAATTTTTACCTCAAATCACAATAATTGAATTGGGATTTGAAAAAATTACAACCCATAGTTGTGTTATTTGCTCTATTTATATAAATTTTTAGTTTGTATGCATGTATATGTGCAAGTAAATACAATTCATATGCATGAGCTTTTTATTATTAAATGTTTTTCATGTTTTTCTTTTTCAAGAACACCTTGGAAAATCCGAAGAAGTAGTGAGGAGAAGAGAAATAAAGTTTCTAGAATGTCTCTGCAAAACAAAAACACAAAGAAACCAGTTGAATTAAATGATTTTTATGCTACAGCACCACCACACAATGTCCAATTCGATTT
The DNA here is from genome assembly GCA_963691655.1 of Toxonevra muliebris. NCBI lineage: Eukaryota > Metazoa > Arthropoda > Insecta > Diptera > Pallopteridae > Toxonevra > Toxonevra muliebris. Next base: position 22,356,981 of record OY829326.1, read on the forward strand.
ACTTACTTTAAAATCTTATATCTACATGGAAGTCATGTTTGTTAAACTTGTACATTGTATTAACTATTGATTTTTATGCCACTTGTTCAGAATTTGTTTTTTGCTTTTTATTATTTTGTTTTAAAGTTCAAAGGTTTCACAAAAGGAATTACTAAATTGGGTTCTATAAAGCGTGAGAATTGAATCGAATCCGTTATTCGTAGAAAATACTAATTTTTATAGCTGCGATTTATTTTAAACTATTTTGCTTATGAGTTTAGGGTTAATTATAAGTTATATAAACTCGAGTCTCATTACCAATAATAATTTATGTTGTTTTTCTAATTCTAGTAATAAATGTTGTTTATTGGACTAATAGCTGACCTAACTATATACATATTTTCTGAAGATATTTGGTCATATTAATCATAAGAAATATTCCACCTAGGAAAAATTTACACAAATAGGAAATTATAAGTTAATTTTTTTTCTTGTGAAGATTTTTTCCGTATTAGTCCTTAGACAAATTGTCAAATACAAAAAATAACACATTTTCTAATATGTAATATTACCAGTGTAGATATGTCAAATGTGACATCAGCATCGTAAATTTTGACGTTTTTAATGGTAAACGTGCTCAGAACGTTTTGTCATACGAGAGCTATTTGTATTGTTTACAGTGACTTGAAAAATTCATCTCGACCAAAAAATGGATTTAAATCGTGAACATTTTCGTGCGATAATTTTTTATGAACTTCGACGTGAATTAACTCAACAAGAATCAACCGATCAACTCTCTTCTACTTTTAGTGATGAAGCACCATCCCGAGCCACCGTGTTTGGCTGGTTTTCAGAATTCAATCGTGGTCGTAGTTCGCTCCAGGACGAATTTCGTGAAGGTCGACCAAAATCGGTTGTTGTGCCAGAAAATTTCTATGCTGTGCGTGAATTGATATTGCAAAATCGGCATGTGACTTATTGTGAGATTGAAGCATGCTTGGACATTAGTTCCACTCGCATACATTCAATTTTGCATGAACATTTGGCCGCAAAAAAGATTTGTTCGCGTTTGATACCGCATAATTTGTTGGCGCACGAAGCACTTCGAAGCAAATGGTCGCCTGTTTTTTCGGAAAAACTGGTCATGTGGCCACCGTGCCATTAGAGCAACATAGAACAGTCAATTCTGAATGATACACCACCTTTTGTTTGCCATAAGTGTTTGAAGAAATAAGAAAAACCAGCCGCCAAAGACGAATCATTCTCCACCACGACAATGGGAGCTCTCACACATCGGCTCAAACGAAAGCCTTTTTGAATACTCAAAACATCGAATGACTTCTTTTTATTCCCTCACATCAAAAATAAATTGCGATGTCATCGTTTTTCATCGCCTGAAGAAGCGATTGATGCGTTCAAAAAACATGTTTTAGAGTTACCCTATTCGTAATGGAAAAAGTGCTTCAAAAATTGGTTCAAACGCATGCAAAAGTGTATTGATCTTCATGGAGAATATTTGAAAAACAATAAAGCCATTTTCAATGATAAATATTTGTTTTTACTTGTCCTATCTCAAAACTTAAGTAGCAACCCGCGTATATCCGAAATAGTGAACAAAATATAAATAATATCAAATTTCTTTTCAATATGTAAATCCATAGCAATTTCAAGAAATTATATCCGTTTAATTGTTTTTTTTTTTTTAATATAATAAGTGAAAAACCACATAAAACTACCTTTTATATTTATAATAAAAACACTTCCCATGAAACTTTATTTCAATAACAAAAAACTTTAAATTAAATTTCAACGCCCACTTATTGTTGAAAATTCAGTGTCTCTGATATTTTTTTCCGGTATTATTATTACGTATTTTATATATGATTAAACAAAATTTTAGAAAATTTCTTACCAATAACTTGAGGAAGAGTTTAAAAGAAAAACAAAAAATACTAATGCTAAATATCTAAAAATAATTGGAATAAATTATATTAATTAATGTTTTTTAATTAGTTCACACAAACATCATTTAAGAATTTTAAAACAAAAATCTTTTCAGGGTTAAGGAAAATAACAGTTATTCTTACTTTATACAGCTTCAGCAAAATAAAACAAAAATTTAAAAAAAATAAAAAAACAAAATTTTTTAATTTGAATATTGGTTTTTTCATACAAGGTTGCTGCAGAATTTGTAGTTTGAAGAGAAAAGAATAAATATTTTATTCAAAACCTCTCTTTACCTCTCTCTTATATGATAATAAATGTATTTTTTACGTCTCTTTTTGTCTCTCTTTTGTTTCCTAAATGCACATAGTCCCAATTAGATAAAACCTTTCAACTTCTATTTTGCACATTTCAGTAATAAATTTTTGTTAATTTTCAATTTCTTCCTTTTCTTCCCCTCTTAAAAAGAAACTAGTCGGTAAGGCCCCAGTAACTGGGGCTATTTTTTTGCGAAAGAAATCACTTTATGAAGAAACAAATATCAAAAGAGAACCAAACTACGCGTTGGTGTTTGTTTTGTTATTTGCGTATGCACATAATTCGTTAGATAATTCTGAGAGATGCCGTTACTCATGTCTTCTCTCTTTCTCTTATTTATTATTTACTCCCGGTTAAGCAATGATTTTTTCAAAGATGAATGCAATGCTTTGTTCAATGAGCGAATTTTAAAAAACTTCCGATGCTAATATTTTGGAATTGGTTTCATCTCAGTTCAATAGTTTTCAATATTAGAATTAGTCAATGGAAAAATATTGCATCAACCAGAGTTTCCAAAGGTTCATTCTCACGAAAAGTGTTTTAATTTAGGAGCTGACATATAGCTGAAAAATTTAGCGTGTATGGAAATAAAACTTTCTCTCGTTCACTTCAATTCAATAGTGGTTAAAATTAAAATTAACTCATGGAAAAATATTAGGTGCATCAATCAGAGTTTTTAGAGTTTCGTTCCTTAATTTAGGGGTTATTTATTGCCCTAAGTCCGGACACCAGTTTTTCCTAAGTCCGGACACTCAGTTGCCTAAGTCCGAACACTATATTTTTTTACAGAAAATTACACTTTTTATTTAAAAATTTTACTATAATCAATAATTTTTTGACAGACATTAAAAGAACAATTATAAAGTAATATTTCTGTAACCAAATAATGTACAATATTCAAATATTTTTGTTTTAATCTTGCTTATATAGTTTGACCTATTTGCTTTGCTATTTAATAGTTATTGAAAAAAGAAAATCCATTCGTTCATAAAAAGTTAAAAAATAATGAATCCATTTAAAAAAACAAAAAATAACAATTATTTAAAAAAGAAAATCCACTCATAAATTAAAAATTTGAATGAGCATTTTCTAAGTTTTTCCATCGTCCTCAATGATCAATTTTTCAAGAAAAATAAGGCATAAGATTCGGGTTCCCTGTATTAATAAACCCTCAAATAGGTATCTAATTTATAAATTACAAGCATGCACATAAACAAAATAAAAAAAATAGCTAACCGATTGGTTATGCATTTAACAAAGTTTCTCTTGGAATCAGGGCAATCCAACAGCAATCCAATCCTTTTTTTTTTTTTTGAGTTATGAGAATGCAGATCAAAACTTTCATATCACAACTACTATGAAGCTGTTTGAAATTATTATATTTATAATACTGATATTGGGTTTATAAATACGTGAAACTATCGAAAGTATTTTTTTAATCAGGTAGATATAAGAAATAACTTATTTTCAAGTAATTTACATGAACATATTTCTGAATAATTTTGGTTGATTTGCGCGTTGAAATAGTGAAAGACGTAGACAAATAAGAGTCCAGCACCCAAACCAGCGACCACTTTACATATAAATATACATAATAAAACAGTGTTTGAACTTAGGGCAAGGCTTGTTTTGCAGTTTGCTTAATTCCGGACACCTTAATTTCTTATTTCAAATAAAAACAAAACATAAATGTTAATTAGGTTATGCATTTTGTTATGGCTAATAAATAAACACTCTTGAAAAAATTATGATATTTACCATAAAAATTCCTGTTTCTTTTATAAAACTAAAAAACTAAAAACACAAATTTAAGGATTTTACCTTAAAAAAACCGTCGAATATGACTTTGTGCCACAAATTGTCTTCACAAGCTAATCACATAAAATGAAGCTTTTATGCGTGAATGGCGATTTAAACACAAGAAATGACGCTACACACTGGAAAAATCGCAGGATTCTTATGTAGGTTGCCAAAAAGATATTCGCTAACATTTGAAGTGTCCGGACTTAGGAAGTGTCCGAAGATAGGGCACTTTACGTTATTGAGAATTTTTACGATCCTGGAAATCATATTTCAATGTAAGCCACCAGCGGACATGAAATATTTGTACTTTTTTTGAAGGTACTATGAGATATTTTAGTTCAGCTTTTAACAATAACTCTTTTGAAAATATTTATGCATTTATTTCATAACCAATTAAATAATGTCTCTATTTAGCGCATAACTTGGCATGAGATCAGAAAATAATAAAAGAAAAATAATGTAATTATTATTTATACTAAAACTGGTAAATTCATGAATATTCTAACAATAATAGATTTGAATGCAATAAGCGCATAAAATCATTGTAAGTTAGTGGTTATATTTTAAAGCTGAAAAACGAACCTAACGAATACATACTTAGAAATATGAAATCGATTATTTTAATAAGCTCGTAATTAACATGGAAAATCCAGACAAGAACAAACGAGCAAGTAAGTATATGAGAAAATTCTATTAAACAACAATAAAATCTATAAATAATAAATTGCAAAATAACAAGACGATAGAAGATATAGTTAGATATTCTATGTAGATATTTTGTATTTTTAATGCGGATATTGTTGTGCATATTTAAAATAAAAGAAAATAATACTGACAACATGAGAAGACATAAAGAATTACAAACATAAAGCATTGCAAATAAAATGTTAATCAAGCAAACATGGAAAATAAAAATTGATTAAAAAAAAATTACGAAATATATTAAAAAAAAAATTTAAAAAATCATCATCAAAAAAATAAATTACCAAATTTTTTTATAAATATTAATAGTAGGTACTTAATAATTATGTACATACATAAACATGTCAGCATAAACCTATGATAATTTTTAATATTTTCCTTATTTATTACTTTATATTATAGTAGTTACCCAAATAGAAATAAAAAAAAACAATTTGGATAATGCGGAAATTGCCTTCAATAAAGTTTGAGGCTGAGGTACAATGACTTCCCCTGCCAAAACGCTTAGCTATGCTAATGTGTTGAGAGAGGGTAGAGAAACAGCAGCCACTTTGATTAGTTCAACGAGAAACCTGGATTTCCTTTTATGAAGGAATCCAACTTGGCACGCCCAAAGATAGGGTACAAAGGTAGTAACCACTATCGTTTCGACGTAAATCAGTTACAAGAACTTGAAAACACATTCAAACACATAATTTAATTTAATACAAAATCCTTTATCGCTTTATAAGAAGCACAAATTGAGAATAAGAACTTTGTTACACAAACTTAATTTTTTCGAATAAAAAACCAAAAATTCTCAAGTTCAATTCAGCGGTGAATGAATTAACCCAAACATTTTGGTGAAATATAAGCTGAAAAATTGTACAAATTAACAGTTGAAGTTTAGCACACTAAAAGAATGAAATTGCTTAACGAGAAACGCAATTAAGCTAGCGAGTCAATTAATCGCCGATTATGATATAAGTAATTGGAATAATCATTAGTTGAATTAAATAATTTTATAATTTCAATTGCAAGATGTACAGACATAGACAAATTAATAAAACCAACAGCAATTTTTCATTATATTTACAATTTATCCAAGTGCCCGTAAATGATTTTCTGTTTTTTATTTTCCTAATTACAAATTAATGAAAATAAACAAATGGAACTGAAAATGCAATATTAATAAAGAAAAGTTTAATGAAAAATATGAAAGAAATGTGTAAAAGCAAATATGAAAATATAAACCGGAAATAAAAAGTTTATAATTATGCAATTCGTTCAGTTTAATTTTGTGAATTATACAGCGTTGCAAATTTAGTACTGCAATAAATAAATTAAATTTTATTAATTCATAAAAACGAATTTAAATTTGCAGTAAGGAAATAAATATTTTAAGAAATAATTAGATGAAAACTTTAAATTTATGTGTATGCAGTTACTAGTAACCAAACAATAAGTCCATGTTTTTGCCCCCACAATTAATACATTGGGTCATTGTGAGTCTCACACCATAAACTATTTTTCGATTGCAATAACTCCTCGTGAGCTGGATGTTCTGAAAAAATTGCAAGTTGTTTATAGAAAAAACTTTTTGTTGTTAGTTTTACGTCAACCGATAGATCTCATTGTCATTGTGGTCGCTGTAGCCTAGTGGTTAGTGTGTTAGACTGCTACGCAGAGGTGCCCGGGTTCATATCTCGGCACGCTCAAAAAAATCAAAAATAGAAAATAAAAATTTGTCTACATGGCACCACCTCTTGGCTGGCAATGGCAAACCTCCAAGAGTAAAAAAATGCCTATGAAAAGCTTTTCACTTTGCCGTTCGGATTCGGCATAAAACTGTAGGTCCCTTCCATTCGTGTATAAATATAACTAACACAATATGAATGGATGCGAAAAGCTCCACCTTGGCCCTCCATGGGCTGTTGTGCCATAATAGTAGTAGATAGATTTCATTGAGATCTTTCTAGCACCCTCTATTTGTCAAAAGCCGACGGAAATGGACTGATTTACGAGTAATTGCAATAAAGGCTAAAAAACCAAACAACATACCAATAATTCAGACAAATCAAGAGTTAATGTTAATTTTATTTTATTTCTTAAAACTAACTACTTTAATACAATTATTTTCCTATGACTAAAATATTCCATGGAAATTCTATTTCGCAAAACTTTGCAAACAAGGAATTCCCATGTCAAAGTGCGCACATCTTTCCTACATATAAATGCTTTTCAATAATTTATTATAAATATTGAAAATTATTATTATTATAGACAATACATAATTAATTGAAACTCTGTAGAATCCCAACGGGAAAGGAAGCGCTCCAAAAGCGCTTTTTTGCTTATAATGGAGCGCTCCTCTGGCAGCACTAAGCGCTCCCTCTTTATAGTACGGGTCATATACTTTTTACATTGCATGCCATAGGAAGTAAGCGCTGACATTAAGCTTCCTGGAAGCGCTAAAAAAGCGCTCCTAGGAAACGCAAAAAGAGCACTTTTGGAAATCCTTTTGGGAAGCCTTTTGGAATACCAAATCAACTTATATTTACTTTCATATTAACCATATGAGAATTATAAAGTACAAAAATCATTCAATATTTTTTTCTATTCGTTTGAGTGCTTCTCCTAACCTTCCTTGGAAGCGCTCTTTTGCATGCTTGAAAGCGCTTTCGGGAAACTCAATGTGAGCACTTGCTTCTAGCTTCCACGGGAGTACAAAGAGAGCACTCTCAAAGAACTTTTTTTGGGTAGCGCTCCAAATTTTCCCGTTGGGATGTAATTAAATAAAGTGCGACTCAAGTAACTGTTTTGTTTTTATATAATTTTATATACCAAAAATGATTAATAAAATAAAATTAAATTTGGAAAACAAATATATAAGTTCATTGAAACAATAAAAAAAAACTAGAGTAAGGTTAAAATTACATAATTTTTTTTTATAACACAATTAATCAATAAAAATCAATTAAAATACGGGCAGCTACAAGATAAGTAACAAATTTTTTTTTTTTGAAATACATACCTACATAAATATTTATTTTAAATATTATATAAATTTATTAAGTTAGAGTTAAGGTGTGTTGTCCACTTACTTAGTATCAGTTATGCTCTTCATTTTGTTATTTCATTTGAACCTAAACAAAATTGTTTTTTTTTTTCTTTTTTTTTTTTTGTTACACCAATCATTTCGTTCAATTGATTAACTTTATAATAAGTAAGTGTAGGTCAAGCACTTCTATTCTGTAACCTTAACCCCCTAAAAACTATTAAGAGACTAGTACATAATGATGCTTGATTTCTTAGAGTTGTTTAAAGTATTTCTCAATTGATGGTCTTCCTTTTCTGCTCGTAGAATCGCTTCAAGTAATATTGACTCATTTTGCAAATATTCCACAAAAAGTGCTTCAACGACTTCAAATGAAAAGAGAAATGTGAACTACTGATAAGTTTCCCAAGAGTGATTTGTTCACTTAACCCATTGTTCAGATATTCTTTTGTAGAATCAATTGAGCTTCGCGAAATTGAGGCGCAAACAAACAGTCACCACAATGAAAAAATTCATCACCTATCGGGAACGTCAATTGAATTGATGTGTTCTTGAAATGAAATAACTAAATTATTTTTCTGCGCCTTTTTGTATCTACCTTTTCCACTCACAAGTCAAAAACGGGATTTACATGCCGGGCATGATGCCCGAATAATGTTTTCATATAGATGTTTTCGTTCTTTTCCCAACGATTTCTGAATGAAGCGTGTTTTTTAATGCAGGCCTTGGTCTGAAAAATACTCCACATGTAGTAGTCTAATGGATTTAGAACTCAGAACACAGGAATGTTTTCACGTAATCAATTTTGGGTGTCAGTAGCACTATGGGACAGCGTTGACTCTTGTTGGACAGTCCAAGGCACTTACACGAAATTTAGGTTTCCGTTCAGAACCCTAACGAACAGTCAGAGAAGAAGGCGAGTTAATCTTGTATTGTCATTCAGTTCTGAGCCATGTTTCAAGTTTCAAGTCAGTAGCTCATCAGGAAATTAGAACAGACAGAAAAGAAAGTGAATTAAAATAACAGTTTTAAAACCTAACCTCTCACTTCAATTGACGCACCCGGTGCAGCAAGTAAAAAACAAAAAGGTAAATAAACTTTTTTTTGCGCTCTATTTACCTTACAAGTACAACAAAAGAAAAAGAAAGGTTCACTGCAAAGATCATTTGCATTTTTGCTCCAAAGTTTAACAGGGAGTATACGTTCCTAGCCTTGCAACGCTTACAGCTTAAAAAATATATTTAATTTGGAAATGTCAATGTTTTATAAATGGACATAAACATTTGTTAACTAAGTTCACTGATCCGTAGACTTTTTGTAGATGCAAATAAACCTAAACCAAATACAGGTGTAATTTTTTGGAAAATACCATATGCGATTAAGACAGTTAAGAAGAGAATAAGAGATTACTTGAACAAACTTAGTTTAGTTTGTATTACTCCAAAGGAAAGAAAAGAAGACTATACAATGGTCTGCATTTATCACAGGGGCAGATCCAGAGGGGAGCTATGGGGGCTAAAGCCCCTCAGAAAAATGTGAATGCTTATGGTTACGTTAGGTTGGAGTGGCTGTCGAGAGACACACCTAGGCCTGAACGGTCCATTGTGATACCACATAGTTGGACCTACAGTTTAACGCCGATTCCGAACGGCGGTGGGGCAATTTTTTTCGGCTTGGTGGTTTTGCCATCACCAACCAAGTTGTGTACTTATAAACTATCTTATAATTCTGATACACTTCATATTGATAGTGAATATAGGAAAGTTATGAAAATTAACCACCAGACGGTAACGCGAATCGAACTCGAACTTCCCAGATGAAAGTCTAGTGCATTACCCACTAGACTATCGAGGTCGTCTTGAATGCGTATAGCCTTTTAAAATCTTTCTACAGCACAGCTATTTAACATATCTTTTTTAGCATATACACTTTGACTACAAAAAATCTAAAATTTCAGGGCCCAACTGACTGATTTTTGGTCTGTTTTAGTTTGAATTTTGGTCTGATTTTATGACTGAGTTTTGGGCTAATTGCCGGTCTGATTTTTTATTTAAGTTGTGGTCCGACTTTTGGTCGGAATATTGCCCACAGTTTAGGCCAGATTCTTAGCCGGTTTCATACATTTTTTGGACTGCTTTTGGCCTAGTTACTTTTTCTGGCTTATAATATGATGTCCGCTTGAGTTCCCAAAGTGCTCTGAGCCATTATAAAATTATTATGTATATAAGTTCATAATTATATCATATAGGCTATATGATTTATTTGAATTCTTTTGAGTACTTGCTACCCAAAATATTTGCATTCAATACTTATTTAATCTTGCTCTATTTGGCTTTTAAAATTTCAATGTCTCATACATACATAATGCATATCGTTTTTATTAAGCCTTCGGCTCATTTAATTTATGATAGCATTCATCAAGTTTTCAATTTATTTTTATCTAATAAATTCATTTATGAACATAAATGAATGAAAACAGTTGTGGAATGGAACTTAGAAACATACTCTTATGAAAAAACTAAAGTACCTAATTGCTTCATCGACAAATTGTTTTTTTTTAATTATGACTATTTGAATACAGTCAACGTTCGATAATGTAAACATCCACTAACGTGAACAAATTTTTTCTCCATTGACTATTCTAAAATATGAACGAAAGCTTGAAAGCTCTAAAACGTGAACAAAATTTCTTAGAAATTATGTGTCAATTTTCATGATTTCAAAAGTTTTGGGAATCCTCTAGATATGTTTACTACAAGAACTTAAGAGAAAAGGTAATATTGAAGGGGGAGATAATTCTGGGGTAAGATCATAAAGTTTCCGTTATTTTTTTCAACAATCGCAAACGTGAACAATCTTTTAAACGTGAACACCCTTGGCTTTTATTAGTTCACGGTTTCGAGCGTTAACTGAACTAAAACTTAATTTACAGGTTTTTGATGTTCAGTGACACATGATAAAATTTTATGAGCAATATTTCTTTAGAACATATTTACTCCTTTTGGATCCTTTTAAAAGATTTTTTTTTTTTTTTTTGGAACAGACAAAAGAAGTATTCAAGAATACAGCACTCAGATAAGTTTTATATCCCCTGTTCCCTTTTGCTATTCTTTAAATCTACCAGATTTATTAATAAATCTTAGTAGATCCTGCGGTGTTAGAGAGCTCAGGTGTTCGTCTCCCAACACTCCAGTACCAAATATGCTTACTCTGATCCGGCAGAACGCGGGGCAGACACCAAGAAAGTGACCCGCCGTCTCTTCACATTCTTCCTCCAAATCACACGAAACACAGAAGGCCCTAGCTCCCAGGCCAATCATATGCATATGTTTGACCCAAGAGAAATGACCTGTATATAATCCCACCAGCTGCCTACAGCTCTTTCTGTTAAGTGATAACAGAAAGTCCGTATGACGCTTTCAGATAACAGGTAACATGGTCTTTGTCTGCCTAAAGCCCCTAAGGTCCTCCCATTTACGATTGTGGGTCAAGTCGACCCACTCATTAATGGTGGTCTTGATGGCTGTAGACGACAAAGAGAGTACAGGTTCTGGGCCCAGGAAACCAGTTTCCGAACCCTTTCTGGCCAGAAGGTCAGCCGATTCATTTCCTGAAATTCCTGAGTGTCCAGGAACCCATATCAACAGCAGACTATTGTGCTTTCCAACACAATCAAGCCTGGATTTACAATGCATAACCAGTTTAGACGTGGTTAGAGGATTAAGCAAGGATTTAAGTGCAGCCTGACTGTCACTATATACACAGATACTCCTTTCTCTCCAACCATTATCAATAACATGGTCGATTGCCTTGATGATTGCAAAAATTTCTGCTTGAAAAAACAGAAGCATACAGCCCAAGGGAGAAGTGAAGGTGCACTCCATCATTTTCAATAAAGACCCCAGAACCCGAACCGAATTTTTTTGTAGCAACTAGCGAAAAATGGGTAAACTTTAAACCCTACCAAAATATAAACCAGATAACTTTTTTTTCTTCTTCTTTCCAGACTTCAGTTTCTGAACCTTGCTATTAAGTTTTGTCGCACAGTGTAATTAGGGCTTAAACGAAAAAACACTTTCACTAAAAGTTTATAATTTATTTTCATTAGAGTGCTCTCACTTCACATATACGAATATTTCGTAAAGTGTTTCTTATAATTATAAAACACAAAGTTTTGCCACGATTTGTAAATGTTAAAAAGTCAAATTTTTCATATACCTACATATAGTGGTATATTTCAAAATCAATTTATAATAAAAAAAAAGATAGAAAATGCATGTTCACATACAAAATGGTAATCGCAAATATTTATGTTTTTACTTTTTGTGTAGTAAATGCAGTTGAAAAACAAAATTTTTATTTGGTATAAACATTTTCTTTTTTTCTTTCTTTTTTCTATATAAACCATAGCAACAAGTGTTCAGTACAATATACATACTTATGTATATGTATGTATGCACCAAAACAACCGCAACAGTAACACCAACAACATTTTACGTTAATACTTATACTTCAAAACATACTTAAATACCTCGCCATACCTTCACTATCAATAGCAAAAATAAAAATACAAAAACAAAAACCACCAACACACACATCTGTAGCAGTAAAAGAAAAACATTTGTAACTTGTATATTCGTATACCTTTATTACTCGTAATGTTTGAGACTTTTGACTTCATATGTATAACTCAGCTAACTAAGAAACTAAGCAAAAAAAAAACACTCTAAGCCAAGTTGGCTAGTTGCAAAGAAACTACCTACGAATTGTAAGAAATAATAAAAAAATTTGATATTTTATTTTTTATTGTTGTTGCAAATTTTTTTAAAAATATTTTTTTTTTTTTTTTAACTTGTTTTTCAGTTAGTTGAAAAAAATATGCACATGCTCATGAATCACGTAAATATGAATAGCGGTTGCAAAGTGTGGTTAGCTTGAAAGTGCAGGTGCGGTTGTCTTTTATTTATTTTCTTTTTTTATATTAATATACGAATATAAAATCGAATAATTGGAATAATACTATACTACTAAGTACTAATCCAATTTTTAAATTCAATATAAGTGCTGCCCACACATAAGAATCGCATAATCTAGGCAGCCAAATAATAGAGTCGGACTCTCCTATGGGGAATTCGCTAAATCGACTAACTCTAATGTCTGCTATATTCAATGACAGAGAGAGAGTGAGTTACAGAGAGTTTTCTTTAATGGAGTTGCCAACATGTTGACAAAAAACTTGAAAACTTTGTTATATTTTACAAAAAGCTAGTAGTTTTAACAAAGGAAATGATTTTAACTAAGTACTCAGAGAGCAACCAGTTCGGGGACTAAAATAAAAACAAAATAATATTGATGGCCACATGAACACAAATAATTTTTGATTTCTTAATAAAATATTTTTAAAATGTGTTTATTAGTAAAATATTTGTCTCCTACCCAAAACCAAATCCTAGATCCGCTACAGATTTCAATTGATTCTTGGCAGCTCCTCTCATCCACCCAAATTAAAATTCGTCACAGTTTATACTGATTTTTTTTCGCCTAGAGTAGATATTTCGAGCTTGACTATAATTTCAGAAAAACAAGCGATTTTGAAAGCAATGAGTCCGTATACCTTGTATTTACTAAAGGCTCTTAAATCATTACTAAAGAGACTATTCAGACAGTCGCAAAAATGACCACCGTGCATGTTGTACCCACAAGAGTGCAACTATGACACATTTCGTTTTGTAATCAAAAATGAATGGTAGAATTGGAATTTTGACATTTCTGCACTACCTTTTTTTATGGTCGTGAAGACAGGTTCATTTCCCCGCGAAAAATACAAAATAAATATAATTTATGTGCTTGAAATGTGTGTTTAAAAATTCCAAAAAATAAAAACTTCAATATCTCAAGAGAATAATGGTGATGCTGTCGTTTCTAAACTTCCAATAGTTTATGCAAAGAACTAGTAAAATTGTAATACTTTTTTATTTTGTTGTTTGGTTTTCGGTATTTCTTCGTTTTTCAAGTAAAAATTAATCAACTCTGTTGTGGGATTGAGTCACTGCTAATGTTTTGGCAATTGTTTACTGCGAAACCTACAAACTGAATATTGAGAGGGTTTCAAGTTTCCGTTAGGTCAAGATGTTAAATAAGATTAATGCACCATATACCCATATACATTGACGACGGCAGCTACACGACTACATCTCTCAAATTATAAAAAAAAATATGTTATTATGAAGATGATTATTTTGGCGACAACACGACAACATGATCACCGACCACAATTGTAGCTGTAGCCAATTTTAAATCTATTTCTAATTTGACAAGCGACAGAGAGAGAAGAGAGTTTGCTCCTGTTGTTTTGCCTGTGTTTGCTGCAGGTGGGGCCGCTTCCATTGTGTTTAGTAGCTGACTACATGGCGATAGTTGTAGCCGACAGAATTTCGTAGTCGTGTGTTCGTATAGCTGCTGTCATTAATGTTTATGGACCATTACTTACATCCAGAAACGGGAATCGAACTCGCAACCTTCCGGATGCCCTATTCACTAGACCATCGAAGTCGCCACGAAGTGTTCAATTTAATCAGAAATAAAGAAAAGATTCTCCATGAAGAAAGTAAGAAAGCCATTTGATGAACCCTGCACTTAATGGTTGGACAAAAACTTACGAACTAAATTTTTATAGGGTCTTAAATTTTCGGTAGCCCAAGATTGTAATCTCACCCTAATAAAATACGTCATTATTCTATAAACAATCTGTTATAAGAGAATTGGAAAATCATTTCTCCCCGCCCGCCTTTGTCTCGAAATGCTGGCTCTGCTTAGAGAAAATTCTTCTAAATTGCTTGACAAAAAGTTGAAGAATTATTTTTTGTTTTACACCTCCTACTCTCTATCTATATTCACTGGTAATAATACAATTTCGCCGCTTTTCTTTCTTGCTTTTAAACATTTTTCAGCGTTAGTACATCCGCGATCGAAGGGGAGCTTGAGCGTATACTGAAACATAAGAGGCAACGATTTCCTCAAGGGTTCTTAGGGCTAACTAAATGATTGATAGAGCCGTCTACCAAATACTTGGAGATATATATTTTGAATCTGCTGAGAAAAGATTTTTCTTGGGTAAAATGGCTCTTCTTTACCTACTGGAAGGTGGGAGAGTAGTTTCCCCTCCTCTGTCTCTTCCCAAAATGCCAACATAATGTCCGCCCGCATCAAGAACGACCGCTCATCAGTCTCTTAAACATAGGAAGGCAGATATTTCTTTAAGTGATCGGGGGACTAGATAATGTTTGAAACAGTTCCATTCACAACGTTTTGGGATTCACTGCTAGAGTTGAACCGGACTATGTTCAATTCAAAACAAAAACTTAAAAGCACAATCAGATATAAATGCTAACTTTGCTTTATGTAAATTGTTCACGAGAATGAGAATTCTTACCATACTGAGGTAAGGTTGCAGAGTCATTATCCCACCCCTATCTATCACTCGTCGTCCCTCTCCAAATTTGAAAGGGAAGAAGAATTAAGAGATATTTTTTTTTTTTAATTCACTCTTAATATTTCTTAAAAGATATAAATACAATCAATGATAATATTTTTGGGCGCTATACTTTCGCTGAACCTAAACTGTAAACACTGTAAATCTTAGCCACAGGTTGAAAATTAAGCTGTAGGCAATGTAAAGAATAAAGCTTACGTTTTTTTATTTAAAAAAAAAAACTTAAGTATTTAACACTTACATTAGCGGCCATTTGATATTTAATCCATTAACTGCAAAAAATAATCCATTCATTAAGAATATGAGCATACACACACACATTTACAAATACAACAAGTAGTCGTAGTAGTAGTAAACTAAAGTAGTAGTGGCAAACAAGGTAATTTTCATATAAAACAAGTGTTAAAGCGATTATAAATCATGGCTCCTCAAATGAAATTTAACACTTATAAGTAAGTAAGTGTAAAACACACGCAAAAAAATACTAAAGATTAATATTATTTTTTATTTTTAATACAATAAAAATGTATTTATTTTGTTATTGTTGCTATTTGTGTTACACATTTAAGCTTACAAATCATGTGCGAATTTTTATTTTTTTTTTAAGATTTCATCTTTTTCTCATCAAATTTTTTTTTTTGTCGCAATTTATTTTGATTCTGCGACGCATTCAATTTTGACCCGTTTTTATTATATTTACATATATTTATTTTTATAACATTTTCTTTACAAATACACCAAAGAAACAAAATCTTAGCACACCCGCCGCCAACACCCTCGCGCATTCATTGTTAGCAAATTTATTTTGACTTTTTTTCTTCTTCTTCTTCTTCTCACATAGCCATAGCCACTTTCAATGTGTGTTTTTGTTAACTCGTTATAAAAAACACAAAAAAAGCCCGTTTGCTTTTATTTTTTAATTTTTTTTTCTTTTCGTTGGTATCTGGTATTCGAACCTACTAACGCCCGTTTGAGTCTCGTGGCCGTTGTCGTTCGTGTCCGCTAAATGTGGCTTGCAGCTTAACTTGTTTCGCGTAAACTGATCAAGCCAAGTTAACTTTGAATTGGTTAGAGCGCGCTCTTTCTCTCTGTTGTTAAACAGAAAAAGCTTTACTTGAAAGCTTTGCTAATATACTTTGGCTTAAACCAAGTTTAAATGACATGCATGTCTCTTTTTCTTCTTTCGTTCTCTTCTTTTTCTGTTTTTAGTAAATTTATTGGTGTTTTGTTTTGTATCTGTCTTCTCAGTTTTCTTCTTTTTGTATTTGTTTTATTAATCGTTTTCAATAGTCCAAATATACAAAGAAACATGGCTACCATTACCAAGTGTCAATAAATAGATAAAATACTTGTGTTTTTTTTTTCTATCAAAACATTGCATTCGCTATGCTTTCAATTTAATAATCATGTATTCTTTGTACATGCACAGGTACTATTTGTATATCGATGGTTAAGCTCACAGATGGAATAAGGAAATTTACTGGAACGCAAAATTTTGTATTACGAATTTAAATTTTTAAGTACTTAACACCAATTTCAACTGCATCTTAAACTCATATTATTACAATCACTATACACTAGAGCTTCAAAAATGCAATTAAATCATTTTCACCTAAAAGTTCGCTTAACACATTTGTGAGCTTAACCATCGATATTGTGTTTATTCATGCTTACATATATATTTTTCTTTATTATTTTCATTGATACGCTTTAATGTAATTAATTCATTATATATAGTAAATTTTATTAATAAAATAAATATTTGTTAATGCAAACGTGATGAAAAATTATAATTTGGGGCATATACTTTAACGATAACACTAGTTTACAAATAATTATTTTTTTTTCTGGGCAATGAACACCACTATCCAATTCCTAAGTAAAATTGGTCGCTGAGCCCGAAAATCAACTCTATTTTAAGATCTATGGTGTGGTTTTGGAGATATCGTCAGTTGGTTTTTTTTTATGGGAACAAAAAAGGTTTGCCCACATGATTACAAATATCTTAGAAACTAAGAACTCGATTTAAACAAGCAGTATATGAAATTAAAGATACTAAATTTTCTCATCTTACATAAATACATTTTGATTCTATTGGATAAATAGTCTTGCCACAATTAAGAAAATTATCAAGAAATTTGTAGTTTTTTCAAAAAATATTTTAAAAAAATTTTAGATTACAAATAAAATTAGGAAAAAGCAATAATCTGCTCTGTTTTCAAATTTTTTGCTTAAAGTCTGTGCTTTTACAAAAAAAAAAAAAAGAAGATATAAAAGGTAAAAATCTATGGTTGAATGTAAAAGTTACATGCAATTGAGTAAAAATAACTACTTTTAAAACAGAGCAAATTATCGTGTTTTTCAAATTTTATTTATAATCCGAAAGAAAAACTTAAAATTTCTTAACAATTCACTTAATTGTGCCAAAACTATTTATCCAATCGAATCAAAATCTATAAACGTAAGATGAAAAATCTTAATATCTTTAATTTTGTATACTGTTTGTTCAAATCCTAGTTTCCAAGATATTTGTAATTATGTGAACAAACCTTTTTTGCTCAAATAAAAAAATTCAACCGGCAATATCTCTAAAACCACACCATAGATTTTAAAATAGAGTTGATTTTCGGGCTCAGAGACTCAATTTTACATAGAAATTGAATAGTGGTGTTCATTAGTAATTTTGGCTGTAAACTAGTGTAATCCAACGGATATTTATTGTAAGAGTATTGCATTTAAGTAAAGTGATGATGATAAACTTTGATGAGAGGCAGTGGCTAATAATTTTATGGATTCCAAAACTTACTTTAGCATACGAAAGCATTCTATTAATTATGAGTTAACCCTTTGAGAGCCCACCAACAAGAGTTATACGCATACGCTCGTTATTCCAATAAAAAGACTGATGTCTGATATTGCTGTTGTCATTATGAAGAATTAAAAAAACTATTTTTTTTTTAATTCAAAAGTTCAAGTCGATAAAAATAATAAATTATAACAAAATATGGAAAATTTTAATTTTTTTATGAAAATTATAAACTTCAGGCCCTCCGCGAGAAACCTAAGTGTTGGTCGATTGGAACAAATTTTTTTAGGGTATAGGGTCTATACATACAACTTTTTGTCGACTTGAAATTTTGAATTTACAGAAAATTTTTTTTTGATACACCCTAATGAATCGAATAACTTAATTCTTTTATTATTTTTCATTTGGGATTGAAGGTAGTAATTTAGTTTAGATTACCTCTGCTCAGTTGCATTAAATCTGGCAATCTTCATTTCTACGAAATTGAAAAACTTAAGCTGTTTTAAAATATGCTAGCTTATAATTTCTAACGCGAACCTGCTAAAACGATGCCAACAAACAATTGATCACAAGCCGCAGGTTGAAATAGAACACGTTGCCGTCAAGTCCCACACAGGAACCCACAAGGAAACAAGAAACACGGACGCCGCAAAACAGTCTACGATATATACAGTCATGCAATATACCTAGAAATCTCAAAATCGGGGAAATGTTGAAGAAAATTGAAACCAGGAACCAACAAACGACCACGAGGAAGGACTTTTATTAAGGTCCTATTCCCCACTAGGAGCTAAATGATAAAGATAGTGGAAATGGAAAAAAAGGAAGATCAGAGTATAGTGCAGGGGTCAAAATACTAGACTCCGAAATAACCAGTACCTAATTAGTTGTGAGAGTTACATCTTAGAAATTTAATCACTAAACTGGCAGCTAAAATCT
Source organism: Toxonevra muliebris (assembly GCA_963691655.1). Lineage (NCBI taxonomy): Eukaryota > Metazoa > Arthropoda > Insecta > Diptera > Pallopteridae > Toxonevra > Toxonevra muliebris. The sequence continues at coordinate 22,376,001 of OY829326.1, forward strand.
AAGTAACAATCAAAGAGGGGAGAGCTTCAAAACAGAAAAATTAACATAGAAAAGAAAAATTAAGGTTTCTTTGTTTAAATAAGTATAAAGCAGAATTTTTTCTGCTAGGTCTGGAACATCAATAGTTATGAAAGAAGGATATTTCTTCACTAAAGCAACAGCTTAGTCTAGAGAATGAACAGTTTAACCCTTTCATCGTCATTTTTAGTGGACAAAATTTGAGGCCTGTGACACAAACTCAATAAAACATTGAAGAGTCAATTAGACGGCCCTGGCTTTTAAATATCCATGATGAAATCGAGAATACAATTAGTTAACTAATACCCTATTAACTTTAACACCATTGTCGCCGAACAAAATTCACGCCATTGCGATAAGTCGAAGCTCAAAAAGTGAACTTTCAACACTTCAACACTTGCCCAACACTCAACACTTGCCCATATTTTGAAATGTTTTGCTCGCTAAACTTAATACCAAAAAAGGTTTTGATTTGCTACAGTTCTTACCAAGGCCGTATTTGGGGGGAGGTTTTGGGGGTTCTGACCTCCCCCTCCCCCCCCCCCCCCCCCCGAAATGTGGAAACTTTATTCTAATTTTTGAGATTAATTGCCAATGGATGGAAAAAAGTCAAAATAAAATCTATTTAACGATATTTTCGGTTTCCATCGGTTTTTTTTTCTAAAAAGTCAAATATAAAAAATAAATTTTTTAATCTTAGTTACCATATGCGATCAAATCCGATTTGTTTTCTTCGACATGAGGTTTGACTACGGATTCAAAAAGAGAAGGTGATACTGAGCACTCCTGCATTCATAGTTTTTCTAGGTCAGTAACTGTTATTGATTTAAAGTTTCGTCCTGAATCAGTTTGAAAAGTTTAAGAATTAAAAAAATTAGAAAAAATTGTCAGATCCTTGTAAAATTAGACTTGCTTGAATCCCATTTTTTTTTCTTAAAACGTGACGTGACCTCAGATTCGTGTTCAACCTGAAAAATTCTTTCGCAAAAACTCCATCTTATTAGCAAAACCCAGGCATTCTTAATATATAATTAATTTTCTAATGCATTATTGCTCAGATCACCACGACTAGAAAGATCTCTTTCAATGCTGTGACTTCACGAATTTAGAGAATATAAGCCAACCTCATCCGGGTTCCTTATCATTGATAATGGCTCAAATTCCCAATGATGATCATTTGAAAAAAATGAGCCTCTACTATTTTTGGTAATTTTTTTGAGGTTGGGTACATCATCAGTAGTGGGAAATCAATGAGTTAATGAAATTATGTCCCTCACGATAAAAAAAAATGCACTAGAATGCATATTGAATAATATTTATTTGAAAAAATTTAATTTGATTATTCTGGAAATTTTTTGTCACTTTTGGCCATTTTTTTGAGGTTAAGATAAAAAAAAATCGGAAAATTTTTCCTAAAATTTTAATTTTATAGGGTCCATCAAATGTATCATTGATTTAATTTATTGTATTTAAAAATCAGTTTGATAAAAATTATTTATGAATATTTTCTTCGAATGAAAACCCCTTCCCCCCCCCCCCCCCCCCGAAAAAAATTTCTGGCTACGGCCCTGGTTCTTACTATAAAAACCAAGCTACCATCTTTAAATTTTTGGACTATTGGGATATATACAATACGGGTATACGATAAAAGATATTCTGGTAGGAAATGTGGCCATTTTCATGCTTTCACAAATATATGTACGTACTTTACATTGGTCAGTTACCTTTCTTACGGGGCATTGATATAAAATAGTTCCCCTGTGCCCCACATAACCGTTTCGGGATGAAAACTTCGGAGCGAAGCTGCGTTCCAAATTTTTATATAGTTGTGTTCATTACAATTTTTTACGGAAAGAAATTTCTTATTATAATTTTAGGAGAGCCCGTGGAAGGAAGCGTGATCTTGCGATTCCAATAATAATAAACGGTTTAGATCTTTATTCAAACAAAAACAGACTGATGCCTAATATTGTTGTGTTTGTTATGATGAATAATCCAAATCGAATAACTTCATTCTGTACAATTTTTTATTTGTAATTGAACGGGTTAAGTGCGAAGCTTTTGCTAATATTAGCAGTGAAATTTTCTAACGTTTGGTTTTGAAAGGCCCAAACTTTTTACATATTAAGTTTTAGTATTTTTTCTTAGGTGAAGAATCCCAGCAATTGTATCCACTTAGCAACTGACTAATAATTTCTAAACCATAATTAAAAAATCTGCAACCTATATGAAAAAAATCGTTTATGATGTAACAATTAAATTAAAAGCTTGTTTGTTGTTTGTTGTTTGCTGCTTTAAAATATTCTTAATCGATGTAAATCAAATAGCTCCTAGACGTAGATCCGACAATTCTTGGAACACATACTTCGGTGCATTCTCTCTTTTGCCTGCTCCATCTAAGTTTAATGAATAACTATTGATTAAACTATTTACATACGTAATAATAAAGCTAATTCTGAAAAAATATGAAAAATATGTGATATTCTTATTAATTAAAACGTCATTTCACTTCATATTTGTATACAAAAATTCCCAAATGACGCAGTATTTACTTTCAAGCCAAGCAAAATGTAAACAAAATCAATACCAAGAAATACAAAAACAAATATAAGTTTATACAAAAATATAAATAAAACAACAGCTTAAATAATAGCAACAAAAACGGAAGAAGTTAGTTTTGAAGCACATGCTTTCTGTAAAATAATTAATTTTATAAACAGAAAAATATTAAAACTCTTTGAAAATATATTGTTAGAAATAAAAATTCAGGAACATTGGTGCAATGAAAATATCTAAAAAAAATACTTAATTCTCAGTTGCTTGGCTTAAAAAGTTTTGGGCCAAGGTTATATGTCAGCGACTGACATACAGCTCAATAAACGGAATAGAATACAAAAAAAAAAAAAAACCAATAACAAATGAAAAATTTTGCAAATAGCTGATAATAATATTAGGTACACAGATACAAGCGGAGAACCGTCTAACGAATTGGCAAAATACTTAAGCTTGTTGTTTTTGATACTAACTCCATACTGAGTTTAAGCATTAACGCTATGAATGTTGCCTTTAACCTCAAAGCATCAAATGCTTAAAGTCCAAAGATAAATTAAAAAAAAACTAAAAAAAATAGTAATTTTATCAATTGGCATTAATGCGCCATCCCCAATGTCCGCCCATGTCCATAGAGCTATGCATGTTGAGCTCTGCTTTGTTTATTCTATTAAACTTAGCAAGACACATTCAAGTATTTTGGGCGTCTTGTCACGTTGTTGACGACTTCAATGTAACTCTTAAATTTTTTAGTAGTAGTTGTTGCTGTTGTGTGACGCTTGCCAGCTTAATTTTGTTGATGTTGTTGTAAATTTTAGCAATGGGTTTCGCGATTTAGGCACTCATACATTTGAAGAATATTAAGCAAAACAAAAAAAAATTGTTAAATTTTTATTTTGTTTATTAATTTGTTCAAATTGTACCAAAGCATGGAAGGTTAACATAGAAAAGTTGCAGAACTTAGACAAAAAAAAAAAAAAACAAAAACTATGCAAATTATTATTTGACCTTAAAAAATTTATGAATTTGATTTTCTTTTTTAATTTGCAGCAACCATTCGTAATTGAAATTTTTCGGATAATACTACAAAACAAAATTATGGAAGATTCAAGTTGGAAACGATCCGTTTTGTCAAATCAGTTTTAGAGTGTATAGTTTGGAGCATTAATAGATGTTCTGCTTCTAAGTGCAAGCTGGTCTTTTTTAAATTTTTTAAAAGTGAAGGAAAATCAACCTTGCCCGACTTTCCCAGTAGTATAAACTTATAACACTGTGCAACACAATTTCGGATCCAGCATAACGGCTATAATAGTTGAAAAGTACTTGACCTAACAATAAAAACTATATATATAATTTTGCCAAAAGTCTTGGTTGGGAGTTCGGTACAGCCCGGTTTGCAGCTGGCCGGTTTTTTGTGCTCAAGAACTGGAGTTTTCTGCCTTTTTGGGATATAACCGTGCATTTCTCGAAGTTTACGTCTGAGAATCTATTACAGGAAAAGATGCCATTTGAGATTTAACAGCTGTCAAAATGCATTGTGTGTTTTATGTGTTTTATATGAACCTACAAATGTAAGTACAAAGTGAATTTAAGTAAAGAAGCGAATATACAGCCATGAATTACATAGCTGTCATCGCCAAATATTTAAAATGTTTTTAAAATAAATACAAGCTCATTGAAGTGGCCACCCTGGAAACCTAAATATTAAGATGATTCAAATATGATTACTTATTTTTTAAATAAATTTGAAATTTTTATAAAGGTGGCAAGCTCAAACAGTCAAAAATATAAAGTACAATTATTTCTACACGGCACCACTTCTTGGTTGGCAATGGCAAACTTCCAAAGGTAAAAATGATCTAAGAAAATTATTACTTGACCGTTCTGGTTCGATGTAAACCTCCTTCCATTCGTGTAGATACATACATAAAACACACAACATGAATGGATGCGAAAAGCTCGGTCTAGGCCTAAGAAGAATGTATGAAAAAAAAAAATAAAATTGGATTTATAACTTTGAAATTTTTATGAATTAAATATAATTCGATGTCTTGTGACCTTAGTTATGAATTTAACGTAAGCCCCCTCCCCCCTCTTCACTCCTTACCGGTGTTTCGGCAGCATTTACTACTGAGTATAAGGACTGTGTGCCAAATTTGAATAAACCGAAAGAAGCCGACTCCAATTTTGTTTTGTTAGAAAATAATTGCAGTGGCTAGTTAATCTATTATCTTAAGAGCCCCTTCTCCTCTCCCCTAAGGTAGCCAGACGATTTGATCAGTACATGTATCGATTTTTTTTAAATACTGATTTTTTTAAATCTCGAAACCAGTACGAATATGTACTGATTTTTGTATTTTGTACTGATTTTTCTAATAAATATCTTAAGAATTTTTGTGCTTAACCTTAAAGGTCTTAAAATCGTTTTTGCAGACAGTCTCACCCTGTTTGTGTTTCTTTTTCTGATTGTTTACAAAATAAAATGCATACTCGTTGCTGCTATCGAGAGGAGAAAAGCAATATTTGCCTGAAGAGAATTCGGTTAAAGTAAAGGAGACCATCCACTGTCGTGCAAGAATGCGCATTCTTGCCAACGGAATCCCAAATATTTGGAAATCACACACGCCACTAGCATTCTTGCGTGCGCAGCCACCAATTTGCGCATTCCTGTACGTCAGTGGTACGGCTTTAGTTTTTAAATGAGAGAAAGGAGTTTGTTATTAATTAAATTTGATCTCCTTAGCTCTCACATTTCTCTAAATATGGAAACTGATACTGAATTGTTGTCTGCTGAGGAAGAAAAAATGTAAAAGGAAGGCACATAATCGAAGAAAAAGTTTCAAGACGTTTATATAACTATATTACATTGGAATTACTAATAAAAGTAGTAAGTACTGTACTGCTTTGTACTGATTTTCTCTGATTTCCAACGTCTAATGTACTGATTACGTGATTCAAAAATCTGGTTACCCTACATTTTGTTCTTGCTCATGATTCAAAATAAATTTCATGGGGCAAATAAATGAAAACCTTCCCCATTGGCAATCTCTGAGTCCGCTAGTGGTTGCAACTGAACTGAAAGCGCGAAAAGAAGACCAGGCTAGATCTTTTTTGCTCCAATTTTGTGAAAAACAGTGTAAAGCACTCGAAACTAGAGTTGGCAGCGTGACATGAATTTTACGTGACACGCTCGAGCACGCACGCACATGACATAGTTTCTACGTAAGCATGCGTGAGAGTGATTTGATTTCCATAATTCCTACGTGAATATCCGTGAGCATGACAAATTTTGGACGTGAGAATAAGTTACTTTTGACCATGACGTCGTTATAATTCACAATTTATTAAGTACTTAATTTTGGTGGTTAAAAAATCATTTCAATGTTTTTCTTTACCTAAGGATCTTTCAAATTCTAAATCTGTCATCACTATATAACTTATAATATATACACATAATTTTTGTACATAAAAGAGCATGCGTGAATTTTTTTTTTTTTAAATGCCAGCGTCTGTGAACATACGTAACTTGTATTTTCAAATCCATGAGCATGTGTGAGCGTGAGTTAAAAAGTGCTCACGCGCCCATCTCTAGTCGAAACCTTAATGACTGAGACTTTCCTATTGTTAATTAACCCTTGACGGATTGCTTAAAATATTTACGAGATAATAGAAATCAGTTATCAATTTCTACGATTTTCAATACTAAATTACAAAATTTCTCCAACAGATCCCAAGTACGTAAACCTTTTTAAAAAATGTCATTAGGTATTTTAAATTTTGTTTTTTCATAAACATAATGAATGAATTTAATTTTCATTGTTAACAACATTGTGAGTATTTTTTCTTTTTTTTTTTTAATTAAATTCAAGCACGATTCTCGTAACAACAATAGCAGCTATAACAAATTGTTTGTGTTGACAATATCATTATAAAAAAGAGCAATAAATTTTTTATTTGCAATAATTACAAATACAGAAACTTGTAAAAATCGAAAAAACAAATAACAATGCAAATAAAAATGAAAAAAAGTCTTCAAACTTAAACAAAAAAAAAAAAAAAAATGCTAATTTTTTGCGTCGCTGACAAATCGGTAGATTAATATTTAACTACTTTAAACAATAACAAAACCGTGAGCCGAAAATTGATTTACGAGAGTTAATGGTCGAATATTTGGCAGAACCAAAAACTAGGGAAACTTATTGTAAAACTTTTCTTTCTAGATTTACCAGATAATAGAAAATTGCCGCAATCGATCTTTTGCCAATTTTGGGTTAAGATTTCTGGCAATTTAGACGTGATAGAAAAATTCTGCATATCGATTCTCCGCGAATTCAACGCGCAAATATACATAGGAAATAACTACATGTTTTCAATCATGTAGTTATTTCGCAGGTGTGAGTTATTAATAGTAAATTATTTCGTATTGGTTTACTGGTTTGGGCTTTAAGAAAGTTAGGAGCCCTATATCGAACCCTAACACTATTCACAGTAGTGCAAGGCAGCCAAAATGCACTCTTCATACAAAATTTGAACTTGATCTACTTCTTAATTTAAAAAATCATTTTACTACTGAAATAACAATAAAAATGTATATACTCACATAAAATTCTTTTCACTTACAGTATATTAAGTATTTTAAATGTTTGTGAATAATTATAACAATTTTGTATAGATACACGGGTACCTTGCCGCTAGACGAAGGGTTGAACTTATTTAAAAATTAGATGAGTTAACTAACCTTTATATTTATAATCATACATATGAAAAATACTTAAATATATCACCGTTAAGTAATTATAATTAAAATAACATAGTTCAAATGTAAAATCAGAATGAATAGAAAGATTTGCTTCCGATTATACTTAAATAAAAGAAGTTATTCCTTGAGGTACTGATTGCATATTATAGTACAAACTATTTCAAGTACATTAAGAAAATGTTATTGAGAAATTACCTTCAGAAACTAAAAATCTTTAAAAATCATACATATGAATATGAAAAAGGCCCCTAGTAAAATATTATGCAACTAATTGTATATAATGTAATCTGAAAATGTTGAAATAAAATCTAATTCTTGCAAACCACTATGGTGGTATACCTCAAACTAATCTTCAAATGTAATAAAAAGTTTCTTGGGAAAAGATTTTTTTTTAGAGCTTGAAGTTATAATTACATACAAACATATGATTTCCATAACTAGAAGCTTCACATTCATATGTAATATTTAGTATGATGGTGTATTTTTGTGTATTATTAAAAGTGACCTAAATATATATTAAGATATATGCGCATATAATCACGATTCTTAAGTATTTACTACAAATTTAATGGCTAATAATGAATAAAAAAAATATATATTTAACCTATTTTGAATCAATAGTTTTTCATTACATTTTAAAATATTTTTTACTAAATTTCCACAGTATTCGTGAAATTTAGCGAGAAAAAGAAAGTGTATGCTTTCTTTGTGGACTTCAGAGCAGCCTTTGACAAGGTACCGAGAAATTTGCTTTTCTACAAGCTGCATGAAATTGGTTTATCTACTAAATGTGTAAATTTTTTGAAGAAAGTGTACATGAATACAAAATGCGTGGTGAAGGAGAATGATGAAGTGTCAGAAGAGTTTTGTACGCTATCAGGAGTTAGGCAAGGGTGTTTGATGTCGCCGCTTCTATTCGCCTTATATTTAAATGACATACATGAGGAATTAGGAGGTGGTCTATATATCGATGACATGAATATTAGAGTGCTGTTATATGCGGACGACATAGTGATAATGGCAGATGAAGTTGTCGTGTTACAAAGTATGATAAACAAGTTAGAGATTTATCGCAACAAGTGGAATATGGAGGTGAATATGGAGAAATCGGCGATAATGGTATTTAGACAGGGCGGAAGACTATCGTGTAGAGAAAAATGGCAATTTAAAGGTTCAAATATAGTGATAACCAATGAGTATTGTTATTTGGGGGTAGTACTGACCCCTAAAATGAGCTTTCAAAAACCCCTTATTAAACGTAACACCTCAGCAAAAATTAGTATAAATTCAGCTTGGTTAAGTTTTTTTTCCAAAAAAGACATAAATTTTAGCTCGAAATGGCGAATGTTCCTAGCTGTATGCCGTGCCACTCAAAGTTATGCCGCTCAAGTATGGGGTTACACTCTATTTGAAGACGTAGACAAGCTCCAACTTTACTTTGTTAAAAAATCTTAAGACTCCCGGAATGCTCGCCTACTTATGCCATAATGTTGGAATCGAATATAGAAAGTGGACACATTTATACTCTTGCGCTACACCTAAATTATATACAAAGAACGATTTTTGAGTACAGCAACAAAAGACTACCACACAATCTGACACTAAAAGTACTGCAAAAAAAACATATTTTGGGCTGAGTCACTAAATAAAATAGGAATGGAATTCAATTTAAGATGGGATGATAGAGATTTAATCCCAAATATTTGGAATATGAAAAAAGAAAGGCTTTTAATGATGAGCAATAACAAAATTCGAGGTAGTATGTGGGAACGGTCCCAAAAAAGTGAAGGAAGGATATATAAACATTTAGATTTCAATATCGGCAAAAAATATTTCAGTGATACCATTGGCAGGTACAAAATCTCCGTAATATTTAGAGCAAGGTGCAATCTATTGAAATTAAATGGTATTTATAATAAAAACTGCACACTCTGCAATCTAAATGAGATAGAAAACGTTGAGCATTTTATTGGGAAATGCCCCATTTTAACAATATTCCGTGTTGTAAATTTCCAAAAAACAACTTTGACACATTCTGAAATAGTGAATGTATTGAATGGGAAAAATGATGAGTCTTGGAAAAAACTGGTTTCTTACATAACTGGTGCGCTGAAGTACAAAGAATTAATTGAAAATGAATTTACGTGATATGTTAAAAGTAGATCGCATATTCCGGTAGACGACCTTTAAGGCCATTGCCGTATATTCTTTATTTAGTTATTTAAAAATATTGTTAGTCTGTAAGCATACATTGTGAACTTTATACTATATAAAAATAAAGAACTTTTCTATTCTATTCTATTCGTATAGTAAAAAACATTTTTTTCACCTGCATTTCGTACTGGCTCCCACTTGTCATATGCTCTTTCTCTTTCTCTATATACTTACTTATAATATATAGATACATATATATGATATACATATATAAGTATGTAGGTTAGGTTATGTTGGAGTGGCAGCCTTCTGCTTGAAAGCACACTTAAGCACATTTAGGCTCATTGTGGTACCACAGTACGGCGCGACTCCCCCATTTACGGATTGGAGAACCATGAGGATTCCATAATGAATCTGGCTATGTCCTTAATATTTACGGATGATAGCTCGGACAGACTAGTAAAGAAAGGTGAGCCCAGGAGTTTTAGTCTCCTCCTGGCCAGGGATGGGCATTCGCACATGAAATGGAGGACTGTTTCTTCCTCCTCCTCAGAGCCGTAGCCCCGACAGAAGTCATTGAATGGCAGTCCTAGTCGTGCAGCATGTCTCCCCATTATGCAGTGTCCCGTGAGCACCGAAGTCGTTATGCTGATGGAGCTTCTGCTTAGGTTGAGTAGCTGTCTAGTACGTTTATTGTCCATAGTGGTCCATGTTAGCCTGGTAATACCACAGGTATGCTCCGCTACCCAGGATCTTTTTGCTTCCTCAAGGTAGTTTTGCTTAATGGCTAATTTAAAAGGGACACCAATTGTGCAGGAAGATGATATATCTGTAAGCTGCGAGCCTTGTTTTGCTAACTCGTCGGCATTGCAGTTACCTGAAATATCCATATGTCCAGGCACCCAATATAGGTGGACCTGCAGTCGAGAACAAGCTTTGATGTAGTGAAAACACCGGCAAGGGACTTGATTGCTGCTTGGCTGTCCGTGTTGATGCAGATATTCTTATCGAATGAATCGTTGCGAATAAGCCACTTGGACGCTTGATAGATAGCCATTACTTCCGCCTGAAAGACGCTGCTATGGTCAGGAAATCGGAAAGAGAGTCTGAAATCTAACTTACTAGAGAAGATGCCACAGCCGACGCTTTTTTCTGATTTGGATCCATCTGTATAGATGTCAATTGAATTGTCAGTGACCACCTCGTCAGTAACCCATTCCTCTCTACTGGGGATATGGGTGAAGAACGTGTGGTTTAAATTAGGGGTAGAGCAAATGTAGTCTACGTTAGTTGGTATGGACGTATCGTGGATTAAAATCTTGGCATGGCCCAGGTTTGACCGGGTTCAGCGAGTTAGGGCACTGAGTCTGGCAGCAGAGCACTTAGCTTGTTGCTTAACCAGAAGTGAAGTTGGCAACCAATGAAGGATTGCGAAGAGAGCTTTTGTGGAGGTAGTACGGAGAGCCCCAGTAATCAATATGGCTGCCGTTCTTCTAACCTTATCCAGTGGTTTAAGGTTGACCGCCTTTGCAGTAGCTGGCCACTAGAAGACGGATCCATAAAGAAGATTAGGCTCGACCACTGCTGAATAAAGCCAGGAAGTGACTCGAAGTTGAAGACCCCATCTTGTTCCTAATGCCCTCTTACAGCAGTAGAGAGCGCAAGCGGCTTTCCGTACTCTCTCTGCTATATTAGCTTTCCATTGAAGTTTAGGATCAAGAACAAGTCCTAAATATTTGACGTGCTTGCTAAGGCAAAGCGAGGTACCATTAATTTAAGTATGTAAGTTTTAGTTAATCTGTATGCTATAGGAAAATTTTAAGCGCTATCTAAAAAACCTTTTTTTGAAGCGCTGGCTTTGTGCTCTCGTGAAAGCTAGTAAGTTTAAAAATATAAAGCGCTAATGTTAGGTTTCTTGGAAGCACTCCCACGTGCGAAAGAGCATTGTCAAGGAAAACTAGGGAAAGCACTCAAATGAAAATAATAAATAATACTTGCTCATTTTTGTGATTCACCCAATACCATTGCTTCATGAAAATAATAAATATGTAATGTATTAGGAATTTAATACATATTATAAACATATGTTATATAAGAAAGAAAGCAGTGTTCTTCCCAAAAAGAATTCTTTCTGTGCTTGCAGGAAGTTTAATGTCAGCGCTAACCTCTGATGACATGTGATGTGAATGCCTAATTAAGTGGTCTATAAAGAAAAAGCACTAAGTGATGCCACGGAAACGCTCCAATGTAGGTAAAGAAGCGATTTGTAATCTCTCCTTTCCCATTGGGTAGTTGCGTAGAGAAACAACTTTCTCTCAAATGCAATTGCGTTTGCACGCATTTTTATTGTATGTACATACATACAAACATTAGGCTTTACTTACGAAAAATTAACTGAAAAAATTTTAGTTAAATGCTCCGCTAACAATTCATTACACTAAACTATATACTATATTAAACTAAATTACTGCATACAATTTACCAGTTCATATTATGAGAATGTGTATGCAATTAAAAAAATACCAAGAAAGTAGGCAACCATAACAATTCCATTAACAACAATAACAGCAAATTTTACATTTTAAAGAAAACTTGTAGGTTGAAAAAAACATTGAAAATACTTTTAAAATAAATAGTAGAAAGCTTAACTTTGTGGTAATTAATTAATTAATTCGAAACCTCCGGATAAATTCAAAACAAATGGAAACAATAATCCCATTTAAGCTCGTTGTCTTAAACCGAAAAACAGCGAGCAGAGCACTGGGTCAGCTGGCGGAAAAGATCTGTGTGTAGATTAAACAAACTGAAAATATTTTTAGGATGAAAGTTTAAGATTACAGTTCTAAAATTTTGTTAAGTCCAAATGAAATGTTCTGAAGTACATTTGAAATTTTCTGCAGTATTAGGGATTTTGTAAAGTACAAATTGAAATATTCTGAAGTAGATATATTTGGAATTCTGTGAAGTAAATTTTGAATTTTCTACATTACATTTTGGATTTTCTAACGTACTTACAGTCCATATGTAGTTAGAATAAGATTGTAAAAATTTGATGACTTCATTGGACAAATTTTGAGTACCTAACAAAAAACTATCTAAAAAGTGCAGTAGCAAGCTCATAAATTTCAACATATAAAATAGCAACAAATATTACTGATCTATTACAAATTTGATGCATGTGAGTATTAAGTAGTAATCGTGATGCTATTTTATTTTACAACCTCATCTTCTTTTCTACTTGCAATAAAATTCTCAATCATTTGTCATGTCATATTTGACATAATTGATTTATGAAGATGTTATATAGCTTAGAGCTTGTTGATAATTTGCAATAAAATTAATTTCATAGTTTTTCAGTTTTAATTTTTTGCTTCTGTTTTTACTTTGTTATTAAAAAAAAAATTACACAACTTCGCAGTGAACTTATTAAAAAAAAAAAATTAATTTGTTTTTTTTTTTTTTTGTGTAAAAAAAAATTCAGAGACAATCTTAAGGTTAAAAATTTATTTTAAATGCATATATGTTTGCGTTTTGCTGACCTAATACCAACAAACGTCAAATTATGTCGGTAATACACACAGCCAAATACAAAGCAAACAAACTTTAGCCACACATGAATGCTTTACTATAAATAATTGCAATTGTTTTGGTTGCTTCCGTTCATTTCTTAATTACACTCACTGTATGTTTATAGGTACAAGTTGCTGGCAAGAGCATTGAAGCGATTTATAAATTAGAATTATGTAGATACCCTAACATTTGTCATTTTATTATTTCACAAAAATAAATACATATGTAGCTATAAAAGCCTGTGAAAAATTTAGGGTATACAAAAAGCGTTTAAAAAACAATCAAATTATTTATTTTACTTTTTAAACACCTGAATCAAAAACAATTTAAATAACTACCTGCCCCAAAGTTTGACCTAGCAAGCTTGATTTCACGTGACACATATCATTTAAAATATTTCATATACAATACACAAAAGCGTATTAAGTCCAAAACTTCAATTTTCCATTTTTTGGGTCACCTGGATTTAAATATCGCGCTCTATTCAGTGGTTTACTTCTTATATGAGACGATTGGACTTAAAATGATGAAAATAACATTTTATAAAGTATTCTCTGCTTAGATATTCTATTGTTATTATATTTAATAAACATTTTAATATTTAAGCATAACTTTAATATTAACCTCTAAAACTTTTTTTCACTTCCTCAAATTAGTTACATAATTAAAACATTTTCGATATGAATCTAATTTATCTGACAATATTAAACAAACAGTGCCCTTTCATATTTCAATGTATCAATTAATCCGCATCTTCTCTACTTAATAGTAATATGCAATTAATTTAGTAGACTTCATAATAATCGTAGATAATAATAATTTTGGGTTAACCTGAAGTTTGCATAACCTTATTAGTTCCAGTTGTGGTTAATATAGATTAACTAAATAATTAAGTTAATGAATAAATTGATTAATTTACAATGGGGAGGGGTGTTAAAAAAAAAACTAAAAATCATCTACTTTAATCTAAAATAATATCGAATAAAATTGCAACAGTTACCAAATATTATTAACAAATTATTATTTTTTTTTTTTTTTTTGTTATTACTATAAATTACTTTTGGTTTTCTTTTTCTTCCTTTTATCTTTAGTATCTTGTGGTGAAATATCAGTTAATTGTTGTTTTTGTTATATGTATTTCTTAACCTAATATAATATATTTTTAATATTCATTACAAAAATAATTTCAATTGCCTGTGGTTTTTTTGTTTTTGAGGTATATTCGTGCCCCTACATTCAAACAGATTTAGTTAAAAGAAAAGTAACGTTACAATGATGATAATGATGGTAGCAACTCTATTTGTAAGTTTAGCATGGACTGAGGGCAATTGACTATAGCTTCATATGTATAAAAAATAAAAGTTCGGAAAGTTGTAAAGTGGAAATTGAATTTGAAAAATTCAGAAGTATTTAAGTATAGAACTTCTGCTTTATCAGTTCTGAACTGGGTGGTAAAAGAGAAAGAAACTGGTATTAAAGAGAAGAATGGAAAAGTAATGCTCTCAATAACAACTTCTAGGCTGAGAGAGATATAAAATTTTGAGAAAATCTGAATCGCAGAAGACTTGTACATGGATTTTTGAGAAGAGGGACTCAAACAAGAACATCACTATTTTTTTGAAGTGAAACTTCTTTTCTCTTGTCCTAGAGTAAAACCAACCGGAAGTGACGTCGCGCGTAAGTTTGCAATGCGACATAATTTTGTCGAGCAATGTGCATGAGCGGCTAAATATCAATATTCCGTAACTGAATTCACGAGCAAACTATATAATAAACGATTCATAAAGAGTTTTAATTCAATATGACATATTAATTACACACACACACACACGCCTATGGCAGAAAGAACAATGTGTAGCGTCGCCATCTTAAAGTTTATGATAGTTATACATTTCACATACAGATGGCGCAAATGTCCAATGAATTACATGAAGATGTCGCACACAAAAAGAGTTCGTCTACAATTGTCATCGAAATTACTGGTACAGAGTTGCAATTTTTGTTCTAGCATTAATCCCAAAAAAAAAAAAATTGGTTGTGTATTAACGAACACAAGGCAGAAGTGAAACTTCTAGTGAACTAAACGAAATACAAGCAAATGAAATTAAAAAACACAAGCCAATGAAGTAAAAAATTTAGCGATTGAAAAATTTCATTTGCTTGTTATTTGCTTGTGTTTCGTTTAGTTCACAAGAAGATTCACTTCTGCCTTGTGTTCGTTAATACACAACCAATATTTTTTTTAGAAATTCATACCTCCTTCAAATTTAATATAATTCCTTCAAATCTTTGTACTTAAACGCTCTGAAGCGTTCGCTTTAGCGTTTGCGACAAATGGATCTCTCAGTCTTAAAAATCCCGTTATATAAATTTAATGCAAAATCGGACGTTCTTAAAACTAACTTCACAAATTTGGAAATTTAAATCAAACTTCAAACGGGAGGTAATGACGTCAAACGGGTGTCCTATAAGGCGACCCAGTCTATTGTACACCCAAGGAGACCATTAGAAACATTAGTCTAGCCCCAGATAATGTATTTCGTTGTTGTTTTGTGTAGTTATTTTTAAGCTTTACCACAAATTTGTAGCCAATAGTTCTTGATAAATAGAACCCCTCCATTAGTTCCTTGATTACCCATTTCTTACGAAATTTGGACAGAATATTTTGCATATGATAAGCAGATACTTGTTAATCAATACTTCTAGTTTCTGATTTTGGTTTTTCTGGAAATTTATGTGCTTCTTCATACTGGTTCTAAACGTTCAAGAGCAGTTCCGGCTTTGTTGGCATTCTCATCATGCTACCTACACTCAGAAAAAAACATCCCATTAATCACGAAAAACGTGTCATTAAATTAATAGTGTTACAATAGGACTGTACCATGAAATCAATAAGATATACCATAATATAGCTAAATTATATTAAAAATGATAGTCTAAAAACTATTGAAATTACGGGAAAATACTATTGACCAAATCCTATTGAAATAGTAGGATTTTCATATTGATTCCATGTGATTTTTTTCTGAGTGTAGGTAACAAAAATTTTCTCAGTATTCAACAGGCTGGTCTTTGATTGCAATGTGGTCTATCTGAGCTAACGTTGTTAATTCTCATGGTGCTGATTTCGAGGTCAACATGGCTTACTGCTTTATTAGATGATCAGTTTGCGATTGCATGTTGTTTGTGCAAGAATAGACATATATCGTCTGGAAAATCTAAATTCTCGAGTTGACGGGTGGAACTTCATGTAATGCTTCTCCATTTGGAGCATACGATTGCCATAACTTTGTCCAGAACAAAATAATTCTGAACACAAAAATTAAACAAGAATCTAACTTGTGTTAATTATTTAATTTTGTATTCAACAAAAATTTATAAAACTCACTATTAAACTGAAAGTGATTTCAATATCTATTATTTCTTTTGTATTAAACTCAATTAGTCCAATAAACTTTTTCACTTTTTCAACTCGAATTGCTAATCCATTTGTTTGCCCATCTCTATCATAGAAATAAAAAAAAAAACAACTATGTAAAAAAATAAAATTAAATGTAAGAAATAAATGTGTAAAAAAAAAATGCGTTAACATTGCATAATAAAATAAATACGAATGATTCGTGAGAAAACAGCAGGCGAATAGTAAAAGCGGGAAGAGTGAGCTGGAAACTACATACTAATATAGTAAAAGCTATAAATTGATGATTTGTCGGTGTTACGATGAACTTGGATACGTAATAAATTATGCTTCGGAGAGGAAAAAAAAAAACAAAATGAACGAAACAAATAAATAAATAAATAAATGAATTTTTGCATTTCAATAAAATATTATTGAATTTATTATTATTACAATTTATTAATATTAAAATTCATTAAACTAACAATAAAAACCCCAAGAAATCAAGGGTTAATCGGCCGCGTAGACTTGAAATAATAATATAGTAAAATTGTAACATCACTTAATGTAGGTCTCAAATTATGCCCGAATTGGTATGAGTATTTAAAGCATTTACATATGTAGATTAAATTAGTGTTTGTTGGGTATACAAAATCCCAAGTCAAGTCATAAAAAGAGAAAGTTCTTTAAAAACTTCAAAAAAAAATATGCGAAACTAAATGTAATTATAGATAACTTTCTACAAAGGAAGGAAAGGAAAAATTTATTAGTTTCATATAATTTTTTAATTTTAGTTATATTAAATTAAAACACAATCCCAGCATGAATTTGAAATTAAGTAATCGATAACTAAAACGGCAAATTAAGTACCTAAAACTTAATTTATTATATGTTTTTGTTTTGTTTTATTGTTTTTGTTACATAAATCATATTAACATTTTCAAAGCACGTGCTTATTGTTAATTGAACTTTTTCAATAGATTTTTATTTAATTGATTATAACAAAAGGAACAAACGATTTGTTCGACATTTAAAAAATTAAACAAAAAAAAATTATAATAAAAAAGCAAATTAAAAATATTTGAAATAAAATGCAAACAATTAATTATTTTAATTTTTTCTTTGCCTAATTATATTTTATTTTTTTTTGGTATTGTAACAATGACATAAATTTCATATTTCAAAAAATGACAATTGAATTGTTATTTTAAGTTATTTATATCTAAAGAGTGAGATTGAAAAAATCTTAACACACGTTTTACCTAATAATTTTTTTGGGTGTAAAATTTAAAAATTTCTTTGATCTAGTTATCTTTGAAAAATATGTCAGTTGTTATTTTCAATGACAAACATGTTGATTTATTGCGAGTTTGATCAAAATGAGTGAAGAAAAAGGAGTACGTCTTAAAATTATTAAAAATTTTCAAAAGAATCCAAATTGGTCCTACAAAAAATTGGCCAAAGAATTGAAGGTCTGCCGTCAAAGTGTTTCCAATGTTATTAAACAGTTTCAGGAGAGTTTGACCATCGATAGGAAACCTGGACCACATGATATTGGGAAAGCCAAGAAAATAGAAAAGATCTCCAAACACATCTGGTAAAAAAGATGCCCGGTTAGCCCAGTGCTCTGACTATTTGGTGCGAAAAGTTAAAGCCAATGCAGGTTTGAAAACATACAAAGTCCAAAAATTTCCAGACAGGAATGCTGCAAAAAATTTAGACGCCAAAAGTAGAGCTCGGAAATTAAAATCGAATTTCATACAAAAATATTCATGTTATATAATGGACGACGTCAAAATTTTAAACCAACAATAAGGCGTAATGCTTGTCATTTACCCTGAATTATCATTATTGGACATCTCGGGAACTATTTATGGTTTGGTACTGTGGGTGTAAGACCTTCTATGCAACACTGATACACTGAACAAATGATATGAATGATAACTGCATTAATTAAATTTAGATAGGAGGTTGCCACGCCCATATGGTCATTTCTTTTGATAAGATTTTTGTTGCTGTAGTTTTTGTATTACCCGAACTTTGCCAGAGCAGATCAGAAAGTAAATATGGTATATTGAATTGCTATACTTATGATTCAAAATTAAAAATTCTGCTAAAATAGATAGGACTAGAATATTTCTCGGCTGCCATCTCTCGACAGATAATAATAACATAAAAATCGCTGCATCATTTATGATATAAGCCAGCTCCTTGCTTTATATACTCTTTTTTTTGCTTTTTTGACATTGAAATTATTTGGATTTAATATATACAATCATAAATATATACATGAATTTATATAATGACGTCTTTGCGAATTATTAATCTAATAAATTATGATTATGAAAATGATATATAAAAATGAGCAAAAATCTTCAGCAACTCACATGTACAAAAAAAAACAACACAAATTTAATATGAACTTCAAAAAATTGTTTAAATTCAAATTTTAATCCGATTTAATTAAAAGGAAGTTTAATATTAATGAATATTTATTTTACTATACACCCCCAACTCCAAAAAAAAAATAATAATATCATATAAAACAAGTGGAAACAAGAAGTAAAAAATAATATATATGTATGTATGCAGCTAAATGATTAATTTTTGCTTAAAACAAGTTAGAATAAAAATGAAATTTATTTATGCAAACTAGACAAAGTAGTTGACCTAATAATGCATGGTTTACTAATTTTGAGTTAATTATTTTCAAAAGTAGTTAGGCTTCCACTCTTTTTGTGATTTAAACTCAACTGAAATCTATGAAAATAATTAGATATTCACAAGATAATAAATTATCTCATTTTCCTTTTGACATATTTATTTTCTTTCAACAATGACTGTGAGCTTAACATATTTTCTCGCTACGTTCTCTCTGAGCATTTTGTAAAGTCAATGCCAACATCTTTTGCAACTCTCTGTATGCACAGTCAAAAATTCAAAATTAATATTTTTAAATAAAACTGCAAGCATTGCCAAATTTTATTGCATTCTCACAAATATAAATTTTCCATATTGGCTTTAAGAAACTTTTGAACTTTTAAAATCATTGGAATGAAAATTACAAGTGGCACAACAACAAACAAACAGCAACAGAAAACCAACAAAATTGGGAGAAAAAATCATCGCAACATGACTTCCATGTACTTCCATGTAACACAAATACATACAAACTTATACATACATATATACATGCATATATAAATAATTAGCAATAATTTCAAAAGTCAATTCAATACAACCACACAAACTAAAAACGTATGAAAATGAAAACGAGCGGACACTGTGGTCTCTTAAAATTCAACTGGTTTCTTTGACTAGATAATCCATACTTCTGTGTTGCCCTCTGATACCATCTCTCACCTACCCGCCCCTCACAGTCAGAAAATATAAACAATGTTTCCTTGAACAAAAATGCAAAAAGCAAAAGTGTTTCACTTTTAATCAAATATAAATTTTGCAGTGAAACTCTTAACTTGTTGCTGCATTTAATACTTACATAAGTAAATCTATAAAATTAAAGCTAAACCAAAGAAACAGAGAGAGAGAGAAGGAGAGAAAGAGAGAAATAAAGACAACAACAACATATTTTTCCTGTCTCAAAAAGCTGACCGACCTCAGTTGGCAATCAAGTTTTCAGTTTTCTTATAATTTTCTTGGTAGAAAATCAAGTTAAAATGTCTGTGTCGATGTCTGGTAGCTTGCTCATTACTTTTACGCCAGCGAACGTCATCTGTTTGCTACATGCATACATACTTATGTATGTATATCTACTTGTACGATTACCGCAATTTCAAATAACCATAAATTCTTCTTGCATTAGAATTTATTAAATGTTTCTGCTCAAAGTACATTAAATGTCAATTTTTCTCTTCATATATTTTACTCGTGTGTAGAAAAAAACATGACGCAGGTGTGCAGTTTTGAATTTTTAGAAACATTTCTCACCATATTTATTTTTGAAGTTAGATATAGGTATAAAATTTTTTAGTATGTATGTAGATGTATGAGAATATTAAATAAAACCGGTGAAAGTTCAGAAAAATAAAACGCACGTGTAGTTCCTTTTAAACATGACAGAATTATAACAGATGGTACCAACATTGCAATAGGTACAACAAGATAATAACAACACACTACTTTGTTGCTATACAGACCCAGAAATGTAAAAAATACAATAACAAATGCAACGTAAGCAAAGATTTGATAGTTTTGAGTCTTGTCATAAAAAGAAGAAGAAGAGAGATTTGACGCTTCTATCACTCGTTAAAATTCTTTCATAGTTTTAAAAGAGTCGATAAATCTAATGTGCATACAGAGAGAGAGAGAGGCTTTCGCTCACCCAATGAAAACCAATAACTGTGATTGGCGGCATAGCTTAGAAAAATTTCTCTAGCTCTATTTTTCTCTCTGCGAGTGTTAGCAAATCACGCAGCGGTTAGTTTATTAATCCAACAAACGTTTTCAGATTCATTTCTCAAAGCTAAAGATATAACGTAAATGTGGGTAACTCGGATCGATGCATATAATTCCGATCGATTTTGTTTTACTAATAACTTTTCTTTGGTATTTTTTAAAATTACGTCCTTTTTTTGAAACAAACGAGAATTATTTCCCCTTTCTAGTGGTATGCAACACTTATTTCAATTATTCAGTTGTGATTAATCAGTTGTGAGCGAAGAAACAAAACAAGAAACCCACAAATTTTATAACAATAATAACTTTTGTGCTGGTAAGTATATTTATATTTATAATTTATATAGGGTTTTGTTCACTAAACATTCTGCTATAGTTTGGTAAAAATAAGCACCATTTTAGAAAACATACTAAGAAAAAAATTGACTTTTAAAATCGATCCGAATTACCAGCATGCGTTTTTCTATTTGCATCGAATTCGGATCGATGATCCGAATTACCAGCAAATGAGGTGTTTGCATAATTACAAAATTTAGAAAAACTATATAGTTTTAGTTAATGAAAGTCTTATAGTTGTGATTTGGATATAAAAGGTGATGTTTGGAGGTAATTCGGATCGACCCTTTGTTTAGAGAGTTTTTGTGGAATTTGAGTTCAAAGTTCAGGTAAACTTGATTGGGAGTATGAATGTATAAACTCGTAATTGTGACTAACTTCATATCTATCATACGCGCCATTTTTCTGACATTGACAGCTATTCTATCTCGAAGAGCGCCAAAAATACTATAAGCATTGATCAGTCAAATAATTTTCATAATTTTACAAAAGTGTTTTACTATAGCTAAAAATGTCGAATTTCGTGCCAACAAAACCACATTTGCGGGAAGTTTTGATTTGCTTCTTCCATTTAAAGAAAAACGCAACTGAAGCACATCGTTTACTAACTGAAGCTTATCCTGACTGAGCTATAGACGTTAGAATGTGTCAAGTGTGGTATGCCCGTTTCAAAAGTGGTGATTTTGATGTTGAAGACAGGGAACGTTCAGGCGGCCCGAAAAAGTTTGAAGATGAAGAATTGAAGGCATTACTCGAAGAAGATTCATATCAAACGCAACAAGAACTTGCAGAATCTTTAGGAGTTGATCAATCAACCATTTCTAAATGATTAAAAGCATTGGAAATGATTCAAAAGCAAGGAAATTGGGTGCCGTACGAATTGAAGCCGAGAGACGTTGAACGACGATTTTTCACATGTGAACTGCTGATTGAACGACAGAAAAGAAAGAGTTTTCTGCATCGTATTGTGACTGGCGATGAAAAATGTATACGTTACGATAACCCAAAGCGTAAAAAATCATGGGGACCGCCCGGACATGCATCAACATCAACGGCAAAGCCGAACATCCATGAATCCAAGCTCATGCTGTGTATTTGGTGGGATATGAAAGGTGTCGTGTATTATGAGCTGTTGAAACCGAATGAAACGATTACGGGCGAACGCTACCGACTACAATTGATGCGTTTGAGCCGGGCATTAAAGGATAAGAGGCCCGAATATAAGAATAGACACGACGAAGTTATTCTTCAGCACGACAATGCTCGGCCGCATGTTGCAAGGCAAGTAAAAACATACTTGGAAACGCTGAAATGGGTCGATTCGTGGATAGCCTCAAAAGATGAGGAGTACTTTCGACGCGGAATCCGTATGCTACCAGAAAGATGGGAAAAGGTTGTGGCTAACGATGGACAATACTTTAAAGAATAAATTTATAATCACAATGTCCAAATTACGGAAAAAATACGAGTTTATACATTCATACTCCCAATATATATTTCATTGTGCATCAGCTCATGGGCATGGCCACGGGCTACCGGATTCATAGATTTACCTTAAGGGGGTTAACATTTGTTCATCCCTTTTAAATTTTTTTTTTATTTGTGGCCAATGATGAAATATATGAAATTCCTATCAGTAACGAAGGGGGGGAGTTAGGGAGGCGTTGGGGGGGGGGGGGGGAATTTGAGGAGGGGGAGTTGGGGTTGAGGTCAGGGGTATTTAACTCCAAATCTTTTCTCCTTTCCTACGCCCATTAGACCCACTATTGCTCCTACGTTTGATTGTGCAGTCGCATACTTTTGTTTTTAATATATTCGCATCTATCGCCCAGCCACAGCTTCTTCCCCTAAGTTTGATACGCCCATGAGTAGCCCCATAATTGAGAATTACTTCGGTGCTGAAGAAGTAAGTCTCCATATCAAATTTTATTAATTTAGTTCGATATGATATTCGAAGATATTGGATTTTTGCGAAAATGCCACGCCCACTTTGAGATACGGTCAAATTTTATAGCCCACAACTTGACATACACACAAATGTATCTCTATACCAAATTTCGCTAAGATCGGACAAACGGTATATGATTACATAAGGAAAATACACAGATTTGGACAACAATTTATATGTATGTATGTGTATGTATGTATTTACGCATACATACATAAATTTTTTTACACATATATTTTCCATATACACCAAATTTATCTTTTGCATCTAAATAAACCTCAAATTAAAGATAATTTGCTATAAATTTTGCTGATCCGAATTACATGCACACTAAATTTTTCTATCCGAATTACATGCAATCCATTTTTTTCGAAGTGATGTTACCTAAGTAACTATTAAAAAAAAATTTAAGTTTGGTTTTTTTTTTTGTGGTAGTTAACAACTTTAAAAGAGGAAGAAATATGCTTTAATTTTATATTTTCATAAATCTGTAATTCTTATTTTTAGGGCTGAAAGTTCCCTTGCAAAAATCGATCCGAATTACCTACACTTACGTTATTACGAATAAAAACTCCCGGTTTAAGAATTACAATAAAACTTTTTACTTTTTACTAAACTAAAATCAACAAAAACATCACTTGATTATTATTTTTATCGTCTTTTGTTTACTAAATTGGATGGTATAACAAAAACCTGCAATTTACAACAATTGTTGCTTCTTCACTTTAAATGTTTTGCTTTTTTTTTCTCTCTTTTTGCTTGGCTTTATTGCCAATATCTGTTTTGTTGTTTGCCAGATATTGGTCAACAACAGCATCATCATCAACAACAATAACAACAACCATAGCAATACAATGCAACCAAAACAATAACAGTCACAAGGTGAAACACCATAATGTTGCTGCATTGCAACACTCTTCAATTCAAGTTAGTTATGTTTTAGCAACTATTCTACGTACGTATAAAAACTTTTTGTTTCTCTTGGCCTACATAACCGGAAAATGTTTTTATCTATAGGTATAACATCATCGGTAAATATTCTGTTTTCCTCATTGCAATTGAATTTCTTTAATTGTAACTTTTTCTTTGAATTATATTGCTCTATAAACTCAGCGCTTTGACCTGCACCTTTTCCAATTTTTAATAAGAAAGCGTCATTTCAAAAGCGGAGAACTTAATTTCAAACACAGATTACTCACATTTAAACAAGAAAGCATTATTTCGTAATAAGAAAGTGTCATTTAAAAATCAGAAAATATTAATTCTGAATCAGAAAATAGCAAATTCAAAGTCAGAAAGCTTCATCTGCCAAAATCAAAAAAATCATTTTAAAATCATAAAACCATATTAAACAACCTTTCACAATCAGAATAGCCAATATAAAATTCAAATATTATTTCAAAATCAAAAAACACCGAGTCATTTCAAAATCATATTAGTCATTTTAAAATCAGGACAGTACCTTCCGAAAAAAACCCCTTTAAAATCAGAACGATTTATTTTAAAAACAGAGTCATTTCAAAACAAAAAGTATGCTTTTAAAATCCGAAAAGTTTACTTCAAAGTATGAATGGCCTACTTAAAATCAATGCTTAACATTTCAATTTAAAATTCATTCAATTTAAAATGCACAAAGTTCGTTCCGAAATCAAAACAGTCATTTTAAAATCAGAAAATACCATTTAAAAGGAACAGTCATTTTATAAGGTGCATTTAAAAAACTGGAACGCATGATTTCAGCAATCAGAACGGATCATTACAAAATCAAAAATCATTCTTTTAAAATCAGATATCAGAAATTATCATTTTAAAATTAAGATACTCATTTCAAAATGTGAATAGATATTTTTAAATCAAAAAACAATCCTTTCAAAACATAAAAGTTCACTTTAAAATCTAAATAGAAACTTTAAAATCAGAACTCATCATTTCAAAATCAGAATAGTCATTCCAAAAATCCACAAACTTTATTTTTAAATACTAATAGTTATTTTAAAATCAAAACAAAAAAAAAAAATATTAAAAAATCGAAAGTCATTTTAAAATTAGAAAACTTCGTTTAGATACCAGATTGGTTACTTCGAAGCCTAAAAAAAGTTTCTTTTAAAATTAGAATAGTCATCATAAAATAAAAAAATTCTTATTAAAATCAGAGTTGTCATTTTAAAATCAGAAAGTATAATCTCAAAAACCAAACAGTCATTTGAATACTCATTTCAAAAGCAGAAAATATCATTTCAGATACACAGAACATCATTTTAAAATTATCTAAATAAGAAAGAGAGATTTAAAAATCAGAAAATGGTCGTGATTCGTAGACGCATGTGCTCCACCATGCAAAATGCTCAACGAATATCCTCTTTAGTAGCAGGTATAGGACTTATCGTCGTCGTTCTGGCAGAATTCACTAAGTCCATTTTTTTAATTTGTGAGATGTAGTTAGTTTATGCAGTGCATGGTGCGCTACGAACACTGGCAAAACTAAAAAAGTCAACAGATTGATATATAGATTATTTAACGATTCAACTGGATCATCAAAAATCTAATTTATTATGCCATTCGAATTATAGAAGCCAATTAATTCGGATTCAATTAAAAAAATTAATATGGACTTAGTGATTTCTGCTTGAACGACGACGATATGTAACCCTTTAACACTAGAAAGACTGAAATTTGGTATATACCTATATTGCCCAAAAGAAGTCAAATGACATATGCGAGAAACAGAGAGGGGAGGAAGGTAAATTCAACTATTAATAAATGCATTCATATAATGTATACAAAGTCAGAAAAATTCTAGGTAATTGAAACAAAATAAATTTAAATTTTTTCTTATTGAAATTGAAAAGCAGTCAAAATGACTTCTTTGGGCAATCTAGTGTTAAGGATTATAGGGCTCATAGTAATAATATACTATGATAATACTATAATCCTCGAAGTGGGCGCAATAGTTCTTTAGGACGCGTCGCACATCCCCAAAATAATAATAATAATCCTCTTTAGTGTTCGGTATTTTTTTGAGGGTATTATTTGTCTGCTTTTATTATGGAAATGTGATTGCAAATTTATTCTTTAAAGTATTGTCCATCGTTCGCCACAACCTTTTCCCATCTTTCTGGTAGCATACGGATTCCGCGTCGAAAGAACTCCTCATCTTTTGAGGCTATCTACGAATCTATCCATTTTTTGAGTTCTTCGAAAGAACGGAAGTGCTGTTCAGCCAGGCCATGTGTCATCGATCGGAACAAGTGGTAATCAGAAGGAGCAATGTCTGGAGAATACGGCGGGTGGGGTAGCACTTCCCATTTCAGCGTTTCCAAGTATGTTTTTACTTGCCTTGCAACATGCGGTCGAGCATTGTCGTGCTGAAGAATAACTTCGTCGTGTCTATTCTCATATTCTGGCCTCTTATCCTTTAATGCTCGGCTCAAACGCATCAATTGTAGCCGGTAGCGGTCGCCAGTGATCTTTTCATTCGGTTTCAACAGCTCAAAATGCACGACACCTTTCATATCCCACCAAATATTCGACATTTTCAGCTATAGTAAAACACTTTTGTAAAATTATGAAAATTATTTGACAGATCAATTTTTATAGTATTTTTGGCGCTCTTCGAGATAGAGTAGCTGTCAATGTCAAAAAAATGGCGCGTATGATAGATATGAAGTTAGTCACAATTACGAGTTTATACATTCATACTCCTAATATTTTAATTGCAAAATGAAAAGCTGTAGATAGTGTTAAAAAAAAATGTCTATTTTTATTTTCATGCAAATTTTCACTATCACAAATTTGGTTCAATATTCAGGAGCTTTAATTTTTTTTATCCCATAGTCCAATATCATTAGATTTGCTATATACTTTCTGAATTAATTATATTCGTGTTCATGTAAAGAAACTGATTGATTTTGAAATAGGAAAATGCTCTCAGTTCTATCGGCACGTGTAAAATTCTATATCGGAAGTTAACATTATCTTTTTTCAGTTTTTTTAATTATCCCTAAATGTTTTTCTTTTCTTATTTTCCTAACTTTAAGTACATACTTCACTAACAAAACAAACAAAAATAAATAAAACTTAAAAACAATTATCTATAATTCATATTAACCCTGAAACATCTTTAACTTAACTCTTCAATAAACAGTCTACCTCATGAATAATTTTTATTATTATTATTTTGTTTTTTTGAACCAATTAATAATAATAATTTATTCCAATTATTTTTATATATTTGGTATACATTTAATAGCATTATTTAATAATAGAGTATTTACCGATTTATATTAGAAACTTTGGACTCATTAAATGCAAATAGCCTGAAATTTAAATTGATTAGTTTAAAATAAAGAAAAAAAAAACAAACAAATAAAATACCGGAAAAATTAATAAAATATTTACAATTATTGATATTATTCCTATTGGTAGTTTCATTTTTCCTTAATTTTAAATTCGAAATCTTTTATTGAATATATTTATTTGCATTATATACGAACTTCAAATTAAAATGTACATAAAAGAAAAATTTGCCGTCAATGACATTTGAACTCATAGGTAACATGAGTATTAGCATCTGCATACGTTCATAGATATAATGTATTCACACCCTTATGTCAATTACATGCATAATTTTAGTAATAAATCTTCTTAACATTGAAATAAAATTGAAAAAATAATAATAATAATGGGTAATAATAATGAGTAATAAAATTGTAGTACACGAGTCTCATTGTTGGCTTGTGCAAGCAATTTGATATGCCAAAAAAAAACCAAAAAACCAAACCTATTCACATAACGAGCGAACAAAAATAAATAAATATTTTTCAATTTAAACTATTACAAAACTCCTCAAAATGTTTACATAAAATGCTGTAGGGCATTTGCGGTATCTATGATTATAAATCTACATGCATATTTACTTATTTTAATGAATTATCAATGGAATAGCTAATTGAAATTATGTTTAAAGGTTATTACCAGGCAGCTGATTATGAGAAATTCTCTTTTTTCTGCTAATCCTACATGATGACTTATAAAATTTATACGCATTTCAATCCCCACTGATTTCAAATGCATAAATTTTATTTTGTTATTTTCCAAAAATTTTTCACATATGGAAACATTTTATTTTGCTCTGTTAAAGTATTTCAGGAAAAAAAAAAACTATTATGTGTAGCAGAATGCGAACCGCCGTAAATCTAAACAAGAAAACGCAAATGATAACTTCTCATGTTGGGGGCCAAAAAAGGAATGAATTTTACGACGATCTTGGGAAAATGATGCTGACGTGTGTCGTACCGTTGAAAAAACTCCATAACCCAAAATTCAAAGATTCTTTGAGAAATACATAAAGAAAAAATATGTAAAACTTTGTTTGAACACTCAACGAAATGTTTTGGGGTTATCTTTGCATAAAAAAAATTAGAGAAGAAGACGAAGACAGAGTTGATTAATCTACTAGCTTAACTCGGCCACGCGTCTGGTTAAATAGATAATAAATAAAAGACGAAGCACACGTTTCCTGTTGTTCCATTGTCTATGTACATAAAGAGACTCACTGGTTTGTCGACTCCAGAAGGCAACATATAATTGTCCTTGAGAGAAGCAATTCCTATCTAGATCTTAACCGCAGAATTTTAGAGATTGCCCTGAGCTTTGTTGATGGTGATTGCAAAAGCCAATCGAATTGGGAATTGTGATCTCTTAAATTGAAATGGCATATCCGTTTGAATCATAGGAATGTCATTCCCATCAACAGATGGCGCTCTCATTGTTGTAAGATATGTTGCTTTTACGACCAACAGATAGCGTTGCTTTTAAAAAACATGTTTTAACTTATTTATATTTTACCACGTTTATATCAACTCGCTTTCAACTGTGCGTCTTTCTGTGTGTCTGTTCGGTACAAATTTCCCTAACTTCCCGATGAGCTAGAGACTTGAAATTTTAAATATAGTTCAGAACTGCAAGACAGTGCAATATGAGATATCTAAAATATATATAAATTTAAAATATTAGCATCGGAAGTTTTTCATTTTTTTTTTAATAGATCAAAGCATTGAATTCATCGTTGTTAAAATCATTGCTTTAGCGGGAGTAGAATATATATGTGTGTACATGCACACATGCAAAGAGATCGCAATTCGCTCTTGTTGAAATTGGAACAAAGAAACGTAGAAAACAGAAACGAGGTGCAATACCGATGGTGTGAAAGCGACGGTTGTCAACACATCCAGCAGACAAAATGTATGAATGGATGAGTTTGACGTGTTTGATCCAACAAATATTTAACATTTCTTTTGACAAATAACATTCAACAAAAAAGAATTCATTGTACAGATTTTATAAATATTATAATCGCATGCAATATGAAATTGACAGATAAATAGTTCACTTAAGCCGCTAGCAATTTTACCTGTATCTATAAGCGTCCCACGCTTTTCGTTTTAAATCAAATATTTTCAAATCAAATATTTTCAGACCTACTAAAATTCGCAATTACGTATTTTCAGGACAATCTTTATGGGGATATGAATCTGGATGGGGTTATAAATCTGTATGGGGCTAGGAGAAATTATTTTATACTTTTTAGTAATTTTTCAAAACGTGGTATATTAAAACTTCTTTTTTATTTAAATTTGTATTTATATAGATATATTAAGTACATAAAAACACGCTCGTATACGATTGCATTGCTGTGTCAAAATTTCAAGCGATCGGTGAAGAACTTTCGGAGATTTGCGGTTTTGAATAAACGAGCATTTACATTTTTATTTATATACATATTTGTAGATGTTTGGGGCTCCTGACGTGATTTTCCTCGAACAATATTTTATATTAATAACTAACTAGCGTTTTCACAATAGAGTCAAAACTACTAGGAATTTTGAAACTATACTTATATAATTCAAAAAAATTAAAAGAAAACAATTTTAAGCTTCAAGGCAGAAATCAGGTGGTTAAGACAGTTTTGAAAAAAAAAAATTAAAGGAAAGAACCTCAAATTTTCAACACAGATAAATTCAAAGACGTATAAGAACTATCACTAAGATTGCGGATTCCGAAAAGGACGTCTGATTTTCCTATCTCTATATACACTGTTGTTGTTTTAAGTATAAAAGTTAATTAAGCCTGTAACATATTAGTCAAATAAAAACCTAGACATGAACTGAAGTCATGACTTTGAAAAATTAGCACTTAGATTTAATTTTCAAGGTATCCTAAAAAAAATGAAAAATTAAAAATGTTAGCCTTTAATGATTAGGAAAATAAAATTTTGTAGAAAAGGGCAATAGTATGTTGTACTTTTTTAGAAAAAAATTCCTGAGGTCACCATGACAAAAAAAGAGAACTGACCTCTTAACGTATAATACTGTCGCTTCAATAGTTTAGTGGCAGTGTGTTAGACTATCATCTCAACGGCCTTGGGTTGGATTCTCAGCAAGGGAATTTTTTATTAAAAATAATTTTTCATATTTTCAACTTTCATCAACAGTTACAAAATAGTCCAAAAACCTAACCTATCCTACCAAAGAGAGAAAAAAAATATTTGGATCCGCTAGCACTTCGTATACTAATTTTATTCACCCCTACACAGAAAAATACCAGTCGTCCAAAACTAGGCACTTTAATACTCTGTCAAAGTTAGCGATCAGTCTCAAATTTCACACACATACAAAAAAACAAATAAAAATACTATGTATTTTGAGACTACAATCCACAATCTTTTGCTCTGGTCCTTTTCATTTCCTAACAATTGCGTACGTTGTCTAGAAAAAGGGAGCTTTAGGTATGATGACGATCATCATGTTGAATTTTTGGCACCTGTAGAGGATGTCCTTAATATTTAAATATCTTTAAGTTTGACTGAATGTACAGGTATTTTCATATTTGATATGGATAAGAGCATATCGCTCATTTACTAAAAGACTGTCATAAGTCAAAAAACACGATTTTTGAGTTAATGATGCAGAATTATTCATTATGTCACGCTTCATATTGTGTAAAAATCTTATATTAATATCTTGTATACTCTGTGCCTGAGAACTATAAGAATTTTTCTTTTTTCTACAAAGTCAATTGAAAACTTTAAACGCCTTTTTTATAAAATCGCGTTTTTTGAGTTATGACAGTCTTTTAGTAAATGAGCGATATGTCACAACTCCTTTCAGTATTTATAACGTCCGTAACGTAAAAATACGTAGATTCTGAGTTTCTACGTTGCATTATTACTTTTCGTTGCGTCTGTAATACAATTGTTCTTTAACTTTTTAATACGGACTTTATCGATAATGTGGACTTTACATATCGTGACTACTGGAAAGAGGTTGAACGATTTTATTTCAGTGTATTGCAACTTACATTGACAGCCATTTGACATTTAATTCAATAAATGCGAAGAATTATCCATTTAGAAATCTTAAGAATTCATATGCACACGCCCACAATGCCTACACAAACACACATTCTTACACATAGACGGACAAGTACGTACCTATGTTTATGTAAACGCTCCAGAATATGAAAGCAAAGGTAATTTAAAATTTTAGCACTCAAATTTTATTGAAGAGAAGAAAATAACTTTGTATTTATTTTAAATCTTTTTCATTAATTAATTAACTATTAATTACTGATATTGAAATTAAATTGGATTAGAAACAAATTTAAGCATAAGTAATTAAAAATTTTGTTTTTATGGGAATATCGCACTTGCAATCATCGCGTCATTTTAAATGTAACCCGATTTATTAATGAGTAAACCAGAACAACAACAACAAGTTGCTGAACAAATATAATTTTTGTTATTGTTGTTTTCTTAGCACCAACCTCCACCGCGGTCACCCGCACTTATTTAAATATTATTTAACTTTGACACAATCGCCCGACTAAAGCGCCCGTCGTCGTATTCTCTTTTTTGTGAGCTTGTTATCTTGGAACGTTGCGATGTTATCACTCGTCCGCTAAGTATGGCTTAAAGCTTAACTGGCTGCGCGTTAACTGATCACATCTCAAAGCCAAGCTCGTTTTGAGTTGGGCCAGCAGTGCGCTTTCAAGTCTCTTTGGTATTTTATGGCTTCATTTTCATTCAATTTTTGTATTGAAATTTTTTAAAAAAGCTTTTTTCTCTATATGAAACGAAAATTAAAGGTTTCATTCTTTAAAACATTGTGGGAGCTATACAAACTTTACACAGTTCACTTTTTATAATCCTTTTTGTTTTTTCGCAAGCGACCAAAGTGGCGTAAATTTCGCGGTTATGGAATAAACTTGCAAACACTTATTAATTTTTTGGCGAATGGTGGAAATACTATCGCCATATATTGAAATTCATGAAATTCGCGATTTGAGGTGGGAAAGGGGTTTTGGATGTTTAATGCTCCCCGAAATATTATATAATTGCATTTTGCCTCTACAGCAAAGTTTCCATTGTCACTGTTTCCTTAAGCCATATATACTTAAGCTAACTCAATTAACTTTGCCCAGTATCTGTATTCAAGTGTTTTCTATTGAAAGTTTAAGCACGGAAGATGCCAGTATGTGAAATTGGGCATCAATATCTTAACGCCACAGATCTTACTGAGATTTTGAGATTTCTGACATACTGCTTATAATGAAGTTCCAGACGATTTTACCTTATGATCAGCGTAGAAATTCACCAATTCCAACCAGATTCTCCTTTCACAAATTGGAAGACTTGAAGAGTGTGTTTTAAAGCAGCAATGCCATCCTTATGTTTGAATACATTAAGTTTTGTGGTTTGAAATATGATGATCTGAATATTGGGTTCAGCATGCCATAAGTTTGCTTTCTTATTCGGAAGGGGTCGAAATTAACTTTCCGCATAAGAATCCCTGTTAAAGGTAGCAGTATTTCACACGTCCCACAAATTTATTAAACACAAAAATTCTTTTTCTAGCATTTTATTTGAATTTTCAGAAATGCAATCCTTACGTAGTATACCGAAACTGTGATGGATTTTGGAACTTGGTTTGAATCCTTTTTTACTCTTCATTATTTAAGCACATAAATTATTTAATGGAACTCAACCTACGTTATCGGCATAGAAAATCTGTTTTAGAATTCCTTTCTTTAAGCTCATTAAACATAACCAAATTCGTAAATCAAAATAACGCCATCTAGCCAAGTATAGCAAAAATTCATGTATTCAAAAGCATAATATACCTGTCTCGCTTTGACGCACAGTAAACTCGTATAATATGATATAAAAAAATGTAAGATTTTTCTATCAAATGGGAAGAAGAAAACATTGACAACAAAAACAAAATCAGAAAAATTTGGAATTGAAGCTCAGTGATGTTAGCTTTATGGGAATTTCTGTGTTGGTCGCATATGAAACAATAATATTTTACTTGAAAATAGTAGTGGTAAAAAATTTCTCATGTGAAAAAACTTAGTAAATTTTTTAGCAACGAAAATTTTTATATTTCGGTCTGAGATTATAAACATATAAACTGGGCGACGTTTGAAAATAAAAATATATGTATATAAAAATGTAAATTTATTTTTGGTGTGGTACATTTGATAATTGTTATTAGAATGAAGAAAATTTTTAAGATGCAGACAGAAGGATATTAGAACCTTTAGGCTTTTGTAGAAAAATTTGTCGTAAAGACAGTAATTTTCTTAGTGCCTCAATTGCCTTTAAATGCAACTCAGTAAATCTGATATAGTGGCAACCGAACCATCCACAATTTGAGTGACTCGAACTAAATCGTTGAAATAAACCGTTTTTGATTTAAGTGGGGAACAAAATGTAAAGCTGAAGTGTGAAGTAACTGAAGCGCTTTAAACTGTTCAAAGTAAGAACTTTTCAACTTTGTAGCGCTTTAAGCGTAAAAGGGGAATACACAATACGATGGCTGTACAACTGTCAGATTTCGTTATCGCATACAGCTATTGTATCGTGTGTTTGTACAAAATGCTTATAGCCCCGATATCGCACGACCGAATACTTTCAACACAAGATTTTAATCGCCTATGCGACTACTGCTTTTTTTTTTAATTGCAAAAAAATCGCATAGTGTACAATAGAAATCGGTGCAGAAATTGCTTCATGTATTCCGTATTTAACAGCTGATTGTAAAAATAAAAAAGGTGGAAGATTACACGGAATTATTTACTAAACTTGTAAATTCAAGCTTCCTGATTGCAAAGATGTGTAGAAAAATACAATTGTGTGTTTCCAATTACAACAACCTTGAGCTTCAGAGGTGCATATTCTGTTCACATTTTTCTTTGTTGCTCTCCGTCGCTATATTATCTGCTTCAGCTGCATACTTCACGCTTCACATTCTGTTTCAGGTTTTATTCCACTTGAACCGAACTAAAACCAAATCAGTTTTGTTCAAAAAAACATTATTTCTGGAGCCAAAAAATTTAATCCATAATTACATTTTAATACTAATTTTTATATACTATACGTTTTGTGTACAGAGTATATTGATCTTAATTGACTAACGGTTGCTTGTGACGTAAATATTAAAACTGTAAAATAATAAATTTCATATTGATTTAATAACACTGTGTGGCAGTGAAAATATACTTTCGTCGAGACATAATTAAAACTGTAGATATAGCCACGCAGAAAAGGTTGATAGGTTGAAGCATATAATTGCCCTTAATTTCACTTTGATTTGTCCGATTAGTACCATTTAAAACAGAACATTTATCTTAAGGAATACCGGAGTTAGAGGGCAAAATATAAGGAACATTTTTTTTTTTTAAATTTTTTTAATTATAACTTCACGCTTCAAGACACAGAAGACTCGGTTTTTAAATCACACCAAAAGTTGAGAGAGACTATGAAACGAGCCATACTGCAAATTTTTACCTGCTTTCAGGTTCAAAGAATATATCCTTAGTTATGTTTTTGAAGCTAAAAGCTTAATATACTTTCTTGACGATTTTTTGTTATTTTTGCCGATATCTTTCTAAATATTATTTTTTTTCTAAATGTTATCAATTTACATCTCAACAAGAGCACACTAAATTGAATGATCTTTTTAATGCTTTTGTCAATGTAAAATATATTTTATAAACATTTGTATTAATCAAATCATATTTATTTTTTGTACGGAGCTTCTATCTTGAAAAGGGAAATTTTTATCGGTCCGTACGGAAGTTTGGGGAAAAGTGTTAACATCACTGACTGAAGTCAATGGACATTTGCCAGACGGACAAAACATGCAGCGGGCAGGCGAAAAAAAAGGGACTAGAAAAATTTTGAAAAGTTCAATTTGGGACAGTAGCAGCGAATGCTTTTAAAAGAACGGTAAACGAAGGAAAGCAAAAGCAGCAGGGCATTTTGTGTGTGTGTTTTTTTGTATTTAAAAGGAAAATTATAGAGAATGTTTGTTTAGTGTTATGGCTTTTGAAAAGAAAAACAAAAGATTAAATAAACAAAGTTGCAATGTAAAGTTATAGCCTGAATGCTGTTGCACATGTAAAAACTATGAAAGAAAGAAATGGAAAAGGTGAAAATCTAAATTTATAACATGACTTCGCACAGAATTGTGCTTGCTGCACAGTGAATTCTCATTACAAGTCATTTCATTTGAAGAAAAATAAAAAAATCGATTTTGGTATTTCGTTTGTGCGTTGTGTATATTGTGTGCAATAAATATTTCAATTGCAGACGAAAATTTTACAATTCTGTTTTAAGGTTATAAAATTACACGTTGCGCTGTAAAAAGAAAATTTAAATTTTTCATTACTAACGAAAGAAGAAAATTGCGTATTAAATATTTGCTAAGTGCAAAGAGAAAAAAACGTTTACTGGCAACTCCTATATGCTGCAGTACACTTAGTTTTCCTAATGATATTGATAAGGGCTTATGAACTTAAGAAACCGTATTAGGCAGCGCCGCGTAGTATGATCAAAGTGTAATTAGAAAACAATATTCGTGAATAAATCATTTTACATAAATATTAATAAAGAAAACTATTAATATTTGGTAAATACAATCGAAGTGAAAAAATCAAAATGGAGTAAAGCACATTGGATAATGCGAAGAAAAAATATTAGCTTTCGGTGATTCTCGTTCTCACAGCATTAATACAGAGACAAGAGACTGCAACGGAGTGCTAGAATACAAAGAGAATATGTGTATTGGAAAGGTGGTTGTGTTTCTTTTGTAAACGGGATGCCAAGGGGTGGAACTGGCTATTTTCTTTATTCCTTTTGCTATGCTCTTTTAATTTTTTTTTTGAACGGTGAACTGCCAAAAAGCAACAGCAAAAATAGTGGAATTCACAATAGAATATAGAAAAGAGCGAGCGAGAAGGATTGCGTTGAAATATCTTTTGTCGTAAATGCGTGTGAGTACTCCGTTTTTATTTTGCCTAAAAAATAATATTTATTATAATGCAAACATCTAAATGTGTACTAAATGGAAATGCGTAAATTAAAAGTTAACATTTATTTACAAATGAATAATTAAAACCATAACCGTAAACGCATATTAAATCTTGAAGTTAAAACGAATGAACTCATAGATACACACATACAACAAACAAGTAAACACACACCCATCGCCGCCGCCATTATAAAAAAATGTCGGCAACAACTTCTGCTACTGACAATGATATGGAAATTGAGTCCACATCATTGTCTCCAGCAAGTTACCTGCCGCCACAGCCACAACTACAGGACTGCAGCAGCAGCAGTAACAATACCCGTTGTGAAGAAGAATCTGCAGCTGCAACATTTGATAGTTATATTGATGATGGTGCTAATAGAATGACACTTCCATTATTTGAAGAAAGTAGCGATGCTATTGCTATTCCATCATCGGTCTCCTCATCACCATCGTTAACTGATTCACCCCCGCCTGCTGGATTAAATGCTACTTCATCAGAGACATCAACTACAACGAATGGCATTGGCAGCGACTTTGGCATTTCATTGATGCAGTCATCACCGCCGCCACATAGTTATCGCCATTCTCGTGCCTATCGTCATTTTAAAAATCCTCCACAACCTCACATGTGTATACGCACAACAACTGATGCGAGTGAGGAACTTTTTATAAATGTCCTAAGCTGGACACGCATAGTGATACCACAAGAGCCAACTGATCCTATACCGCTATATGGTGGCATGCGTGTAAGTATATTATAATTTGTTAAGAAATACATATAAGTTATAAAATGTATTAATTTTCGGTTAATTTTTTCAGGTTCCGCCGGGAAGCCCACGAAGCCCGCCAATAGTATTTGCTGTTATGGCTAATCCTCAAGTCCTTAAGGATTCAGGTAGACACTGTAAGGATCCTGAAGAGCGACGTGCTATGGTTGAGTTGATGTGCGATTTTGTTGAAGCAATGAATCCGGGTGTTAAATTGATCAGGTAAGAGTTATGCTCCGGTAATGTTCTTAAACCCAAATAGACGTTTACATACGTCTAGTTGTATGCAGAAATTGCGGATTGTTCTCCTAAAGAGATATTAAATTTCCTCAAAGGAAATAAACTCAGGAAAACTATAAACACAATAAATCTTTGAGGTATATCACAATAGGCCCTAGATGGCCGCAGTGATCTGGGAAATTATTGCCCACCTCCGTTTTAATCTAATCTAATGCGTGAAAAACAGTGAAATATGGAAATGATGAAACTTTAGATACAGTTCTAGTCGCATGATTTTTGAAATTTCATCAATTTCATTGTTTTTTCCATGGTAGAAGTATACTTATACTTATGTATGTTTTAAATTATACTAGTCATGAAAAAAACAAAAACAAACATCAACATTTATAATGTAATAAAACGAAAAGACTAATTATTTATATTTTAAATTGAACTAGTAATGTGAAATATTAATTCTACTTATATGATTTGCTTTTATAAATATTTTCGAAATTACACTCCCTAAAAATATAGCACTGGTGAAAAAAAAACGAAATACTATGTAAACAAACAATTTTTCGATTTGTCAAAGATTTTTTAATTTGTTAAAATGAAAGTACCTTATAAAGTTTTTTTTACCATGTCATGGGCTTCTGTCATCTGTTACGACAGCATTTAATGGCGACACTTGCTTTTTTGGTTGCCACTGAGCTGCGACCAGGGCTGTCGTTTTGAAATTTTTTTGAGAAGTGAAATTCTTAAAAAATCGAAGTGCTTTTTAAAAAAGTTAAGTTAAAGCGTAATAAGAAAATGACATATTTTCAAAATGTATCTGGTTTTATATGCTTAGTTTGCGAAAAAAAAAACTTTTGGTGGAGCGCTACTCTGTGACAGACAAAATAAGGCTCCGACAAAACTGTTAGAATGAGGGTACATAATTTGTTGTAAGGAATTTTTCACGCCAAAAACAAAATGGCAGAATTCTTCGAAACTGCCGTTTTTTTACTTAAAATCATTTAGAAATAAAATCCTCCACTTACCTTCTAAATCTCTCTTAATTTTCAAGCAAATTCTAATAAATTATATGACAGTTCGTCATCAGTGTTGCTACATAATTATTTAAATAAACACAAACGTCTCAAAATGTACTAAAGTATGTATGCTAAATGGTATCTTTTTACTTTTTATAGGGAATTTAAATTCAAACACACCGATCTGGGTACAGTCGGAGCATATTACAGAGATGAGCATATTTGCATTTTTTTTTTATCAATTTTAGTTTTTCATTGAAACTCGAAAACCGAAGTGTTTTTATGAAAGAGGAAGTGACGAAGTGTCAGGCTTGAAAGTGAAGTGAAAAAGTTCAATTGAAGTGACAGCGACACCACTGGTTGCGACTATCATTAAGAATTTGAATGCCACTTCCGATAAAAGTGGAATGCAGTGTTTGTTCTCGCTCAAATATTTCATAGGGTTTTTGTTTCGCAGTACAATCGCAATACAATGTATAACGTAAATTCGTTTAGAATAACAATTACTTTCTGAATCACGTACAACTTTTGCTAATACCGAGTAATTCTGTTCATGAGTTGAAGCTAAAAGAAGCAGAACTAACTTTCGGCAGTGGTAAAAAATCGCCATTTTTCTTTTAAATATTGGAAACGGCAAGATTTGTAAGTAGTCGGTTTTTAGTTTTTTTCTATGGGTACACCGGTTTAATGACGTTAGAAAAAGTACTCGGTAAAAATGAGTTTTTTCACACATAAAAAAAAAAAAAAAATCACTCATCTGGTTCAACTTACCGGTTTTTTTTGTTCATCACTCATTCGGTTTAGCCGACTGGTTTTTTGAGTCCCTATTTCAAAATCGAATGTTTAGTCGCCGTGTGAACATGCTATAACCCGGATTTTAGGTTAAGGTGAATGCAGATTTAGGTTTGCAAGCATATTACTATATTTTTTATTTACAAAGAGGATCAGCCAAAATTTGACTGTAAATAGACTGTGTGTGTAGACAAGTTAAAAACCTGACTAACACCCCGTCCACCACGATAAATAATTCATTGCATAAAATTAAAAATTTGTTGCTTCCCATATAAAATGAAAAACAACAAATAATATTTTTGTATTTTATACGGGGAAACAACAAACCACACACGATTTCATATTTTTAAAATACAACTATGGCTCGCACATGGCAGAAGAATTAAGAAAGTAGATGCATTTTGACAAGTAAAAGGAACTTTGACAATTGAGAAAACATTTGTTTTGATACTTTACTTCTTTTTGCAACAGAGTTGTATTTTCATAGTGAAATTTTTAAGTGAGAATTTATAAGAAAATAATTTGCATAGTATTGCATGTACATAGGGAGGTTTAGCTGCTGCTTTTTATATTATTATTTAACACTTAACATATTCAAGATATTTGCTAATAAAGAAAACAAATTTAAATAATATTATTTATCCTTTTTTTATTATAAATAAAATTTATAATTTAGTACTAAGTAATAAGTACTAACTCACTCTTTTGTTCCAATTTAAAAAATGCATCTCTAAAATGTTCCTCTTGTCAAAAATTCAAAATGGCTACTTTATGGAAAAATGCATCTACCTCTTAATACTTCTACCATGGCTTCGCATTTACGGTGTATTCGAATCTCTTAAAGTGAGTATTCACTATCTGCGGTTACTCTAATGTATCAACTTTGATACATCACTAATAAGGATAGAAACATCAAGAAGCATTTCTTCATTTTGTGCGCCAACAAGTTTTAGTTTACGTTTGGCAGTCGTTCGAAAAGGACTTAAAAAAATTATACGGTAGCGTTGTGAAAGCGATGTGTACATATGTATTTACAAAAAACATGTGCTATGCTGTAAATAAGTTAAATACATACATACTTGCATTTGTAAGTAAATTGAAATATAATCTGATTATAATTTTTATTCAGAGCAAATATATGTGTAATTACATATTATATGTGAATTCATTAAAAAATAATTAATTCTAAGAGTTTCATTAAATCTTGAGTCTCCAGATTATATTCTGCAATTAAGATTAGTTTTAAAGTAACACACACGTAAAGAAGGAATCTTAACTGATCAGATCAAACCAGTGTTAGATTTAGATTACAGATCATCAACAGGTGCTGACGGGAAGTTGAGAGAGGAACAGTTTGCCATAAAAAAATTTTCATTCGGAGTGCCCTTT
Source organism: Toxonevra muliebris (assembly GCA_963691655.1). Lineage (NCBI taxonomy): Eukaryota > Metazoa > Arthropoda > Insecta > Diptera > Pallopteridae > Toxonevra > Toxonevra muliebris. The sequence continues at coordinate 22,416,723 of OY829326.1, forward strand.
ATACCGGCCGAAGAAACGAATTTGACTGACGCTAGTCAGCAGCCATCTTGTTTGTTCGCCCGGTGTAAATCAAAAATGTCGCCGATCAGCCCGATTTTCTATTTGTTTTTTTTTTTGTATCACTATTGCAACCCTTATTTGTTGTTCTGTTTACATGCAATCAGTGGGATCGTAACTTTCTATTGTAATATATTAAAAAATGCACTCGTTCTGTATTGGAATGCATACAAATTTGAGAGTGTATAAAAAAAAATGATATTCTTTACTCGCTATTTAATTTTCTCGTTTGCCAAGAACTGAAATTGTTTATTTATAAGGGCGATGTTACACGATCAATTTTTTGCTGTCAAACAATGAAATTGTTGTTGCTTTGAAAAATGAACACTGAGCAAAAGAGAGGATGAACACATTTCACTTCAAATTTTTTTATTGTCGAATAAACAGCATCCAAGGCCATGACAGCATCACTTCAAATAAAATGGGGTTGCTGAAGATGCACTGTTGTATTTTATTGGAAAGTACTAATATTTTATGAAAAATACTAGACTTTTTACTAACTTTTAAATAACTTTTTTTTCTTTGTCACCCTTTCTTTGTGTTGTTTGTTTGGCTTTTGTTTGTGAAAATGATTGCTGTTAAAAAATTACTTAATAATTTTTATAAAACATGGTAATTCAAAGGCCAAGTAACAAAGTGGCGGAGCTTATTTTAATAGTACACAAATTTTAAAGATTATTTTTCTGCGTTTTTCATATATAAATGCAATATTTTTTGTATAATTTGTTGCTATTTCCACCAACATTATCTCATATTGTCATTATAATTATTTTCCATCCAATTCCACTCCAATCGTTGAATTTTCATTTACTCCGAAATACAATTAAATACTTTTTAGTTGGAAAAACATAGTTGCAGATAAAAGAATTAAAAAAAAAGCATTCAGCAAAAAACTGATAGTGTAACAGGGCATCAAACAAAACGATGAAAAGAGAGTAAAAACAGAAAACATTGACAGCAAAACATTGACCGTGTAACATCAGCCTAAACAATATTCGTCTATAGATTTATAAAGTTTATTTATATTTATAAATTTAAAATTATTTTTTTAACTTTTTTTTTTTTTCACTTTTACCACTTTTATTTTAAATCTTAGTAATAATAATCACCATTTTTCGTTTTGATTTATCCTTAGAAATGCTGTTATTCTTAAGGATCGTGATATTTCGGGTGAATTGAAAGATGTATGGAATGCCGTACAGGCACAACGTGATCGTGAACGTGAAGAGCAAATGATGGAGCAACGGAAACAGCAACATTATCACAACATAACAACACAGCAAATGTTTCCGAAATCAGCAGAAACGTCAGCATCGTCACGACTATCACAACAGCAAAGACTCGATGAAGAAATAACAAATATATCATCGGAAATAGAAGAAGCTGCAAACGAAATGACCACAGCAGCTTCAGTGCCCCATCCTCATCAACAGTTGTCTGATAATAAAACGGCAGCTGAACAAAAGGAGATTAATCTGGATACAACTGATCATCACTCTATAGCAACAGATAATATCAATAAAAATAATACAATAATGGATGGAGGAAGTTATTGTGGTACAAATGATAACGGAATGCCTCAACAAAATTCACTAGCTGATGGGATTGGTAGTAATGACAACAGTAGCAGCAGTGATCAAACTGACCCACTCAAATCTATAACTAAAGATGATGCCAACATAAAACTCAACAGCAATCTAACAAACGCCTCGCACAATAATAGTACAATTGACAATCAAACACAGACTGCCAAACATAAAAGTGCCGTTGTAGGCGCCGCCGCCGTCGAGGCCGCCACCACAGCCATCACATCTACTTTACCTACATCGCCCACTAGTGGGAAAACAAAAGGGACAATAGGAGCAATTAGTAATAATACAAATATTACTGCCACAGCGGCAGCAGCTACAGTAGCTCCACTACAACAGCCGCCGCCACCTCCTGCAAAGAAAGATAAATTGGCTGGGTTTTTGCCCAATGGTTGTATATTCCCACGTTTCAAGAACAACAAACATAAGGATAAAGATAAGGAAAAGGAAAAAGAGAAAGAAGCGAAATCGAAGGATAAAGAGAAAGAAGCGAAACCGAAAGATAAAGAGAAGACACTATTAAACGCTCTTAAAAAAAGCAAGGAGAAGAAAGTTGCACCTATTGAACAGATTAGTGAAAAAGCGTCACCGCCAACTGCAACAACAACGACGTCAACTGATGCCAATACCAAATCTCAATATGAGAAAAATTGTATTAATTTGGAAAGTGAAATACAAAAATTGGATATAAACAAAATAGATCCGGCAACCAACAATGAGAACATATTCATCAAGTTAAAAGTTTCAGCGACTTCAGCGGCAGCTAAATAAAATAGGCAAGTACCACTATCATGTGATCATAATTTAAGTCATCATACAAGAGAGAAAATTGTAAAATATTTATGACAACCAAAACAAACCAGACAAAAACGATTGTCAATTCTTTAACAAACGCAATATATAACGACGAAAAATTAAAAAATAACAACGTTTTTAAAACGTTTTATTATGTAACGATTAGTGAGACTATTTGAATACTTAAAAAAAAACGAACGAATACAATTTATTTTTAAGTATCTACACTTTATATAACTACACTTAATATATAAATTCATTATAGTTTAATACGAAACAAATTAAGTATTTTATAATTTAAACACAAATATGAAATCAATTGTATATAAAAAAGCAATTTAAAAAAATCTCACCACCCATAAACACTTGAAAAATATGTGCATACAGTGCAGTTGGCTAAAAGATTGCAATATTTTCTTCCAAACGACTGCAATTTGAATTTTATTTCAATTTTCCGTGCAGAGGTTGATTTGAAAAATCAATCATGGTGTTTTGTTTTTCGAAATCTTCGTGAGCTAATTAATTGCAATTCTTTTCATCATAACTTTCATTGCAAAAAACTAAAAATGTTTTACGAACAAAGTACCCAAATTTTTACAATCTTTAATAAAAATAATCCAAATAATATGAATATATTATGCGGAAGAAAATATTGAAATCTTTTAAGTCAATAATCCTGATTGATGATTTTATAAGATTGCTAAATAGCAATGTATTTGTTAACAACTCTGCATGCAAACTTATTGCAAATGATTGAAATTTAAAAAAATTTCTTGAAATATTATTATCACATTTACACAGTATTACACAAATACCATTTTTAACACTTAAGAATGTGCCATTGTATGTCAAAAAAATTATATAAATTTAGGGCTGAAAAGAATCTGAATGCTTATGTCGTGTTTGAGTTTTGATGCTTTATGTCGATCCTCGCCAAAGTTTCGATTATGGTCAGCCTTTAATTATCAATAGTATGACTCAAACAATAGTATGACATAAACAAACAGTTTGCCTTATACTTTTATTTATAACATACTTTTAGTGAGAATTTGCAATTTACAATTACTAGAGAGGCATATGTAAAATTCTGTTTTTCTTTGTTTAATTTTTTAAAATCTTAAGTATTCCCTATATATTTACTTTATTTATATACTGTCTATAGAAATGGGCCACAAAATGGACCCAATGATCTCCGAAATTTTGGTATTACGTTTTTTGTTTTACCTTGGGTAATTTTTTTTTTTTTATATATGTGCAAAAGTTTTACTATTGAAATAATATGGCAAATCTATCATTGTTTAGGAAAAGAAACCAAAAAATTATCTAGAAATTATATGGTTCTTTGGTTTATTATTCATATTAATATCTTTTTTTTTAAAATTTAGAATCCAAGTTTCTAGTGGTAATAGTGAAAGGTGGACGTTCAATGTTAATTGATAGTTGACTTTCGGTGCAGCAACTAAATTTTTATCTTATTCATATTCGTGTAATTTCTTTCTGTATGTCTTTTCGAAAATCCTTTAAACTTTTTGTGATAAACATTTGTTAAGGATCTGTGCCCTCAATTTGTGTTGCTAATCTCCCAGTTATTTCATTGTTTTAGTGAAGCTCCATAACCTTTTTTATCATGTTTCTCTGTTTTCAAAACAGTTTTTATTTTTTTTTTTATTTTTAATGTACATCTTTTTTATATTTAAAATTTTTGTCTCAGACCTACTCTCTGGCCTAAGTCACACTCAACGTCCGTAACCGTGGAGAAAAAAGAGCTTTGCTTTGTAGCTTTGTAGATTTGCAATTTTAAACAAGAAAAGATTTAAAACAATTGGATTAATAGTTTATGTAAATCCAATATAATTATTTAGGGCATGGAAACATATATGACCCCTTAATTGAATTTATCTTGTAATATCTGTATTTACATGGTTCAAGTGAAGTTTTGACAAACCCTTGGTATGTGAACAAAGAAGCAATCGATACAAACATCAGAAAAGAATTTATTATTATTCTCATCATGAGTGATATACTTAATCTATCTCCCTTTGGCAGTAGACGTCAAAAAGTGTGAGTGTTTAAACAATTATGTATTAGAGATTGAGGTTTTTTTAAAATCTTAACGGCTGCTGAGAGCTATTAAAAGCCACTCTCTTGTTTTCATCTGAATATTTTAAAGATGGAAATTCATATAGCATTTGAGGAATTTGATATGAATAAGATTGAGACTCCAAGCTTTGGTAGGGTTTTTTCAAGTTCTGTTTTCTCCAACGATCCCAATAATTACCTATGTGTAATCAATCTTTTACGACATACTGATTTCATTTATTTTAGTCCATAAAACTATACTAATGATTTATACCAGGGGTGACCACCAAAAATATTTTGGGAGCCAAGCAACAACAATCACAATAACAGCAACAACAACAACGAATTTAAGAAATGTGTTAAAAAAATAAAACTAACAAAAAACAATCTCTGATCTGATCGGGCGGTGCGAAATAAAATCATTAACAACTAATTTTGTGTTTGTTGTAAAGAGCCAATTGAGCTATTGGCACAAGACACCAACAACACAACCAAATGTGACAAGAATATTTGTTTTTGCATATTGAAAGCAAAAGCTATGGAAAAACAAAAACAAATATTCTTAGCGCGAGTTAATCTTTGCAGATTTAATTGAATTAAAAAGTTATATTTTTTCGCACAATTTGTGTGGTTGCTTTATTTTTATACTTTTAAGATTAGCTTACATTTGGTACACTTAATGCTATTTATACTATTCAGTGCATTTTCATGTCGCACTCTGTTTGGTTGCTTTTTGTAATATTGTTTTCGTCGGTTCTGTTTTCTAAGTGATAATGTTGTTTTGGTTAGTTTTGTTTGTTGGGTGATACTGTTGTTTTGGTTGGTTTTGTGAGATATGGTAATATGTTCCTTAACTCGCGCGACCGCAACAATAAATATTCATGGCAATGCAATGTTTTTGCTATCGAGGCATGAGCGAATTATCTCGTTATTGTACTGAGCGAAATTAATCTTAAAATAAGTAGTGCTTATTTTGATGGTGTGGATTCTTGCTGTGTCTCTGCTGCTGGTGGTATTGTCATTTCTTCGTTTTGTAGGTGGGTGGTATTGATGCTGTAGTTCTTGATGAATTTTTCTCTTCGTCAAACCGCATCTCTGCTGCCAATTCTTACTGGTTGGATTGTTAAAATTGTTGTGCTACCGCCTTCTGTACCAAATTTCTTCTACAACATATCTCAGGTTTACAAAAGTTTCTACTGTTCTTTTGAAACTTAGGGGTTTTGCTCCGTCTTTTATTGGCCACGAAAGATGAGACCTTTGGTTTTGATGCTATTATTGAATACATCTCCTCTGGTAACATTTTCTTTGCTGTGTTATTCTTTTGTATTCTTTTAATTGTCTTCAGATGAATTAAAGGTTGTTTACGTTTTTGCTTGTCTTTAGATAAGCAATTCTTCCGTTGTTTTTTTTTTTAATTACCTTCAGACAACTTAAAAATTGTATCTTGGTACGTTTTTTTTTATATATATATATATTTATATCGAGCTTAAGTCCGTATATTTTATAAATTTTTTGTATCGAATAATTATTTTCAGTCTTGTCTTTAGACAAGCACTTTTTGAAAATTTTAAACTTTTGTCTTAGGACAAGGTTGGCTTCTGCCTTTGTACCGCAAAATGTAACTTAAGTTGCACTTTCGCTTCGCCTGGTACTTTCAAAAATAGTGAACTTCAGTTCAGTTATTAATAGTTTTCGTACCGACGTAGGTTTTTACGCGACTGCGCCAATTATCTCGTTATTGTACCGAGCGAAATTAATCTTAAAATAAGTAGTGCTTATTTTGATGGTGTGGTTTAATCTGAATTTTATTTTTCATTTTTAGGTTTTTACTAATTTTACATTCTTATCTTATAGTTCTTATTTATTGTCATTTGTTTATTTTACATGCTGTTTTGATCATTGTTTGTCTATTGTTTCTTTTCTACTTAAATTGAATGATCAATGGATTTTTCCTACAGATTAAAATGTTGTTTTGGTCAAAGTGACCAATTTATAGGAATATTATATTTTCCTTTGTTTATTCTTATTGAATGTAATGCCTCTAGCATAACTAGCGCGATGCTAAATGAAAGCAATGGATTGATTTCGGCAGCAAGAACAAAAGAAAAAACAAATATTAGCGCGAGTTATAGTTTTAGTAGCTTAAGCCACTAAGTAAAACAAATTTTGTTGAAGTTTTTACTTCTTTATTTTTTGTAATGAATCTTAAGACTAACTTTATTTTTTATTTCTACTTACTTATATACTGATCGCAGATTAGTTTTCTTAACCCAAGTTTGTTTTGTTTGTTTGTTTAATACATGTGTTTCATATATGTTATGACAAACAAACCGAACGTAATTATAAAAATAAGGAAATTCCAAGGGACTTTCACACCATGTGGTTGTTCCTTAGGAAACAATACTTTTTATATATTTGGGAAAACCCAACTTAATATTTATTTAGGATGACTACATCCTGTTTATCATATATCTGTTCTATTATTGGGTTTTGTGTACGGCAGAACCAGTAAAGTGATAATGCAGATTGTGTACAAATCGCTTTAACGATTGGAAACAAAATATGAACATTATCCAATTGGATTTCTGTTACTGCTCCTGACGTAACTCGCGCGACCGAAACTACAAATATTCATGAAATGATTTCGGTAACGAGGCAACAACAAACATATGTGATCGATTAAAGAAAAACACAAACAAAAATTCATGTGTTCTCGAAACACAACAATTTTTGTGTTTATTGTAAAATATCAAAATACAACAAACACATGTATTTTAAGAGTCAAAAGAGTGAGTTATTACAACAAACACAATTTGAAAAAGAGTCAAAAGAGCCAATTGACTACTGGCTGGTCACCCCTGATCTATACAACGGAACGATAGCTGTCGATTAACGATCCACTAATTTTAGTTTTTCTTTTGTGAATGCAAACCGACTTCCTGTCGATCAAAATTTTCTCACCAAGCCGGATTAAAATAAATTTAAAATTCCGAATAAATTATAAATTTCTGGTTAAAAACTCAATATTGCTATATATAATCAGTCATTCAAAAATTTCAAAAATCTGCATTTCAAAAATCTGGTACGGATTTTCTTTCCCACGTATAGACTGTCAACTATTTCTATCTATTATTTGGCCTCTTATGTTGTGTCCGTCTGTCAGGGTCAACGATGTTGAAGGACTAAAAGTCCGCTCATTGTCCATCCCCACATGTATATGACACATCCTTAGCTAGCCATAAAACAAAAAAACTTTGCTTCTGTATTATTGAAGTGAATCTTAAGCTCCTGTTTCTAATTATATTATTACAATGTTCTTTATTGAGATTAATTTATTTTTAATGTTTAAAGAAACACAAGAGTTATATGTTCTTGTTTTCCTACCGAGTGTGCCAATGACTGAGCCAATCATGCGTGTATATTATTTACATCTTTGGCTCTCCACAAAATAAAAAAAACCGTTGCTTCTTTATTATAAAAGTAAATCTTAAGATTATGTTTTTAATTATATTATTACAATGTTCTTTATTGAGATTAATTTATTTTTAATGTTAAATGTTCCAGCCAGGAATATATTTGAAACTAAGTGAAGCTTAGTATATTACTACAGATATGCACCACAATGTATATAATTTACATTTTTGATTCTCCACAAAAAAAGGGTCCTTATTAACTGATTCTTTATTTTTATGCGGCTAGGCCGCTAAGCTAAAGCTACATAATTATATCTTAATACATAAATTACATATATACATATGCACCCATATAAAAGGAATTGCCGTGCATAATGACAACAGAAGCGTGGTTTTATTTAACGGCAACCATCTTCCTGTTTTCTAATTATATTATTACAATGTTCTTTATTGAGATTAATTTATTTTTAATGTTTAAAGAAACACAAGAGTTATATGTTCTTGTTGTTATACCGACTGCGCCAAATATTGGCCGATTTAACACTTCTTTTAAATTGTCATCCTACCGACTGAGCCAATCATGCGTATATATTATTTATATCTTTGGCTCTCCACAAAATAAAAAAACCGTTGCTTTTTTATTGTTGAAGTAAATCTTAAGATCCTGTTTCTAATTATATTATTACAATGTTCTTTATTGAGATTAATTTATTTTGAATGTTTAACGACAGTGATAGGATTATAGTTGCAACTAAGTGAATCTTAGTATATTACTATAGAATCTAGAAGAGGTCCATAACAAAACTCAATAATTCCACTAGAATAACTTTTGGGATAAATGAATGAATTTAATTAAGGTCAGTGCATAATGGCAACATTGACGAGGTTTTATATAACGGTAACTATATTCTTCTTCACTTGTATATTAGCTATGGGAATCTGCTGAGTATGCGGATTCTATGGTTATATTTGCATCTAAGTAAAGTAAAGCATATTACTAGAAATATGCAACATAATGTGTATAATTTACATTTTTGTCTCTCACCAAAAAAAAGTTCTTGCTTCTTTATTATAGAAGTGAATCTTAAGCTCCTGTTTTCTAATTATATTATTACAATGTTCTTTATTGAGATTAATTTATTTTTAATGTTTAAACACAAGAATTATATGTTCTTGTCGTTCTACCGATTTCGCCAGTTTTGTATATAAATTACACATTTTTGGCTCCACACAAAAAAAAGCATTTGCTTCTTTATTATTGAAGTGAATCTTAAGCTCCTGTTTCTAATTATATTATTACAATGTTCTTTATTGAGATTAATTTATTTTTAATGTTTAAACACAAGAATTATATGTTCTTGTCGTTCTACCGACTTCGCCAGTATTAATTACACATTTAGGCTCTACTCAAAATAAAAAGCATTTGCTTCTTTATTATTGAAGTGAATCTTAAGCTCCTGTTTCTAATTTTATTATAACAATGTTCTTTATTGAGTTTAAGTTAAAAAAAAGCTTTAAAATTAAAACACTCTTTGTTTGAATACATTCCTAAGAGAATGTAATGTAGATACAGATGTAGGTAATAGATGGGAGAAATGTCAACGTTATTGTTTGAAAAAAATGGGCCTTGCTTAAGTTTATGTAATTGGCTAATGCCACACAATAATATAAGACATTATGTTTACAAGATTATCTCTGTTATTTAACAAAAATATGTAGTAAACTTTAGCACATCATTACCCTCTACACCTAATGGCATTTCTGTAACCATTCTGTTACAATCTAATTTATGATTATACATAATTTTTTCATTTGCATGAAATTGCAAACAAAACTAATTTATTTTAACTATTTACTTTTATATATTTTGGGCTTTCTGAAGCACTTCTGTCACATGACGATAAAATATCGTGCACATTGAATTCTCTATAGTAGCGAAAAATCGATGCAATGCACCGTTGTTGAGATAGTCTATGCCGAAAATCACAAAAAATAAACGCACGAAATTTTGAACCAATTAAAAAAAAAAAAATCGGATCAAAGTAAAAGATACAATAACCAAGAGCACTTTATTCTTATGCCTTTTTGGTATTTGCTTTTTAATCTAATTATATTTTAATGAGCGAACATAATAATGCACAGTAAGAGTAATTGATTGATCACTTTACATGGTGTCATTGTCACATGTATGTCACATACGTATATAGTTACGTTGAATCATGAAACTTTTGTTCATAACTGAATCTTTATTGGAAAATATCAGGTGTAGTAAAAAGAAATCCATTATTTTTGCATTAAATTGAAGGTTTTATTTAGCATAGATAGAATGAAATGATTTAGGTCAAATACGCACCGTTTTGTTCGATAACTTGTTACCATTTTGGAGGTAATTTCATAAGGCTTCTCTCATAGAAACCCTCGTCCCTATTGGCAAAAAACTGGGACAGTCGATTTTCACAATCACTTCTTGAGGCGAATTTTTCACCTGCCAAATCATTCGCTATAGACAGGAACAGGTGGCAATCACTTGGTGCCAGGTCCGGACTATAAGGTGGGTGCATAAGAACTTCCCAACCAAGCTCCCGGAACTTTTGGCGAGTCACTATCGATGTATGCGGCTTGGCATTGTCCTAATGGAACACAATTCCTCTCCTATTGGTCAAAAATGGTCGCTTCTAGGCGATTGCTTCTTTCAGACGGTCCAATTGTTGACAGTATAGGTCCGAATTAAGAGTTCGGCCGTAGGGAAGCAGCTCATAGTAGATTATTCGCTGCCAGTCCCACCAAACACACAGCAAAACCTTCCTGACTGTCAATCCTGGCTTGGCCACTTGACCCACTTTTCATCACCAGTAACCATTCGCTTCAGAAGTGGATCGATATTGTTGCGATTCAGCAGCGATTCGCAGATGGAAATTCGATCCATAAGGTTTTTTGCGATAACTCGTGTGGCACCCATACATCGAGCTTCTTTTAGTATCCAGCCTTATGTAAGTGGATCTAAACATTTTTTGTGCAATGTTTAGCTCCTGGGCAATCGAAACAGTGCTTACGTGACGGTCGGACTCGACGATTTCCATTATTTTATCGATATTTTTGACAATTGGCCGTCCAGAGCGTGGTGCATCTTTGACTTCAAAATTACCGGAACGGCGCGTGATTGGCTGTTACAGTATCAGGATCATAAACACATATAACCCGATCGCACTTTTACAACGGGAGATACTGACTCCTAAAGCCATTTATTGGCAAAATAATGGATTACTTTTTACTACACCTGATATAAATCTTAAATATAAAATTCTTATCCTAGTTTTGCTTATTCTTAGTTTTCTTAATCTATAATTCTATGCACATTTACATAACGATAGAACTATAACTTAAGGTTTAGGTTTACATAAAAATATAACGGTCACGTATAATATGTGTTTACATAAAAATAGGAGTATAACATACATATGATATATGTTACCCTCATCAAAGTGGAAGTGCGAAGTGCATTGCCAACGATCTCATGAAGTAACGAATGCATCCCAGAATTGCTGACTTGGATTATAGCGTGGCTATTCAAATAGTGTTTCTTATTACATTATTTGAATGGGCCGGATATAACTCCTCCACCCCTAGATTCAACAGTCCCTGTTGAACGAGTTGTTGGTGGGATTACATTTAATTCAATGTTTACATTCTTATCTCTTTATTTTTTACATAAATTAGAATAACAATATAGCACTACTATGGCGATTATTATTACATAGGAGACGTTTTTATGAAATATTAATTCTTCTATTTGCTTAATATTTTTGAATTGATTCATTTTTATTTCATCGAAATTTATTTTTTCTTCAAAATTAATATTTATGTCCTTATTTGGATAAATAACTTTGTCCTCTATTGTTTTTTTTTTTTTATTAATATTTCGAATTAAAGGATTATTTTGAATTAAAGGAGTATTTTGAATTAAAGGATTATTTTGAATTAAAGGATTATTTTGAATTAAAGGATTATTTTAAAGTATTACTATTTAGTAACCTTATATTTACTATTAGTAACCTTATATTTTATTATTATAACGACAGCCGAGTCGTTGTTGACGATGTAATGTTTTACATATAAAAAAATTGTTCCACTTGAAAAAGGATTTTTTTCTCGTTGCAAAATATGATTTAACAAAAAAAAAAACAATTCTTTTTTTTTTTTTTGTTCTTGTGTTTATCGGTTATCCTCGTCGCCAGTTACGTTGAATCATGAAACTTTTGTTCATAATTGAATCTTTATTGGAAAATATAAATCTTAAATATAAAATTCTTATCCTAGTTTTGCTTATTCTTAATCTATAATTGTATGCATACACATTTACCTACATACGTATTTACATAACGATAGAACTATAACTTAAGGTTTAGGCTTACATAAAAGTATAACGATTGCGTATAATATACATGTTTACATAAAAATAGGAGTATAACATACATATGATATATGTATGTTACCCTCATTAAGTCACTAAAAATAAAAAAACATAAGGTTACATTTTTAACCTTTATCAAAAGATACGAATCTTAAAATTAAATTATTTTTTTAGATTCATGCTTAAAACTAAAAATCTTATTAAACGCTTAATTAATCAATACCTTTTAATATTTCAAAAAAAAAAAACTTCACTTTTCAATGATTTTAACATCAATAACAATTCACTTTCACTATTTTTTTCCTTAACCATTTTAAAACGCGAAAAACACCACCGCACACTTCAACTTATCACACCATTTAAGATCTTTCTCGAAGTATGCAATAAGAATATACAAAAAGCGTTGCCACTTTAGAAAAAACGTTTTCTCTTTAATTTACAAAATCCTTCCAAAAATTATATGTAATATATGTAAGCATAATGAGTTTTCATTGAACGGAAAATTGAATATGTATCAATATTATTGTCTCAAACATTGTTTTGATTATTATTTACTTCATAGAGAATGGGTGTGTATGAAACGGTAACTTTTTACTCGGAAAAGAAAATTTTGACAGTTCGGAAGAAAATATTGACACTGTTGAAGTGGATATGAACTGCCAAAATTTTCACTAAGGCTACTGTAAATTTTGACAATTCAGGATTAAATTTTTAGAACAACAACATAAGCATTTTGTATGTTAACATACACAGTTGCATTTTATTATAAATTTCAAAAATAAATTTTAATGCAAATTATAATAACTAATGCATATAAAACAAATATTAAATATAGAAAAAGGATAGCTATGGACGATATGGATAGGAAAAATGTGGATTCCAACAAAACCTGGATGTACATGAATTAATTAAATTTTTGTTATATTTATTTTTTCAAATCATATTTCTGTTTGTATTTAGTTAATATTTTTCCACTTGCGTAATTATCGTAATTAATAAAGAAAAAATATGTATATTTCTCATTGTAATAATAATAACATGAAAATACACAAAATTTAAATATTTTTATTCTCAAAATTCACATATTTTATTTGTTTCAACTCGAAATGTCAAAATTTCCTCTGTCAAATTCGCACAGCTAAATTAGAAATTTTTCTCACCATACGAATTTTTTTTCCACCACTATTTTTATCGAGTAAAAAGTTACCGTTTCACACACTCCCAATGTTACCAAAAAGCTTTCATTTAAAAATGATTAATTGTGTTCTTTTGAACGCGTCTTCTTTTTTCGCATGTGAACACCAAATGTGTGAGAGTCGTTTTTTATTTGTTGTTGTATTAATCATATTTACTTGTGTCGGGAGTAAGCGAATGCTTTCGTGTTTTTACTACTATTGAGGAAAAAGTTGTCTTTGATTTAGGGATATGAATTTTGAGCATATACTTAAAATTTTCTGGGAAATTTTCCTTGCCATGTGGAAAAATTTCTTGCTTTAAGAAAAATTGTTCTTATTCTAAGGAAATTTCCGTTACTTAAAAGAAGAACTGCTGTTTTTGAGTGCATATTATGGTATATATTATATACCATAATATCAGGGTTCAGAAAAATACACACACTGAATAAAAATCCCGTACATAAATGTAAACAAACACAGTTTAGAGCAACCAACACATATTTTTATTTTCATATCAATTTTGTGTGTATCCAAATTTTGTTCGGTGTCATACACGATCGTGTATGTGTATCGTTTTAATATTTGGTTTCGTTCGCATACATCGTTAGTTCACGTATAGTGCGATCGATCACACACAGGTCGGTGAACAACAATACTTTACACTCGTGAGTAACTAAAAATGAATACGTTCTTCGTTCGCGAACGGAAAGTCTGATTGCTTTTTGTTGGCATAGTTTTATTGAGTTAGTTTTGCATTAATTTACGTATCAATGCACTGCATAACAACAAACGAACGCAATGAAACATGAATTCTTGTTTCTAGGCGTAAATTCATCGCGTTGAAACAATTCTAGTCATTTTTTTTTTGCGTGTCTCAGATTTTTCCGTTCGCGAACGAAGAACGTATTCATTTTTAGTCACTCACGAGTGTAAAGTATTGTTGTTCACCGACCTGTGTGTGGTTTGTGTGTGATCGATCGCACTATACGTGAACTAACGATGTATGCGACCGAAATCAAATATTAAAACGATAGACATACACGATCGTGTATGACACCGAACAAAATTTGGATACACCAAAATTGATATGAAAATAAAAATATGTGTTGGTTATTTTTCAACAATACATTGTGTGTATGGTGTGTGTACTTTCTGAACCCTGGTATATATGCTAGCTGCATTGTGACTTAAGTATATTTTTACATGCACATGCCACTTATTGTGTAGGGTGATAATGGTCACACTATTAAGACTGAATATCTCATGGCAGTAAAGCAGAGGCAGTTTGCGGGGCTGCTCTGTTTAGCTCTATTACAAATTGTTGGCTCTACAAAAACCATAAAAGCTTTGCTTTTTTTTTATTAAAGCCAATCCTAACTTTATTATTACAATGTTCTTTATTGAGATTAATTTATTTTTAATGCTTAAACACAAGAGTTATAAGTTCTTGTCGTCCTACCGACTGCGCTTATTTTGTATATAATTTACATCTTTGGCTCTACACAAAATAAAAAAGCATTTGCTTCTTTATTATTGAAGTGACTCTTAAGCTCCTGTTTCTAATTATATTATTACAATGTTCTTTATTGAGATTAATTTATTTTTAATGTTTAAACTCAAGAGTTATATGTTCTTGTTGTTCTACCGATTTCGCCAGTTTTGTATATAAATTCACATATTTGGCTCTACACAAAAAAAAAAGGCATTTGCTTCTTTATTATTGAAGTGAATCTTAAGCTCCTGTTTCTAATTATATTATTACAATGTTCTTTATTGAGATTAATTTATTTTTAATGTTTAAAGAAACACATGAGTTATGTGTTTTATAGTCCTACCGACTGTGCAAGTTATTGGTCGAAAGAATCTTCATTCGGTTTATTGGAAAATCTTTGCAACTATTGAATATAGCTCGCTCTGTAATCGCCGCATTTAAATAGTTTTCCAAGAGCAAGTCTGCGATATATTCTGCAGGATAACCGGACGCCAATTTAGGTACATTCGCATTTCTTTTCATGAAGCCTAAGATTGCTTCAGTCTGGGTTTGGGGCGACGACTAGACATCATAGTTATCAGTCTTGGTATTAACGAATCTAATAGAGGCGCTACATATAGACCACGAAATGGGTCAACGGCACACTTACCTATTGGAGTATCAAACTCCGATTCTGGGTCGTTAGCGTAATCGAACTGAGTAGATTTTGAAAAAACGGAGTCGTACCAGAACTATAAATTGCCCACCGATCCAGTTCTTTCTGTTTCGACAAATGGAGGTTTTATTAGTGGTGGCAGTGATAATGTCGATTTCGGAGTGTATACCATTCGTTTTGTATGAAACGTAGCCTTCAATAATTCTGATGAAGGAATGTAACTCACTTTCTTTCGTTTCAGTAGACCGAAAATGCCTTGTATTGAATTGATTACACAAATTGGTAATCTAGGGCGCAATACATCCAAAGGATAAAAATATGACATAATTTTACCACCATTTTCGACAAAAGCAGCTGGGCCACCTACTTTAATTTTACTTAAAGTCTTCGACTGCGTCGTTGAGACTCCAGTTGGACAATCCAAGTCGAGGTGGTGATTCGTAAAATTCGGGATCATACTTTGGGATGGTTAAACTCCAGCCGGAAGCAGTTCTATTTGCTGGGATGTTGTCAAGATGTTTGTAGAGACTCTATGTTGATGTTGATGTTGTTGATGTCGTTCTCGCTCTGGTTCTGCTGACTCTTCTGTACCGATACTCCACTTTGAATTCCAATGTCCTGGATTGGCCGGCAGGGACATGCCGCGAGTCAAAATGTTTTTGAATTTGTTTTGGTTCGGGCTTTGGCAATGGTACTCGTGTTAGAGAATTATTACCAGTGATGTAGGTGTTGTAGTACGATGTAGATGACTTTGATCCAGTGTTGATTGTTGTATTATTGGTGACGTAGACTCTTGAACCACCGGATTGTGTGATGTTTCTGAGAGCGGCACTGGCAAGGATCGCTGTGATTGATTCAGATTTTCTTTCTCTGTAATGGACTTGTTCAAAAGGTCTGCCGGCAGGTTTTTCAATACGTTCATATTTACAGATTTCAGGTACAAACCTTCTGTCGAATATGGTCTGTTTGACCATATCGTTGTAAAAAGAACGCAGTAAGTCGTCAGTTGGAACCTGACCGGTATTGCACTCGCGCAACAGCTTCAATAGTACTATTAGGTACTGCCAAACTTGGTAAGTCTTTTATATGGCGCAAGTTAATTTGTAACTATGCGTATCGGTTTCCTCATGTTCTTTATTTAAAGAATTTAATTATTATAATAAACTTTATTGAGAGCAAAATTTATTTTTTTAATTTTAATCAATTTTAAAATTTTGTCTCTGTTGCAAAATAAAAAGCAAAAGAAACTAAAGCACGCGCCGAGAGACTTTACTTTCGGCCGATCTGGTCATAATTACCCTTTCCAAAACGATGTCTATACTTAGATGTTCTCGATAATTAAAGTGATGCATCTTGCTTGTATAAGTCTAGGTGCCTTGTATTTGCTGGTAGCAGTTTTCTCAGTTTTTGTAAAAGCTATGATATGGATGCGTACCAGCGATGTGCCAAGCTCGATAACTTTTGCATAATCGTGGTAATACTTGCGCTTACTCAGGTCATCGATGGTGTCACAATTCGGTTCTGGTGGTTTTATATATAAATGTATTATACGATCGCATAGTCTTGAGTGAGGAAGAAAATAATAATGTTTCTTGTTGCATTATTTGAATGCAATGTGCTTGAACTAGAATTGTATGAGAAACAACATAAAAAGATTTAGAAAAAAGAGTTGAATGAACAGTTTTAAAATTAAAACTTCTTGTTGCAAGTATTGAAAAATCAATATTTAAGTCATCAAATATGTCCTGACCAATTTGACGCTGGTATCCATCATGAGCCAGAAATTTTAATGTCATTGACCATTTGTTATGGCCGGGATTACAATATACCTCTTTGGAGCTTTTAATTCGCATTCTATGCTTCGCTTCGAAGATCAACATAAAATTGTTCTTCAAACAAAACTTTCTGTCTTTCTAAATTTCCTCGCACAGAATAAAATAATGCTAATAATGCAGCAAAAATTACTTGTGCTACGGAATCAAAAATACGTACATAAGGCATTTCAATTGTATAATTTCTATCAGGAAAATAAAATTTATTATTTCCATTAAATGAACTAACTCCAACATCAAGTTTCAACGATTGGCTAATTATTAATAGGCAAATCGCGGGAATCACAAATAATAATTGGATAATCCAATAAATAAAGGTTACAATTCCTAACTTTAAACGACATCGAACAAGATTATCTTTCGTCATTTTAAGACGTGTATCAGCTATTTTAGTCATAACAACTCTTTCTTCTCGTTGATTTAAACCAACATTCTTAACAATTGTAATATTGGTAACAATTTTGAAACCGTCTCTTCTTTAAATAGAGTTAAATCACAATCAATTAGATTACGTCTTCCATTTGGTAATAATTCAAAATATTGCGAACCATTCCGAGAAAAGGCTTTAATTATCGACTTCTTTGTGTAATCTTCCAGATCGCCCATAGTGATTTATCTATCTAATATGAAATATTAGTCCACTCATTATAAAGATTTACATCATAAAAATTCTGAACTAAGATTTTTCTTCAGTAATTGGGGGGGTATGATAGATTCAAAAACCACAAAAATCAGTCCTGGGGTTGCAGAGCGACCCCAAAAATTACTCTTTGGTGAAAAAAGCCTTTTTTTTTTTTACTAATAACTGGTTAACCGTTGGAGATATCCAAAAATTACCACAAAAAAAAAAGCTTGAGTTATTTCCTAAAAAAAAAGGTCTTAAGGAATTTTTTTGTATGTCATAATTTTCGAGATATTCAATATTTAAGAAATCGCAAATTTAGTACTTTGTATGTACTGTGGATGCGCGAGTTATTATTGTGGACTTAAGCCACGAAGAAATAAAATTAATTTCTTTTTTATTATATATTTATTTAAAAAAAGGACTCAACCGTTTTAGTTGAGTTGAATCTTAAGACTAACTTTATTTCTTATTTCTACTTACTTATATACTGTTTTATACATGTGTTTCATATAAGCTATGACAAACAAACAGAACGTAATTATAAAAAATAAGGAAAATAAGGAAAGGAAATTTTCACACCATGTGATTGTTACTCATCAACTTGTGTTTGGTTCCTTAAGAAACAAGTAATTCGAGTAATTCCTTACGAAAAATTGAATTACTCGAAAACCAAACAAGCTAGGAAGAAAAATCAAAAAGTAATTCAATTTTTTCTATAGGCTTCGCACTCAAAAATTCAAATAAACAAAAATTCGCGCGCATCCACAGTACATCCAAAGTACTAAATTAGCAATTTCTTAAATATTGAATGGCTGCATTCACGAAACTCATCAATTCCTAAACAGTTGTAAAATTCTATTGTGAATGGCAACATTTTTAGTGAGCAAGCGCCATTTTTGGTAGCGAAAAATTTGTATGATACTTTTCATCGGTTGATTTGTGTACAGCGGCTTATGTTTATCTATTTCTTCTATATATATTATTTTTGTTTATAATGGCTGTCATAATTGACAAAACATATTTATATCCATTATTTAAGTTTTTGGTTTTGTTAAAAGCGAAAAATAGTAAAAAACTATTCACAATAGTTAAGGCTAAAAAGTAGCAGCATGTTCACAACACGAAAATTGATGAGCTGCAACTGTTTAGCAATTGATGAGTGTCGTGAATGCAGCCAATATCTCGAAAACTACACGGAACCAAAAATGTGTGCAAAATCAATGAAAAATTAATGAAAAGGTTCATTAATCGAGCCTCAACGAAAAAGTTCATAAAAACAATGAACAGATTTTCATCAAATAGAAAAAATATTTTCTGCTGTTACAATATTTACTAAACGAATATTAGACGATTTTTTCCATATTTCCTTTATTCGATAGTTACTGCAGGATCGCCAATAGCTGTCAAATTTGTCTGCAGAGACGTATTTCAAGCTGTGGACAAAATTTTGTGCATATTCTTCAGGTACTACAATAACGAGATATCTTAAAATGTTACTTTACATTTAAGTATTTGTACATCATACATACCTATACTTTCAATTTGAGTGTCAAAGGATCCAGCCGGTTCATTGGCAGCTTCATTTACCTTAGTTTAAATATTTTTTAAATTACAATATTTTACGTACAGTTTTCCTTCTGAAAAATTGTGGAATACATTGAGAATGGGTGAAATTAATAATATTTCAACATTGTTTTTAATGTCACTCACGTCTTTTCGGGTTAAATTGTTTGTTGAATGCAGGAATGTCATAAATTTTAAAGAATTTTTGAAAATATTTTTAATTTCCATTTCGAAATTAAAATTTAAAGAATGATTTTCAATTATGTTGCTATCACTGCTGGCGCAGGCGTCAGTTGACACAACCGCGGAAGCCTTAGCTCTTTTTTCACTGCGGCCGGCGCAGGCGTCTGTAATATTTTCATTTAACAATACATTTTCCCGCACATGGTCACACACATTTTGTTTTTCTTTTTTTTAAATGTTTAATTTTCAAGTGTCTTATGTGAGATTTAACGCTTGTGGCTAGTTGCCCACAGTAATGGCAACGGTAACCATCAATGGCATTGTGTTACTTTCTCAAATGTTTTGTCAAATCAAATACATTTTTAAATTGTTGTTTATACATTCCACAAAACATTTTTTTTTAGATTAAATTTACTTTAATTACATTTATTTCACAATTGTATTAGAATTTTTCCAATATTCAATTTAATTTTCAATTTATTTTACTTTGCAGTGTTGCCAGAAATCATAGAAGTTGGGTTGGGTAAACATAATATTTAGAGTTTTGCCATATCAGAGGGATTTTAAAAAATTTATAGTATTGGTATTTGAACATCGACGCAAATTCGACGTAAATACTTTATTAAGTTTACATCGCCGTAAATTATAACAATAGTAATAACGATATTGTATGAAATATTGTTTGCGCTACAACATTATGATGATATTTTCTAAATAAATGGGTGCTATTCATAAAAGAATAAAGCCTGGAACAGAATGTGAAGCGTAGTAAACGACAAAGCTCGACAAAGAAAAATGTGAACAGAATGTGCAATTCTGAAGCTCATGTTTATTATAAATTGAAACACACAAAATCATATTTTTCTCCACGTTTTTGCAATCAGAGTGCTTTAAATTGCGACAACTTCATATTGTAATAAAGGTCATATAAAATACATACATTTTACATTTGACAGATTGACTCACTTCAGTTACTTCACACTTCAACTTGCCATTCGGTTACCCACTTAACATATATATACCTGTGCTCATATGCTACTATATTTTTAACATATTATTTCGGCATTTCTTTAGGAATACACTAAATTGTATATTGTCTTTTGTCTCTATATTAGCGTTACAATAACCAAAAAATACTATGAATATAATCTGAGATTTTTCTATACAATTATTCTGGCAACTATATTTGTGTCAACAAACAACAACAAAAATAGATATACCGAAATACATAACGGTTGTTAGGAAAAATTAATGAATGTGTTCATTAATTTTTTGAACGAATTCATAAAAATTATTTTTGAATCTCATCGCATATTGACGACAAAAGCATAACTCAAAATGCAAAATATTTAAGAAAACGATAAAAAAAATTTTTTTGCTTACTTATGGATGCATATAAAAAATAAAATGTTATGGAATAAAATATATCATTGTATTATATATGCGATCATAGGTACGCAAAAACTTTGTTTTTATCATTCCTGAAAAAATTTTTATTCTGAGTTGTGTCCGTTTTGTAGTTTTATGCGATATGTTAAAGTTGTTTAGTAAAGATTATTATGGCACTCCGATTAATGAAGGAATTCAATGAACGTTTTCCTGAGCGTTCATAAAAATTAATGTAAAATTCATTAATTTAATTTAATTTTCATTAATTTGCAGATTTTTAATTTAATGAATGATTTTCATTAATTTTTAATGAATTATTTTTTTCCGTGTATACATATACAAAAAAATTAGTTAAGACCTTTTTTTTAGGAAATCACTCAAGTAAGTAATTTTTTGATATCTCCAACGGTTAACCAGTTATTAGTAAAAAGAGGCTTTTTTCACAATTACTGAAAAAAAATCGCAGTTATGAATTTGTATGAACTTTTGGTGCATTTTTGACTCTACCGACTGGGCTATTAATATAATAAAATTTTTATCTATTATTTTCAATTTTACAATTTTTGTTTTTTTTTGTTGAAATAAATAAGACGACAAAAAAATTTTTTTTTTTTTTTTTAATTTAATAAAATTTTTTATTCTATTATTTTTCTTCTTAAATTTTTATAATTGTTTTCATAAGAGGTTAATTCTCAAAATCTAAAAAATAAAATAAGACGAGGATTTATAAGTATATCAACGATGAGGAACACAAAAACAGCAAACCCAATTTTAAAATAAAATAAACTAAGAGAACATTTTTTAATAAAAATTTTTTATTTATTTTTATTATTAAAATTTTTTTGAATTTTTATAATAATTACAATTATTTTTATAAAAAAAAATTAAAAATATCTTATGTAATAATGTCCTCATCCTCATCTTCAATGAAGAATGGTTGTCCAGGTGTTACAACCTCTTTTTTAAGGCAGATATTCATAAGAAACAAAGAGAAAAGAATAAATGGTGTTGATCTACACTAAAAATTTTAATTTAAAACAATCTGTTGTTGGGCGCGGATTAGTTGATAAATTAATAAACAGTCTTCCCGTTGAATTTCATTTGCCTGGCTATCAATTTTGCGGACCAGGAACTAAATTACAAAAACGTTTGTCTAAAGGTGATCAAGGTATTAATCCACTAGACGCTGCTTGTAGAGTACATGATATTGCATATTCGAAATCAAAGGAGTTAGATCAACGACAAAGAGCCGATGAAATATTGCTTGATAAAGCTTGGGAAAGAGTAAAATCTAAGGATAGCAATTTCGGTGAAAAGTCTAACGCCCGGCTTGTTACAAATATGATGAAAGCTAAAACAAAATTTTTGTCTTTTAACCCAAAAACTTCTATCTCCTATAGTGTATGGATTTTTTGATTGATTGATCTCCATTTTTCCTTCGAAGAATTCTAATGGTGGTCGGTCAGAGAAATTAGGATGGACTGTTTCTAAATGGCGTTTTAATTTTGCTGGCTTAAAGGCATCGTTTGGGAGAACGGTTGAACAAAAAGCGCATATGCAATAGCTATGAGAATCTACTCCATGATTCTGCTTGCAATTAAACGTATATTCAGTAACCAACGCGCTGTAGCGATATGTAGCTATAGAAGTCTGCTGAGTAGGCGGATTTCATGGTTATATTTGCATCTAAGTGAATCAAAGCATATTACTAGAAATATCCAAATAATGTATATAATTTACATTTTTGACTCTCACCAAAAAAAAGTTCTTTTCTTCTTTATTATAGAAGTGAATCTTAAGCTCCTGTTTTCTAATTATATTATTACAATGTTCTTTATTGAGATTAATTTATTTTGAATATTTAACGACAGTTATAGGATTATAGTTGCAACTAAGTGAATCTTAGTATATTACTATAGAATCTAAAAGAGGTCCATAACAAAACTCAATAATTCCACTAGAATAACTTTTTGGATAAATGAATGAATTTAATTAAGGTCAGTGCATAATGGCAACATAGACGAGGTTTTATATACCGGTAACTATGTTCTTGTTCGCTTGTATGTTAGCTATGGGAATCTGCTGAGTAAGCGGATTCCATGGTTATATATGCATCTAAGTGAATCAAAGCATATTACTAGAAATATCCAAATAATGTATATAATTTACATTTTTGACTCTCACCAAAAAAAAGTTCTTTTCTTCTTTATTATAGAAGTGAATCTTAAACTCCTGTTTTCTAATTATATTATTACAATGTTCTTTATTGAGATTAATTTATTTTTAATGTTTAAACACAAGAGTTATATGTTCTTGTCGTTCTACCGATTTCGCCAGTTTTGTGTATAAATAAATTACACATTTTTGGCTCCACAAAAAAAAAAAAGCATTTGCTTCTTTATTATTGAAGTGAATCTTAAGCTCCTGTTTCTAATTATATTATTACAATGTTCTTTATTGAGATTAATTTATTTTTAATGTTTAAACACAAGATTTGTATGTTCTTGTCGCTCTACCGATTTCGCCAGTTTTGTATATAAATAAATTAAACGTTGTTATTTTACACGAACGAATCCCAGCGGACCCACTTACCCGCCCACCCGACCGAGGGGCACATCCGTAAAGCGAACGGATCGGTGACCGAAACAGAAACAGCCCGGACTGCCTGTGTAACGCAACTCGTGAATGGGTGAAGTAATATATCCCAATGGTTTTCAAACAGCTACAGATTAGAATCATCAGCTGTTTAATCATTTAAGGAATTTAAAATTTCTTGTTTTATAGAAAATAAGGAATCAGTTATATTAAATAAGCCATGTTGGTTGTTGAAATCATTGCACATGCAACGTAATGGATCATTTTGTGCATAGTTAGATCGGCAAGTACTCAATTTAATCAAGATAGGATACCACGAACAACGATTTGGGATATTTAAGTCAATTTTATTTAGTAGAAATTCAGAATGAATGTCACCATTCAGTAATTTAGTCATAAACATAACATTCAGCATAGTTCTTCTGCTGTCTAATGTCGGTAGGTCAATAAGTTTGAGACGATGTATGTAAGAAGGTAAATTATGTAATGGGTTCCAACGTAAATTTCTTAACGCAAACAAGAGAAACTGTTTTTGAAACTGTTGAACCATACTCCAAAATAGGTCTTGCCAGAGCCGTAAAAAGTGTTTTTGTTATTTTTGTTACACAAAAAAAAAAAAAGCATTTGCTTCTTTATTACTGAAGTGAATCTTAAGCTCCTGTTTCTAATTTTATTATAACAATGTTCTGTATTGAGTTTAATTTTTTATTGAATTTGCAAATAAAAACACTCTTTGTTTAATTCCTAAGAGAATGTAATGTAGATATGTGGATGGGAGAAATGTCAACGTTATTGTTTGAAAAAAATTGGCTTTCAAAGCAAGCCCTGCTTGAGTTTATGTAATTGGCTACTGCCACACAATAATATAAAACATTATGTTTACAAGATTATCTCCGTTATTTAAAAAAAATATTGGGCTTATATACCCACAAAAATGAACTTTTATACTGGTACATATAATATATTTATATTATTCTGACTAAACAAACATATGTATGCATAAGTGCAACAGAAGATAAACACGATTTCTATTAGTCACTTATGCTTCGATTTCATATAATCCAATCCAATTCTAATCGCACAAAAGCATCCTATTCGAATTATTAATAAAAAATGTCGTCTTGAAAATAGTTTTCCACTTTTCATAAATTTAAACATTCTTCCACTAAACACCTGTATTTTTTTAAAGTTTTAAAAGTCTATTTTGGCAAGTCTGGTTACCTTTACAACAGCAGATCGAATTATGAGTTAAGGATAAACAGTCAAACCATGTAGACAATTCCATCGCATAGTATGCATCATTTTTTGCATTGACCCCTTTTGTGTATTTGACCCCATGCATTGTTTAAAATCAATGTCTACATATATACTTAACATTCGCCACTAGTTCTTTGAGCTACAGAATATAAGTCAATTATTATTAACTAAGTGAAATGAATGATCTTTATTAACTGATTCGTGGATCTGAAGTTCTAAATTAGTGAATCATGATTTGTTCCAGGATATCGGGTGTCTACATAACGTCTACATAACCATTTTATAATCGCCCACCTATACTTAGGCGCAGCTAATTGACGTCACTGCGGTCATTTGCCTCAAAAAACAAGTCGTAGCTAATATCCATTTGGTTAATGCTTCAACTTTAACTTTTTCCATATAATTGTTTTGGTTCTCTGTTTTTTTCTTTCACTATTGTAAGCTGGCAACACTACTGAAAAGGCAACTATGGTAGAAAAAGTTTCTAGTCGAAATACCAAAGAGAAATTAGGTTGCCTCAAAGGCCACTCCACTGAGTTTGAATACCAACCATAATAATGGCATTACTTTGCTCATTGTCGATCCACTTCACAATTAAATCGGAAAACAGAATTGTACTGCTGTTTTCATTGCCAGAAAAACCTAATAAAGGGTAAAGGGTGTGTCAACCCTTTTTTTCAACAATACAATATCTAAAGTACTGTGTATTGACTCCGATACTAATTTACGGTGCAATAGTTTGGTGGCCAGCTCTAGGTAAGAGCTACATTGTTCGGAAACTCAGTAGAGTTCAGAGAACGGCATGTGTTGTTACTACAGGAGCACGCACCGCAGGGGGTGCACGCACCGCAGGTGGTAATAAACCAATGTTTACGTTTACCTAATGATGTTTCGATTTTTCTGGCTAAAGTTTTCGCTATTAGAGATGCTTGTCGACTAATAAAGCGTCATATCACAGACTGGTTTAAAGTCGCTATTTTTATCGACAACCAGGCAGCAATAAAATCGCTTCAATCCACCACCATAAAATCAAAGCTAGTTAAGGAGTGCAGAGCGGTACTGACTCTTATAAGTCACTAACAACCTGCACTACCTCGCGAGCTTTTAACCAGGGATCGTACCGGCACTGCTAGGTTAACAGCAGTTCCCACGCAAAAAAACTTCGCATCCCTTTTAACACCCATCGCAGAAGTTGAGGAAACTTAGATGAAAAAGAAACAATCTCCCATTTTCTTTGTGAATGTCCAGCCTTGGCGAGGACAAGATTTAGGTTCCTGGAGAAGTGTTTCCTCTATAGGTTGTCTGATTGCTCGGCAGTCAGCCCAAATAATCTGCTTGGATACCCAAACTCTACGGGGTGAGTTTAGTAAGAGTACATCATTAATTCCAGTTCGGTGAGGAAGCGGTTCCAAAACGGCGCTATAGCGCTAATTGTGATTCACTGTGGGTCTTCTGTGGATCAGCCGCCTTAACCAACCAACCAACCAACTGTGTATTGACACATTGTGCCTACTTTTACTCTTTAGTGGAAAATTAGTGGATTTTATTTATTTATTTATCTAATGTTCTTTATTTAAAGATATTAATTATTACAGTAATCTTTATTGAGAGCAAAATTTATTTAATGCTTGTTAAATTTTGTGGTGAAGTACTCCGTATTGATTTACTACACTTTTACTCTTAAGCGATAAATTTGTAGATTTTATCAAATCATTTTTACGGGACAAAAGTTCTTTTTTACTTAAAGAATTCAACTATTACAATAATCTTTATTGAGAGCAAATTATATTTATTTATTTTTCTGATGTTCTTTATTTAAAGAATTCAATTATTACAATAGTCTTTATTGAGAGCAAAATTTATTTAACGTTTGTTAAATTCTTTTAGAGATGTCGTACTTTAATATCTGAAGTACTCTGTATTGATGCATCACACTTTTACTTTTAAAAGCTAAATTAGTGGATTTTATGCAG
Organism: Toxonevra muliebris; assembly: GCA_963691655.1. Taxonomy (NCBI): domain Eukaryota; kingdom Metazoa; phylum Arthropoda; class Insecta; order Diptera; family Pallopteridae; genus Toxonevra; species Toxonevra muliebris. Next base: position 22,443,806 of record OY829326.1, read on the forward strand.
CGGAGGTTCTTTCATAACTATCCGTTTCAATTTCCTGATGTTCTTTTTTAAAGAATTAAATTATTACAATAATCTTTATTGAGAGCAAAAATTAATTATGTTTAAAATAAATGAGCATTTAATAAAGTAGCTGAATGCATAAGGGACATGCTTATTCACTATATTACTATAACTAGATGACGGATTTTGAGTGCATGTATCCACGCTTTGAAGAATGCATACAAAATCCGCATATATAACGAATGGCACATCTACCATTTTATTATAATTTTTAAACCTAATTACCGATTTATCCGCATTCGGCATCCTGCCCACAATTTGTCTGCACTCCGTTTTGTGTATGATTAGCTGCTCCTCCCTCGAAAAAGTCAGTATGATATATATATAGTATGATATATATATAGTATGATATAAAAAACTGTGTTATGAAAAATAAATAATATAAAAAAAAAATTAATATAAAAATTATTTTTACTTTGAAATATGTTTTATCCACACGTAATGGAAAATGTCATCTTCCTGAAGTAGCAGCAAATTGATGTGTGTAACTCGTTCACGCGTCGTAACCGAAAACGTTTACACTAATCGGGTTATTATTTTCAAATGTTTTTATCCCGGTAATTTTAAGTGGAAATTCTAATCCACTAAAATTTATATTTTGATCACCGATTTGTATATTATTGGCATTAATGTTTATTATTGCATACGATGTAACTCTCTGCGGATTATTCGCGACATTTGTTAAAGCTGATATCCCCGCCCACTTAAAACAAAAATTGTCTTGGTTTTTTACATTAATACACGCCCGTTTGTCTTCCAAATGTTTTGGAAGCTTAAGGTAAGACGAACCTCTGAGCGCGGCGTATTTATTTATGCTAATATCGAGGTAGCAGATACTGAAAAGCGACCAACCGCTACCTCGTTCTTCAAAAGCACTTAATTTATTTTGGATAATATCCTCAACTTTTTCGGTGAAAAGGTATTTCCGTATTGTTTTGTATAACGCGCATTTTCGTTTGAAACGTTTTCAAAATTAGCTCAATGTTCTCACTTTCGAAAGCGTCTTCGCTTTCGTTTTCAATTGTTTTAATGTACACGCAATACAATTCGATATTGTATTTGCATGCAATATGCCGCAATAAGAAATCACTTAAAAGTTTGTGCGTCTGATTTCTTATTGCGTTAAAAAAATTCATTGGATCGAGATTATACTCGTCCTTATTTTTTATTCGGTAAGTTACAATACGGTTATTGAAACTTCCGGTTCTTATTTTAAATAGATTATCTTCTATTTGATACAATGAATTTTTTTTGTGGTCATTGGTCCTAATGTGACCACTCCACTCTTTTAGTTCAATGTTCACTTTGCACATTGTACAATATTTCACTTGTTTTGTTCTATTTAACTTCTAAGCTAATAAGGTCTAAATACGAAGACGCACTCGATTCGGTGTGGTCTTAAATTTTTTGATTAAGTTCTTCACATATTTGATTATATGTCGCATTAATAGCGTTCGGATTATTAATTGTTTTTGAACCCGTTTCAAAAGTAATTTTTTTGATAATACCGGTGTCGTCGTACACTGGTATATCTTCACAAATTAGTTTTACGTTAAAAAATATCTCTTTATGTTCAAACAACAGTTCTTTCACAGTAGGAAATCGCGGTTTCCATTATTTTTAAATATAAACTTTTCATGTTCACCCGTTGGAACATCATTTATTTTATAAAGAGTGTCACAGTTTTCAATGGGCGCCTCAACTTGCATCGCGTTATGCGAAGTTGAGAACCCTTCACTTGTATCAATTGTTGGCACTGTTTCTATGGGCGCCTCATCTTACATCGCGTTATGCGAAGTTGAGCCCCTTCACTTGTCCCAATTAAGTGGACAGCTCTTTTGTGTCGTAATAAACCGTAATTTCGCATGAACGATTTATTGCAGAGCTCGCAATTCACACGTTTTCGGTCATGAACCGACCTCTTATGCCGTAACAAATTTGTATTTGTTATGAACGACGCACCGCATTCTGAACACTCGAAGGTTTTCATTTTTTTAATTTTTTATATAATTTTTTTGAGGATGAAACTCGCGTTGTGCGTACATTTGAGTACCGTCTTCTACCGCTGATAGTTAATATCTGAGACATACAATTTTATATAACGTATGATGTAATGTATGACTATTTCATTTAAAGGCAATGTTTACAAATCACAGTATGTGATAAGTTGTTTTACAGCTGACTTCAGAAACATTAACCTTTGAAGTGAATTTCTCAGAAATTTTCCTACAAACACACACAAATTACTTTTCCTTTTTTCTGTATCTTTTCCTTCTTGCGTTATTAGGCGGCTGAAGATCACACATATTGAAAAGGTTTAAGAAGCAGCAGGTCTTTTTAATGAGTGCGTATGTATGTAAGGAAAGACAGTGAAGAACTATAAAATTCTATTTACTTTATCTTTTCTTCTTTTCCTGTTCGCTTGGTGCTTTTCATCTTATTGAAGAGGTCCATTTAAAGAAAGTACGTCCACTTTTTTTTCATCGCATCCCATCAGAATAGAAATATGCAGTAAGAATAAATAAATATCAAAAATAAAATTTGTGATCGCACTGATTCCTCCCAATTCACTGTGCCAGAACATACATATCCCTACTACTTCACTTTTTTAACATATTTTCGTTTTTCTACATTTTCCATCGTTTTTCCATACACGGCATTGTTCAATAACTTAAAGAAATTCTTTTCAAACTCATTTCTTGCTAGTGTTTTGATTTCCGCTCAAAATGGCAAATCATTGTGGTAATCATGAATATCACTTGGATATTCTAAATCCACTTCCAAAATATAACTTGTACTCAAATCAGAATTTATTTGAGAGATGTCAAAATCGTTTGCATCAATCCATTCAAAATTACCATATGGTAGCTCCTTTGGACAAATGTCTGCATATTAATATCACGGAAAAGTTCAAGTTTTGTATCAGTTATTTTTAGCATGGCATTCCATGACAGGCCAGGTGCTGTATAATAATGACAAGGGTCATATATTTTTTTGCAAATTTTTCTAAAATGTTAAATATAGTTCCCAAACATTTTGAGCATGTTGGAAGTCCTCCTCAAAACATTCAATGTTGTTTAATCTACTGACAAATTTATCGCGAGATGGGAGACAATTTTCATTCAACTTTTCCCAGGAGTCTATGTACTCATAAGGGAATACTCCTTTTCTAGTAATTAAATTAAATTCGTTATCACTTTCGAACTTTGACTTAACTGCTTGAAAATCTTCTTTCATGAGATTTTTAGCCAAAGATTCTAAACTTGAAGGCATGAATCTAAAGGAGTCTAAAAATCTTAGCTCTATAGTGTGATTATCACTCACAACTATACGCTTTGAAAGTGATATATATAATTCCTTATTTAAAGGAATTAATGTAATGTCACCTGAAATATTTGCTAATTCCTTAACAAATAAATGACAATCATAGCCAGAAAAGTTATGAAAAAAAATTGGCCAAATTTAGGGGTAACATATTTTAAATTGCACTCTGAATGTGTTAGTCCTCTATATTTGCCAGTTAGATGACAATGATCGGAAACTCTATCTGTCTGATTTAAAAACTGGCTATTTATTTGCAATATTTCTTCTAATGTTAAAGGATTCATTGGCTTTATAATTGAGGTATACTTATAATAATTATCTTTGACATCCTTAACTAAGCTATCAATAAATACGCTGGGCATCATCCCCTTTATATATTTCGTGCCTATTTAATGCGTCATTATATGAGCATTTAATAAAGTAGCTGAATGCACAAGGGACATGCTTATTCACTATATTACTATAACTAGATGACGGATTTTGAGTGCATGTATCCACGCTTTGAAGAATGCATTCAAAATTCGCATATATAACAAATGGCACATCTACCATTTTATTATAATTTTTAAAACTAATTACCGATTTATCCTCATTCGGCATCCTGCTCACAATTTGTCTGCACTCCGTTTTGTGTATGATTAGCTGCTCCTGCGTCGAAAAATCTTGTAAACATACATGGCATATGTACAACTCTAGAGTGGGTAGTCAGTTGGCTCCTTATTATTCTAAAATAATAATAAATAAATAAAGTCAGTATGATATAAAAAAAATGAAAAATAAATAATATAAATAAAAAATTAATATAAAAATTATTTTTACTTTGAAATATGTTTTATCCACACGTAATGGAAAATGTCATCTTCCTGAAGTAGCAGCAAATTGATGTGTGTAACTCGTTCACGCGTCGTAACCGAAAACGTTTACACTAATCGGGTTATTATTTTCAAATGTTTTTATCCCGGTAATTTTAAGTGGAAATTCTAATCCACTAAAATTTATATTTTGATCACCGATTTGTATATTATTGGCATTAATGTTTATTATTGCATACGATGCAACTCTCTGCGGATTATTCGCGACATTTGTTAAAGCTGATATCCCCGCCCACTTAAAACAAAAATTGTCTTGGTTTTTTATATTAATACACGCCCGTTTGTCTTCCAAATGTTTTGGAAGCTTAAGGTAAGACGAACCTCTGAGCGCGGCGTATTTATTTATGCTAATATCGAGGTAGCAGATACTGAAAAGCGATCAACCGCTACCTCGTTCTTCAAAAGCACTTAATTTATTTTGGATAATATCCTCAACTTTTTCGGTGAAAAGGTATTTCCGTATTGTTTTGTATAACGCGCATTTTCGTTTGAAACGTTTTCAAAATTAGCTCAATGTTCTCACTTTCGAAAGCGTCTTCGCTTTCGTTTTCAATTGTTTTAATGTACACGCAATACAATTCGATATTGTATTTGCATGCAATATGCCGCAATAAGAAATCACTTAAAAGTTTGTGCGTCTGATTTCTTATTGCGTTAAAAAAATTCATCGGATCGAGATTATACTCGTCCTTATTTTATATCCGGTAAGTTGCAACACTATTATTGAAACTTCCGGTTTTTATTTCAAATAAATTTTCTTCTATTTGTTCTAATGAATTTTTTTTTGTGGTCATTGGTCCTAATGTGACCACTCCACTCTTTTAGTTCAATGTTCACTTTGCACATTTTGCAATATTTCACTTGTTTTGTTCTATTTAACTTCTAAGCTAATAAGGTCTAAATACGAAGACGCACTCGATTCGGTGTGGTCTTGAATTTTTTGATTAAGCTCTTCACATATTTGATTATATGTCGCATTAATAGCGTTCGGATTATTAATTTTTTTTGAACCCGTTTCAAAAGTGATTGTTTTGATGATACCGGTGTCATCGTACATTGGTATATCTTCACAAATTAGTTTTACGTTAAAAACTATCTCTTTATGTTCAAACAACAGTTCTTTCACAGTAGGAAATCGCGGTTTCCATTATTTTTAAATATAAACTTTTCATGTTCACCCGTTGGAACATCAATTATTTTATAAAGAGTGTCACAGTTTTCTATGGGCGCCTCAACTTGCATCGCGTTATGCGAAGTTGAGGACCCTTCACTTGTCCCAATTAAGTGGACAGCTCTTTTGTGTTGTAATAAACCGTCATTTCGCATGAACGATTTATTGCAGAGCTCGCAATTCACACGTTTTCGGTCATGAGCCGACCTCTTATGCCGTAACAAATTCGTATTTGCTATAAAAGAGGCACCGCATTCTCAACACTCGATGGTCTTCATTTTACTTTTTTACTTTTACCAAACTCGCGTTGTGCGTAAATTTTAGAAAATCAACTTATTGAACATATTTAAACATGAAGGTGGCTTTGAATTAATTAAAGCATCAATAAATGGTGGCAAAACTTATAACTTCGAAATTTGCATCGCAGGAGATATTTCATGTCAACGTAAACAGCCTTTTAATTATTGTTAAATATATTTTTCCTTTGAATAAAATAATAAACAAATTAAAAATATCCCAAACAAATATCTCTTTTCTTTATTTATTTAATTCATATATTACAGCAAGATGGAAAATTAGTGGTTAGCCTATAGTACAATTTCATAAGTTTTTCAGCATTTCTATTTCCAAACATTTGTCACATTATTGTCGGACCATAGACAAGTTCGAAAGCAATGATTTTTCAAACTCCTCCTCTAGCTCTGCTTGCAAATGTAACAATTGTGTTCTATGCTCATCCAAAATAATAAAATCGAATTCTATTAAAAATTCTTTTGTTTTATTGCTATCTATTTTTAACTTTATGATGAATATTGCGTACAGTAATATTTTTCAGAGTGTGTGTATCACATTCAACAAAATGTAAACAATGATCGTGGAGAAGTAGCTTAATCGACTAACGGAAGTTTATTCTAAACAATTATTGGAAGCATGATCGAATCCTTCCAATAATTGTGAAATCGATTAATTAAAGGCGATATTTACAAATCACAGTATGTGATAACAAACAAAACTGTTATGTAAGATTTTTTTCCCACAATGCAAGAAAGAATAGTAAAAAATGAGAATGCAGTCCTTTTTCCCTGTTCGCTTGGTGATTTTCAACTTATTGAACATGTTTAAACATGAAATTTTTCATAATGTATGATTGTATCATTTAAAGGCAATATTTACAAATCACAGTATGTGATAATTTGTTTTGCAGCTGATATGCACTTGACTCCTCCCAATTCACTGTGCAATGAGTGTGTATGTGTGAATGCAAGGAAAAACAGTAGGTCCCCTGCAGTGAAAAGTTCTAGTTCCGAACTAGCGAATTCAATAGTTCTTAAGGGTCAGTGACTGCTTCCACATCTATCCACTTTGCTTTGCTACAACTGGCGAATTCGCTAGTCCTTCTTGAACTAGTTCGTTAGTGTCTAGGATTTTCACTAGTTCCTGTACTAGTTCTTTAACAATAGTATACCCAACTTTGCTGAGACTTTCGATACAGCTCTCGCTGAGCTCACTGTATCGAGAGGGTAGGAAGAGCATGCTCTCCGGCAGCTCTACCCTCTCCCTTGTTCCATACCGAGTATTTACTCGGGAAACAATTAGAATATTATAGCTCCTGCCAATCACCATATCCTCAACACTGAGGATAGGTTTTTTTTTGTTATCCGTTAAAGTCAGCTAGGATGGGATCCATGTTGATACTGAATAATTGAAGGAATTTGAGGTTCTTTTATATCAAAAATTTTCAAAATAAATAAAAATAAAATTAGAAAAGCAACTTAATGTTTTTTCCATCAACATGTGAGGTTTTTTTTTTTCACCGTACTATGATTTTCGGGTGTGCACTATTGTATACAAATTAGTGATTAGAAAAAAAAAAGTCATAAAGAATGGGAAGTCACATTTCTAAATTAGAATTAAAATTTCATTTCTCACATATATATCTGCGGTTTTCCCATTAAAAAAATTCAAAAATATTCTTTTCTTATTATATTTTTTTACATTGCTAACATACCGCACTTCCACTTTAATTTGTTTTATAAATGTTTTGTGGCTTTCCTATTGATGATACTGAATAATTGAAGAAATTTGATGTTCTCTTTTATCAAAAAAGTTTTAAACGATTTTCACATTGCTAACATGTGGCATATCAACTTTAACTCAGTGTTTAAGGGTTTTCTCCAAAAAAATCTTTCATGATTTTACCCTGATTTTCGTCCTTCATCATTCCTAAAACTTTTTTTATTTTTTTGAGGAAATTTGAAACGATTTTCGAGGGGATAATCAGAAGTGTCAAATTTTGATTCGATATAATTTGCAATATCACAATAAAAGTCTTTAGTTTTTATTGTGTATACAAATGAATCTGTATCCATATAGTTCAATGATAAATTTTCATTATATTTAGGTTTCATGTAATCATAATAGAAATCATACATTTTCCACTTTGATATTTAATTTTTCTACATTTTCCATCGTTTTTCCATACACGGCATTGTTCAATAACTTAAAGAAATTATTTTCAAACTCATTTTTTGCTAGTGTTCTATGGTGAGTATTTAAATCAATGTAATCTTTCAACCAACATTTTTGACTAAACCGTAGAACTCTATGAATTTGTGTCAGTTTTAAACCATATTTTAGGCATTGCAGTAAATTTTGAGAATGAATAATATATTTGGTTTTATTTGCTAAGTTGGGTATTAACTCTTCAAATTTAGAGTCCCCAATTGTTTTGATTTCTGCACAAAATGGCAAATCATTGTGGTAATCATGAATATCACTTGGATATTCCAAATCCACTTCCAAAATATAACTTATACTCAAATCAGAATTTATTTGAGAGATGTCAAAATCGTTTGCATCAATCCATTCAAAATTACCATATGGTAGCGGTTGTGATGCCTCCCCGTATGCCCCTTTGGACAAATGTCTGCATATTAATATCACGGAAAAGTTCAAGTTTTATATCAGTTATTTTTAGCATCGATATAATTTGCAATATCACAATAAAAGTCTTCAGTTTTGATTGTGTATACAAATGAATCTGTATCCATATAGTTCAAAGATAAATTTTCATTATATTTAGGTTTCATGTAATCATAATAGAAATCATACAGTTTCCACTTTGATATTTCATTTTGTAACGAACCTTACTCCGGGGTATTACTCGCCGTGTCCGGGGTCCGATTACAGAAAATTTGTTTATCTGCAATGACCCCTAGCTGACAGTAATCTTCGAGTCTCCGTACAGGGGAGCGCTCGCCGTTGGGTTGTGTATACGTAGGTGTGTACAGAACCCTGGGGAGGACACGCAGTGCCACGTGGACAATGTGGTTACGGCGGGTAGGTAACACACACAGTGCAACTAGCGGGAGACGCTAGTAGGAGTGGATAGGGAAGCGCACACAATGCTACTCCCTGAAGATGCTAATACGAAAAAGAGCGGTAGCACACACAGTGCAACTATCGGAAGACACTGGCAGAAATGAGCAGAGGGGAGCGCACACAATGCTACTCCTTGAAGATGCTAATACGTGAAAGAGCGGTAGCACACACAGTGCAACTACCGGAAGACACTAGTGGAAGTGGACAGAGGAGCGCACACAATGCTACTCCCTGGTATTATCTTCACAATAAAAATATCACAATACTTACAAATTTCAATTGTTCTTTATTGGTTGGTTTCGTTTTGGTGTTTATAGCTATCGAATTTCCCCCCGATGGCGGTGATCTGCCGTGATAAAAAAAGACGTCCGTCGGTGCTGAGATACGTGCCAAGAAGACAGACCGGAAATTGGAAAAACGCGTGCTTAACATGGCTGCGACCGCGTCTTCTGTGCCGTATGTTCAGTGTTGTTCTCCTCAACACTACCCCAGGGTCGCATTCCTTAGACTATGCAACTTAATCTAACTTATACTACATTATCATATTAATACAATTCATATTTATATACAACTTAGATTTAATTCAGGGGCGTAAAGAATTCATTGAATCGAACAATAATAATAAAAAAAGAATAGCAAAACTAACTTCAACAGAGTAAATGCAAATAAATAAAAAATAGAAAAATAGGGTGAAGGGCACAAATGTGGACCATTGATTTGCGTCCTTACAAATTTTCTACATTTTCCATACACGGCATTGTTCAATAACTTAAAGAAATTCTTTTCAAACTCATTTTTTGCTAATGTTCTATGGTGAGTATTTAAATCAATGTAGTTTTCAACCAACATTTTTGACTAAACCGTAGAACTCTGTGAATTTGTGTCAATTTTAAACCATATTTTAGGCATTGCAGTAAATTTTGAGAATGAATAATATATTTGGTTTTATTTGCTAAGTTGGATATTAACTTTGCAAATTTGGAGTCCCCAACTGTTTTGATTTCCGCACAAAATGGCAAATCATTGTGGTAATCATGAATATCACTTAGATATTCTAAATCCACTTCCAAAATATAACTTATACTCAAATCAGAATTTATTTGAGAGATGTCAAAATCGTTTGCATCAATCCATTCAAAATTACCATATGGTAGCGGTTGTGATGCCTCCCCGTATGCCCCTTTGGACAAATGTCTGCATATTAATATCACGGAAAAGTTCAAGTTTTATATCAGTTATTTTTAGCATCGATATAATTTGCAATATCACAATAAAAGTCTTCAGTTTTGATTGTGTATACAAATGAATCTGTATCCATATAGTTCAAAGATAAATTTTCATTATATTTAGGTTTCATGTAATCATAATAGAAATCATACAGTTTCCACTTTGATATTTCATTTTGTAACGAACCTTACTCCGGGGTATTACTCGCCGTGTCCGGGGTCCGATTACAGAAAATTTGTTTATCTGCAATGACCCCTAGCTGACAGTAATCTTCGAGTCTCCGTACAGGGGAGCGCTCGCCGTTGGGTTGTGTATACGTAGGTGTGTACAGAACCCTGGGGAGGACACGCAGTGCCACGTGGACAATGTGGTTACGGCGGGTAGGTAACACACACAGTGCAACTAGCGGGAGACGCTAGTAGGAGTGGATAGGGAAGCGCACACAATGCTACTCCCTGAAGATGCTAATACGAAAAAGAGCGGTAGCACACACAGTGCAACTATCGGAAGACACTGGCAGAAATGAGCAGAGGGGAGCGCACACAATGCTACTCCTTGAAGATGCTAATACGTGAAAGAGCGGTAGCACACACAGTGCAACTACCGGAAGACACTAGTGGAAGTGGACAGAGGAGCGCACACAATGCTACTCCCTGGTATTATCTTCACAATAAAAATATCACAATACTTACAAATTTCAATTGTTCTTTATTGGTTGGTTTCGTTTTGGTGTTTATAGCTATCGAATTTCCCCCCGATGGCGGTGATCTGCCGTGATAAAAAAAGACGTCCGTCGGTGCTGAGATACGTGCCAAGAAGACAGACCGGAAATTGGAAAAACGCGTGCTTAACATGGCTGCGACCGCGTCTTCTGTGCCGTATGTTCAGTGTTGTTCTCCTCAACACTACCCCAGGGTCGCATTCCTTAGACTATGCAACTTAATCTAACTTATACTACATTATCATATTAATACAATTCATATTTATATACAACTTAGATTTAATTCAGGGGCGTAAAGAATTCATTGAATCGAACAATAATAATAAAAAAAGAATAGCAAAACTAACTTCAACAGAGTAAATGCAAATAAATAAAAAATAGAAAAATAGGGTGAAGGGCACAAATGTGGACCATTGATTTGCGTCCTTACAAATTTTCTACATTTTCCATACACGGCATTGTTCAATAACTTAAAGAAATTCTTTTCAAACTCATTTTTTGCTAATGTTCTATGGTGAGTATTTAAATCAATGTAGTTTTCAACCAACATTTTTGACTAAACCGTAGAACTCTGTGAATTTGTGTCAATTTTAAACCATATTTTAGGCATTGCAGTAAATTTTGAGAATGAATAATATATTTGGTTTTATTTGCTAAGTTGGATATTAACTTTGCAAATTTGGAGTCCCCAACTGTTTTGATTTCCGCACAAAATGGCAAATCATTGTGGTAATCATGAATATCACTTAGATATTCTAAATCCACTTCCAAAATATAACTTATACTCAAATCAGAATTTATTTGAGAGATGTCAAAATCGTTTGCATCAATCCATTCAAAATTACCATATGGTAGCGGTTGTGATGCCTCCCCGTATGCCCCTTTGGACAAATGTCTGCATATTAATATCACGGAAAAGTTCAAGTTTTATATCAGTTATTTTTAGCATCGATATAATTTGCAATATCACAATAAAAGTCTTCAGTTTTGATTGTGTATACAAATGAATCTGTATCCATATAGTTCAAAGATAAATTTTCATTATATTTAGGTTTCATGTAATCATAATAGAAATCATACAGTTTCCACTTTGATATTTCATTTTGTAACGAACCTTACTCCGGGGTATTACTCGCCGTGTCCGGGGTCCGATTACAGAAAATTTGTTTATCTGCAATGACCCCTAGCTGACAGTAATCTTCGAGTCTCCGTACAGGGGAGCGCTCGCCGTTGGGTTGTGTATACGTAGGTGTGTACAGAACCCTGGGGAGGACACGCAGTGCCACGTGGACAATGTGGTTACGGCGGGTAGGTAACACACACAGTGCAACTAGCGGGAGACGCTAGTAGGAGTGGATAGGGAAGCGCACACAATGCTACTCCCTGAAGATGCTAATACGAAAAAGAGCGGTAGCACACACAGTGCAACTATCGGAAGACACTGGCAGAAATGAGCAGAGGGGAGCGCACACAATGCTACTCCTTGAAGATGCTAATACGTGAAAGAGCGGTAGCACACACAGTGCAACTACCGGAAGACACTAGTGGAAGTGGACAGAGGAGCGCACACAATGCTACTCCCTGGTATTATCTTCACAATAAAAATATCACAATACTTACAAATTTCAATTGTTCTTTATTGGTTGGTTTCGTTTTGGTGTTTATAGCTATCGAATTTCCCCCCGATGGCGGTGATCTGCCGTGATAAAAAAAGACGTCCGTCGGTGCTGAGATACGTGCCAAGAAGACAGACCGGAAATTGGAAAAACGCGTGCTTAACATGGCTGCGACCGCGTCTTCTGTGCCGTATGTTCAGTGTTGTTCTCCTCAACACTACCCCAGGGTCGCATTCCTTAGACTATGCAACTTAATCTAACTTATACTACATTATCATATTAATACAATTCATATTTATATACAACTTAGATTTAATTCAGGGGCGTAAAGAATTCATTGAATCGAACAATAATAATAAAAAAAGAATAGCAAAACTAACTTCAACAGAGTAAATGCAAATAAATAAAAAATAGAAAAATAGGGTGAAGGGCACAAATGTGGACCATTGATTTGCGTCCTTACAAATTTTCTACATTTTCCATACACGGCATTGTTCAATAACTTAAAGAAATTCTTTTCAAACTCATTTTTTGCTAATGTTCTATGGTGAGTATTTAAATCAATGTAGTTTTCAACCAACATTTTTGACTAAACCGTAGAACTCTGTGAATTTGTGTCAATTTTAAACCATATTTTAGGCATTGCAGTAAATTTTGAGAATGAATAATATATTTGGTTTTATTTGCTAAGTTGGATATTAACTTTGCAAATTTGGAGTCCCCAACTGTTTTGATTTCCGCACAAAATGGCAAATCATTGTGGTAATCATGAATATCACTTAGATATTCTAAATCCACTTCCAAAATATAACTTATACTCAAATCAGAATTTATTTGAGAGATGTCAAAATCGTTTGCATCAATCCATTCAAAATTACCATATGGTAGCTCCTTTGGACAAATGTCTGCATATTAATATCACGGAAAAGTTCAAGTTTTGTATCAGTTATTTTTAGCATGGCATTCCATGACAGACCAGGTGCTGTATAATAATGACAAGGGTCAAGATTATATATTTTTTTGCAAATTTTTCTAAAATGTTAAATATAGTTCCCAAACATTTTGAGCATGTTGGAAGTCCTCCTCAAAGCATTCAATGTTGTTTAATCTACTGAAAAATTTATCGCGAGATGGGAGACAATTTTCATTAAACTTTTCCCAGGAGTCTATGTACTCATAAGGGAATACTCCTTTTCTAGTAATTAAATTAAATTCGTTATCACTTTCGAACTTTGACTTAACTGCTTGAAAATCTTCTTTCATGAGGGCATCATCCCCTTTATATATTTCGTGCCTATTTAATGCGTCATTATATGAGCATTTAATAAAGTAGCTGAATGCACAAGGGACATGCTTATTTGTCTGCACTCCGTTTTGTGTATGATTAGCTGCTCCTCCGTCGAAAAATCTTGTAAACATACATGGCATATGTACAACTCTAGAGTGGGCAGTCAGTTGGCTCCTTATTATTCTAAAATAATAATAAATAAATAAAGTCAGTATGATATAAAAAAAATGAAAAATAAATAATATAAATAAAAAATTAATATAAAAATTATTTTTACTTTGAAATATGTTTTATCCACACGTAATGGAAAATGTCATCTTCCTGAAGTAGCAGCAAATTGATGTGTGTAACTCGTTCATATTTCGTGGTATAGTACGCGTCGTAACCGAAAACGTTTACACTAATCGGGTTATTATTTTCAAATGTTTTTATCCCGGTAATTTTAAGTGGAAATTCTAATCCACTAAAATTTATATTTTGATCACCGATTTTTATATTATTAGCATTAATGTTTATTATTGCATACGATGCAACTCTCTGCGGATTATTCGCGACATTTGTTAAAGCTGATATCCCCGCCCACTTAAAACAAAAATTGTCTTGGTTTTTTATATTAATACACGCCCGTTTGTCTTCCAAATGTTTTGGAAGCTTAAGGTAAGACGAACCTCTGAGCGCGGCGTATTTATTTATGCTAATATCGAGGTAGCAGATACTGAAAAGCGATCAACCGCTACCTCGTTCTTGAAAAGCACTTAATTTATTTTGGATAATATCCTCAACTTTTTCGGTGAAAAGGTATTTCCGTATTGTTTTGTATAACGCGCATTTTCGTTTGAAACGTTTTCAAAATTAGCTCAATGTTCTCACTTTCGAAAGCGTCTTCGCTTTCGTTTTCAATTGTTTTAATGTACACGCAATACAATTCGATATTGTATTTGCATGCAATATGTCGCAATAAGAAATCACTTAAAAGTTTGTGTGTCTGATTTCTTATTACATTAAAAAAATTCATCGGATCGAGATTATACTCGTCCTTATTTTTTATTCGGTAAGTTACAATACGGTTATTGAAACTTCCGGTTCTTATTTTAAATAGATTATCTTCTATTTGATACAATGAATTTTTTTTGTGGTCATTGGTCCTAATGTGACCACTCCACTCTTTTAGTTCAATGTTCACTTTGCACATTGTACAATATTTCACTTGTTTTGTTCTATTTAACTTCTAAGCTAATAAGGTCTAAATACGAAGACGCACTCGATTCGGTGTGGTCTTAAATTTTTTGATTAAGTTCTTCACATATTTGATTATATGTCGCATTAATAGCGTTCGGATTATTAATTGTTTTTGAACCCGTTTCAAAAGTAATTTTTTTGATAATACCGGTGTCGTCGTACACTGGTATATCTTCACAAATTAGTTTTACGTTAAAAACTATCTCTTTATGTTCAAACAACAGTTCTTTCACAGTAGGAAATCGCGGTTTCCATTATTTTTAAATATAAACTTTTCATGTTCACCCGTTGGAACATCATTTATTTTATAAAGAGTGTCACAGTTTTCAATGGGCGCCTCAACTTGCATCGCGTTATGCGAAGTTGAGAACCCTTCACTTGTATCAATTGTTGGCACTGTTTCTATGGGCGCCTCATCTTACATCGCGTTATGCGAAGTTGAGCCCCTTCACTTGTCCCAATTAAGTGGACAGCTCTTTTGTGTCGTAATAAACCGTAATTTCGCATGAACGATTTATTGCAGAGCTCGCAATTCACACGTTTTCGGTCATGAACCGACCTCTTATGCCGTAACAAATTTGTATTTGTTATGAACGACGCACCGCATTCTGAACACTCGAAGGTTTTCATTTTTTTAATTTTTTATATAATTTTTTTGAGGATGAAACTCGCGTTGTGCGTACATTTGAGTACCGTCTTCTACCGCTGATAGTTAATATCTGAGACATACAATTTTATATAACGTATGATGTAATGTATGACTATTTCATTTAAAGGCAATGTTTACAAATCACAGTATGTGATAAGTTGTTTTACAGCTGACTTCAGAAACATTAACCTTTGAAGTGAATTTCTCAGAAATTTTCCTACAAACACACACAAATTACTTTTCCTTTTTTCTGTATCTTTTCCTTCTTGCGTTATTAGGCGGCTGAAGATCACACATATTGAAAAGGTTTAAGAAGCAGCAGGTCTTTTTAATGAGTGCGTATGTATGTAAGGAAAGACAGTGAAGAACTATAAAATTCTATTTACTTTATCTTTTCTTCTTTTCCTGTTCGCTTGGTGCTTTTCATCTTATTGAAGAGGTCCATTTAAAGAAAGTACGTCCACTTTTTTTTCATCGCATCCCATCAGAATAGAAATATGCAGTAAGAATAAATAAATATCAAAAATAAAATTTGTGATCGCACTGATTCCTCCCAATTCACTGTGCCAGAACATACATATCCCTACTACTTCACTTTTTTAACATATTTTCGTTTTTCTACATTTTCCATCGTTTTTCCATACACGGCATTGTTCAATAACTTAAAGAAATTCTTTTCAAACTCATTTCTTGCTAGTGTTTTGATTTCCGCTCAAAATGGCAAATCATTGTGGTAATCATGAATATCACTTGGATATTCTAAATCCACTTCCAAAATATAACTTGTACTCAAATCAGAATTTATTTGAGAGATGTCAAAATCGTTTGCATCAATCCATTCAAAATTACCATATGGTAGCTCCTTTGGACAAATGTCTGCATATTAATATCACGGAAAAGTTCAAGTTTTGTATCAGTTATTTTTAGCATGGCATTCCATGACAGGCCAGGTGCTGTATAATAATGACAAGGGTCATATATTTTTTTGCAAATTTTTCTAAAATGTTAAATATAGTTCCCAAACATTTTGAGCATGTTGGAAGTCCTCCTCAAAACATTCAATGTTGTTTAATCTACTGAAAAATTTATCGCGAGATGGGAGACAATTTTCATTAAACTTTTCCCAGGAGTCTATGTACTCATAAGGGAATACTCCTTTTCTAGTAATTAAATTAAATTCGTTATCACTTTCGAACTTTGACTTAACTGCTTGAAAATCTTCTTTCATGAGGGCATCATCCCCTTTATATATTTCGTGCCTATTTAATGCGTCATTATATGAGCATTTAATAAAGTAGCTGAATGCACAAGGGACATGCTTATTTGTCTGCACTCCGTTTTGTGTATGATTAGCTGCTCCTCCGTCGAAAAATCTTGTAAACATACATGGCATATGTACAACTCTAGAGTGGGCAGTCAGTTGGCTCCTTATTATTCTAAAATAATAATAAATAAATAAAGTCAGTATGATATAAAAAAAATGAAAAATAAATAATATAAATAAAAAATTAATATAAAAATTATTTTTACTTTGAAATATGTTTTATCCACACGTAATGGAAAATGTCATCTTCCTGAAGTAGCAGCAAATTGATGTGTGTAACTCGTTCATATTTCGTGGTATAGTACGCGTCGTAACCGAAAACGTTTACACTAATCGGGTTATTATTTTCAAATGTTTTTATCCCGGTAATTTTAAGTGGAAATTCTAATCCACTAAAATTTATATTTTGATCACCGATTTTTATATTATTAGCATTAATGTTTATTATTGCATACGATGCAACTCTCTGCGGATTATTCGCGACATTTGTTAAAGCTGATATCCCCGCCCACTTAAAACAAAAATTGTCTTGGTTTTTTATATTAATACACGCCCGTTTGTCTTCCAAATGTTTTGGAAGCTTAAGGTAAGACGAACCTCTGAGCGCGGCGTATTTATTTATGCTAATATCGAGGTAGCAGATACTGAAAAGCGACCAACCGCTACCTCGTTCTTCAAAAGCACTTAATTTATTTTGGATAATATCCTCAACTTTTTCGGTGAAAAGGTATTTCCGTATTGTTTTGTATAACGCGCATTTTCGTTTGAAACGTTTTCAAAATTAGCTCAATGTTCTCACTTTCGAAAGCGTCTTCGCTTTCGTTTTCAATTGTTTTAATGTACACGCAATACAATTCGATATTGTATTTGCATGCAATATGCCGCAATAAGAAATCACTTAAAAGTTTGTGCGTCTGATTTCTTATTGCGTTAAAAAAATTCATTGGATCGAGATTATACTCGTCCTTATTTTTTATTCGGTAAGTTACAATACGGTTATTGAAACTTCCGGTTCTTATTTTAAATAGATTATCTTCTATTTGATACAATGAATTTTTTTTGTGGTCATTGGTCCTAATGTGACCACTCCACTCTTTTAGTTCAATGTTCACTTTGCACATTGTACAATATTTCACTTGTTTTGTTCTATTTAACTTCTAAGCTAATAAGGTCTAAATACGAAGACGCACTCGATTCGGTGTGGTCTTAAATTTTTTGATTAAGTTCTTCACATATTTGATTATATGTCGCATTAATAGCGTTCGGATTATTAATTGTTTTTGAACCCGTTTCAAAAGTAATTTTTTTGATAATACCGGTGTCGTCGTACACTGGTATATCTTCACAAATTAGTTTTACGTTAAAAACTATCTCTTTATGTTCAAACAACAGTTCTTTCACAGTAGGAAATCGCGGTTTCCATTATTTTTAAATATAAACTTTTCATGTTCACCCGTTGGAACATCATTTATTTTATAAAGAGTGTCACAGTTTTCAATGGGCGCCTCAACTTGCATCGCGTTATGCGAAGTTGAGAACCCTTCACTTGTATCAATTGTTGGCACTGTTTCTATGGGCGCCTCATCTTACATCGCGTTATGCGAAGTTGAGCCCCTTCACTTGTCCCAATTAAGTGGACAGCTCTTTTGTGTCGTAATAAACCGTAATTTCGCATGAACGATTTATTGCAGAGCTCGCAATTCACACGTTTTCGGTCATGAACCGACCTCTTATGCCGTAACAAATTTGTATTTGTTATGAACGACGCACCGCATTCTGAACACTCGAAGGTTTTCATTTTTTTAATTTTTTATATAATTTTTTTGAGGATGAAACTCGCGTTGTGCGTACATTTGAGTACCGTCTTCTACCGCTGATAGTTAATATCTGAGACATACAATTTTATATAACGTATGATGTAATGTATGACTATTTCATTTAAAGGCAATGTTTACAAATCACAGTTTGTGATAAGTTGTTTTACAGCTGACTTCAGAAACATTAACCTTTGAAGTGAATTTCTCAGAAATTTTCCTACAAACACACACAAATTACTTTTCCTTTTTTCTGTATCTTTTCCTTCTTGCGTTATTAGGCGGCTGAAGATCACACATATTGAAAAGGTTTGAGAAGCAGCAGGTCTTTTTAATGAGTGCGTATGTATGTAAGGAAAGACAGTGAAGAACTATAAAATTCTATTTACTTTATCTTTTCTTCTTTTCCTGTTCGCTTGGTGCTTTTCATCTTATTGAAGAGGTCCATTTAAAGAAAGTACGTCCACTTTTTTTTTCATCGCATCCCATCAGTATAGAAATATGCAGTAAGAATAAATAAATATCAAAAATAAAATTTGTGATCGCACTGATTCCTCCCAATTCAACTGATTCCTCCCAATTCACTGTGCCAGAACATACATATCCCTACTACTATACGAAAAATAGCAACAGCACAGAAATATGAAGTAAGATGAAATATAAAATGTGTATTCTTTCCAATTCAACTATGCTAGATCAAACATTTTCCCAACTGCTATACAAAACAACTGTGAACAGCACAGAAATATCAAGAAAAAAATTATAAAAACTTCTTATATTTAATAATTTCTTGCCTACAATAAAATTTCCTTTATCATTAATAAATCCCGAAATTTGTATGCGAGTGAAAGGACGAATGCAACAAAAATTATTCGGTTTTTTTTTTTGCTGTTAACAAGCAGTCGTATGGAGATATTAAATGCATAAACTCCTCTTCGGTGTAGGTTTTACAAACCCTGTACAAGAAAGTGGCGCCGGCATACTCAACTCCTGCTGACAGTCTAAGTGGGCTTTGAGCCTGCCAGGTAGAATTCTTCAGATAGGTGCGTGGTACTACTATGGTTTCTTTTAAAAGTTATCCGCGTGACCCTTTCAAACCTTTTACAGGTCCTTTTACTAAGCCCCTAACTTCATCAACCCACAGTTGTATTTCATTAAGTAACGAATAATTAACCGCGAATGTGTTTGATTCGGTTTCGAAGTTATTTCGGGTGACTCCACATAGTGAGTACGTCGCCAAAATTGAACGATCCAAAGTTTGCGCCATTGTGTAACCAATACACGATTCTGTAATGGGGTGGTCGGGGTAAGCGAATTCTCCTGGTAGATCCCAATCTGCGTCATATTCATTACGATGTGTCGCATCAATGTCCATCATAATTCGTCTTGCAAAAACCGCTATGCAAGGATACGATGCGTAATATTTTGCGTTGTCCTTGATCTTACCAAAATACCCTGGGAAATACGTTGGTGTGCATCCTGTCACGTAGTTTGGCTTCTTAAGCCTACATCGTAATTCGTGGAAGCCACTAGGGTGTTCCGTATTTCCAAAACCAGCTAAATAAGCCCCTAGAATCTTCGGCGGGGTGAATCGTCGACAATTGTCGATAAACGCTCTCTCATCAAAAGATAGCATGCCACCGTTCTTCGCATCTAACTCCAATAGTCGTGCCCATGTTAGGCAAGCAGCGTAATAACAGTAACCCGATACTGATATTGACCTTTTAACTGAAAAGGTGTGCGCAACAAGAGCGGTGTACTCCTCTGTCGTCAATGGCACCAGTCCTTCGCATCCAGGAAAGATATATTTCAAACCACTCGTGGGAGCCAGCGCTTCACCAGGAATGGGAAAAAAAGCTTTATCGGAAAGCGGGTCGTTGATGACTGGGCCGGGAGCTGCGAGGTGCAAATGGATCATCGCCCTCTATTTGTGGTGCTTTACGGGGTTTACCACGTCTGCGCATTTGTCCTTGCTTGTCTGCTACTATTGGAGGATTTTTTTTTAGTTGTTTTCATCACAAAACTCTCGTTTTTCTTTGAAGAGTAGTTGTATTTCGCTACTTACTTGCAAAAAAAAAAAAAAAAAAAAAAACACGAAGTTTGATTATTTTTCTGCAACACAAAATCTAGTTTTTCGATAAAGCTCAATTATTTGTTTTTTGTACCGTCTTATTAGTAATTATTTAATTTTTTTTTGAAATTGTTCTATTACTATTGTGCTTATGCACATAATTCTTAAAATATTTGTCTAACTTATATAAAATGTATAAAATTATTAATATGATGGCTCCTGTTATGGTGGTGCCATTCAGGATGTTGTAGGTGAAAGTCCCTTGGTTGTTGATGTTGATTGTTTCTTTGCTGTTGGGTTGTCCCATTATTCCTTCGTCGGTCCGAAACCTAACGCTCTCATTAATTTTATGGTTTCCTTTTATCGCTTTTCTGGATTGTGGTAATCTGCTAATGTTGGCTCTCTATCTTGTCTATCGATTATTTGCCAGATTTTCTTTATAGTGTTGATGCATGCTTCTCTTTGGCGGCGACGTTGTTCCTGGTCTTGCGCTGCTTCATGCGGAATTTTATTTCCTTGATCTCTTCCAAAATTGTTTTTGGTGAATCTTCTGTTTGTCTGGTGATTTCCAGTAGGAAAGCCAGTCTCTTCTTGTCCTTGACAAGCTTCCCTCCTCGTTTTGGTTTTGGTGTAGATGAGGTATGTGGGATTGATGTTATTTGTTTGTCTTTTAAGGCTTGTTGCCTGTTGACGTAGTCCTTTATTTACAGTTTCTTAGGTCCTTATCTATTTGTTGTAGGGCTTGGTTTGTATGTTGGTGGTTGCTCTTTAGGTTCTTCGTTGGATTGAGGAACATATTCCTCGTTTTGTTGTTTGGCGAGCTTAACCCACTTTTGGAAAATTTAGTCTATTTCCGCTTGGCTGGACATCTATTAGTACGGGCCATGGTGTGAATTTTTATGATTCGGCAGGATCGCCATGTAAAGGTACAAAGTGTTTGAATTAGAAAAGGGGAAGAGATACCAGAATCTAGCGCAGCGCTGTTAGTCTTACCTTGCTGGTTTCCTTGATAAGGAAAGCGAGATAAGTTCCTAAATAGAAATGAATTCAAAGACGAGAGTCTGGTTTGAATCAAATCTGTTTTATTAATTATTTTGTATGGGTTTATATACCCTTTTTTAAAAGTGTTATACAAAATGTTAAAACTATACTTAAACTATCCTAATACATAAAGTTACGTAAGTATAAGTGAAATAGAAATATCGATGGAAGATCGATACAAATTCTATTGGTCACTTATGTATACATTAATATCTACATACAATATTTGGGATTGAGTGAAAAAAACTCGTGAAAATATTTTATGCGGAAATCTTAAAATTAGTACCGTCTTATTACAATGAAATTTTACAAAATGTATGACAAAAAATGAGAAATTATTATTTCTTAAGTCCCTGACTAACGCCCGATTGAGAGCAAATTTTATTATCTAAAGTACTCATAAACAATGTATCTCTATCTTAAGATAGATAGAAATCCACCCATTTGAGCGATTATTACGCTGCGGAAATTCTTTTATAAAAAAAAATCGTTTCAGTTTCCTGAAAGAATTAAATATTACAGTAATCTTTATTGAGAGCAAAATTTATTAATGTTTGTTTTATTCCCGATATCAGTTTAATCTGAAGTACTCTGTATTGATGCATCACACTTTTACCCTTAAGACCTAATTAGTCGATTTTACCGACTAAACGGAACGGAGGTTCTTTTATATGTTTCAATCTTCTGATGTTCTTTTTAAAGAATTAAATTATTACAATAACCTTTATTGAGAGCAAAAATTAATTATGTTTAAAATAATGAGCCTGGTTCAAGTAAGATCGTAATTCGACGATCCGAGAGAACTGCAAGTCCCAACTCCTGTTGAAGTATATTAATTCCGACAAAAGTTAAATTAAAAAATTACCTACTCCAAAAGAAGAATTGAATTAACCTCTCTAAATTCTTGAACTACTTAGTTGTCGCCGTTGTCGTTCTCACGCGCATGTCTGTTGCATCAGCAATTTGATGGGAAATGTTCTGACGGTAGAATGCTTAGAAGGATGCGTGTATCAGCTATCGTCTGGTTTTAGGCGGTACTGTTAACTTATATGATTTTGAGTTAACTTCGTTTTTCCAAACAAGATCACCCAGCTTGAGTGTCGCAATGATTATTTCAGCCATTTCTCCCTTGTTTTGTGGCATCTTGGAAAGCTTGTTCGTTAGCATAGTCTCTACAGCAGATGCCTTTTTCTTTAAGTGCATCGCAAGTGTGAAGACACTTTGACTGTGGGAGAGCCCCCATCCGTACACAACATTTTGCCAAGTAATCGTTTCAATCTGTCCGTTTTTACCATCGATTCGACAAGCGCGTCTGACAATTTGTCGACATACGTCTGCGTGTACATTCCATCAACGAGAAGTCCCTTGGACACTGCCTCCTTAAACGATGTTGTCGAATTGAGACCAATCAACGCGACTGTTTTGCCCTTCCTCGCTAACTTTGATAGAGCTGGTGATAGGCTCAGAAAGGTTGTTCTGCATGTTCCAAAAGATTGGGGGAGGGGATACATTTCCTTCTCTCTTGGCAGCTCTTCTTTGCCTGTTTCTGCTTCGCATAGATGAAGTTGCGCACAGCCATCCGGTAACTGCGAATATGCCACAACATATGATCATGGCTGTGTGTTGTGCGAAGACATCGAGTATTTGTTGCAGCCAGATTGACTTACTTGGTCGAGCGCTGATTCCAATCGGGTGACTGAAACCTCTCGGTCCCCAACCCCCGGCAAAGGGTTGGTGAACTAGAGTCTGATTCTGAATCATCGTGCAAATCGTTTTATGCTATTAGTGTTTTGTTGATCATAGCAATAGCTGGTTAAACGAAAGAGAACGCACGGGAGTCCAAGTATTAGTTTTTCCGGTAGGACGCACACTTGGATATGTGAATACACTCGAGCATCAATCTGTCACCACTCTTGTTTATAGTGGTTTTAAACAAAGTCGTTAGGTGCACCAACACAGAAACATAGGAGGGACTGCAGTGGCGATTAAACCAAAAGCTCAGTGATTTGAACTACGCGGATGACATCTGCTTCATGACACACGTTATCAGGCGCAGTTCCATTTTCTTCGATTTTTATTTAGTTCGCAACAAATTCTTTTAAATTTGTTCCTGTTCGACTGCGCCAGTTATAGTTTTAGTAGCTTAAGCCACTAATTAAAACAAAATTTTATTATTTTTTTCCGAAATTCATTTTAGCTTTAGCAAATAAAAATTTGTTTAGACGTTACTTGCTACTTACCAAGTTTTTTTCCTCGTCGCCAGTATTGTATGTTTCTGCAATTCATTGAAAAATACAAAATACTTACCAAGTTTTTTCCCTCGTCGCCAATATTGTATGTGTTTGGGCCCTTTTTACTTTATTTCTATTAAAGTTTTAATAATATTATTATTAGGGGTTTGCCTATATAACTCAGAATTTATTTGAAAATTTTGGTTATCACGATCATTCGCTGAGGATCGGCTTCTGATGCTTTCTGTTGAATTCTTTTAACACTGAATTTATCAACGCTAAGTTGATACTGAATAATTGAAGAAATTTGATGTTCTTTTATATCAAAATTTTTTTTTTTAACGATTTTCACATTACTAACTTTAACTCAATGTTACTAATTATTTTTGATTCACAATTTTTTTCTTTTATTTATTTTTTGCTGAAAGCTGAAAAGTTTAGAAAAAGCTGAAAAGATTAGAAACCGCAGATAAGTAAAGAAAAAATCTGAAAAAACCTCGTTAAAATAAATAAAAACTTTTTTAATTTTTTTTTTTTTTGTATAATTGTTTTGTTTTTTAGAACTCATCTTCCAGTAGAACTTGCGATAGTATCGCAAGCTCTTCCTTCAGAATAAAGTTGTAAGAAGATTTTGTCCCTTCTTTTGTTATTATATATTCGCCACTGTTTAGTGCCGATAAACAATACTGACTGAGATCGCTATAACGATCTGGCAGGAATACAAATTTTTCTGCTAGCTTCAGTCTTATTCTGAGTCCGTATCGCGTTGTCATCCGCTCGCCTTTCACAATCTTATAACGGCGCCCAATCACCATTTCGTCAGTTGTGAGCAGTCTTTTTAGCTGCTTGCTGTTAAATTCTATCAATATACTGAATGATTTGAATTAAAATTTTTAGTGCTTTTATATCAAAATTTCGATCAACATACAACATAACATGTTTGTAGATTTTTTAAAAAACTGATGATATTAAGTTCTCTTTACTTACAAATTTGTGGTTTTCCATTGCTAGCTATTAGAACTTGTTAATAAGCTATTTAATGTAAATTAACTAAGAATATTTTATTCTTATCTAATAACTTGCGGTTTTCCACGGCATTAAAAAATGGAACGATCGTGAAAGATGAGACTTTTGGTTTTGACTGCATCTCTTCCGGTAACATTCTCTTGTTTTATAAAATTTTTCTTTTCTTGTGTTTGTGTTTAGCACTTTTTAAAAAATGTTGTGCTGTTTTTTCTTTTAATTGTCTTCAGACAAATTAAAGGTTGTGTCCTGGTGCGTTTTTAAAAAAAATTTCGAACTTAAGTCCGCATATTTTATAAACTTTGTGCCGGTGTAAGGATTTTCAGTTTAATCTTTCGACAAGCACTTTTTAAAAGTTTTGAGCTTTTGTCTTTAAACAAAGTTTGTTTCTGCTTTGTAGTACCGTAAAATGAAAGTTGAGTTCACAGTTTTACTTCGTACTGGCCGGATATCTCTGTCTGGCACTTTAAAAAATATTGAACTTCAGTACATCTGTTAATTATTTTCGCACCGACCTAGGTTGATACCCTAGTGCGCCAATCAACTATTTCTCGACCGAGCGGAGAAAAATTAAACAGGAACACTTGCTTTTCCTGTTAAGAATTAATCTGAATTTATTTTAGTTTTTCAAATCCTTGTATACTAAATTATGGGAATATTATCTCTTTAAGTTTGAGGGTTATTGATATTGTATGTAATGCCTCTGGCATAATTCACTTGTGCGCACTTGTCGTTGTGTTTTCTTACTCTCTCCGCTCTGTCTATGTCAACGCTTTAGGGTCCATACTCATTGGCGACGGCAGCTACACGAATTCACGGCTATGAAATTCTGTTGGCTACAACTATCGCCGTATAGTCAGCCACTAAACACAATCAAAGCAGCACAACCAGGAGCAAACAGCTGTTCGCTAGTTGTTGTTGTAACCACCGTATTTCGTTTTAACTCACTCGCATTGGTCGTTTTTCATTCTTCGTCCGGTTCAGTTAGGTCAAGGCCCAAGAATTGGGCTGCGTCAGTAGGTCTTTTTCACTGTAATATTGGCGTCAAGTCTGTGTGATTTCACGGACAGCAAAAGAGGTGCTCCTTGTCATGCGGTGACTGTCCACAGTCTGCACACATTTACGAACTCTTCGCTGATTATGACCATATATCAGTTAAAGAACTTGCTCCAGCCAGATCTAAGTTGTTCAAGACAACACCTCGTAGATCTGGACAGACTTCGTTTTTTATCCGCAACTGGCGGTGGCCTAATGCTCAGGACAATATTGGGCCTATGGTTTGTTGTCGCTGAATGAATCGCCTCTAAATGTAGGTGCTTTAAGGGCGAACGTATGGGTTTCAGAATCGAGTGGGTGTTGTTCAGTAAATCTGCTGAAGTATGTCAAGTCCTTTCATATGGTCTTGTGTGAAGGGTCTTGTCCAATCAGTGTAATGTTCGGGTGGTCTATTGTCTGGCATGCCAGGAAAAACTGCTTACTGAGGAGCTCATTGCGTTCCCTCATCTTTAGCATTTTCGTTTCTTGGTGTAGGTGGTCCTCGTCTGACATCAGATGACAGCCCCAAGCGGCTTTTTGGCACCACTCCATTGTGTATCACTGATTGTGTGGGGCAGCGTAGTATGCGACTGATCTTCCTATCGCCTTATACGTGGTTGTGATGGTCTCTTTTTCTGTGGGCCAAGTACTTCCATCTTACGCTTTCAGTACGTTGCTGCTGAGGAGACCATCGAAGGTTACCCTGGGGATTTTTAAGTACCTAACCGTTGCGATACAGTTCCCTTCGATGAGTATGTTGAGTGTCGTTCTCCAGTAACCATTTTACGCCTGAAAGCTACTTTTGCTTCTGGCCCCATAAGTTCTCGATGGGATTTAAGTCCGGTGATTGAGCAGACCAGCTTAATACGTTGATATTGTTATCCGAACACCAATTCTTTGCTAGCTTCAATGTGTGCTTCGGTTCATTGTCTTGCTGAAACACCCATCGAAGCGGGATGTTATCCACAGCATAAGCCAACATAACTTTTTTTAATATATTGCAATAAGTCATTGCTATCGTTCTATCCTCAATTCGATGGAATACGAATTCTTTCTCTGGTTGCAACGAAGACGTGTGTGCCGCCTCGATGGTCTAGTGGTAACGTGTTAACTATCATCTCAGGGGTCCCAGATTCGATTCCCGGCAAGGGCATGACCGTACGCTTTTCTTAAAAAAATCGCTTCACGTTATTTAAGAATTTTCAAACACAACCATTAGCCCAATTGGTCCAAAATGCTAGCTCATTTAAAAAGAATTCCTTCTGCGTATCGCCAGTCGACTGAACTAAAGAACACAAATGCAGTAGCGACGTTCAATATAAATACATACACGAAAAGTGCCATCTTGAAGGTAAAGGGATGAAACAGTAAAATCCCACATGTTCACCACACAACTGTAAATCTATCCAAATGTCAGCCTACACACAAACCGGATGCATCAGTTTTGGTGAAAACGTTGATACTGAGCAACGTCAAAAAATGGTAACCATTCAAACATTGTCAGCGATATATATGTTTCGTTTTGATTCAATTGGAACTCCCTGACTCGTGGTCTTGATTGTGTTGAAGTTATTTGAAAAAAAATAAAATAAAGAAAGAAGAAAAACGCATTCAACACTCAGGACTTTTCTACCAAGTAAGCCAAACAAGCTTTGACTACAGTTATTTTTGAAAGAATCAAATTGATAAAGGATCCCCGAAATGCAGAAGGAAATTCCGAATACCCTAGATTCATCATATGGTCAACTAAAGTAGGTCTGGCTAGTAATGCATCAGTCTCTTAATAAGTTGAAAGGTACCTTTGGTGAATGAGTGGGGATGAGGATGGAAGGGGAGGGGGAAGGATGGAGGGAGAAGGATGGAGGGGGAGGAGGATGGAGGGGGTTAAGGATGGAGGGAGGGAAGGAGGATGGAGGGGGTTAAGGATGGAGGGAGGGAAGGATGGAGGGGGGGAAGGATGGAGGGGGAGGAGGATGGAGGGGGGAAGGATGGAGGGGGGGAAGGATGGAGGGGGGGGAAGGATGGAGGGGGGGAAGGATGGAGGGGGAGGAACGATGGAGGGGGGGGGAAGGATGGAGGGGGGAAGGATGGAGGGGGGAAGGATGGAGAGGGAGGAGGAGGGGAGGGTGTCCTAATCAATGATAGATTTGCCTATTTTATAATTGGCAATATTTGCCAATCAAAATTTTTTTTTTTTTTTGTAAAATGTTTCTT
Organism: Toxonevra muliebris; assembly: GCA_963691655.1. NCBI lineage: Eukaryota > Metazoa > Arthropoda > Insecta > Diptera > Pallopteridae > Toxonevra > Toxonevra muliebris. The sequence goes on from OY829326.1 coordinate 22,472,107, forward strand.
TCCAATTTAAGTAGTAACGAGCAAAACTTTTTTTTTTTTATAAGTATTCTACGTATACCAAACCGTCGTCGCTTATGATTTTGCCCGTCACTGATTTAAATTTAGAAGTGCAAAGGCTAGAGTTGCTTGTGTGTTTCAAATCTTGATAGAGTAAGCAGCACTGTCACTTTACAACAATTTTATATTCAATACAAATGACTGCTTTTAAATTTACCCATAATTATTATACTTTACATACAGAAAAAAAGAAAAATCATGAAATTAAAAAAAAGATTTTTAGACTGTTATTATTTGTATATATATATATATTACTGTTTTACTTTTAGAAACAATTATTAGTTTTTAATTGGACTGTTATGTTTTTAAATAAATTAAAAATCCAAGCCATTTTTATTTATTTTATTTCTTAATTTATTTTATAATTTAAGTCCATTTTTTTCAATGTTGTGATGTAATATAATTTAAAATTTAAATGTAATTAAATTTTAACATGGTTTCCTTATTGTTGTAAACTATTTATTTTTAATTAATGAAAACTATATACCTACTCTTGTAACACAATTTTATACAGCTTATATTTATTTCGATATAAAAGAAACTCAGTTTCGAATTCGCAAACCCGTAATATCAATGTTTAAGTTATATTGATATTTTATATATTTTACTGAAAGTAAATTCTTAACATGAACGCGGGCTTACATTCTGAGTTTCTTGCATATTTTCAATTGTTAATCAAAATTTTATACGCACATACATACATACAAAAATAAATAAATAATAATAATAATTAGACAATTAAATTTAAACTCTTCTAAATACTGATTCTTTTTTTTCACGATATAAAATAAATTTCGGCACTTAAATGTATAATAAATTTAGTAAGTATCTATCAACAAAAAAAAAACTGTTTCTTAAACATAAATCAAAATTTTTTTGTTTTAATATCTTTATTATTTACGTTTTGTATGTTTGTGTAGTTTATATATCGAATATATGTGTTTAAACTAAAAACAAAAGTATATGTAATAAAATTTAACACTAAGGCAAAATGAAAAAAAAATTTAAAATAAGGAAATATTTATACATGTATGTAATAATAATTTATAAACTACAAATTTGCAATGTCTCAAAAATTTATAAAATAAAAAAAATATTATAAAAAATAAAAAAAAAACTAATAAATTACACTGTAAAGTAGCAATAATAATTAAGATTATACATACCTATGAAATGAAAAAAAAATACAAATATATATATACAATTTTTATATTATATATAAAAACAAAAAATTAATAAAATTTGGTACGAAAATATATATATAAAAAATAAAACCAAAATACGTGTTTTATTATTGAAATGCCGCCATATAAACTAACTAAAAGGTAAGTTAACATTTATTTATTTTTAAAAAATATGTTTATACCTAAAGTTTCCTCCGTATCTACTAATTTTAAGAAAACACAGAAAAATTTCCCGATGCAACTCAGAGAAATCAAAATATTTGATCTTTTCCAGTGCACAATCAGCGTTGCCAGATGGACGATCGCAACTTCATTTGGACGATTTCAGAGTCAAATGACGATTGGGAGATTTAAGAAGTCAGATTGAAAAAATCTAAACACACGTTTTACCTAGTAATTTTGTTTGGGTGTAAAATTTAAAAATTTCTTTGATATAGTTATCTTTGAAAAATATGTCAGTTGTTATTTTTAATGACAAACATGTCTATTTATTGTGAGTTTGATCAAAATGAGTGAAGAAAATGAAGTACGTCTTAAAATTATTAGAAATTTTCAAAAAAATCCAAATTGATCCCACAAAAAATTGGCCAAAGAATTGAAGGTTCTGCCGTCAAATTGTTTCCAATATTATTAAACAGTTTCAGGAGAATTTGACCATCGATAGGAAACCTGGTTCGGGAAGAAAACAAGGACCACATGATATTGGGAAAGCCAAGAAAATAGAAAGCATATTGAAAAGATCTCCAAACACATCTGGTAGAAAAGCTGCCCGATTAACCCAGTGCTCTGACTATTGTGCCAAAAGTGAAAGCCAATGCAGGTTTGAAAACATATAAAGTCCAAAAAGTTCCAGACAGGAATGCTGCAAAAAATTTAGACGCCAAAAGTAGGGCTCGGAAATTAAAATCGAATTTCATACAAAAATATTCATGTTGTATAATGGACGACGAAACATATGTACTGGCTGATTTTACGCAGCTTCCGGGTCAAAATTTTTATGTTGCTGATGCTCGGGGAAATGTCGAAGAACAATTTAGAATCCAAAAGCAAATAAAATTTCCTAAAAAATTTCTGGTATGGCAAGCTATATCCAGTTGCGGCAAAAGAAGCAAGTCATTTGTTACAGTGGGCTCTATAAATATCGAAATATACATCAAAGAATGTTTGAAAAAAAGACTTCTTCCTTTCATAAGAGAGCACAATGTGTCCACATATTTTTGGCTCGATTTGGCATCATGTCACTACGGCAAGAAAGCTCTGGAGTGGTACCAAAGTAATAACATAGTTTTAATCATTTAAATTTTTTATATGTTATTACTGGCATCTTTAATTGTACGAAAAAAATTTGTTGGAGTTTGTTTTACGATATTTTTTTTAGTGTTTTTTACGTCGAAATTGGACACCTAAAAAAAAAACGATGACAAATACATAAACAATGGAATTAGTTCAGAAATTGGAATATACGGTCAGACGTATACGCTAGTACTATGGAGTTTTGAGTCTACGTGAGACGTAATGTCGCCCCATAATTTAATCTAATGTGAAGTTTAAAAAAATAATGCATATTTCACGCATATTTCTCAAAATCTTTTACCACGTGTCCCAATAATTGAAAATATCATGAAATTCAGCTCGATACGGGACCCGCCGTTATAAAGAAAAACCGTACCAAAGGTGAAATATGTCCGACCAGATATGGAAGTTAACAGAAGGGTTAATTCATCACATGCCTAAAAATATGCAATAAGTTTTTGCCACTTTTTATTATAAAGAAGACGCCCACCAGTGCTTGACCAGCGTTACCGTTTTGTTTTTTTTTCTCCCTTGATAGGTTTAATTATATTTTGCAAAATTTATTTCGGTGGTCATACGTTGACCCCTCATAAGTACTTTTTCACCACTTTTGAAAGACAAGACAATAACGCAATAAATTTCTATAAACAATATATAAAAATAAGTTTAAAAAAAAAAAAAAATTCTACAAATATTTTTTTTTTGTATTTAAAATGATTTAAAACCACATTTTACATATTCTTTAAGTATATTTATTGTTTTTTTTGTCGTCCCTTCCAAAAGTGGTAAAAAACTACATGCGAGGGTTCAACGTATGACCATCGATATATCATAGAAATATGAATTTTTCACTACAAGAAGGAAATATTTATTTATTTATTTCAGCAGTTTTTGCAAAGTATGGGTAAGAAGCAGACATTCATGTTTTATATAAAATTTAGCTAATCCTGTCTTCAAGGTGTGAATGGTCTCTGTTTTCATGCGAATTACGTGAAACCACAGCAGAAACAGAAGCGAAAGAGTAATGCCAAAAACCCAAGCGCTGATGAATCGCGCGCAATTCGCAACGAGCTGTGTAACTAGACTTTTCTCTAACTAAATTTATAATAATTGATGGATAAATAAGTAAATTTATCGACTTAATTTATAAATTAAGTTACAAAAACTTTATTATTTATAAGTGTACCATTCTTTTACTGTAATGCAAATAGCAAAATACAAAGATGAAGTTTAGGTTAGAATGGGTAAATTTCTTCGACTGGCTGCGGGAAAAAGAACAATCCGCATTTTGTGTTGCTTCCTTGAATCCGTTAATCAGTCATTGTAGACATTTAAATGTGAGTGAGAAAAGTACTAAACATCCAAAATTATGAGTCCAAAACAAAAACGATTTACTATGCAGAAGTTCTGAAATGTTGAGCAACAACTACTCAATGGCAAAACTCCTCGAGAGTGGTAGGACGAAGTCAGCTCCGGTACACTCAAAAAAAAAAAGTACATGAAACAGCTGTAAAAATAATATTCAGCCAACATGAAAAATATCAAAATTGACATTACGAAATGTAATTTTAACATTACTGAATTGAACGTGAAAAATGTATAAGTGATGAGAAAACAATGTAATTTTGACATTAAAAATGTAAAACAAATACATTTTTTTAATGTAATATTGATATTTAAAATGTCAAATGGATATGACAAAATGTAACAATAAAGCAAAATTAATGTAAAATTGATATGGCAATAATGGTTAATTAACGTGACAACAATATATAACTGATATTACGAAATGTAAATTTGATATTAACTTAAAGTAAAATTGATGTTTGGCGAATAATATTCTCAACAACGCAGAACGATATGGCCGCGGAGAAATAAATTCCTATTAATAAAAGAAGTTCATTTTTTGCACTTTCTATATTTAATTCACTTCTAACATTTTTTAAACAGTTTTATTTTATTTCATATTAATATTTTATTTTTATTTAATTTTTTTTTAATCTTATTTCTTCAAACTTTTATTTTATTGTGCGCCACCGCATACACAAGCACTCGAAAAACTATTTCATATTCAAAAATTGCTACCAGTTAAAATTTTGTATGTTATACTTATGCAAAAAGTATTGCCTATCTTAATTTTTAATACCATATCAGTCTATTTACATTTTGAATGCTAAATTTGCGCAGGATAATATTAATTTTACATGAAAAATGTATTAAGTAATAAGAACATTTTTAATGTAATTTTAACATTATAATTTGACATGACAATGTAAAACGAATTATTATCAATATGATAGTTTTAATGTAAATTCAACACAAAACATATCAATCTGATATTTTTTGCCGTAAAACTAACATTTTTGTTTTTACATTAAAAATAACATTACAAAAATATCAATTTTACATTGTACTTTTTTTTTAGTGTAGCCGATTTTTTTTTGCTAAGGGGTAAGTTAGAAAGTAATATCGATTTTAAAAAATATGAAGTTATCTTTGCTTGTGGACGAAATCACTAATGTTTCGATGAGTAAATGCAGTTCTAGTTGTGCGGTACGTCGATAGCGCTCATGCCATCCAAGAACAAACAAAAAAAAGCAAAAAGAAAAAAAAATAGCTCAAGGCAGCTTATCGCTAATCGACCCGAAATATTTTGGGAATACTCGTAAAACTCATAAAACTAGGTTATTTTTTTTAAAAGGGAGTAGCAAACACTTTTTGTTTCTGTAAGGAACTTGAAGCACCTTAATATACAAATGTATGCTAAAAAGCATGTGAATGTTAAGATTGTAATTTTTAAACACTTTCTATTTGTAAACTCACTCTGCTTCTTTAAACTATATTTATTTTTCATTTAATATCTAATTTTAATAATGTATAAGATTTTGTAAAACGCTGTTTTTTTTTTCAATTAAAAAATGTTGGTAGGCTACAAACGATTTTGGTAGGTTTATGGGACAAATTTGTTGGGAGCGAAAGTTTCCCAGTGGCAACACTGTGCCTGATATCAAGTACTTTATTGCCGATATTGCCACTATATAAAACAATAAAGTACTAACATCACTATATGAGTTTTTTGCTATTGAAAGTCAAAAATAAATTAGTTTTTTACATTGTTTTTTTTTTTTTAATTTTATTTTGTTTTTTGTATATATATAAATTTATAGTAGATATTCATTAAATTATGAGGTACATTTACAATAATAATTTACTAATATGCAAAATAAATAAATTCTATTTAGAGACTAAAGACATTTATTCATCCTTATTATTGACGGCGCGCAATTGTTCCAACTCTGCACGTTCATTTTTGTTACGCAACAATGGCACATTATAATCGAATGCATAGAAGAAACCTTTAGGTTCACCAGTCTCCTCTGGTCCGGGCACATATTCGGGTTCTTTATGCACATATTCCTTGTACTCGGATTCGGCAGGTTGATATCTACCTTCTTGTTGATATTCCTCAGCAAATGGATCGGGATTGTTACCGTTAGCAGCAGCCAATTCACCCCAAAGTTTGAAATGTTCTTCTTCGGCTTTTAAAACAGCAGGCGTTTTGGTGGCTGGAGCTTTCAAATGCGCTGGGCGATTATCTTCAACATGGAAACCGGTATGATCGGCATAATAATTGGCAATGAAATCACGTCCGGTAGGTTGTACATATTTATAGGTGCCGCTAACTTTGCCCGTAGAGTCTTTATTTTCATTTTTACCTTGATTCCAATCCTTATAACCGTATGCGTATTGGCCTAAACCATCTTGTCCATGATATTGATGAGCATCATAATGTTCTTCGACATATTCTTCGGGATGCTCAATTACACGTCCCATATAAACGAATTCACCTTTTTCGTTGCGGGCTTCTGGTAATTCATTTTCACCGGTCTTGGGAGCGAATTCGATATTGCTCAAACCACGTAAATTGACAGTATTCAGGAATTGTTGTGCCTCCTCAGGAGTGATGTTGATTTTGAAAATATTCTCGGCGAGAAGAGATGATGGCAGTACTGCCTGTAAAAGCGAAAAAATGAAAAAAACATTTTGAAATTAGTAATAAGGTCGGTAGATTTAAAAATAAAATATTTAAGGGGTAAGGGGTGATATTGAAAGGTGCGGGCTTTCCTTCAAATCAAAATTCAACAAATGAGCACAAATATTAATTTGCAATTAAATTTTAATCTTGAAGGCAGACTTCAGTGCCTATTTAGAACTAACTTTAGGAATTCATTTTAATTGCTGCATTGGCACTTATTTAATATATCTAGCTTAATAGCGTCTTGTTTATTTAAAAATATTAACACGCTATTCTCGCCTTTGTTGACATATCAATAGCATCTTAGAGAATTGCATCACCAACTAAAAATACTATAAACTAAGTTTAATAGTTGGTGGTTAATATGACAAAAATTCAATTAAGTTACTGCGCATTCAATATATTGAGAATGTGCTGCTATCGTAGCATGATTTGTAGTTTAGAATAGTGAAACTATTAGAAAATAATTTAATTATTAGTTAAACGTAAGCTCGAAAATAGAAACGGGAACCTTTATTACTTTAACCTGCGCTCTAACACTCTTTGTACTATTTAAATTTAAATTAGGCAGCTTTACGCAACTAGATATGACGTCACTGAAATATAGTAAGTAAATTATTTGACTAAGTAGCAAATACCTTATGGTCAAATGCTACTGAAGCAACCGTGTGCGATCTTCTAGAAAATTTAAGAAAACTGGAACTATAGGAAGCATACATTTTGCCCCGAAACGTATTAATAGCAATCAAGGAAGTAGCACTCAACTCCTTTTCATTGAAGTCAAATCGAGTATTTTGCGTAATTTCGAATTAAAACAAAAAACCGCTATTTCCTTAGTTCTCCAACTTAACCCCAACCTTCTCTCTTTCTTTCCTATTTATAAGCATTACAGCTTAATATCTAAAACGTCAGTGGAAAAGATAAAAAAATTCAGTCTACTGTCTATAAATTGAATCTCAAAGCTTAGAGATATATACTTTAGCCCCTTTATTTAATTAGTATCGATAATAATCAATGGCGTGCATAGAGAAAATAATACTAAAATGGCAATTTTTCCATAAGGAAAAAAAAAATTCCAGGCGTGGTTGTATTTCAGCCTGGAGGTCACTGGGAACCACGGACGTTAATGCAATCAAGCGTTAGCGATAGAATTGATTTGAAGAAAATGAAGAAGTCAAATCAAAAGATTCAATAAAAAAACCAGAGAGAACGAGGGATAGTTAGTGTCCCGCATCGCAAAACTTTAAATGCCTCAATCTGTATTTTTACGGAGCTTATTTTATTTATCTCAACATTCTTTCTTAGAATCTGAATCTCTAGTGCTAAAAAACTATGAAAAGATTGGTTAAAATCAGTGCCTTTCAGAGGGGAGGCGGCGGGCGGATGCCCCTGGTCTCACCCCCCTGTGAAATTTTTCTGTTCGCTTTTTAAATTCTTCATTTAAAACCAAAATCCTTTAACAGAGGAGAGAAAGACAAGTGTCTCAAATTTTATTCAAATGGATCGAATTTTTATTCTTTACTGATTGTCGAAGAATCTAAGAATCTGAATCTCTCTTGTTAGTAAAACAAAATGCAAAGATAAACTTTCAGAGGGGAGAGTGGAGTTGGGTTTCGAGCTCTCAAGACAATAATTTTAGTTATTTGCTTTAATTTATCTATAAAAGACATACTTCGAAACATTTTACACACAAATCGTGCTTGCCTGCGAAACATATTACTTAGCATTATTCAGCTCCGCTTCTTCTCCCCCATATGCTGTATAAGCGCCTCCACTGTATTGCTAACATAAAAGTTAAACTTTTTCTTCAATAAAAAAAAATTAACATTTCCATTAAAACGCGAAAGTTCTCGAGCATTAATATTAATAAATACCATTATAAAATAAAAAGAAAAAAATAAGCTATGGAGACGGACAGGTTGTGAGAAATTGAAAAAGATTTTATAATATTTGCATTAGAAAACAATTTGATTAATTTATGCGCTATTCACACAGTCATGTGGTGATGGACAAGCCGGATTTGGGCGTTTCAATAATTCAAAGATTTTTAAATCAAGATTATAACTAATTTTGCTAATTGTAATGGCTTGCCATTTTGATGCTTATTTGTTTTTGAGAATTTTTAGTAATTGAATTTATGTTTCCACGCTGATAACTATAATTACACTGCTCAACAAATAGTAAATTTGTATACGATTTATGAAAATTTAAGTTTTTATCGAAATTTCGCACGGACTAGTAAATATTTTATACACTTGTATAAATGTTCTTATACAAATAATAATTTTGTCAATTGTAAAGTAAATTGTAATTTTTTTAAACTAAACACACACACTAATAAATACTAACCAATAGAAACACGCTGAAGATGAAATACTTCATATTTTTTTTCTTCACACACAAGCACAAATATTAATCAAAAGACTTAAGTCACAAACTTCAATTCTTGTCTATTTTTATAAATTAATTGTCGATTGGCAATTTAATTTTTTCGCTTCTTCTTTTGTTGTTTTGTTAGATGTTCACGTTATTAGAACCGTTCAGTTGCAGAAACTTTTCGTTAATGATATCAAGTCAGTGAGAATCATACTACTTATATAGAAAATTAACAACAATTTGCAAAATAATTCAGCTTAAAAAAACAAAACAGCAGCAACAACAAAAAACGCTCACAAATTAAATTCATATTAAAGCAAGCTAAAAACAAAAACAAAATCAACAAAAATAATAACAACAAAACGTGAATATGTTTATTTGAATAAAGTGCTGAATGAATGAAGATGCTCCCAGCAGCCGACACAAGCAGTAGGCGCTATCGCTGCTGCTATCAGAGATGCGCATCGCATTAAAACAAAGTTGGTCCAGCGCGCCTCTTGACGTTTTCGAGAGAACACGTTTTAATGCCGCAGTACTGCCGGTTTCTTACTCATCTTTATCATTATTATTATTATTCAACAACAACATTATCATCATCATCACTAGCTAACCTGTCTAATGACCAATAAGATTTTTTTGTTGTTTGTTCGTTTTTTATTGTAAGTATATTTAAGAATAGTTTTTCACTTATTGTGCTCAGTAATGGTTGAAATAATTAAGAAACATATAAAAATAATTATTGTACTTACACTTACTGATTTCTATGTTCGCAAATCAATTAACTCTTAATTGATTTCATTTGGTTGCCTCTCCTAGCGCTTTTTCCTCTTTCATTTCCTCAGCTACTTCAGCTACTTTGCTCATCATATTTTTAACAAACATTATTGACATTTATGATCGTGTGTTAATGCGTGTGTCTAACATATTTGCATTTCAAGTGATTTATCATGAATATATACATATATAAAATGAACAATTAAATAAAACTCTTACATTTTTCATATTCACACATACTATATTGTATATATTACAATTTTAATTTCCTATAAACAGTCGGAAGTCAGTTTTATTTACTTGAAAGGTTTTACTGGGTATGCGCTTTATGTAAACATTTTTCAATTAATCAGTTAGTTCGGTATAAGTTTTAGGAGTCACGCTGTTTTGAATGATATCGAGAGCGCTACTTATAAGATAACTTCATTTTGACATATGTAAGTATTTTATTTTAAATATTTTTTTATGTATAGGGATATATAAATAGTTTTGTAGGGGTATGAAATATACAACAAACAGTTCCTAGTTGAACGTAAATAAAAAAGAGGCTCTTAATATTTTATGCCAAACAGAACGCATTTAATATTGAATATAAATATTTAGAGATAAAAATAGTCTAATGGGAAAACTAACCTCTTGAAACGAGTCCATTGTGATACCCAGACAAGCTAGGCGATTAAGTTTATTTAACTCAGATTGCGCCTTCGCTTGTTGTATTTTAGGCCACCAAGCAATTGCTGCATAAGTGACCATGGGTGTGATGACCGTTTGATATGACCAATACGCCATTTTTGGTCTCATGGGGCATGTTTTACCGTAAAGGCGTTGACAATCATGGAATGCCCTTGTCGCCTTCTTAACAGTATTGGAAAGGTGCGAGTTCCAGGTGAGCTTTTTATCTGGGGTTACCCCCAGGTATTTAGCCTCATCTGAAAGTACCAGTTCTTAACCATTGATTTCCTTAAGATTAAGTTTTCACCTCAGTGTGAACAGAACTAGTACTGTTTTATTCGGGTTAATTGTTAATCCTTTGTCGGAACACCTTTTTACAATAGTGTTGTGAGCTTCTTGCATCCTGTCTGATATAGTGGGACCATGAGTGCCTCTTATTGTAATAACTCCATCATCTGCAAAGCCCTGAGGATTAAAGCCTAGGTCAGCTAATCTTTCAAGGAGTTCATCTATAACCATGGTCCACAACAAGGGTGATAAGACTCCCCCTTTAGGGCATCCCTTAGTTGTCGATACGGTCATTTATGAGTCTCCTTGATCATAGCTTACTTTTCTAGTTTCCAGCATTGACAGTGTCCACTTTATGATCGTTAGGGGTATTCCCTTTCTGATCATGGCGTCACGTATCGCTGAGAACGACGTGTTGTCGAATGCTCCTTGAATGTCAACGGTACGCAAATTGGCATTTCTGTAGGGGATATTTGGAAAGATATTCCCCTCTAATATATTGATATAGAGTCTTCTCCATTGCTTTAAGGAGGAAGGAACTGAGGCTTATTGGTCGAAAGGCCTTCGGCGTATGTTCCAACTTATTGCCCACCTTCGGTATGAAAACCACTCTCACTTCAGTCCAGTTACATAGTATGTAGCCTAATGTAAGGCTTGTCCTGTATATTTTTACCAGAGTGGGCGTTAGGACTTCAACGCCTTGCTGTAGGAGGCAAGGGTGAATGTCGTCCCTCCCTGATGATTTAAACGGGTTGAATGTGGAAATTGCCCATTTAATTCTGTTAGAGTAGAAAATCTTACATGCCAAACCTATATCTCGCCTGTTTGTCTCTAGGAACTGAATCCCCTGAGGCACTGAGGCGTTGTTAGATCTGACACAACCAGGGAAGTGGGTGTCCAGCAAAAGCTGCCCCGTTTCCTCCTGATTGTTTGTAAAGGTTCCGTCTAGTTTTTTCAATGTTTGAATGCCATTTGAGTGGGCCTTGGCTAGAGATTTTTGGAGTCTTGTTACTATGGGGAGCTGTTCAATGCTCTCACAGTACTTCCTCCAGGTTGCTCTTTTGCTTTTCTCAACTCCCTATTGTATGTTATTAGGACATTTCTATAGGCTGACCAGTCTCCTATAGATTTTGCCCAATTCTGAAGCCTTCTGGCATTGCTTCTTAGCTGCGCCAGCTCCATCTTTTTTGAAGAAGGCCACTTCTCCAAGGTCCTTCCTCTCCCACTTACTCAGTCTCTCAAAAACAGAACGCCAAGTGGTGCGGGCTCTGCTGCCAGTTTGGGGAGGTTCCTGCCGGGATGGTCCTTGTATCGATGGCCCTCTTCGCCCTCTTTGCCAGCCACCCTCCATCACCCTAGGCTGTCGGTCCACCACCACATTTGAGACAGAGGATGATCCTTCCTGTCCTACTTCTTGGGGTCTAGACCGTTTGGTCATAGCTGCCCTAGAAGTGGAGGGTTTATTATTCTCTTCCCCTGAATGAGGCTTTGGTTTCCTAGCCCTCGCCGCTCTGGAAGTTGAAGGTCGGTCATCACCGTTATCCGCTGCTTCAGTCCTAGAGTCTTTTTGCCTAAGACGAAGCAGAGTCGAGCCAAAGCAGAAGCATAGTATATGACCTTCCTTGTCTACCGTGGCAGCGGACTCAGGATCCAGAGCTGTGGTGAGCTCAGTAACAGCGGCCTTCAGGATTCTAGTGATTCTATTTGTGATTCTTCTGCCTGATCCACAACCTTCAACGAGGCATTCTCCCAAGGAGTGAGAGTGGGCACTACCGCCCTTAACCAATTTGCAGTGTCCTCATTTTTGCACGCAAAAGTGAGTCAGCCTGCTTTGAAAGTGCATCCTTGAAACTTAGACTTTGTAGAGCCATGAGGTTTTAGGATTTGTTTCAAAATCAGGCCTCGGATCACTGCCAATAGTTCCGTAGGTTGCACATTTTCTGGTGTGCAGTCCGAATTTTTTTGATTTACATTTAAATTTTCCATGTAAAGTCCCACGAGTGTGGGGGCAAGGGAAGGTCACCCAAAGCATATCCCCCAGTACTTTGGGAAGGCTAAATTGAAACCGGAGGTCGCCGAGTATCCGGAGTTCACCGTTAGAAGGCACGCTCACGTAGTGCCATTCACTCCCTAGGTACGGTAGTTCACATCTGGAGTTACGGGTTTGCTCGAGTTTTCCTCTCTAGATCCGCCATATTTGGTAAAAGCAGGGACACCTCGTGCAGGATGTAGTCGTAGACTACGTATGGACGGTCTAAGGAGGTCAGTCGACTAGCGCCTGGGCCATCTATTATTTATGTGCTTTTATTGTGCTAAAAGTAGACGACAGAAAAATTTTCCTATATGAAAGTTGATTTTTGGAAGTTTTTTAAAAACTATCTTCCTCCCGACTGATAATCGTTAGAGACGAAATATTTTGGGACTCTTCATAAAGTAAATCGAGATTTAGTTTTAGAAGGGTACAATAATAAAATTTGTTCGTGATGTTTTTAAACTCTTAATAGGTGGAAAGATTCTAATTTTTATCGTATATGCCAACATTAAGATATCATAGTTTATCTACTTCAGGCTGTTCAGTGTTCGGATTCGTCTGCAATGTTTTTTATAGTATGTATTTCATGTTGTTTTGGTGAGCTCTAATTAAAAGTTACTTGACAAAAATAATAAGTTAACACGTGCAATTAGTCATAATTACTTAAGAAAAATTCTTGTTCATCTTGTTTAGTTCAAAACCATAAATTAAAACTTTTTGTTTTTATTTTTTATTCTACTTACCTACTTGTGTTAGAAGTATAAGCAAAATTCTTTTTGCGGTTAACTACTGAAATTGTAAGTGATATTTTTAAAGTCATTGATTTACATAGTTTGGTTTCTTTTTGTTGTTTTTTTTTAATGATACGGTACCAAGATATAAATGAATTCTTAAAAATGAAACTATTATTTTTATATCGAGAAAACAGGTTAAGGTAAATAAACAATCATCAACTAAATGTTGAAGGTTAAAACAGACATACAGTTTTAAAGAAAAGAAATATTCGTGTGAATATCGTAGATAGCGATAGAAGTTCTTTAAATGCAAGAAAAGAAGAAGTTAGTATATTTATATTTATGATAAAAATTTAAAAAGAGAATTTCCTTTGACTTGACTGGGTTACAGTTACACTTTGTCTTGCCTTTATCGTTTCAGTAAATATGTCAATTAATACAAAAATATTTTAACTATAATAACTGCGTGTAAGTATTTCAAATAATAATTTATACATATGTATGTGCAAAACAAGAAATAAAAAAATTAGTTCTGAATGAAATTTACATCATCGCTAAATAAAATCCGATTGACTAAAATGTGATTGAGAAATATTCAAATTAGTTCATAAACAAATACAAAATAATTTTTAAAATATTGACATTTTTCTCGTAAATTTTATAAGCAAATGGATACAAGTATTAGCCAAAAATTATGGACAACGAGTCGACGGAAATTCCACAATTTTTAAAAGAGATACTAAGTCACATATATTTATATACTATGAAATTTAATTAAGAACATTGAGTGAAGCATTTCTAAAGTTTATGATTTGTTTTTTTTTTTTTTTTTAAATGTTGTTGTAAATTTGTTATTTATATTGTTTATTTTAAAAAACATAGACATACGTATATATGTATATAATTTTAGTTAATCATAGCTTAAGATTAATTATATAGTTAAAAATATAAATGTTGCCAACTATTCAACAACGTCAGCGGAAAGAAAAAAACATGCTTTAGTGTAAAAAAAAAAAAAATTATATTCTCATATATTGAAATAGTAAAGAATGAAACATTAGAATCTTCTTTCCAGTTATATTCTAAATTCTATTCTTTCTAAAATTTTGTTATTCATACTAACTAACAACAATAATTAAATATTAAACCCGTTCATGAATCATTATTTTTTCCTAAAACTTGACATTTATTTTTCTCTTAATGAATACTAAAAGATCTAATTCAATAAATGAAACTGAACCAAACAAGAACGTGTCTGAAGCGTGTACAAAACAATTCTGCTGAATTTCAGACGCTATAAAGTCTGGCAGTGATCATAAAATAAGATATAAAATGAAACATAAAACAATAATTTTTGAATATTGTCAATTAGTTCAAGCAATAGTTAAAAAACACTGTGTAACCAAATTTATATTTAGGAATTTGATTGAGCAATGTGAGAATTTTAAATTTTATTAATTTTGTATAGGATTCTTTTGCTCATACGTACTAGGCAGTGCTTGGAACTGACTTTTTTAAAACCTGTGATTGCTAAGCGGCAACAATTTCCCGAACATAAAAAAAACTAGTCGGAAGTCAAGCTTTTTCATTTTAAAATAAACGGATATTGTATCATTAATTCCGACGGAGCTCCCGTTATAGTTACGATGGAATTCCCCCCAAAATTTCGAGATTCAGGAGATTGGTATCACTAATTTCGAATGACAGTTTCAAGGTTTCGCTTTCAAAAAATTTAAGATCCGTTTCTTTGCTTCCAACATCGTGGATTGTGCAATTCCAACTACCTGAGCTTTTCCAATACTATGTTGACATCCACCCTCCGAGAGAAATCTCAAAACACGCGCAACGTGTCCCACAACTGAAATTCCCTGTTTTCAATTTGGCCCAAGTTTATCCTCTACTACATTCAGTACGTGCTTGAATGTGTCTTTGGTGAGCTTGAAATTCTTCACAAACCAAAGAGAAAGAATTAATTAGTATTTATATATTACAATATGTACAAGCATACATATACAGCCGGCTCAAGCTCGGTTTGCCCATATTAATATGATTACAAGTATTAACCTTAGCAGCTAGCGTTCAATTTTTAAACACCTGTTCGATACTCCGTCACTTCCTCTACTAAAAATACCGCTGCTGTCATTGAATCCATTTTTATGGATTATTGAACAAAACATAACATGGGAACATAAGTTGTGGAAAGATTTTAGGATTTTTCGTTCCTTCAAAAAGTTTTTAATTCAGCATCAATGTTGAGAATAGCAGAAATATTTTTTGGGAAGAAGATTTTTTCTCCCTGTATTGAAGTTACAGTTGATAAATATTTGAACAGTGCACAAGTTCCGGGTATTCCTTTTAATGGACCCCATCAACCTTTGAACATCCGCTCTGGATACTTTTGCGGCTATTTGGTTCCATTTTAGTAACATTGAATTCACATTTTTGACAATACCTGCATTTTTCTTCAACTTATATTTTGTAATATTTTTCCATTGGTCGAAGCTGGGGGCAATTGGGTGGATTCATATATTTGGGCACTACATCTACTTTATTTGTCTGATACCAATCCATGGTTTTCTTAGAGTAGTGGCAACTGGCTAAATCAGGCCAAAACTTCAGTGGCGAATGGTGGTGACGAACAAATGGCAATAGTCGTTTCTAAAGGCACTCTTTGATGTAAATATCAGACGTTATAAAAGAGGATGTCACAAATGCCCTGGATTTGAGACCGCAGCTGCAAATAGCCTACCACACCATTGCTTTCTTTGCAAATTTATCCATTTTTATGTACTTGAATTTTGAGAGTACATTACCATGATTCGTTGCCATATAAAATTTTTGACCTGGAAGCTGTTTAAGATCAAATTTTACGTATGATTCGTCATCCACATTAATGCATCCATTGAATTTGGTCAAAAATTATTATAAAGAAGACGAGCACGTTTTTTGGCCAGCAAATTCTGTTTGTCTGTTCTATTTGGATATTTTATAGCACGATAGCACTTTAGCCCAGCTTTTATGCGTATTCGTCTAGCAGTACTTTTGCTGGTATTGAATTTTTTGGCACGATCGCTATCCGATAGTCCGGGATTGCTTTTGATGGACCTCAAGATCTTTGCCTTTAATTTTAGGTTGGTGGTTCCCGTTTTGTTCACAACTTTTTTAGCTCTTTCAACACTAAGAGTTTCTTTATATCGTTTTATAACTCTACATACCGTTCTTTTGGAGATATTTAACACTTTCGCAATCTTTGAACCAGACCACGGCGGATTTTCAATAAATTTGTTCACAATCAATTTTCTATTTGCAGCTTCCATTGTGCACACAATCACCAACTTGCGATCAATTAATATGAAAAATTTATCAACTAACGGTAACGGTATTGTAAACAAATCCCAGTAAAAAATTTGTTGTTCTTATGACTAGGGACGACTTGGTGACCACAACAAAGCGTGCCAATTTGGCGTGAACCGCGCTTTATTAGTAAACGTTTGAAGATTCTAATCTGTTAATATCAGCTGCCCGTTTCAGCCCGTGTTTGTGTTATCTTCCACAAACCAAAGCAAGCTCGTTGCTTTTGATTCTGCTTTCTGCTGTGCAACTGAAACTTTTTGTGCGGTCCTTTTATAACGGGATAGCGAAAATTACGATATTAAAATCTGTTTTTGATTTACTAGAATAACATTTATCAGTTTTATAATTTTTTATAAATAGTCGCTATTTGAATTGTTAATTTTCTTACTTTGTAAAACTGAATCTTATTCAAAACTTATTATATCTAACAAACAAATTAAGTAATTTTTTTTTTTAAATTTTTTGCTTATACGGGATGGAAATGGGTAATAGGGGGTGGTAGGGGGTGGGTGTGCAGGTTTTCAACCACGTCTATTTTATCATATAATAATTTTCACATTGTTTTAAAGCCGTACCCAAAATTTCACGTTTCTATCTCAACTGAAAGTATTTTTGGCCGCTGACTCCATACAAGTCCAACCACTGTGCTGTGTTCGAAAATTTCTAGAAAATGTAAATCAAAGTCAACCTTTATAAATACTAGAAGTTAAATACGAGTTTAAAGTTTACGGACGTTGAAGTCATTTTTAATTTAATGTTTCAAAGCGTAGTTGAGTACGAAACATTTGGTACACAATTTTTAAAGAAACCTGAGAATAATAAATAAACTCTTAATTTCTAAAAAGCATAAAAATCAACAACAGAAAATTCCTTTATTGAGTCTATAAATCAATAATGTTGACTCATTTAGATACATTAATTTGGCTTAACAACAAGTTTCCTCGTGGATTCTACTTACGATATGGGCAGAGTTAGCCTTAAACTCTTGGATTTAGTGAACACCTTCAGTTTTTGTATAAAATTAAATAATTTCGTAACATTTTATTAATAAATCCATAACTGAAAATGCCATAAAAGAAGAATCAAAAACAAACAAAAAAAAAATAAAATTTTGAAACATCATGAACATCATCATTATCAACAATTTAAATACGTCAGGAACAAGTTGTTGGACTTATATAAAGAGGAATATATAGTATATGTTTATATAAATTTGTCTTCTTATTTTTTATTTGTTTAATTGTATTGCAAGCTTATCATTAAAACTATTTTTATTATAATTATTATTTAGCTTAATTAAAGTAGCACGTTTATCGTGCCATAAGCTTCCAAAACTATTTTTAAAATACTTACATCTTTGCATATATAGAATTATTTAGATATTTCATCATTTTGAGCTTGGACATAAACAACAATGATACGAACAACAACAACCACAAAAAAAATGCGCATTATTTTGTATAAAAAAAAGAAGAATAGCGGAGAAGCACTCGAAAAAACCCAAAGTAGCTTTAATTAATTTAAATTAATGCAAAATTAAGATTTGGTAAAAAATTGAAAAAAAGGTGAGAACAAAGTTGTGTATTAATGTCAAAAAATGTTATTTGTGATAATTTCAGAATAACATATGAATTTAATTAATTTTATATATTTAATTCGGGGAAAAAACGCTTAAAATTTGATGAAAAAATATTAATAAAAATGTATCAATCGAATTTTAGAGAATTAGTTCCTTTTTTCGCTTTAGTTTTACCAGGTGTTTAAAAATTGAATTTAATTAATAATTTAAATTTGCTTGCATCATAAAGTGTTTAACTGTTAAAAACAACTAATGATTAGGTTATAGTATAGAAAAACTCATGGTTGGTGGCACATGGTTGGGAACACATAGCAAGGGACAAAACATTTTGTTTATTCGATACCAACCGAGATTTGTTTATGGAATACTAAATGTTTTTCGGCACCAGCGGAGTTATGAATTTACTCATGAATTAAATGAATTTACTCATGAAAAAATGAAAAACAAAATCCTATTCTAACTTATTTGTTCAATATCAGCAATTTTTTCATTACAGGATTATTGCCAATTTTTGCTTTCCCTGCTCACATTTTTCAGATGAAGATTTTGCATAATTGCCAATACCTATACATAATGAGTACACTGAAGGAAAAACAGTTGGTAATAACAAATTTTTCACATATTTTTTTTTACAATTTTTAATCAAAACAGAAATTTTGCACCTCTGAAGGCCGAAATTTTATGAGCCACCGGTGACCCTGTGGCTCTCTATGGGAATTTTTAACAAAGTTTTTCAGTACATTTTAATTAGATATTAAAATATAGACAACGCTTCTAATTAATAATTCTTCATTTAACCCTTTCTTGACCGTTATAAACCTAGAAACAATAGAGCGGAACCGAGTCCAGATTCATATTCTCTGATCAGCTTTTCGTAGTAAAAAGGGTTGTAGGTTAGGTTAGGTTGGAGTGACTGTCAAGAGACACACTTAGGCCTGAACGGCCCATTGTGATACCACATAGTTGGACCTACAGTTTAACACAAATTCCGAACGGCGGTGAGGCAACTTTTTATCGACTTGGTGGTTTTGCCATTACCAACCAAGATGTTTACTTGTACACTATCTTATAATTCTCATACACTTCATATGGATACTGAATATAAGAAAGTTATGAAAATTAACCACCAGAAGAAAACGGGAATCGAACCCGAAACTTTCAGATGAAAGTCTAGTGCACTATCCACTAGACTATCGAAAACCGGTTGTAAAGAGGTTTCCATTGAAGATCTTAGGGTCACGGGTGACCCATAGCTAAACTTAAATTTTCAAAATAGTAATCAAAAATTTAAAAACATGGGAAATCAAGTCAATATTCCATAATCAATTCTTTTTCCACCGAATATAAATTTATTAAAATCGGTGCAAGTTTTTGAATAAATTTACGTAAACTTAGTGAATTCGCTAACTTGAAAAACTGGGTAAGGAATACACTGTACTACTAGTGCATCTTAGGGAGAGTAGCGGTTAAGCTCCTTTCCCCTTACCGATGAAAATCTAATACATTTTGATCGTTGATCTTGAAACAAAAAAAAAAAACAAAAAATTAAAATTAAAATGAAAATAAAAACTCCAGTTTGGAAATCTCTGGATCCCCAATGCACTGCATTAAAGCGAAGTTCAATGCAATATCCAAAAACAAAACGCATAATTACTTTCACTACAGTCAATACATATGCAACTACAATTACGAACACCGCAATGACAAAACAACAATATTAAATATAAAGCAAAGAATGCTGTCAATAACAAAAACAAACCAAAAAACATCTCAATGTAAGCGTATGCATGCCTCATGTCTTTGAGTGACAATTGCGTTGTCTACTCGCTCGTTGAGGCACACAAGCTGAAATGAGTACAATTTACTTATTAAAAAAAGAGCAATTGTGCATACACACATATGCACGCATGCGCATTAAAAGTTAAATGACCAAATAACCCCAACTACAGGTACAAAATTTCAAAACAGTATGCGCGTCAAGTGCAAATGAAGAAATTGGGAGCAATAATGGTAAGTAGCAGCTGGCAATAGCAATAATTGGCATAGCGAATGTTGATAACGGCAACAGTAAGTGAAAAACGTTTGGAACTTGTGGTAGTAAAGTGATTACAGCTGTACCAAAAATAAATAAAATTAAGAGAAAAAAAAAAGAAGAAAAGTTGCCTACTAAAAAACTAAAAGGATAATAGTTAAATTCCTGTGCCAGCAATGTTTCTTATTTGGAAAATAAAAAGCTGTCAACCATTAGCATTGTGTATTTTAATTGTTTGTATAAAAAATATACCAGATTTCACATATGCTGCCACAATTCCATTGAATTTAAAAACCAACAACAGCACTTCAAACACAATTACAACAAACAGCATAAATCTAACAAGAAATAATCGAGAAAAAATCGGTTCTATTGAATTTATACCGAATGGTACATTAATACTACGCAGTACTCTAGAAAATGGAACTAATCTGCAAAATCTTATACTATTTAAAACGATACTCAATGCAGTGCGGCTAGTGCCAATCCAAAATATTGCTATATCCGCAAACAACAACAACAAGCAATCAACAAAACTTAATATTAAAATTTATGGTGATGGTGTTGAGCATAAATTTCCACCATTTCTTGAGCGTATCATACAACGGATACAAACTTATTTTTCGGTTTATAAATATACCGATACAAGTCGCCCGGTGAAAGGCTCTGATGTTACATTAGCGGATACAGCAGCAGTAACGGAAACACATACGAATTTACTAACTTCCAGCAGTACTACTACCTTGGGAAGCACCTCTACGCATACGGTGGGCATTATTGATATTGAGGACTTACCAACAACCACCAGTAATTTGGTGGATAATGATGAATATACTGAATTTATATCGATTGGGGAGAATGATGGATATATTACAGTGGGTGACGACTGATTGTTCGGGTGTGTTTATAATAGTTTTATAAAATTAATATGTAAAAACTATTTATTTCAAGTATAAATAATTGTATTAATTTAATAAGTTTGATATTACAAATTTTAAATAAAAATAAATTTCCATATAGTGAAAACGAAAGTGCGATTTTGTGATTTCGTTGTAGCAATAAAATTTTATCACCTTTTTCTCCATAATTTATTTTCACATCTTTCTGTTTTGAAATTCTTGTGTATGTGGAACATAGGAATTCCCTAATTGAAAGCACGTACACAAATACACTGAAAGAAAAAAATGCAGTAAAATAACTATTTTTTATTTAATTGATTTAACAATTTTCGTATTCATAACGTATTACTTTACTATTTGAGCCGTTGCATGCAAAAGTGGTGTAAGCCATAAAATTCGATTTTGAGCAATACATTGGTTTAGTAGAAGTGTTGTAAAAAATAAAGTAATTGCTAAATTATGTTTCCCACTTCGCTAGCAGCTTTATAGATTACAAGTTTATCTAATAATCCTTGTTTCTACTTAAGAATGTACTGAAATATACCTTTTATGTACCCTCAGAATGACTTACCTGCAAAAGTGGAGGCAACATGTTTATTAAATGAAGTTGTATATTATGACTTATTCCAAATTTATGACGGACGTATTTAAGAAGATCGTGAGTTTTGTAATAAAAATAGCATTTCTTATAGAATTTTTTATTAAAAATATAATAAAAACATTTTTAAAATTATTTTCAAACTCAAAACAATATTAAATTCAATTTTTGTGAGTAGGTATAAAAAAGTAAATACAAAACTATTAAAAATACAAATCAAAATTTTATAGTAAACTATTCATTTGCTACTCGTCTAAGGGTCTCACATCTTCTATCATTTCGTCTTTAGATGTTTTTAAGTTAACACGTTCGCGGACGTGAATGCTATAACACCCAATATCAATATGACATGAATGCTATAGCATTCAAATCTATAATACAAATTTCGGCATTCAATTAGATATAGCGTTCACATAATCCACAACAGAATTGATCTATATATCGAAGTAAATGCTTTAGTATTCAGTATATAGTATAACTAATAAAAGTGATATTGTTAGAACTTGGAAAAAACGTGCATAATTAAAATTTAAATATTACGATTACTTTAAGAGCGCCGCTATGTGTCTCTTTTTGCACCTTGATACAACTTTAAGTTTTCGCGAACGTGTTAAGGAAAAATGGGTGATGAATTGGAGGAATATAAGAGAGTCAGTCACTCAACATGTCACTCTTCTTTCCTACTGTTATCGCTCTTGGCGACGTAAACAAACGGAGTTTCTGTATTTCGTAAAAATTTTGTTAGGATTTGACTTGTTTTTTTAGTTTAAGCTTTGAAAATTCTTCAAATTCATTAAGTGTTTCCTAACAAAATATGGTGTAAGGATTGTCATTTTCAAAACGCAATCATTTATTCTGCAGCTAGTTCACAGACTTTCCCTGTTGGTTAAATGCTGTTTGGTATACCGTTATTTTGGTTCCCTCTATCATATTTTACCACGCGTTTCTTTCTAAAACCATAACCTTCTTGATCAATGACTTACATCACTTTTGCACATAACACAATCGCCATACCGTTCTAGCATTTGACATTCTCCTGGCATCTATCAGCAAACAGTTGAACCTAGACTTACAAAACTTTCACATAAAACGGAATGAGGTTAAAGTTATTGCCTGGTAGTGAAAACCCGAATTATAAAAAAATGACTTACATCACTTTTGCACGCAACGGCTCATATAAATTTAAAACTAGAAACGTCTTAAAAATTAGCCAACAATTTCACTAGTGTTTTTTTTTAATTGGCTGTCCATGGATTCACTCAGGTTAGAACGGCCAATTGTGATACCATATTGCCTTTATTTGATTAAAATAAATTGGTGTGCCTCGTTGTGAGGCAACTGTTAAATCACCAGTCCATTTTTTATCCCATCGTTCCGTTCGTTCATTTTGAAGTGAAATTTCTTCGGCCGCGTTTTGAAGAATATACTAAACCAGAAACGGTCCTATTAAAACGGAAATGGCAAAATTATTTTTACAATTTTCAAACAACATTTACTATTCGGTTGAATAACACACACTTTCAAAAACTCTTTCTTCATTTTAATTAATTTTAAAATGTTGTCTTTGTCGTATTTATGATTTTAAATATGAAATGCAAAATACAAAGCAAAAGAGAGTCTCTGCTTGTTTGTATGTGTTGTTCACATGAAAGAAATATGACAGAAAAACTATGTGAGTGAAAGAGATGAATATATACAGAAAAACATATGACATAAGAATAAAAGTAAGTATCATAGAATGGAGAACGATTGTTAAAACGGATATTTTTGATTCTGTCCACACGGTTGCATAAAAGAGTATCTGGAGTCAATGTAAGAATTGATGCAGTATGAACAGGTATGCATGAACAGCTACAGCTAAGATCAAGGCCGTTATACTGTATGTGGGAGCTCGTTTTGCTAATTTAGTTTCTACTAAAATTTTCGAAATATTTGGGCATTTACTTTGGTATGTCTGTGTCTTTTACGGTTTCCATTTATGTATTTCGTTTGCTTTCTTTTTTCATATTATATATAAAGATGGTGTACTCTTAAAAATAATATTTAGGTTATGAAATACTGTGCTGAAAATAATGGTTTCGCTGTAGTAAGAAGCTTAGAACTGTTAGAATTTCTTAGAACTTTACTTTATTTTCTGAATATCGACACAAACAAAAATGGAGGACGAACAAACATAAAAATTAATTGGACAAGAAAAAATTAAAGGAAAACCTTCGTAAACACAAACGTAAACATTTGTTTCATACTTCAGTTATCACAAGGCAATAGTTTCTGTATTATTAATTGAACCCCCACCCAAAGAAAATATGGGAACTGATAAAATAAATTAAGCATTATGCATTCTTATTTTGTATAAGAATTCTTCAAATGTCATGTGCACACATACACTGTCTCTCTCACTCAGCTGTTATTCCTCTTTCATAATCGCGGTTGTAAAACTACCAATGAAGTTTAACTTCTATGGAGTGCTGCGTATGTAAGTTTTTTTTCGCAGCACTGTGTTTGATTTAACCTCTTATCGTTTGAGTTCCAGCGTCAGTGTTTGGAGTAACCAATTTCTCACTATGATATATATTTTGATATCGATCGAAAGTCAAGTTGAAATCGTTCTGTAGAACCTGTGGAACACAATTGATCAATTCAATATAATTAAAAAATAATTCAAATACTTACCTATTTGATTCAATTAAATATTTTTTAAACTAGGTATTTTTCTATAAATTTAAACCCGCTTTTGAAGCTACTATTTTGTTTTCTCACAGTGCATGCGTTAATAATACCATAAATAAATTATTTATCGACAACGTTTAAATAAGTACAGTACATAAATCGCATTCATTTCACACACACCCATGCATGATCAATATTATTTACGTATTATTATTTCATGCTTGCTACTGTTGTGTGTTGCCCTTGTCAGCAATACCAGCAGCAATAAGCTGTTAATGTCTAATGAGAGCATTTAGTATGCGTGGTTAGTTGTTGACACATGTAAACATAAGTTTTAATGCGGTAATTTTGTGTACGATTTTAAGTTCATTGTGCATACGTTTATTTTACGTATGGGAATTTTTCCATTTGTGTCATTTTGTTGCAGCTATTTATATACATATATTTTTTTTTAATTTCTATATACATATGAACATATATAAAATTGCATAATTTTGTTGCAGTTTTGAAATACACGTGTTTAAATTTTATAAATACGATTTAAAGTACAAGCAATATGTGGATTGAGTTTGTTGCTTAAATCTTTTGTTCTATAAATTGTTTTCGCGTGGAATGTGAAAACTTATTGCACACAGTAAAGTAGAAATTTCAACTTTCAAAGTTCAAAGTTTTAATGTAAAATTATTTACTTTTGGTACTTTAATTTTGTGACATTGATCTTTTTGGAAAATTTTAGAAATTATTGCCAATACTTACCAAGAACTATGGAATTTTTTATTCCCAGAGGAAAATCGTTAAGGGTGGAGTTTTGAACGATTTACAGAACTTTCGTGACAATATAGAGTCAGATTTTCAAAGGTATGTCGAAGGGTCACTGCCTTTGCTCCAATTGCTGGATCGTTTAGGTAACTCACATACTGTGGTATCTTATTTTATAATTATTTTAATGATATTTATGTTTTAATCCAACCTCCAAATCTTCTCAAGACATTCTTGAATGGCAGAGTTTGGGTTTGGAGAGAGCTGGTTTTGCTATATTAGAGGATTATTTTTCCAACTTAGCAACACTTAGATCAAAACCCAAGCCAAAACTCCAATCAGAAAGCATACCAAATTTTAGGGTAAAACTCAGACCAAAAATCAGTCATAATTTTCACTAAATATCTATACAAAATTCAAGTTAAATTCGGTCCAAACAATCAGACAAAAATTCAGACTAACTTATACTAAAAATCGGTAAAAAATTCAATCTGAATTCGGGTAAAAAATAGAGAAAAATTAAGCAAAAATTTATAGCAAAAATCGGTTCAAAATTCAAACCAAACTTTAGTTCATAATTCGGATCAAAAGGAGCTAAAATTTAGATCAAAATTCAGACTGAGTTCGAGCCAAAAAATAGAAAAAAAATCATTCAAAAATTCAGATCTAAAATAGATACATAGCTCCGACCAAAAAGTCAAACAAAATATCAGAACAAAATTCCCATCAAATTCAGACCAAATCTAAGTCCAAATCCAGATCTAAAATCTGTCCTTAAAATAGACATCTATAAATTGGCCTTCAAATTTCTGATATAATGTATTTAATAATCAGTTGCGCTGAAGAAACATTTTAAAAAGTTATAAACATTCACATTTTTGGAAGGGGCTGCAGCCCTTAAAACCCACCTCTGAATGTGTTACTGCTACGCACATCATATTGGTCCCCATTTATGTCCCCTTTGCATCGAAACGAAATGCTTTGCATGATCCTCTCTTATTGGAAGAACGTGTTAAGCTATAAAGCTAGAACTTATATTAACTTATTGATCTTTTATTAGCTGTTACTAAAATTAAACGTGTTAAAGATGGTCCTTAATGCTTTTGAGATATTTTCTTTCGAAAGTTACTCCTTTCCTCTGATTGAATGTTAATTGATTCGTTTATCCCGCCATAAGTTGTTTTATACTAAGCTGATGTTTTCCATCAACCAAAATCTATGGAATTTCCTTACCTCAAGTTTTCTGCTTAAGACTTTCGTTTTCGATACAGTTCAGTTAAAAATTTTATATGTACACATTTCTTTTTTACATTTTACATTCATTTTTTTATATTTTTTTTTTATTGTTCTGTTCTTTTTTTTATGGTTATGATTATGATGAATGAATGAACGTTGTTGACAATGAACATGTTTAAATATGAATTTTTAATGCATTTATGAATATGTGTTTGGGTGTATGTGATTGGACGTTTGGATATGTTTGTGGTGTGCGTGGTATGAGTGTGATGGTGAGTTTGTTAATATTGTTGAAATGATGAAAATTTAATAAAATTTAGTTTTGAAAAATATGATAAAATAAATCAATTTTCGCCAAGACATGACAGTGACAGTAACCAAATGAAACCCATATGTTTATGTAGTACTTACTATACTATAGTGCGTGTTTTGCTTGTATGTGTGTGTGTGTATGAGTATTTTAATGCTTGTTTGTTTGTTTTTTTGTGTGGCACATAGTATTTATGCATATATATGTATATGCCTAATCCATTTATGATTTTAACGCTGCATCAGTGCATGGAATATTCAACAATTGCAGCAGCCTTAAATACTTTGAGCTTCAGCATAGTCAGCAACGATTTCTGGTACTGGTTGAGCTGCTGCCGCTTTTATATTTGATGTAGCGATTTCTTGATCGTCTTGTATTTCTATAATAAAAACAAAACATAGTAGTTTATTCAATTTATCAGTAATAAAAAATAACAACATTTACTCTCTTTGTTGATTTCGTCAAGTATTTCTTTTTTTTTGTCCTCCTTTAAAACGTTTGCCTCTAGGAATCTAAGAACATCTTGCTTTATGGGCTCTTCTGCTTTGAGTTGCTGCTTTTCTTCTTCTTTTATAGTAGTTTTGAGTGGCAGCAACGTTTCCGCTTGTGGCAGTGGCAATGGTAGTGGTACAGCAGGGGCAGGTTCTGCTATAGCTAATGGTGGTGGTAATGCCTCTCCCTCCTGAATACTACGTGCACGTAAAGCCGATAATGGACCAACAAAGACTGGAGCATGTCCAAAATCTACAATATGTGAGACTGCTGGTGTCAGCGCATAGAAACGTGGAAGTAAGGGTTCTGTGGAAGCAGGTGTCTCATATATGATTTTTTCGATTTTCAATTTTTCACCATCTTTATTAATATTCGGCGGTGGGAACAGCGCTGGGAACAATCCTGTGCCAGCACTCGATGCAGCAGAGGCTGCTGCTGACGCTGCTTCACTCAGCTGTGGTCCCAACATGGATGAGCCCGTCTGAATGGCCGTCTGTATTTGTTCGATTTGTTGTGAAATTTGCTCATATTGTTTGGCTTGATTTTGTTTGTCCAATTCACCGCCGCTACTTGAACGTCCTACAACGGTGGTGTGACCACTACCAAATGGTATCAGTGAAGCACCACCAGCTGCACTGGCGGGCACATAAACGATGGTCTCTTCGTGTGTTGGTGCTCCAATACGTGCCAATGGTGAGAGATGATGTATGAAGGTGGTTCCAGCAGATGTATCATATTTAAATGCTGGCTCCAAATGGACTTGAGCTTGCGGAGTAACAATAACAATATGCGAGGCTAAATCTGGTTGCACTGGTTTAGCCCAAATGGCATGAGCGATTAAAGTGCAGCAGAGTAAAAGATATTTTAACATCTGCAGGAAAAAAGTATAAAAGCATAAAAGAGTAAAAATTAATTAGACAACAAAAACAGAAGTTGAAATTTTATATAATTTTTTTGTACAAGAATGTACAAGAAAAGTGCAAGAATCTTCATTATTTTCAACAAAACTTTTATATGCTTATGTACATATGTATAATAGCAACAACAACATTCCAAATTGCAATTACTTTACGCAACAACAAGTTAATTTTTTTTGCTTTTAAATCATTACATTAAAGGGTTCTTTTCTTCTTTGCTTTTGGCTAGAATGATGATGCCAATTAAATGCAGCTAGCCATAAACAGGAATATCTTCACGTGAGCAAAAAAACCAACAAACAAAACTGGTAAATTATAGTGTTTATTTATAGACTCAAAAGCAAAGCATCTTTTTTATATTATATCAAAAATCTGAAAACAAGATATTGCAAGTAAGTAAGAACAGAAATAGTTGCACAGGATATTGTTGCATTTAACCGGTTTTATTGTTCGCTAGTCCAGCGTTTATTCTTTAGAGTTTTCGTTTATATTAGCATTTTATAAACGAAGCAAATTTGTGGTAGGTTAAGTTTGAAATGCAATAATAACACAGCCAGTTCAACAGCCAAAACTAAGCACAGACGGAACAAGTGTACTTAGGGTAATGGGGATCGCTGAGTCCGAATCCGTTCCGTTTTGCTACGTCACAATTTTTTGTTGTTGATATCAAACTTTTTAAAATTGAAAAATAAATAAATTTAAAAAAAAATTTTTTTTTTAAATTTTTAATGTTTAAAAAAAAAAAAATCGAAAAAATTTTTTTTGTAAAAATGGATGTTTTGATGATAAAAAATATGAACTGCATTTAAATTTTTTTTTTTTTCAATTTTAAAAATTTTGATGTCGATAAAAAATTGTGACGTAGTAGAGCAAAACGAACCACGGATTCGGACTCAGCGACACCCATTACCCTAAGTGCATTTGTCCCATCTCTGCTCGTTTTCAAAAGTTTCCATTTGTAGAACAGTGTAATCTTTTACTGTACTGTACATAATTCCAAATAAAGGATTTTTTTTCTTTTCGAAAGGCATAGGGTGCTACAGCAACTGTGTATTTGTAATATGAAATTGATAAGTTTTTAAAGTAAAACTCTTATAGGAGCGTTTGGTATTTATAGAAGCATAGAATCGATATAACGTTGAATTTGATGAAATGATAGAATCAGTTGAATTTTAGTTTTGGATGTGCCCATGTAAATAATAAAACAACACTGCTAAATATAACAGTAAGCACCTCCGAAGTCTGTCTCTCACTAATTTTAGATGAGATTGAAAGAGTCGACATGTTGTTCCCGATTCTCTCACAAACAATTTATTTAAGTATATGACTTTTTAGCAATCATAATCCAATTGTATCATTTCTCGAAATTCAAAACACAAATTCTGAATATTGATATTTATTTCCATTTTTAATTTGAATTCATGCAAATTCGGTATATTTTGTTCATAATTTGAAATATGCAATTCAAAAGGAACTTTTACCTAATCTTAATTTATCCACAGCTGCCTTAAATAAATAAAATAAATAAAATCAATAAAATATTCTTTTGGGTTGATTTCCCCGTATTTCCAATGGAATCCTTTAATCTTTTACCGATCATTGGGACAAGTGTACCTCACCTGAACTATTTTCTTTACATTTGCAAATCAAACTTGTATTCATTGATAAATAAAATTAGATGTAGCGTTGTAATAAAATGAAAAGACCAATTAGCATCTCATAGTCTCAGTTCATTTGAAAATCAAAATCTTATATTTTGTTAGCAGTTTCTGGAATATTTTACCTTGAATGAAAATAGAGTGAATAAAGGGAACAAATCTGAACAACTACGAATTCAATTTAAATATAAATTGAAGTAACCAAATAATATCATCAATTTCTAAATTTTAATCTTAGCTAAAATGAGTTTATGATACCATTTAACATTACATGAGAAAGTATAAAAGATTTGTATTACCTATTTATTTTGCTATAAACAATAGTGAAATTTGTGTATACATATATATAAAAATATAAGTAAAAACTTTTAATAGCAACTGCTATTTATTTCTAGATAGAACAACAAATGAAACAAAAGACTTAACCACAAAACTTGAATAAATAAAATAAGCAAATAACAGTTATAAACAATAAAAAAAAACAGCTTCAACTTACCATTACAACTTTTTCTTAATACTTTTCACTTATACTTGAATTTGTTCAGTTTTCTGCGGTTTATTTTTTAATTGCTTCACTTTAAGTTAAACGAAGAATTAAACAAAAACACAATGAAAATAAAAACAAACAAAAAATAAATTTTTAAAAATATTAAATATTTTTTGGAACAAAAAAAAAAAAAAAAAATTTTATCACAAGATAAATTTGAACACTTCAAAATAAAAAAAAAAGAAAATTTCTTAAATTTATGTCTTTACACTGCGGCCACTCAAAGGAAACTGCTGCTCATCTCAAGTGCTAAAGGCTTTTTATAACATATTTATATACTAGTTGGTATTTATATGCAACAATGGATATTTGTATGCACAACAACAACAGCAACAAAAGAATTAACCTACCACAACATTGCTACAGCTTCCAAAAAAGACAAAAAAGAAAACTAAATAAAAAGCAAAGCATAAACAACAACAGAAAAAATAAAATGAAATTCAACTAAAAAAAGGAGTTGGAAGAAAGAATAATGCTTCTTACTACGAGTTTGTAGCAGAGAATATAACCCTATCATTGCAATAATATGTATTAGTTAGTACGTAGTACTTTTATGCTTTCGCACACACACACACTCTGTTGCAAATATGTATGCGTTCTTAGTTATATTTCTTAAAGTACATGTTGATAGCAGCTGGCGGTAGATGGTCAAGTTCTAGTTACAAAGTTTATTAAACTGACGCTTTCATATTAAATATTCAAGCATATTCCTTTATGTACAAATGTACTTAAGCACTTCTTGAAGAGATACGTACATCGAAGATGGAGAATAAAAGAAAAACTGGTTGAATATTATGTACATATATATGTTCCTGAACTTATTTTTTTTTTGTTTATCTATACATGGATGTATGTATGTAGTTGTTTTTGCTCATGCATGAATGTTTATATATAAAAGTGATAGTTTTTCTTTTGTGATTATATTCTAAGTGTAATGGAACTTGTTGCCTTATTTCATGCATTTAAGATGTAGGGAGGATGAAAATTTTGTTTGCAGCATGTATGTGATTATTTCATTCAATTTAGGCAGTGATGTTACTGTATTGTATAGTAAGTTTGAGCCCCTGAGCTACGACATCATTTTATGGAAATAATATAATAATTTGGAAATATTAAGTTTTACTACTTTCGGAAGTAATGCATATCATTTTTGAACGATTGCTTTAAAGAGATTAAAAGTTGACGCCTCGTAAGTATTTTTTCACCACTTTTGGAAGAGATGAGCAACACGCAATAATTTTTTAGAAACAATGTATAAAAAGTATAAAATAACATCAATTTAGATTTGAAGAAAGTTGCCTTTGAGTTATTTCAAATTATAAACAAAATATACCAACTTTGAATACCTATTGTTGTTCCGCATTTGCTTGTTACTTTTCTCGGGTTGGCTCTTTCGATCTTTCGAAATTCTTTTAATTCGTTTTAATATGAGAGAAACAAGATGAATTTATATAAGGTGGTAGCAGCAGTACAACAAGTTTACCACGGCAACAACAACAGGTCGTTGTTGTTGCGGCGATAATGGCGGAGCAGTCTGAATGTCAAAATCAGCTGACAAAAGCAATAGTACAACCCAAAAATGACAATGCATCTTTGTTGTTGCGGCCATTATGGCGGTCGAAAAAAAGTAAACAAACAATCAAGACGTAAACAAACTTTTGACAACCAGACTTCCTCACCACGGAAACAAAATGGCGCCATAAAAAAGAAGAAGAAGAATGAGTTGCTGGTAACTCCACCTTATATAAATTTACCTTGTGAGAGAAATATAGTATCACAAAGTGCATGAATCGGCAGTGAGAGAACCGACATCGTGGCTTTGCTCATATACTTACTTACGTACTGCAATTCTCTTCTCCTAGTGGAGCATAGGGCCTCAACAATTGATCTGAATCTGACTCGGTTTGGTGCTTCACGGCATATATCAGTCCAGCTATATTTGGCAGAGTTAAGTTCTGTTTCAACAGTTTTTCGCCAGGTTTTTACTGGTGCACCAGGACGTCGAGAGCCTTGAGAGTTCCAACGTAGAGCTTAGCGTGCAATACTGTTGGGGTTCTTATGGAGAGTATGGCCAATCCATCGCCATTTTCGTCTTTTAATCTCCCCTCAACGATTCCATTTTTAACCCTCATCCTGTATTTTGGGCAAGTTTTTTGGGCGTTTTTTATTATTTCAATACGAAACTACTTGACTTATTTACTTACATATAATTAGGGAAGTGAAGAAAATGTATTTTGTAGCTTTATCAGAGAAGCCCGTACAGAAAAAGTAACGAATCCTGTTTTTTGGACAAATTTTGCCCAATGCATTTTATACTGATGTTGCAAACACTATTTACAACAGCCAGAATCCGCGCTGGCTTCTTGCTCTCTCCAGTCACTTATAATAAATCTAACGATGTTTAGCACCCAATAATATTTTTGTTGCAGCCACATTTGCCCGCTACTGTACGTTTATACATATTAAGTTATACAGGTTCATATATATGTATGTCGTTTATATTATGGGAACTAAAGTTTTTGGAGAAACTTGGAGGATATCAATCACGCATCCCTCAAGGCATATTGTGGATTGCTGCTTATAACGAATATCGCTCTTGTGGTAAAGCGTTAGGAAGTTTATGGGACTATGAGAAAGGAAGACCCATATTGAAAGCAATTATGACTTTGCGTAGATTCCAAATATTGGCCGAGTTTTGTGATTCGATGACAAATCTGATAAGACAGTTCCACGTGCTCGCGACAAGCTGTCCCCTATTAGAGTTTTGTGGGATAACTGGGCTACTAATGTGAAGAGAATGTACAATACAAATGAATGCGTGACAGTAGATGAGCGGTAAATGCCTTTTCGCCTACAACATAATTAGCTGAAAAATCTCAACATTATGCAATATTATAACCAGAGAACATCTCTCCCACATAGCTCTGTTGCGAAGAAGATTGTCTAAGCAACAAAAGAGTGAAATACCATGAAAGCTCATTGTCACTTCTGCCCAAATTTATCAAATACAATGCAAAATGTAAAACTTGTAATTTATTTGTGAGCAAACAACATTCTAATATAGAAATAACTTGCGTTAACTGTGATATATATTCACGATATGCAATAAAAATTTTCTTACAGGATGAGGATTAATCGATTTTGTATTTTTCCAAACAACAATTATATATTTATATCGCAAACAAAAGAAAGAACAATGCAAGTAAAGTAAAATAGCTGATCAATTACAACAAGCCATAAACATAGAATGTAAAGTGGTAAAGCATTTTTGCATGAGAGCCAACAACAAAACTTTTTAAACTATTCCCAAACTTTACAACATTACGACAATACGACACCTTGTGAACCTGGCTTTATTACTTTTTTTTGTTATTGGTTTAATACCGGTCTGTTTAGTGTTTTATTTTTCAATAATTTAACAAAAAAAAATATTAATTTTTTAACAGTAATTTTGAATTTTAAATATAACAACTCTGATTACATTGAACAATTAATTAATTATCTTGATGTTCATAGTTCTATTTGCGAAAGAAAGTTCTCCGTCCTATTAAAAAATTTAAAATTTTCTAGGAAACGGAAATATTAAAATATTATTTATTGCTTTCTCCATCTAGCGGCAAGTAGGAGCAATACACTTATTTGTAAATGACATTTGTCATATTTTTGTTCTACCTAAATGTAGGCAACGAAAATAATGTTGAAATCTAGGAATTTTTCCACAGTGAAGGCGAAAATAACTAGGCGTTCAAAAACGTCAAGGTCATTTGAAAACGCAAACGAAATTTTTCTTACAAATTTTTTCTTTTTTTAACGAAAAATTCTCTCTCACAGCTCTGGAGACAAACAAATTTAAAATTTTTGGCATTTTTTTACCTTGCTGAGACGGTCAGCCATAAAATATTTGCCCCTGCTCATTATACGTACGTAAAAGGTTCAAAATATTCAAGCCAGAACGACCCCATTGTGATACCACATGGTTGGACTTACAGTTTAACGCCAGTTTCGAACAACAATTGAAACCCATATTGAACCCATAAGAGCGTAGGTCCACCGTAGGTTTATTTGCCAATTATTTTTATAGGGCGGCCCGGCCGCAGTTGATTTATTTCGAAATAGAATTTTTTTAAAATTGCAATTCTCTGTTTAAAGTATGTATTGCCTAAAAATATGATATAAAATTACCTATTTTAGTTGTTTAGACAGAAAACATAATTAGGGCCACAAATTATGCTATAATTCATTAATTTTTTCTTAATTGAGATTCAATTAGGGGAGAAAAGGAGCATTCATTTTTCGTAAAGTTTTTTGGTAGGTTGATCCAAACACCTACGGTGCCTGATCCAAATACCTACTGTCGGTCACAATTAGTGCTATTTATTGGAAATAAATAAACCCACCCCGTGGGGTTTTTGTAGCCGTGGTCGCCGTATCCTAGTGGTTAGTGTGTTGGACTGCTAAGCAGAGGTTCCCGGGTTCATATCCCGGCACGCTCAAAAATGAAAATAGCAATATTCTTTGGGATGACTACCTAGCATTTGGGCAGGTTGTGGAGGAAATTCTTTCCGTGGAAGCTTTGTCATGTCTTTACCAAAGCTTGGCATTCACAAAGAAGCTGCCGTTAGCCTAGGAGTCTCGAACTCCCGAGACCTGCTTAAAAATGATGTTGATGTGGGAATAGTTTAAAAATCTTCACAGCCTGAAATTCAAAAAGCAGTTTTGAGAAATACATAAAGAAGAAGGATGAGTCCACAAAAGAAAAAATTATGTTGAAGACTTCTGTCATGAAGTTGCTCTAAAAATCTGGTCCGAAGTTGGCAAAAACTTATCTTCGTTTCTATTGATGAAACGACCTACAAACCAGGACGTCATGTGACCAAGGTATTTTGGCTTTAGGAATTTTAGAAAAAGTCAACTCATCTGCAAATTTATTTACACCATACATGATGAAATTATCAACTTCCGTGCTTTACTCAAACTCCATTTTCTTTGGTTTAAAAATGTAGCGCGAGATCAAATTATTGCACCACTGCAAAAATGAAGCGAAGGTTTGATTATTGTGTCCATGTGGAATACGTGAGTTCTGTTTATGATTCGAGTACCTCTGTTGAAAGCATCTACCATGAAAATATCGGTAGAATAAAGTTACACTAAAATCTTTGCCCAAACTATAATGGCTGGTAACACAACAAGAGGTCGGATCTACCACTGTTTTTGGTGATTATATTTGAAATCTTTAGAAATCGACTATAATTTGTATTGCGCTCTCTAGTTGCGGAATATTCAACCAAACTTCCATACAAGTGTACACGCAGTGACGGCCATTCTGCATCATTGGACAAAGGACAAAAATTTAATACACCAAAAAATCTGTAATAATACAGAATCAATCGTATACATCAGTGATGTAAAGCTTACACCTTTTCGGGAAATTGAGAGAAATCATCAGACAGAGCAATAAATGAAGTAAACTTCCATGTATAATTAAGGTATTTTTTTGAAGGTAAAATGGCTGCAAAACGCTTGGCCTAAGCCTTCATATTTCATATATCGTCATAATTATTTTTATATATTTATAATGTTAAATATGTGAGCTTTCACCATGATCTCAAACTAATTTGCTTTCATACTTACAAATCTGAATATAAAAAAAACTTTCTACTTGGATAAAAAAATATTTATTATCATGATAATTTGTATTTGTTGTTAAAGTTAAATTTAATGTTAAATTTTCTCAAAATAGATAAATAGATCGTCCATCATCAGAGCGCAGGATAAACTTATTCAAAGGTTTATTTCTTGGCTGTATAAATTTCGCAGCGTTAGCATTTCGTGCAGTGGCAGCGTAATCCTCAGCTATAGCAGTTTTCCATTTGTTAACAAAATCATCGCCGATCTTCAATGATGAAGCAGAGGCAGCTTTACGTTTTGCTGAAGCATTATTACCGCCCGCCAATAGAGGAGTACGCAAACGATTACGCACATGGTGTGCAGTTGTGGTTGAGGCCGCATCACGTGTCAAAGGAGTATCACGTGTATGTGTTGAACGTACCGGTCCAACATCACTATAATCATAATCATCGTAGAAGGCATGTTGCGATGCTTTAATCACAAGCTGATTGCGTGTGGGTACGTGAACGCTAAAGGCGGCAGCTTCTTCGGGTGTAACACCAGCAATAGCGGTAGCCTTTGGTGAAGAGACAGCCAATCCATTACGTCCGGAGAGAGCAACGGCATTGGGTTTCGATGAAGCAACACCACCTTCACCGGCTATTGAAAGACCTGCAAGAAATATAAAGAAATTTCAATTTTACTCAAACTCGCTCACAAACTATAATTAGACAATTATTATAACTCACCCACTGGTTTGGCCTCTGCCACCGAAGCGTCCTTCTTGGGCGCTGTTATTGCTATGCTATCGCTGACATCCTCATAAGGATCTTCAGTGTTGGGTGGCAATAAATCATCTTCGTTGAAATGTTGCTCTGTCACTTCTTCAGCTTCAACTTTCTGCTCACCAATTGAATGCCCCGAATCGTTTTGCACATTTATGGGATATTGTTGTGCTGGTTGCTTTTGTGCTGATGGCATCATTAAACCTTCCGGTTGTAGTAACAAACTGAAATCTTTTATTTTTCCGGTTTGCTGCAGCATGGCAAGATTTTGTGCTGCTTGCCCCAATTCCAATAAGCTGGTAGCGTAAATCTTATTATCTTCTTCGCTGAAGGAACCCTTTCGTTTGGCCATCTCCTGTATGGCAACTAATCGTGCTGCAGCCAATTGTATCTTATTGAAGTCTTGTGCAAAGACTGCTGTGTCTCCACCACGATTATCGCTAATTGTAACAAAATTGCTGGCAACAGCTGCTGCCGAGCCTTGCCTATTAAAGGCTACCTGCGGTGATTGCGCTACAATGTACATACCCGTTTGTGCGTGAGCATCTTTCGGACCACGTACCTGTTGAAGATATTGTCCTCGTAGACCGCCATAGTAAGGGAAGGTGTTCTCTTCGAAAGTTATGGGATCGTTGGATTGTCTATGTCTATGTTTTGGATGGATGGGGGAGTAGAGTCGAATTATGTTAATTGGTGCATTCATGAAGAAGAAGAAGAAGTGGAAGAAGGCATTGCTCTTAAGCTACAAAAAACAAACTTACGAAACTACTAGAAAGTAGAGCGAGAAGTAGAGAAGTAGAGTGCTGATAAAAAGAAAGCTTTGTCTAGAAGAGTGACGGGCAAAACTGTGTGCAAGCTTTAAACTCAACATACAGATTACAAGATTGACCGTCAGTGTTTCGAAAAATTGAAAAATATATACAAAATTTCAAAAGTAATATACATACATAGATAGCTAAAAAATAGGAGGAATATTGGAGAATATGAATTGAATATTTTTCTAATTTGATACATATTTTATTTACAATTAAATATTTTATTAATTTTTGTTTTCATTTTAAATTACAGCAACATTTTACTATTTATGTTACAACTATTTACAAAACCTTAAAGAAAGCCCTGCAGCAAAAGCTTTACTTAATTTATGAAAAGCTTTTACAGACTTTAAACCAGTGAGGTCGATTATAGTTTCAAAGTTTTGAGTTTGAACGCTTTTAAGTCTAATCAATGTGAATAAAAGCTTTTCGCTTTCGAGCATAAAAATCGTCACCACTGCTTTAAAGCTAATTAAACTAACTCTTATGTATGTGTTTTCACTTAAAGAAAAAATTCTCATCAAATAGCTTTAAAGCTAAAGAAGCTGGTACTTTTCTATTTACGTTGATTTACTACATCTAATTCCAAATCAGCTTGGGCGTGCGCTTTTCCTCCTACACCCGCTATCGCTACTGATTCTGGATTGAAGTAAACATTCGTTGGTACACCACGTTTCAGAAAAGCTCTTGATATTGGTGTTGATATAGCAGTACCACCATTACCAACCACCGCCTTTGAATGTGGCTCTAAAATGAGAGCAGCCACTGGTTTGCCATTCGTGGATTGACCTTGTGAGAAGTATGGTAGAAAATATGTACCGAATGGTATTTGTGGTATTGTGCCAGATGTTGCAGTTCTACCCGTAGACTCCACTTTCACATTAGAATCGATGGAAACTGCAGGACGCCGTTTTGATTTCTTAAGTTTAGCAGGTGTTTGTTGCTTTTGTTGTTTCTTAGCAATTGACTGCTGTTGCTGTTGTGGATTTTGTGGTGCGGTCGCCATCAGTTGAAAATTTTGGATAATCGGCATTTGAGTTCTTGGTAGTGTTGCCAGCTGTTGCTGATTTTGTATTGCCGTCACTTGAGTTCTTTGTGATGCCGCCACTTGCTGCAGATTTTGTACTGTTGCTGCCGTTCCTTGATTTTTCTGTGGCGTCGTAATACGGAATTTTTCTGAGCTTATTGTCGAGAGTATATGTTTACCTGGTATGCGCACAATTTCTTCGATAACAAATTCCG
Organism: Toxonevra muliebris; assembly: GCA_963691655.1. Lineage (NCBI taxonomy): Eukaryota > Metazoa > Arthropoda > Insecta > Diptera > Pallopteridae > Toxonevra > Toxonevra muliebris. Next base: position 22,511,053 of record OY829326.1, read on the forward strand.
GATTAATTTCACTTACTGCCACTAGAAGGCGCAGATCGTTACGTAAATCGCCCTCGTCAACTATAACAGCATTGCCTTGCTGTGAAAGCTGCAATTTTGATGGCTCCGATTTAATGCGTAACTTTCTATTTGTTGGTCGTGCGGTTGTCGGCTCGATATCTCTTATTTTGGGTTCAGCTGTGGTTGTTGTTGTTGTGGTTGTCTGTGTACTTGTAACTTCTGCATTCACAAGCGCTGGCGTAGAAGTTTCAATTAATGGTAGCGTAGTAGCTGCATTTATTGGTAGCATAAATTGTGGTCTAGCATAATAAGGAGTATTTGGTAAAAACAACTGTTTAAATTGTAAAAATTGTGGTCGTGTTGCTGCTAATGCTGGCGTAGTAAAAGCTTGTTGCTCTTGCAGTGTAGCGGTAGGAATTGGTAATATAGGTGCTGGAGCAGCTGTTGGTGTGGTGTATGCAGTTAACTGTACTGGTGCGTTATAAGCTGTTAGCGGTGCTGGCGCGTTATAAGCTGTTAGCGGCCCTGAGCGTGGTGGCCATGTCTCTAAGCTAGCAGTTACCCACCGCTGGCTACTGTTGTTGAAGCCAAGATGAGCACAACAGTACCACAACGATGATATATGGTGAGCAGGTACAAAAAGTAAGGAAAGTAAAGCATGAGATGGAGTTCATATTTACATCAAGGTTAAGGGTACGTGCTTCAAGGATTTGCATTTATATAGTGTTTTGTTAGTCAAATGTATTTTGTATATTTACAAGCAAGCTTATGTACAATTATTAGTGGTTTTTGGTAGAAATTTACATGCAAACATTTATAATTATTTACAATATATGTGTGTTTTATACAAATTATATATACAATTATTCTATAGGCGTTTTTGATTCTTTATTCGATTTTAGAAAGACCATTTAATTGCAGAGCTCATCTGATTATCTGGCAAAGGTTTTTTTTGAAGCTTCGCACAATATTAAAATTCAAAATTAGTCTAGGAGCTATTCAAAACTTGCAATTCTGTATAATCACTTCAAACATAGTTGTGGGATGGATGCCTTCTAAAACTACAAAAACGCAATGGAGCTGGTTGTTATACAGAAACTGAATGATTAACTTATAGAATAGCCACTAACTAGTTTCGCTAACTAATATTTCTATATAAAAGATAAACTGAGAAAATGGAAAATAGATCCTTCTTCCAAAATTTTTAAAATCCATCTTAAGTCCGTGGTTGATCTAAGATTTGTGTTTGGGGACAGCTGATTCGGTTTAATTATATGATAATTACACAGTGCAACACAAGTTATGATTCAACTATATGGTGATAAGAGGATGGAAGCAAGTTTCAAAGACAAGACTCATTCTAAATCTAGATTTAGATGTTATTTCATGCGATTTTTGACCTAAATTTGAAAATTTCAACCCACTGAAACTCACTCTATTCTACTGCGAAACTCACTGAGGGTTCTACTCAGCTATGGTAGTACTTTCATTCACTTATCATCGTATAGTTGAATCATGAAATTGTTATAAATGTTATCACTGTGTTATCAAAACCAAAATCCAGACCAAAAATCTGAACAGAACAGCTACGAAAACTCAAAGCGAAATCAGACCAAAACTCAAACCAAAATTCAGACCAAATTTTAACCAAACTTGAACCTTAATCCGAAAAATAGGTTACCTCGGTGGCCTGGTGAATGAGTGCTAGACTGGAGTTCCAGCTGCCTCAGGTTCGTTTCCCAGATGGGAAGTAAATGCTTTAAAAAGTGTCCTTAAGGATTTTTCTAGTCACTTAAGTGACTTAGTGCTTAAAAATGCTCGACTGGATAATCAGTTCAACGGGTTCAATTCTCAGGTAGAGAATTGAATCAACAAAAAAAAAAAAAAAAGTCAGATCCAATTCAGTTTAGAGCTCAAACCAAAATTTGGACCAAATTTAAACCTAAGTCAGGCAAAAATTCAAACCAAAAGTTATAAGAAAATTGCACCGAAATCCAGTTCAAAATTCATATCGAAATTCAAATCGAAATTCGGACAGAACTGAGGTCAAAATTCAGTTCAAAATTCTGACCAAAATCCAAACCCAAAATAAGACTAAAAACCAAATTATTAAATCGGATCTTAACACAGTTTAAAAATCTGTAAAATTTTAAAATGGCTACGGTGCACATAATCCCCCTCTGAATTTGACGAATTAATCCACTAAGGACGAGCGGGAACCAAAGTAGATAGATCAGCAAAGTAACTTGAGAAAAAATTGTTTTTGAACCTGGTTCAGGAACGGCTTAGCTACAAGGTGGCATATGGCACCGCTAGGCAAAACTGGGTTAAGGTGAAGGTTTGAAATCATAACTTATATATTTTTCCGTCTGTAAAAATATTTTTAGTTTAAAATACTAACAAATTCAAATAATGTAATGAACCTAATGTTTCAGGGAATTGTAACGTCTCTAATAGAACTTTAACTACAGAAAAAAATCTTTTATTCGGCAATAATACTGGTTCTATTCATATTATTAACTAATTAAACTATGTTGCTGAATCCCAATCCTATCCACTTCCTATCATACGCATCTTTTTGTTTCGTTGAGCCCTTAATGTAATTTTGACCTTGTATTATATTAAATAAATATATATTTTTATTCTTGAAATCCTACAATGTTGAAAATCAAAATCAAATCTTAGTTTTTTTTTCTGGTCTCAAAATTAATATTAAAATGCAGTGTTTAAAATATGTAATCGAAATTTAATAAATTTCAGGTATGCGAAATGAAACGAAAAAAAGGAATACTTGTTCCGAAAGCAGTTCCAATAAGAACAAACAAACCTTCTTTAGAGACAAAAATTCCGTCTACAACGATTTCTTTTAAATAACATTTAATTATTTAGAGATAAGTGTTTCCTCCTTAAAAGCTTTCCAACCTTCTTTAGTCGGTGAAGTTATACAAAGAAGCCAATATATTTTGTTATTCAATATAACAAGGGAACAAACAGTTTTAATTCCGAAATGTAAAATACGAAAAGTGAATTTTATTTCATTCCGCTTAGAGTGAAACACTAACGGAACAACTTTGAGACTGTTCTTTCTTCGTTTCATTCCGTAGTCCTGTTAAACTTTTCTTTTGTTTTCAAATATATTCTTTCAAATTAAAACTTAAAAATGAATGAAACAGTCTACAAACAGCATATACAAATTATATACTCGCATCTAAATATGTACTTATGTAAAATATAATGAAATCAAATTATTATATTATTTACCTACATACATAGTACATAAAATTAAAACTAAAATAATCAAAGTGTACCTACATAAGTAGTTACCACAATTAAAACTATATCAAAAAAAAATATGGTATTCAATTAAATTCATTTAAATTTCTACCGCTGAACCCGTACCAGCGGTGGCCGGTGAATAGTAGACAGTCGGTCCAGTAGCTACAATTTTACCCTCACGTGGGAAACTTCGCGTATGTAGATTTGTACGTTGTAGTGCATCCCTCAGATCGACACTCGGTGGTATAGCAATAATTTTGGCGCCTGGGCCAGCTATTGTTAGACTACGCGGATGTGTGAGCGCATAACCACCGGGACCGACAATAGCGGTACCACCACTGCCAGCGGTCGCCACACCACCAGGTCCCGCAATAGCAATACCACCTTTACGCACTTTCAAACGTTGTATAATGATGCCACCCTGTTTGAGGGCTTCTTTTTGCGTTTGCTGCTGATGGTGCAGATGATGTGCGAAAATTCCCTTTTCTGCTTGTTCTGTAGTGTTTTCGTCATAGTCGTCATTGCTATTACTATTCGAATCATCGTCCCATTTGTAATCGTTACTACTTTGTCCTGAATTTGCATTATTATTATTGTATTTATTGTCCGTATGATAGAACGGCAGTTGTGGCATTATTGATTGCGAGGTGAAGAAAGTTTTGGGCGGTGACTGTAAAGGCACCGTTTCTAAATTTGGCTTTTCAGTTAATAGATGCTGATCAGGTTTTTGTAGGGCTGGATCCTGACGAAAGGGAAATTTGAAGATGTTTTGGAAGGCCAATTTAATAGCGTTCGAAGCATTTGAAGCAGTGTTATTTTTAATGACATCATTGGCAATGGGATTCGCATTTGTGTTTGAATTCAAGTTGCTTGCACTATTTGGTCTTAGATTGAAAAGATTAAAATTGTTATTGTTTGCCAAACCCAAACCATTTCCCTGTGTATTTGCTGCTCCACCGCCTTGTATTCCACCAGAATTTCCGGCATTGACATTTGGGATCACCGGTATTGATGGTGGTGTTATGTGGATCGTTGTCGCTGTTGTACCAACACCTCCGCCAGGCAATTGTTGTGTTGCTACTGAATTGATATTAGTTTCTTTTTCACGCAATGGTTTGGGTATAATACGCTTGCGTATAACTTGCGCAGTTAAAGAGGTATTCGTTGGTCCAGCTCCTACTCCATTGTTAATGTTATTGTTATTATTGAGTGAGCTGTGAGGTGAAGTAGTCACTGTGGCTTGTATTTTAAATGGACGACTTGCTAGTTTTTCTTCGCGTGCACTTAAATCATGTTGTTGCTGTTGTGATTCCTTGTTATTTTCACTAACTTGTGATGAATTTTGCACTTTTGGATATTTGAGCGTGGAATCATCATTTAATGCCATTTCATGTGGCAAAAAGAATAAATGATACTTGGGTGTTGATTTTTTTCCTTTACCATTATTCTTGGACTTTGCCTTGCCATAGAAATTATCAATATCTCCAACGATTTTATAACCCTTAACGCGATATTCCTGTGGTGCATGTTTCTTTAAATACTCTTCTTTGTTTAGCCTATATAGACGCACTGGTATAACGAAATGTGTGGGCAATTGTAATTGTTCACCGGTATTCTGTGGCGCTGGTATTTGCACTTGATTCGGGCGATAGAAATATTGTATCTTAGGTGATTGCTTTTGATGTTTTAACTGTTGCAACTTTGAGGGGGTCTCTTTTTTGGACTGCAAGTATTCCTGATATTCTTTAAGCGTCATAACTTGTGATTGTTTAATTAGTTTGTTGCTGTTACTTTGTGTTTTTTGTGCTGTAGTTTTTGTATGTTTTCTTACTGGTGGTATATTGTAATCATCGAGTGATTTGCCTGGATATTGTATGGGGTGAGATTGTTCAAATTTCAATGCTCTTATCGATGGTATTAATATTGTTTCACCGTGACTGCCTGACATTTGGTGACTTTGCTCATGAAATGGATGATAGGCTGGTTTGGGAAAGAGATATTGACTAGAATCGAGTATGGGTGGAGTTCTAGTTTGTTGTTCTGGTTGTTTTTTGACATAACCCAAAGCGTGATTGATTTTTTCTATTTCCTGTAAAATACGTTGGGCTTCATCGTTTTTATCTTTTTTTACACTAGGTTCAGGTTCATCCCGGCGTTGTTCAACGTCATCGGGAAATTTGACCAGTCTTTGTTTTTCAATTCTGCAAACAAAATGTTAAGCAAGGTTTGTGCGTATAAGTTTTTCAGTTGGAATTTTGTGATTTTTTGTGATAGTTTTTGTTGATTTGATTGTTTTTCGTATTCATTTGAGTGTGATGCAAAAATAAGTTGGGAAAATGAGTGTATACTTTCAATGAAATATGTGTAGTGTAAAATGTTAGTGTAAAATATGATGTGATTGATATGTTTAGTTTAGTCAAAACATTAAATACTTTCAATTAGTTACGCACACTTAAATATTAAATGTTGTTTTTATTTGTTTTCCCAACTTATTGCATACCTCAAATTACTAATCCTTGCTTAAAAAACTTAACAATCCTAATTAATGAAATCTAATAACACATAATTATGATAATTTTTTATTAAGCATGTTTTTATTATGGTTGATGTGTATGTATTTTTATTAGTCATGCTTCTTTTTTATGGTTTTAACATTGACGACATGCTTTTGTTGGTTTTTTAGAAAAATGTTCGTAGAGATAGTAATAGACTTTTCATTTTAAAAATTAAAAGAACAGCAGTTAAGTTCACAATTGAATTAAGGTTTTAGCACAAGCATAGTTGCATTTTAGTATGAACTTTTTAATATATTAATTGGTACTTACTCTACTGCACCGTTGACATCGATTGGTTGTGCGTTAGTTGTGGCAAGCAAGACTGACGACACCGCCAGAAATGTTAGCTGAAAAAAAATGGAATTAAAAATTACTTACTGCTTAGTATGGAAAATCTCTAAATATATTTCGTTTAGTTTTATTTTAAACATATTATACATAAATTCATCACTAAAACGTATAATTTCTAAGCACCAATACTCAGTGAAGGATCCAGAGGTGCTATGGAGGTAAGTTATAATATTTTAAGTCTATATAGACAAATGATTACGATTACATTTGGAGTACATACAATTTAAAACTTCAGGGTCAGTTTAAAGATGAACAACTTCAGGAGAGCTTTTTATTGGATTTTGATATACTTTTGAATCTGATTTTATTATGTGTGTTTTAGTCTCATTTCAGCTTTAGTTTTGAGTTAGAATTTTTCATTAGATTTCGGTCTGAGCTTTGGTCTGAACTTTATGTTAATTTTGGTCTGACTTTTCATTTGATTTTGGGTTTGAATTTGGCATCTGCTTGGTCTCAATTTGGGTTCTTTTTATTTTTAAAATTTTGTCTGAGTTTTGGTGTGTTTTTGTTTTGAATTTTAGTCTGATTTTTGATCTGAAATTTCGTCTAAACTTTGGGTTAAGTTCAGTTCAGAGTGTGTCCTGTTTTTACTCTGATTTTAAGCCAGAATTTTAGACGAAGTTTTGGTATATATTCCTGATCTAGTACCTTTTCAACCTGGTTATGTTTTCAGTTATAAGTTTTGGGCTGTTTTATGGTTTGAATTTTGTGTTTTTTTTAATTGAGCTTTGATTCGGATTTTTGGTGTGAATTCGTTCGATTCGATTTTTAATTTGAGTTTCGTATGAATTTTGGTTCGAGTTTTATCTAAATTTTGATATGATTTCCGGTCATAATTTTAATGCCAACATCTGCGTGATTTTAAATCTGAATTTAAGATGATTTTTAGTCTGTGTTTGGTTCTTGGACTGTAATTTTAGGTCTGAATTTTGGTTTGCATTTCCGTATGATTTAGGTCTGAACCGGGTTTAAATTTTAATCCGCGTTTTGGCCTGAGTTTTGGTCTCACTTTTGACCTCTTTTTAGGTTAAATTTTAGTATAAGATTTTTTGTCTGAATTTTATCTTAATTATGATTCAACAATCTGCTTCATTTTTAATCTAAGTTTGGTCTAAATTTTGATCCATTTTTTAGCCAATTCTTTTCTTAGATTTTTGGGCTTAATTTTGGTATGAATTTTGATCTGATTTTTGAACTGGCTTTTGTTTTGGCCATAATGATCTGGGTTTTTGGACTGGTTTTTGATCGAATTTTTTCCTGAATTTGGTTTACATTTTGATCTAATGATTTTTCGTATAATTATACTATAATTTTTTAATTTAATAATTGCTACACCTTCGCACAAAACATAATACACACTGTACATATAAGTTCTGTTTTTACAATACCTTTTGCTAATGGATTACGCAGACTCTTCATAAATCATCAATTCAATTAAATGCTCAATCATCAAATACACAAACTCTGCTCAAGAATAACAAAAACTTCAAATGAAAGTATGCAAAACAATATTCAGTCATTCAGAGAATGTAGGTACATACAAACATATGTACGTATTTATTTTATTCTACCTACAATTCATGCCTCCAGATATACACACACTCACAAACTTGTGTATGCATGTACATATAATAAATAAAAATACTTGACCGCATTTCAGAGCATCTTTTTCATGTTGAATACTAAGTATGAAATCCAATTCATCGTATTGATATCACACGTAAAAGTGCGTCGTCTCATTTTGCTGTGCGCGGCATATTAATTCTAAAGATTTACGCCAAAAAAAAATGTATATATTTATATATAAATTTTAAGAACTTTCATTTCAACACGCATATCAATAACAAATCAGCAACAACAACAAAAACTGAGAGAAAAGAGGCTAAAACTTTGTTTGCATTCATAATTAAATTGTAGTGCGGTATCACCATCATCTCAACGATACTTTAAAATATTCTAAAGCTATTTAAAATTGTTCAGAAATTTGTTAAATTAGTAAATTGCTTTAGGATTTTTACTTATGTAATTTTATTTAACTGTTACTATTTAGCTAATTTTAGCTCTTCAAATCAGTGTTGTAACTTTTGTTTGTTAAGATGATGCTTCCCAAAAGAAAAACACAATAGAAAAAATATTAAGTTTGGAGATTATAAGATCGAGTAAGAAGATTTTTGTGTATAAGACTCAGTTAAGCAAAATGAGAGTTTGGTTTTCGAATGCTGTCGGAAACTTTAGACTTTGGTTAAAACAGTGAGCTTCTAAGAACTGTGCAATAAATGCATTAAACTTTCTTCTACAGCTAATCGTGGTAGAGCTCGTTGTAAGTCTAGCTTATTTCTCTTCTCTTAAAAATATTATGACCTAAGTTTCAGAATTCTTTAGTGCCTACCAGATCAACAAAAATACCTAAATCAAGACCAAAAATCTGATCAAAACTTAGACCATAATCCTGACCCAAAACACAGATCCAGACCCAAAAAAAGTAATTAAATATGACAACAAATCACACCAAACTTCAGACTAAATTTAGACCAAAAACTAGATCAAAATCCAGACTGAATTCAGAGTCCAAAAATAAAACGAATAAAACCAAAAATCAGTGAAAAAATCAGACAAAATTAGAAAGAAATTAGGCAAACTTCAGATCAAAATTCAAACCGAAAATCAGATCGAAATTCAGACCAAAAGTAGATAAATGGGGACTGTTCAGAAAAAATTACACCTAGAATAATTTTCTCACAAACATACACACACTTTCATGTAGTAGACTTTCAAATAACGAACTGTTATGCAGACTAGCTACAATGGGGAAAAACAACAACATAAGTGTATAGAACGGTAGTGGTAGTTTCTTTCAATATCTCTATTCAGTGAAGATATTTGGAATCAAATCTGTAATTCTGGGTTATGATTTCAAATATTAGTAGCTTATATAGGATATTAAAAGATTAAGAACTATCACTTAAATCACTGATGAGGAATTATGGCGGATTCCGAAACGGCCGTCTGATTTACCCGTCTCTATATACATTGTTGTTGTGATGGCTACATTTGTCCATTAACCTGTTTATATATAACTTCAAGTAGATAAAATTCATATTGAAAATAAAATAAAAATTCAGAACAATAACAGCCTAAAAATTAGGATAAAGTTAAGTCCAAACTTCAGACCTAAAAACAGATCAAACCAATATATTTACTATATATTGCTTTGATAGTAGGAGATATACAAACTGATCCTGAAATTCCTTTCAATATTCAACTCCCTAGATGTGTATAACATCTCACCAGAATAAAGAGTTTACATTTTTAACTTCATGGCAAGTCTTCGGGGGTTTGTTCATCATGCGAAGATAACTCTCTATCTCTCTCTAATATCAAACTGTCTCCTCCGTTTTTACTTTTCCTCCTGCACTTTAATTCAGATACAGAGTATTTCTCCCTTACTTAGGTGAATAGATAATGAACAGTGTATAGACTCACTCTAGCCAAAACTAGACAAGTGCGAAGAGAGTGAGCAAAGATTTATTCCTCAACCAAATCTGAACCTATTTTGAGGGTGTACTGGTACCTCATGAAGACTCAGGACTCATGCATAGCCATTGAAGGGATAAAAAATTAAAAATTGTTTAATAAGATTTAAAAGGAAAGTCTCAAGCGGATATTTTCAAAAATAATTGAAGAAAAATTTGCGTGTAAGGCAGTGAGACTCATGGTATACGTCGTAGGGTTAATATTTATTTTACTTGTTTATTTTTTTAATCAAAATCAAACCAATGGAAGAAATAAAAACAATTTGAAAACGTCTGCTACGCCTTTGCATCAAATTGACCCAAATACTTACTTGAGTTAAGGCAATAAATAAATTTTTGCCACTACTGTTCATAATGAGATACAAAAATATTTTTAGCGTGATGATGATAAGAACGGATTTTGTTCTTGTTCTTTTTGCAAAATAAATAAATATAAGTGAGAAGGAAAAGAAAGCAAAATTATGTATAATGCAGATGCTTAAAAGAAAGTCAATAATTCAGACAAATATTGGCCAAAATATAAACGCACATACTTTTTAATCTATGGTAGATAAATATTTATGCGGAAATTTAAGTTAAAAAAGGTAAATATAAGCACTAAAGTTTTATAAAAATAAGTTAAAAACACACACCCTAACTATTACAAGATTTACCCAAAGCATAAGCGATTTGTTTGTTTTTTTTTTTTTTTTGTAAACAAGCTAAAATTCATGCCAAATTCAAAGTCAAAGAGATGTGTCAATGACCGTTCGACGCCGGTGCTGCTTAAGATATTTATTTGAATCATATGAGCGAATCTACTCAAGTATTGATGACTTTTATGGTATAAAGTGGTAGCAATTTTTTTTTTTTTTCGATTTTGTTGACACTCACCATAATTTATGTTTTCATTTATGATAGTAATTTGTAAAGCAATTCAAAAAATATACAGTTTATTGATGAAAAGAATAAATTTTATAAGGAAAACTTTTGAAGAGATACTGAGTCAATCGACAGCAACAACAAACTAAATATTGTAAATATGAAGAATTATAAAGAAATTTAATATTTCTACCGTATGTATAAAATTTCTTTTCTTTCAGTTTCATTTTTTTGATGACGCCCATAAAAGTTCTATTATATTTTTTTTTAACTTTTGTATAAAATTAGGTTAATCCTCACACACTCACACGCAACGCATACAAAAGTTAAGTATTAGTAAATTTAAATCTAAATGTTGCTACCAAAAAGAAAATAAATATAAATATATTCATAAATAAAAAAGAAAGACAGGAGAGTATTACCAAGTTTCAAAAAAAAAAAAAAAAAAAAACAACTTTAGGTATTAAATGCTAGGCAAACCAGTTTACATAAAAGTTGTTCAACTTCTTCTTCGTCTTTAACATTCATTGACATAATTCGTTTAACTAATTTAAATTTAGTGTACGTACTTACAACTGTAACTTGTTACATTTTAATGCATCATTTTAAACTTGACCCAACTTTTTCTTTTTTATAAAATTCTGCAATTTATGCGAATTGAGTAAAAATAATACATAATTATTTGTTAATAAACTCATTAGTATTCGAGAGATAAATTTGTTATTTACCAACCAATGTTGATTGATATCATTCAAACTATACATACATGATTGAATTAGTAAGCAGAATTAAAATTTAAATATTTTTAACTGATTCGATTGATTATACTGTACTTATATTTTTTTTAGTTATGTATGTTTTTCTTCTTTTTTATATCGATACATACTAGCGAATTTAAGATTTGCATTTGGATAGGCCTAGTTTTAGTAAATTATAAGATAATTATCAAATAAATAGCTAGACTAAAAATCCAGATAAAAACCAAACTGAAACTCAGACTCAGGCCCAAAATCTGATCAAAACTCATAGCAAAATTCAGAGCCATTTCATACTAAAATGAGAGTTAAAATCAATAAAAACAATCATCCCAATACTCAGAACAAAACTCAGTCCAAAAGTCAAATTTAAATTTCGATTAGAATTTAAACCACAGCTCAGAAGAAAGGGACACCAAATTCAGATAAAAAAGCCAGACTAAAATTTAGAACAAGCTAAACTCAAATCAAAATTAAAACTAAATTCAAATAAAAAATCAGAATTAAATTTAGACTAAAATTCAAACCAAAGAAAATCAAAACTCGAAATTTGGACTAGAATTCAAACCAAATTAAGGTAAAAATCAGTCCGAAAACACACCCAACTAAAACTTAAAAATCGAACTAAAACTCGGATTAAAATTTAAAAAAACTTGGATTTAAATTTAGACTAAAACTACAACCAGAGTATACCGAGTTCAGACCAAAATCCAGAATGAAATTCAAACAAAAACACAGATTACAATTTATACAAAAGACTGTCCAATACTTAAATTTCAGAGTTAGAAGAGGCTGAATTCGGGCAAACGAAATTGAGACCAAACGACACAAATCTTAAACCATAAATCGGATTGGAAATTGAATCAAAATTCCGATCAAAAACTAGATAATCAATTTAAAATTCCGACCAACCAGTTAGATCAAAATTATGTCAAGAAGTAGATCGAAAAGCAGTCTAAAATCTTTATCAACCTCTCCAAAAATTGGCCATCTACAAAACAAACTGATGCTGAAATTTTAAATTTTATGCAGTTAATTTGTATTTAATGTAGTTAATTTGTATGTATATAATAAATAGTACAACAGAACATTTTTTTAGGTTATTGGAATTGCACTGAACGTGCACTCGCTATAGCCCCTATCTGTATATGCTATGTAAACGTTGCTATACAATACGAATTCCAGAGGCCCAAACTTGGCTTTTGCCGGGACCTGGGCCAGGAGTTGATTGTAAGCGTATTTTCACTGACGGGTCCAGAACACAATTCGGTTCGGGTTCTGGGGTCTTTATTGAAAATGATGGAGTGCACCTTCACTTCTCCCTTGGGCTGTATGCTTCTGTTTTTCAAGCAGATATTTTTGCAATCATCAAGGCAATGGACCATGTTATTGATAATGGTTGGAGAGAAAGGAGTATCTGTGTATATAGTGACAGTCAGGCTGCGCTAAAACCTTGCTTAATCCTCTAACCACGTCTAAACTGGTTATGCATTGCAAATCCAGGCTTGATTGTGTTGGAAAATACAATAGCCTGCTGTTGATATGGGTTCCTCGACACTCAGGAATTTCAGGAAATGAATTGGCTGACCTTCTGGCCAGAAAGGGTTCGAAAACTGGTTTTCTGGGCCCAGAACCTGTACTCTCTTTGTCGTCTACAGCCATCAAGACCACCATTAATGAGTGGGTCGACCTGACCCACAATCGTAAATGGGAGGACCTGAGGGGCTTTAGACAGACAAAGACCATGTTACCTGTTATCTTGAAGCGTCTAACAGACTTTCTGTTATCACAGAAAGAGTTGTAGGCAGCTGGTGGGATTATATACAGGTCATTTCTCTTGGGCCAAACATTTGCATATGATTGGCCTAGGAGCTAGTGCCTTCTGTGCTTCCTGTGGTTTGGAGGAAGAATGTGAAGAGACGGTGAACCACTTTCTTAGTGTCTGCCCCGCTTTCTGCCGGATCAGGGTAAGCATATTTGGTACTGGAGTGTTGGGAGACGAACACCTGAGCTCTCTAACACCGCAGGATCTGCTAAGATTTATTAATAAATCTGGTAGATTTATAGAATAGCAAAAGGGAACACAGGATATAGTACAATGAACGTAAAACTTGTCTGAGTGCTGTATTCTTGAATACTTCTTATGCTGTTCCAACAAAAAAAAAAAAAACCAAAAAACGTTGCATTTACATGTTTGAGAAAAATGTCAGATCAAATTTTATGCATGAGCTTCATATTTAATAAAGGCTTCCTAGACTAATTTCCAAACAGGATATATTATTATTAGAGTTCCATAACTTACTATATCCTTGCAATGCATAAATTCTTAAGAAATTTATTAGAAATTTAGTTCATGTGGTTGTTAAACGCAAACGCAAACTACTTTATTGTTTACTCATAGTTTCTTTTTTCTTTTGTTTTTAATATTTCTTATATAAAAAGAAGTTATGCTCAAAGAAGAATAAGTCTTTCAGAAGACTCTTTCTTATCTAATCTAACATTACACCTATCATAAAAAATTGTAAATTAAAATTGCTAAATAACTTACGTATGACAGCAAGTGCGTACTTCATAATTACGTTCAGTGAATTATTAATTTTTCTTTAATAATTTCATAATTTTGTTTATAATATTTTTAGAACTTAAAGCAAAAGTTTTAAAGAATATGTGCCTTGACTTTATTATGATTTATTTTAAGATATTTTGTATATCTACTATTTTGTATTTGATTGAACTTAATTAATAATTCTGCGTATGTTTGTTTTGTGGTTGGAATTTTACTTTCAATTGTTATTGAATATGGTAAGAAAAAAATTATGGAAAATTAATCAAATAAAATAAATATTTATAGGCATATTTTGTGGTCAAAAGCAATTTAACTCAATAGTTTTCAAAGTCGACTTAAGCAATTATTGCTTTTGAACACAGATATTGTACAAGAAATGTGTGATTTTTTTTAATTATAAGGCAGTAAGGGGTAATGAAAGGTAACACCCAAAGAAGTATTTCAAGATTAGATAAGACAATGTGATATATTTAGGCTTATTCAGTCACTTCTGTTTTCAAACCTTCTGCTCAGCTTTTTGACTTTTTTATACGTGATTTTATCAGTGATTCTATCCACAGAAATTGCATGTTTAACATATAAACAAATTTTTTTTGATTTCTATATGATAAATATTTTTCATCAAACCATGATTATTTAGGTTGATGTACACTTTCATCAACATAATGTGTAAATTCATAAATCCAATAAAACGTGCTGTGAGGGAAACATCATACAAAATATATTTTTGACAATTTTATTTGACTTAGCCTGCATATTTAGCCAAGTATGCCAATTTTTTGCTTCTAAAAAGAAGATTTGAACGCATCAGGGGTATAAATTGAATTTCTATTTTAAAAATTTTTAAATTCTTCATGACTCCACCTTTAAAGAAGAACATAAATAATTCGAAAAAAACACAGCATGCTGTAAATGCAAATAAAAAGATTCTACAAAGTCAAAATTTTAGTCGGTTTCAAAAGCAATAAACTGGTCAAGTTTGACACAAAGAATTTATTCATGAGCATTAATGATTTATTAACAGAATGTTTGATGAAATTCCGCTAAAAAATGAAGGTTAATTTATAATGCATAAACAATTTGGGGAAGTGTGTGTCAAACATTAGGGAATGCTTGCCAAAAATAGGTAAATGCTGATCAAAAATTAGAAAAATGTTTGTTGAAAAAATAGTTGAAAAATTGTCAAAAATGGGAAAATACTTGTTAAATTTTTTTCATAAATTTTTAACTTTTCTTCAATTTAGTTTGAATATTAAATTATATTTATTTATGAACGAATCCGAACGAATTGATTTCCATAGAGTTTAAAAGTTCTTTCTACATATAATTGAAATATTCAATGAGAAATAAAATCTATGTAATAACTTATAAATACAATATTAACAAAAGATATTGGAGAAAATTTAAAACTTTATTAATGAAATATCTGAAAAATAGAACTTAATTCAAAAAAGCCAAAAAAAAAGAAAAAACTGCTGATGATCATTGACATAAATTTTTTGGATTTAATGAGCAATAATTACAGAAGAATAACAAAAGTCAGAGATCAAGCAGATCAGACGATCGTTTTTTAACCCGTTAAGGTTTCTCATCAATGATCTTTATAATCACAATCATTTTTCTTTCCATTTCTGGCAAGCATTTCCCCACTTTTGGTAAGAATTTTGAAGCTTTAAGAAACTTGTCTAAGGCACTAATATCAGCAGAGTTTTATTCACAGAAAAGTTGTTTCTTCTTCATCAAGGTAGCTGCCACAAAAAAAGCATTAGTAAGTAGTCCTTTTGTTAGTACTGAGACCATTAAAATAAAATATCAAACTTCCTCAATTTAAACGTTTTTTTAAATTAGGTTTAATTTTTATTTAAAAAGTTCAATTCATAATGAAATGTTGGTAATGTGTTCGCTGTGGCTTAGGGATTTAAAACTGGAGGGTCTGGGTTAATATTCAAAGTGAGATAGAATTATAAAAAGTACTAGCATATTTCAGCAGACAGTGGGATGAAAGTGGCGAGTGGAAAATGGATAATATTCCAGGTTATCTTTCTAGCACTCAACGGATAATTTGGTAAAATAACTACATTACTAGATTCGCCATATTTTACCTGCTGCTTTTAACCATTTATTCAAAAACATTTTACAAACTTTTAATCGTAAGCTTACCAAAAAAACTTTCCGCTTTTGCTTATAAATTTCTACCCATTAAAACTGTTTCTGAAGAAAACTAACTATAATATTAGTCAGAACAGAGCAAACTGAGAGTTGTTTCTAATACGAACGAAATGTTTCTATAGAACAGGATAGCTATTTTTGTTGCCCTTAATGAGAATACAAAACAAAAAGCATATCCTTTTGCACCAATTTTTATAAATCACAGCTGGTCTGGTAAAAAAGTTAATAACTCAACGTTCGATAAAATGGATAGGACAATATTTATCATTTAAAAAAACAAACTTTAGGGACCTGACAATTAAATCTCTTCAAAATTATTTCCAGAAAAACAAGCACACAAATGCTTGATTATTACATAAACTTTAAACATTAAAGTGAAAATCGAAACACAATAATATTTTTTCTTTCTTCTTTCTTTTTTTTCTAATTTTGATTTTTGTTATAATTTTTCTTAATTAAAATTTTCTTTTTTTAATTAAATGCTATTAATTATGTCTGCTACCGAACGATACAACAAATGTATCTGATTAATTATAAATTTGACTTAATTGACTTTTTACACGTTTCTATTTTTAAATATTTAACTTAATAGTTTCACATACATTAATTGATTAGTTAATTGCCCAACATACATAAGTGTGTATGTATGTAAAATTTACATAATTATATTCTTGGCTAATGATAAAAAGAAGACAAAAATGTATAAAATTTCAAAACTGTGAAAATGATTATCTTGTCTCATGTTTTTGACTTTTTTTTCTGTTTTTTTTTTGTTTTGACAAGTGAAAGTAAATTTAATTTTTAAACAACCAAATTCTAAGGAAAAATAAAAACGAGAATAAAACAAAAGATTTAAGCAACGAACTTGTGGCGTGATAATGCCAATGCAAGCTTAAGAAAATGGTGTGAAATAGAAATTCATATGTTTACTACATAATGAAATTCATTAAACTAAAATTAAGCTGTCGCGGAATGCGCTAATGAACTTAAGTATAATAAAATTAGTTGATTTAAAAATTTCACTATCTATGTATGTATGTATATAAAAATTAATTTTCTTTTTTACGTGTTTTTTTTTTGTTTTGTAAAAATTTTCACTTACAATTAAAAAATTCATATTTTAGCAGTTTTCATGCACAGTAACCGCCAAAATGTGAGAATACGCTTATCCTTTTATTTCTTATTTTTTCTGGGCACAATTTTCACAGAAAAGAAAAATCCTTGCATGCACGTATTTTTCACTTTGTAAAATACCACAAAAAATTAAAAAACTTTCAATTCTTTTTAACACTAATGCACACTTATTTTTATTTAATAAGAATTTCTGCTCAAGAATTCACTGCTGCTGAAGAGTTCGATGTGGCAGAAGAAGCGGCAAAAGAAGAACTAAACTTGACGACGACTTAAAACGGACTGTGTCATGGGACTGTTAACAGCAAGCGTTTATAACATTTTCCAGCTCTACACTTGCTTCTGCCGGAGCAGAAAAATTGCAAAGCATGTGTGCGTATATAAATTTATGTATGAATATGTGTGTTGTATGGCGTATAAATCCAGAAGCAGCGTGTGTGTGTGCACACAACTTTACTCTACCTGCTGCTTTCTCAATGTGTGTGTGTGTGAAAGAAATTCCTGCTGTGAGTTGAGTATAATTGAAGAGAACTACAGTACACTACAGAGAAAAGCTTAGAAGCGTTAATATCTTACTTTGATAACATTTTTTTATCCTTGTTTTTGGTTTCAAATTACCTTCATATAAAATCATATTTCAGCATTCTGTGCTGGTTTAATTTTTGCAATAATATTTTACAATCAAAAATTAAGCTCACAATAGCCAAATACGCACTTTGCGTAAATACGTAAGTGGTCAAAATATCTGTGGTCAAAAACAATAATCGCTTAAGAATTTTTACTTTTTGCATATATATTTAAGACACCCGAAAAAACATAATCACTTACGAAGAATAGCAACCAATTACATTTTTTTCAAATCGTGTTTACTCAAAATGAGTTTTTCAGATTTAAGCGATTATATTTTTTGACCACAGATATTTTTGTAGCTTCCTCAAATCTTTACATGATTTTTACCCAGAGCTAAAAAACCACATTTTAATTTGCAGAAAAAAAGAATAGAATTCCAAATGAAGTTGGGCGTTTTCACATTTACGCTTGTTCAGAAATAATTAATGGAAATGCGTAAGTAAAATTAAAAAGAAGCAGTTTGCCTCATACAGGCGTTTTATTGTCGCTTTTGTAAAAGAAGATTGATTGATTGAATGGCTAGCCGCTAACCGCTTATATAAATTCAAGTTGAAGCATAGCTTCAGTTAATGTTTTAATTTCTGATCGTCAGGTATTTCATTGACATTGATGGATAAGCGTCGATAGAAGATATGGATCAGTACGAGTATCTACACTTCAAGAGAAGCTTCAAAAATATTAAATAGTTTTTTACCTCATTTTGTTGTTTTAATTCATTCATTAGTTTCTTGAAGCAGTCATGTAATATCTCACTCCTCTGCAAGTTGTCTCGGAAAATATGGCAATATTAGAAGAAAGACTTCTATAAATGGTCATATAACTAATTAGAAATTTCTTTTAGATATTTTTAAAGACAAAAAAATATATAAATATTATTAATATTAAATTAATCGAAATAGTGTTAAATGGTTACCGGTATTTGCTAAGTTAAGCTGCTTCCAGACATTGAGGTGAGTGATAAAATACATGACTCTGAAATATTACTGAGAAAATCAGGTGTGACCTCAAATATGAAAACGAAGCTGAATTTTAGCAATTACGGCTTCTCTCTCAATTTCACTCAAATACAGCTGAGCCCTATAGAAATAAATGCCAAACAAAGTTGGTCTTCAAACTGTGCTCCATGGAGCCTTGGGGCTCCACGAAATTGTCAAGGTGATCCGCGGGAATATGATAAGTTTTAAAAGAGTGAGTTAATTTTCTAAGAACACTTCTCTTAGACCGCTAAAGTCTCTATATAATGTAGCCTTATCCATAAATATTCTAAAGTGTAAAAAATCCACATAATGGATGTAACACTGATACAATCACTTCAACTTGACCACCGCTCCTTTATTAGTCAAAACCAATGATCTGGTGATTTGATGTTATATAATAGGTCTATTGTATCCCCATAAGTAAGCATTCAATGAATTTATTACTTGTACTTTGGGCCAACCACTATAATCCATATCCTGTTACTCCTTGGGGAGCATTATTTGATTTCTTTTCGTTAATTTCGTTTTTTGATCTCTTTGTGGAGTATATATTTCCAAGTTGCCTTCCGTTTTAAATAATGGGCTCTACTTAAGGCCGTGTCTTATCGGCAAAGTTTGTGCATGGCTTTCTGAGAGTATTTGTCTATTATATTAGAGAGGTTTATGTAGTTGTACCGCGACCTATAAGATCTATTGTACGCCCCTCTTCTCTATCTAGTCTGATCTGCCTATAGTGCTTCATCCAGTCCAGTCTTCCACAAGAATTTGAGTATTGCTAGTACTGGGCACTTGGTACATATCCAGACATTTCATTCTTTTGTGGATCAATGCCCTACATTGAGCTAAAATATATTCTAATGATTCATCTTCCTTATTACAAAACCTACATATTGAGCTTTCCTCAACTTCTATTTTGCAAAGGTGTTCCCTGAGCCCGCAGTGCCCAGTCAGAATACCAGCTAATATACGCAAACTGTTTTTGTTGAGACCAATGCAGAATGCGTATCTACTCTAATTATAGTTACCTAGAAGCGTTTTGGATCGCCTCAATCCCGGAAGATTATTAAAGAGTTCTTGCCTCTTGTTCTTCGCTTCCTGTCTGAGTAATTCCCTGATACACTATCTCCTATTCCATAGAAGGGTTCAGGTTCCTCGAAAGTGGTCGCTGCCCTCTTTCTAGCAAGCTAATCTACCTGCTTATTGTCCTCTATTCCTAAGTGTCCAGGAACCCAACATAGAGCGACTTTATTGTCCTTGCCCATTGCTTGAGTTTGCTCAAAAAGTACCACACCAGTTTAGAGGTGACTTCAAAGGAGCATAATGCTTGAATGACTGCCTCCGACATGATAGCGATATCTTGCCGTTTGTACTTCCTGTCCAGGTTGAATTGCACACATATATTGAATGCGTGAATTTCAGCTTGAAAGATGCTAGGATACTTCCCCATCGGCTCAGAGTGTTTGATTTTTGGCCCAAATACTTCTGCCCCAGTTCGTGACCCATCTGTATACCACTTAATTGTGTGTTCTTTGAGTGTGTAGTTATGTTCTACACTCTGCCATTCATTCTTACTACTAAGTTTTACAACAAAGTGTTTATAAAAGCTGTACTGTTGTCCATTCTGTCTTGGGTACAGTGCAAGAGATAGTTGTCTTTAGCCGGGTAATCTCGGTTTTCAGGCCCTATAGATCACCCCGTTAACTTTTTATCTCTTGTTGCTCTTACGATTGCTGCCTTGGAAGCGCCCTCTATCACGAGGTGTAATGGAGTGAGCTCTAATAGTACTTCCAATGCAGCAGTCAGACATGTTCTCATCGCTCCCGTTATACAGAGACATGCCAACCTTTGAACTTTTCCTAATTTAGCTTTCGCTGTTTTTAGTTCAGTTCTCCTTTCTTTCTGAGAGTATGACAAATTCATCTACATTTTACTAATTTGGTCTCATTTGGGATTGGAATCTGTTGAGAGCTTTTTATAGAGATCTTCATTTGATGACGGATTAAACGGTCCACCAGATTTTCAGGATGCGTCTCATGAATTTAATGACCAATACTAAGAGTTTATATTACCACAACCAACCGCAAGTAAAACTACTGAGTTTGATATTAGAGTTGAAAAAAATTAAATTTTGTTCTAGTAGACATGGCTAAAGAGCTTCAGATGCTATTGATTTAACTTAGGATGTTTTCTTTGGCTCCACCATCTGGCGTGATGATACTGCCTCGGTAAGTGAAGCTCTTAACATTTTGAATGGATGCACTCCCGGCTTTGGAGCTTATGCTGAAATTAGCTGGAGTGCGTGTGGAAATTAGACTTCCTAAATGTTCCCCACAAGCAGATTCAAAAGTAGATGCCAGTGAACCGATTTTCAATAGTCGGTATTTGAATTCTTCAGCCGGAGCGCTTTAGGGGAGATTGCTTGCATTCCAGAAGTATTTTAGAGATACACTAGCAAAAGTTTTTGTACTGTATTATCCATAAATAAAAGAAAAGCCAAATATTTGATTGTTCTACTCTATTCTGGAGGCTGGACTATTAGACATTAAGAAGGATCAAGGGAGCACCATCTCTTGTTTGACAATGGCAAGCCTCTGTAAGTAAAAATAGCAAAAAAAAAATTGGAATAGAGCCAGAACAATAGTAAAGGGTTTTCCATTAGGGACATAACAATTTTATCTATTAACAAAAGAGAGAATTTTTGAGATATTGAGTTCAAATTTGTTGGGGATGTAGTGCAAGCATTAAATTTT
Source organism: Toxonevra muliebris (assembly GCA_963691655.1). Taxonomy (NCBI): domain Eukaryota; kingdom Metazoa; phylum Arthropoda; class Insecta; order Diptera; family Pallopteridae; genus Toxonevra; species Toxonevra muliebris. The sequence continues at coordinate 22,532,607 of OY829326.1, forward strand.
ATGAATGATATTCAATTTCGATCATATGAGCACCACGAGCCCGTTTACAGCGATCGATTCTTTGGACCCAATTTTCCTCCACGCTCGCACACATTTCGATCGCAACGTTGGCAATTTCGCATTTGATATTGTCTTTGAGCTTGTCTAAAGTTGCTGGCTTGTTAGCATAGACCAGTAAAATCCAATGGCGTTAGATCGCATGAACGAGGCGGCCATTCCACCGGACCATAACACGTTCACCGAATTTGCCTGTCAATAGTGGCACCGTCTTGTTGAAACTACATATCGCTGATATCAAGTTCATCCAATTCTGGCCACAAATAATCTTCCAATATAGCGCTCTCCATTGACGGTAACATGACGATCGTTTTCTCTGTAAACGGGCTCGTGGTGGTCATATGACCGAAATCGAATTTCATTCATAAAATGTAATGCTTGCACTATACCCACAATAAATTTGAGCTCAATTTCTCAAAAAATTCTGTGTTTTATTAATAGATAAAATTGTTATGTCCTTAATGGAAATCCCTTTAGTTATTCTAGTGCAAACAACGTGGATTAAAATCGAGTTCTGATCCACAATAGCGAATGTAAATGGAAATTAAATTATGTTAGACATACATATTGCCGGGGTGGTAGAAAATCACTAACTAGTTGGGTTTAGAAAATAGCAACGGTGCTTTAAATCTTTAATTTTTAATTCAAATAATTTAATATTTAATTTTTATTTCAAAGACCATAATGAAATTGACTCGACAAAATTTTATTCAGTGTATCATTTAATCAACTATAATTCATTATAAATATTAAGAATATTTACATATTTTTTTTCATAAATATTCTGTCTTAATTCACACAAGCACACAGCCCAAACGAAAGACGAAAGAAACAAACTTTGTGATTCAAAATTCTCTGCATGTTTTTCTACTCAAGTTTCTCATAAATTAAATAATTTATAACCCATTCTGGAATATCATTTTCCCTTTCTGAACATCTTTATCATTTTCATACTTATATCCAATACATGCGACTACATAATTTACATGCATTAATAACCGCTTATTACGGACAGTTATAAAATTATTAATACATATTTGTCAGACTAGCAACTACTTGTAATTTATCACAGAGAGGTGTAAGAAATCACATAGACATGCAAACTTAGCATAGAGTAGAAATCCTTCGAATAATTCAAGTTCAATATCATTTTGACTGCCGCATGCCACTAACAAACTACTCTACTGCATGAGGCAGGCAGGAAGGCAGGCAGGAAGGCAGGCAGGTTTGTTTTTTTTTTTTTGTTCTTGCTGTTATTGATTACTTGTGAGTTTTTGCTAAATACAAGCGTCTTTATTATTAAGTATTTATAGATTTTATGTGCCTTGTTTTTCTGATATGTTGGCAAATTAATTCGTAATTTAAATCTTTTCATTTTTATGTTGGTTGGTCAATGAAACCTGCAATTATTGTGCACTAAACAATGAACATTGATTAAATGGAGGTATAATTTATGCGTTTTTAATTTTTAGGGTGGGTTTCTTTAGAGTAATTTTTTTTTGTTGATAGTATTTATGTATTAATTGATTAGTTTTCTGGAAGAAACGTTTTTGTGAGAATGTAAAAAAAAAACTTTTATTCTATTTAAGTTTTGAACTTTTTGTTTTGAAACCATCAAATCAATACTAAATGTGTCAGCTTATTTTATACTTTGTTTTAAATTTTTGATTGACTATAGGGCCTCAAAAAACATCATTCAAAATAACAACTTATCTCAAGCTATCAACTCTAGTTCTATAGACAATTTCTGTAATGTTCCTGACTTGTTTCAGTTCTATTAATTCACAAATCTAACTTATTAATCATCTTCCTTATTTTCTTTGTCTCTCTTTCTCTGTCTCATTCTCACCTTCTTTCTCAATGATACTAAATATTAACGACTATCACCTCAAAACGAACACACACAGTCAAATTTGGCCTATTTGGCCAATCCAATTCCACTGTGCATAACTGCATTTATGTTGCTATTCCTTTTTTGATTAACTCAATCGATTTGACAACACCCCTCCACAAAAACAAAAATAAAAACAAAAAGCGATACAGCAACAATGCAAAGATGAATGCACCATTAACAAAATGATAGCTACTTACCTTCTTGTTTTTTGGTTAACTTTAATACAAAAGAGACCTTGAAATTACTAGTCAAGGCATTGATAGTTGAACTATTTTTAAAGACAAACACACATACTTAGCTATAAAATAAGTGCATATAAATGAGAAACTCAAATCACGAATCATCCACAATAAATACCCGCATTAAATATGACCTTCACGTAGAGACGAAGAAGGATGAATTCAAACTGATCATTGAGAAAAGTTTGTATGTATGTGCATTACATTTATGTGCAAAATAAAACAGGATATGCACCAGAAAACGTACCATAAAACCGTTGTAATGTTTTATGAGATTACAATCATAAACAGCAGTAAAAAAAAGAAAAAAAAAATTGGCGAAGTTCATAAATTAACGCTTTCTGTTTACAGTAGAATGTAGCGCATAAAGATGAATACAGGTGATAAAAGAGTGAAAAAGTAGCAAAATATCTACTTGATGAAATATAATGAAGTTCTTTGCAGAAATTATAGTAAGTAGTTGGTGCTTTGGGCTACTTTAATTTTATTGCAGCTTATTATTATGGCAAGTAAATATAGTTTTAATGTACATAGCCAACGGAATAGGCACAAAATCTGATTAAAGTAGTAAATCTACTCGGTAGTATCTAGAATGTGAAATTGATGAGCTTAATATTCTGCATTTCTGCTGAAAGAAAAGCATAAATGACTTGTTGTCTTGATACAAATAAATAAATTGAAATAAAAGGAATATTATTGCATTTTTTATTATATAGGAGCTAACCAGCTGGCAAAATTAAAAAAGATTGATGTACCATAATTTGTTCGAATTGCATTTCCTTTCACTTGAGTTGAGGTTTTCGAGAAAGCTATTGGTAGAGCTCGAATTGCTGCTTAATCTTTGTACTTTGCACCATTCTACTTAATATTCTTATTCTGTTTTTAAAGTATTTAAACAACATTTGATGATATAAGTGTTAGATGAAATAGCTGCATCTTTAGAGTCCTGAAAAAGGAGTTTATAGATCTAGCTCCCAAAACTAAAATGAGATTTTGAGATTTTTTGTAAGTAAAATGTGTTTGTGAATTTTAATATTTTTCTTACAAAACTTGTTGATAGTTTTTCGAAGATTTTCTTTCGTGGCAGAGCTGCCCTTCTTGTACCTGGTTGACATTATATCTCCATTTTCACATATCTGAGAGCAGAAATTCAAGTCGATTCTGGAAATTTAGAATCCTCACTATAGCCGGAACTAGGAAGGTGAACTTTTAAACTTGTTGACCTTTTTCTAACCTTTATTGTTTATTAGTATGTTTAAATATGGATGAATAATCATAATCCTATTTGGATTCTGGAAAAAATTCTCACATAAATTTTACTATACATAAAAAAAACTCAAAAAAGGGCAATGTTTTAAGAGACTACTCTCTTAAAAAAAATTGGGCAAAAAACTCTGCTCCTTTCTGAAATTTCTTTAAAAAGCTTTGCACTATCCAATAAATGAAAGTTTTTGCTTGCAACAGAGTAATCTTAGTATTGAACATGTTTTCTAAACAAAATGATAGCCCAGCACGTTATGGTTCTTCTACCGGTCTATCGGGATGAGTTTAATTTGATTTCTGGTTTACCTGAATTTCGTTCTGATTTTGAGTTCGAATTTGTTTAAAATTTTGGTTTGACTTCCGGTCTGAGTTTTACTCTGTAGTTCGATTTGAAAGAAAATTTACACGAATTCGAACGATTGGTACTCTAGAAAAACTTTTCGAATAATATTTGTTTGATGTTCAAATTTCATTTTGTGCCTTTTCGAATCGAATTTGGCATTCGAATAGAATTGCCTTTCGAATCGAACTACAGAGTAACCCCTCTGGATTTTGGTCTGAGTTTTAGTCAAAAGTTTTGTCCGAATATTAGTCTAAATTTTAATCTAAGTTCCCGCTTGGCTTTTCGCCTTAATTTTGGACTGGAATTTCAGTCAGATTTTGGTTTTTGGTCTTAATCTCTGTCTGGTCTGTTTTTCGGTATGAATTTTGACCTGATTTACGGTCTGAATTTTAGTATGATTTTATGCCTGATTTCCGATCTGATTCCGTTTTTGAATTTTATCTTAGTAAAAATGTTGGTCTATTTTCTAATTTGAATTTGCTCTGAATTTTAGTTTAATTTCGGTTGGATTATAGTTTATTTTTGGTATGAGTTTCAGTCTAATTTTTGGTCTCAATATTTTGCTAACTTCTGAGGTGAATTTTGGTATGAATTTTGATTAGATTTTTGGTCATACTCTGAATTTGGCTTAAGTTTTAGTTGTTTTTGGTCCATATTTTATTTGAATTTTAGATCAAACTTTAGTCTCATTTTGGTCTGAGCTTTGCTCAGAATTATGGTTTGATTTTTGACCTGAGTTTGGTTACAGTTTTAGCATGTTTTTTGGTCTAAATTTATTTTCCTTTTAGTCTGTGCCTTTCCTTTGAGTCAGAGTTCTGCATCGTTTTTAATATAAAATTGGAACTGCTTTTGGTCTTGCTCTGAATTCTATCTGTTTTTTGGTCAGTGCTTTGGTATGTTTTGGGTATGCTTGTGGGTCTGAATTTTAGTCCAAATTTTTTATCTGATTTTTAGTCTGAGTTCGGTTTTTTTTGGTCTGAGTTTTAGTCAAAACTTCATTCTGATTTTGCATTTACATTTGATTTGAGTTTTGATCTGGTTTTTAGACGGATTTTGGTTTCTGTTGGTCTGAGTTTTGGTTTGAGTTTTGGTGTCAATTTTGGTTTGATTTTTGAACTGATTTTTTAGCTGGGTCTGATAGGTCTAGTTATTTGTCTCATTAGTATCTTTAATAAAGCAAAACTAGTCCCTCAACCCCAAAAATCTAGATCCTCGGCTGATAAAGTATTAACTTACAAATCTGTTTCCGTACTTATTATATTTCAATATGATTTCAGTTTCGAAATAAACCTATTTAAAATCAAGTCCTTCATGATGGGACAGTTTTATTCGTTTGAATGAATATATTTGTGTATATATATCAAAACTTTTTATTAAAAATGTACATAATTTAATTATATTATAATTCCGTATACATTGCCAACAAATTCGCATTAAAGTGTAAAAAGATTTTATATGCACAACAGTTTAACATAAATTTATGAACACCAGTACGACAATTAGATCAAAAATTTGTGACAAATAATTTTGAATCTAAAACAATTAAATCTAATACTTTATAACACATAATCCACGTGCTCAATACGTACATATTTATTACAAATAAAAATTTTTACTTCATCGAAAACCAATTTTCAGTTATAATGGAACTTTGCCAATGTTTTTTATTTTACATAAACTCGTAAATATGAAACAGTTTTTATTTTTTTGTAGACTTAAGCCTCATAGTTGAAATTCTACGCATGCGTGTCTGCAACAATCGAATGCAAACTATTTTTTTTTTTAAGTTTATAATTGGGAATTTTTTATTGTGTGTGGTTAAACTTTTTGTGTACCTTTTTTTTTTTTTGGTATTTGTGAAGCAGTCAAATTGTAGGTAGCCAGTTTGGCATACTATCTCTAGACACAGCTTTGGGGGTACTGAGTATGTATTTTGGAAGTTATGCCAGAGTTTGGTATTTAAAAGAAATTCGCTTGCAAAATTTTAATTTTCATATAAACCTTGAGGGTGCAATTCATAGCCTAAATATAAAGTATTTTATATTTTTAGTTTTATTTATTGATTTTTTTTTAATCAGTTTCAAGTGGAAGTTATATTTTTGCAATGTAGTTAATGTTATTATGGCTGCTTCTTGCTATTTGTTTTTGTATAATGAATTGTTTGCGCCAATAATAAATCATATTTTGACAATTGCATACAAATCAAAACAAAATAAAAAAAAAACAAAAATGCCATTAAAGTTTAAAGTAGGTAATATTATACAAAAATTTGGGTACTGTAATGAAAATGTGTAAAAATACACATAGTATTTTTAAAACATTAGTAGGCATAACTGATATACTTAGATATGATATTATTTGTTAAATTTAAAAGGTTTAAAGTTTAGTCTGGTATTATGGTATTAGTAAAGCCCTTAAACACAGTCTATTATAACATTAAAATAAGCTTCCAGATCAATTAGTTTTGCAACCAAAATGTCTTTGGTTATGCATACTTATCTCGTATAATTTAAATTGCTTAATCCTTCGATGGGCACCTCTTTAGGAGGCGCTAACATAACCTCCTGGGCCTAATGAGGCCCAGTGAATAAAACGATAGTTATGGCCTATTGCAGCATGTTATTGCGCAAAATTTATATTGGGTTTTGTTCACTTAATATTCTGCTATAGTTTGGTAAAAATAAGCAGCCTTTTAGAAAGCATAACGTAAATGAGGATAATTCGGAACGATATATATAATTCGGATCGATTTTGTTTTGCTAATAACTGTTCTTTGATTTTTTTTAAATTACGTCCTTTTTTCGAAACGAACGAGAATTATTTTCCCTTTCTAATGGTATGCAACACTTATTTAAATTATTTCAAATTGATCAGTTGTGAGCGAAAAAACAAAGAGTTAGCGTATTTTCATACAAAGTCTTAGAAAATAATATAAGAAACCCACAAATTTTACAACAATAATAACTTTTGTTCTGGTAAGTATATTTATATCGGGTTTTGTTCACTAAACACTCTGCTATAGTTTGGTAAAAATAAGCACCATTTTAAAAAACATACTGAGAAAAAAATTGACTTTTAAAATCGATCCGAATTACCAGCATGCGTTTTTTTACTTGCATATAATTCGGATCGATGATCCGAATTACCAGCAAATGAGGAGTTTGAATAATTACAAAATTTAGAAAAACTATAAAGTTTTAATTAATGAAAGTTTTTTAGTTGTGATTTAGATATAATAGGTGATGTTTGGAGGTAGTTCGGATCGACCCTTTCTTTAAAGAGTTTTTGTGTAATTTGAGTTCAAAGTTTAAATAAACTTGAAATTTTTTTTTTCATTATAGTTTAAAATTGTGCATTTTAAAATCCAAAAATATTTTTTTTTCATTAAAATGTTAATTGAAATTAATAGCGTTTCTTAGTGTTATATCAATTTTGGAACTAACAAGTAATTTTTAATTAAATTCAATATGAAAAATATTTTTAAGAACCAGTTTGCGTTAAGTGATCTTAATTCTTGACTATGTCAACATAAGTACTTATAAATTTTAATTCAGAAATTGCTTAGAATGATTCAAAGAGATGATTTTTTATATATTTCATTGTTCACCAGTTCATGGACTAGCGGATCACAATTTTATTACTTTAGCTTGATATGATATTCGAAGATATTGGATTTTTGCGAAAATGCTACACCCACTTTGAGTTACGGTCACATTTTATAGCCCACAACTTGACATATATACAAGGGCATTTCTACACCAAATTTGACTGAGATCAGACAAACGGTTTATGATTACATAACGTCGCCTGAGAATTGGTTTGGCGTATAGGTAAATGAATTTGTACACACATACGCCAAATCAATTCTCAGGCGAAAATAAGCAAAACACATAGATGTGGCAATAATTTGTATGTATGTGTGTGTATGTATTTACGCATACATACATACATTTTTTTATATATATATGTTTTCCTTAAACTCCAAAATCACATTTTGCATCTAAATAAACTTCAAATTCAAAAAAATTTGTTATTAATTTTACCAATATACAATACCTGGGCTTTTTTAGGCCCATGGGGTAACTTTAGAGGTTGAGACAATAAAAAATTTATTTTTTTATGCTCAGAAAACAATGGCGCAAGAAGTAACGGAGTTTCAGATCGATTCGTCAAGAAACAAAAAGATATAATTGTGTTTAAACTCAAAATGGGCCCGATTAAGCCCAGGAGCCCATCCTGGGGTTAAAGTATGTTTTCAATATTCTTTATGCTAGTGAAAAAAATTATACAAATATATGATTTTATAATGTAAAACATAAAATTTCACTTTTCAATGAAATTACTTTTCTCATAACTAATTTACAACTGGAAATTGGTAGAAGATAATTTTCAGATTTTCGAAAGTAAACAAATTAATTAAAAAATGTTATGTATAAATAACATAATATTTTATAACCAACCTCCATCATCTATATATTACTTATTATTTAGCCAAGAAAACTTTTAAAGTAAAACTTTCTTCAACAATTAAATTTAAATCTCATTTAGAAAATGAAGTAAACATTTACCATTAACTTGTCGCTTCTTTTTTGAGACTGCTGGTTCTTTTTAATTTTAACAACCCAAACACGTATGAATGAAATAAAACCATTGATGGTCACAAAACAAAACTAAAGAAAAAAAGAAAGAGATCAACATTTGACAGCCTACAGCCTACAAAAAAGTTCAACTACTTAGAATAAACTACTGTCAACAACAGGAAAAAGAAACTTGCTGTTTTTGTTGGTGTTGTTGTTATTTTGATTACTGTTAAGATGGTATAACGTACAAGTTCACTGTCATATGCTACAATTTTAGAATACCTATCTACCCACACATAATATCAAATCCTCGTATTGCATTCAACACTCGTTTTGCATTTGTAATAAATAAATAGAAGACTGTTTGGCATTAAAACTACATATATACGATATTATGCTTTGAAAGAATTTTTGGATATATATTTTAAATGTTTTAAGTTCAAATACTTTTTATTGTTATTAGTTTTAACTGTACATACTCCAGCATCGATATATGTACCAAGATTTCTTAAGAAGAAAAATTTTACTTAAAATAATGAAAATTGTTTGTAAAATTTATTTGTAAATTAGTTTAAACAGAATTTTGTATAATTATGTTATCCCAAAAACAAATTATGAATATATGAATACACATAAATATTACTATTCAGAATACCATAGTAATGGAAAAATGCCCTCTTTATTTAGTACAGAGGTAAAGAATGTGTATATAAACGAATAAACGGGGCTCATATTTACATTCTTTCGGACAGTCAAGCAGCTTTAAAAGCTTTGAGCTCATATATCATAAAAGAAAAACGGCTGAAGAGAGGATTCTCGACCTCTGGTGCTTTTTTTTCGTTTTTTTTTCGTTGGTTGGAAGGTGCAAATCTTCATAGATACCGCAGAGCTCCTGTTCTACGGTTATGTCGGATTCCCACAGACTAAAACCCCTTCCTTGGTCTCCTCCCACTCTCCTCGCGGGGCTATTCGTAGGTATTACTTCGCGGGGGTAGATCTAGCAGTTCAATTCTTGGTTTGTTCCTGCTGTTATTTTCTCCTTCTCTCTCTTTCAGTGGCGCGTAGCTTGATTATAAGCCGCGTGGCCACTGTGCATGTCTTCTTCCATTTTCCCACCGATTTGCACATCTGTGTGGTAAAATTCTCCAGTGTTGGTGTCCTGCCAAAACCTCCTCCCTCTCGTTTTCGAAGCGTGCGCAATGAAATAGCACATGCCTCGGGTTTTCATTTTCATTCGGACATGTTGGACAGTATGGGTCATCGTAATGTCCGAATCTATGCAGGTATTCCTTAAAGCACCCATGACCGCTTAGCAGTTGCGTGATGTAAAAATCTACATCCTCGTGCCTCCGTTGACACCAATTCGCAATGTCGGGAATCAGCGTAAACGTTCATCGCCCTTTTGTGGAGCACTCCCAGCACTTGTGATACTGTTCGGAAAACTTTGGACGCCCTCAATGAGCTTAGCTTTTGGACGGCTAGTGCCGCCTTGATATGCGATTCCTTTGCACCTGCCCAAATGGGTGCTGTATATAACACCACAGAGTCCATTACGGTGGGCAAAAGCTGCCTTCTACTTGCGCGAGGCCCTCCAACGTTTGGGGTTATTGCGCCGTTTATTTTCGCCGCTTTGCTGCTGACCGTTGCAAAATGGTCCTCTTCCTACATCCTAGAGCACTTCTATATATCGGATGTGAGGCTTAGATATTATGGTGTATTCTCCCACACTCACCTCCAGCTGCCATCTTTTCTTTCTTGTGCTTTAAAGCACGAATTCCGTTTTTTGGGCTGCCAATTCTAATTCCGCCGCGTTTAACTAACGATCCCATATAAACTGCGGCCAAAAATAGTAAACGTAGTTTAATATTAATAATATTTGGTAGTCGAGACAGTCTAGTTAAAGAAAAGTCGTATACCAAAAATGGTACCAATTAGACCACTACTACCACGCCCACCTCCCATTTAAATCAAACACTTAAATTGCAATAACTTTTTAAATATCTATTGCATAACGACGAATTCGGTTTGTATATCTATAAGAACTTCTTTGTTCAATGAAGAAAAAATGGGTGTGCTGCCACGCCTACTTAAGAAAATTGATAAAATGTCAGAAATAGAAGCTCCATAAGAATGAACTGAACATGTTAATTTATAAAGCAGTTTTCCTATCCTTCAATATAAAGCTGTCACGTGCCACTTAAAAAACTACCAAAATTCGGAGTATGGAACTTAGATGTAGGATTCATGTGTTTACAAAAAGTGTGCTCCTTTTTCTTCTAAACAATTTTTCCATAGACACCAAAAACGATAAAATATAAATTAATAACGTCCTGGTACAGTCTTAATAAAGCCATATTCATGACTTCATATACCGTTATATAAAAAACCTGAAAAGATGGACCAAAATGGTCTTCAGATTCGAGCCCAGTGACCCCAAATGACTCTAGATTACATGTCAAATCACCACTCCGATGGAAGAAACTCAATTTTGTGCCACAGTGCTATTAAGAAAGTGCAGGAAATTTTTTCGCTTAGTCCCTATCATCAATATTATCCGATATTCAATACTTGATACTCCTCTCCAGACAAAATTTCATCTAAAAGGTAATCTTGTATTTTTTATCTTGGTGATTTGCTCTGATAACATGAGAAGAGGAACAATCAGATCACGATTTGATGCTTCAGGGGAAGTTTTTCTTATAAAATGTAATCAAAATTTTCTTATATCTTTGTGGCGCGATTGTAAGGCTTCCTCAGATAGAGCTTCAATTGGCAAACTGAAGTGCTTGACTATGTCGGTGCCATGAACAAGGACCTTGTGGACTGTTATTGGCATATTATTGGTTTAACTTTTATTATTGGTTTCACAAAAAAATGTAAAAAACTTTAAAAATCGCAGCTCTCCGCAGACAATCTTTCTTGAATAAGTGAAAGCATACTTGTGGTGTTATTATATTTATGTTAAAATTGGAAATATATTTTGGTACAAATTTTTTAAAACTCTCGAAATCACTATGTTTTGAAGTGAAAAAAATACTTTTTTTCAAAGAACGGTAAAAATTACACGATTAAACATAGAGCTAATAAAAGCAGTGTTACATTTATTTGTTAATAAGTGAAATATGGCTATTATATTTGTAATAAAAGATATGACCTTTTCTACGCAAAGTAAACGTTTTCATAAAAGTTCGGCTTTGTGGTTGCCGTGTGCCTGAACCCATAGGTTAATCGGAAAGAAAATTGAGTTACTCTTTATTTGAAATATTATCTCTTACATATCATTAAAATTTTTAATAATCTAAAACATGACTTTTTCTTATTTTTGGCCGCCTTGTTACACTGTGCGTCGCTCGCTCTCTAGTACAAAAAATGTATATTAGTACATAATCTGTATTTAATTACCTTTCAAATGAGCTATTATTGATGAAAGTCTCTTAAGATTTTTATATTTGAAATTTGTTTTGAAAAATATGAAACATGAGAAATTCAATAGTAAAAGAATAGCTTAATTTCTAAGTATTTTACAGATTTTAAACTATAAATTAACGCTGCACAAAAAAAAAGTGCATTTTTTTAAGCCCCTACATAAGAATCCCCCTTAAAATCGGAATAAATATCGCAACACAAGACAAAAATTGCAGTATTTCTATTATATTGCTGTCGTTTCCGGAACTCAAAAATTCGGAATAATTCCTATAAAATCGGTAGGTATAGCTGGTCACTTTATTCACAGGTCCAGAACTTTTTTACGGTGTATCACTAAATCACACCCAAACAATAGTAAGAGATTGGGAAACAAAAGCTCTCAAAGACTTGACTTCAGGATATTCGCCAAAAAAACTTATTAACTCAAACAGCTGTAAAACTTGAAAAATTTCTCTTTTATTTATTTAAATCATTAAAAATATATAAACTCATTACGAGATAATCATATGTTTATCAATTAAAATGTTTAAAAGAAATTGTCTGGAAAACTTTTGGCGAAAAAATGTGAATATTGCCAATATAAATTTTCATCTTTGAATATCTTTGAAAACATTACTTAGATTTCTTTCTAAAAAATATATATTTAAAGCACATTTTAAAATTTCCATATCTATCACTCAATTGGTTCGGAATCAAAATAACTTTTTAAAGAATTTTTATATCAGTTAAATTTCAAATGATAAAATTTGGCCTACTAAACACGGTACAGTACGGAAAAAAATTTTATATTCTTTGCTGCTTCACATTACTCATCCGCTATCTGCTGCATAGTTACAGGGGCACTTTAATTAAAATCACTAGTTTTTTATTCACCATACTTTTTATTTAATGGTACAGCTGCAATACATTCAACCCAACACCAAATAATAATAAACTTAATAAACAAATATGTATTTAAAATAAACTTAAACTTAAAACAACAAATACCAGCAAAAAAAAAAAAATCATAAAAAATACATTTGTAAACCAAAACAAAAAAGAAGAAGAAATCTTAAAATTACTCTTTTGCATAACGTCTAAACTTACGCAAAGATCTACCATCATTATTCTTAATGGTATTTGTATCGATATCACCACCACTATTACCCAAAGGTGATACTTTAAAATTGTAGCTGCCATGCGGTGGCAAGTGTGAAACATTTACCACAAGCTGTGATGTTGGTTTAGCTGCTGTTGTTGATGCTGTTACTGTTGCCGCTCCATTTTCTAATGTATTTGCTGATTTTGCTAAACTGCCTCCCAAGATAACAAAACCAATATCATTACCAGCTTTGTAGGTGAGATCATGAAATCCAGCCTCATCATAATATGAGTATTTACCCTCAACATTACCTTCTTTATCGGCGCTTTCAGTGCGTGCAGATTGATCGGCAAGATATGAAAATGCATATGGACGTTTTGGCTGCTGTTTCTCCTGCTGTTCTTGTTCACCTGATTCCAGCATTGAATTTATTTGTTGTATTTCTGCATTATTGATACGTTGCTCTTGTACTTGCGGCACTGATGGTGCTAGAGCTGACAATCTCGCACCGTTGGTTTCAACATTATTTGCTGACGTCGTTATATGTTGTAGACTTCCGTGCTGTGAGTTGAAGGATAATTGTATGGGCTGTGTTTGCATTGCTTTAACAGCATTCTGTACAAATTGTAGAGTTGGTTGTATTCCTGATGATGAGATTGATAAGCTTGCAGCAGCAGAAGGTTGCGGTAATAAATTTTGTAAAGCAGTTGAAGATTGGTGTGCTACTACTACGCCCAAATTGTTACTGCCCCCTCCTACTCCTCCTCCATTAGCTGAAGACTGCCTTATTTGCGTTAACACTGCTGGCTGTGGTATATTCCCACCACCATTAGATGTTCCCGGTATCACTTGTGGCTGATATCCTTGCACACCTGATCTATATTTAACCATATATGGTACACCTTTTTCATAGTAAGTATAATGTCCTGTCACTTCATTTGCCTGATCAGCAGTTTGTTCACCTTCAATGCCACCGCCAGTATCAAATGCATATCTATAGCTTCCATTCACATCCATAAAAAAGTATGTTGGTTCAGCCTTATCACTTGCTGTTGCTGCAGCTGCTTGTATTTGTTGTGTCCTTACTGCATTTCCTTTGAATAAAACTATCCATATGCACATGCATAGGTGCAATAGTTTCTTCAGTCGCTTCATCATTTATGCAAATATCTCTGTGCACTATTAGTACTTTTAATAAACTGTGACAAATTTTCAAGATACTCTCGTTTTTATATTCATACACAAATATTGTGCGATGCTTGCAGTTAATAATAAACCGCAATCAATGGCTTTAGTCTTTCAAACATTAGAACGCAATCTTCGTGTGATGTGATATGATTTGATTGCGTGATATGATCATGTATTATTTTGTTATTTGATAGTGAATTTAAGTAATATATTTACGTTCTATTATGTAAAATATTTTAGTGGTTTTATGGCACTCATAGTTGGCCTGTTTATATTGGAATTGCATTTACGAAATGAGTTGATGGAGTGGTTGCAGCAACTTGGCAGTAGAAGTGTGGCTCTAGTTGGATGCAAGCCAAAGAAGTGGAATATAATTTTTATAGGAAAATTGGTTCAAAATTAAAATTGTAGGTCGGTTCCATAGATAAGAATCAAGAATCAAGAATCAAGAATCAAGAATCAAGAATCAAGAATCAAGAATCAAGAATCAAGAATCAAGAATCAAGAATCAAGAATCAAGAATCAAGAATCAAGAATCAAGAATCAAGAATCAAGAATCAAGAATCAAGAATCAAGAATCAAGAATGAAGAATCAAGAATGAAGAATCAAGAATCAAGAATCAAGAATCAAGAATCAAGAATCAAGAATCAAGAATCAAGAATCAAGAATCAAGAATCAAGAATCAAGAATCAAGAATCAAGAATCAAGAATCAAGAATCAAGAATCAAGAATCAAGAATCAAGAATCAAGAATCAAGAATCAAGAATCAAGAATCAAGAATCAAGAATCAAGAATCAAGAATCAAGAATCAAGAATCAAGAATCAAGAATCAAGAATCAAGAATCAAGAATCAAGAATCAAGAATCAAGAATCAAGAATCAAGAATCAAGAATCAAGAATCAAGAATCAAGAATCAAGAATCAAGAATCAAGAATCAAGAATCAAGAATCAAGAATCAAGAATCAAGAATCAAGAATCAAGTAATAAGAAACAAAACAAAAAAGAATTAAGGATCAAAAATAAAGGATACAAAATTTGAAGTCAAGAATCAAACCTCGAAAATCAAGAATAAAGACTAAAAGATCCAGAACTAAAAGTCAAAAATTTGAGAAAAACCATGAGTTTAAATAAAGTTCGAAACTAATGATTCGAATTTATTTACTTATATTTTTAAATCAAAAATTTTTCAATCCCCTCCAGTAGATTAGTATTAACTTGGTTGGTAGGTTGAATATCAATAGGTTTACCTACTTGATTACGGTCTTACTAGTTGATTACACAGGTGAAAGCACTACGTCGAAGAATATATATTTCTATTTTAAGTTATATATAAACAGGTTAATGAACAAATGTAGTCATCACAACAACAATGTATATATGTAGAGACGGGCAAATCAGACGGTCGTTTCGGATTCCGCCATAATTCCTCATCAGTGATTTAAGTGAAAGTTCTTAATCTTTTAATATCCTATATAAGCTACTTATATTTGAAATCATAACCCAGAATTACAGATTTGATTCCAAATATCTTCACTGAATAGAGATATTGAAAGAAACTACCACTACCGTTCTATACACTTATGTTGTTGTTTTTTTCCCATTGTAGCTAGTCTGCATAACAGTTCTTTATTTGAAAGTCTAGTCTACCATGAGTGTGTGTGTTTGTGAGAAAATGATTCTAGGTGTCATTTTTTCTGAACGGTCCCCATTCAATCAGTTCATGATAGTTTTTTAGGAGACTACGAAAATTATATTTTTCATTTGCAACTTTTGGGTGAGTAGAAAGTTGGCTGCCTTCACTAAAAGCCTTAAATAATACTTAAAATTAAAAGCAAAAATTATAAATAGAACATTAAAATAAATAGTCATACAATTTTTTTTGTTCTTTATTTTCAGGTTTATTTCATTTTATTATTAAATACTGTTCTCAAGTAAAATCACTGATGTCAACTTGCTTGGATTCATTATTGTAATTCTCTTAATTTTGCGGAACCTTAAAGTGTTGTTTACAAAAAAACACAAATGTTTTGTTTGAATTTTGCATACATTATTAAATTATAATTATAGTTTTCACATACTTAAATTCTAGAACCTCTTCTTAGCTTCTATATGATGGTCCGTCCTTTTCCATTGATGCTACCATATCAGCAATTTCATCTTGCCGCAGCGCCTCTGATGGTGAAGGGACATGACGCCCACCCAACGGTTGTAAATCAATGTTCTGCACATGTGCTCTCACACTCTGTCCCGGTGGCAGACCAATATACCACTTGCCTACATTTTTAATGACTGTTGAGTCACGATGTCGCTGCACCCAATCACGTTCACGATCAATTTCCAGTATTTTGCGATTCGCGGTAATTAATGGAGGCAATGAGCCACCGACATCATCATCATTTAAATTATAATTGTTTGATGAGGGTGGATCGTAAATATAGCCAGTATCACCGCCATTTAATTTGGAACCACTAGAAGAACTTGAAGTGCTTACTCGGCTAGTTGAACCACCTCCGCCACGATTGCGATTACGAGAACGCTCTTCGGAATTTACTGAATTACGGTTGCTAGAAGGGCGACTGCTACCTCGATTACCAGCTGGTTTTCTACCACGATTATATGAACGATCACCAACGTCATCACCACCAATATCATCACGTTCACTAGAGCTTCCACGATAGCGCGTACCGCCACGATTACCACCGGCAGCTGAACCTATGCGATCAGTTTTTACACGAGTACTTGAACTGCCTGCGCCTTCTGTTCGGCTGCTTGTCGAGCTGTGTTCACCCTCTCTATCAACATCATTGGTATTTTCGAAATCTTCTGAGTTTTCAGCTGTTGTAGCTTTCTTCAAGTATCCATCATCACCTGAGGGGCCTTCTATTCCTCCACCTCTGCTAGCGCCACTACCACCTCCACCAATGCCACCCCCTCTGCCAATGCCACTTCCGCCTCCACCTCCTCTTGTAGGGCCACCACCTCCAGCTAAACCTCCTCCTACACCTCCACCCGCACCTCTACCAAACTCATTCGCTAATTTAAAGTCGGTATCACTTAGTCTAAACTCAGACACTGATGGATTTATATGTGTTCCTGGCCCCATCCGATTTTTAACCACTCTGTAACCGATGCCAGCACCAGCAATGTACTCCACAGTTCGCTGTACACCTTTGTCATCTAAAAATGAATATGTCCCACGTACTAAACCATCCGGACCTCGACTTTCGGCACGACGATGATCAGGGCCAGCAGCTATTAACTTGTAACTTCCATTCGGACCGCGTTGCAGTGTCATTTTGCCACGTGTACTCGGATGAGCTTTATACAATGGCGCAGTGTAGGCAACACTGACTGGATTATCAGGCACAGCATTTAATACTTCAAATCCAGTGCCAGCACCAGCAGCATAACGCACACTATGCCGCTCGCCGACATCATCAAGGTATGAATAGAGACCTGTAAATAATTTGTGACGCTGAGACATGAAGTTAAAGTGTTCTACACACAAACGTGATACGTACCTCTAACGCGGCCTGTGGCATCACTATCTTCCGATCTCGACTGATCTAGCGTACGATAACTGAAACTATATGATGGATCATCATAGGGATCAGCTAAGGGATCATCGGGGCTACCACGTGGTAATACGGGAAATTGTGCCAAGTCCATTTTCCGATGAATCTTCGGACCATTTGCTCGAAAACTAAGAAAAAGTAAAAGCAAACAAAAAAAGTTACAAATTCATTGATTCAATTAAATTTTTCAAAGCAAAAATTTTATGATTGATGAGAAATTTCCCGAGAATTTTTGTAAAACAAATCGTAATCACATAACATTATCAGAACAGCAAAATCTACAATCGCTGTATGCAAAAAACAAAATTTATTCTTAACTTAGTAATAGTAAATTAGCAAAACTAATAAAGTATGTACGAATATAAAAACCTGTGAAAATGATCATTATCTTTCTAAAACAATGAGATCTCGGCTTAATGGCGCTCTAACGGTGCAACTAATAACTACCAGCAACAACAATGTGCAATGTTGCAGCAGCTGAAGCAGCAGCAATCAGCTACAATAACAACAGCAAAATGAATTGAACGGAAGCACAGCACATTGATTAAAGCCAAATTGGGACCGTAAAGACAAGATAAAAAAGAACCAAATTGTGGCGTTAACAAGCAAATGTGGCATGTGGCATCATCAGCGAATTGCATTACATTTGTTATTGTGTTTTTTTTTTTTTTCAATGTTAATGAAAAGAATGATTTTTGTTGTTGTTGCAACACAAAAAGTTGAACGCATAAATCTCAAGCGAAGAAGAAAACACTTGATTTATGTAGTGGAGCAATAAATCGGAGCACTGTCTAAGTAGCAGTGACGGTTGTAAAGAAATTTTTAAAATACTTATAAGGGTTTTACTTAGGTTGTGGAAATTTTGAGGTTGAAAAACAAATTAATGAATTTGAGCGCCAAACCCCACGGGAAAACATTTTTGAGAAAAGCTTTTCACTTCAATGCTTAGACTTAAACTGTAAGTTTATTCCATTCGTAAACAAATATAACACGATCAAAATGGGTAATCACTGTAGTGTGGTATGTCTGGGTCTGTGATAATTGCCCCGATAAGGCCAAAAAAAAGTTGTTTTACACGGCACTAACACTTGATTGGCAGTAAAAAGCTAGTAAATTTATTATTCGGGTTCGTCATAAAGCTATCGATCCCTTTCATTCGCATAATGCGAATCGACTCCGAAATCTCGGCTTGTGAGCTTAGTAGGCGGCTGAAGCTAGAAAGCCCATTGTATTTCGTTCATAGCCATAAATCAATCAGAAGCTTTGGCAAATTTGTATATCCTAGGTAGTCCAAACTTGACCAAGCCTTCTTTTGTCAAAAATTGTTGGCCAAGTGCAGCACATTTCGTTCGAGAAAAGTATGCCATTCACAAATGAAGCATCCTGCAGTTATTAATAATTTGATTACATCTTAATAATATATTTAAACAAAAATCGACTTTTTAAAATATATTTATCATTACTTTAAAATCTTTTAATGAAAACTGAATGAAAATGTTTCGACCAGGAAGTAAAGGAGTAGGATGTTATCCTATATTAGTAACTCATCATATAAATCGACCAAAAAGCTTAATTAAGGCAATTACCACTTTATTTATTATTTATGATTGATATTTTAAAGTGAACTTTCATATTTGTTTTGCAAATCATTTAAATTGTCTCTTCTTAAAATTATTCTATAAACCGCCCCTGCTCGTTGGCGCTGTGTATACTTGTGTTATATCTTTAAAAGCAATTCATTCATAACCACCGATAAGATTTCATTCTACATATCACAACATCATAATGAATTTTTTATGTACACACTTTTTTTTTGCTGTATAATCACAATTAGTTTGTAAATTTTGCTTAGCAATCGGCTGCCGCCATCGTCAGTTAGCAAACCAAAAACTACTTGCCTCAAATGTACATATGCACATAAGCAGCGAGAAACTATGCCTAAAAAAAACTCATTATTTTTTGCTTGAAATTGAACTTTAATGGTAGCGAAAAACGTTTAAAGCAACAATAAGCGACGTGTTAGAATTACATTACTTGATTAACGCTTCAGTGGATCGCAATTTAAAGCTATGTTGGTACTAGTATTTGATAAATGCGTTCAATTTTTGGTTAGGCACTTTAAATGTTTTTCATTGCGATAATGTTTTACGATTTCTGCTACTTCATTTTCTTGTTTTTTTTTTATTCACCATATCTAATTTTTGCTGATTTCTTTTTTTTTTATTTTTGTTTTGTTTTTATGATTACACTTACCCACGTGGTCCTGCAGTATAGACAGTTTCTTCTACTTGCCCAGTTGCTGGACTTCGCGAACCATAACGACCTCGGACGATGTTGTCTGGACTTCCAGAAGCGCTGTGATAGTAGCCGCCAATGTCATCATTCGAATGTCTGCAAAGCGGTGCGTTATGAAGCATTTTCAGTAGTTAGAGTTGAGTGTATGTTATTGTTGTTTGTTGGTTTGATTCAATTGAAAAGTTGAAAATGTTTTTTGTAGTTGTTGTTGTTGTTATATGAATGCGTGAAGTTGCAAAAGCCCCAGCGTGAGTCGAGTTTGTGGTATGGAAAGAAGAACCAGAAACCGAAAAGTAAAAGAAAAAGAAGTTGTTAACAAAACAATTTGTTAACATAATGGCTATATAAATATGTGTGTATGTAGCAGAAAAAAAGAGCTTCTGTTTTAAGAAGCGTAACTAACAAGAATTTTGTTTATTTGTTTGTTTACTTTGGTATTAGGAAATGATTTAAATGTAACAGCGGAAGCTTTTAAGAAAAACAAAAAAAAAAAGAACATTTTAAGTGAATAATTTGAAATTTTCATTGGGAATGAATGAATAAAAATAGTTTTTAGATGAGTGATGAGTTTGTAGTGAGTGACCCCCGCTTAAAACAGGAACAATTTAAAAATTAATTTTTAATTAATTAGATTCTTTAAAATAATTCAAATGTTAACACTGTTTACATTGTACTTTTTTAATATAGATTGATGGGATTGCATACATTTGTGACGAAGTATACTTTGTAATCATTATATAGCGCTCTTCGGTTCTTTTAAGCAAACAGAAATGCTTATAATGATTTGAGGTATTCTAAGCAATACTTTCAGATATCTCATTGCGATTTCGTAAGAAACTGTAATAACACAGGCCGACAAAATTTGACCAACATCCTTAACCAGAGACCAGACTATACTTTTTCGAAAGTTTTTGATGCGCTGAATTCAAATCTGACCTCAGATTTTTTGAGATATCCTAACCTAAAGGTGCATAAAACTTTGTTTTTGACCATATTTGAGGTTATGTAGCCTCGTTGCTTTTTTTTTAAAGTTCAATTGGTACCTTAACCCATTAAGTTCGAGAACAAACCGATTAAAAACCAAAAAATCTTCAATCACACGTCTTTATCGTCACAAATTCAAACAGCAATTGGTATTATCGAATTATTTTATTTTTTTTTAAGTTTCTCTCTTCGCTTTAGAATAACTGTGATAGCGATTACGTGTTCCGGTAACTTTTTTTATCTGCATTAAAATATACTCCTTTGTTGTGCATATATGCATCATTAGGACTTAATGAGTCCAAGTCCTTCTCTTTTAAATGCTGTTGAGTTCCCTCAAATATCATCTTTTTCTTTTTGTTGAGATATCACATTTTGAAGTTTCACTAATTCCGCCATATTAAGTGTTTGTGTGTTAGAAGTTTGTGAGCTTCACAAAATGTAAAGTATAATCTGGTTTCTTGTTAAAAATTTTGTCGGCCTGTGTAATCTGTTTCATTCAGAAAACGAAAATAATTCGTAGCTGTCCATAAATTACTGTAACAAAATAGAGATTTATTTTAGTCAACTCGTAATAATTACAAGTTATGACCCAGTTGAAAGTAGAAATTCCCCTACAAATACGTATTTGGAAGAATTGTAGCTCGAGTGAACTTGTTTCGGACTATAGTGTCACTTTTCGTGAAAAAAGTATTGTAAAACAGATATTCTTTTGGTTATTGTTTCAGAAATATGAGAACGAAAGGATTTTTCTCTTCTCTGCCCTGTGGAAATTTATTGGTCAAATTTTAATAAAAATGTATTACTAACAAAATCACAAAAAATTTTTTCAAGGATCTTTGAAAATTAACTAAATATTTGTGCTCCAAAAAAAGTTTCATATCATTTGAATACCCATAGTTCATTTATCGATGTGAGAGTAATATGCCGGTGGTCGCCGTAGCCTAGTGGTTAGTGTGTTGGACTGTTACGCAGAGGTGTCCGGGTTCATATCTCGGCACGCTCACAAAATCAAAAATACGAAATAAAAATTTTTCTACACGGCACCACCTCTTGGCTGGCAATGGCAAAACCTCCAAGAGTAAAAAAATGCCTATGAAAAGCTTTTCACTTCGCCGTTCGGATTCGGCATAAAACTGTAGGTCCCTTCCATTCATGTATAAATATAACTCACACAACATGAATGGATGCGAAAAGCTCGGCCTTGGCTCTCCAGAGGCGGTTGTGCCATAATAGTAGTAGTAGATAGTAATATACAATGAAGTTGAGCTTTCAATTTTGAATCTTTGATTAGATTAGAGGATTAACATATCGTTTTAAATTAGCTGCTGAGAGATTTCAAAGTTAACAAAAAGCTTAATTCGATTTTTCAAGTCAATTTATTTGTACTTCATATGCTCTGGGATCCAATATATCACTGATATCATTTTTTTATGCTCCTCTTTGTGATTTCTGTGAAAATTTCTCAGCAGTCAGGTAATTTTTTAGCTAGTCAAGCAGCATTCGTAATCTATTTAATTCAGAGAAATATATAATATACGGGGTGATTTCGTCTCGATTCTCAACATGAAAGAAAGTAAGAGGGGAGGTTAAGAGAAGTAAAAAATCGTATGGGAGAGGAATTATTTTTATACCCTTGCAAATTATTGAAGGTTAAAGATTTTTAGGTTTTTTTTTTGTCTAATCTTTTCGACAGTTGACAATCATTTAAAAAAATTAAAAGCTTAAGTTTAAAAAGTCATAAGATTTTTTATTTGTCTTGACTTCCCCTATCACCTCCTTTCATGCTGACCATCGGGACAGAACAGTGGCGGTTCTAGGATTTGGGTTTGGGGGGCTGATTTTACTAAATTAAAAGATAAATATCAAACTCACTATCGACCAAAACCCAAACCTAGACCAAAAACTAGTGCAAAAATTTTATCAAATACAGGCCAAAAATGAAAAGATAACTTGAACAAAACTAAGACCAAAATTGAAACTGGAATTGGATAGAAGTTTAGGCGGAAATTTCAACCAAATTTCAAACTAAAATTCAAACGCTTTTTTCAGATCGAAGTTCAAACCAAGAAAAGAACCAAATTCAGATCAAAAATCTAGATCAAAATCGTGATTATGAATTTTCTGATGGATTTATATTGTTAAATGATCTATTTTGAGAAAACAATTTGAAGGAAATTTTAATTTCCTTTTGAGGAAACAAATTGATACATCTCTATTTTTTGGGTCATTTTTGGTCGAAACAAAAACCCGAAAAAAAATTAAATTAAGATAAAAGTTGATTTGGATTCAGACCGAATCAAAACCAAAATCAGTTTTAAAATTCATTCCAAAATTCAAAAAAAAATTTAGACCACAACTAAAACCAATAGTTAGGCAAAACTTTAGGCCAAAAGGACACCAAATACCGAACGAAAGTAACTCAAAATTTAGACCAAAAACTAGTGGGAATATCTAATAAATATTTACATCAAAAAATGTTAACTTAAATTAAACAAAACTAGACCGAAATTCCATACGAATTCAGACCAAATTTTAAAACAAAATTCAAACCGATTTCGGACCGAAATTCAGACCAAAATAGTATCAAAATCAAGCCAATTCAAAGGAAAATATTAACCACAACTCAAACTAAGATTGACTAAGAGAAACTGTGGCTAAAAAGACACCAGATATCAGATCAAACGCTGGTCTGCAAAAGCTGGAAAGCTAATAAAAATTTAGACCAGACATGGATTAAAGCTCTAACCAAATTCAGATTAAAATTCAAACTAAAATAAAATAAAATTCTGACTTACAATCAAACCAGAATTGAGATCAAAAACGGAAAAGTTAAACCAATATCAGCCTAAAATTCAGTACACAATTCAATCCAAAAACTAGACCATCAAGCTTTCTAAAAGTAAGACATAAGACATATAAGCTGGCGTTGAAATTGTAAATTTAATGTAGTCTGAATGTATTTAATAACCAGTTGCCCCTATAGCCTCCCCTCTGGATACGCTACTGGGACAGAATCACCCTGTATGTAAAATAAAATAAATTCCTATGACTCAAAGGAGTAACAAAGCTCCACAGAACAGAAGGCTTAACACTCGAGGTTTACGAGGGAAGGACAAAAAGTTCGCAGAATGAAGAAGTTGAAGAGGAAATGCGTCACTATATTTACCTGCGCTAATTGAGTAACTCATTAGTACTATATATACCAAGTTTTGTTCAAATTGGGTCATTACTCGCAGGGAAATCGTCAATTAAACAAGTCAATCCTGAAGAAATAGTACAACTGTGGAAAAAAATCGAGTTTCGTGCAATGGGCTGTCCCGGCCTTAGATCGTCTTCTAATGAATCTCTCCCTTGTTTGAATAGATTGTGCCACTTGTAAACCATATTTTTTTCGGCATGAGTCGCCGTAAATAGAAGACATCTCTTCTAGAATGGTTTAAGGAGATTTTCCTTGCTTTGTCAGGAACTTTATCCATTGTAAAAAGGAGTGATGCATTCCTGCTTCAACGCCGTCAATCCGTAAACTTTTTGTCCTCCCCTCGTATTTATTAATTTATCGGTGTAGTTTTTAGAAAGAATTCACAAAAATTCCTCATAAATTATTTAAACCATCGTTAAATGATAATTACGTTAAACTTTTCTACGTATGGTCCTGTGGACGGACAAACATTATACATTAAGTTTTGTAAACATCTTCACTTTAAAATAAAAATCTTTATTGTCGCCATTGGATGGATTTGCCATAAAATTAAATTTCCTTTCCTTTCGTACGAGAAAATGCTAGACTCAAGTAGACAAGGCGCTGTTTTACTCAACGACTCTCCTCTTAAGGGAAAGTAATTTACAGTGACTGAACTTATTGATTAAGTATTTAAACAAAGAAGAGCTAAGCTGAAAATTTGTATAAAGTTAAGGAAAAAAATGCATTTTATTTTTAATTTCATTAAATGTGAAGGAAATGGGAAAGGTTGACACTTGATCAAGAGACAAAAGTGCGAAATTTTGAATTGAACAGGACCCAAAAACCAAAGTACGTATTTCCCATGGAACTATTAATGCTGAATCAAAGTCAAGATTTTGATATATTCTAGCTTAAAATTTACAAATTCCGATTTCGATAATTGTCAACCATCAACGAAATTGATCGGAATATTTTTTGGAAATTCGCATTAGTTTCACAATAAAATCCAATCAATTAAATCTTTCGAATTTTATTTATTTTTTCACAATAAGATTGTTTTCTTTGAGATACAGAATTACATAGGCTCGTGTTCAGTGTGCAAAATTCCATGGTTCTTGAGTCTAAAAATTTGAAATATTTTCTTCGTTCCTGAATTATTTCTCTACTCCAATATGAGAAATACTGGTATGTCATTAATACATTCTTTTTGTAATCTGAAAGTTTTTTGGAATTGTTGTCAATCAAGCACAAAATTCCAAAATGTATTCTAAACTAAAATGACTTCGATTGGATGGAAGTCAATAGTTTTTTTTTTTTTGGAAACCAAACTGATTATTATCTTTCTAGTTTGTGGTCCTTTGCGCATTCTTGGAAAGCTTTGAAATATCCTTGTAGGCTTTGTTCGAATACTTAAATCTGGTTGACTGCAACACATTAAAATTTCTTAACACATAAGAGACTTGGGGAGTTAACGAAACTGATGATGGTATATAATTCCTTATTCCTTTTTCTTTAGTAACGAATTTCCAAGAAAAGTTTTCAAGTTTTTCACTATTTCAGTTGACTTTTAAATTCACCATTCGGCATTCACATTTAAAAGCTATATTGTCTTTATTCATTTCCATTGCACATTAAAGTTTCTATAATTTTTCCCATTGCTTTTTAATTCAACATTGTAGTTCTATTCTATTTTGTTTTTTTTTTTACCGAAATGAAAACGATCCATCTTCATTGATTGTATTATGTTCAATTTCACCAAATACCACATTCACACTAAGATACGTCAGCAATAAAAATACTAAAAATTGCAAATTTATTCTATTTAAATAAAACATTTTCGTAACAACATTCATTTGAAAGAAAAAAAATAAATATAAAATGAATATCCTTTTGCTTGCTATTCTATTAAAAAGAATGTACAATGTACACCGAAAACCGAATATCACACAAGAGAACGGTACGCGTAGAATCCAAAGCGAGATTAAACAACAAGAAGAAGAAGCGAAATCTTTAAGAACAACACGACGACTGACTGCTTCCCAAATGGGGGTCTTCGTATTTAAATGCGATTTCTCAGCAGCGCGTGCTGTTGCTACTGCTACTGCTTCTGTTGCTATTGCTACTATACATACACAGTGATGAGACTGTTGTCTATCTATCTATGTATGTGTGTGAGTTTTGTTTGCATTTCTGTTTCACCTGACCACCCACCAAAACAAAAGCAACAACAACAGCAGAATTGCTTTAACATCGGCGTGTAAATTTTGTGGTGAGGAGTTTTCTTCTTATTTTATGGCATCAACTAACATCAGCAACATACAGTCAAATTGCAATGTTGTGTTGGTTGCTGGTGAGAGAATTTGTTCTAATGATGGACACGCAATTGTATGTTGTTGTGGTAGTTTCAGTTGCTGTTACTCTTATTGTTGTTGTTGTTAGATTAAATTTTTCCATTGAATTTCATTGCTATGCATAGAGATGCAGGAATATTTGGTTATAGCAAATTGTATGCAACTAAAAGGGAAAAATCTAACAAAATCAGTGAAAAATGTTAACAGCGTTTGATGTAGTTGACGATTTTTTGTTTTTTTTTTTCGATATTGTATTTGTTATTCTTGTGAAATAACATGATTGTCAATTAGTGGTTGAATGTTTTTTTTGTTATTTTTATAGCGTTTAGTTTTTTCTTTTTTTTTTACCAAATCGAGTCTGGTTTCCGTGATGTTGACTTTTCTGCGTGAGTGTTTTTGTTTTTTGTTTTTTTTTTTGTACTTTGTTTTGTATTAGTAAAAGAAATTTAAGAAAATAATTTCAAATTTACAGAGAAATAATTTTTATTAAAATAAGTTAAGTGAGGAATTGTTGCGGTTCCAAATGGTCATAAAGCTATTAAAAATCTCGAAATTAAGTTTGGAAATATCGAGAACGATTAAATATTAAGAACGAATTAAATATTAAGAACGAATTGAGATAAAAAGTTTAGAATTTTCAATATTCGGGCATATTCAAAAAAGTTTTCTAAACATTTTTTATTCAAATACAAATTAAAACGATCACTAATGTATCCAACTTTCACCGTTTTCTCCAAATAAGTTTGCATACTTAAAGAATACGTAAGATAAGACAATGGAAAAAAAAGGATCTTCTTTCGAAAGCTCCCAAAAATCCCTCAGTTAAAATCTAAGATGTTGCTAAATTGATAAAAAATGATATATTTTGCCGAGAGCCTAATACTTATATAAAATATGGTGGATGGAAATTAGACAGCGTGAAATTAGGCCGCGACTTATTTAGTATGGCGGTTTAAATTCATTTTGAAAATGAATTAAGACCGCAAAACCGAAATGAATTTACAACGCGTGGCCTAATTTTATTTTTCGATCGCGGCCTTATTTCACAAGGTCTAATTTCGCTGAGCCAAAAAATTTAACGTTATAAAAATTTTGGAATTTTCGGTTAGGCAAGAGCCTAATATAAAAAATGTAACCCAGATATTTATTACCTAATTTCAAAAATTATTTTTCCCTGGTAACTGTTAAGAAAAGAAGAAACTTTTCTGCGTTACTTTTCGATATTTTTGCCTATTTTGGGTAAAAATCGCTTCCTGACGAGCCCGCAAACTGAATTTCCTTTTAATTGTGCAGAGATTCATGTGAAGAGGTTCATCCATTGAAACTACAGAGCGCCCCGCGCGATCAAAATGTTTCCAGAAGAACGCATTTAGAGTGTAACGTTATAAAGAATCCAACCGAAAATTTCAAAATACTTTAGATTTGAAAATGTCCTTTCATCCAGATGTTTTGAACACTTCAAGGATACAAATCATGAACGGTAACCTGCCCTTAATTTATATCAAACTATTTTGATTGAAAAAATCTTAACACACGCTTTACCTAATAATTTTTTTTGGGTGTAAAATTTAAAAATTTCTTTGATCTAGTTATCATTGAAAAATATGTCAGTTGTTATTTTTAATGACAAACATGTTGATTTATTGTGAGTTTGATCAAAATGAGTGAAGAAAATGAAGTACGTCTTAAAATTATTAAAAATTTTCAAAAAAATCCAAATTTGTTCTACAAAAAATTAGCCAAAGAATTGAAGGTCTGCCGTCAAACTGTTTCCAATGTTATTAAACAGTTTCAGGAGAATTTTACCATCGATAGGAAACCTGGACCACATGATATTGGGAAAGCCAAGAAAATAGAAAGTATATTGAAAAGATCTCCAAACACATCTGGTAGAAAAGCTGCCCGGTTAGCCCAGTCCTCTGACTATTTGGTGCGAAAAGTTAAAGCCAATGCAGGTTTGAAAACATACAAAGTCCAAAAAGTTCCAGACAGGAATGCTGCAAATTCGGAAATTAAAATCGAATTTCATACAAAAATATTCATGTTGTATAATGGACGACGAAACATATGTACTGGCAGATTTTACGCAGCTTCCGGGTCAAAATTTGTATGTTGCTGATGCTCGAGGAAATGTCGAAGAACAATTTAGAATCCAAAAGCAGACAAAATTTCCTAAAAAATTCCTGGTATGGCAAGCTATATCCAGTTGCGGCAAAAGAAGCAAGTCATTTGTTACAGTGGGCTCTATAAATATCGAAATATACATCAAAGAATGTTTGAAAAAAAGACTTCTTCCTTTCATAAGAGAGCACAATGTGTCGACATATTTTTGGCCCGATTTAGCATCATGTCACTTAGGCATGGAGTGGTACCAAAGTAATAACATAGTTTTTAGACCAAGAGAGGCCAATCCTCCAAATTGCCTGGAGCAGTGGAGGGATATTGGGCTCTTGTGAAAAGAAACTTAAAGAGCACAAAAAAGGTGTCCCAAAATATCGAAGATTTTAAAAGGAGATGGGTAAACTGTTCCTAAAAAGTTGTCTGAAACAACAATCAAATCTCTAATGGAAGGCTTGCCAAAAAAGGTCCACGAGTTCATAAATAGGGGTTAGAACTATAAAAGTTATATTTTTCTGTAATTTGTAAAATATTATCAATTAAATAAAAAGATAATCAAAACTCTAAGATCAACCGATTAAAAATTATTGAATTTTATATATGTTAAGATTTTTTCGATCTCACTCCTTATCTGGTATAACGGAACTCTAAATCTTCATTTAATATGACAAAATAAAGGGGTATATAAAAATAGAAGGAAATTGAGTTATTTATTGCAAGTTTATCAACCTACAAATAACCATAAAAAGTCTTTTAACTAGTTACAAAAGTTCTGACAAAAATCAAGTAAAGTTATTTTAGAGGTTTCCATAAATTCCTCACACCTCCGAAACCTTTCTTTATGTAACGTAAATTTATTCACATATCTATGTATCGTATATGAATTTTTTTATGTTAATCAATTCAAAGTCATTAAAACACTAACCCAGTATCTTTTAATTAAGACATAATATACTGTACTTACAGAAAAAAAAAATTATAAACTGAATGGAAACAACAGCAATGCCAGCAAACATAACTGTATTTAAAATTACCAGCTAGTGGTTATCAAGTCAAAGTCTTATCTTGTTGTAAGTACCTGAACCTATAGCTGTGAAGTACCTACAAAATCATAAAAGAAACATTTAATTATACTCATTAAAAATCGCAAACAATTCGACAAACTACTTGTAAAATGCCAGCAACATCTTCAAAAACTACGGAAATTCAACGCATGTTTAAAGCTCAAAAATAATCATAAAGAAGAAAATGTTGCAGGCAGGCAGGTAACACACAAGCAAACAAAATAAAAAAAAATTTTGATATGCATTCGGAACCGACAAAATAATATTACAATAGTTAGAAATAATAATTGCATTTAATTGCATTTAAACTTCTAGTAAAAATTCTCTATTCTATTCTATTTTTTTTTTTTATTCTTATGGTTATTGTTGCTGTTGTTGTTGTGGTTGCTGCTACTGCATTATGCAGACGCGTTAATTGCAGATTGTTGTGAAAATAATTGAAAAGAATTGCACTGCTAAGACACTGACCTAGACTCATAGTACGCGAGAGAGCAGAAGACTTGGGCCAATTGTAATCGCGTATGGGTAGGTGAATGTGGTTGCTGTTGCTGCGGCTGCAGTAAGTAGCAATTGCTGTTGTTGCTCTAGCACAATTTGAAATTTGTAATTTATTTTTTTTTTGTAACAAAGAAGAGAAAATAATACGTGAAGAGTAGAATACAACTACAAATTTATAGTATAATGAGGTTAATTTGCTGGAATATACAGCTAGAAATGATGAACTTGTGGTTAGATTTTCTATGCAAATTCAAGATTAATCTATTGGAGCACTGTTTTTTCTTAAGCTTCAATACTGTTGTTGTTGTTACTTGCATATTACTAAACAACGAACTAAGAATATTTTGTTGGCGTTGAATATGCCATTCGGTATGGTGGGCATGTGAAATTACAGACGAATTTTTAAAGGATTTAAATTATCTCAGTCCGTTTATTTATTTTGTTTATTAACTAAATATCTAACTTTTAATTCATTTTGTCTTGTAAGTTTTATGAAAATCTCAATTTTAAGAAAACAAGTCATAAAATTTATTAGTGCTTGCCATGGGAAAGACATGTGGTTGTTGTAATAACTTAAAGCGTTGTGATTGCAATTACTAATACAACAAATGAAAAAACACGAGGCGATTTTTTCTAAGCAAGTGAATAAAGTTATGCGATTGTTATGATCATAGATTACATGAGACGACACTGGGAAAGCCGACGTCGAGGGTTGAGTTTTTTTCATATAAACCTATGGGGATGGGGCTCACACTAATGAGGAGAGACTTTAACGTCGTCTTTCTCAGTCCCATCATATGTGCTCTATGGTTGTGATTAATTGCGTTTAATACTAGAATGTGTTAATTAAAAAAAAAATGCCCGATCAGTAAAGATAAATAACGATATATGAGATGGTCATAGACTCTCAAGCTCAATCTGATACAGGAATTGGTTAAAAACGGTTAATGATTAGGCTAGGTTAGGTTAGAGTAGCTGTCGATGGACACACTTAGGCCTGAATGGCCCATTGCGGTACCATATAGTTGGACCTATAGATTAAGCCTATTTGCCAATTTTTTATCAGCTCGGTGGTTTTGCCATTACCAACCAAGATGTGTATCTGTACACTTTCTTATAATTCTCATACACATCATATTAATAGAAGGTTATGAGAATTTACCACCAGACGAAGACGGGAATCGAACCAAAACCTCCCGGATGAAAGTCTAGAGCACTACCGATTAGATTATCCAGATCGTCCACGTAATGGAGTTGGTTAGCAATCTTACGATCCTATACTAAAATCGCTTTTCTCATGGACGGATGACCCAATTTTCTTCAGGTTGATATCTGAGACATTGCCTGTAAGAATTAATATTTATTTAGTTAGACACGTGGTTATTGCTTAACTTACGTTCAAAAAATTCGGAAGTTAATGCTGCCAGCTTATAATAATAATTGATATTGAGTGTGAAAATAATGTTATACATAACGAGCTATACACATTAAAGCTTTTTTCTTAAAATAACTAAATCTTATATAATACAGCTAATTGTTGGACCAAAGACCACTGCTCATCAAATCCATATTTAATCGTATGCATGAACACAGTATTGTCTCCTAAAATTGCTTCAGAACCATCTGACTTAATCGGCTGCTCAGGATCAGGCAAACTGATGCCAATGTCTTGATAAATTGATTCAATTGGGTCTTCCACATTAATTTCTGGTGGTACAATATTAATTTGTTTTTCATTATTCAAGTTTTCCTCCCATAGCAATATCTTATATCCGATTTTACAAAGGTATCCTCTGAGACTGTGTATTTTGAAAACAAAATTATTCCAAACTAACCAACATATACGTTTTGTGATAGATTGCTTTAGCTCTGAAAATTATTCTATAAACTCAGGTGTAGAAGGCCGTATTTAGGGGGAGGTTTTGGGGGTTCTAACCCCTCCCCGAAATGTGGAATCTTTTTTCTAATTTTTTATATTAAATAATTTTCTAGTGGATGGGAAAAAAGTAGAAAATAAAATCTATTGGAAGATTTTTGAATATTTTTTACTTCCATCGGTTTTTTTCTAAAAGTCCCAATTTTTCTAAAACGTGACGTAATGCGAAGTTTCTGACCTCAGATTTATTTTCAGCATGAAAAATTAATGCTAGGGACCATATTATTCGCCAAACCCATGCAGGACAGTGTTATTGGATCAGCTTCAAAGTTTTTGGAGACAATCTTAAAATGTAATTAATTCTTTAACCCATTATTGCTCAGAGCACACCCGACTCGGAAGATCCCTTTTAATGCTGTGACTGCACGAATTTAGAGAATATATGCCAACTTCATTCGGGTTTCTCATAATTGATAATGGCCCGATGTTTATATACATATCATTTAAGCCCATAAAAAATATACAGTAAACTATTTTTTTTTTCATAAGATATAATAATAATACCTTAACTCTTTCATACCCAATGTTGCGTATATGCAACATTCACTTTAATGTGGCATAAATAAAATGTTTAACAGATACTACTATTAACCCATTATGGACGAATCATCGAAATCGTTGAGATAACTTCATGATTTTTTAGCCAGTTGAGAAAGTTTTAGAACGTCTAGGTTATCAAGGGCAGCCTGTTGCGAAAAAGCAACGACCGGTATACCTGGAATATTTCAAACGGTAAAATGATTTTTTAGATCCTTTTTAATATACAAATATTTATTAAGGTAAAAGCGCAGGTGTAAAATTGTAAAAAAAAAAAAAAAGTTACTAGAAAAATTGTGAAGCCAAAAATTATCATTTAAATAAATACTTAAATGATATACGCATAGTCTTATCTATTTTAAAAATGTTTGAAGTTGGTGTTGCGAAAACGCAACCGCAGAGGAAAATGGGTTAACGCTATTTGTATTCGGTTCTGTTAGGTATTCTTAACGTTTTCTGATTGCCGATCATTTGAAATTTCTTGCTTAAGTAATTTTTTTTTAATGTTTTGTCGTTGAAGTTCAGCAAAAAACCTAAGTGCAAAAATTTTACTAAAAATTTTTTTGCACTATTTTTTGAAAAATAATGCATTAAATTATTACTAACCGTAAATTTTTTTATCAAATATGTTTATAAAAGATAAGAGAATATGAAAATCAAAAAATTGGAGAAAAAGAGTTATCCAGTGGTTGTCTACAGCTTCATAGGTATGTTTTTTTAACCGTTAATAAATGATAAACATATCAATGTAGAAGCAAGAAACTTGGTGTCATGATTGTGGAAGACCTAAGTAAACACATTTTCACAACAAAAGGTTTCTCTCAAGCCCCATTATAATTCGGGCGTCAAAGGGTTAATACTAGGAACTAAATTTCATAAATTTTTAATATATTACCGTAACAAGAACTTAAAATTTATATATTTTTACCTACATTGAACAATACCGCTTCTTTTACCGTTTAACCCAGATACACTCGTAAGCCTTCCAGAAGGATTTTAAACATTGTTCGTCAAATTTCGATTTTAAACTTATTCCAACGATGCTCAATATGTGTTATACATTTTTAAACACAGTTAAAATTAAATATCATTTTTTCATGTTTAGTTTATCCCAAAAATAGTCCAGAAGGACGGGGTGTTGTGACCTTTGTGGTGGAGGCGAAATCTTTAAAAATGTTAATTCCGAGTTATTTGAAGTCTACTTAAACAATCTTACACCATAGACTTAAAAAATCACAAAAAAATAACTGGGTTAATGAAAAGAAAATAAATATATCATAAAAATAATGTACTATTACATAGTAACAAAAGTGGTAGAATGAAGGTCAATAGCACTTTGTGAACATCTAGCATTAATATAAGTATATAAACTTCAACATACATAAAAATATTATTTTATATAAACGACATTTTAAACAATGAGAAATAAGAACTACAAAAGATTTGTTAAAATTTTACAATAAATATACGCTTAATCACATTAGTATCTTATCGCAATATGTATAGTATATGCAAAGTGTAAAATAAGTAATAAAATTTCTTAATAAAAAACTCTTCCTCAGGGGGAGAGGAAACTACGCATGAATGATTTTATGTCATTAGTTTGAAAGCGCACAATTGCTGCCAACTTTAAATGTGCTATGATTCTTAGAGCTTAAGTTTATTAAGATGATATACGATTATTAAAGTAATTAATAAATATAAAATAAAACAAAGAGAATAAGAACAAAGAAAGAATGATACATAAACCATAAACTATAAACTTACTTCCGAGTTCTTTGCTTGAAGGGTGTAAACTATTAAGGAAAACATGCATTATATTAATGAAAATATGTTTCAAAAATTTGAAATTTGCATATGTATTTAAAATAAAATACACATATATAAATTAAAACAAACACTTAATTAAACAACTTTCCTATTAAATATTTTTAGTTTTTTTTTCGTATATCTGCATTTATATTTAATAGCGTAAATAAAATAGTAACATACATAATTCAAATGCTTAAATACGTAATTAAAAAGATAAAATAAATGAAAAAAAAATATATGTATAGATTTTCGATGGACTCAAAGAAAACTAAAACCAGTTGATTTACAAGTGTTCACTGAATGTACTCGTACTTGCATATTGCATGGCTCAATGTTTCTGTTAGTAAGTAATTGTAATAGATGTAAAAAATATAAAATAAACAGATAAAGGACAGGTTTATAGGCCTTTATTCATACAAGTAGTTTATACAACATTATCTTGCCAATGAACCACATTTACAATACCCACCTCTGTAATAATA
Organism: Toxonevra muliebris; assembly: GCA_963691655.1. Lineage (NCBI taxonomy): Eukaryota > Metazoa > Arthropoda > Insecta > Diptera > Pallopteridae > Toxonevra > Toxonevra muliebris. The sequence goes on from OY829326.1 coordinate 22,567,512, forward strand.
TTGTGGTTTGATAAAATGCATCGTTACATGCGCGTATGTATGCATAAAGATTGTGTAAAGTACTGTAAATTATGCATTTTCAAATTGTCTACATTTTCATGTAGATAATGTGCGCATACGAGTAGAGAACGTACAAAAATCATGCAAAAACCAATATAACAAAATTTATTAATAAATAAATCTAATAAACAGAATAAATGTATAATAAATGTATGCTTGTACATAACATAATAAAAGGAAGCAAAGCGCTGACTTTTATCCCCATAATGTAGAAATTTCAAAATTAAAACTTCGAATACCTTCCACCCCTACCATTGAAAATTTCTAAATCCGCTATTGGTTGGACATATCTTTGAAATCGGGATTATTAGAAATACTATTAATCACCGCATATTTTTGGTTGATGAACTAAGAACAACAGACCGATATCCCTAGATCTCGTTCTCTTTACTCCTCATTATCTACAAAAGTAGAATGTAAAAAAATCGATATAAATTATTGTACATACAAATCGATGTTAATTGCTACAGTCACAACTCTATCAGTTGAGTATATTTGTAATAACAAATCGTTAATTTCACTCATATCACAATGCAGTAATTGTTGATGGTGGCTGTTGTTGTTGCTGCTGATACTGATGCTGCTGTTGTAGTTTTGTCTGTGGTTGCTAATGCAACAAGTTTTTTTTTTTTTAATATTTTGTGCGAATTGTTGCAGCATTTCGTCTGCTATAATGTTGATTGTTGGTACTTAACAACATCTGTTGAATCTATTTTGATGCCATGTAATCAGCGGCGGCTGCTGTAAGTTGTCGTCATAGAAAGTGTATTTTCTTTTGAAAACATTTGTGGCCGCGACATTGGAAAATGTTTTCAATTTCATTTTCATTTCAGTTGTGATATTCGTGTGTTGAGGTTGTTTGTTGTATTGCAGTTGTAATATAATTATAAATTTCTGTGTTATACAATATTGAAGAAGAAATAAAAAAAAAGAAGAGAAATACAAGAATTATATTATTTAAGTATAGCATTTCAGTGAAAAAGAAACAATGATCGCAATGGAAATTACACAATTTTCGTATTTATGCGTTATTTTTCTTATTATATTAAATTGTGACAATGTTAAAGCTTTTGGTAGAAGAGATGCTGCAAAAATTGAAGTGGTATTAAAACAGAGTTTGTTGCTTATGTCTTTTGTTTTGTTGGTGGCTTAGCTTAGATATTGATTTCAATGATTCGGTTCATATAAATAATGCGGGTTTGTGTTAAATTTATTTAAAATGGCATACTTTTGCTGGGATATTGTAAGAGAAGTATTTTGGAAGAATAAGTTTCATAATATTTTTGAATTGAATTTACATACTTTAGTATTTTTTAGCAAATGTTACAATAATTTTGAAGTAACCCGTATGGGGCACAATTTAAAACGAAAACTATACTAAAATATGACTGGAATCACTATTAAACTTGCTTTTTTTTATTAAGTGCACTTTAATTATTCTACTGCATATTTAAAAAAGACAAAAGATATAGGCCAAAAACGTTTTTGATCATATTTTTGTATGTTTTACTATATTTTTAAAGTAATTTATTTTTTGATTATTTTTTTATTTGATTTGCAGAAAAACAGATGCTTAAATCCTCCACGCACAGCGCGTCGCGTTGAAACGTTCATTCAGGAGTGTCAAGAAGAAGTCAAGATTAAATTAATCAATGGTTAGTTGAAAAATATTAATTGAAAACAACATAATTCTTGTGTGTTATTATGTAAAACAGCCCTGCTTTATGTCTGAATTATTTCTAATACTTTTTTTTCTTTTGAAATTTCTTTCGTGTTACAATCTTAGATACACCCAGTGCGAATAAAATAAAAAAATAGTAAATCCTAAAAAGCCAAACCTTAAATTTTTTATTATATGTGCTAGACATTGCTATAACCTAAACAAAGTTTCAATCCATAAGAGAATATACAACTTTCAAGACAAAATTTAAAAATTAGAACTGTTTTATTAGGTTTTATTGAAAAAAAAACGAAAAAGAACCATCATACCATTTTTTAATTTTTAAATACTAAAATAGCAAAATGGAGTAAAAAAAATTAGTTTTCAAATGAAATTAGTTGTTAATAAAAGGAGAATAAAAACTACGAATGCAATATCACATAAATTCCATGAATTAAAATTTTTACGCGGCTTTTCATATTTATAAATTTCTCTGAAATATTCTCTGCAGTTGAACTCATAGAAATAATTCCGTTTTATAAACAAAACTACTCATTCGGAACTGTTGCGTTGGGTTCTGGAGTATGAGTGAATATCTGCGCAATTTAAAGGGGGAAAAACATAATCAAGGAACAGATTCAATTATTTTTATTTACAAAGTTACTGCCTAACAGATGAGAATTTTTGCACCACCATTTCATTGCTTCTGATTCACTAACGGAAACAGAGATTGAATACCGTATACCGCCAAACCATTAGAAACACCACATTTTCCTCTACCTTTGTATGCAAATGCAGTGAGTTTTAACAGTTTTAAAAATATGTTGCCAGATTTTTTTTTGGGAACTGTTTTCTAGTGACAATTCGAGACCGATTTGTCAAAAAATGTTTAGAGTTTAGAGTTGTGGGTGGACTGGACTTAACCAAAGCACTCAGTCAACGACGACCATTGTGCTATACCCAAGGATAGAACCAGTAGAAGAGAGTAGGGAGACAGGAAAGTTATGTGGGGATAAATGGGAAGAAGTAAGGTCTTCTTCTTTGAACTTCTTTGTTTCACTGATGAACCTTAGAAGCTCAGGAAGAGGGAGAGTATGGACATTATTAAAAAATGTTTGTATAAAATGTTATTATTTATTAAAACTCTTAAGTCATATTCATAGAAAATGTGAGACTTGACATCTCTAAAGATAAGTGCATATCTTCATAACTTATTTTCTCATTGTCTATGCCTAAAATAGATAATGGCTTGAGAAGCAAAGGAAATTAGACTCGACTCAGGACTTCTGCTTGCCAGATGTAGAAAATTTATGGTTGTCCAGAGACAGGTTTGGTCCAGAATAATATCAAACAATTTTAAGGGTTATTCTTTTTAGATTCGTAACCTTAAAAATTGTTGAATGGAATTACAAATTATTGTTTTAAAAAAACTTTGATCCCGCGTAAAATTTAATTCGTAGGTACTTTAAAAATGTCGGGAATGTCGAACCACACTTTGATTTTGACTGATAACTCTAAAATCGTAATTTTTCAAAATTTGAGAAATGGAGGTTAAACTAGAATCAAAATGCCACGTTTTTGTAGATTCAGAATTTAAAAATTCGAATTTGTTGTAAAGTTTTAAGCGTCATACCAAAATATTCTATTTTGTCATTTTGAAAAATCGTGGGGAAGGTCGAACCACTTTGCAAATTGAGAAAATTCGAACAAATATTGATGTAAAACGTTTATTTATGACTTCTTTATGAAAAAACATAAGATTTGAATGAAAAATATAGAGGAAAAATCGATGTTATTTATTCGGAGTCGCAGTTTTTGTATGTGAAATAGCCACCAGTCATGTTTACACATCGCAAGTGATTGTCGATTTTAATCTCCTTTCTGGCCGCTAAATATTCTTGAAGATCATCGGATCGATCATGTTTTGCAACGTAACGCGGCATATTGACGTTAAATTACTAAAAACTAGTTTTTTGCCGATAATTTACTATTTAACTATATTCCTCACAAAAGTGGTTCGACATTCCCCAAAAGCTGTGTTCTACAACTACAACCTATGAGTCACAGAACCATATTTCATGCAAAAAAAACTTTTTTGACTGTAAATAATATTCACACACAATGATTTAAAAAGTATTTACCTGCTTAGTTTTATGCAAAAATGTTGAAAAAGCAATGTAATTTTAAAGCATAAAAACACTTTTAGAATCTCAAAAATCACTTGATTATCGCAGAGAGCACAAAATACGTCTCATCGATTCGACTGCTAATGAAAAAATGAGATGAAGCTGAAATAATACGATGCCAAAAGTTTCGTATAGATCGAATGTCAGATAATACAGTTAAAACTAATGGTTCGACATTCCCCATGGTTCGACATTCCCCAATAATTTTTTGTTTTGTTTTTTTTTTTGAGCTCTGCCAGAACCTACTTTCACAACCTTATATTGGACAGAGTTATTAGTTGTTTTGGGTACATTTCTACCAGAATTTAGGAAAACTCTGATCAAGTTTTGCTTTAAAAAGCACTAGCTGATTTAGAAGTTATGGAAGAGGAATGGATTAACTTGTTATGATTCGTTTGATATACGAACAATAATCATGTCATGGCTCCGATCTTTAACAGGAAGGATGGTTTATTCCTAAAACTGTTCACTCCTTAAACTCGATAATTTTTAATACATACAATCACATGCATACAGAGTATTGCATGTGATTGAAAACCCCCATTAATTCAATTATTCATATTTCAGAAGCCTTTCAAATACTAAGAGAAGAGGTTAACAAAGAGCATCCACCACTAACTGCACATGACGATACAGTACAATACATTGACGAGCATATAACAACAGCTGAATCAGCTCCTTTGCATAAATATTCATCATATCATACAACAAAATTGCCATCACATGCAGCCTCATATGAAAAATATACAAGTTATCATACCACAAAATCACCGCCACATGACTCATATGAAGCACACATTTCTGGAGACAAATATCAACAGCAGCATTCACCATATGAAATACACAATTCGGCAGATACAGATAAATATCAACGTTATCCGCCACAGAATTCAGATGATAAATATCACCAGCATTCTTCATATCAACCACACAATTCGGAAGAGAAATATCAACAACATTCATCGCAGAACCTAGAAGATAAATATCAGCAACCACATTCTTCATATCAACCACAGAGTTCCGGTGATAAATATCAGCAGGAACATTCAGCATATGAAAATGCACTCAATACTGCAGATAAATATCAGCGTTACAATTATGTCGAATATGCTGCCGGTAATGATGCCGATGCTAATGAGAATGAACAGCATCAACAACACCAGCAATATCGTGTGGCGCGTTTAATGCATCGCATACGCCGTGTTGGTGATATATCAAATGGAATTTATAGTCCTACACTGGTACCATTCGAGGATAAACGCATCGCAGGAGTGAGTATAAATATTTTTGTGATACCTTCTTAGTAGAAATAAGTGATGATACTTTGTATAAATAAGTAAAATAACAATTAACGCTATTGTAAATAAGAAAAGTGCAAACAAACAAATACGTAAGTAGTTACAAAAATTTTTATTGCTATTACGCCTGCGAAAATTAACTTATTTAATGAAATGCAAAACGGCGAGCAATTAAGCTCAATGGCAACCAAATGCCCATGCTACCTGTGGCAGTAGTAGAAGCATCATCAGCAGCAGCTCTACCACCACCACCATCATCATCATCATCATCGTAGCTGTGTATGTATAGTGTACGAGTGTTAACGAACATTGCTGCCATTGATTTTTTTTTTTTAGCAAATTAAAAGACGCATGCAACGCTAAAATGCAATATCAACAACAACCACAATAACAGCAGTAAAGTCAGGGTTTTTCCAACGCCAATAGCTGCAATAATAATAACAACAACATCTACCGAATTACAACAACAATTAAAAAGAAAAGCATTTTTTCTCACATTTGTTAAGAATATTTTCTGTAAATTATAATACATTTTGGTTAATTTTATTTATTTTATGCATGAACAAATGCAGCAGCAGAATATGCGTTGAAATTACAGCTTCGCTTGCATTCTCTCTCTCTCTCTCTCTGTCTTTATTTATAAACAATTTATGTCTCTCTCTCTCTCTCTAGTTATAAACAATTTGTCACTCTTTCTCTAGCTATTATTTTATTTAAAATTTGAACTCTAATACTAAAGCTCTCTTTCTCTTTTTCTATGTCCCTCTCCCACTTACAGTGTCTTCTGCATTGCGTCTACGCAAAAAATAATGCCATCGATAAATTTGGCTGGCCAACATTAGATGGACTCGTAGACTTTTATTCGGAGGGTGTTAATGAACATGGCTTTTTTATGGCTACTCTACGTTCGGTTAATTTATGCCTGCGTGCCGTTACCAATAAATATCATGTTGACCGTCGAAAGCAACCGGAAGGTGGGGAGAGTTGTGATTTGGCATTTGATGTTTTTGATTGTATTTCTGATCAAATAACTGGTTACTGTCTTGACCAGCACAAACATTGAACGGATACGGAAAGCGTGCAGCATGTTAAAATGAAATGCTAGCTGGGGCAAGTTCAATGCTACAGGATTCGCTGGACAACAGTGAGAGGTTATTGCTCTACTCATGGTGCGAATGAACCTTAATTTTTGTTACTAGTAGTTTAATATTTATTTATTTAATTGCTTTTTTATTTTTGTATTTATGTATTTATTGAAAAAAAAAAAACAATAAAAAAGATTCTTGGATATACTGCAAAAGTTAAAGTGTCATTAATGCTGTAGCATTTTCTATTAATTCAACTACATGTGAAGCTCCCAAACTGATATTATTTCTTAAATATTTTTTTCGAGGTAGTTATACTGATTTTATTGACCAAAACATTTTTTCTATTTTTTAGCACAACGTGATCGTTGATGGAATATAAATTGGGGTATTCCAAAAAAAAAAAATGGGGATCTTATAAACAGTTTTCTTGGCCTCTTTATAATTGGTCTCCTTTACATTTACACATAAGTCAACATACGATTTTCTTTCAATTCAATTTTCTAACGTAATATTTAAAATTTAAAATTTTTTTCGGTGTAGTCTTATTTAATTTAACATTGTAAACTAAGATAACCCAAAAACAGAACAATATCCAAATGAGTAAAACGGAAAAGTGTTCTTAAAATTGTTTAAAAATGTTAGAAAAAAATATTAAAAATTAAAGTTTAATATTTTGTATGCCCAAATGGACGAGACGACATAGACAAGTTCATATTTCTTGCAGTTTTGTGAGATATCATTATATGTATAGGGGTTCCGTTTTTCCTTCGTTTTACATGCTACACTAATAAGAATTGTTTTGTTGGTTGTTGTTATCAATATAAGGAAAGGAAAATAACAAAGCTGCATTCAAGAAACTTTTATATTTTAATTATTACGTAAAAACATCGAAAAACTGTATCGTATGTTCGCTTATGTGGTTAAGCGTACTTCTTACATATTTTTTCGAGGGGTCTTAATTTTGCCATCCGTTGATTTCAACAGTATTCTATTAGTTCTAATTAGTCCCTATTTACAAATGGCTAACTTTTTTGTTGGACTAGCTTTATAGCTTCAATGTTGACAGGTGCTGAAATCTTAATACGTACCTCATCCGCAACTAGATGGAATATAGAAAGACTTAGAATCTTTTTTGTCGCCAGATAACAGGTGGTACTGGATCTTACCCGCGTTAAACTCATCAAGTATGAGAATTATAAGCAAGTGTACGAGTAATAATAATATGTATGTGCAAAATCATAAAATTGAATGTGAATATTTGCCAAGTGATAGCATTGACTGCAAGGATCCATAATTCACAATTTGACATTCATTTGATTCAATTGAGTACAATTCGATTTATGATAAGGGTTTTGCGTTTGAATGGACTATCAATATATGCAGGACTAATTGAGAAAGGTAGTTTATTTATATTTCAATTAGTTGACCGGATTGTTTTGTTTAAATATTGGCTTTTTAATCAGGCTATTTTGAATGCAACAAATTCAAACAAATTTTGTTCATCATTTACCCGATGTTTCGTCGCCCTGCCTCAGTGTTTAAAATTTTTGCATTCAAAATATGGACTGATAAGTCTGATTACAAAAAAAAAAAACAATAATCACCACAAATAGTTCCAAAGATATCCAATAATGAGAATTCAGCTTATATGGAAAGTGCTCGCCCTCTTTTTCAATACCACCCAAATTAATTTATAGCATGGCCTTCTCAAGCAACGTCTATGTTCCAAATTTCAATGCTATGCTGTAATTGGTTCTTAGAGCCGCAACACATATGAAGACTAAATATTCTATACGGCATCAAATTGTCAATGAACATCCCTGTACTAAATCTCAGTACTGTATTGTAAATGATTGCGGAGATGCCCAAAAATTATTTGAGTTGTGTGGGAGGTGCCACTCCCACTTGCCCAAAAATTACCACATTTTGCCCAATAACTACTACCAACATACCACCTTTTCACATAAACTGTTATTGTCTTCTTAATTATTATTCTTCAGTTATGTTGTTTCCAGTATTTTGTTTGTATGGGAAGTGCCACATCCATTTTTATAAAAACGACCACATTTTATACAATAGCTACTACCAATACCCCTTTGGCATACAAATACATTGGCTTCTGAACTATAGTTCCCTAGTAACGATACTTCAGGTATTTTTTTGTATGGGAAGTCTAACGTCCACTTGTTTCATTGAAATAAAGTATAACCTATGTCCAAAAAGTGGAGTGACACCATTTCAGTGCTGAAAAAATCTTTAAAACCGGTAGTTTCGGGACATTGTTGTGGACATACGGATTTTATTTATTGCTACTTTCAAATTGTAAACTATTTAATTTTCTATTGATTTTTTTAATATTCCCCTTTTTCCTCATAATTTAAACTTGTAGCAAATTACCATTTTCATTAAAATTCCCTTCAATCTGGCAATAGTAGATAAATCTGTTTTGACGTTTACGCTGAATAGCTTAATAATGCAAATCTCAACCACCACATAGTTACTCCAAAGTGTACTTATTGAAAAAATTTCAATAATCACTATTCATTAAATATTATATCTAAAGTTACACATTTAATGGATTGAAATAAACAATTTTAATATTTTATGTTATTATTCTATATTATCAATCTGGATTTATACCCCTTTTTTGTAATATTTCGTCTCATGTTGTTTTCTATAAAATACTTTTTCCACGACGTTTATTCACCGTTTAAAAGGCACAAAAATGCAACATTGCAAAATGTTTGCAATAATTTTCTCAAATCTAATTCGGTTTTCGGTTGGAGCAAGTGTAGTTTCGCAGTCGCTCTCAGGTAAAAAAAAAGTTAGAATTTCTTAGGGAAATTCAATAAATTATTACAAGTGACTGTGAATTTAATCATAAATCAAATGTGCCATTAAATAATTAACAAAAAAAATTCTTAAGACTTTTTTTTGTTCTAATATAAACGCAAAATTCTAATAAAAAGAGTAAAAGTAGATAATATTTTCTGCTAATTCCATGCACAAAAATTCAGGTCAATTGGAAAGTGACGTGTGTGCGTGTGACAGCAAGAAGAAGAAAATAAAGAATTTCACAAATTTCTACAGAATTTCTGGCAATCTATTTATTACCAACTTTAAAATTTAAGTTTAAGATTCCCATTGGATTAGAAAAGGTATGAAAAAGAAGTAATTGCAAAAAAATTCGTTCGTTTCGTGCGCGCTTATATAATTGCAAGCAGCAGCAGTCTCGACAGACAGTGCTGTCGCTGCCCCAAAGCGTTTGCGGCTGTGTTGATAGCTGTTTTTGGGGTGAAGAGGGGGGTGCATTGATGGGCAGTTGTGATGAGGAGCAACATCGTAAAAAAAAGGTGCGCGTAACACACAAGTTCAAAAGAAAACAAAGAAAATTGACAGTTGGAAAATTCGCTTTTCTCTTCTCTCTCTTCGTTTGAGCGCGTTTTCTGACAGCGGCATTTTTGACAGTTCTCCCAGGTGTTTTATCTAGTGGTTGTTGTTGTTTTAATAATATGAATTCGTTGCAATAATTTGGAAATTGGAAATTTTAAGTGAAATATTTGTAGATTTTACTGCCGTAAGCATTTTCCGATGATGCAACATCTGTCTGAGAGTATCTATGTAATTGTAACTGACCATATATCTTTCACTCTTTCTTGTCAGGTTGTTAATGATTCATTCGGAGTTATTTTAACTTTTCAAACTTTCGCTAGCTCAGAGAAACTAGTTTATATTTTAATGAGTTGCAATTAAAAATTTGTTTTGTGAAACTTAAAAATTTTAAAAGTACTGGTGTTTTTTGTGATCTCAACCAAATGCATTGACCCAAAAATAGTTTTTCTTATATTATTACCCACTTATCCAGTGTAATGGTAAAGTGTTCGTCGGAATAATTTATGCATAATTTAAATTAAAATCTATTCAATTTTATTTCTTACAGTTTTCAATGCAGAAGCACATGTCTTTCTTAAAACTGCATAAAAACGTGTCTTCATTGGAGCGGAAACAAAAAACCCGAATAAAACCGGTATCTGCGCCTACAAAAGAAGGCTTGTCTTGCCAGTTTCAGCTGCCTTAGTCTGACTACATACATTTAGTGCACCATGCTGCATTTGTTTCTTATTCTTTCAGGTTTTGTCGCCTTCATTTCGATTAAACTCGGCAGTCTAGACTTCTTCTTCTACTGCTTCTCTTCTTTGTAGTAGCTTAATCACTCTTTGTTACCATGTGCCTGTGTTACTGTGCTGTGCTATGTTCAATGACGTATTCTCTGTGTGCTTGACATGTTTTCATGCCTTCAATTTCACAATTCTTCGTGCCGTTGCTTTTGGAGGCTCGTCTTATTTTTGCTGTACAGATTTCTTATATCTTGAAAGCAGAGCTGGCATGTCTCATTTCCGATTAGTTGCTTATACTTTTTTTAATTATTTGGTACTTTGTATTTCTCAGTAATTTCACTTTCATATTCCCTGAAGCGAAAGTTGTGTTCTTATTCTGAAAATTTTCTTAAAATTCTCTTAATAGCTTATCAATTTTGTTTGTTTTTTTTTTCATATTTTTTATGATTATTGATTACAGCAATCATTTAATTGATATTGACCTTGAGCTGTCAAAGTTTATTTGATTAAAATTTTGTAATAAAAGTTGAGTAGGCACACCCAAAAATGTAGAAATTTTGTAAAAAAATGTATGTATATATTTATATATTGATTGATTGATTCAGAAAGGGAGTAACGTACTTCGACCTTAAGTGATATATTGTATACCCGATAGTAACTTTTTTAAAAGTTATCAGACAAACTATCTTGCTAAGGAATCTCAGTAAATGATGTGGCTTTAAGGCTATGATATCCCCATTTCTTGGGTGGTAGTACCCCAAATATCTCTTCCTCATGCTAGTGAGTGCCTCGCAGTGCATTAGGATGTGTTCGGATGTTTTGTTGGCATCTTTTCAGAATATACATGTGTTGTCTTGACTTAACTCTGGGGTTTTCATATGCTCCCCCAGTTTGCAATGACCTGAAAGGAAGCCTTATTAGCCTCAGTTGACTTTTATTTAACTTAAAACATTATATATTATTATATATTACTCAGTTCAATCCTCTCTAGTTCAACCTACTCATACATCTTCATGAAATGGCTCACGGTGAGCTTTAGCTTGTACAATGTGCCGTCATTTTGTTCGGTCATTTGCGTCCTTTCACTGTACTTCTTTTTAGACCCTATTAACTTCAACTTTTCATCCCATTCTCGGATTTCTACTGTTTTTCGTACTCGAGCTTATTCTTACTACATCTGCCCATTTCAATGACTATGAATCCTACCGTATGTTCATCTTCTATGTAACCTTTTATCTCTTCAGTTGGTATTATTTTCCACTCGCCATATTACGCATTCTTCACATCACAAAATTTTTAAAATAATTTTAATCCAAAAAACCGTGGGTTTTGTTTTCTACTGAGTAGGAGATAAAACCTCTCAAAATCTGTCGAGAAGAATATTCACTAGTTTACTCTCAATTGATGTTAGTCCTCTTCAATATTCAAAATATTTGTAAAATTCACTTCAAACACACCAAAAAAATATCACCTCAGTTGAAATGATTTAAACCTACATAGTTATATGTATTTTACACACTTAATAAAGTCTTTAAAAGTACATTCATGCTTTTACAATTTATATCAATTGAATTTGGCAATAAAAATTGCTGACTAGATAAACCAGTTTTTGAAATGGGGGTCAAACTCAAACAACCACTTTAATTTGTATAATTCAAACGTTGAATTTATGTAACACTTATCAACAATTTTTTTTTATCTTTTATATGAATACTTTGCAAATAAAATTTTAACAAAAATTTTAAATATGAGTGTGGGTAACGTAAAGCGAAAAGAGTAGAAAAAGAAAAGAAAAAAGGTTTAGTGTATATAAATTCTCTTTATTGCTGATAAAAATTTTACACTTCGAATTCCAATTCACTTTAGTTTGCCGATTTTTGAATGTGTATCCTTACTCAAAGATGTTTATATACATCAGAAATGACAGAAGAATTGATTAAAATCCGTAGAGTTAAATTTGGTGTGTAATAGCAAGATCTAGAATAAGTAATGTTTCATAAGTCAAAAGTTTCTCGAATAAAGTACTGCGCATGAAATGCGATATAAATCTTCATGCCTTGTACAAAGTTTAAACTACTACGTCATTGATTTTATATTTTATTTTTTTTAGCAATGAATGAAAGCAGCTGATAAATTATACATATGTCTATCTTTGTACTCTGCATAAATTATAACGTTTTTCGGTTTATCTATTATTTAGTTTTTTTGTTTTTTTTTTTTTAATTGAAAATTAGTTTCTAAGTGCGATTTATATATTTTTACCGCTTCTATTTGTGACTTTTTTTATGATGAATATGCATGCGGCACTTTGAGATTTTATTTGAGCAATAGCTGAACCTTGTTTTGTCGTGTAATTATATCGTAAGCAAAACGATATAAATTATTCTCATTTATCGTTTGTCGTTTGCTGTTGTAATTTGGAATTTTATTCATTTGCTTATCGCTAGATACAATGAATGGTACGTACTCTTCAAGTGTTTATCTAACAACAATTTTGAGCAATTGTTAATAATAAATAATGCTCAGAGAGATAAAAAGTACAACAACAAACAAGCAAGTAGATACTTTTCATCACGTTTATGTGGTGGTCGATGAGTAAATTATTATTGCGCCGGTTATACAACAACAAGTGAGTGTGAGATCGTGCGCTGACAGCAACGTTGACGCAGGCTGTGGACTGTCATGTGGTCATGTTTATTTATTTATTTTTTTTTTATTTTTCATTCTTCCCGTCTTTTTATTTACATATCTGCATACATATATATTTTATTTACTCTTTTTCTGCTGTTGCTGCTGCTGCTGCTGCTGACGAATAAACGAACAAATGACGAATCTCAATTGGTGTGTTCCTTTTTCACATTAAAATTTTTCAAAAATTTCAATTCGCTATTCAGTCGACGCGGAGCACTGTGAACGTTTGGTTCAGATATTGTACATACTTCTTCAGTGCAGCCCCGAGCAAAGATATACGTAGGCAGCAAAGTAAGAAACAAGCGAAAGAAGTAGAGATACGTTAAAATTTTAATGTAAATTCGGAAATTGTTATTTGCTATTAGTAAATTCATATAAAGCAAAAATATTGCAAAAATAAAATAGAACAAAAGTGTGTAAAATGCGTTCGTGTGTGTAATATTGTATACCTACAACGACAAAATGTGATTTGAGCACAATTAAACATTTACTTTGGTGCTACAACAACAACAAGAGAATGTGGAAACCTACGGAAAATTCTACAACTCTTCGATCAATTCGTTGGTCTCTTTATTTAACAATTGGTTGTTGTTGTTCTTTTGTTATCATATGACTTCAACATTTATTTTTTATCACCTTATCGCATATTTTTTATGGTGTATTTGAGTTGGATAAATTGAATTTAAAAGTTTTCCTTTAGCGAAAATATTAAAAATTATTCATTCAGTTTTTCTTGTTTCTTATGTAATCATTTGTCGTAACTTTTGCTTTAAAACATAAAGAAAGCAGAATATTTCGTGGAAACAAAAATGTGATAAATGCCACAAAAGCAAAAAAAAAAAAAAATAAATAAAAAAAAAATACACACATAGATAAAAAAAAATTATACTATACGTACCTATGTATGTATATTTAAAGTATGTGCCTAGTTAATTTCGCTGTGCTTTTGTTTGACGTTTTCCTTTGCTTTGTTGTTTTCTCATTTGATTAAATATTTTTAGTGTGCAAATTTATACATAACTAACTTGTTTTTTTTTTATTTTATTATTTTTTATTGCATTTTTTTTTGATTTTTTAAATAAAACTATTTTTATTTTTTTACGATTTTATTCAGCAGGCTTTCTCGAATTCTAGAACGTCCTTATTTTCATTTCACATTTTCTGTTTTGTACTGATATCGATTTTATTCAGCTGTTTAATTTTACCTACTACTTTTTTTATATGCATGCCTGCATATAAATACATATATACCTAAGTGTCTAAGGCCAAGGTCGCACAATTCCCTTTCCTTTTCCATTAACGCCTTCAATTTGTTGTACTAAATTTATCGCTATGTAGTTATAACTTTATAGATATTTTATTCAAGGTAATGAATTATTCAAATTCACATTAATTCTCATTAATTAAATCTCAAGAAAAGTCAGAACGAAACAGTCCCTAATTTTTGACTAATAGAATTTCCATATAAAACTCTATTATACGATTTAGAAATTTATGCGAATTCTAAATGCCGGCTGATATAGTGAAGTAGTGTAGTGTCCAATACGAGAAACCGAGGCAAATAGCAGTTCGTTGTTCATATTGTTTTCGGCATTAGAAACTAAATGGATTGAGAACAGCTTATCTCTCCTCAGACTTTTGCTTTGGATGAAACTAAAAAAAATGTGCAACTGTTGATACTGTCATGATTCTACCCAACTAAATACGCCTTAATCTGAAAAAAATGTCTGAATGTTTTATCTATATATGTGCAAATACATTAATCTTATAGCTGAAATGATTCCAATTCAGTAATTGATAAAGAGCGTTGGCTGCGGGTTGAGTTTGAATCTCTCAGATCTGCAGAAATTGATATAACTTTTACATCAAGAAAATTGGTTTTTTTTTTTCTTTTTTACATCTGCAATTTACTCTCAAAAAGGCGTTCTGAGAGCAACTTGCTGCAAATATAAGCCCCACTTTACTCAGTGAGAACGTAAACTTTTGTTAGAGTTGCCCTCTTTACTCTTACTGCATCTGCATATGAAATAAATATTGAATATAACAGTAGAGTTTTCTTCTTTACTCTTACTGCATATGAAATAAATATTGAATAAATAAAGGAGTGCACAGTTTATGTTAACCCAACGAGAAAAAACAGAGGTGATTTAATTTTGGTTCTCAGAATCAGAGGGTATTTAGGAATGAATTGCAAAACTATGGAAATAAGAATATGGGATACATTACTGAAGAAGATCAGATAAGGAAAAGAGGTAAACTGAATAAGCTCTATTTTTAAAGAAATACCCCCAGCAACATATGCGCCAACATTTAGTTGAAGAACGTTAACACAGCTGAAGCTTGATAAAATCAAAATTCCATGTGGATGTATGTTTCAATGAATATATCTCTAGTCTGAGGCGTTGAGTTGGCCGGCCTTGATTTTGTTTCCACTAAATTACTGGGCTTGTGTACGAAATCTTTGATAACTTAATATTTCTAGCTAAGTCTACGATGCTTTTTTTTGTATAGTTCTTTTTTTGCTCATTGATGGTAAGTCTCGAAGCAGCTGTCTATTGTTTTAAACAAGATAAAAATCTCCGAATCATCACCTTATTGAAAAATATTGATGGTTATCATTTATTGCTGATGGTTCAGATATCTCAGTGAGTATTCTATACAGAGTACTTTGCTAAATGTTAGCATAATTTCTGTAGACTTTCTAGGGAAGAAAAGAACATCATGAACTAGCATAAATTTTATTATGATGGATTGTTTGATTTGTACAATAAGAACTTCAACGAAGGGATGGGACTTAGTAATTTTTCCCATGTAATACCTACGACTTCCTCGTAGATATTTCAAAGAACTTTTTTCTCTGTGATTGTTGTTAATTTTTCTTTTATTTTTACTTGAAGATAAAAAAATACGTATTTGAAGAACAAAGTTCATATTTTCTCTTCATCTTTGTGTAAATGTTAAATACAAAACCGCTGTTAAATACGAGTACATACAATAAAATGTCAATACTTTTATTTTAAAAATGAGTGAATAACCTCGTTACCCGCTTTCAAAAGCAATTTCGCGTACAATCTGAACTCAATAAAATTATATATTTTGTTTAAAATTAATAAAAAAATTTAAAAGTAAAAGTGACTCAGTGTTATACAGAAAACCAAATAACATTATTAACAACATAAAAATTAATGCGGGAACTCACTCATATACTTCATTCTTTAAACTAAATTTTGTGATGCCAAAGTATTAATGAAAAAGCAAGTGTTTTTTGAGATAATAATAAAAAGAAAAACTCATTGCTCGCATATATGTAGGTAATGTATACGTCAGTGTTAAGTAATAACACAAAATTATTCTATGTCACAAGGTACGAATAAATTATTTTTCAATGTTGACTCAACTTTTCTTGTGGCTGGTGAAATACGCGTATATTTATTTTATTGTTATTATTTTTTTTCTTTAAATAATGTCTGTCTAACTTACGAATAGCTGATAAGACACTGGCGTATTTTTTCATTGATATGATAAATTATAAAAATTCAAGCATGTCATAGTTACTATATTATTATTGTTTTTTTTTCTATTTTAGTTTTTTTTATTAATCTTTAAAAATTAAAGCGTACTAGTTTTTTAATTACATTTGAAAGCTGCTGGTTTAGTTTTTGGGAGAGTGTGTATGTGTGTCTCATGTTCTTATCACATCACATCCATGAATTTTTGCTATAATCGCTAGCAATGCTATGAAATGGTAATTTAAGTTAGCGTTAATAAACCCAGCATAATTGTTATTAATTTGATTCGGGCGTATGTACATATGCAAGTATGTATGAATGCGGAGGTTTATATTTTATTTAAGAGCAAATTACCGGTTAAAATCGGTTTTACTTGCAGAAAAAAAAATAAACAAAGTTTAAATTTGATACTTCTAGTATATGTTGACATAGAAAATTTAGCATAAGTAATTAATGCAAAACAGATTGAAACAATTTATTTAGTTTTTGTTGAACTTTGGTTCTTTAGAAATTAAATATTTTCAACCTGCAGTCAAACATGGAGAGCCGAACCTGTTTTATTTTAAACACTTGAGCGTTTATATCAAGTTATTCGGTTTAAAAAAAGTATTAAAATATTGAAAGTTTTATGACTGAAAAAGTTCAAAAAACCTTGAATATCAAAGTGAATTATTTACAATATGAAAACAAATTTCAAGCAAAACCTTTTCGAATTGCAAAATATCTTTTTTTAATGCAATATTAATAATGAAATATTAAATATAAAATATTATATAATTCATAAAATATTTAAGTAACAAAAAAAAAAAACTCGTATCTTTCAAGAAATCTTTCAAAAGATTACTAAAAATAGTTACTACGTCAGACATTTCTGTTTTAGCGCATATCTTAAGTAGCTTTGCATTGTAGAATGTATGTAATCGAATCTTCTGTTTTTCTATTTTTCACTTGAATTTTATAATAACGTTATAATTTTTTTATCACGTGCGAATTACAAAACCATTTACCTATTTCAAGCTTTTATCTTACCATTCAACAATTTCAAAGCATATATTATAGCAAAATCTTCATTGCAATAGCAGTAAATGTGTTTAGTTGTAAGATGTCGCTTCTAATGATACTGTGAATCACCGTTGAATCTCATTAATATTTATTGATTTCTTCTTATTACTTACTATTATTGTTATGTTATGGGTTGGAAAACACTTTTATGACATGGCACTGGTTTGATTACTTTATTCGCTTTAAATTATTTTGCTGATAGCAACAGTTGGTTTTACTGTGATTTTTTCAATATGGAATTTTTCTCTTGTTGATTTTTTAACATCAATATGTGAAAAAATTGTATTTTATCTGTGATTATATGAACATATGAAGGTGTTTCTGTTTCTTACTGATCATGCCTTGCAAGATCATTTTTTGATTATTCTTTCTGTTTTTTATTGGTGTTGTATAGAATCAAAAAAAGTAACTAATTTTTGGTTATACAAATATAGAAAGATTGCAGCTTTCAAGTTAGTTACTCTTGATTCTCTATTGCAAATATTATCTTAATTTATTGTAGGACTTTGTCCTAGAATTAGCATCAATTATGACCAATAAAAAAATCCGATCTGATCCGATCCGATTCTAGAACCCGACAAACATAAAATGTCTACCTACTCAACTGAAATTACATTTTTAAATTTAAACAACGACGTGGGATGGTCTCAATAGTTTTTTTTTTTTTGCTTTGAAAATTTGGGACTGACCGATTACTAACAACTACAGCAGCCAAATGTTAATATGTTGTACTAAAGACTGCAAAGCACGAAAAAAAAAACATTTTCAAACAAAGTCTTCAGTAAATATTCCCAGGAGACTTCTTCAAAAAATGTTGGGATGCACTGTTTCATTCGCGTCGAAGAAAACCTTAATTTGGAGCAGAGAAAACCACCAACAACAATTTCAGAGTCAAACAACAACAACAACGATCGTAATATTCTCTTGACTGGAACGATCAAATTTCTGGTAAACAGTAGACTCCATCAATTATATCGAATATATGAATGATTTTGTATTTCTGACTGGGAGCCAACCACAGAGCTAGTATGGCTCCAGGCATTAGGATCGTTCCTAGGATTGTTCATTAGGATTGTTCCTGAATTAAGACCCTTTGAAGAAACGAAATATCATATTTCCCCTTCCATAATCTCTGGGTTCGTTATTGTTCACAGGCCTATCAGTTATAGCCATGATCTCGTAATAAATTACAAAAAATTGCTTTATGTACATTTTTTTTTCTTTTGGCAAGTAAACAATTTAAAAAAAAAATCGTGTTAACTTTTACTTTGCCACATTTCAATAGTACTTGAATGTACTGCTAAATTTAATCAACGTTTTGTCGGTATATCAAATTGTTTATTGGATTCTAAATGGAGGCGTGTACTTACATAAACACTAATGTGTTCTACGTATCTTATCTCTATCTGTTTTATTTGTATTACTTTGCGTTTTTAGTCACACGCAAACGTGTTTATTTGCAAATTGTCTACGGTGATTTACAATTGTTTTTTTTTCGAAATAGAGCAACTCTATGGAAAATTAATAGCGAAAGATTAAAATCTTTATCATTTTAAATCAAGAAGTCTATAATTATGTATTAAAATCATATTTACAAAAACGCAGTACTCAAATATTTGATAAATGAGTGTATCGGTTTATTGAAGAAAGGTAAAAATTAATTGAAAATAGATTTCAAAGTTAAGAAATCTTTCAATGGTTCTTCCTAAGATCAACGCTATTAATGAAAATCCTTCAGTTTCCCACTTTTAAAATAATTAAATTTATAGTTCCAATTAGTTCAAGTCAATTACACTCACTAAGCAGGTACTTGGCATATTTGTTTTAATTAATTTTTATTATTTATAGTCACTTGTTATTATTAAAAAATTCCACAAATAAATAGCCTTTCATTTAATGCTTGACTACACATTGTAACTATTATTAATTGCAGTTACAACTGTTTCCCTTTGTACAATTTCCAGTTGAAATTCAAAAACCAAAATGCATAGAGCAAACACAGCCTTCAATTTGGCGATATCGCCACTTGCACATCAATCCTTTGCAACATGGCTACTGAAGGGCAACAATAATGCAAAGGTTAGTATAAAACTATTGAACATCGTTTGAAAAACATTATTATTAAATAATATTTCTTAAACGACGGTAGAGAATTATGAAAAACTCTGTAGCCGCAGCTGCTATCCGTACATATAATTCTGCTGCTGCTGAACCATTTGCGAATGGTACGACTGCTACCTACGTTGAAGAAATGTATAATTCTTGGTTGCGTGATCCAGCATCAGTGCACACTGTAAGTATATTCAACTAAATTACTTAGAAATAAAATTGTAATGAAATTTCCTTTATTTTAGTCCTGGGATGCGTATTTCCGCAGCAATTCCTATGCTGGTCCCCCAAATCTATCACCCAATCAACGAAACACTTTACCCCTATCGGCATTGGGTGGCGGTGCTAGTGCTCAACCAGATTCAAAAACAATTGATGATCATTTGGCTGTGCAGGCGATCATAAGAAGTTATCAGGTATGTGCAATTGTTTCATTCATTTGATCACTGATCATCGTTGTAATTTTATTTATATTCAACTTATATTACCACCTACCTTATGTTTTTTTTTTTTTTCTATAAAAACCTGAAAATTCATTTAAAATGTTTTAGTATATCACAATTATAGTTGATTATTATTTGCAAATATTTTTAATTGTTTTCAATTACACATATTTTCTTTCTAAAATCATTGAAGAGTGTAGTAGTGTAATTTTTTTGTTTTTCAAATTAAATCACGTTTCGTTTTAGAATGATTTCATTTAATTTCTCAGTTTTATATTGTTTAATATGTGCACAAAAAATATATTATTGAGAATGCACTTTCATGCAATACAATTCGTAATACACCACCAACACATATTATTTATTATCATTATAATTTATTATAAGTGTAATAATGAAAAATGCGTGCATATTATGTCAGTATTCAAATCAATTCATTTCATAAAAGAATTATGCATCCTTATATAACCTTAACTTTTGCATAGTTCTTTTATATACATGAAATCATATTTCATAGTCTTCTAAAGTAAAAATTAAGCTTGAGCGTTTAAAGATGCTGTAATAGAAAAACGAAACAAAATAGTAATTTTATTAGTTTTCAAATACTTGAATATTCAATAATGTATTGTTGTTTTCCTGAAATACTCTTGAGATTATATTTTGTTGATTAACTAACACAGTACAATATTGTTATGTAACATTTTAACCGTTGAGGAACGAACGATGATGTGCTGAATCTTTTTACTGAAGAAAGTTACAGTCCAGCACGCACCAAGTTGTAAAGTACAAATACACCAGTTCCAAGACTTCTACTTGTCCAGCACGACATAGATTTGTTTCTACCTATTGTTCAATATCAAACGAACCAAGTAGTTGGAAACAACTTTGTTTCTGTTGAAAGTGAAAATTTTTTGTTTTTACATGAACCCTTTAACTTCCTCTCCTTGCCTCCAATTTTTGGGGATATTCAGTAAATAAGATAAATTTCTATATGGGGTAAGGATAAAAGTTAGTAAAACCAAATAATAATTAACTTTTCATAAGGAACAACTTGGTGTCAGACCAACAAATTTCTAGCTCTTGATTATGGTTACAAGACTTCTCTAATCTTAAAGTGCAAGACTATTACTTTTTTCAGCAATAATGTTGACCACAACATTCTGTTTCAGTATAACACTACGGTTACTTTATTGCAAGTAAAAATGTCATTTGTTGGCCTGTGTTGTTATTCAATTATTAATAGTGTTATGTCATACAGTCCCTTGTGGTTTTAGTTCTTAGCTTTTTGCATTTGATTATTGTGCAGTCTAATTTTAAACACCTAACAATTAATGTATTTAGCTTTATATAGATAGTTGAATGCTTTCTTTTATGGGTTCTTAAATAATCTCGCACTTGAAGTTTAAAAACTGATACTTCCTAGAGTAAGGGGGTCTACTACGATACAATTTTATTATTATAAATAATAATTTACGAACCTTGCTACTTTATTATAATATAAAACAAGTATTGATTAAAGTCATTAATTGTTTTACACAGAAATAAGTGGCTAGAAAATACTGTAAACTTTTATATTCACATGGAAAAATTGTTTTTTCAATATTTTATAAAACAAAGATCATTTATTTCTAAATAGAAGAAATATTGTTTTTTTTTAAGGTTAGATAACAAAGATTAATATAATCGCAGAGATTGTGAAGAGAAAAAATAAATGTTAAAATTGTTTGTATAAAAGATTTAATTTTTTTTAATAAAATACACGAATTTAAAATTTACAATTACAAATAATTATGAAAAATAATTGCATTCTTTCCATCCAGAAAAGATTGGGAATCAGATGAGAAAGATAAAGAATCGAAAAATAAGTAGTTCCGAATAAATTTTAAAGAAATGCTTGCCATATTTTAGTTTATGTAATTAGATAATAAAGGGATTTTGAATAGATAAAAGTTTATTTTTCAATAATTCAAAAACAAACTTTTCGATTATGAGTTAAAAGAGCCCGTTCTTTTAATTTAGATTACAAAAGTTAACAGTTTCCTATCATTAATTCAAATTTATTTAAATCAAAGAGAATGCGACTAACAAAATATATTCTTTACAATAATTTGCAGAAAAAAATGCATTCTTTTAATCAAATATTGAAAATTAAAATATAGAATCCCAATCATTTTTAAAAAATTATTGCATTGTTTCAATCAGGGCAAAGATTGGGAATTAAACATTGCATTTTTTTAATCAAACCAAAAACTTTAGAATTCTCAATCACTAATATCACATTCTTTAATTTGTTGAAAAAATTCCAATCAAAGACTGTAATTTAAAATATATAAGTCAAATTTTTAAAATAAAATTGTGATTTGAAAATTGCGTTATTTATTTCAGATCACAAAGAGTTAAAATGTCGAATCACTGACATCAGATTTTTTAATTCAAATCACAGAGATTATGACTGACAAAAAAAAAATTTCCAAATAATAAGGATTGGGAATTAAAAATAGAAAGATTTCATTTGATTTAGATTGCAACAATTTTGAATTCCCAATCACTTTAAAAAAGATCTTATTCTTTAAATTAAATACTGAAAATTTTAATTGCAACCATTTTAATCAAATGACAATGATCGAGAACTTGGAATATCTTTAATGCAAACTAAAAGACTGAGTATTGGAAATGAATTACTCAGAAATGAATTAATTTGAATGAATAAAATCGCATTCTTTCAATCGAGTCACAAAGACTTAAAACATTTATAGCATATTGATAGCATTTATTAGTAGATATGAGATGATAAAATCGTTTGGCGGAAATTATCTTAATCAGAACCTAATTGTGTAATTGTTAAGCTAACTCTATAAGTATTTACTATTGTAACTAATAATTGGCAATCTAAATTTGTTTAACATCGATCGAATACATATTGATAATTCAAAATTCTATTTTTTTTTTCTGTAATTTTTAAATTTTAGAAATTTTGTTATTAGCCTATAAGTATGTTATTTGAAATGCACGTTGTTTTTCTTTATACTCTTTCAACTATGTATTTTCTATATATATTTTTATAAAAATTAAAATTTAACAAATAATTTTCATTTCAACAAATTAAACAAATCAATACAATCAAACAATCCACAATCAAATCGCATAAACCAATCACTTGAAAATCAATCCAAATCAAATAAAATCAAAACGATTTCGAATCTGAATCTGTAAACGAATCGAATGTAATAGTCACGTGGTCATTTAGCATCTGATCTGGATCCACTAGGAATAATAAGAAAGACCGAAAAGACCGATATCAAGGGTGGTGCAGCGGTGCGCGCTAATGAAAGTGTGCTCAGGCAGCATTCTTCATTTTTGTTTGGTAATTTACATGAAATATGTTTTGTTTTTTTTTTTTTTTTTGTATAAAAAAAAAAATATAAATAACTATTAAGAAAAAAAAAAAAAAACAATCGTAAAATCTACAGCTGAAATTCGGAGTCCAGCAATTTTGTTGTAATCCTACTACCTTTACTTTTCTATGTTTAGTTTTTCTTTTAAGAAATTAAATTTTTTACATTTTAATTAACAACTTAGCGCAGGTACACGCCTTTGTTTTTTCTCTTTTGCTATATATAAAAATTATTACTATTTTCTTTTTTTTACAAATTGGTACACTGCTGCTGTATTATTGTGTCTCTCTCTTTCTCTCTCTCTCTCTCTATCTCTTTGGACGAAAATATATTTGAAAAATACTTTGTTGTTCTTGTTAGAAACTCACCAATAAATAATAAAAAGCATTAGCATACTTTTAGGCACTTTATCAATTTGTTGTATGTCTTCTTACCATTTAAATATACTAAATATAGAGTTTAACTTTTGCTGCACATACCACGTATAATTTGTTTAATTAATTTCTTTATTGTAGCTAAAAACATAAATCTAAAATTAAAATATTTGCATTTTATTTATTAATCTTTTTTTTAAATGTTTGAATTATTGAAATTTTCTTTCGTTTTCGTTATGTCATCATCAAATGCCATTTCAAATTAGTTACTTACTATTTGCATTCTTCATACATATCTCTACACTTACAAACATTTGTTGACTAATATTTTTTCTTATTTTTTTTTTTTTTTCATTATTATTTCATTTATGTTTTTTCTTTAAGAAATACATACTTTTTGTTTTGGCATATATTTTCCAACAAAAAAAAAAAAAAAAAAACAATTATCAATACAACATTTAACTTTTTGTTATTTTAATGCTTAATTTTTCTTTTTTCTTTATTTTATTTTTATTCTTTATATATATTTCCTATATATAATACACATACTTCTTAACCACCACCCATCTTCTACAACTTCTACTACATACATAAATGTTGTCTTCAACTGCAATCAACCTAACTTGAATTGAAAAAATCTACAAAATTAAACGAAAAAAAATTTTATTCTATAATATTATACTCGTATCTGACTGAACCACACACACACACCCGCATACATACAAAAATATACGCATCATCTGACTCTGACCTATATAGATTCGAGGACATAATATTGCTCACCTTGATCCACTTGAAATTAATGTGGCCGATTTGCCTGACAACTGCTCGACGAAAGCTATTTACGCTAATTTCAGTTTTGGTAAGTAAGTTAGTTTCTTGTTGTGTGGTCTGTCCTTCCTATTCAGTAGTAGTTTCTATTTTCTTCCTACCTTCCTTTTTTTTTTTTTTCTTGTCTTTGTTTTTACACACCCTTTTTTCAAATCCCTTCACACTGTCTTCTTTTTTATTTATTTTATTTATTGTCCATTGGCTCAAATTACTTGAAATCCAAAGAAAAAAAATAATAAAAATTTAATATGATGTCCTTGTCCTGCAAGTGAATGTAAATATTGTACTTAGCATTTTATATTAAATTTCCTATTTTACTAAACGTTGTCTTTTCATTTTATTCTGGGTTTTTATTATTTTAGGCTTTAGTGTACTATGCATGTAGAATTTTCAGCATTATGTACTCTCTGTCGCTTGTATGTCTCAAATTTCAATTCGATTTGTGTAATTTTTCCTATGTTAGGTTTAGTTAAAAAATATTTTCATAACCATACATACTTAAGTACCTAATAATTTCGGTGATCGCCCTAGCAATCAGGAAAGATTGTACTCCTTTAATGAATTCCACGAGATTGAGAATTGAAGAAAAATATATTCCCAATTAATTGTGAGAAAGCTAATGAATTTCATGAGATTGAGAATTGAAGAAAAATATATTCCCAATCAATTGTGAGAAAACTATTGCATTCCTTCTATTAAATCATATTAATTGAAACATACCATTCCCAATCATTTACATGCATGTCATTGAATCAATCAAATTGAATGCTAAAAACTTTAAAAAATTAAAAAAGTAACTTCCATTCATAAAAAGTATTGAATTATTTTAATCAAATTAAAAACTATTAATTCCTTCAATCAAATGGAATGATTAAAAACTTTTTAAAATAATATTCTCTATCGCTTATATGAAAAGTATTTATTGATTTTTTTTTCATCAAATCAACAAAAAAAAAAAAAAAAAATATGAATTCTATCAATCACAACGAATGATTACAAATTGCTAAAACTTATGTATTTATTCTTTAATAAAAACAAATTGCATACACAAAATAGCAATTAAAAACGAATCAATTCCCTCAATCCAATCCGAACAAATTTATTTTTCACTCATTTATATCAGAAACAAATGAATTCTCTTAATCAAATCAATTCTCTCAATTCTAATTGAGTTCAAAAATTCTAAAAAATTGCATTCCCAAACATTCATTTCAAAAATCCATTTTGGAAAAAATATTTAGTTTCTTCAATCCAATTGAGTTTAAAAATTCAGATTTAATACAATCGAGTTTGGAAAATCTTGGAATTCGGAAAAAAAATTTATTTCCAACCATTCACATCGGAATCTTTTAAATCAAATCAAAAGGAATTAACTTTCTCAACCAATCGGGTTTGAAAACTCGAAAAAAAGAATTAAATTCTCCAAATCA
This sequence comes from Toxonevra muliebris, assembly GCA_963691655.1. Taxonomy (NCBI): domain Eukaryota; kingdom Metazoa; phylum Arthropoda; class Insecta; order Diptera; family Pallopteridae; genus Toxonevra; species Toxonevra muliebris. The sequence continues at coordinate 22,593,766 of OY829326.1, forward strand.
TTTATATTGAAAAGCATTAAATTCTTTCAATCAAACCAAAAATAATTAACCTCCTCAAACCCATTTAATAATAATAACTCAGTAACTCAAAAAAATTGAATTCCCAATCATTCATTTCAAAAAGTATTGAAATTTTTCAATCAAATCAAAAATAATTAAATTCCACAATTTGAAAAATTCGAAAAAAGCATTGAATTCTTTTAATTAAATAAAATTTCCCGTCGAATATAATAGTTTATAAAAAAAATTCACATTTCCAATCATTTTTATTAAATTTCAAAAACAGTTTAAAATCTACTTATATAACCCAAAATAGTTATATCTTAAAATCTAAATAAGCTCTTTCATAAATGGGTAACTAATAATGAAGACATTCGTGTAGTGAGAAAAAAGACATTCATGTCAATTCACACTAATTTTTTCTAATCAGGATAAATCAAAATTAATTTACAACTTATTCAAATTTCAAACACATTTTCCTGCCTGAAAATTAAATGTTTTTGTTATAAAGCATGTTATAACAGATTTGTTCTCCGAATTTCAAAAGCAACATATATATATATATATATATATATACTATATACCAATAATAAATATAATCAAAATTGTAAATATTTTAAATCCGTATGAAAGAATGAAAACTAATAAAATTCTTTTCTAAATTTTACTTAAAATATTCGAATTAACAAACAAATAGGTGAGAATGATATGGAACGTACATTTAAATTACCAAGCACCACATTTATTGGTGGCGATGAAACTTCATTGCCATTGCGGTAAGTTTTTTTCCTCAATTCCATAATGTGATTTGATATATATTATTATAACCTACAATTTCATTATTTTTAATATATTGCAGTGAAATTTTGAATCGCCTGGAAAATGTTTATTGTAATAAAGTTGGCGTTGAATATATGTTCATTAATTCATTGGAACAGTGCAATTGGATTAGGAAACGTTTTGAAAGTCCTGGCGTTATGAACTTCTCACCAGAAGAGAAACGTTTAATATTGGCACGTTTGACACGTGCTACTGGGTAAGTGTTGTTTTGGTGGCAGGCCTCAGCCAATGAAAATTGAGTGAATCGCAGAGCTGTAAATGAATGCATTTAATTTGACTTTGATTTATTGAAGCCATGGCCAAGAAATTGAAAATCATGAGTTATTCTGATTTTGATAATTCTAGAATCAAATAAGTTATACAATATTTGCTATCAGAAATCTTTATTCATTTAATGCTTTGGTTTTTTAAAATAAATTGATATATTTCTCTCATTGTGATTATTTTGATTTAGATTAAATCATGCAATTTTTTTGATTATGTGATTTGACTGCACTATTTTTTCAAATCACAATGATTAAGAATTGAAAAATATCAATATTAAACTGTTTTACAAAAGAAAAATTTCAAATGTCATCTAATCGATAGAAAATATTGCATTCTTTTAATTAACTAATTACCATTCAATTACAGAAAGATTTTAAAATCTTATCTTTTACATCTTTTTTCACAGTTTTGAAGCTTTCTTGGCTAAGAAATTCGTATCTGAGAAACGTTTTGGTTTGGAAGGTTGCGAAATTATGATACCCGCTCTGAAGGAGATTATTGATGTGTCCACCGAATTGGGTGTAGAATCAGTAATTATGGGCATGCCACATCGTGGTCGCTTGAATTTATTGGCAAATGTGTGCCGAAAACCTTTACATCATATCTTTACACAATTCGCCGGTTTAGAAGCTGCTGATGATGTTAGTCACCAATACATAAATCATATTCGCTTTTATTACCATCGACCTCTAATCAACTTCTCATTTAAAATCTCATAGGGTTCCGGTGATGTTAAATACCATTTGGGTACCTACATTGAACGTTTGAATCGTGTTACAAACAAAAATATACGCTTAGCTGTTGTTGCTAATCCCTCTCATTTGGAAGCTGTCGATCCCGTTGTGCAGGGCAAAACACGCGCCGAACAATTCTATCGTGGCGATCAGGAAGGCAAGAAAGTTATGTCGATATTGTTGCATGGTGATGCTGCGTATTGCGGTCAAGGTGTTGTTTACGAAACGATGCATTTGTCTGATTTGCCTGATTATACCACGCACGGCACCATTCACGTTGTTGCCAACAATCAAATTGGTTTCACTACGGATCCACGTTTCTCACGCTCATCGCCCTACTGCACAGATGTGGCACGTGTTGTGAATGCACCTATTTTCCATGTGAACGGTGATGATCCCGAGGCTGTGACTCATGTATGCAAGGTTGCCGCTGAGTGGCGTGCTACTTTCCACAAGGATGTTGTTATTGATTTAGTCAGTTATCGTCGCAACGGTCACAATGAAATCGATGAGCCAATGTTCACACAACCACTTATGTACCAAAAGATCAGGCAACATAAAAATACTTTGGATTTGTATGCTGAAAAATTGATTGCCGAGGCTACAGTAACCGCTGAGGAGGTTAAATCTGTTGCAGATAAGTACGAAAAGATTTGTGAAGAAGCAATGGAATTGGCTAAGAAGGAAACACATATTAAGGTAAAGGTTTATTTGGAGTGTCGGCGAAGAAATTGTTTAATTTTTTGATTCGTACAGTACAAGGATTGGCTTGATTCACCCTGGTCTGGTTTCTTTGAGGGTAAGGATCCCTTGAAGGTTTCACCTACTGGTGTCAAGCTGGAAACTTTGGTGCATATCGGTACAAGATTCTCAGAGCCACCACCAAATGCTGCTGAATTTGTTATTCACAGGTAAATAACTTAAAGTGAATAAAAATGATGAATTTAAATAACAAATTATTATTTTGATTTGCAGAGGTCTTTTGCGTATTTTGGCTGCACGCAAAGCCATGGTTGATGAACGCGTTGTTGATTGGGCGCTTGGCGAAGCTATGGCTTTCGGTTCCCTACTCAAAGAAGGCATACACGTACGTCTCTCCGGTCAGGATGTCGAGCGTGGCACCTTCTCACATCGTCATCATGTATTGCACCATCAGCTGGTCGATAAGGCCACCTACAATTCATTGCAACACATGTATCCCGACCAGGCACCATACTCAGTATCTAACAGCTCGCTCTCCGAATACGCTGTACTCGGTTTCGAGCATGGCTACTCAATGACCAACCCGAATGCTTTGGTTTTATGGGAAGGTCAATTCGGTGATTTCTCCAATACTGCGCAGTGCATTATCGATCAGTTCATCTCCAGCGGTCAAGCCAAATGGGTGCGTCAATCGGGTCTTGTGATGCTGTTGCCTCATGGCATGGAAGGTATGGGTCCTGAGCATTCAAGTGCGCGTTTGGAACGTTTCTTGCAAATGTCCTCTGATGATCCTGATTACTTCCCACCCGAATCGGATGAGTTTGCTATTCGCCAATTGCACGATATCAATTGGATTGTGGCCAATTGCTCGACACCTGCAAATTACTTCCATATTTTGCGTCGCCAAATTGCTTTGCCTTTCCGTAAGCCGTTGATTCTCATGACACCAAAATCGCTGTTGCGTCATCCAGAAGCCAAGAGTCCATTCTGTGAAATGGAAGAGGGTAGCGAATTCCTACGCGTTATACCCGATAAGGGTCCAGCTGGTGAGAATCCCGATTGCGTGAAGAAAGTGATTTTCTGTTCGGGTCGTGTCTATTATGATTTGTTGAAGGCACGCCGTGATAGAGAACTCGAAAGTCAAATCGCTATTGTGCGTTTGGAACAGGTACGATCAGAAAATTGCTTGTTAAATCTAGATTAATTGAATTGAATTTATATTAATTGCATTGTATAGATTTCGCCTTTCCCATTCGATTTAATCAAAGAGCAAGCAAATTGCTATAAGGATGCTGAGCTGGTTTGGGTTCAAGAGGAACATAAAAATCAAGGTTGCTGGACTTATGTGCAACCGCGCTTCTTAACTGCACTCAACCACTCGAAGGACATTGGGTGAGTTGTTGTTTCCTTAATTCATATGTCGACATAAATCACAGTTTTTCTTATATTGGGTTCCTTGAATTCTTTGTTTTTTTCTTAATTTAATTTATGTTGAATATTTTATAATGAAGTTTCTGTGTGTGAGCGTGTGTGTCTCTCTATCTTTTTTGAAGTGATTTGCGTGCTATAAATGCTTTTCATTTTCTTGATCTACATTTTTTCTTTTATATAATAAGCACGCATTTCTCTGTGCTTTTATTATTACTACTTTTTTATTCTTTATGTTTCATTTTTATTTTATTTATTTATTTAAATATTTTGCATTAATAACATTATCATAGTTCATTTCATTGTTTATTCAAAACAAAAAGTCAAACATTTTGTATATGTGTATTTTTTGTATTTTAGTATTGCACTGATATTTCTACTTCTATTCTAACAAAATTTAAAAATATGTATATTTCTTCTTCTACTTCTATTGCACTTTCTTTAAAATTGAGTTCTTTATCTACAGTTTTTTCACTTAATTTATTTTTTCATTGCTCCCCCCAATCCAAACAATTTCATTTGAAAGTAATTTTCATTGTAACTTTTGAGTAGTAGAGTTTATCATATCGATTTGAAAGTAAGGGCATATACCCATAAAATTTGGATAATTTTTAACTAAATGATTTATTGATTTATTTCATTTATTCATTTTTGATATTCATTAGAAAAACATTGGATCGACATATTCATGATTTTCCTGCAATTAGAATTGTTAAATTATGCATGTATGTCCGTCTTGATAACTTAAAACAAGCTCTGAAATTTGATAGTCGATTTTCATTCAATGTATTTAATAAACACAACACTGCAAAGGCAAATTCACCGAACGAACGTTGCTCTCTTTTTATTTTTTTAATTCTTTCGTTTTCTCAAATTGAGAGACGCCACTCTTTTTTTTTATATGTTGCATTTTATGTTTTATGCCGCTCAATTTTGTTATGGAGCTGCCATACTCAAATTTTATGTATACATCGCTGTAAATTAAAAACGTTATGAGTCTGGATATGATCATTTTCGGTGATGGCAACACTGAAAGTAAAAAAGCAAAAGGGAATAGCCAATAAAATTTTAATTTTTTGTTATTCATTCTGTGCGAAATAAACACAAATTATTTTAATGTTAAATTTTTCACTGCATATGTTTGTACTATAGCAGCTGATAATATTTAAATGTTAAAGTCTCTCTTTGCGAGGGAAAGAGAGAAGAAAAATTATGAAACACTCGGTTGGTGAATGCGCCTTAGTACTTCATTGTATATTTTCTAACAATCAACAAAAGCACTTCCATAAACTAAAACCAACATATTCTCATAACTTTTTCATATGTCGAAATTCATTAGAAGAAACTTTGTGAGATCAACTGATAAATTTCTTTCCAATATTAGCAGAAATAATAACACCGTGCGACAAAAAAGTCGAGTTACTTTGCCAGAGACATAGTATATGTTGTAAATCTAGTCGGATATTAAAAAATTGTATACTCGAAATTTCCAATACACTCAAAATCCGGAATTAGGATAAAAAAGAAACTAATTTTTTGAGTATGTTATGCTTGTCAATATGTTGGGAACTCTCATTTTTCCAACTTTTCAAACAATTTACTAATATATTTTGTTCAATTGTAAGCTTTTTCTGGTTTGATTATCAATTGCTTTTAATTTTGCGTTAAATGAATTGAATCTGACCAGGATTACAGCTCTTAAAATCGTCTTTTTTTCTGGCCTAAATACAGATTTTGAGGTTGCATTCGAGATTTCTAGTACATATTTAGACCTACAAAATGCACTAGGTCTCGTTGAAAGTATTTTTCACGCTAAAATAGAGTATTATAAATAAATGTTTCAATGTATTAGAAGCATAAAAGTTATTTCAAAGACACATGCCTGTAATAATGAAATATCACATACATGAACTTGCAGTTTTTGTATTAACAAAATAAAAGGAACTTAAGTGAACTAATTATTGATGCCTTGCAATTAGTACCGATAAAAGCTTAAAACTTTTCCCTTGCAAGCATTAAAATCTCATTATTTTATCTTGCTCTCCTTATTAGCGTTGCTGTTCCGTATCAGTAACACTAATTACTTTGCACAATAGATGCTGAACTTAGCTCCACGTAAGTTAAGTTCAACATCCAACCACAACATTTACTCTATTTATGTTTCCCTTATAAAAATCTGAATTCTAAGAGGAGTCTTACTATCATTAATGAGTAAAATTCCCTCTATGATTCTATATCTTCAATTTTGGAAACATCTGTACTGCAGTCTTTGTGGCTGGCTGCTTTAATGTTCTCAATTAAAATTGGCAGCATCAATTGAGTCACACATTACTTGAATGGAACTGTAAAAGTCCAACTTTCTGACTCAATTCAGTCACTGCATCGCAGAGCAAGTGTATAACACACTAGACCTTATTGCCACTGGCCATCATGGCAAATATATTAATAGTGACCATGAGCCTCTTGGGAACTCGGACCACTGTCCGATATATTCTAGTATTCACAACACCAAAGAGGTTAAAGTAACTTTACGAAAAACTAAATTGGAATGACCTTTATATCTTTTTTTTTGGCCATTTCAATTAGTAATTGTTTTTTTGTTTATATATAGAATATAGTAGAAATCGTTGTAATGACACTCTAAAAAGGAAAAGTTGCTTCGCGAACAAAGCCTGAGGTACAAAGTTTTACAATTTCATAGGAGTTATAAGAACTTTAGATCATGCGAAAAAATTTACTCTTTACCAGATGTCTTCGTCAATTCCAGTTCTGTTTCATTCGTTTGATTGATATACCTAAAATCTTGGTGGAAAATTCATCTATTCCATTCTTATTAGTGGACAATTCTTCTAGATCAGCTACTATCCGTTGTTGAAACTGTATCTCCTGGGTTGAGTTTAACGCAGGCAAGACACAGTGGTTACATTTATTTCAGTTGTTAGGTTAGAGTGGCTCTGTAGAGACACATTTAGGTCTGAACGGGCCATTGTTGAACCTACCGTTTACCGTCGGTTGCGAATGGCGGTTGTAGCAATTTGTTATATTGTTATTTAATTGTGTGGTTTTCTCATTGCCTGCCAAGATGTGTTCTTGTACACTTTCTTATAATACATTTCATATTGATAGTGAATATAAAAAGGTTATGAGAATTAACCACCAGATCAAGACGGGAATCGAACCCGAACATACCGGGTGAAAGTCTAGAGCACTACCCACTAGACTATCGAGGTCGTCTTCAGTTGCTCCAAAAGTGTGCTATTTTGCTCGAAAAGACAATTCTGAATAATTTCATAACGTAAAACTATTTAAATTCTATAACAAGGCATTAGAGGCGAAATCTTCTTCGATCATGCTGTCCTCTCTTTGGTTTTAAAGTTGAGTTTAATTCGCATCTAGTATGTACAGGAGTTTCACCATCTGTAGAGTATTCAATACCGAGCGATAAAGCTAGTAGGAGACAGCTGGGTTTCCAGCTCTATTGACTGCTTGGAGTATCATTGAAACTTTGCCGCCTGCGTAACTCTATTCTACCACTATTTTCAAAACAGATTTTATTAGGAGCCGCAGTATTTTTTTTTTATGACTTCTTCCTTTTGTGTTAACAGTGCCATCAATCGGTGATTTTGAGAACTATGTATGGTTTATATAACCTAGAGTAAACTTCAAACTCTGAAAAGTTGTTCTCATCCTTGCTGAACTTGTAAATTTACCTACATAATTCCAATTTCCATAAACATATTTTTCTTTTACATGGGTTTCCTTGTCAATTTTCTTAACACTAATCAAATAAATAGAATAATTATATCTTATTTGTAGACAAAAACATGTACAAAAAACCTCCTCGTGGTGGTCATCGTTGTTTGCTCGCTCTGAGGAAAAGCAGGAAATTCAGGAAAATCCCAATTTAATAAAGCCCAAACATATACGGTGAGCGAGTGAACAAAAAAAAAATATCCAACTCTCCTCCATATATCACATGCTGTAGAGCAATGCATTTATTGTATCACAAAGTTGGGTGTGGGCTTTTTTGGGCCTAGTTTTATTTCACATTGTTGTATTTAAATTGATTGTCGTAAATGTCAAATAAATAGCATTTCAATTTGATATCGGTGCACATTGTTGCTACTTAACTGCAAGTGTTTGATTTTTGTTTAATATTTTTTCGACATTCAAACGAAATTTTATAAGTAAATTTAACAAATCTCATGCACTTTTGTTTAGTATAAAAGCTTACAAAGTTTTCTTCTTTTTTAATAATGTTTCACATTTCATTCAATAAAATACTTCAACATTTCTGCAGTATACATACATACAATTTCATTAAGAGATGCTAAAGAGATGATAAACGTATCCTTTTTTCATTCATTTCGGTTTCAATATCTTATACATATAAATTTCGTTATATTTTTATTTTTTTTTGAAATTCATTTAGCACCGCCGCTTTTAATTTATTTTATGTTTACACACTTCTAATATTAAACTATAAAATATTTTTTATAATTTTTTTGTTTGCACTAATTTCTTGTTAATTCAAGAATGAAATTATAAACAAAACAGAAAACTTTACACATTTTTATCAAAATTAAACAATTTTATAAAAATTCACAAAAACAAAAAAATAAATAAATAAATTTGGAAACAAACAAAAAAAACGAAAAACAAAACAAAAAATCGTATTCTGTGTGTTATTGTTGTTACAGCAAAAATGATGAACACGCCTCCTCCTCCTCCACAAATACTGATACTACTACTACTACTACCACCACTAATGAATCCTCCGCTGATTCTGTTTCTTCCGATTCTGATACTAAATCGAAACCCTGGTTGAGTCGCATGTTCTCCTCCTCCGATAAATCGGCACCCAACAATGGCGACGATGGTAAAGATACCAGCAAATATTATGATATTCGAAGTGTGCCGGCTGTTGATAATTTCAATAGGCCTCAATCGATATCGGGCGTATTGGGCGCACGTTTTTCGAAAACTGGACGCAAAATTAGGTGAGAGAATGCGCAAAAACAATCACAAATTTATTACTTACGTTACGCAGATTTTGCGCATTTTCCGTAATTACATAGTATATGGAATATATATTCATTTACAAGTATATATATATATTTTTTTTGTTGAAATTGTTGGGGCATTTCTATTAACTAAATATTTTTTTTTCTTTCGATTGAATCTTGAATTCGCCCAAACTTTTTTAATCTGAATATAATTTTAATTTATTTTTCGAAATTATTTTTTTTTTTGTTTTACTGCGCATATTATAATTGATTGGTTTTTAAAACTTTTATTCTAAAAAAAAAAAAAAAAAAAACATTTTTACTAAATTTTTACTATATATAAATATGTATGTGTTCTTCTAGCGCATCGATGTTGTTGTTGGGTCTAAAATAGAGCGACATGTGTGCCGGCTCCATTTGTCCTCTGTCTCAGCCCCTACATTATATATATATATAAAACTAAATTTAATGCAGGCTTGCATTTGTGTTGCTGCCTTTTTTGTTTACGTTTTTTTTAACAAAGTTTTTATTTTTTTAATTTTATTTTTTGCCTTTCCCGCATACTAAAGATTCTTCTTGTTTGTTTGTTTTTGTTGCAATATTATGTCGTATATTCACATTTAATGTTCATTGCATTTGAGTTGATAATGAGAGGAAAGCGCATATTGAGAGAGAATTTAACTTTTATTGTGACATATTCTCCACCAAAAGAGAGACGACATTAGTGACTGAGTGAGCAACGTAATTTACATGGAACTAAAAACAATTGAGAATAATTGGTTTTTAAGTCCTTCATTTTACATGTAAAAGAAAATAACAGTTTTTTGCAGTAATCAGAATTCGTCAAATTTATCGTGGAGTATTCTCTCTCTCTCTTTCTCACTCTATGTGCATGTTTTCAACTCTTTCATGAAACGATCTATATTTACAAATATTAGCCAATTATAATATGTGTGCAATACATATATTTTATGCATTTGCAAGCTAAAAAAAAAAAAAAACCAAGGTTGCATTTTATTTTTACGATAACACAAGAATTTATTTTTCCTGTTTACATATTTCGTTGAAAACATTTCATAAAATCATAGACGCATTTTTGTATTTATTTTCGTTCAGCAACCTTGGAAAAAGCATTAAAAAATACAATATGTTTTTGTTTTTCATTATTTGCTTGTATTATCGTACAACATTAACAAATCCATTCCTTTTTGTTTACGTTTCAATTCCACATTGCACATTTATTTATTTTTAAAACAAACGAAAAATCATACATTTCTCATTTATTCATATTTTAAAAATAATATCACAAATATTTACACTTCTGCGAATTATGCAGCACTCAATTACCCAAATTGTTTTATTTTATATTAATATTTTGAAAAAATGTGAAGAGCTGAATGGAAAATAAAAACTATTGATTAAAATTCCATGTCTGGTTTTCACTATGTCAAATTCAATCAAATTTGCCAGCATGTTGGCAAATTTCATATAGGGAATTCTCTCTTTTTCTCTCTTTGACGGCAAATATGACATAGTTAAAACCAAGCATATGGCAATCAAAACAGAAGTGGGCAGAACCAAAGCAATAGGCTTCCTCGAGCTTAGTATTAGTATATTTCTCTCAAGTAAGCTCTCTCTTTCAATTAAAGAAAGCTTAATTTCTGCACTTTATGAAAGCTCTCTTTCTGCATTTCGGAAAAGCTTTATACGTTTCTCTCTAATGGCATGTTGGCCACACATTCAGGTACATACATCCGTTATGATCGACTAAGCTCTTCTCTTGCGTAAATGTGCCATATATATGTAAAAACTCTTTCGCATTGCCTGGTCAATACTGCTATTCTTATAGGCAATGTAAAAATTAACTTAAGATTGGCAAAGCATGCCCATGTGAGGAAAAACGATTCTTGGAACTTAATTTCCTTTTAGAACAGCGTAGGTCAAAGCCTTGCAGTCAGGCAAATGAGCGTAAGAAATTTCACACGTACAGAGCTCATTTGCATCGAAAGAGTCCTCAATCGATCATTGTGTATGTATAAGTGGCCACCGCTGTTTTAGAATGATAAATGTGATCTTTTATTTTGCTAGAATATATTTAAAAATCCAGAGTTAAATTATGCATAAAAGAAAGTGTAAACTTTTTTTATAGATCTATTGTAACTTACAATCTTACGATTTATTTTTTCTTTAACTTAATGATTTTGTCGGATTTACCAGACCAGATATGATTTGTGGATTGACCTAGCGCTTCCGCTGAAAGAAAAATATATATGCATAATAAACGTCTTAATTTTCTAGTTTATAAAGTCAACTTTTCTTTAATACTTCTACCTGCTATATCGAAGTTAATAATACAAAGCCCTTCCACTGAGCGGTAGAACTGTAAAGAATCGATTTATCTACTTCAGAACTGAATAGTGAAAGCTCTCTCTCTCTCTCTTCTTTAAGCTTCTAGAGAGTTAGTGATAATAGTGATCGCTGCTTTGAAAAGCATTTCAAATAGTTTTCTTACCATATATTAAAAATCAAATCATTTAATAATTTCTTTATAATATTTTAGATATTAACTTGACATTTGCACACAATCCTTTTTTATATTGTATTTTTAATAAATTTATATTTAGCATGGGCAGCAAAATATATTCAATTCTGTTTATACATGATTTCTTTTTATTTAGTGGGCAAGAGTAATTGTTCAAAAATTATAATTTCATTTAAATCTGACCTAGAACGTGTAAAAAACAGAACTGGATATATTTTTATTTACTGTCTTAGTGTTTCCTTTATGTATTGTGAATAGAAAACTTTTACTAATTTCATTTACATATCTGCTCATACATATATGCTTCATTTTTCATTTGCTTATAACACTAATAAATTTATGCATATTGTTGTTTTATTATTTTTATTTTTTTGTAAATATAATACGTGGAGGAAATTATTGTGAATATATATTTTTGTACTATGTAAATTTATTTGTACCAAATGTTCTTTATTATTTCAAAATTAAAAATAATGTAACCATTTCATATACATTTTTCGTTTTGTTCGAGAATGTTTTTCAGTTTGGAATTTCTGTATTTTGTTTTACTAACACATGCCAAAAAAAAAGTGAAAATGCAAAATGTCCCATCAATATCAATGCGAACATAAATTTAACATATAAAAAAAAAAAATATACTACATTTATTCAAAAACCTAAAAAAAAATATTTAATTATTTAACGAATAATATTTTTCTTCTTCTTTCTCTCTATATTTTTTTTTACCATTCCAATTATTTTTCTTTTAAAAAATAATAAATTTTATGCCTGCACGAACGAAACCCACCACACTTCACAACTATACAACTACTCGACGCCGTTCATGACATCACTCTGATTTACTACAGTTATGCTGGACGTGCCTGTGGAGCCTCAACTGCTACTGGTTCAAAGGCGCAACATGTACGCGAATTAAAGGCTTTGTTGGACGATGCTATTTCGGTCTAAAACAAATAAATAGCAATGACGTAAACCAATATTTTAAACAACTATATAAATATAACTTCAACAACTTGTTACACTACGATACTACACAGCAACAACAACAACACTTTATAATATTTGAACAAAAGTCTTTGTTTTGTTTCTTTTTAGGGACGCTATACTATGATTGCTATTATTATTTTTAACTTAAATCAAAACATGAAAAATGATTAAGGTTTACCATTGACGATGATAAAATCTAAAAAAAAATACGAAAAATAAAAATATAAAATACAGAAAACATTTTTTGATTAAATGATAAGAAATGATGATTCTAAGTAATAGTTTAGAAAAAATTACACACAACAAAAATATTAATATTAGAAGAAAAACTCAACATTAAAGTTAAAAGCAAAAAAAAAAAAAAAAATCATCAATGAAACAAGAAAAACTTAAATATATAGTTATATAAAAACAAACAAAAAAAAAAAAAAAAATCGCAAATTTTATGAATAAAACAAAAATAGAAAAAATCCTTTAATTTTATTTCTTATGTTTATTATTTATTATATATATTACATTAATTGTATGCTATCTCAAAATACACAACAACAACCATTAGAACAACAAACTTTGAGTTCTTTTTAGTCAAAAGAAAAAAAGTTAAAAATAAATAATCATTCAAAAACCATGAAAGATTTTGCTTAAAAAAAGAAGAAGATTAGGTATATCTGCTTACACAACACAGTTTTACACTGGGATCAAATGTGCTAAGCTTAACCAACAAAATCGTTTTTGTATTGCAATACAAGTGAGGGACCGAGTGCGAATAAGTGTCTGCAGTTAACGGGCCACTACTCAAAACAAACCAAATGAGAGAGCGAAATTTCTCAACTGTTAAAGGGAAAGAGAGAGATAAATTTAAATAAAATGGCGTCATTTGACCGCAGTGTAATATTGCTATTATGTAAATTTTAATTTATTCGAAGTAAAGTAACCGAAAAATAAGAAAACGCTTTCAAATGCGTACAATAAAACTGTGCTTTCTTATTTTTATTTTATTATTTAATATTTAAATGTAACATTTAATAAACGAAGAAGCTCAAGGGTGCGGGGGGGGAGAGTGAGAGCAAATAAAGTAATCTATCTCTTCTTTACCAAACACCATATCGATGGTCATACGTTGACCTCTCGTAAGTAGTTTTTCACCACTTTTGGAAGACAAGACAATAACGCAATAAATTTATATAAACAATATATAAAAATATGTTTAAAATAAAAAAAAATTATTCCAAAAATATTTTTCTCTTTTCTAAAATGATTTAAAAACCGATTTTACATATTCTTTATGTATATTTATTGCTTTTTTGTCGTCTCTTCCGAAAGTGCTGAAAAACTACATACGAGGGGTCAACGTATGACCATCGATGTTATACTTTGCATTGCAAAAAATGAACACAATGAGCGAGAGAGAGAGTAGCAAATTATCAAACAAAATTATAATCAGGGATTAAGTAAATGTGTATTATTAATCATTTTTATTTTTACATATTTTCTTTTGCTTTGTAAATTTAAAAAATTACCTATATAAAAACAATTTTAATTATAAAAATATTTGTTTTTGCCGAACTCTTTTATGAAAATAAATAATTTTAATAATGCAAAGTTAATGATTCAAATGAATCGAAAATATGTAGAAAGTGGTTCTTGTCATAATAATTTGACCTACAGGATTTGTTGTTGTTGACGTTTTGTTCTTTAGTCTTTCAATTGTGTTTTTTCTTCACTTAAAAAATTTTCAACTTTTAAATAAAACTTACTCAAAAACAAATGAAATCACAAAATCAACACATATTTTTGATAAAATATTTTTGAAGGCAACTATCTGTAAACTACGTATATATATATATATATGTTTATATTGATAGCACGCTTCTTAACATATTGTATACATCATTTAAAAATATATTTACATATATAAATTTATAATTATATCAAACAAAACAAAACTTAATTATTTTTAATTCTTTTTCCCCCCTTTTTTTTTTTTTGAGTATTATTAAAATTATTATTGTGCCTCTCCGAAAATAAAAATGCTTTACATACATACATACATTTTGCGCTTACTTTTTGTTTATTTTTATTTTCTTGTTAGTTTTTAAGTAAAGTATTTGTAAACACAACAAAACAACATGTAAAATTTTAATTAAAAAAAAAAAAATAAAATTTATTCTACAACAACAGAAAATTATACATACTTTTAAATATTTACAAGATTTATAGTTTATATCAACCAATTTGATATTTCTACTACACATATAAAGAGAGATCTTTGCTCTTACTCGATTTAACCATACGAATTTGATTGGTCAACTGTAAGCAAAGCGTGGATGAATTTCTCTCTGCGTTGTTTTGAAATAACAACTATTAAATTGAGCTAATCAGTGGTATTACCGATTTTCAAAAACATTAAATTGAAAAATAAATAAAAAAGTTTGAATAAAAATAAGACTACATACGTTCAACTAAGCCTGTTATGCATTACTTAACATAAAGCTAGATATGGAACAGTTGCAGGCTTTGATGAATAAACACCTAGGTTTAATTTTCAGCCTAATAAAAATGTCTTAAATAATAAGTTCATCGAAATTTTTTTTTATAATTCGAATAACTACACTGTACGACACTCGGCTGGGGATTTGATGAAACAAAGTTTTTCTGAAAGCTTGGGTTGTACATAGGAAAGTTATTTCTCAGTTTTCCCAGGTTGGCGATTTTAAACGGTTTTTTTTTTCAATTAGAAGTTTATGATCGTGGAGGAGTTTTTTAAAAAATTTCAATTCATTTAAATGCTAGTATCTTTACCATCAAAAGGTATTTTTGGAGGTTTTCGGGTACGAGGAATCTAAATCTGCAATTTATTTTTACCAACAACGGCCGCTAGAGTGCGCTTTGGTTCAAAAAACCTGAAAATTGCATATGTTATGTTTTTTTTTCTGCTGAGAAGGTAATAAAGTTAGATATAATGAAAATGATATTAATTTTTTTGTTCTTTTCATTAAGCTAAACAATTTTTTAAAACATATCATTGATGTACAACCACTTCCAAATGGACTGACGGTAACTGAAAGGCCTTTTTTCTCTATTTTTTTTATAAATTTCATATAAACTACATTTTTTTTCTTTCTCGCCATCGTCCTCTGCATCAATGATGTTTTAAAGTTGTTTAGCTTAATGAAAAGAACAAAAAAAAATGAATATCACGTACTCTAAATCTGATTTTATGACCTTCTTTGCCGAAAAAAAATGAAATTTCCATGTTTTTTTTAACAAAACGCACTCTAGCGGCCATTATTGGTAAAAATAAATTGCAGATTCAGATTCCTCGTACCCGAAAACCTCCAAAAAGACCTTTTGATCGTAAAGATACTAGCATTTAAATGAATTTAAATTTTTTAAAATACTCCTCCACGATCATAAACTTCAAATTGAAAAAAAAACGCTTAAAATCGCCAACCTGGGAAAACTGAGAAATTACTTTTCAATATATAACCCAAGCTTTCAGAAAAACTTGGTTTCATCCATTCCCCAGGAAAAAATCCTAAAATGCTGTACAGTGCTATTGAATAAAATATTTCATTGATTAAAATTAAATTAAATGATCTACATCAGTATTTCTTAAGTCATATTATGCCACACAATCTTTAAGTGCTTTAAATTTTTCGGCTTTTAATCTTCAAATATATTTGTTTAATCTGTGTCTGCGATTTGACTGTTTTCGCAAACGTTTCTTCTTCTCCATTTAGTTTATATTGATTCCTGCTTTAATTACTAAGCAAACAAGTCTAATCTCTGTAAGCGTGATATTCATTAGGTGATGGTAGTCTGTATTCTCTTATAAAATTGTACTTCTCTTCCAGTTATCTACACATAAATCCATCTCGTCAATGCTGAGATGAAAGCTTAGAAATTTGCACTGAATTGTATCACACTCAAGTGTGACTCTCAAGGTGTAGCTGCCACCAATAAAATATGTGCCCCATTAACTTCCTTATCTTCAGTGTTTTTTGTTTCAATGAAACTCATTTCAAATAATTCTGCTTCATTTAGATGATTGTATCTGAAAGGATGAGAAATTAAATAAATATTATATTGAGTTTTTTTTTTTTGGAATGAAAACAATTTCTAATTCATCTTCTTGACCTACCCAGCTGGCGCTAAGTAACATTTCCCACAGAAATTGTCTTGTTTATAATGAAATATCTCAGGCAAGCTTAAAATGAAAATCAAATATATCCGTTTGATACACGTTTTTGTATTGTGGATGAAAAAAGCGACGATTCTTATCACCTAATGAATGCTTAAAAAATGATTCGTTGAGGTGTTTCTAATGTCCATCAAGTTTAAACTTTTATGTAAGAAAATCTTGAGCGTTCTTGGTGTCTTGCTGTCAGTTCATTTGGGTGATAGTCTTTCTCTTAGATGCAAAATTTATAAATTTTATTTGAATGGGAAATAACGAGGGTTTCTAAATTCTACAATGGACTCAAGTCTTGTTTCTTAGCTCGTTTCTTAACTCAAGTATATTTGCATTTTTCCTACTTTGAAACGTTTTCCCTCACTTAAATTTATGGAAAAATTCGGACTCACATTTTTCATATTATACAGTTTCACCCTATAATTCCGCCATGATTTAATCAATCGAAATTGTTTTGGTTTTCCAATGCACAAAGAACAAAAAATAGTGAGAGCGCTATGGTGCTTTTGCAGATATCACTAGTAAAACAAGTCAGAGAGTATGAGAGCCTAAATCTTGATGGAGAGAGAAAGAAAGAGAGAGCTAAATTCAAGTATATGAGAAACTATTTTTTTTTTTTTTTTTACTTAACATATTTATGTACTGTAAAGTGAGTTCCACAAATCTCTGAATCTAGTTTATTCAGTTAATAGCAGATTACAACTTAAAACAAAAATAAGAAGTAACTTGGTTGCATTCTGAAGACACACCGGAGGCTCAACATGTTGAGATTAAATTCGCTTCTGCTACATATATACATTTTGTGTCTTCTGAATGGCATGATGGATCATTTGCCATATTATTGAGAAACAGCTGTTTTATTTTTTGAGAAACAAAAAAGTGAAAAAATTTTAATTTTATCAAAGACAAAAATAATGAAAGATATCTATTATTAAATACACTCGCCAATTGTGTATTGAATCGAAACTGTATCTTCGGCACACATCATGTATATTTTCTTTTATAAATTTTTTTAACTATAAGCTTACAGTCAACTTTGCGCCGCCGTTTTGTTTTTACTTGCTACCGGCCGTGCTTTATCGGCTAAGCCGTACTCACAGTACAAATGAACGACAAACTTCATAATATGATTTGAATAACATTGAACAGACAAATTTGCTTACAATAGGATTGTTTAAAATATTATATTCGAGTATTTTTATATCAGGCGCCAAAACAAAAGAAAATATCGGCTACCAGCCACCGTCTAAAAATCGCCAAGCCGCCGATAAATAAAATAGACGGCGCAGGTCTTCTGAAACAACATGTTGGCTCGAAAGAGCAGAAATATAATATGATGGAAAAAATGGCGTCGAAATGCCAACAGCTCCACGGAGCAGAAATTCACAACAACCCATTCAGAATGCACCCATTGGCAGTATATGCAAAATTTTGCAAATTAGACTATAGAAAATGTTAGGTGCTTTGACAAGTTTCTGAGAGAAATTATATGAAGCTTTGTAAATTCGACTTATTTTGAAATCAGAGTTTTGATTTAAGAGTATATCAGCGTGCCATGAGAGTGCCATTTACTCATTTAGTAAACATTTTTCGAATACATTTTGGCGCTCATACTGAAGGGACAGGGGAAGACATTTATCTTTCGCTTTAGATTGGATGTTTCTAGTATTGCTAAGTAATCAAAGAATCTTCGAAACTTGACACTTTATTGCTATTTTTACAATTCTTCGACGACAAAATTTGAACAGTCTAGTCAAACTACTAGATGATTTTCTATTTTGGTGCTAATTTTAATCAAGAAGGCGAAAAACGATTTTTCTTTTTTTTTTAAACTAAATGATAGTTTTGTGCTAAACTTCTACTTATAATGATATAGTTCTTTGTGTTAAATACCGAATTCATTTTTGGTGCTAACGATGTATGATGAACATATTCAACCAAATAGCGTTGACAATTCGATGATTGATACCAAAGTGATATTGTTTACTATATAAAACCATGCATATTTCCAACTACATTTTTTTAATTCATATATGAAAGATTTGAAAAATTACTTAAAAAAAGTTTTTCAATAAAATAATAATAAAATAATTATATAATTTACAAAATGCACCATAAAAAAAAGCGACTTTATAAAGTCGAATGAAAAAACAATGCTTTCAATGTTTTTTATATTTATAATTTACACAAAAACTTTATTGAGCAACCAAATAATCATTAGTATTTAAGAACCTTAAGTATATATTGAAAACTAAAAATCTTTTTGAGTTTGAACTTTGTGTTTAAAGCACCAATACCTATTATGTTACTAACAGTTGTGAGCTCTGTGCTTATTTACAACTTTTGCTCTAAAAGACAAAAAAAATATTTCTTAAAGTAAAATATACAAACAAAAAATAAAATCTTTTGAAAATAACTTTTAAACTAAAAAAAGCAACTTAAAAGAAAGAAAAAAATTTTTTGTAGTCACCACTGTTACATTATATTAAAGAATATTAATTAAAATACCTAAACTTTAACTAATAATAAGACAAAAAATAAGTTAAATGATGTTGATGGTGAATGGACTTTGATGATGATGTTTGTAAAATATTTGCACCTAAAAATACTTTGATAATGTAAGTAGGAATGGTATTCGAAATTTACCAAAAGGAAAAGAAAAAAAGCAAGGAAGTAAAAGAAAAATATATAAAATGTATAAAATTAATTATATTTGCACCAAAAACAGTAATCTTTAAATATAAAGAAACTTATTACCTATTATTGAAATAAAGTTTAAAAATAAATCAAAGGCAACAATTAACGTGTGGTTGTTTATTTTTGTTGAATAAGTAGCAGTTAATGAATAAATTAAATTGCATCCTGATTCGCTTCTGGAACATCAAAAGCAAGTTTTGGAGGAAGCTAGGAAACTGGTGGACTCAGTTCGAGAGCAGTTCAGCAAGGCTTCTCCGCCTAAACGACAGCGCATAAAGGTAACTCTCGGGAGTTTGTTCCGAAAAGGCAGAAGGTCCATACGAAGACCCCCATGGGTAGTAGACCTGCAAAGTCGTATAGCGCGGTAGACAAAGACCATCTTGTCCGGATGGATGGCTTGATTTCTCATAAGAACTGGCAATTGGTCGAGGAAAAACTCTTGGAGGTGTTTGATTCGGTGCTCACCGACAACCCAGGCCCTACCCTTAGCTGCAGAGACCACGGCTGGTTCGAATACCGCGTAAAACTGGTCTCCTGCGCCGCCAGTGTTCGTTCGACCTCTATGGGCTTGCTATTCAGCAAGTAAGTGAGATCTGGCCAGGTGCATTCTTGGATATTAGTCTGCAACGCATCGTCAAACGCAGCTGATAAGTCAATTTGCAGTGATGCCTGCAACGACGGTGCTTCACCATCCAGTCCCACGAGCGTGGATCTGTATTTGGACGATCTCTATCGGCTCCGACGATGACGGTAATTCAACGGTCGTCGGTGCTCTTGATCTGATTCCTTCAGATGAAAGCGCACCTAATAAACCTACAGCACAGTAATTCCGCTTTACTACTTCGACGAACAAATGATCCTATCTAGGAACACTGGGTCGTTAAGAACAGGGTTTGTGGATTGGATATCAGTGGATTCAGATTGCTGTATGTCGAAGACAAAGGTGAACCTAGATCATGCATCCTAGTAAATAGGAATAGTGAACTGCCAGATTTGGAAGAAATTTGAAAAAAAAAAAAATTCTACAAATTAAGAATAACGTGGTTATTGCAGTTAAACAACAAAGGTGCATCATTTGGGTGGCATCATCATATATGGCGCATGATGCTGCAGATCAAGAAGGCTACCGTCGACGCTGCGAGGACATCGCTCTCCTGATCAGTGCGGACGCTATCGAACACCACGCGATTTAGTTTTTGCTAATATGGACCAAATTGCTATGCAATTTTGAACGTTGAATCCGAATCTGGCAGCAAAAACTTTCAATCACGCATGGATTTCAAAAAACTCTAACCTAAAAGTGCACGAAATATTGAA
The DNA here is from genome assembly GCA_963691655.1 of Toxonevra muliebris. NCBI lineage: Eukaryota > Metazoa > Arthropoda > Insecta > Diptera > Pallopteridae > Toxonevra > Toxonevra muliebris. The sequence continues at coordinate 22,614,481 of OY829326.1, forward strand.
GGGCTTGCCTTTTTCTTTGCATTATTCTAGGAAGTGAGCCTTCTATATTCATGTTATACCTACAAAATAAAAACATTCTTGTCGACAATTGCTCATACGCCACGAATGACCTCTCAATAACAAAACACTGCATTTTTTCACTTGATTAGTTAAACTAAATTTCAATTTCTTAATTTTCTTCTCTATGCATTTTTTATCAACCTTCTCAAAATATATCTTCATTGATGGCGATGGCGGCGGTGGCGGCATCCTTGGCATAACAATCGTGAATTATTTTTAACTATGTTTTATTTCGTTTTTATTTATTTAATTGCAAAATGTAGTAAAGTAAGTGATTTACAAATTAAGCAGAACAGACTAAATAAAATGTAAAAGTTCAAAGCAAAATGAAAATTTACATAGATAAACACACTACAAATACATTAACATAATAATAACTACAATGGCTGACATTAACCTTGCACTGTTCATGTACTAAAAAAAAAATTCAAAATAAAATAAACAGAAAATGAAAAAAAAACACCAAATGCATAAAAACGTTAATTGTCTTGGGAAGACCACGATCCACCACGATTATTCGCGTATTGCAGTTCGCTGTAATTAGACAAGCGCCGTAAAATTAATGCCGCGCATCAATGAATTCGCCAATGAAAATTGCGTATCGTTGAAAATTTGCAATGTTAAATTTATTTAAAATTAATACTACAACTAATACTAATTGAAGACTTGCAAAAAAATATTAGGTTTACTATAGTATCAGTTGATTGATGCATTTCATTGCAATTATCATCAACACTTTGCAATTAGTTTTGTTAATTGACAGTGACGTACAATGTTCGCTAAAATTTTTTATTTTCAATGCTTCGAACGCTTCACTTGATAAATTGCTCTAGAAAAATGACGCTATTATTGATTGTTTTCTATTGCGACAATATTTCACGAATATCGGGTATACTTATACAGTCGAGCCTCGTATTAAAAATATTTTTATTATTTATATAGTGCTTGACAACAATGCTTGGCAAAGTCCAAATAACCCAGCGGGTATGTATTTATGAATTTAAAAATCCTGAGGGGTGTATAAGGTGCATAGTGCCTTTTCCTTCTTGAATTGTTAACTCGACCGTGGCACTGTGTTAAATTTCATACTGTTTTTTCCCTATCAGTCTATATTCTATGAATATTCTTGCATTCCTTTTACTTTTGATTTCTGTTAGGAAAGAGGCACTTGTGCACGTGTATTAAAGAATATTCAGCGAAAACACAAACGTGAACAACATGTGCGCATGTAGTGAAAAGTAGCCGTACCTGCACAAACCTCTAGAGCTAAGCATTAGAAAAACACACTTGAATCTATTAACATCTTTCTAAATATTTTTTACTTTGCTCTGGATTTAGATTCACGCGTGTATACGCACTTCGTACTGCACGATTAACTCGTGATTGAAGTACACGCAAAGTTCGGTTTCATGTGTCTTAAAGAAAACTCCATGGTGTTCAAACGAACGTGTGCACATAGAAAACTCTAAAAAACTCTGGTTCATTTTCACGAAAATGTGGCTTACCTGAAAAATTTTTATGATTATTAACTACTCAAATTGCTCTGCCATAACTTATTTGTACGGGGAGTCCAAGTTCGCAGTGTTGAGCTGATTGAAATCAATGAGAAAATATATTATTTTGTACTTTAACGACCGAAGAAAAGTTGTTCGCAATGAAAATCTAAATATTTTTTTTTCTTGCTCCAATCCTCCACCCTCTCTGTGGACTTCTCTTTCCATTGGTTTTTGTAAATGTTCATTTAGGTAGGTCAAGTGCCTGCCTTACTTTTTTCCGAGTTAGCCGACTCCTTCTCGTACTTAGGGAGTATAATATCAGATGAAGACAGAGAAAGAAAGGGCATTCTAACCGAACTCTGAAAAGCCACTGTTATCGACTCCCAAACTAAATTTATTCAGGAACTCCACAATGATAAACTTCCACAGAAAAATAAGAATTTTCTAAGCAAACGTAGTCTCTGTGCTGCTATACGGCTATGAAACCTGGCTTACAACTGACTTCCTCACTGTCAAATTCAAAAGCTTTCGTCGGAATCACACGCCAGATGTCGAGTCGGTAGTGCCAGTTCAAGACGTGAAACCATCAGGCCGTTCTCGTCCAGCACGATTTGCAGAAAATATTGTTTCTGCCAGTGAAAGTATCCCGGAAAGCCCAAGAACATCAATTCGGAGCCGTGCACAGCAATTGCATCTTTCTACAGCTACTGTGTAATTCGTCTACTTTTAACAAGATGGATCAATGAGCCATACTTCAAGGGAATCTGTCGACTTCTAACATACCAAATTTCTAGGTCGTGTAATTTCACGTTTTGGCGACACCAATTGGCCGGTGGACCTTTTTTTTTGCGGTTTAGTTAAAAGTAAAGTTTATGCCAATGATCCTCAAACGATTCGTGACCTAAAAGTCAACATTAATGTTGCCATAGCTGAAGTGGAGCCGGATTTATGTTAAAAAGCGCTACAGTCCAAGAGGAGCCGTGATGGCCATTTACATACCACGTATAATTTTCTCTACTTACTATCCGAAAAATAAAAATTTTTGGTTTTTTTCGCCAATTTTATGACTTTTATTTAAAAAACAAACCCTGCAACTCTTGTTGAAACACCATTTATTAAACGTGAAACATGAAACCATTGACCAAATATGTATATTAAGCTGCGAAAGTGTAATTAGATAAGTCATACCTTGAGGAAGGACTCAAATTAAATTTTGCCGAAAAACTTTTGGTTGGAACATGCAAGAAATCTGAGTTGACGCCTTTCGCGTGTAAACGTTCGTTCTAAACAAAATATGATCACTCTGGAATAACGTAGAATGAACTGAAACTCCAATAGGAGATGCAGGCAATGATGATGAAGCATATATGGAATAATATTCTTCAGAGCTCGAACTAGTTTCTAGCGAAGTCGTTGTACCAGGTTAAGGGCTTTCTGTTGTCTAATTACAATGCTCTGCATGGGTTTTGCGAATAAGATGGTTCCTAGTATTTCTGAATGAATTTTTCATGCTGAACACAAATCTGGGGTCAAAAACTTCCCATCACGTCACGTTTTCGAGAAAAAAGGGATTGAAACCCCTGAAAACTGTGTTTTTGGTCATTTTTTAACAATTGTGGAGCTAAACCCTGACGTGCTAAAAACTTTGCTAATATCAGAAATTAAAGACTGAACCATGCCTTTTGAAATGAGCCCTAAGCCAGGAGTGCAGGAAAGAAATGTATACAGAACGGATTTTATCTAAGTTACACCCACGGCCAGACATAATGAGAAGTGCAGCGGTCCGAAATGTTTTAAGAGTCGTTGGTTACACATCTGTAGTCAGATTTCAAACATTCAAAATGGCGGATCAAATATGGTGGTCGGATTTTATCTTACTCATACCAACGAAATATAATGAAAAATGCAGTGGTCCGAAGTGTTTTAAGGGTCACTGATTACAAATTTGCAGTCAGGTTTTAAATATTCAAAATGTTAGATCAAATATGGCGGACGAATTAAGATGTAAGATAAAATCAGATTCGTGTTCAGCATAAAAAATTCATTGGGAATTACTAGAAGCATTCGCATAAGAAAAGTTGAAACTTGCAGGGCAGTGTTATACGTGCACATTTTCGCTTGCAAGCAGACGTCTGCTTTTGATACATTAGCCTTCAGGAAGGATGGCCTTAATTTTTTCGTCCCTGTGAAATATTTTTTCGATTCATAACCAGCGATCAAAATGTTATGAGATTAGGTTTCAATCCCAAACATCTCTCTCCAAATATTAATTTTTCAAATAATTTTCAAGGTGCACACCTTTTCATACTCGATTGGCGCATTTACTCTTAAAAATTTGTTCTCTACGTTTGACTGTATTTTAATATCTCATTCAATACCGCATTCGTTTCATATACGTCTATAGCAGTATGCTTGACGTAGCGTTTTTTTTTCACTTGAGGTGGTAATTTTTGCGTGAAATACCTACATGATATATATATTTTTGTTTCATGTTGCAATAATTTTTTATATTATCTTCATTGTTTTGTGAAAACGTGCCAAATGATTTCTTATTTATTTTATTTAACACTTAAAAAAAAAAACTTTTAATCTTGTTTTGTCTCTGTTTGTCTTGATTTCATTGGGTTGTTTGTTGGTTGCTTTCTAATTTACCTTCCATTTATTTTATAGAATGTTTTTTTTTAAATATTTGTTGACCAAATAAATGAAATGACCAAAAAGCTGAAAAAATATTGGCTAATTGAAAGTTGGAATAACTCTGCATAGAAGATGATAATTGGCTGCCCGAAAAAGTGTGTGTTTCTTGGCTCATAAATTCCTACAACTAGCGATCATAGTAAAGGCTAAATAGTAAAAGTTCTCAAAAGTTAAACAAAATATATATATTTTGCAGAACATTTCTATCTGATATATTTCTAAAGCTCACACAAAAGAATTTCTCTTTTATTAAATTGATTATAAAATATATGTGATATATTTTTCAAATGTCGTACATTTCGGTAATGGCCTCATGCCATACACATTCATATATTCTTAAAGACATAAATATAAACATACATATGTATGTACGTACGAGTTTTTGACATTAAAGAACTTGGCACCATTTTTCAATTTCATTTCACAAAAAAAAAAAATAAAATAAAAAACGAAAAAGAATACAAAAAAGAAAAAAATTACAGCCAAGACAAAGATATTCAGTAGAAATTTTGCACGCATTTTATGTAAAAAGAAAATTGAAATATTTTGAAAGATTTATTTTTAATTCACTAAACTGTTCATATGTTTTGGTATATGGAAAAATTTGCACATACATACTACAAATATTTAAATATTAAATATTTAAAAAGAAATTCAAATAAAAGAAACCAAAAATGATGATGTGTGATGTTTGCCAATAAAAACAAAAAAAAAAAATGATTTTTTGAATGAAGAAAAATCTGAATGTGTTGACAATTAAACATAAATCAACACAAATCTTGTGAAAAGAAATGAGAATTGAAATTATATGCATGTAGTTTTTAAAGTAAAACAAAAATAATTAAAAAGAAATACTCATTAAAGTACATTGTAACCTTGTACGTCTACAGCTACACTATGTTTATGTATACTTATCCATCAGAAAGAAGCAAACGGAAAATGATTTATTTGTTATATAGACATTCTTTTGCTGCTCCACGGACACTCACACACGCCCCTTTCATTTTCCTTGCCACTGAACTTTTCAATAACGTTGAAAAAAAATAAGTAAAAGACAGCAAAAGTTTTCGCATTTTCAAAAACTATTTGTTTTTTTTTTTTATTAAAACAATATTCACCTTCAAATAATTTTCGCTCATGAACATATAGCAATAATAAGTTCAAGATGTTTTTTGAAAACCATTTGGTTTTTTTTTTTTTAGTAAATTCTTTTCTAATTATGATGCTTCAATTTATATGCATGCTTTTTCAGTTAAAATAAAAAATTAAAAAAAAAAAAACACTGTGAGTCAACAAAAAAAACTTTGGTACGATGAGTGAAATTGCATCAGCCGTTTTTCTTTATCACCTCTAGTCTTCCAGATATTCGATGCTTTATTGGCAGATTTTTGTTGAAAACTGATCGAAGATATCGTCGTTCAAGCAGAATTCACTAAGTCCAAATTATTTTTTTTAATTGGATCCGTATTAATTAGCTTCTATAATTCGTGTGAGAAATTAGATTTTTGATGATCCAGTTGAAACGCATGCTAATGAGTATATGCATTGGCGTAACTAGGTAGGGGCCTGGGGTGCCCCCCCCAGCTGGCTCTACGCACCCCCAGAAATAATATGGCAAGAAAAGTTTAGTCCAAAGAAAATGATTAATTTAAAGATTATATAAAAACTTGCATTCATTAAAAAATTTGAATATCTATAGAAAAAAGAAAAAATTTTTGTTTACTTTTCGAGTTTTTGCAGCAAAAGCTATGAGAAATAGTTAAAGCAGTAAAAGATTATTAGTTTCTGCAACAAAATTTATAACATTTCCTTATTCTATAAGACATAGGGTAGTCAAATGTACTGATTTGATCAGAATATGTCCTGATTATTTTTTTTTAAATACTGTTGCTTTGAAATCTTGAAATCAGTACGAAAATGTACTGATTTTTGTATTTTGTACTGATTTTGTTCAAATTAATATATTAAGAATTTTTGTGCTTAACTTTAATGGTATTAAAATTGTTTTTGCAGACAGTCTCACCATGTTTGTTTTTTTTTTCTGTTTGTTCACCAAATAAAATGCATATGCGTTACTGCTATCGAGAGGAGAAAAGCAATATTTACTTGAAGAAAAGTCGGTTAACATAAGTTTTTAGCCCTCTCAGGATTTTCGCACACATGTGTGTACATGAATTTGAAAATTTTTCCTGACTTTGATTTAAATGATAACGAAACGTCGTTGACGTCTACGTGGTCAACGTGGTATTGACGTCTTTGTTGTTTTTTCCTTTATCATTTGTTTTGTTACAATCGAAGCATAACCGTCGAAACTATTGTGACTTTAATGGGAAAACCTCACTTTTTTTGTGCTCTCTTTTTTTTAGTGTCATCATTTCAAAAAATTATTAAAAATACTAAATAATAAAAATATGTGTAAAAAACAAATTTCTAATGTAGATAGAACCTTCCCTTGCCGACAGAGACACATTTTGTGTAAGTCGGAGTATTTTAAAGCTCCCTGAACGTTTTTTTGTACAATTATGTGTACATCGCGTACGGCTAAACCTGGACCTCTAAAAATTAGTGAATAGTATAATTTGACTATAACATCTTGATTTTTTCCTACCACGGAAAGTAAGCATTCTCCTAAGAGGGTTAAATGAATGAAAGGAATTTGTTATTAATTAAATTTAATTACTGTCTTTAGCTCTCGCAATCCTCTATATATGGAAACTGATACGTTATCAACATTGTCTACTGAAAACAAATGTAAAATGAACACACAAAATCGGAGAAAAAGTTTAAGGACGTTTATACCACTATATTACATTGAAATTACTAGGTAATAAAAGCAAAAAAAAAAAACTGTACTGATTTGTACTGATTTCTCTGTTCAAAAATCTGGCTACCCTAATTTAGACAACACTTATTCATTATGCGGCGGTTATGCAAGCAATTTTTTGATTGTCCAACTAAAATGTTTGATGTGTAAACATCTTTTCACGTACCCGAGGAAAAAATTTTACTTTTGAGTTATTTTAAAATCGCATTACGCTTGAGCTGTCCCGTTATAAAGTCTTTGGTTAAGAACAACCATCCATGTTACAGGAAAGGTTTTCAAATGTATCAATTATTAACATTGAAAACAAATTTGTCAAAAAAAAATTACAACCGAAAAAGTGTTAAATATATTTTCTGGGGGTGGTGGGGGGGGGGGGGGGGCAGGCCCCCCGGAGAATTATCCTAGTTACGCCAATGAGTATATGTAACAATCTATTAGCTTTTTAAGTTTTGCCAGTGTTCGTAGAGCGTCATGCATTGCACTAACTAACTTCATCTCAGATATTAAAAACTGGGCTTAGTGAATTCAGCCAGAATGCCGGCGATATGAATAAATTGGTTGAAATTCTAAAAATGCTATGTTTGAAACACTTGAGTCTATATTATTTTTCCATGTTTACGATTTTTGAAGAAAATTTTGAGTTTGACACCGAATTGGGGGTAGGGGGGTAAGGAGATAGGAGGATAAGCTTGGAAAAAGGTCCGTTCAGCATAAATGTTTCTCTCAGTTACTGGTTTTTTTTTCATTTTTGTCACATTTTGTCCTCAGACATCAAAAACGAAATCGGAATACTTCTAACTCAAATTTGTTTTCGACTGGATAGCCAAACATAGTTTTCGGCGAAAAAATTCCCAGGAAAATATCTGGAAACTTAGACGTTATAGAGAAAAGTTGCTGATCTATTTTACTCAGTGTACCAAAACTCTTATGCAATTAAAAGTTTTAAAGCTGAAAAATTATGTAATGAAGTTAGACGACTTTTAAATATTCTATATTTTTTAAAAGGTAGCTTGATTATTTATTTCTCGCATAAGAAATAAATAGCATGATTTCCATATATACTATATTTTGTTTCCTAAAATTTACTCAAACTTTCAAAATAATATAGGCAATTTTGATTTTAGGCAATATCTGGGCTAGCTTCTTACATGAAATCGAGTTGTGTTGATTAGATTTCTTGCAAACATGACACAGATCCCTAGTTTCGGCTCGAAATCTGAATGGTGAACTAGTACAAATTAGAGCACGACAATTAATTTCGTTGAAAGTTCACCATTGTTAGTTGAGAAGTAGGTCTCTAAGTCAAAAAGAATCAATCTTAGCCTTGCAAAAATGAGACCTCTTTGCAACCCTAGCAGACATGTGGACTATGATTATTTTGGACTTACCCAATTTTCTTATGAAAAAAGACTTCTGGACTTCATTTAGTTTGAAGAAACGTTACCTGTAAATACACTATACTTCTCTATCATACATCATTGTTTGGAGATATTGACTGGTCATAAATCAATTTTAGTTTCGGAAATGATTTGTTTAAATTATATGGAGTGATTTTTTTCAACCCGAAACTTTCAGTTATTTCAAGTAATAAGCACTCTACGAAAAAAATTTCCATAATGAATTTGATTATTCAGCGGGGGAAATACATTAGCGCTAAAATTGCATAGAAAGCAATAACGGCACATTTCTGTTTTTTATAATTTTTTTTTTTTTTGAGAACGTCAAAGAAGGGTTCAATAATACAGTACTCAGACATGTTTTACGTTCATTATAGTGTATACTGTTTCCTTTTTTGCTATTTTTTTAAATCTTTCAGATTTATTAATAAACCTGAGTGGATCCTGCGGTGTCAAAAAGCTCAGACGTTCGACTCTCAGTACACCGATGAAAAATATCGCAACTCTGATTCGACACATACTTCTTCTTCTTATGGCTAGAGTTAACAATATACCGTTGTGATTTTTATAGACAAGATAAAATATTAACAGTTATTTCTGCATACTTAATACGAATTTTAATTTTTTTGTTGGATTTAACGGTCGTGGTGCAAACGAATGATAAGTACTTTTTACTCTCCTAGCCAATTTAGAACAATTCCAGCCAAAGTAATATGCATCGATAAAAAATAGATGTAAGTTTTAGAGCCCTGCAGAGCCCTGCAAGGTTATCTTGAAGTCATAATATTATAATTTTCCTTAAACACTTTTTGGAACATTTTATCTTACTTACTTTAACTCGATGCTTTAACAAGGATTTCAAAAATGTTCGCAGATTTAACAATTTTTTTGTCTCTTTCACTTTTCCGTATACTTTTTTGGGGCGATTTTAATTAAAGTTTGTACAAAAACTGGAGTATAATTAAATTCAAGGGCTTAAATTGGTCCTGATCTCTTCCAAAATTTATAACAAATCGAAAAAATGATGTAGACCGCAAAAAACTTGAGGTACTGTTGTCCTGAAACCATATATCATAGAGATATTCGTTTTTTTTTATCAGGTGCTTGGAAATAAGTTGTATCAAATCTGCTGAGTCTTACAATTAATAAAAATAATTGGTTGGAGACTTAGTTTTTCTCATTTTTTGTTTGGAGATCGGTACATTTTGCATCTGCATTACATCCGAGTTGCATGTTTAAAGGTTATAAATTAAGATCAATGGTAATCTGGTGCTTTGTAAATTAATTTTAGATCAAGTCAAATCTATATATTCCTACATTTCATACAGGTCTCCGATCTTTTGTCGTAAAACAAAATGGAATTAGGTTTATGGTAACTAATCAGAACTCTGCAAAATCACCTCAAATCTAGACGAGGTATTGCTTCTTTAATCCTTTGATCATCACGACAGTATAGTCATAGGAATAAATAAAGTCTACATTAAAAAGTCTTAAAAATTAAAGTATGCTAATGCGCTCCATTAAGTTCTCTTCAATCTGCTTGAACTTTGTGTGGTCTTTCAAATAATACGAATCGAAAATACAATACAAACTGATTCATATTAATTTTTGTAGGGTACATTGTCATACAAGCATACATATGTATGCACTCTATATTTGTATATATACATTTGTATGTACAAATGTAATTACATATATTTTTAGCTTAAAGGAATTTCAATTTGGCCATTCATATCTGCTTCTTCTCGCCTTGTGTTTTCGGTGCTGCACATTGAACGGCTGCGGCTCGTGTCGCTATGGCGCCGCCCGCCTGCCACCGCCACTTCAGGAAAGCATTTCATTTCTTTTCAAGGGAAGGGGAAAAGGGGTAAAGCGATCATGAGCATTATTATTTTTCATATGAACAGCGGTTGTTTTCAAATTTTTCATTCATTCGAATATTTAAGTGTTTCCTTTTTTCTTCGAATTAGTTTTCAAAAAAAAAAAAAATTATTAATTTATTTGAATTCGAAATGCGAATTTTTCTATGAGTAATTGAATAAGTATTTATCGCAAAATTCTCAAATTGATTAGGTGGAGGCGGCAAATAAAAATATGTTGATGACGTTGAAAAAATCTATCAAAAGATAACAATTTTACATTTTTAATATTATTTTTTTTTTATTAATTATTAATTTTATTTATTTACATAAATTCAGTCGTTATGAATTTACAAAAAATGATAGAGCTTAAATTTAGTAGAAATTTTTTAAATTTTTGGTTTTTCAAGTAATTTACATAGGTTTTAAGTAAAGGTAAAATTTAAATTATCTACAGTGAAAAATTAACAATTATTATTTAAGTGTTTTTGTGTATTTACATTGGTTTTTTTTATAAAAAGAATTTTTCAAAAGCAAATTATTTACAGGCATATGTTACAGGCATAATATTATTTTTTTTTTTGTCTGGGGAATTTTGACTGATTTATTTTTGGAAATCTACAAAAGCATAGTTTATTTTTATATACATTTTTGAGGTTATTTAATTCTTTTAAATTTAAAAGATCATTTCTTTCGGTAGATATACAAGTATAAAATAAATTTGAGATTAAATTTTCTTTCTCATTAAATTTTAAAACACTTTTCAACATATGTTTGCTATTTTTCATTTATAGTGAATTTACATTTAAATCGTGTTAGATAAAAATATGAATTTGTGAAAATTAAAGTCAACTGTAAAATTTATTCAAATCTGAAATTGATTTGACTCATAAAATATATACCTATAGTTTCTTTGAAAAGACAAGTTTGAGATGAATATTTAGGAACTAAACATTTGGAGCTAAATAGTTTTTAAATTAGGTTAAGGTTTCGGAAAGCTGCTAACACTGCGTTTGTGTGGATTATTTAGATTTATGTACCAAACAAAAGTAGATATTATTTAAAGTTTTTTCCTTCCATAATTTTTAATTTTTTTTTATGCACCTACACCTACATTTACTACTGCTTGGAAGCTGTTTTTAATTCAGATTTGCAAAATGATTTATATATAATACACTTCAGAATATTTTGATTTTGATTGAATATATAAAATCAAACATTTTTAAAGTGTACTTCATATGAGACTTTGGGCAAATCTGGGTTAATATGTGTTCTTTGGTACAATCTATTTCTTTTCATGGCCTTCTCTGATCTGAGTTTCATGTCAATTAAGATCATGCTTTAAAATGTTGTGTATTAGAATTCTTAGTAAATCAAGTAGGTTTATAAATGAGTTTGATTGTTTTCCTGTTCAGATCATATTATTATATATTATATATAAATAAAGATTTTTAAATTTCAGCAGCGAATTCATATATACTTTCTTGGCATGATGCTTCCTGATATGAGCAAGTATTCCTATTAATTTATTAGACATAGAATATCGCTGCCGGATTAACATATCGCAATAATTACAATATAATAACAATTTGATATTCTCACCAAATGAGTTTGTAGATGAAATTTGTTAATCTCAGTTTTACATCTTAGGTTACTTAGATTTGCAAAAGATATACAATGCTCTGCATTTTAGGGCAATTGAGACCTTCCTTTTATGGTTAAATTAAGTTCAGTTTTATCTCAACTATAGACGATATGTGTAGGCCGTATCGTGAAAGGATCACATCAATTAATACGCTCAGAGCCAAAGTGACTCATATATTTAGATAGAGCCAAAACGAACAAACTATTTTCCTAGCGCAAAAACGAATCTTCGTTGAACCATTCACTAGCACGATACAGCGAAGGTTAATTTTTGTTCTAGCAAAATATTCAAGTTCTTTGACATAACGTAAACCAAAAAATCTAACAGGTCAATAAAATTTGATGTTATCTTATGTTTTTCATTTCAGTTGAAACAAAAATCTGAAATGTTTGTAATATATAAAACTATTTTCAAGAAACATATTTAAATAGATTATTATACAACACCAAAAATCTTTAAGATTTTACCAGTGCGCATTAATGAAGAAACCATTCAATCTCTTCCTTTATTGTGTTCTTGTGATGGAATTAAATTGAGCCCAAAGGTTCGGAATAAACTTTTAGAAATCCTGCATTCTGATTTTCTTTTCTTTTTTTTTTGTTTTAACTGGTTTATTTGAGGGATTCACAAATGATTCTATAATCCCTAGACCACTCGCACACAGTGTAATGCTTCATTTAAATAAAATATTTACACATTTCTAAATGTTTACATGTATTGTAAGCCAATGAAAAAAGAGTGAAATGAATCTTGTTTACTTGTTTGTTTTGCAAATTTCCAAATTAATTAAGCACTAACTACATAAGCTACAGTACAAAAAACTTTACACATAGACATTACATATTTACAAGCTACAATTACAAATACAAAATGACTATACTAATTAATAAATAAAAAACTACTACTTTGTTGAACTAAACTAAAAAGCACTTGGTATAAATTTATACACATACATACTTTGGTATTTATGAATTATTTAACAATGAATGTAAATAAATGAGATCATTAAAAAATTTAGTAAAATTTTTTAATTAAACTCAAAAGTTTTTAAATAGTCGAGTGCTTTGGTTGTGGTTTTTGGTTTTTTTATGCAATCTAAAACTAACAATTACTTTATACAAAAATATATGGGATTTTACAATGAACCCCTTTCCTTTTCCCCTGCTCCTCGTTCTTCTATCGTACTTACACCATATTCCATATGCTGTAACTACGCGCTTTTTTCTCTTCTTCCGCAATTTGCTCATAATCAATTTCCAAATATTCTTTACCACCGAAATTCACTTTACGATCTGTAAACTTTTTAATATAGCTAATGTGTGCGTTAACTTCTTGGCCATCAATATTGATTTTATATGAAATGCTTGTAATACGTTCAATAATTTGACCTTTTTTCCATCGCACTTGTGTCTTCCTGAAACGTTCACCGTACATAACCCAATCGCCTACTTGGTATTCACGTTGTTTTATGCATGTTTTGAGCACCTTTACGGGTTCGGGTTCTTCAGCATCAGCTTCATCGTCGGTAACATATTCGATAGGCTTTTCGAATGTTTCAATTTCGGGTAACTTTTTGGCATCGTTGGGCTCTTCAGGTTCTCTAAAGAATGTATCACTTATGGAAAGTTTACGTTGTTGTCTTTTAATAATCACTTTCTTTTTAACTTTACGTGGTTTCTTTGGTGGTGCAGGTGGTTCAATGAGAGTCTCATCGATAGTAGGTTCAGCATCAGTGATGACTGCTGTATCAGATTCATTGATTGATGGTGATGTTGCAGTTTCGATTAGAGAAGTAACTTTTTCATTATTGGAAATTTTCATCAACGCCACATTTTCACTTTCTCTATCAAAACTTTTATTGTTTTCATTGTTAGCTGCTAATTTCTTTTTGGCTGCCACTACCGTTTTATCTATTGAATTTTTGCGTATTATTTTTTTAAAAACTAATTTCTTTTGCGCGTGGAAATCATTAAAGGGAGCACCTGCTGCATGCTCTTTATCTGTATAGATTTGAACCGTTTTTACGGGTGTGGGCACCACTTGCAGTTCGGGCATTTTCTGTGTTACTGTGGACTCGTTTGTTTTTGTTGTAGCTGTGGTTGCTGCTGCGTTTGCAGTGATGATCTCTTCGACACTGATGAAAGTGGTTGGGGTGTTGCTTGCTTTTGTAGTTTCGGTAGCCTGCTGCTCGTCGTTTATACTGCGTGCATCGATCGTTGTTGAAATTTTCGACGTTGCTGTGGTTGTTGCTGTTGTTGTGTTGTGCGTTTCATTAACCGCACTCAATGATGATTGTGATTCAGCGTTGGCGGCGATGTAGGAATTGCTGGTGTCGCTGACAGTAGCAATGTCAAGACAAGTAGACACCTGTTGATTATTGTTATTATTTTGATTCTGATGTTCTTGTTTTTGATTCACCGAATTCTTCGTTGGAATTATTTTCTGATTGATGAGTTCTTTGATATCTGCGGCGAGTGATTCTGAAACATCCGGAATTTCAGCGTTTATATCTGATTGAGTCAGAGTCTTTTCGTTTTGGTTACACACAAACACTTCACATTCCTTCGTAACTTCACTTAATTTTGTATTATCCTTTAATTTAATTGAATTATTGTTATCTGTGTTGTTTTTATTATTATTGTTATAATTATTTGTGGGCACCACAATAATTGTTTCACCCACTAGTTCAGCTAATTCAGCTCTTGTTATTGTAGTTTTTGATATTGCTGTTGCTGCGTTCACTGACTGTTGCTGACTGTTCGATTCGCTGGTTCGCAATGGACTTACCAACGTTGCAACCATTGCAGCGCTTTGATCGTCCAATTTCGTTGCCGATCGAAAGTCTTTTGTTGTTTCGTTTTTCGATATAGTTACAGTTGCTACAGCTGCTGTTGCTGCTACTTTGGTAAATGTTGTTGATGCGTCATCATTAACAATAGCATCATCATCATGATCATTATCATCATCATCATGAGCGACTACATCCATTGCCAATTGCGTTGGCAATGTTTTCGCTGTAGTTTTTGTTGTTGTTGCATCCTTGTTGCAGCTAATTCGATTGGTATTTTCAGTAATTGAACTTTGATCAATTGCTGTTGACGATTTATCGTTGACTTTCATTAATTCATTTTGCTGCTTCGCACCCTTCAGGGACGTTCGTCTAACTTTGGTAGTGATTATTTTAACCTTTGGCGACGATATTGCTGTTGTTGTTATTTCCCCATTAGTACCGGAAGCTGTTGCTTTTGCCGCTGATATCACTTTCTTCCGTTTGACAACTGCTTCTGAATCTGATGGTCGCCTTTGTGCTTTAATTTCGACTAGCGGTTTAGTTTCTTCAATTGGTGGTTCAATTTGTGACTCTTCCACTGCGGCAATTGAGGCACGACGCACTTGTTCGATGTTTTTGGTTTTCATTAGGGTTAAGCGCCTTTTGGGTTTTGTTGTTGCTTCAGTTACTACCTCCGATTTATCAGTTTGATTTTTATTCTTCGATTCATTCGAAGATTCATCACTGCTTTTCTCTTCTTTGACTGTATCGAGCGGTAGAGTTACATCATTTTGTGGCTGTGATATCTTAATGGCTGGGGTTTTGATGATGGTCTTTGAAATCTCATTATTTTTTATAATATTTCGTGCAGCAATTACTTTCTTTTTAATCATTACCTCAGAGTCTGAGGGTCGTCTTTGTGCTTTTATTTCTTGTGGTATTTCTTTTTCAATTGGTGCTTCAATTTTGGATTCTTCTACAGCGGCAATTGAGGCACGACGCACATCATCATCTTTAGTTTTTACTACAGTTAATTTTTTTCTAAGTTTTACGCCAGTCGCGGATTCTGTTTTTTCACTATGAGCTTTAGTCTCATTTAAAAGCTTCACTTCAGTTTCATTCTGTGATTCAGTTTCATCTTTATGTTGAAATTTAACTGCAGTCTCCCCTGCGGAACTTTGCATTTTATTCACAAGATTTTTTGCTACACCAGTTTCCGTAGACGCGTCATGCTTTTTTGACGTCTGCTTAGAATTTTCTTCTGGTAAGGGTGATTTTCTACTTAATATTGCTACTATTTCAGACTCGAATTTTTTCTTATTTTCAATTGATGGTTTTTGCAAAACTTTTAGTGGAGGGCGTTCACGATTTGTTGAAATTCTATTTTCACTTTCTTCTTTAGTTTGTTTCGCGGAGATTTGTGTTTTGTTATCTTCAGAAATCGCTTGTTGAGGCTCTAGATTCTTAGCTTCTTTCCAGTCATATTCATTGTTATTTTTATCCGCTTTTTTCAATTCTTTTTCAGCCGCTTTCAAATCACCATCGATTTTATGCTTATTAGGTTCTTTGAACTCTAGATTTTTTATTTGTTTGGTTTTTAGATTTGTCACTTCTTTGGACTCTAGATTTTTCTCTTCTTTAGACTCTAGATTTGTAGCTTCTTTGGACTCTAGATTTTTAATTTCTTTGGACTTTTGATTTTTCACTTCTACTAACTCCTGATTTTTCATTTCTTTAAACTCAAAATTTTTTACTTCATTGGATTCTAGATTTTTCACTTCTGCAGACTCCAGGTGTTTCACCTCTTTGCACTCTAGACTCTTAACTTCTTTACAGCGGCTTTCTTCACTCGATTTGTCTACTGCATTTCCACTTTCTACTGCTTCTTCTTTAACTTGATCCTTACTTTCCTTATGCTCTTCTTCTTCATCGAAAAAACTTCTTCTGCGTACCTTTCGTACAAAACGAAAATGTACTGGGGCTGCATCATCTTTTTTGGGCACAGCTTCATCTTCATCTCCCTTCTTAGGCAGCTCAACTTTCTTAATAGCAGCTATTGACTGTGTCGACTGCCCTTGACCCATTCCTGTAGTTTGCTCTACTTCACCTTCGCCTTCAGTACTA
The DNA here is from genome assembly GCA_963691655.1 of Toxonevra muliebris. Classification (NCBI taxonomy): domain Eukaryota; kingdom Metazoa; phylum Arthropoda; class Insecta; order Diptera; family Pallopteridae; genus Toxonevra; species Toxonevra muliebris. The sequence goes on from OY829326.1 coordinate 22,631,353, forward strand.
TATTTAGTCAGTACACCCTTAACTTCACTAAGTGCACCCGATATACGCGCACGCAAACGATTTAATCTCTCAATTGGATCCTCGGGCTTATCCTCTGGGTTTTGTTGCTGTTGCGTTGATTCTTGTGAAAGCAAACGCCTTTGACGTCGAAGCAATGTACGCGCTGGCAATACCGAATCCGCAATTGAGATTGCATCAACCGAACTTGAACGACTAACTTCATTTTCTAAACGCGGTAACGTTGCCGCGCCTCTACTACCAACATTAACGCCATACTTTGTTGTTGGTAGGTCAACAGAATATGATACATTTTTAATATGCGAGGCTGAAGAGCTACGCGTAATATTTGGTAAATTGATAGCATTTAGTTCATTTTTCATATGCAACGAACTTGGTGTGCTGTTGGTAATTGAAGAGGGTATCGCTCTCGTTGTCGTACCCTTAACACTTTTCATTTCAAACTTCATCTCATCGATGGGATCATCAATGATACTTTCTTGATTGTCATTCAATGAATTATTACTTAAATTAAGCTCTTCACTATCTTCACCATCAATATCACCAACTTTGGTAACAGTCATTTCATTAATTTTTGCACTTTCAACACTCAAATTTATTGACGTTTCCGGGAATTCTATGGCTAAATCATTAAACTTTTCAGCAATACACACTTGCTGTTGCTGCTCCTGCTGCTCTAGATTTGTGTTGGCGGTATTTGTCTTTTTAATTACATCACTAAATTCTTCATTAATTTCCAAATTATTTAAATTATATTCACTATTTTCTTGCGGTATATTATTATAATTTAACCGATTCTCATGAGTTGTCAGTGCGAATGACGATGACGACCACGACAATGAAGACAACGGCGGCAATGATGATGGCAGACGCGTTCCGGACTCAGCACTGACAGCAACTAATTGAACTAGCTCCTCATGCGAAGACGTATCGTGTACATCTGAGCGTTTTGGTGAATGTGAATGTAGCTGTGAGTGTTGTTGGTGGCTATTGGGATTGAGATTTTCTAAGTTAGTGGCTGTAATGTTGTTGTTGTTATTGGTGCTATTGCTACTAGCTATTGCTATGGTGTCTATCGTTGTCGAATTTTTGAGTATACTGTTGGAAATATTTTGTTTTTCTTCTATGAAATCCTCACTCATTGGGGGTGTTATTCTCGTTGCTTTTTCTAATACAGCAGACACTTGCTGCTGATGCTCTTCATCATAAATATTTTGTAGATCAGAGCGTGAAGAAAAATCTGTTGCTGCGAAATTATTGCTCTCATCATTTTTACTAATACTTAGAGTAATTTTTTGTTCTTTTTCTGGGATATTGTTTATATTTTTAGATATTATTATTGCTGTTGTTGGTAATACGACGTCGGCGGCGGATACGGCGTCATTATACATATTTTGTTGTTGTTGTTGTTCTTGAACGCAACAATTATTACTTTTTTGCTGTCGGTATTGTTGCTGATCTTTAGTATTTGTTGTTGTTATTTCCGTCTGAACTTGTTGCGCTAAATGATGATCTTGAGTAGAAATCGCGTCCACCGCTGCCGCCACCTCTTCACGATCATGACCGGATTTTGTATAAGATTTTGATATGCAGGACTGCGTCATTGTTGTTGATATTTCGTTGTCAGCGTCAGCGTCGTGGTCAATGGAAATTTTTGTATTTTCTTTAAAAACACTGTGAATTATTAAAGAATTTGACTCTAGTATGGGAAAAATATTCGTATATTTCTCCATTTGTTTTTGTGCGTTTAATATTGGGAAACGCTGATATTCTTTGGTCATAATTTCGTTTTTGTGGCATAAATTATTTGTTAATCGTTTGGTTTCGCTTAAAGGAGCCATGTTTTGAAAATCATAAATTTTATTCACAGGCCGGTCGTAAGCACAAGAGATAGGAAATTTTATATGGTTTTCATATGAAACATTAGTTAAAGGGAATTTGGTTTGATTTGTATTTTTATTGTCCTCGTTGTGTTTAAAATATTTTTCGTATGCCACTGAGGTAGCTTCGTAAGTATCTTGTGACCCATTTGGGATGTCTGTAGAATTAATATTATTTTGTTGCTTCTGATGCACTTTTTCAATTTCTTGTAACCGGTTAAAGATATTTGTTGAATTCATGTTACTTGGTGGTTGCTTTTCACACGATTTTGTATTGATTTTAATTGGTTGTTTGTCAAAAAGTTCTTTGTTTTCTTGTAATTCGTTTAGAAAATATGATGAATACAAATTTATCTTTTGGTTTTCAAAAAACTTCTCAGTTTCTTTTAACTCATTTGGATTATTTGAAAATGATTTTTTATTAACTGCTAGCTTTTCAAAAATTTCTTCTGTCTCCAGTAACTCGTTTTGAAAACATAAAGAATTCATATCAATTAAATGAGTTTCAAAAATTTGCTTCTCAAGAACTTCATCAGTCTTCTGTGACTGATTTAGATTGTTTCCAGAACTTATATTACTTGGTTGTTTCTCAAGGCGAACTTCAGTTTCTTGTAACTGGTTTAGGATATTTGATGAGGTTGTATTAATTGGATGCTTATCAAGAACCTTTTCAGTTTCTTGTAACTTATTTAGAAAGAGAGTTTCTTCGTTCTCAACAACTTTTTCAGTTTCTTGTAATTTATATGCGATACTTGATAAACCCATACCAAGTTGTAGTTTTACATTTTCATTTTCATCTTCAGAATTCATAGAAATTGCTTGATTTTCAAGAACTGCATCACTTTTTGGTAGCTCATTTTGAAGAATACTTGACGAAATCAAAGAAAACTGAGATATGCTGACTGGAAAGGAAGCATAATTACTAAGCTGTGATTTAAATACGGGAAATTGTTGATCTTCATATAAAATATTTATACTTTTTGAGCATAACTCAACATCATCATTTATTCCTGACTTTCCAATTGGACTATAGAGCCTCGCTGAATATAATAGTTTAGATTGAATTGTAGAAGTGATAAGTTTAGATTTAGAAATTGCTGCAGCAAAAGCGTCATCACTATTAAAGCTTGAACGCTCGATTAAGGTAACCGGAAATTTAAATGTATTTTTATATTTAGCTTTAGTAAAAGGAAACTTGATCAGCTTTACATTTTCATCAGCCGTTTCTGGAGTATTCTGAATGTCAATGGTTTTGAAATTAATAAATTCATACAAATCAGTTTCTGCTTTATTTAAAGCACTAATTATTGTTGATTTTTGAGCTGGATTAATTTCAATTTTATTAACAACATCTATACCATTATCATTTATATTCATAATTGGAAATAAGTTATAATTTTTTTTTTTTAAAGTTCTTAATGGAAATTGTTTTAATTCCTCTGCTGTTGTACATGCTTTAATACATTTTCTTTTCGAATCTTTATATTTTTGACGCATATTTTCACTGATTTTCAAGTCTTCCTGAAGATGTTTTAATAATTCTAAATTTAATATATTTTCTACAGGTTTCATTTTTACACCAAGCTTTTTATATTTCAATGAGGATAGCAGTGGGAATTTCCTATTTCCATAAGTCAATTTATTTTCTTTTACTTTCATTTCCAAACGCAATGGAAATTTAATATTTTTACATTCTCTATCCACAACCATTTTATTTTCACTTACATTCATAGAATAACTTGACGAGAGCAATGGAAATTCCCAATTTTCGGCAACATTTGGACACTTTTCAGCCACTTTCATTTGTTTACTTGAATTGTCCATTAAAATATTAGGTGATTCATTTGAATCACCAGCATTTATAATATTATTTATTAGCTCATTAAAAACATACTGTTGTTGATTATTATTATTAGTACTATTATTAGATTCATACAATTGCGTCGATATGTTTGTTTCCTTCTCCATTGAAATAATATTATTTACGTCATCGTTAGTCAACAATGTTCTCGTTCCAAAATTAGGTTGCTCTATATTGTTTTTGAAACATTCTCGATGATGATGGCTTTGATGATGATGACGATGAATAGTAGATGTGTTAGTAGTAGTTGTAATTGCTGATAGCTTAGTTTCAGGGTCAGGAACAGGATGATGGGGATCTATAGTTTTTCCCAGTAATTGACCTATGTTGATTGAGTAATATTTACATATGTATAAGGTTTATTATGTTTATTACGTAGACACAAAAATTATTTAACAAAACTATCTTTAAAAAAATACACTAGTATTTTTCGTAAATTTCACACTGGCAACATTATCATCTATTCATTTTTTTTTTCAAATACAGTATGATATTATTAGAATTTTATTGCACAAATTTATGCATGCTCTCTGAAAAACTGTTTAATTTAATTAAATTATTTTTTTTTCGTTTGCACAATTTCACAAAATATTCTCCTATTAATATAATTTTAGTATTTATTTTAATACGATTAAAATATCCGTCAACAACTAAATTTTGTACACTCGTTTTTATATTCGAAAATGAAACTAAGTACTACGTGTATCTTTTACAACATTTCGTTAAATAAATTAATGCACAAAAGTATTTTGTTATAAAATTTTATACAGATGCGCTCTTCTTTAATTCGCCCTAATCTAATGCCAATAAAATTTAATTGCAAATAAATTATAAAATACATAACAATTCTTTAAGTCTGTATAGGTGGATAGGTATATCATATGTAATGTTTATATTACATTCTAAAAGAATCTAAATACAAATCTATACATTATCTATACTATATCTTTATATATACATTTACATACTTATACATATATGTATGATATGGTACATTTGCCAAGTTCTGTCTTTTGTTTGTCTTCCGGCGGTGGCGACAAGAAACCACAAAATCATACACAAATAAAAATTGTTGCTTTGTTCTTTTCAGATTTATTTAAATTGTTATATTTTTTGGTGGTTTTTCTTTTGTTTTTTTTTTATTTTGGCAAAATTTTAGCGCACAAGTTTTGTTTTATATACTCAAAAATATTTATTTATTGTTATACATACATAGTTATGCACCTACGTATATGTAAGCGACATTGCCAATTTTCACCGCCCAGTTTTTCTTAGCGTCTAATAGTCCATATCCTACAAGCGTGTTTAATTTTTTTTTTTTTTTTTTTTGATTTTATAGAAGACAACGTATTTTCCTATGTGGTTTTATATACATTTATGTTAAGGTTGGATCTTGAAGTTGTAGTCATTTTTGATATCTATATAAATTAGTTGAACTGAATATTTTTGCACGACAAGGCGCCTGCCGCGTGTCTTAGTTTTATATTTGCGTATGCATCACAATTGAGGCATGGAAGATTACGCTTAATTCGATAATTTCTATTTAGCATAGAGAAGAAAAAGGAAGAATTTGCTATAAGACTAGCCTCTAGCACTTGTAGTAGCTGTTCACACTGGCGCAAGCAAGAACGCCTGTCTGAAAGAGATAGGTAGAGAAAATGGGTAGTTAGAAAAAGACAGGCGAGTTTATATCTGTTTCTTACTACCTATTTTCTTTTACCTCTTTCTTTCAGACAGGCGTTCATGCTTGCTCCCGTGTGAACAGCCACATAAAAAGCCGATCTCATGGTTGTTGTAAGCTTAAATGCTTTCAAACATTGACATACTTTCTTGGGAAAAAAATATACTTATTTAAAAGTAAAAACTGCGGAATGTCAAAATCATCCTTGGTCTACCAAACTGAATGTATTAAAAACATTTGCATCAAAAACCCCGAAAAGAAAGATAAGAAATGTGGTGGAGAATTGGTGTATCAAAATCAAATTTTTAACTTTTCATAACGTGCAACTTCTTATCAGATGTTCAAGTTATGAAACTTTAAAATAATAATTTTACCAACTAATTTCCATCTGCACACTACCATGGAGTACCATTTTGAAATGCTTCAAAAGAAGGGCTTAAAAAGGGGAATGGAGGTTTGGTGTGAAAACCAAAAACGTTAAACTTATCATAACGAATAACTTTGTCTCATACGTCAAAGTTATAGGACTTCAAAATAATAAACTTGCCCATCGATTACCATTAGCACACCAGGAGCAATTGATCAGGGCTATGTTCTAAACTTCACTTCCTAATGAAGTTGAAATCTAAGCAATGTTAGTTTTACGATAACATTCGAAAATGAGATGCAAAATATGGCAAAATACTTTGATTCCGTTATACGAAGATGAGCAAATAAAAAAAAATTGTTGTTTTTTTCTTCTTCATATGCGTCCGAAGTCCCATTCTCGAATTTCGACATTCGTAATCGCATCCGATAAATTGACATCCATTACATTACTAAAATATTCTATGATTGTTCTCAATGCTCCCTAAAATGTTTCCTACCACTACAAGTCTAAGGCGCTATCGGTAACGCAACTGCGATGCGACAGAAAACGGCGACTGGCAATAGTAATCGCTCTCAAACAATCGTAACGATTTTCATTGTCGAAGTCATTAAGTCAGATCGTAGTTGCATTGCTTCCAGTGGGAACAGTAAGAAGTAAAGAAAAAATTATAATTTCCTTGATAAAAAACTGCCGCTTCAGAGAATCTAAATTTTGATTAACAGCTGGAACGATCCGTTCAGGTCTTATTTGAATGCACAATTCTTCTACTTCGGCCCCTTCGCCCTCAATTATTATACTAACACTCGAATTTCAATTTCACTAAGTACTTGGGCTAATGTCTTTCAAACCGAAATATACGCAGTTTAGACGTGCGCAAGAACTAATCATAATAAAGGGCTAAATGGTGCAAAGATTGTGATCTTTTCTGACAGCTAAGCGGCTCATTTTCATTATGGATATTCTCTTCGAAGTTGGTGAAAAAGTGTTTTGACAGTCTGCAGCAGTTGTTTACCCATAATAAAGCTTTGTTGTATACCAGAACACTGTGACATTGCAGGTAATAAAGCTGCTGATGAATTTGTTATGCAGGACTCATCGGCTCTATATACAGGCCCCAATCCATATAGTGGGATCGACTGGACTAGTTCCAAATCTATCATAGAGGCTTAGGCAAGCGAGGAATGGCTATCTTAGTGTCATCCAGGTCTTAGACAGTCCAAGAAGCTTGCCCTTCCTCTCGCTCTCATCCAATCCCTGATTTAAAAAAAAGCGAATCTCAAATTGGTCGTGGGTTTTCTATGTGGTCAGATATTACCTAAGTAAATTAAATCTCCCAAACCAGATAGGGTGCCTTCTATGCATAGAGGACGATGAAACGACATCCCACATTCTCTGTGTGTGACAAGCCTTGCCTCGGCAATGAAGAGGTATTTTTAGCCAACCGTTTTCAACAAGTAACGAAATTAAAACCTCTTCAACAAAAGATATTCTAGCCTTCATCAGGATAGCCGATAGTCTTTTGTCCTAATTTGCGACTTTTGTAGAAAAGATCTTCTAGGTCTCAGTAGCTGACTTTCAGGTCGTCCCAGCGCTGGGGCAGCATTTCGTCTCAGTTTTCCTATATAGCTTAATGACTTTTCTTCTTTAAGCTCATTCTAAATATGTTCATGAGTTATTCTTTTCAAATACTACAGTTCGAGATTTAAAACTTCATCTCTCCTCATTTTTTTCATTACAGGTTTAACATAAACGAAATATGGAGTAGTTGTACAAATTTACTTAAAATGGGTAAGAAGGAAGATAGTGAAGAAGAAGAAGATGAAGGAGAAGATAGAATGTAAGTTACCTTAAATCGAAATAAATTATAGTATAGTTAACATGGGTATGTACAAATATTGATTTAGAGTAATAAAAAATCAAAAATGAAACTAAAAAGGGGAAAAAGTGTAAGCTAATAATTAAAAATATAAAGACAATCACAAAAAGCATTCAAAATTCATCATACTGAAAAGTAGTTGGTAAAATCCGAGTTCAACACTGATTATTTGATTAGTTTGAATGCTTATGCTAAATTTGGTTTTGATTGTCCAAGATCTATTTGAGTAAATGTCCAAAAGCCAGATGGCATGGTTTTCCTTTCTGGTAATTGAAACTGACACTGGAGGTGAACCCGATACCCTCCATTATCTCGAGAAAGAAAAGACTCACCAAGGTGCCGTATATATTGTTTAACATTATTTGATTTAGAGACTACGAACTATACAAATTTCGAAGGAAACCCAAGGTGGCATACCTACTAAAATCGTTACAATATAACTATTTTTCTTTTAGCAATTTTTGCAAACAATAAATTATTTTTCATGTTTGATATAAGTTATAAGAAAAATACAATACAAAGATAAAATAGGACAAGGTAAACAATCAGCTTCGAATTAAACAATATTTAGTATAATACCTGGATTAACATAAATTATTATAAAATAAATATGCTAATTTTTTTTTTTTGGCAAATTTTCAAAACAAAAACTTAACACAATTTTTTTTTCAAATACACACATACATATATACGTACATAGGGAGAGGGGGGAGGAGGAATTGACAGTAACAAAATTACCGATAAAAATCTGATACATTTTTATTGTTGGTCATCAAAACAAACAAATTGAAAAGGGATAACAAAATTAAAACCCCCCTTTGAAAATGTCTGGATACGATATTATGTGCTTTTATACAGCACGAGATTCTGATCAGTTAAAAAATATAAACGTAGCTACTAACCCAAAGGCCATTCCTTATAGAATTTTTAACGCTGAAACCAAATATATTCGCAAAATTTATCTATCACGACACTATTTTAAGATATACTGACCTACAAAGTCGGTAGGGATATTGTGTCAAATCCACAGATACCTACTTTTGTTCATGCAACAGAAGAAAATCGAAATTTCCCAAGCCTAAGTTATTTTAAAAGTAAATAAATTACATTTTAATACATTTCAAATAAATTACAAATCAATGATTTTAAATTACATGTCCTTAAATAAAAACTATTTAAATAACATTTTTGAAAATTAGAGCAATTGAAATTTTCAAATGATCTGTTTTTTTTTTTTTTATCGTATTGAAACAGCCTTTTTCACCCTTTTTCGGGTTCTGACTAAATCTACGATTTACATATATCTAAGTTTTTTGTGTTATCTAAATTGGCGCTCTTCAAAATTGGGATGGAAAAGAGTTCTTGCATCACAAACAGGGGTCGAATGGTCTAATCCATGATCGTACAACTTGTCACGTAAAAGCGAGTTGGAAAACCATATGTTTTTATGCAAATTACGTAATGAGTACTAGGTTCACGGATCAGCCGATTCGATCTCAGATCTCTATATAAAAGTTAGTGATTTACTCCCTCTTCTCTTATTTTTTATTTATTTATTTTTTTTTTTGCAGACGCTGTTTGGAATATTGTGGACGCGGGCCTTTGGCAGCCAGCTCCACTGGTAATAAAGTACAGCATTACAGGGAATTCAATAAATTTATCGTTGGTGCTTTTGGTGAACTTACTGAAGAAAATAAAGCACGATTGAAAAAGATAGAAGACGATATAGCCGCCGCTGCTAAAGCTGCAGCTGCTGAGAGCGCAAAAAAAGCACCACCAAAGCCGCCTGCTGGTGGCTCAGCTCCACCCGCTGCTGGTTCCGCTCCACCCGCCGCTGGTTCAGCTCCACCCGCAGCTGGTTCAGCTCCACCTGCAACTGGTTCAGCTGCACCCGCAGCTGGTTCAGTTCCACCCGCTGCTGGTTCACCTCCATCTGCAGCACCGCCTGCTGCCGGAGCAGCTCCTGCCGCTGGCAAACCTCCCGCCGCCCCTACTGCTCCTGCAAAGAAATGACCAATGGCAATGCAAGGAAATGAGAGAGTTTTGGTGGTTTTTTTTTTCGAGATGTGAATGGATCAAACGTCAAAGCTTCTACGGATATTATGGTCTCAAGAGAAGATGGTATGTTCATATTGTATAGCTGTTGGTATGTGAAACCAAACAGATCACTTAAAAATTAATAATGATTTGCAAGTCAAATGTTATCTCAAGGTAAACAAAACAAAAAATTAAAGGCCTACATCTAAACATATAAGAAATTTTGACAAGTATACATACTTTACACATTTAACGAAATTTATAAAACACGTTTAGATGAATCCTCATATTATTTTCAAATATTAATTTCTTATTATTATTTACTTTTCTTTTCTTCTTTCTCTCTTTTTTTCAAATGAAATGAATTTCACCGATACACTGAATTTATCTTTTTTGAAAAATGGATGTGTAGAATATATAGTTACTTCAAATTAAATATCCACTTTTAGGAACAGCTTTAAGAACATACTTAGTAGTATATCTTACAATGAAGACACTGTGATAAAATGCCAAAAAACAATCTCATTTATAAAACAAACAGTAATTTTCATACATTTTAATATTTTGAGTTTAAAGAACTAAATTGTATTAAAATATAATTTTTCAGTTTATTTTAATTATACAAAACACTATTTCAAATTACTTATTATATATGGTATAAATTATTTAAAAACAATCGTAGTATTTTTAATTAATATTTTAATTTAAAAAAGCTCCGAAGTTCAACTATGAAGCATATTTTGATTATTGATTAGTGGTGGTTCACCCCATTCGTTTTACAGCTTCTTTTCTGTTCAAATATTAAGACGCTGCAAACTTTCCAATCGATTAATATCTTCCATCCTCAAGTGTAAATATTCCCAAGGTGTCTTATTCGCTGTTGTGTCCTCTTGGTAAATGCAAAATGAGTCATTCACAGACAAGTGGTTGTCAGATCTTCACGAAATTTCACAACTGTCAAGGTGACCAAAATGTTTTCACTCTACCGAACGATACTCTGATTGTTGCAAATGCCGTCCTATGTTATCGCGACTTTGACATTTGTCAAGTAAATCGAAGCGGAACACACATAGAGAAATCATATACATACAGCTATACTTATATAATGGAATAACCTCCTGATTTGGCGATTGCATTAATTTGCAAGATCACCAGATCTGATTATTTTAGGCTTTTTTTTTTTGAGTTATTTGAAGTCATTCTTTTACATATCTGAATAAGTCATAAATTCTCACAGTCAACATTAAACAAGAAATAAAAAAGTGAAGGAAGATGTCATATAAATTGATCAAACATGCGTAAACCAGTCAACTGTTGACTGTCAACATTTAAACGATAGCATCTCCAATATTTAATGAAACAAAATTCAATGCCTGAATAAAAATGCTTAGAAAAATGTTAGTCAGCGTCGGGTGGTTGCTTTTGTCCCACCTTTTATAAGTCTATTTGGAGTCGTAGACTTTATTAAATTAATTTTCGCTATAAATTAGCCTTGAAACATCTTCTATTTTTTGTCAGGCTTGAGCTAATTTATTTATTTTTTCAATAAATTTTTAGTTCTCTGAAAAGTTGGTTTACTTTTAGGATCAAATATATTTTACCACTAAAGCGCGAAAATACCGTGTTTTAGATTAACTTTCAAAATAATTTAAAACAAAGCAAAAAAATAGAACCATCAGGAAACTGACAGAATCTTTAATTTTTTGCCCATCAATATTTCAAGAAACATTGGTAAATAAATCTTCATTGCTTGCTTTTCAAAATATCATACAAATACTAAACTATTCCAATTTTTTATGCTTTTTTAAATTAGAAAGATTAATTTGAAAAGTTCCTATTTCTACCACAAAATGCAACCCTTCTTTTTACCGAATTGCTGATAAATGTCAAAATCAGCTGATTTTGCTGAACAAGCATTTGTTGTTGATTTTCCTGTGTGCATGTGAAAATAAAGACGCGCCGTATTATTCTAGAATAATTCATAAAAAAAAAATAATAAAAACAGAAAATATATTAAAACTCGGTCAGAAATGTTTGGATTAATCATATCTGGTAGACTAGTAAGTAATAAAATCTTTATAACGTATAAACTATTAATTTCTTCAATTTAATAGCCGCAAACTGATTTCACACCGGTTGATGAAAATAAACTTGTGATAAATGTACCCGAAATTGACCATGTCAACTATATAGTTCTTTTTCTGACGGGTGCCACACCACTGCCCGAACACACTGCTGCCGCTGTTTATTTCAGTTGGCCCGATGCACATTCCGCTCCCACCTGGCAATATTTAGGGCACATTTCAAATGCAAAGCCATCGGCTATCTTCAAAATATCTCAGCTGAAGAAAAGTCATGAGCTAGAAACGAAAGAGCATGCCATGATATTCGGTGCACAAGCAATATCGCACATTGCACAAATTGGTGTATCAGTGGAGCCAGAAATGACGGTGGCACAGCTAACGCCAGCGGTGGTAAGCTTTGAATTAAATATGAAAAAACCAAAGAGTATGTGGATTAGGGTTTGCAAATTCAGCGAAATATCTGAGAAACTAATTTTATAGTAAAACAAACTATTATTAGAAACACTAAAAGGATTCATAGGATATAAATCTCTATATTCTCCCATCCCGAGTAATACCGCAGCTTTGTGGTTGTTGTTTTTTCGTTATAAGGATTTTTGAAGAAAGGAAAAAGCCTATTGAAGGAACCTCGTGAAACGGCTCTGGTATACCACAGATTTGTATAAATTTGAAAATAATGACTAAGCGTGTGAGGAAAGTTAAATGGAAGAATAGTGTTTTGAATTTATCGTTCCTAGCAATTATTTGGCTTTTAGCATTTCAGTATTTCGAAACGCGTTTATGCAAACTTTAGTTCAACTCAAAATATTTGTACACTCATGTTTGTTAATGTTATTAATTTTTCTCATTGTTTATTTTACTTTATTTAGTCGAACGCCAATGCAAATTTGTTGTTTAGCCAGAAAATGTTGGAGAATTTCTTTAATTACGCTTCCAGTTTTACAGTGAATTCACAACAAATACCACCAATGAGCAATCAAACTCTGGTGCCGCTGTCAACATTGCAAAATTGGTATACAAATTTTCAACGACGCATGGAACAAAATCCGAATTTCTGGAAATATTGATTTTTGAATCACTGCTAATGTTGAATGGTGGATGTAAAAATGGTAAATGCTGCATGTTAAAGTCTTAATTTACTTAGAATTCATACTAGCAACGTTTTTCCAATTGTATTTATAAAAAATAAATAAAAAAAATTCCACTTAATTTACATTATGATTCATGATTCTAAAAAGCAAGGACTTTTTTTTTTTAAATTTATGTATTCATTTTGTTAATGTTAAGCAGTACCAAAAAATACCTATGTTCTTTTAATCTAAATAAAATTGAAATTTGTAGTAAAAAAATTTAAATATAAATATTTTTTAATTAAATTCAATACGCACGTGTGCGCATATCGATTCGTAGTAAGTATTAATGAGTTTTAAATTATTATGTGTAGGTATATAATCCCATAATGATGCTTAATTGTTTGTACTACAATAATATATTTATATAGAATGTATAATATTTAAATGAGCTGATTGAAAATATGTGATTACTGCATTCAATTGAAATAACTTATTTCAGTTGATTGTACAAATGTTTTATAAGTTCATCGCTAAACTCTTAATATTTTTTGCATTATTTTATCGCTCTAATAATGCAGCACGCAATCCTTTGCGTTCGGTTGTTAAAGTAACAAGAGTTCATTGTAAATCTACGAATCCACAATTGATGTCCTTTGAACATTGTCAAATAGAACAGAAACCAAATAATGAGACTCTTGCATACACTATGTGTCACATCTATGAGAAACCGCTGACTCAAATAAATGTAAGTACAGAAATAATGAATTCATTCTTATTTCAGAAAACAGTAATACTGGATTTACACGTTCGTTGTTATCCACAATGTAACAGCCGTGGTTTAACTAAGCTGGAATCGATGAATGTCGTAATACGCTAACAACGAACGGGCTAGGGTCAGTAATCAAATTGAGATTCCACGTTTCGAAATAAGTACTTTCAATGAATAATGTGTGTTGCTCTGTTTGCATAATTTGGCGTTCGTTAACCCACGAGTGTGTAAATTTAGTATAACGGATTAGTAGCCTTCCAGAACTGATATTTGAGAAACAACAAGTTTTTGTTTTTCTTATTTGAAATCAGGCTTTCTGATAGGACTCCATCATAAGAATTTTGAACGATTTCGAAAAAACTATGAATTCTGTACTTATTCTGTATATAAAATAATTTCTTCTCTGTCTTTCCTATACAGCTACAAATGCAATTCTTTCATAAGCGTTCTACAGGATATTCACCATTTATTATTGATTTCAAATTGGATTGGTGCTCATTTATCGAGAAACGCAATAATGCTTTGATGCAAAAAATGTTCACTGTATTTGAGCGGTTTTCAAATCTGAATACAAATTGCCCAATTAATGTAAGTCTGCGTAGGCGTGTTCGATTTCCCACTCTGCTTTCCCACACAGCTTGAAGCTGTGGATTCTCAAAAAATATATAAGTCTGATCTCTGGGCGGCAGAGCTTGGTCTATCGAACGCGCTTATAACTCTTTAAATCTTAATCATATTTTAGTTTGAATATAATTATTTTTTCTTTATTTATTTTTAGCTCGATTATGTTTATATAAATATGTCAGTGAGTAGAAGTGGTAGTTTCGATTTGCCGTTCAAATTTCCTCTCGGCGAATATCGTGTTGATGCCACAATTACAGCGAATACAGCGATTAAATTAATTGTTAGTTCATATTTGAAAGTTGATTAATTTTGTAATTGTTATTTTAATTGAGTGTAAATAACTTATCTGAGTTGATATTCATATTAGAGAAAAATCTTTATTCTCATTTACGCTTAATGATTGCCAGCAAACGACTGTAAGTGGTCAAATGAATGCAGTCCATGAACTCTTTTGAAATTAACCCTGATCCCACTTGTCACTTTTAGCCAATTGAGAAAATTTTTGAACGTCTAAGTTATCAAGGGCAGCCTATTACGAAAAAGCAGCGACCGGTACACCTGGAATATTTCCAATTTTAAAAATGAAATATTAAGGTAAAAGCGCAGGTGTAAAATTGTGAAAATACAAGAAAAATTGTGTAGCCAAGAGTTCAAATTATCATTTATATAAGTACTTAAATGGGATACGCATAATCTTATCTATTTTAAAAATTTTTGAAGTTGGTGTTGCGAAAGTAGACGAAAATGGGTTAACTATACAAACAGGGGCAATGTATTGGGAGTATGATTGTATAAACTCGTATTTTTTTCGTAATTTGGACATTTATTGTGAAAAAGTGATTATAAATTTATTCTTTAAAGTATTGTCCATCGTTAGCCACAACCTTTTCCCATCTTTCTGGTAGCATATGGATTCCGCGTCGAAAGAACTCCTCATCTTTTGAGGCTATCCACGAATCGACCCATTTTTTGAGTTCTTCGAAAGAACGGAAGTGCTGTTCAGCCAGGCCATGTGTCATCGATAGGAACAAGTGGTAATCAGAAGGAGCAATGTCTGGAAAATACGGCGGGTGGGGTAGCACTTCCCATTTCAGCGTTTCCAAGTATGTTTTTACTTCCCTTGCAACATGCGGCCTAGCATTGTCGTGCTGAAGAATAACTTCTCATATTCTGGCCTTTTATCCTTTAATGCTCGGCTCAAACGCATCAATTGTTGTCGGTAGCGGTCGCCAGTGATCGTTTCATTCGGTTTCAACATCTCATTATACACGACACCTTTCATATCCCACCAAATACACAGCATGAGCTTGGATACATGTTTGTAAAATTATGAAAATTATTTGACAGATCAATTCTTATAGTATTTTTGGCGCTCTTCGAGATAGAATAGCTATCAATGTCAAAAAAATGGCGCGTATGATAGATATGAAGTTAGTAACAATTACGAGTATATACATTTATACTCCCAATATTTTAAACATTTTTTCCGGGAATAATAAGTATATAATTTTTTTTGTTATAAATATATATTGGTATTGCATGGGAATAAGTTTCCGCCATATTAAATAAAAAAAGCTCCTTTATTTAAATAAAATAAAATCAAGCCATTTTTCGCTACTTTCATAAGAGCTGAACCGATTTCCAGAAATCCGAATGAATAAAATATGGTGAATACAGCGGGTGGGGCAGTATTTCTCAGTTTAAGTAGTTCTTGACATGTGCAGCGCTCAGGGCAGCTTTCTAGCAATATCAGGTTGTCGCGTCTTGACCGATTCTGTTAATTTTTTCATTCAAAATTAGGTTTAAACTTGTTAGTTGTGGCCGATAATGATCGCCAGTGATGGTGTTCAATTAATTATTCAATTAAGTTACATTTTAAAATTATAAAAGTATGTACACTTCGAAGGAATTAACCAAATATCATTAAAAATTTATACTTTTGTAAAGTAAACATGTGTGTTATGGGTAATTTGTCTTTTTATTCATTTAATTGTATTTTATTATCTTAAAGCAGAA
Source organism: Toxonevra muliebris (assembly GCA_963691655.1). Lineage (NCBI taxonomy): Eukaryota > Metazoa > Arthropoda > Insecta > Diptera > Pallopteridae > Toxonevra > Toxonevra muliebris. The sequence continues at coordinate 22,647,642 of OY829326.1, forward strand.
AATACAATACTAATTTTGTTGTTTTACTAGAATGACTTCTATCATATATTAGAATATGGAGAAGTGTAGTAATGTGAATAGCTATCATATATCTCGAATATTCCCTATGCTGAAATGTTTCTTACTTTTTCTAAGCATTTAAAATGTAAGTACATATTTGTATTTAAGTGTTTATAAATGTGAGCCTTCCACCTTCCCAGCAATACAAAAATTTTGGTTATTTTTAAAGATTACCAATTCCAGCATTAAAAAGCAATAAGATTGTTGCTGCTTTCGACGTTGAACTTAAGTATTTCAATTGACATAGTGAGTTAGAAAGAAAAGCTACTTACTTCCAATGCTATTGGTACATCAATGTAGACAATTCTTGTGCCGAACTGTAATTTAATTCATATTGACGCTATAATCGATGAAATTGACTTGGTATGACTGTTGTGGCTCATTTCATAACATAAAATTAATTTCAAAACTAATAATCATTACTTGATTAATTCTACTGTCGGCAATCAATTACACAATTTTTTTGCTGGGTGCACGCCTGTCACATTTGCTTTTTTGCAAACGCATACCCAATGGCAAAAATAAAACTGCTTCACTTTGCTGCGCTCTAAATGAGCTTCGTTTGGATGCATACGAGCTTACCACATGATATCTAAATTAATCTCGTTTCTTTGTTTTAAATATTTGCGTGAAAAAGCAACATAAAAAAGAATGTAAGTTGTAGTTAAGTTTTCAATGTGTAATGATAGAAAAGTGAATTAATTTAAAGTAATATAATTTTGGAGTTATTTCTATTTTATATAGAGTAAATTTTTGATTTTAATATTTAATATTTCGATACCTCAGTTCCAAAGTGTAACAAATCCGAAATTTGATGAATTTAACATAAGTATGAGGAACTATTCTCGGAACGATTACGCACCATTTCCAAAGAATAACAGGTATACAAATAACTCAATGTAGTTCAGTTGTTACACTCTATATAAATTAAATTACGAATAAAAAATATATTGATAAAAGTATCACTAGTCATTTAAATTTCTAATTATCTCTTAAGTACTTATTTCTGACTTGTTACACTTTAGAAATGAGGTATCGATTTCATGATCGGAATAAATTTTGTTTGTTTTTAAATAAGTGCATTTTGTTTTATTGTACAACTGCATATAAATAAATACACACTGCACACTTAACATTATACAGGGTGACAATTGTAAAGTGACGCAAGTTTAATACTCTGCAGCAAGCTTTCCCATTTACCGTTACTTTAATTTAAAAAGCAAATTCATTCATCATTGGCTTTGCTTTTAATTTCATTTGAATTTTTGTTATTACATTTTGAAATTTCCATAAAAATGGACAATGAAAATATTCGTCGTGAAATTATGAAATTTCATTTGGCAAATTATAGTAGCCGTCAAATTGCAAAGGCTTTAAATTTGTCAAGTCGTACGGTAGACCGAACTATTATTCGATATAATGAAACTGGGGGTTTTGGAGATAGAGACCGGGGAAAATTTTCAACAGTTGCCACTACTGGTTTAACAGAAAAAATTCGTAAACGAATCAAGCGAAATCCAAGGCACTCAATGAGAAAAATCGCTAAGGAAGTGGGAGTAAACCGTGAAGCAGTGCGAATCATTGCAAAATCAAAGCTTAATCTTAAGCCGTACAAGCTCCGAAAAGCTCAAGATCTGACACAAAAAAAGAAAGATTTGCGACTGCAAAGATGCTAGGCGTTGCTACGCTCCTCCGTGTTAAAAAATGTTGAAAATATCTTGTTTACAGATGAAAAAATTTTCACGGTTGAACAACATTTCAATGCGCAAAATGACCGAATGTGGCTAACATCATCATCGCAACAAAATAGGACTGTTGGCCGAGTTCAAAAGCCAGCTTCCGTTATGGTATGGGCTGGAGTTTCCGCTAATGCCAGAACCCCTCTAATATTCGTTGAAGAGGGTGTTAAAATTGACCAGGTTGTTTATCGGAGCATTTTAAATGAACATGTTCTTCCCTGGGCCCAAGATACATTTGGAAATGAAAACTGGACTTTCCAGCAAGATTCTGCACCTTCCCACATGGCGAAATTAACGCAAACTTGGATAAAAGACAATTTTTCTGGATTCATAACATCTCAAGAATGGCCACCATACTCCCCAGACTTGAATCCAATGAACTACTCTATTTGGAGTATTTTAGAGAGTAAGGCTTGTGCATCTCAACACCGCAGTCTGGAGTCGCTGACAAATTCATTAGAGAAAGCCTGGACTGAAATTGCTCAGGAAGTCCTGCGGCGAACAGTCCTACGATTTCCGGATCGATTGAAGGCATGTGTGCAGGCTAAAGGAGGTTATATTGAATGAGGTGGGGTTCAAATGAATGCTTATATATTCAGCAATGTTAACACTTAATTGTACTTAATGGAAATACCTCCTTTTGAAAATAACTGCTGAAATGTGTGCGTCACTTTACGATTGTCACCCTGTACAATAAGAAAAAAAGGGCGCATCTTTTTCCGAAAAAAAGAAGAAAGTTATTCTACAAATGCGTTTCAACGCTTCCACACATATACAGTGGAGTATATTTTGATGCACATGTCATCACCTTTGAGTAAGAATGGTATATTGGTATTGGTATAATGGTGTATAATGTAAAAGTTTTAAGGACTTTATTTGCACATTAATACAAAATCGGCAACCAAAGAATAAATTTTAAAGTTTGTCTTACATATTCAATGAAGATTTATTTATATTATATAGAGTTTTGAAAAACTGAGAAACTGCTGAAAATGTATTTTAGTTTTTGATGTTATAAGAAAAAGGTCTATTTTCTCCCGGCGTTTGAATTAAGATTATCAGATATTAGAGTCCAGTAGAAAGATTTAACATTTTCGCAAAGAACATTAAAATAATTTCCTTTTTTTTAAATCTCAACGTTCAACGGGTAAATAGCGTTTTTGGATTTAGCACAATTCAAATTATTGCTCGCCTGTGTAAATTATGTTTAATTGTTTCTAAATAATAAATTTTTTTTTGGTTGTAAGGATGTGCTTTAAAAAGTTTAGAGCTATGTGCATTTATGCACAAATGTATGTGCATAGGTATATATGTATAACTACAGTTATATGTATGCGCATTCTTATGTAGCCTAAATACACACTTGTAGTTATGCATACATGCAAACACATGTGTACAAATATACGTTCTATGCACCTTTGCACATATCTGCATATTTACGTACCGAAGTTTAGTTAATGTTTTCTTGAAGTGGTTTACAACTTTAAAAAATATTAAACTTGTTGAAAATGAGAATGTGCCAAGGTTTTCCTAACCGGATGCGAGTATGGAAGGGTATAAATCTATACTTATATAAGCCAAATTTAGAAGTCGTTATAAAAAATGAAAATATGAAAATTTAATGAATTACTGGAAACGAATATGGGGTCAAAAACTTTCCATCACGTTACGTTTTCGAAAAAAAGGGGTTGAAACCCCAAAAAATATCGTATTTGGGCATTTTTGGAAAATCGTAGAACTGAACCTTGACGTGCTACAAACTTTGCTAATGTCAGAAAATTGTTTGCATGCGCCCTTAGAGCAGGGAGTGGGTTTATGTCTCGGGATGTAGGAAAAAATGTATACAGAACGCTATTTTTAATTTTTAGAATCTGAGTGCAGTTAAACACTTCAAGCCACAGCATTTTCCACTATGACTGACCGTGAACTTACCATTTTCTTTGTTTGTAAAAAATGGCTACAATTTGTCTGAAAATCAAATTGCAATTATTCCAAAAAATTTAAGTGATAGCGAAGAATTTGGATATTTAGCTCAAGAAACAAATCTTTTAACTTCATTTATTGTAAAATAAGCGCGATTATACCGAAAAGTTTATCACCATATTTGGGAAATGAATATAGCAAAATTTTCTATTTCTCTTTCTTAATTTTTCTTTTGTAGACATATTAAGTAACTTTATGAATTTACAGAATTTTTCGTATTATGTACTTTGAATTTACCACAACCACAAAGAATGTACAGAAGAAAAATAAATTCGGTATTTATGAGACAATTTTCAATAGAATAGACAAAAGGTATTTCCCCTAAATATTCAATTCCAACTCATTGATTTATTGATAACCTCGTAAAATGCTTGATTTGTGCACTTGATTTGCAGAAAAAATATACAAATTTTTGATGTGCAAATAATTTCTGCGTTAGAAAATTATGATATAATCAATTATTTGTTTGATTAATTTTGTTTTTTTTTTATATTTCATAAATCGTTAAATAAATATAACGTATGCAGGAATTTATGTTTTCCTTCTTCTTTTTCCTATATTTCGTATGATTGAAGGAAGAAATTTTGCATTTTTTATATTCAGAATATGATTGTGAAAATTAAGGATTAAATTTTAAGGATAAAGGATTAAATGGGAATCTAAAGTAGGAATGTGAGAATTTATATTCGTATCATTGGGTTTATATTGGTTTCTTCTAGCATTTTTTAAACTTCATAATGTTCTCTTTCTTGAGGTATTGCTTTCAACTGAGTAGTACTCGAAAGAGCTGAGATTTCTCGAATTTCACCTGTGCTAGATGAAGTAAAAATATCTTTAATCCTTGTAGACAATCCTTGATATTGAAGTTCTGGTTGTATGTTAGGTAAGAAAAATTATAAGTGATGTGAAGCAGCTTAGCATCCCAATTGCTAGTGTTTAATTTGCTAAAGCGTTACTCCAGGGCTATTATAACCATACGGCTTCTTTACTTTGTACCTCTAAGTTTTTTTTTTAAATCATTTTAAAGCTGCAAACCTACCAAAGTAACTTTTATGAGCAAATTCTAAGTCAATTAAGTTGGTTAAAGAGAGTTGGCTTCTTCCTTCTTTTTGAAAAAGTTCCATCGTTTATTAGTAACCTTAACTGCTCGAATCCTTCGAAGGTCTCTTTGTTTTTTCATTAGTATATTAATTCAGTATACCCAGAAAAATATCCATCTCTAAAACAAAGAAAAAGTTTCCTCAATTTGAATCCACGAAAATTTCTCTCGTTTATGTAAATTTTCCTCAAAATGAAGAAAAATATGTTCCTTTCATGGCATACCATGGTGTTCAATTTGAAGTAAGTTATTTCTTCATTTTTGGAAATATAGTTGTGGTGCTGTCCACCAATTGCAATAAAATCCCAAATTTTAATGAGATTGTTAGAACTAAAATTAAAGGAAAGTAAGATAAAAAAGTAAGTAAAATAGAAGAAAATATGGGTGTGGTAAATGGGCATCCACATTTATAATTTTTTTCTAAAACTTAGTCCTTACAATGCGTCGCTGCATAAATCTTTAACTCAATAGCTTTTGCGAATTACTTTGTCTATTGCTAACACAAATGTGCATGGAACAATGGACGTTTCTATAAACCTGTTTCATCCAAAATTTAGTCGCATCAGCATATAAAAATTCAAGCACCATTTGGCTACGAAACAAATGTATCAAAATACCATAAAGGGACAAATTACCTTATTTAGAATAAAATAAGGTGGCACCATTAAACTTACATATTCTTTCTGCATAGAATATGTAAGAAAGAGACGAATATACCAAAAATGTTCTCCATACAAAATTTTGGTATACACAAAGCTTTACTCTTTTGGCCTTAGCAGACAATCGCGTATGCTTTGCTTTTCTTTGGAATTTTTTAGTCGGCGTCTCTATTTGTGGCTGTTGATATAATTTGTGAAAAAAATTTATATATATTGTGAAAAAAAAACAATATATTCGAAAGAAATAGATTTCAATAAACTTCAATTTATAATTTTTTGATGGCCATAAGGTTCTTTTGTTCATTTCAGGGTGACGACGCCTGTAGTGTATGTACAAATACATATGAATGTAACCCTTAATAATTATTAAAAATAAAATAATTAATGAATACAGGTAAAAAAAACATGATTTCTATGCCTTTTAATTAAAACAACATTGTAGAAATTATTCCATAAATTGAGGATTTTTTTTCTAAAAAGGTAGTAAATTTACTTCAATTAATGGAAAATTATTCCTCAAACTGAAAAAAGTTTTACCTAAATTTCTCATATTAAAATAAAATATTATTCATTGAAAAAACGCAATTTCTACAAATTGAAGACATATTTCTTTAATTTAATTTATGGAAAACTTCCTTCTTTCAAAGAAATTTTTCTCTAAAATAAAGAAAAAATATTTCCTCAATTCAAAGAAATTTTGTATATCTAAATGAGGAAACCGTTTCTATGGCGCCAAATCATTCCCATTTTTCCTCAATTTTATAGCCGTTTTTCTTCAAACAAGATAAGTATTTTTTTGTGTAGTAACTGACTATCATAATGTCTGTGCAATTCATGCTGATGCAACTGTTTATATGCCATGGTGCTAAGCAGTTTAGGAGGTGAGAATTAAAGTTGCTAGCTGAAGTGACTGGTCATTGTGGCCAGTGGGCATTTAAGGGTTAACCTACTATATATTTGGTAGACTCTAGTCAGAAGTGGTGTGACAACTAAAAACCACAATATTGCCAATGCTATTGTTTGATGGATTAAGCAACTGTGTGCAGCATAATGACATTTTATCTGACCTGACCCTTTCAAAGTAAAAGCGAGTATGTGTCATCTTTGCATTGCATCCCCTGTGCTTTTCATATTTTTGCTCTTGATGAGGTTATGTGCTTTGTAATATGTGATGAAAGACATGGTATCCAATAGACATTTTTTGTACAACTCAAAGACATTGAATATGCAGATGATGCAAGTTGATGATGGTATGACACTCATTGAGAAAACAGCATTAAGAAAACCAAGCTTATGAATATTGGGCATCGTTCCACCACATTTCTTGATCTCAAACTTGAATATGTTGATATGTTGAGTGTATATCTAGGCCCGTGGTGTCAAACAAAAGCGACGGAGACCAATATTTTTGGTTTTATAGTTGAATCGGTTTTCAAGTCAAATGGAAAAATTATGTACATATTTTCGATCCAAATGAAAAATCTGTTTAATACTATAGTTTTTAGATGTGTTAATTTTCAAATTGCATCGCATTGACCCATGTATAAAAAAAAATTATTAACGATTCTATATATAGGTAGATTTCGTATCTCCAATGAAGTCAACCAATAGCAGTAGAGGAGATCTTACTATTCATAAGAAGACCAACCATATTCCACGTTAAGTCTTTTGCTGGAACCCTCAGAGTTCTCATCGAGCTGATGCCTTACCGCAACACCTGACGTAGAACGGTTGAAACCTAACTTAACTCTGCTAATTACACCTTGAGTGATATATGCAGTGAAGAACCAATCCGAGTCAGATCAACTGTAGAGGCCCTCTGAGATAAAGATTGTAGCAAGTAAGTTTAAGAGAAACTATAATTCTTAGAGTGTTTTTCATCCATCAATAAAACAAAAAATTAATTTTGCCAATTTAATTAGCACATTTAGTCTTGTAATTTTACTGCAATTATGTTTCTTTTGGATACTATAGTATCAAAAATATATATAAACAACCATAAATAATACAATAACGAATGAATATAATACAATCATGCTCATACTCAAAAATATGCATATATTACATACTTAGCATGCTCTTAGCATAAATCATTGTGTTACTTTAAATAATTTTTCCAAAATAAACTACATCTCTATAATTTAATTAAAATACATAATGTCATTCATATATGTATATGAAGTGTCTGTAAAATTTCAAATTCAAGTATATTTCTGTGTACATGTGCATAAAAATGAATGACCATCAATCTTAATTAATGAATTTTTTATATTTATTAAAAGCATTTCATTTTGTAGTATTAATTGCATGAATTTAATTTGATACTCTTGAATATAATTGAATTAGTTATTATAAATGTTTATTTTATTATTCACATTGTCTGTGAATACTTGAAAAATTTCACAAGTAAATCTTATTTCATTACCCTTATTTACTACTTGCTGCTTGGGGTTAGGCTACCCTTTTTTCTGGTCAAGCTTACAAAGATGTAAAATTATGTTAATTTTGAGAAAGAAAGAGTAAAAAGGGACTGTAATATTATTAGATATAAAGAAGTATTTTGAAAGAGTACTCAGTTGATTCATTTAAGGTGTCAATTAAATTAGAAATTGGTTGAAGAAACATAAAAGAAATATTCAATGGTTTAACAAATTTTTTTGCTATGTATATCTATAGAAATATGTACTTGTTGAATTAATGATGTGCTGAGGCATTAAATAAATAATTTTGGTTTATTTTGAAATCATTCACAGCACAATTTAGAAGAAACTTCTTTATTTTCTTGACATTTTAAAGAAATTTCAATCCTTATATTCAAATTGTTTCCTAGAAACTTTTTGAATAAAAGAAAAAGAATAAGTACGCGACAAACCAAATTTCCAAACTAATTATATTGAAATGTGTTTGGAATAATCGAATTTTGAAAATTCCATTAAATATCACGCAAATTTTTGGCGCACATCTTTTATACAAAGCAACAAATGTGCGATTTTCAATGACTACACGACGTATACGTAACATTTAATGAAATCAATTTTACCTTCAACTCATAACCTTGCAAATCTTCATTACACTTCTTATACATACATACACACACACACATATATATGTTTGGGTGTAAGTTTGAGTTTGTTACTCATTTCAACGGCAAAGGTTGACAATTATATGACAATCTGCTGAAGCATTGTTAGCTAAATTATAGAGCAACGGAAGGTGGTGAAGATGAAAATAAAATAGAACGACTATGTTGCACGACTGTGTCTTTGATTGTATGAATTATTTATGTGTGTGCATGGGCGTTCAAACACACACACACACACTCATACAAGTATACATCACAGCTGAGAAACTGCGAGGGATGAAAAAGTTTTTATAGCACGTGTGCTATAAAACTTTTGTTCCACAGTGGATGTCGTCGTTTGTGAGTCTGTGTATGCGTTTGTGAATGGCAAATGTAAAATTAAATGTGGTATCTTGAAGATGTAAATTTAATTTAGTTAAATTTAACTTAAATTTAAAGCTTTGTTTAGGCAACATTGTTTGATAAATTAAATTTGCGTGATAAATACTAAGCTGTCGTTTGATATTAATAAGAAAAATTCTAAAGACGTACTTAACTATTAAAAAGGTAATTTTTAATGGCCAGTAAAATTTGCATTCACTTATCAATTTTTTATGTAGTTTATATATATATGGTAGATGCATATGGCGTTTGTATGCGAGGAAAACTAAACTAAAATATTCATAAATTAAGTTTGCGCATAATGGCGTACATTCTTTCCCCGCTTCGCTTCATTACGTGTTTCACTAACATATTTTACATGAAAAATAAGTTTCACATGCATACATAGAGTGGATGATTAAGTGGGAGCCTTTGGTAGCTATAGCTTCATCTCAAATTATTTTGCAGACTATCCGGATATAGTATTTTCCTTCCAGCTTCTGTATGGTATTTAAGTTTTGAACTTAAATTATAAAAGATTCATCACTGTGTATATGCACACACACACTCTACATGCTGCTGATAAAAATCAGACGTTGTTGCTTTTAGCAATAATCGCTGAACTTTCATATTTAAAGGACATTCGGTTTCACTTTTCCATTTATATTTTTTAACATCAAGTTATGGGAAAGCAGCTTTGCTTTCTATATATACGTATTTATATGGACGAGTATGTATATATGTATTTGTGTTATTCTATGCGCTCCATAATTTCAAATATTAACGATGCGCCAGAAAAAATAAAAAAGAAAAAAACAAACAAATTTCACATCACCAAACACTTTTACACTGTGTATGAGGAGAGCATAAATGAGTGCATGACTGGAGGAAGGAAAGAATTGCATGAATGAATGAGTGAAAGAATGCATGATGGTGTTGGTGGAGACACTCTCTTCACACTGTTCATACTTAGATACTTATGTTCATTCATCATATTTTTCCTTCTTGTTTGTTTTTTGACTTTCAGCTTTTTCTTTCATTTTTACATCGTCGTTCTCGTTTGTGGTTTTGGTATCTACGAAGAAATGTTTTTTAATGTTTGCTCTTTTCGTTATGGAAATGTTTACTTTTACACTTTTTTTAAGATTATTTTTTTCATCTTTCTTTTGAAGTGTGAGACATTGACAAATTTCTGCAGATGCATACAATTGAATAATGATTCATTAGATGTGAAATTTAAGACAATCAAAAGGAATTAGTAACATTTTTATCGAAATTTTCATCGAGTCATCAGGTAAAGGGATTAGTTATTCATTATTTATGAATTGAAAAGTAATATATAAGTCTTTTATCATCTTCATTATGTAATTATGTATCATTAGTGGAAGTAACGCGGGCAAAGACATAAAATAAGCAACTAAAGACCAGATATCAAAAATGAGAAACCCAAAAAAAAAAAAAAGAAAACAGAAATCCATAGAAAAAATCTTAAAACAAAAATAAGAAATCGAAAACCAGGGGAAAAAAATTCAGAAATCAAAAACTATTAAAGGCCAGTCACTAGAAACCAACAACAAGTCAAGAAATCAAAAGCTATAAACCAAAAATACAAAAGCAGAAACCAAAATTTCGAAACTGAAATAAGAAACAAAACATCAGGAAAAAAGATTGAAAACAAAACGAGGAAACCAATAATCATTCACCAAAAGCCATGAAACCAAACACCAGAATTTAGTAACCAATAACGAAATCAGACACTAAAGACCAGAAACCAAAAATTGGAAACCAATGATGAGAATTTCAAAACCAAAAACAAGAAACCAAAAATCAATAGCCAAAATTTAGAAACCAACTAAAAATCGGAAACCACTAACTAGGAAGCAAAAACGTGGTGCCAATAACTAAAAGTCAAAACTCAGAAACCAAAGAAATCAAAAACTAAAAATCAAAGACCAAAAATCAAAAATAAAAATCAGAAATTAATAACACTGCTCTGCATGGGTTTTGCGAATCAGATGATTCCTAATGTTTCCGACTGATTTTTTTATGCTGAGCACGAATCTGGGGTCAAAAACTTCCCTAAATTTCACGGTTTCGAGAAAAAAGGGGTTGAAACCCCTGAAAACTGCGTTTTTGGCCACTGAAAACTGCGTTTTGAACCCTGACGTGCTACAAGCTTTGCTAATATCAGATATAAAAGACTGAACCATGCCCTTTCAAATGAGCCCTAAGCCAAATTATTCGCATGCGCCCTTGGAGCAGGAGATGTGCATATGTCTACGGGTGCACGGCCAGACATAATGAGAAGTGCAGCGGCCCGAAATGTTTTAAGGGTCGTTGGTTACACATCTGTAGTCAGATTTCAAACATTCAAAATGGCGGATCAAATATGGTGGGTGGATTTTATCTTACTCATACCAACGAAATATAATGAAAAATACAGTGGTGCGAAGTGTTTTAAGGGTCACTGATTACAAATCTGCAGTCATGTTTTAAAAATTCGAAATGGCGGATCAAATATGGCGGACGAATTAAGATGTAAGATAAAATCAGTTCTGTGTACTTTTTTTCGTGCACTCCTAGTCATAAGCTCACCCACTACTCTGAAGTCGTGTTCGAACAATTTGGCTTAGGACTCATTTGAAAGGGCATGGTTCAGTCTTTAGTTTCTGATATTAACGAAGTTTGTAGCACATCAGGGTTCAGCTCCACAATTTTACAAAAATGGCCAAAAACGCTGATTTCAGGGATTTCAACCCTTTTTTTCTCGGAAATGTGACGTGATGGAAAGTTTTTAACCACAGATTCGTGTTCAGCATGAAAACTTCATTTGAAATCACTAAAACTAATAGTCAAAAAATTAGAAACCAGAGTTCAAAAACAAAAAAATGAGAAATCAAAAACCGGAAACCAAGAAGCACAAACGAGAAGCCAAAGGTTTGAAATTGATAGTCAAAAAATAAAAATCAAAAACCAATGACCATAGACCAAAAATCAGACACAAAACACCAGAATTCAGAAACCAAGAGCAACGATACAAAAACCACAAAATGACAAGAATTCAGAAATTATTATTATTATTGATTTATTAACTTAGAATTATAAATTATAAGCTAATATAAAAGTAGCAATGGCGACTAAATTCAGAAATTAAAAACCATACATCATACATAGAAACCGAAAAATCAGAAAACAAAGCCGTGAACTAAAAATTAGAAACCAAAAATCTGAAATCAATATTCATAAAGCAATAGCTATAAACCAATAAACAAAAACAGAAACCATAAATCGGAATGTGGAAACTAACAATCAGAAATCAAAGTTAGGAAAGGAAAAACTGGATGCTGGAAACCAAAGGCCAGAAATCAAAACTCAAAGACCAGAGCCCAAAAACCAGAATCCAAAAATGTGAAACCAAAAAAAAAAAAAGAAACAAAAAATTAGAGTACAAAGATTAAATTCAAAAAATCAGAAAAAAGGAGCAGTCGAAATAACGGGGTGAAAAAAGTTTTGGAGATAAATACTTTTAATATATTTTAAGTTTTATGCTTAATTATGAATAAATGCATAATACATACATATATATATACACTATTTATTTATTTATGTTTTTAAAAAAACGAAACATCACGAGTAGATATTCCTAATGCCACTGACGGCGTGCAACTTAACTTGTTCTCAACAGCATCAACACTTATTTTGTATGTTTTCGTTATAGTGGCAACAATTTTTAATACCACAAATTAGCGTTTTATGGTGGAAAAACATTTTTAAAAATGCTAGCAAATACACGACTAGCAAATGCAAATAAAAAGTACTTTTTCAATAGAAAAAAAAAATAAAAAAATTTTGATACGATAAACAGACACGGTTCATATTAGATGTCAGAAAATCTGACCAATATGCAATACAAGTGTCAAAGAAGAATGGCAAAAAGTACATAGAACAGTAGTTTCTTTCAATAATACTATTCAGTGAAAATAACTGTCTTTGTAATTCTCATTTACTTTACAGCATTTTCACTTATATAGATTGTTGAAATTAAGGAACTATCACAGAGATCACTGATGAGGAACCGTAGCTGATTCCGAAACAATCGTCTGATCTGCTTATTCTCCGAACTTTTTGATATTCGTCTGGCATCATTGTTCATTCAAAGCCTTATAATTTTAACAGTATTCTTTTATGTTTGCCAAAAAAATAGTAGCATGTATGTATTTGTAAGAAGAAGTTATTAAAAGTAGTAAGCAATGCATGAGAATGAAGGTTAGAAAAGTAAAAAAGGTAATTAAGAATGAGTTCGGTGTATGATACACTGTTTGTCACAAGGAAAAATCATTTCGGGCCGAATACTTTTATAAGTTTTTTATTATGGTATAAACTTGTCTGAGAGAATTTACGACAAATGAGCGGATAGTAGATTTGCTAACAAACTGTGAATAATTTTATTAAATTCACAAAACTAATAGTCAACACTTTTAATTTATAATTTTTTGCATTAGCCACAAAAAAATTAAATTTTAATAAATGAATATACTTTACCTAATTGATACACTAACTGATTCACTCATGAATCTCCAGTTCTAAACCATTAAATGTGTTTTAAATTCGGGGAGATCGGAGGTTTTTTTTATTGATACAATATATGTAAACTATTCTAAAATCACCAGAGGAATCTTAAGAAATTATGGAAAATAAAAGTTTGTGTATTAATTGTCGGGCAATGCCGCATATTCTTCGACTAGTAAGCGCATATCACCCTAACTACAAAAGGGGCACAACTCAAAATTTAACATTTTTCAGGAAACGATAAAAAAAAGTTTTGTTTACCTATGGATGCATATTAAATGTAATGCCTTACTTTTTCAATAAAATATATTTTTATATGCTTTGTTAAGTAAAACTTTTCTTTTTATTGTTTTTTGAAAAATTTTCAATTTCGAGTTGTGCCCCTTTTATAGTTAGTGTGCAATATGTCAAGCATGACTAATTTCATATTTAATTTTGCCTCGCTAACAATAAATAGTTCCAATAAATAGTAACAGATTACCAACTAATGGATACGTACACCAAATGGTATAAAATACTTTAAAATCATAAAAAGAAAAAAATATTATGAACATTTGTTGCAATTTCTCTCAAATACTGGAAATTTTATAAAGAAATATTATGAACATACTTAAAATTCTTGTGCGTTTAATATTCATTCATTGTGCAGTGGCTGATTTGAGTGATGTCGACCTTATGTATGATAGCGAAGAAGACCGTTTGTATGATGTAGATGAGAGAGTTCAATGCCGTAGAGAAGTTGGGCTACCTCTTGGTAAGTATTATTAAATATCTGTTATAGTTTATTAAAAATAATAACATTTGTTCTTTTCTTTAAAGGAACATTAAAAAAATTTGCCCTCGCAAATCAGGGAACTATGTTGAGGTTTATGTAATGATTGTGTGTTAAAATAATTTTTTTTTTTTTAAATAAATATTATTACGAAATGCGAAATTTATTTTGCAATACGCTTTGATTTTAAGGTTAATTTACATTTAATTAGAACACAAGACTGAAATAGTCTCAGAAACTATTAAAAATATTACGAAATAGATTTTCACATTGATCATAAATTTGATGGTGTTGACCAAATCTTAAGCAATATAGAAATGTTCATACACCGAATATATCAAAGACTTTGTCAAGAGACCTAAATTCCCAAATACACAAATTCAACAGAGTCTACGTACAATTACAACATATGACCCAAATTTAACAAATTTTTTGCGGCCCTAAAATACACGAGTAGAAACAAGATCTAAAAACGCTCATGATGACTAAATGGATTTGGAATAAAATTGTGTTATATAATTTTATTTCTGCAACTAAATTTGTTTTTGAAAAACCCAAAGTTGATGGGTAATTAACATTTATGAAGAATCCAGACGAGAAAATTTAAAATTACTATCGTAAGGTCAGCAGAATTCACATTGCCAGCAAAATATTCAATTTGCCATTCTTTAGGAATTTCGATGTCAACTCAAGACAGTGCAGACTTTCGTCGAATACCAAAAGGCATGCGGATTTAATTCTCTATCTCTTGTTGCTGTTTCGAAGTGGTTTTAAAGATTCCTGACCAGACTAGCCTTGGTGAAGATTAAAATTGACAAAGATCCAAAATTGACTTAAGATATCATAGCTGATGAGCAGTGTTTAAGTCTCCTGACAATGCCATGAGTATTAAAAACCATCTGGAATATGTGAAAAAAATCTTCTCACTGAGTTCCAAAATCAAACACGTGCTCGTTTTGCCATATTTTTCTACACAAAACTTAAATCTGAGGATCGTGAACCTATAATAAAATTAAAAACAGATTATGATATATATATATAGTTTTAAAGATATGGGCGTTGCCGTAGAGCCCGAAAAAATTTCCCCCTCAATGGTCGCGTCGATTTTCCAGAACGGATTTTCTGAAAAAAAAAAATGTTTAGTTTTTAATAATTTGTAGAAATCTGAGAACTATATGAGTATAATTCTCGTCATACGTAGCGTTTTTTTTTTTTTATTTTCCACAAAATGGCGACTGATTGAAAATTTTTTCATGATTTCAACCCTTTTTTTTGTTTCAAAAGAGCTTAAAAAATAGTAAAAATAAAAAATTTGAAAATCGGCAACGCTTAACGAATACAAAAAATTGAAAATCGGTTAATATTTGATCGAGTTATCGACGCGACTAGTTCGAAAAAAGTCGTTTCGAGAAAAACGCGTTTAAAGTTTTCAGTCCATTCAGTCCAGTCTACTTACTATCACTAAAATGCCTGTAACTCAGGCAATTTTCGGAATTTTGACTTGTATAAACTTTAATTTAAGATAAAAAATGTTTTTTGACCCATCACAGTGGCCTTCCCCCATAAGTACGACCCGGAAATCAAACAGAAATCTACGGCATGTTGATGCAAAACAGGTGGTAAAGCAAGACAACAAAAGTGATGACGTCGATTTACTTCACCAGGGGAAAAATTGTAGCTACTATTTCCCAGGAAACTGGTTGGATCGTGACTTCTAACGCCGGGTTGTTGCAAAGAACAGAAACAGAATTTAGTAGGGAAGTGTACCCGTATATGAGACTATACCAGGTATGAGACAGTCGATCTTATACAGCATGCAATATCAATATTACCGATCTGACAACTGTCAAACTTCTCTTTTGACATGAGCCAGTTTTTGTGGTAACACCGGAGTGATTACTCTTATTGCTTGTATCAGCTGCAAACATCGTGTGGGAAAATCGATCACGACAACTTTTTTTGATTTTTTTCAAAGTGATATATTTTCGAGTGAATTAATTGAAAAAGGTGAGCGTAATGCATTAGCATTTAGTGTTTTAAGTATATTTTGCTATCCAATTTCGGATTATGCCAATATATGGTTGGAAACAATTTTTTTTGTTATTCTCAAAATGGCATTATTTTCCGGGTATGAGACACAGCATATCACTGGGTATGAGACGCCACTTAACTACTGTTTGAATTCATTTTCTTTTTATTTTTAACCATGTTAACCCCAAAAAATAAAATCGTTAATGAAATGAATCACGTGGAAGCGGCCTGTTTATTTATAGTGTGCAAACATTGCGATAACGATTTCGATGAAGAAGACGATGACTAAGAGGGAGATGATGAATAAAAACTACCATTTCTTTTTATATTAGCCACTGAAAAGCTTCAAAATAAATAAATTTATGTTTTGTAAGGACTCAAAATATTAGAGTTATTTTGACCCCACAATTTAAATGTAACATATGTATGAAAATATAAAATGAAGTAAAGTATATACATACATATTACAGTACGATAAAACATGTAAAAACTAATATGAACAAAACGGTGCAACAGAAGGAAAATTAGTATAAAAGGACATGCATTAAACAGAACAAGACACTCAGACTTAGATCGTGGTCTAAGGTAGTAACTTGGTGGTTCTATTGTCCTCTATTCGCTAGATTATATGTAATAAACCAACCGATGCGTCCGCACGGTAGGCTAGTACAAAAGAGTCGTTAGTTTATATCAGCAGAGCGTCCGCATGCTAGGTTCTTCATAAGACATTATTCATTCGTGAGGTATTAATTAGATCTTGGCGTAAGTCCTTACGTCAAGATTAAGTTTCCACTGGGGTATTAATCGGCACCAGGGGGTCGTATCCATGTATCTTGGTGTAGCGAACACACGTAATTGCCACGTACCATACAACAAACGACAATGACCTAACCATCGTATCACGAACACACACAAAGGAAGCATACGAACGCAAACCGAGCGCCAAGGAAGGCAAACGAGCGCCAACGAAGGCAAACGAACGTCCGAGAAGGACGATTGAGGAACAAACAAAGACTGTACGAGGTACCAAGAATAAAAATAATCAAGTGTATTTAAAACCAACAGTGAAGAAAATAAATAAACAAGTGAACAAAGAAAACCGAAACGAACTATCGTGAGTTATTATTTACGCACCCTGGTTGCTCGCTAAGTATACCCTGACGAAAAAAAAAGGAACCAGGAAGGTTCGTTACAGTTTATAAATAGTTATGCGGTTTTTACTTCACATTTTCCAATTTTTAGTGGATCTTTGTAGGTGTCTCATACCCGGGCACAAATTTTTTTTGGCAAAAATATACTTCCTCAGAAAATTGGTCATAATATTGTCTTCTGATAAAAATTGCGTATTTTTATTACCTTCCCAACAGTATATAAACCATCCAATTTGGTTCAACCAGTGAAAATTCATGGCTCAAAAACAAAACCCGTCTCATACCCGGCAACACTCCCTTACATTTAGGACAGAAACTTTTGACTTGTTTCTGCTTCTGTTCTTTGCGGCACCGACAAATTTCTTAAAACAAATTTTAAAAAATTTATTGGAAAATCAGAAAAGAGGCGAACTGCGCGATATTTTGTACCCGACGATAATGCGCCAGCTCACATTGCTGAAAATATCAACAACTTTATAACGCTTTCACCCAGGACCATATTTCTTAGTTTTAGTGATTTCTGGTTATTTTGAAAAACGAAAAAAACTTAAGAGGGTCTTCAGTACTAACGCGAAAATAATTAATGCAGTTAATGTGGAAATTAAGAAGCTCCAAAAATACGATTTTGAGAAATGTTTTGAAATATGGATCTACCCAACTAAAAACTGCATTGAAATTAATCGAAATTATATAGAGTAGATATAAAATGATGAAAATTAAATAAATAAAATAAATTTTTTCTTTTGTTAAATACATTTAATTAAAATAATAAATTATTATAACTAACCCTAGATTAAAGTGCTAGGTTTACCAAGACTTTCAACTCAATATGGGATAATGATTTTAGATTTTAAATACGCTATAAATTTATCAATTTTTTAATGTTGTTCATGTTTGTCGTTTGGAAGAAATTTAATTCTTTTCGACTGTTTTTCCCTAAACTAAACCAGCAAACTTTTGTTAGTACCTCCGTAATGATCTTCAAATATTTCTCCTCTTAGATATTCAAAAAATGTTTTTACAATTTTAAAAATTATAAAGTATTTTTGAATATGTGTGTAAGCATATGATGACAAAATATTTTCAATGTCTTCTTCAGATTGAAATATTTGATTACTCTAATTTGATTGTAAGTGCTCTAGTGACCTCCAGCGGCTGCTTTTGTTTTCCTGCTACATACAAATGCATTTTATATTATGCACATGCGTATGTACTTCATATTTATATTTACATTTATATAACTAACTAATGTAACAACTTCATACATATTTATGTATCTCGTTAACATTTGTAAAAATGCAAAAATTTCAATCCAATTTGATTTTTTTTTTTTTGCTTTTCCTGCTGCTACCAAACTACAACATACCACTACACTTACGCATCATACATACATACACATACACAGCCTTTAATCAAAGTCCATGCAACACATTCCTCTATTCAAAGCCACAGGCACTTGTACCTTTGGGAACCGCATGCATGCTGTGCTTTTGACAACAAGTTTTTGACTTCACTAAAAGTGCTATACATACGTACACTCAAAGAAAAATATTTTATAAATAAATAAAATAAAATAGTAAAAATAGTTTATCGAAAAGTAAAAAAAAAAGTTCTTGAGAGCAGAATTGGTTTATGTTCGTTTTTGTTCAAATTCCCAAAATCAAAAGAGAATTGTATCAGTAATTTAATTATTCTAACATAAATTGCCAAATAATTTGGTACTTCATTGCTTTCGTTAAAGGTTTTTCGATTATAGCCTGCAAAATATATTTACCTAGGCTGTATTAAGCTTTCTTCATTGGGTGTATGAACTTACGTACATATGTTCTTTTTATTCGAATGAAACAGCATACACGCATAAAAATTAGAGCATTCATTCATGAATGTTGCCACCGCATTTGTATCAAAAAAAAAAAAGGGACACTACACATAAAAGCAAGTGGAGGGGTGAATGCTTGAATTAAGGTAGCTGTAAGGTAGTAAAATAAAATGTAAATAAAGTGAATGAGGAAAGAAAAACAAGAAATAACAGCTTCAAGGTATCATACACACATATACAGAATACCAAATGTCACCTGACACCTTTAGTGTTGTGTTAAAGCATTTGAATTGGTTTTTTAAATTAACTTTCGGAACCTTGAAATAAATTTCAAACATAATACTTTGAATTTCTATCAACTGGTAATGAAATTGGTATTGCTCATTTTGCCGGGGGACATCATAAATAAATGTGAGCTACTTTAACTTGATTTTGTTTTTAGTACTTAAGAATTTACGCACTTTTTAAATAAAAAAAAATATCCGATTTAAGGCGGAACTCATTGTAATGGCTTAAGGTATAAGGGCGCTACTGGACATAAAAAAGTAGTATGAGTTGACAACCAATTATTTGCTATAGGTTTGCATACAAAGACGCTCATTGGATTAATATTTCTGAAAATATTAGCTCCACTCAATAGCTCAACGAAAGCTTGGGTATTTGTGTATTTTTTCTATTATAAAATATCATGGTTTAGGAAAACTATATTAGATATAAATTCTCGAGGTTCAAGAATGATTTTCGCTAGTGATAGAATCAGGCAGTCTGACCTAGATTTAGAAAGATAAAAGCTTAAATTCTCTCACAGTGGTTTAAAGGCATGTGCTGTTCTTTCAGACCTAAGTATTTACCATACAGAACCGATGGGCTTTATGATAGAAAATAGTTTAAGGAATAGATTTTTAGTGACCCGATGTTAATGATGTTGCACTATTCCCCATTTGAGAACATAAAAAATTTTCCAACCGATCACTTGGTTTTTTTCATGCGAAATTAATAAGGCGGAATTTATATTTGCATTTCTTTCAGAAAGTTTTTTTTACTCTAAAAAAGGCAATAACTTACAAATTTTTGGTGTCATATTTTATTAATCCATTTTATTAGTCCATCGAGTTGGACAAAAGAACTTTGAATTAGATTGACCTCGACATAAATCCAAAAAATAAAAAAAGGAATTAACACTCTCAATGACAATTTGGTTAAGAACATGAGGAATAGTCCTGCTGGTGCTAGTTTTCCTAAGCATGGCTTTCTTTATATTTATCTTCAGATCTACACAGCAGGAGGATTATTTTACTATTGCTATTCCGAGCAAGCCTTTCAGAGATATCTGACAATGAAATCTCTTCTGCCTGCTTCTTTGGCTCGAATCATAGTACATAGAAATACTACTTGCCAGTGGATTTTTCTTTAGAGATGGTTAATTTTACTAAAAAGTATCAGAAAAATAACTAAACCTAAAAGAAAACTATAAACTACATAAACAACCAACCAAAATTTAGATTAAAATCCAGAACTTAACCAAAGAATAGTTCAAAAATCTAATCTAAAGTCACAACAAAATTCAAACAAAAAATTAAAATTCAGAACCAAAACTTATAGCAAAATTTAGGTTAAAATTTTGAGCACCGGAATTTAAATCACAATTGAGACTAAAAACAGATTAAAACTCAGACCAAAAGACCTGGAGACAAAGTCAGACCAAAGACAGACTAAAACTCAAACCAAAAGAAGGACAAATTCAAACTAAAATATAGATTATAATTCAGACCAATAAGATCTAAGTTAAGACCAAAAACAGATCAAAGCTTAAAGCAAAACTTTGGCCAAAATTAAAACAAATATTCGAATCAAATATCAAACCGAATTTAGACCGAAATTCAGACTAAATACAGACTAAAACTCAGACTAAAAGGTGACCAGATTTTGACCAAAAATCAGCCAAAACTCAGACCAAAATTCAATTCGAAATTCTGTTAAAAACTAAGATTTAAAAAATTTCAGAAACGAATTAAAGTTTAGACCAAATTTCGAAACTAAAAAAAAACTAAATTTTGACCCGAAATCTAACCAAATTTTAAAATAAAAATTCTATCATAACTCAGACCAAAATTTTGTCCAAAATTTAAATTAACAGCCAGACCTGAAATAAGACCAAAACCAAACCATAAAATTAGATAAAAAAGAAGCAGACCAAAAATCATTATCAAAAGTAGGACATCTATAAACAGACCCTAACATTTCAGATTTAAGTTTGGCCTAATGTTAGTAAACAACCAACCTGGTCTCTTGCTATCAAGGCCACTATCTGCTTCTTTGAGTGGCTACATGATTTCTAAATATGTAGTTCTTGTTGCCTAGAAGCATTATTCAGTTTCCCCGCTGTTGCTTGATCAGAGCAACTGTAACTGTAAGCTGCTAGTGGGGCTCGACATATAACATTTTGGCTTTGCTAAGCACAGGAGCTTTTACATTTCTTGTGACGAGCTAGAATATTAAACTGGGTATAATTTCTTTTGTGTTTATCTGCTCTGTCTTAGATTTGATATTTTCGCAAATTGAGTCATAGTGAAGCAAGCCAACATACTTTTTGACATCATACTCCAAGATTTAATAAATAAATCTAAAAGTTTTAATGAATACTAAACATAAATACAGATTGCACTATAATGAATCCATTTAGGATCTGCACGCCATTTTCTTGTACAAAAACAAACAAAATAGAAGTATTAGATGAATAAGTTACTGTAATCATGTTAAAAAGAAAAGAGAATCCAAATAAACAAGTTTCAACATATTAAAAACTTAAATTCAGATAATTTTAGCTATCTTTTTATTGTCCCTGCAAGCTTCGAGCATTCCCTAGATCTTTTTTAAATATTATAAGTATTCTACTTTAGATTATGTTCTTTTAAAATTTGAACTACGCATTTCTTACTTGCTAACAAAATGCACAACATTTTCAATGCTACCACCTCAATATATACATAACTATATTATGTACGACTATCTATGCATCTAGTACATAGTTTGCTTATTTCCTTTGGCATTCTGTTGCATCTTCTCTTTGCCATACTTTACTATGCTCTAGTGAAAAGTGTGTTATATTTAGGTGTAAACTTTAAGAGTGTCGTTCTTATTGCCTTATTTTGAAAAAGCATTCGAATTCGATGTATTCAAGTTGATGCAATTACGTCTGTAGTAATGCACATTTAATACACATGTATGTAAATATATAAGTATACAGACACAGCAAGTATGTATGTGTAGGAATATTTACCCAGTAATACAAATTGATGTCATGTTCAACAGAATCATGCAGTGGTAACTAGTCGAAATATATATTAATGCTAAGGGAAATAATCAATGCATAATTTGTTAGCAACTATTTCATTGATGACTCATTGCATGACCTAGGCTGTGTTCACCTATAACTTCCTAGAGCAACTATTGCCTAAATTTATGGCTAGATTTTCCATTGCTGTGATCACCGATAACTTCCTAGAGCACCTATTGCCTAAATTTATGGCTAGATTTTCCATTGAATGAGTTGACTATAAATTTTATGCTGGGTACTTGTAAAGTTCGAGTCGAGTACTGAACTGTAGAAAGTATAATAAGTATTTCAGTTGAATGTGCGCGTTGCTGATGTTGTTGTTGCTGTTATTGCTGTTGTTTGGCTATGAAATGGAATAAAGTTAAATTGAATCAACACTAATGGCCACTAATGCAAATAAGGAGGATAAAGGATGCAGTTAGATAAAGGATAAGCACATAGCATAAGCATACTTAAATAGAATTCAAGTGCATACGGGCATAAACGTAACTATTATGTATATGTATGATATGTATGTGTGTGTTGATACTAAATTGCTGAGATACATATTAAAACAAATAAAATAAAAAAATTCTTTAAAACCATTTTGTTATTTCATTATCGTATTTATTTACTAAGCAATACATTTTAATTGTTTAAATAATTTATGTCTTTCTTAACGCTTTCGAATGATAAATTATACGCACATGTTGCGATTACTGTCAACAATTTCTTTCCTCGTAACTAACTACTACTTCATTAAATGCAATTTTTATTGCATACTTAACAGAGGATGAAGAGCAGTGAGAGTCTCCCAGATCAGCAAGTAGACAGTTAATTCCAAAATTGTAGCTGCGTAAATGTTAAATGGAGTGAAATGCTACTTGCCACTCAAACTTGATGCCTGCAATCCGTTGACAGCTAAATATTTTTCCAAATACCAAAAAAGGAAACAAAAAAATGAAAAAGTACCAACTAAAAAGCATTACAAATCTCATTCTTACTGTAGCTGAAAATCTGGAGTAGAAATACATTGTCCTTATTTTTGTTTTTCTTGGTTTTCGTTTTGTTTTTAATGTTTTCATATTGCAGCAAATTGCTGCTCAACTCAATGTAGACTAAGACAAATTTTTCATAATCAATCTAACAAATTATAAATTGTGGCAAAAGTGACAGTTTCAGCTGTTTTGAGTTTTGTAAACTTTTTTAGAAGCTTGGCACTTTTTGATTACACTTATGTATGTTGATGTAAAATAAAATAAATTACATTTAAAAACAAATTTAATTAATAATGAAAAGTTTAAAGTTGTTTTTCTTTAACAAGCTGTTTTGCTAAAGCATAAAAATAAAAATCTATAAATAAACAAATTTCTGTCGTAGTAACTCGTGCTAGCAAGATTTGTTCTTCGCTTGATCCGAAGATTGTTATTGTTGTTAATGCTAAATGCTGGATCTGAGATATTAGAAATCCTAGACAAATTCGAATGTATATAAAGCAGTAGCATTTTTTCTAAGCCGCAGTGGCTCTTTGTTAGTTGACACAAGGTATTTCGTGTCCTCTGCTGAAACCCACTCGTCGAGATTCTTTTTTCAGGTGGAAGAAGGTTGCGCTGACTGCTCGCGCGTTGAGACAAATTTTGTCAATATTATCAGCATATGCAAGTAGCGTGACACTTTTGTAATAGCCTGAAATATTTTCTTCAGCATAAGATTGAAGAAGTCGCACTATAGAAAATCACATTGTCTGAAACTGATTCTAATGGCATCAAATGGAGCGGAAAGGTGATTTCTAACATTTACTGCGCTGTACAGTGATTTAAACCCATTAATTAAATTGGTATTAAATTTTGAGTCGCTAAACTCAAATCTGAAGTCAGTTTTAATCAGCTTGTTAAGGTTTCGCCACTAATCAAGTTTAAAGTTACAATTTTCGTTATATTTGGCAAGCTATAATAAGAGAATGGTTGGTTTGATCTTCAAAAAATTCATTTTATTTAGTTATATAGATATTGGCCTCTTCAGAAAGTTAAGAAATTTTTATTGAAATCTTTTAATGTTGTAATAAAAGTGATATTAATGAATGCTGCTTTTGACTTTTTACACTTTTAGTCATTATTCAGCATGATTGCATACTTTTAGGGTTAACAAAAAAGTTTAATTACTTATTTTTAAATTGAATTATTTCCCAAAAGTGAAAGAAAGCGGAGGATGTTTTTGCATATTCTGATAAAGAAAAGTGTTTTCTGAAATTGAGAAAAAATCCATGAACATATTTTCACATATTTTCAAGATTTTCTCTGCCAAAATTCAGTTTACAATTTCAGGTTTCGTATTTTCAAAAATACTTAACTTTTGAAACAATGCAGAATTTTTAGCTTTTCCTTGAATATTTTCATGATAAATTGCAAGCACAAAACTGTAACTTTCGACAGGATATCATCTAAAACTTATTTTTCAGATGTATTTTGCTCTACTCATATTTTAGTGAAAAATTTGTTGATTTTGATCTGCTCTTGCTCGCACACTAATTATTTTTTTGCTAAGATTTGTTGGGGTTTTCTTAATTGGAATCTTTAAAATGACACTAAATTCGTTTGGTTTTGACATTATGAATTTTTTGCATATTATCTATGGGGCGAACCACTGTGCGCTGGTGGTGTTGGTCATAGTCATTTCACAATATCTAATGAGTAATAAGTTTTGTTGCGATACCAAAACTAGACATTGAGACATCCAAGTGATCTCTAATCGTGCTATCGAATGCGGCTTAACAATCGGCGAATAGACGGTGGGTGTCTCAGTCCGTTTTCCTTATGATTTATCCCACGATATTTGGTATGGATTTACCAAAGCACTCTAAGCTTCCAATCCAATCGCATGCTTTCACGCTGACAAAGCTGTCATAGTAAAAAAAAAATTGAATTATGTGTACAGGAATAACTGTTATTTAATGCTTTATCTTGTGAAAAATAAATATAATGGCATTTTATGAATTCTCTTCGTTTGTAGAGAATGTGCTGTTATTGCGTTCTATGGAGCGGTAGTGGAATGAAAACTTTGCATGCGATTTTCTCAGAAATTTGTTGTTGTTTTCCTTTTTTTTGACTTATGACAGTATTTAAGAAATCGTTTGATATGTTTTAGGTCATGTTTTTCAGGAATAGGGATTAGCTTATCACATCCTTTTCCTTTGCATAAGTGTACCGCCATTCAGTTCTACATTTTTATGAGCATTTAAAAAAATTTTGTTTGAAAATCTAAAAGTAAAACTAAATTGCCTTTGTAGTAGAACTGTGCCTCTATACCGGAATTATTTCTATAACCCTTTCAATCCCAAATAAGAAATTGTAAAAAATCAAGATATTCGATTTGTCTTTTTTTTTTGTTTTTTTTTTTAATAAAGAGCGAAAGCGTTTGGTTGAAAATTTTAAAAAATTCATTTTGGAATCTGAAGATATTATCTGATTTCAAAAATTGTTTTTTTCCTTGTGTTCATCTATGTGGGTAGAAAGTTTTCTGTGCTGTTATTTTTTAATTTGTTCGTTTCTTTTTCGTTTCTCTTATTCGATCGATTTTGTGGGTCACTGTATATCAGGGATGGCACTGACATTATAGTTACTTACTTTTATGGTTTCAGAATAGAGGACTACCTCTAGTAACTAAAAATTAAATAAACAAAATTTGATTCGGATCAGTGCAGAGAAATTTTTCGATTAATGTATCTAAGCGAGCTGTGCCCTATTTTTGCTTTTTATTATTTTTATTTAACTAAAAATTATTATATCTCAAATATACAATAGGTATCAGAAATTTTGTATTTGAATTAACAGATAAACCTTAGCTGACATGCATGCATAATTCATCAATTTAGTACAAACTCTCGATGATTTTGTTTATGTTGTGAGCAAAATTTCGATATATTTATTTTATCATTTTAAATTGAATGCATCTTATTCACACAACAACGAAGCAAACGATGCAAAGCAAAATCATACGCTCCAATAAATATAAGTTTATTACACCATTTCGGTAATGGGATTTTCATGTTTCCTGAAAATTATTTCAAGCAAATATTTCTAAATTATTATTTGCAAAGCAAGTTAGAGATGTAGATAGATAGACACAGCAAGAGAGCGATTGCGAGCAGAGCAAATTCGAGACGTACTGCAGAAGTGAAAGTTTTTCAATTTTCAGCGTTGGAGGCGAAAGTTATTCCTTTTTACACATACACACACACACACATACATTTATCCAAAAATGACAAAGTCAACAGCCACAATGTGCGGCAAAGAAAAAGAAAACTAATTTCCGGAAGTGTTGACAAATTTATATGTTTTTAGTTTAGTAGTGCATCGATGATAACGAAAAAAAAACAACATAAAAAATATGAAATGACAACTTTGCCACCGCAACTTCCAAGGTCAAATTCATAAATTGAGAGTATGCTACTATTTTTCCTGGAATAAACCATGAAGTATGTATACAAAAGTTTTAAAATTGCAAAAGGTGAAAATGTACGAGTACGCGTTCAAAAATAACAGGAAAAATATAAAATAATGCAATAAAAACTGATTTCAAAATTTTACTTGTTTTGCTTTTGTTTTTGTTTTTTTTTTGTTTTTGTTGCTCGTACGTGTGGTTTTTCTTGTCATTTTGCCAATAATCTGTAATATACATTTTGTTTATCATTTTTATTCATCCTTAATTGGACTACGATAATTATTGTTGTAATCATCATCAACTACAACAATAACATCATCAGTGCAATTTTACACCAATTAAACAATATTCAAGGATTTATCAAAAATGAAAACAATTCTCAATATCTGTAGGTACCTACGAATCAAGTATTAAAATTAATTAAATGAGAAAATAACACGTGATTTGTTTACATGTAAAAAAAAATGTTAGTAAATGTTAAACAATGTGGTGCATAATATTAGTTTATTTTACATAAATTTCGGTGGTTCTAAAGCAGAACCAAGAATGCTGAAGAATGGAATGAGAAATACTCAATAGCATATGAACATTCACCAAAGTCATTTATAGGGGCAACTTTCGAAAAGCAAAAGAGGACCATTTGTGCCCACACAGAAAAAAATTGAAAATTGAAATTCTTTTACTTGATAGCAAGCTGAGTTGGATAAAGAACATTGAGGAGTAAGTTACAAATGTGGCAGATGAACCAGCAAGAATAGGTCCTGCAAATGATCTGGTATCGATAAAAATACCTATCGAAATAATGAAATCAAGTTTTGATGGAAAAAGATAGGAAAGAATCAACAGATCTTGATAAGCCAGGAACAATTGTATGAAAGGCCGAAGTTTATAGCCGCTTTTTGATCAGAAAAGAACTTGTTTCTTATAGTGTAGAAACAAGCTCCAATTTTAACAGGTGTATTCATAGATTTTCATGCACTCATTCAAAACTACTTGAGGCCTCTAAAAGTCTAATTTATTTTAAGAAAATAAATTCTTAAAAGACAAAAATTTTATTTATAATAATATCTTTATACTGGACATCATAAAAGCTTGAAAATACAACAATAAAGCTTTGAAGAAATTATTCCAAATTAATTGTTTCCAATTTCATTTATTTTGAAGAAATTTACTCTGAAAAGTAATTTCAAAATCGGTACTTAATTTTCCAAAATATGGTAACTATATTTGAAACATTTTAAAATCGATTATGGGTTGTTGTGCAACTATTTTGGAGCACATATTTTCAAATCAACTTTGAATATTCTGAACTGGATTTAAAATATTCTGAAATCAATTCCAAATGTGCTAAAATTAATTTGATGTATTTTAAATATTCTGAAACAAATTTGAATTAAAATGTTTTTTGAATATTCTGAATTTTTATCTGGAACTAATTTCAAATATTTTGAATTCATAAAAGAAGAAGAAGAAGAAAGTTATTTGGAATATTAAAAATATTCAGTAATCAATTAAGAATATTTTAGAATCATTTTGGAACCTTTAAAAGTGGATTGATTTGATTTTCAAATCGATTTTGAATACTATGAATTAATTTTTGAATATTCTGGAATAAATTTAGAATGTAGATATCAATTTGGAATATTCCCCAAAATAAATTTTCATTATCTGAAATAATTTTTGAATTTTTGAAATCTTTTTCGAATATTTTAAATCAATTTGAGAGTCATTTTTATACCAATGAAATTTCCATTTTGTGAGATTTTTCAGAGCTCCGGGTAATAAGTTTTCCGTTTTAGATTTAGAACTTGCTGCCGCAATGAAAAAATTTATAATAATTTTCAAGCAATATCGAATTTTTCGGACCACTAGCGCATCCAAGGGTGGTTTTATTTTCAAACCCCTGTCAGTGTGTTGAGTTAAGGGAATTCGTGTGCATTTTTTTATATTTTGTAATGAATAAAGGAAATTAAATTTAAATTTTGTAATGGAGTAGATTTTTTGGGGGATTTTGGTTCATAGCGATGGCAATGTGATCAATGTTTTAAGATCATTAAATTTCGCCATGCCAGTGTCAATTGGTCTAATTTTTGGTATGTACTAGAACTTTTTCAATGCAACATAATACAATTAAAATGACAACATTGAAATGCCTTTCTGATTTACCACATATTTCCCAATATTTTTATATATGCATTTTAATTTTTAGTGTAATCCTCTTTATCTGGTTATTAACATTTCAACGCAGATTTTGTTTGCAAATTAACAATCAATAAAAAAGATCTTAATTGCATTATTGATACAAATATTTACATACATACAAGTTCAACCAATGCTAAAAAGTTTGTGTAATTGGTCAAATGTTCAAAGCTCAATATGTTATTGAAACTGTTGTTTTTGTGCTAAAGTATTCAGTTTTTTACTCAATTTTGTAAGTGATTAAAATGAAGTGTGTATGTGCAAACAAACTGTAATGTAAAATCTTGTTGTTGTACTAGGATAAAAGTGTTTTTCCTCAAAATAGATAAATAAATTGATATCTAAAGTAAGTAGCTTAATTGATTCTGATAACAGGTTATATGATTTGATTGTAAATAAACTGATTGCCTTAAGTTTTAAAACAATATTACGATTTAAAATTGGATGCTATCTAGGATAACATGGCATAATTTACATAAACCTGAGTTAAGTTAGTTAATGGTTTGGTAGGTAGGTAGGGTGACCACTCCCTCTAATAGAGGGAGCACAATTAACGCTAGAACGCCGTTTTGATACCACAACCTCATTTGTGAATGGGTGTTTGCTGTTTGTTGTCTAGAGCCAGTTCGTGAGATTGAGAAATTGGAGGAGTTTTCCAATTTCGAGTTTCGAGATCTTGGTTATGTGGTCTAAAATAGGTTCGTGGAATAGTTTTAGTCTGGTTCTAGCAAGAGCCGGGCAATGACAGAGAAAATGGGTTAGAGTCTTTCTTTCTTCAATATTGTTCCAGCTTCTGCAGTGTATGTTGTGTTGTGTTGCTATCTGCAAGGGTAAGGAAGTAAGAGAGTATATCAGCCTTGATTTTATTCAGGGGAATTGCTACAGATTGCGCCTGAGTTAAGTCCAGAGCTGAATCTCGCCTCGCTAATTCATCGGCCTTTTCATTGCCTTCAATGTTCCTGTGACCAGGAACCGAAATAAGGCCAATGTCCAGCCTATGATTTAGGGTGGCGAGTAACTCCTTGCATTTATTAACAAATCTGAAAGATGTTATGTCTGAGCCTAGGGCCTAATTTACCGCATAGCTGTCTGTGAAGATAGCTACTTTAGCCCTCCTTTGGATTTTGGTCAGTGCTTGGCGCCAGAAGTTCGGCCTGGAAAACACTGACATCATACGGGAGTCTAAAAGATTCGGCAATACTGAGGTGTTCTGAGTAGATTGTTGGTGTAGAGTTCTACTCTCAAGACCAGCTCTCACACGTTTTCTTCTCCAAGAGCAGTCTTGTTGGAAACATGGTGTCAAAGTCCTTCTTGAAGTTTAATTTGGGTATCATATAGTCAGTGTTATATTGGTTTGATATATTCGGTACTTGTGATACAATTCTGCAGTGCCCGTAGTTTTTGGCAGTCCAGGACATTATTTTTCTGAGTCGGACTGCACTTGAGGCTCCAGGAGCTTTTATAGTTAATGGTTAGTAAACAACATTTTTTAAGTCTAACTGATATTTTTAGTTTGAGTATTTTGTTGTAAGTAGCTATAAAATACTATGGATTTAAATTAATTTGCAAACAAATATACTTTTGTGAATGACACAGTGTAGGTAAATGAATATATACCTAAGTATGTGTGTAAATATATTTGTGAGGATATGTATATATAATTGAAAATGTATTATTATATTAATTTAATTCAATTTTATTAAATTATTTTTCAATACAGCTGTGAAGTATTTTAACTTGTTACAATATTCTTTTGTGAAATTCTTAGTTTATTCAAATGGCTTTACTGATTTTCAGTTTTCTAGATTAAAATTTTAATTAAAAAATATTACTAGAGAATCCTAATTATGTAGTTGGATAAAATATCCTCCTATTTCCCACACCATGAAACTGCTATTCAAACCAACCAACTACAACACTAAGCGTATAGAATAATGAACAAATATTTTCTTGAATTTTTTTTTGTTTTTTGCCATTCCTTATTTAATAGATTTACTTCATTAAATATTTTAATTCATTACAGGCTGCATCCAAGAATAGCAAAGAGAAGAAAACTTAAGAATATTTATTTTCATAGCAACTCTTTGTTTTGTGCGGCAAGTTGCCACAGCCAGAGCAACTCTATGCCAATGACGTCAGCAACACGCTATGCGTTCACTAGAGAAATTTGAACACAGCAAGGTAATTTTAATATTACCACAACGCTCGTACGCGCTATTTGACAAAGAAAAATTAGTTGTTGTTGGTTTTGTTGTTGGTTTTGTAAACCACAAAAAACAACAGAAAATATACGTCGATTGCATGCTTCTTTCGCACTTGCATATTCTTAAGTATCCTCACGAAAGTATCCTTTTTTTTATGTGCGTGTGTCTGCCTTCATTCGGGTTTCACTGCCGCTGCATTTGTATTTGTATGTATGTATATTTATATCTTTGTGGGTTAACAATACTCGTTCTTAAAGCACACTCAAATGGTAAGCAGTTAAGATTCATTTCAGTACGTGCGTCTATTGTGAAAGTAGGGGACAACGCAAATATGTTGTACAACCACCATCATTTGTAAAATAGGGTCATAAAAACAGTAAAAAAAAATAAAAAATTTTATCTATTTTCGTATTGATTTTTCATGGATTTATAATCAGCCATCAGGTAATTCAAAGGAGAAAAGGGAGCGAAACATTCAATTGTCTATTAGCACAACGTGCAGAAAATATTTTAAGAACTTTAAAAATTTCAAAAGTTATTGATCACAAATAAATATAATTATTAAATTTTCGTTTTTATGGTAAATAAGTATTATAGAAATTTGGTTTAAGTGTTTTATATTTTTTGTAGTAAACCGTTTAATTTTTTTGAAAAACTTGTAAGACTTTTTTGAAGATTTTTATTTCTTTGAAAACTTTTCGAATCTTTGAGTTCGATTCATATATTTAGCCGACACGACATGTTAATCAAACCGCAACGAGCGCCAAAATATTCCACTAAAGAAATGAATATGTTGATTCACACTTACAGCTATGATACTACTTAAACTCCGGCAACTATCGGTTCAAAATTTTTAACGTAAATTGGTCCAAATGGAAAAACAATATATGAAACATCAGAAATATTTTAACAAAATAATGAATGTATTGACTCAAACTTAGCAAACACGACTTTGGCTTTACGATTTTCTTGCCGTTTCGTTCGAATCGTATCTTGAATTCGTTTCCGTATCACTTTACCTTTAATGGTTTAATATGTATAAAAGTTGAAGGTATCCTGATCAAATTAAACAGAGACGACGTTTAAGTTGTGACAGAACCAAAATGCTCAGCTTTACCTTACGCAACTAAATAGATACAAGTTGACACTTTTAACCAGCGCCAAATAATTACTTGCTTACTAATGTGGAATCTAAATAGAATTATAGACTGAATATCAGGTGTAAAAAGGAAGTATCACTTTCTATGCCTGCAGAAGAATAATTGGTAGTATTACCACCAGCCTCCATCTTGTGGATGTACAAAACGGTTGTAACGGTAGTAAACTCTCAGCAAGAACTATGTATACCCTAACTAAGTTAGAATGCATACAAAGATCAGCCTGCGTGGAAGCTCAGGAACTATCCGGTCATGCCCCATGCGGTTCCTAATGATAATAAATAACTCAAACACAATATTATTTTCTGTCGGATCCAATATGGAGTCGGAGGAGGAGTTTTCTCGGATCATGCGTTTAATACAAATATCACTTTCTATCGAATAGCTATGCTGCACTCATAGCTCAAGGTTCGGCAGTCATAACATTTAATCTATTAAAAAAAAATGCAGTGGGAGTCTCAACCTTGCTTTAATATGGATTTCCGGACATCAGTACATAAAGGGAAACGAAAAGGCAGACGAAATGCTCTACCTTGCAGAAATCTCAGGCTGAATTAGTGTTCTCAGTTCAGTTGAGACTGAAATATCAAAAAAATTTGTCGTCAGAATCAATTGTAGATGGAAGAGGCTAATGACCTGTAGCAAAAAAGAAATTAATTATGTATGCTATATGTTATGGTATATATGCGAATACCATTATTGGCACCAACCAAGTCGAAAATCTTTGACAAATCTTGCCTCAGCCATTTCGGGCATATTATGGGGATATGGATGTGCAGAAACGATTAAATATTAACAAACTTCTTAAATGGATATTCTTGTATGGATATGATTCCCACATAAGGCCAAAAAACAAGCACCCACAATAATAGCTAACTGAGAATGCGATACTATAACGGTCCACAACTCCCGGAACACAACTTAACTAACCAACTATCTGACAAAGGGGGCTTAACCTCACGCAGAGATGGTGTAAGTCGGTAGATTTAAACATCAATCTATCCAAGACAACCCTAGGAGTAACACTAGACTCAAAACTTCTCTGGAAAGAGCATGCAGACAACACAATCAAGAAAGCGACTAAATCACATATGATATGCAAAAACTTAGTAGGTAAAACCTGGAGATGTACTCCGTACATCTTAAAGTGGATGTATACCATGATGGTAAAGCCAATACTCACTTATGATGCGGTAGCCTGGTCGCAAAGAGTTGAACTAGTCACAATGAAGAAAACCCTCAGCAAAGTTCAAAGATTGGCCTGTGTTTGTATCACAGGAGCTATGAGAATATGTCCCACGTCAGCCATGGAGGCACTACTCGACCTCACGGCTCTACACATAGTTATAAAGACGGCTGCCAAAAGGACACTTATAGGCTTATCAAGGGAAGGAGCTGGCAGAGGGAGAATCCTTAGCAACAGGGATCTTAAAGGTATCTCTACTGACCTTTCTCAAGCCACCCTGCCTAGAGACGATATGAACAAAAGATATAACTTCGAAAAATACTTCAAAGTTATACTTAGTAACAAGAGTGAATGGGACATCCAGACCTTCCATACCTCTCACAAAGAACACACACTCAGATGGGATACCGACGGTTCGAGAATGGACGAAGGGACTGATGCAGGGTTGTATGGTCCAAAAACCAAACATTCAGAACCAATGGGAAAAACTCCGAGTATTTTCCAAGCGGAGATTCTTGCGATATGGCTCTGAGCACAGTTCAACCTTGAACGTGGGTACAATAAGCAAAAAATAGTAATATACTCTGATATCAGAGTTGAAATCAGCTCAAAATTAGTATGGGAATACCAAAAGCTCCTAAACACATTAGGCAAGACTAATAGGGTAACTCTATTCTGGCTATGCGGACATATAGGTATTTATGGTAATGAAGTAGCGCGACCACCTGGCAAGGAACGCAGCGGCCAAGACTATCATTGGTCCAGAACCCTTGTTAGGTATAGGAATTCAAACCTTTAAAAGCATATTAAAAGAAGAGGAACAAAACACCAGATCATCCTACTGGGCACTCCTCCCAAAGCTAAGACAGTCAAAGCTACTAATTGGGTTATTCGATCCCAGCAGAGCAGCTCTCTGTCTTAAGTTAAATAAAATCTATCTATCTAACCAACTATCTGACCCACGAAAATTTGC
This sequence comes from Toxonevra muliebris, assembly GCA_963691655.1. Classification (NCBI taxonomy): domain Eukaryota; kingdom Metazoa; phylum Arthropoda; class Insecta; order Diptera; family Pallopteridae; genus Toxonevra; species Toxonevra muliebris. The sequence goes on from OY829326.1 coordinate 22,682,441, forward strand.
TGAAAAAAAAGGTACAAAGAAGAAATGAACGTTTGTACCCTTGACTAGACCATGAGCTCACCAGAAAATAAAACTATGACGTAGCTATCTATATGTATCCAGGGTTACGCCCTATTTCGAAAAACTTCTCCTCCTTAACAATGCAGAACCAGTATGGCGGAGATAAAGTATATCACATGTGCTCTTAGAATGGAGCACAGAAGTTGATTCAATGGTTCGAAGTGAAAGCGTAACAGTTGAATTAACCTAACACTTAACCGGCAGCGGCAACATATTTTCATAAAAAGAATGAAAATTTGAGGCAGACTACGGTAGGACACGATGGGAACGATACAACAAGACTCGCCTGGAATGTCATCTAAGATCTAACAACATTCATGTACCTCCGAACGATATGGAGTTACCAGAAATGAAGCTACAGCAATATGCTGATACTCCCTAAAGCTGGAACTCCATTACTTGCGTTTGCATCCGGCTGCATTTAAATGCGGCTGACTGCTAAATTGAACTACATGCTTTTATATGCAGTGAACTCTATTGTCTTCCGCACGTGCCGGGTTGCCGCATTAAAAGGAAAAAGTTAGACAGTTTTCAACTTTTTAATGCGGCATAAATTTTGACAGAAAATTATTTAATATTTTATTCGAAGAAAAACAATTTAAGGAAAGAAGATATAGAAGAGATATAATGTATTATAATTACTTAAAAACAATTTTAAATATGTCGCGGAAGAACGCGTGCATGCGCATAGGCCACAAATCCTATTTTTGTAGCGATAAAGTGTGAATCAACCTTAAAAGTTACGTATACGTTGCGGTTTAAGTTTGTTTGAGCCGTTATGATTATTTGGGTGACACCATTACATACACTGTGGGCGTTTCTAGGAAAATCTTAGGAATGATACTGATTCTTGTGTTTTCCCCCTCTTGCTTTTATTCATCTTTACCCCTCCTGGGGAATCTACTATAAATAAGTAAGCACAAAAAAAAAATATGATTTCATGCGTATATTTATTTGTAACAAATTACATTTATTTCCCCATTGAACCTTTGCCTACGCAAGATAAACTATTACAAGTAATAATTGATTAATATACAAGTTTCTTGAGCTTCTGCTTCTTTCCCCCTCACAGGGGAAAAAAATACAAAAAATAATAAGGAAAACCAAACCAAATTTTTCAGAAGTAAGCTAGCTAATTTAACTTCCAAAGTAGATGTAATCTATACCTTAATTTAGAGCCATAAGTCAAAACATTAAAATTTCAAACACGTGCATAAAAAAAGAGCAGAGACAGCATACAACAACAACAAAAAGAAATCCAGAAGAAGGGAAGGGCAGAAAGGAATAAGGAGGAAAAGTCACACCGTAGTGAATGAAGTAAACAGCAGATGCCTTTAGTATTTTAAGGACATGCCGTATATAAAAGTGAAATGAATCGAAATCATTTTAGTATCTATGCGTAAGTACACAACTATAACTAAACTGATGGTCGGGTGGGGCAGCCAAAGAAAAAAGACAAAAACAAAAATGAAAAAAAAAACAACAACCTGATAAAAATGAAAAAAGAAGAATCGTAATCGCTGTAAACGATTCCCCTCGAAAAAAATAACAAAAATATAAGTGCTTTGAAAATCAGTTGTAAACTTCCGTTGCTAAAGAAACGATAAGGCCAAATATTAAAATGAAGAGAGCATAAATAGTAAAGAAGAAGAAATGCTGCTGCTGGTTGTAGTTAAGTAGAAGGACAAAACGTAAAAAAAATTTTTTGTTATAGTAAACAAAATTTTTGGGAGCACAATTGCCAGCAATGCGAACATGCGCAATTCGGAAGCGAACGAACGAGCGACTAATATACAGTTTTATGCGTCAAACTGTTATACGCTCAATTTAGGTTTTTTTATTTTGTTGCATACTTGCAGGCGTTTTCGCTTGTAAAACTACAATGTACAAATTAGTAGTAAAATTTCACTCAATGTATGTTGACGCATTTTTGTGTGTGTTGTTGCCAAAATATTAATAAAAACAAAAATAATATTTTTGTGTGTGTGTCTCTCGTTTACTTATTTTTGAGTGTATAAAAATAAAAGAAAAAAAAATATTTAAAATAATTCACGCTGCTATATGCGGTGTTTGTTTTTGTAATTCTCCTGGTTGTTTTAATGCCATGTGAAATTTGCTCACGCGTTTTAATGTGTTGACATAAATCTTAATGCCAAAAAAATGTATGCTTCCATGTACCGAGCGTAAATAATGTAAGTACGTGTATGTAAAAAAAGTAAAAAGGAATTAAAAAGTAAATGGAATACGCCGAAAAGTATACAACGAAAGTAGCGGAAAGCATTTAAAAAGTTGTTGTTGTATTTAAATTACAAATTAAACAAAAATATCGAAAGGTTAATTAAACCAAACCAAGGCAAATAATTTCAAGAATTTTACAATTGATGAAAAAATCGTGAAAAGTTTCAATAAACCAAAAAAAAAAAAGAAGAAAATTGTGGAATAAAAGTTTTTAATAACTTTTATATGTTTTGTTTGATTTTCCAATTAAAAAAGGTGAAAATTTGTTTTCGTAAAGTTTTAATGCGAAATAAATGTGCGGCTTATAGCTGAGAAGTTATTTATAACTAATTAAAAATGCTTTTATAAATAAAAAGCTATTAAATTGATATTTTCATATATCGTACATAAGAATTCTAAAAAGCAATCATTTGCTATTTGTTTTCGGTGTTAAATAGAAAGTAAAAACCTTCGCAAAAAAATCATTTACCCAACTATTTTTAGCTTCTTCAAAGTAAAGAAAGAAAAATCCACGTTGCTTACTATCTTTACAAAGCATCTTCAAAAAGCACATCTTAAATTGTATATGCTACCAAAAAAAACCAAACCGAAAAAAGAAAAAAAAGACACACAAGGATAAATTGCCATATATTGCCAAATGTGAATGGTTTATCAAATGGTAAGAAAATCTACATCATTTTCTTCTTGTTCACTTTTTTTAAGTTTTTTTTCTTTTCTTTTTTCTATTCCACTTGAAACTTTTTCCTTTTTTACTCTTGTGCGTCAGACAATTTCTCATTGTCAGTTTATTTTATATAGTACATACAAACAACATATACATTTTCAGTTTATGTGTGTGAGTTTGTGTGTGTGTATTGCCTTTAACTTTAATCAAATTATCACTATGAAATATCATAAAAATATATAAGTAAATATGTGATTTTATATATATATATATACATATGTATATGTGTATGTACGTTAACCTCAGTATAAACAAAGCTGACATGTTTAATACATGCATAAATTATTAAGTAGTTATAGTAACATAAAAAAATGAAGAAAATAAAAAGAAATCATTTTTATTATGGATTCCACTTATTAATTATGGAGCAGTATAGCAGTGAAATATGTAGAATCAAAGTGAAGTGAGATAAAAGTAAGTACAGTATGACTACTACCTAGTAAGGCATTGGTCCAGACTCAGCAAATATTTGCAAGTTTGAGGTTTTTGTGAAATCTATGGAACATAAGGAGTGAGATCGAAAAAATCTTAACATATATACATAATTTTTATAATTTTTAAACGGTTGATCTTAGTAGAGTTTTGATTTTTTTTATTTAATTGACCACTATTTATAAACTCGTGGACCTTTTTGGGTAAGCCTTCCATTAGAGATTTGATTGTTGTTTCAGACAACTTTTTGGAACAGTTTGCCCACCCATCTCCTTTTAAAATCTTCAATATTTTGTGCTCTTTTTTTGTGCTCTTTAGGTTTCTTTTCACAAGAGCCTAATATCTCTCCACTGGTCTTAGCTCCGGACAATTTGAAGGATTGGCCCCTCTTGGTACAAAAACTATGTTATTACTTTGGTACCACTCCAGAGCTTTCTTGCCATAGTGACATGATGCCAAATCGGGCCAAAAATATGTGGGCACATTGTGCTCTCTTATGAAAGGAAGAAGTCTTTATTTCAAACATTCTTTGATGTATATTTCGGTATTTGTAGAGCACACTGTAAGAAATGACTTGCTTCTTTTGCATATAGCTTGCCATACCAGGAAAATTTTAGGAAACATAAAAATTTTGACCTGGAAGCTGCTTAAAACCTGCCAGTACATACGTTTCGTCGTCCACTATACAACATGAATATTTTTGTATGAAATTCGATTATAATTTCCGAGCCCTACTTTTGGCGTCGAAATTTTTTGCAGCATTCCTGTCGGGAACTTTTTGGACTTTGTATGTTTTTAAACCTGCATTGGCTTTAACTTTTCGCACCAAATAGTCAGAGCACTGGGCTAACCGGGCAGCTTTTCTACCAGATGCGTTTGGAGATCTTTTCAATATGCTTTCTATTTTCTTGGCTTTCCCAATATCATGTGGTTTTTGTTTTCTTCCCGAACCAGGTTTCCTATCGATGGTCAATTTCCCTGAAACTGTTTAATAACATTGGAAACAGTTTGACGGCAGACCTTCAATTCTTTGGCCAATTTTCGTAGGACCAATTTGGATTTTTTTGAAAATTTTGAATAATTTTAAGACGTACTACTTTTTCTTCACTCATTTTAATCAAATTCGCAATAAATCAACATGTTTGTCATTAAAAATAACAACTGACATATTTTTCAAAGATAACTAGATCAAAGAGATTTTTGAATTTTACATCCAAAAAAAAATTATTTGGTAAAACGTGAGTTAAGATTTTTTCAATCTCACTCTTTATTACATATAGTTTTTGATTAAATTCATGAAGCTCATCTTAGCATAATTCAAGATTCAGAAATTAAGTTTTAAAATTATTTAGGAAATGCATTAAGTCGTAAGTTTTGATAACAATGAAAACGTTTACGCTCTTGAAACATTAGCTCACATTATAAGAATTAATTGAATTCCGCATTGGGAAATGAGAAACTTGTAGGACTATATAATATAATACCGTTAACATCGTTACCGTAAATACCGAAAACCGTTAACAGACTCGCACTTTCTTTACAAAAAAACATAAATATAATAAACAGTTCTTGCATGAATTCAAGAAGTACATCTTAACATTATTTATAGAATCAGAAATGGAAAGTGAACCAGTTTTTAAGAACTTCAGTCGAATCTTTTACGTTCTTCAGCTATCAGTTCACTTTATCAATTGAATTCCGTTCTATTGTTGCTTTTCTCAAAAACTATAATTAAATAGTGAAATTTTTTGGAGTTTTTAAAGAATCACGAGCTGGTTAAATTTTTAACATATTCATTATTTGGATGAAATTGTTCATCAATCCAATGAATCATAGTTTTGTGAACGATGTTGATAAACAAATCTTTTTATTTGTTCACACTGGTATATGTGCTTGAACAAATTATCACACTCATTGTGTTTGACTTAAGCGAATAGAGCACTTAGGTCGTTCTTCCACACAACGCAACTGCGATTCGACACAATGACAATGAAAAACATGGCGATTGTTGGAGAGCGATTAGTATTGCTAGTCGCCGCTTTGTGTCAGATACAAGTTGCGTTACTTCCAGTGGGAGAATGACCCTAATCTTTTTGTTTTGAACATGTACCCTTGTTATTTAATGCTTCACCTTGTGTAAAAAGATCATAAGAGTATCTTATAAACTCTTCTCGTGAGATGACTATTTGTTGTTATTGCGTTCTACGGAGTGGGAGATTATTGAAAACTTTAAACGCGACTTTCTCCAAAAAAAGTAAGGAATTTCAAGTTAAGCATGTTATTTAATCCTTTATCTTGTGTAAAGAAAAACATGACGGTATCTTAAGAAATCTCCTCGTGAGAAGAAAATGCATCGTTATTGTATTCTAGCCAGTGGTAGTTGAAATCTTTAAATGCGATTTTCACGAATATTTGTTTTTTTGACTTATGACAGTCATGCAGCGAACTAGCGAAATGTTAATTTAACTGAATCGGAGCCCGATTTTTTCAAGCAAAAGAGAGAGCGATAGAGGTAAAACATATTCCAAAGGAAACTTCGGAGTAAAAACACTAAGAAAGTGGTCCGCAGTCCCTTCACATTCTTCCTCCAAACCACAGGAAGCACAGAAGGCACTAGCTCCTAGGCCAATCATATGCATATGTTTGGCCCAAAAGAAATGACCTGTATATAATCCCACCAGTTACCTACAACTCTTTCTGTTAAGTGATAACAGAAAGTCTGTTAGACGCTTCGAGATAACAGGTAACATGGTCTTTGTCTGTCTAAAGCCCCTCAGGTCCTCCCATTTACAATTGTGGGTCAAGTCGACCCACTCATTGGTGGTGGTGCTCTTGATGACTGTAGACGACAAAGAGAGTACAGGTTCTGGGCCCAGGAAACCATTTTCCTAACCCTTTTTGGCCAGAAGGTCAGCAGATTCATTTCCTGAAATTCCTGAGTGTCCAGGAACCCATATCAACAGCAGGTTATTGTATTTTCCAACACAATCAAGCCTGGATTTGCAATGTATAACCAGTTTAGACGTGGTTAGAGGATTAAGCAAGGATTTAAGCGCGGCCTGACTGTCACTAAATACACAGGAACTCCTTTCTCTCCAACCATTATCAATAACATGGTCCATTGCCTCGATGATTGCAAAAATTTTTGCTTGAAAAACAGAAGCATACAACCCAATGGAGAAGTGAAGGTGCACTCCATCATTTTCAATAAAGACCCCAGAACCCGAACCGAATTCTGTTCTGGAGTCGTCAGTGAAAATACGCTTACAATCAACTGCCGGCCCAGGTCCCGGCAAAAGCCAAGTTTGGGCCTCTGGAATTTGTATTGTATAGCGGTGCTTTAAAACTGGAATGGATGGCATTTTTTGTTGCTGTTACTTGTTAATTTGACGCTAATTTTCATGTCCCAAAAATGTCTCTTCATTTGCTTAATTTTGTTACATACTTTATATATATTACTAAAAATATAAAACTTTATTTTTTTTTACTATAAGGCAGACTGTGTGTAATATAAATGTTGCACTGGTCGTTAATTTGGCGAGGTAGCGATTTTTTTGATTACCCCACTAAACATAATCATTATATTCAGTAGGGGAAGTCAAAGATATTTTAAATTCATAACAAATTAATTATCATCAAAATTTACTTGGAGAACTCACTTCTTGATAAGTTGCGTAGATAACGTAAGTTGATTTAAGCAACTGCAACATCCTCGGAGTGGGTTAAAATGTGAGCAACTTTCCATCCGGACATTTTTTAGGCAACGGCGGAATTTTCTCAACTGTAGAAACTAATAATCATATTTCGTACTTTGGATTTATCACAACTCATTTGAGAAAAAAGCCTCTCAACCGAGGCGTTAGATACTGGGCATGTCAGCAGGGTTAATGCTAAAATGCTGATATTTTTGTTTAATAATCATTAGACTTTATAAATTAAATTTGGTAAAAACACATTATCTTAAGAACTTTTAACGGGTTCAAGAGAGCGAAAGCGAAAATTAGAGATCAGCTACGGATTAGCGTTGCCAGGTGAATGATAATTGCCATTGTGTAAAAAATGTCACGAATAATGTGTTGCCCATGAACTCCAAACACACAATAGGCGTTTTTCTTTTTTAATTCAGAGCACGCAGTAGAGTAGAGCACAAGCACACGCTCTGATCAGAGCACGCTCTGACAACTCTAACTTAATTTTAAAACACATAGAGTACGATTTGTCAGATAACAACTATTTATAACCAAGTTTATTTTCCAATAAAGTCTTTTTCAATCGTTTTGATTTTTTTGTGCAAAATCGATTAAATCGATTAGAGAAAGCTGAATTTTTCCCTCCAAAAAATTTTGATGAAGTTTTGCTCAGCAAGGATTTTTGATCCTAGAAAACCATTTGCGGCCTCTTTTTCGACCTAAAAAAATATTCCAAAGGGGGTTTGGAGCAAGAGTAAGAAATTTTAATTGTGTTGAAATTTTGCGCACCAGACTAAATAATTTTAGGCCTCTATTTTCAACAAAACATAACAAAAGAGACTCCGGATCAAAAAGTCGCGAAAAGTTGAATTTTTCCTAGTACGGTAGCGTCATGGACCTACCGATTTTGTTGAAATTTTAGGCCCCAGGGTTTTGTGAATTAAGGAACTCATTTTTGGTCTCTCAAAATGACTGTTATTATGGGGGTAACGAAACCAATTAACTCTAATGTGAAAATTTTATAAGCCTTCAGTATATGAGTGAGAAATATGAACCCTGGTCTTATGCTCATTTACTTGATTATTTTAATTTAGATTGATAGAATTATATTTTCCGTTCTTTTTTCAATCAATGACTTCATTTTTTGTTTTGAGAAAAGTTTCAGTTTTGGTCCAAATCGTGATCTTATTTTGATATTAGCAATATAGCCTGAAATCAAGAATTTGTATAAAACTATTTAACTAGAGTATACAGCTATTTCCTTTAGTAATCTAAAGCAGAAAAGATGATCACAGTTATTATTAATACGTTCTTCAGTTCATCATAAATTAATATTTATTCGAATGAGAACTTGAACCATATGAGAGACAAGTTATACCAGAGAGCATTGCCATTAAAATATAGAAGTGATAATAGAATCAAAGAGAACCAACAAGTTCGAGATCAGAATACAACAGAGGCTGAAATGAGTCTATTTATAAGACAAAACTGGCTCCCTTGAACCTGCTCCACTGGACATGACATGAAATCTTTTTAAATCATTAGAAATTGATGACAATTCCTAAATCCTTCATGCCATTAAGTGTTTTATGTTTCTTACACCCACATTTTGAATGTTATATAATTATTATTCGTCATTATTGCAATGGCACTAAGCAACAGGTGTCTGCCAATAAAGATGTAAGAAAAAAAAAACTCTGGATTAGATTAAATAATTACTGAAACTAGACATTATGATCTCTCTGGTCACGGCAGCTAGCAATGTGTTGGCATGAATTAATAAAGTTCAGTGTAGTTAGGTCCTACTGTATCAGGTCTTTCTAGTTTATCTAAAGTCGTTCTGTTTTAAAAATCATTTACCAAAATGAAAACACTATATGACGTTGACTGAAAGGATTTTCATAGTTTAAATACAAAAAAAATCTTAAGAAATAGACAAACCCCATCAATTGTAGCTATAATTTTAAACAGTTTTTGAAGTTCAAATGTAGGGTACACACTCATATAACACAAACTGATTTATTGGCAATACATGAAAAAGCAAAACTTAAAGTAATAAATTATTTATGTTTCCATTGCTTTATTTTATTTAAACGAATTCATAAAACTTTTGTGTAAATGTTTTTTGTAAGCTTTCTGCTGCTTGCTTTACTTTAAGCGTGTACAACTTTTCATATACAATTCAATGAAAGAAAAAAAAAAAAGAAAAAATGGAAGAAGCGGAAAGGAAAGAAAGAAATGATAAACGAGAGTGAGAACATTTCCTTAAACATAGATAAATAAAATATATCAAGATGATATGTCACTTAGTTTAATATTTTTATTGTGGTATTGTGGTATTGGAATGCGAATATAAAACACATATGTGTATAGCTATTGTAAAAGTGTGTGTATGTGTATGCCTTTTCTTATATGTGTATGTGCATTTATTTGATAAAAGTAGCCCTCATATAATAAATATTTTATTTTCACTTATATTTGCCAATATAATTTCATTTCATGGTTTTTTTTGTTACCTTTTAATTTTTTTTTCTTTTTTTTCTGCTATGGATTTCCTTTGCTTTCATTTTTTATCGCAATCATCATCTCAGACGTCATAAAAGTCGCTATGTAGTCATTGTTGTTGTTGACAGTTTGATGGGTTTCAATATTTTTGATAATAACAGGTATATATACTTCATATATTTATATGTATATAAATATATACGTATGTATGTATGAATGCACATTTGCGGTTTTTTCTGTCACATTTGATATTTATTATTTGCCAAAATGTCAAGTATTACATACATATGTAGGTACAAAGTCATATGTGGCATATGTGTAAGCGTGCTCATAAATATAGAAGGGTACATAAATATATCAATCGATATACATTTGTATGTATTTGAATACCTTAATATACAAGCACATCAATTCAAATTTGACATTTGACCTTTTAAGTTTTTTTTCTTTTTCTTTAAAATTTTTTATTTTTGGAAAAGCCTTAAGGGAAAAATATATTCATTAAAATTGAAATGGTTCACATTTCATCTTATTAGGTTCAGTTTTTGTTTTTTTTTTTTTTTAAGGTAATTTTATATTTTTCTAATTTAATTTTATTTCACATTCAATGTTCAACGCGGATCTATGTATTTACATATTTATACTTTTTAGAAATATTATCAGCTGCTGTTGCCGCTAGACTCTTCAGTAATATTTGAAACGTGACAAATAGCTATTTTAGCTCAAAATGTTAATTTGAATATTTCGTAAGCTATAATCATTTGGAATGTGAATACTTCAAGCCCCATTCAGTTTGTTTATATTTACATATGTATGAGCATGAAAGTAAGTGTGTGTAGTAGTAGCAGAAGTAACTGTTGGAGTGACGAATATGATTAGTTCTTATATACACATGTATGGAGGAGCACTAGCGGATCCAAACAATTAGTAAAGGTTTTTTTGATGTGTAAACATTTTAGCTCACGGTATGGGCAAAATTTCAAATGTGTAAAATGTAAGAATAACTGTATCGTAAGATGTAAGATAACTATAACGTCCAGTTCCCCTCTTGCTTACACTACTGCGCGGCATGACTGTGCTACTCTAAACAACAAAGAGAAGAAGAGAAGGAGAAATTAAAATACGAGCGGAGTTTGTTTGTTTATGTTTCGATCAATTTACTCACACATTTATGTGCATACGAAAACAAAATGTGTGTGTACATTTATTCGTGGCAGAATTACTTGTTGGTGTTAAACGTGTGGAGATCGACTATACCATGCAAGCAGAGAAGTCGCCGTAGCAAACACAGGCGTTTGATAGGTTTTGCATTCGGTTAGTTAGATTGCATTAAAATTAAATATTTTTTAAAATATAAAAACAATACAAAATGATAAGTAATAAGGAATCTAGGTTTCAATAAATGTATAAACAAAATGTAGTGATAATGATAGCAAATCACGCCATTAACATTAGAAAGGCAGCTCTTTTTTTATCTATGTAAATAGCAAAAATGTTAAACAGAAAAAATCGAACTTATTTATTATAAAATCACTTATTTACTTTAATAAAAATCCATTCTTTTTTATTTTTATTAAATGCAGTTAAGACAACTATCTTTGCGGTGCTTTTAAAAAGTAGTGGGGTGACTAGTCATCCCTGTTGCCTTTCTAAGGTTAAATGCGGAAAGCACTTATCGTCGCCTGAGGATTGATTTGACGTATGTGTGTACAAATTCATATACCTATACGCCAAATCAATTCTCAGGCGACGTTATGTAAAATTTTCACATCTAATAAAATTTCAAATCGACAGGAAGAAAAACTTAAAGCGCGAAAAAAAGGATGCAATTGCAGCTGCGTATATGCGAGCATATAGATCTCGATGCATTGAGTAAAAGAAAAATAATGCAACTACAACATATTAGCCCTATTCACGATTTGGTGCAATTGCAAAATATTTATGCTATCACAACATAAAAAAAATTTATGGTGAATTGGGCTATTATATATAAAAGATAATGATATCTAATAAATTTTTAAGTTTATAAAAGAATTGTTTTAATTTGAGTTAATTACCTAAGCATATAGATTATACATTAAATCCCTATATATGGCTATACATATGTGAGCTTATGTATATAACATTCAGTTAGCTTAACTCTTTACACATCAAATATCTTGCGTGCCTTGCACACATCCATTGTTTTTTATTTTTAGTCGCTTTAAACTTTGTTTTTTATTCACGACCAACGATTACAATGTATGAGATTTTAATCAGTAAGGAAATAGTTTATCCCCAAGCCCAGTCTTGGGACCCGAGTTTGCAGGAGTATGAGCGAGTGTAAATATGTATGAATTTTATGCAGATATATTTGCAATATTCTCGAACTAATATGCAGCTTTGACTGGGTAATTTTAAATTAAAGGTAAAAACATCTCAATTGAGATAAGAAATTTTAGTATATAAGTTGGCATAGATTGACCGGCACAGAATATGGAAATAGGTAGTATTCTAAACATACATTTTCAAAAATTAATGTTTTGAGACTTATGAAAGTTTTTTTTTTTTGTGAAAGTAACAACATGAATGTATGAAGAAACTGGCACATGAATTTTAGTTGAAATTTCGGTCTGATTTTAATCTGAGTTTTGAACAAAGTTTTGTCTGATTTTTGGCTTAAACTCTGGTCTTGTTTTTAGAGGGTTTAAGTTTGAATTTTGGCCTTAATTGAGGCTGAATTTGTTGGGTTTTGTGGCCCGAATTTTGATTTTGGTCTGAATTTTGGTTGGAATCACTTATTTGATTAATTTCACTATCCATTAAGGTTTTCGAGATACTTGCAATTGGATGCTTTCAGATGACATAAAATTAAGTTAAAAAATAAAATGAAATCAAAAAGTTTTTTAATTTAGAAACAACGAATATAAAATTGGTTACTGATTCGAACAATGAACCTCATCTATAAATTAAATAATGCCAACATCATTGGTATTAGTAGTGGATTCATAGATTGAAGGTTTTTTTTTTTGGATTATAAGCAAAGGCAAAATAAGTAAGGTATTCTTCGGAAAAGGGAGGGGTTATACCCATGTAACCGCTAGTGATTAATGTTATTGAGTTTTTGACCCATTTTTGTATGGTATTAATGCCAAGTTAAAATCTTCGATATGTGTTGGTTAGTGCAATAGACTGCTACTCAGGGGGCCCGTGCTCGATGTTTGGTTTAAGTCTGATCAAAAAATGCTTTCTTTTTATAAAAATAAGTAAAAATCTTCTAACTTAGTAAGAGAGAGTAAAGCGATTTTAACGCGTCTGAATTTACCTTTAAGTATATAATATTTTAATGGTTTCGTCAGGACTCAAAAATGTCGTTTTGTGCTCATGACCATAAGAATCGGCATCACTATTTTGAATTGAGTCAGTGAGCTTAGTAAAGTTTATATTTTACATTTATTCAGTGAGTTAGTAGTATGACTATCTTTTTATATATTCCATAGTGAAATAAGGAGTAAGATTGTAAAAATCTTAACACACGTTTTACCTAATAATTTTTTTTAGGTGTAAAATTTAAAAATTTCTTTGATCTAGTTATCTTTAAAAAATATGTCAGTTGTTATTTTTAATAACAAACATGAGGATTAATTGTGAGTTTGATAAAAATGTGTGAAGAAAATGAAGTACGTCTTAAAATTATTAAAAAATTTTCAAAAAAATCCAAATTGGTCCTACGAAAATTGGCCAAAGAATTGAAGGTCTGCCGTCAAACTGTTTCCAATGTTATTAAACAGTTTCAGGGAAATTGACCATCGATAGGAAACCTGGTTCGGGAAGAAAACAAAAACCACATGGTATTGGGAAAGCCAAGAAAATAGAAAGCATATTGAAAAGATCTCCAAACGCATCTGGTAGAAAAGCTGCCCGGTTAGCCCAGTGCTCTGACTATTTGGTGCGAAAAGTTAAAGCCAATGCAGATTTGAAAACATACAAAGTCCAAAAAGTTCCCGACACGAATGCTGCAAAAAATTTAGACGCCAAAAGTAGGGCTCGGAAATTAAAATCGAATTTCATACAAAAATATTCATGTTGTATAGTGGACGACGAAACGTATGTACTGGCAGATTTTAAGCAGCTTCCGGGTCAAAATTTTTAATGTTACTGATGCTCGAGGAAATGTCGAAGAATAATTTAGAATTCAAAAGCAGACAAAATTTCCTAAAAAATTCCTGGTATGGCAAGCTATATGTAGTTGCGGCAAAAGAAGCAAGTCATTTGTTATAGTGTGCTCTATAAATACCGAAATATACATCAAAGAATGTTTGAAAAAAAGACTTCTTCCTTTCATAAGAGAGCACAATGTGCCCACATATTTTTGGCCCGAGTGGTACCAAAGTAATAACATAGTTTTTGTACCAAGAGGGGCCAATCCTCCAAATTGTCCGGAGCTAAGACCAGTGGAGAGAAATTGGGCTCTTGTGAAAAGAAACTTAAAGAGCACAAAAAGGTGTCCCAAAATATCAAAGATTTTAAAAGGAGATGGGTGGGCAAACTGTTCCAAAAAGGTGTCTGAAACAACAATCAAATCTCTAATGGAAGGCTTGCCAAAAAAGGTCCACGAGTTTATAAATAGTGGTTAAAACTATAAAAGTTATATTTTTCTGTAATTTGTAAAATATTATCAATTAAAGAAAAAAAAAAATCAAAACTCTAAGATCAACCGTTTAAAACTTATTGAATTTTATATATGTTAAGATTTTTTCGATCTCACTCCTTATTTGGGAAAGACCATGAAACAAAAAAACTATGTTCGTTGTTAGGTAGGTGCAAAGAAACCTTTTTTGTTGTATGAGGCTCGATGCACTTTAATGTACCTACACATGGACTCAAATTTGAAATAAGAATAGTTCCTAGAGCAGAGAAAAATATAGGCAGTATCATGCTTATGAATTTCGCTACTAGAAGGCACCTTCCATACATTAAATTATTTGAGTGTGTTGTGAAAAAATTTAAAAATCTCTCATTAGAGAACAGCACCCATAGAAACTGTTTTTCGATATAGCGACGGTAAAAGTAAAAGTCAAAATGGCCAAAAATGATGTTAATGGTTTATAGGTTAATTTTGAAACTCCTGGACAAATAAGAGTAGAACTACCAATGTAAAAAATATGAATAATAAGTTCAATAATTAGTTTTAAATCAAAAACTAAACATTTAAAATTAGATTATACCAGGGCATGACTATAATAGTTTAAAATATCTACGCGACTTCTAGATTTTTACAATTTCAACTTCATCCAAAAGTTTTGAAGCATTTTAGTACTTATTGCCAAATATTCATTAACAAGCAATAACAGTTTCATTAAAATGTCAGCAAGAGCTTAAGAACTTAATTTTTCGATATTCAAGAAATTATTGTATGTATTTATAATAAAATAAATACAATTTCTTATTACAACAAAGAGCTATTTTTCTTAAATAAAATCCTTTCATATATCCCATCTTAAATAATAGTTAGCCTTACAGGCATAAAAGGAAAATGCTACTTAGAATTGCCACAAAAAGATCAAAAAAATATATCTAATAATGTTTGTGTATATATAAATATACATATGTATGTATTTATGTATATATATATTCATATTTAGAACATAAATCCCTTTTTACATAACGATAAATTATCAATAATCATATCGACAGTCATAATCGCTTTATTGAATCGATTTATATTTGAAGAAAAAAGAAAGAGAATAGAAATGTTGCCAATATATATAAGCTGCTATAAAACACAAAGGCTATACGCACACACATATATATATACTTAGAAATACTACCACATTCATATATTTTATATAGACGCATACATGCCAAAAACAAAACAATATAATCCCTTATAAAGAATATAACATGTTATATTTGCATAACACACATACACGCACATGTACATATGTACATACATACATAGAAAAGGATGCAGAATGATATACACATTACTTAGCATTCAAATGCAATAAACACCTTAGCTAAACAAATTTCCTTTTGTATTAAAAGTTTGATTGCGAGAGGGCGGTGGTGTCGAAATGGATTTATTTAAGATCGTATTGCAGCATATTGGGTGTGGAGACGTAATTACATTTTCCCTTCAACTAAATGGAACGCCTACCAAAGCACATTAAATGCTAAAGTGTATAAGAAAAGTTAAATCAGAAGGAAACAAAAGGAAACGGAAATCCTTTATGGGGCTATATGAGAAGCAAATCTTACTATATACATACATTAAGGTGAGCGGAGATGTATGGGTGAAAAAAATTAATGTGTTTGCTTTCGCGATTGATAAATTGGGTTATTGTGATTCTAGTGCCATAAATCATTCTTCGATTTGGAACAATTCTCTCAATTAGATCTAACGTTTTGAGTAAAACCAATAACATAAAATGATCCCCATAAAAATTGGGTTATGTTGAAAAGAGTTCGCTATCGAAAAACGGTTGAACGGAAAACCCCAATGTTTCAATCACTGGGATAAAAATATTAACTTTTTTTCAGTCCACCTTAATGTACATACATATAACTATCCGATATGAATGTTTCTTTGTATGTATGTGAAAGAAGATTTGCTTTTCAAATTGTATTTAGTAATTTCATTTTTGGCAGGCAAAAACCAAAAAGGAATTATTTAGTTTTGGTATATTTCTGGTGTTTTGATACGTATGCAAGGAATAATTCCCAAGTGACCTAAAGCATTTTAATTGAAAATGTTCTTTTGATACTTTGCTAAATGTTGAATGTGAGCTTAAATGCTGATAACTACTGCTGTTCTCTATAGTTCATATGTTTGTATATTGATTACTTTCTTGAATCTCAACGGAAATGATGTTTCTTTCCCAAAGAAACATTAAGGAAGTGTTGACTTTGGTACACCTCTGGAAAATTTAAAAAATATTACTTTATTATAACAAGAAAGCGTTGGAGAAAAATTACTGACAAAGTGATGAAAACATAGTTGATGAATTCAACTATGTTAATTTTTACAAAAAATAAAATAAACAACACTTTACTTTCAATTAACTAATCACAGCCTTTGGTTATCATTGAGTGTGAATAAAATTCTCTCAATATACTTGGTAGAAATATTAACTCTGTTGTTTTCTCTTTGAAAGAAAGGAAGGGAGAAAAGGAAGAGAGAGAGAGAGACTTGATGAGTAAGATGATACAGTAACATTTTTCTGAGAACAGTTGCCTTTCGCCACCAACAGTAAACAGATTATAATACTGCAGATTAAAGCAATCCCTGTTAAATTAAGTTAGGTTTATCTTAATTAATAGTATAAAGAAAAAATAAACACTTAACTTTTGATTTTTTGATACCTAACTGTTTGTGCTAATAAAAAATAAGAAATTTATTCTTTCAAGCACTCAAGCATATAGTGAATGTACTTATGTAAAGAAATAAATACTCACAGACAGATATATGTAATATAAAATTAAGACATGTAGCAAATTCAGCACACTATCGAATAAAAGCGGATACGGATATGAATGTAATAGTTCGGTTTCCTTTTTTATTTGAGTATTTTCTCATTTTATTCACATTCATTGAATTCAGGTTTTATTTTCATTTGTTTTTCTTTTCCTTTATTTTTAGTGATTTATTGTAGATGTAAAGTAGGGAAATGGACACGCACTCCCGACTGCAATCAACTATGTGTGGCATAAAGATTTAAGATACGAATTTTATTTGCAAAATTCCTGCTATTTAATCAAGCTGTATCAAGATTCAAGGTTGTGTGTGTGTGTATAAGTATCTACTAAGTAACTAAGTAATAAATTAAGAAACTCATACAAAGCACTAGTATTTGATTAATTAATATTATTTACTAATAAATTTATGTTATGAAATAGAAAACAAACGATTTTTTTAAGTGTTCATTTTTTAATGAAAAAAAAAATCATATAAAATTTAATGATAATTCAAATTTTTGATATTTTATAATATTTTATGAAGATGGAATTTCCATATTGCCTGATAGTCGGTAGAGTAAAAAATGCACCAAAAGTTCTTAAAAATTCTTAACTGTGATTTTTTTTCAGTAATTGTTAATGGGGGTATGATAGATGAAAAAACCACAAAAATCAGTTCTAGGGTTGCAGAGCGCCCCCCCCCAAAAAACCCCCTCTTTGGTGAAAAAAGCCTTTTTGTACTAATAACTGATTAACCGTTGGAGATATCAAAAAATTATCTACCACACATAAAAGTAAAAACTAATAAAATTGGGATAATAAATAAGCATTATGTTGCTCCTTAGTTGCTTTAGAATTTAAGAAACCATCATAAAGATCACTGATGAGGAATCGTGTCGGGTTCCAAAACTGCCGTATGATTTGCCTGCCCTTTATACATCGTTGCGACTTAGTCACTTTGTCAAAAAAAAAATTAAGCCAGTTAATAAACCTTGAAATGGTACAAAAACTTGTAAAAAACATGTGAACTTCGACAGCGAAGAAGTTTAAATAAATCTAACGTGCCTTTGTCTGTAAAACCTGGCTGCAGTTATTTTGATTTAATATTCGGTCGGCATTCTATCTGGTAAGGTAAGTAGATGAGGAAAAAAATACTTTGGGTCACACATAAGTTATTATTTAAAAATTATAATTCCCAGGAATGGAATTGACAAAAAAATTAAATCTTTTGAGAAATTACATATTTTAAATTACAAATTGTAATTCGGTAATGGAATTTTTTCAATTCTATTACTGAGGAATTGGATATGTTCCTTATCAATTCCTGAGCATTGTAATTGGTAACTAACATATCCAATTCCTCAGTAAAGGTTTTAAAAAAATTCTGCAATTTGTAATTTAAAATGTGCAATTCCCTAAAGGAATTGAAAAAGAATTTTGGAACTGAGGAAATTCTCTTCACTTTTGTAATTAAATACTTTTGTAGAACTTAATTATTCCAGCCTTTCAATTCCACAAAATATATTTATTACAGGAGAATTCCTCAGCTTTCAAGTAGTTCCTTTTTCAATTCCATTACTGAGAAATTGAAATTTGTTTATTAATTAATTTTGTTTTTTTCATCAATTACTTTTTTTTTTGATAGTTTTTTAGGAGACTATGAAAATTAAATCTAGAGGTTAATTTTCAAAGTCATGACTTAAGTTCATGTCAATTTCGTTATTTGAAGTTATATATAAACAGGCTTAATGAACAAATGTAGTCATCACAACAACAATGTATATAGAGACGGGCAAATCAGACGGCCGTTTCGGAATCCGCCACAATTCCTCATCAGTGATCTTAGTGATAAGTTCTTAATCTTTCAATATCCTATATAAGCTACTAATATTTGAAATCATAACCCTTTTTTTTTGTCAATTTCATTGCTTTTTCAGTTTTAAGAATTCTGCAATTTGTAATTTAAAAAATAAAGTTTCTCAAAGGAATTGAAAAGTAATTTTAATACATAACTTCTTGGAATTCATCAGAAATGGAATTAATTACTTTCAGGAATTTATTCCAGCCTTTTTGGCATTCAGTTGCAAAAAAAATTATTTACTACAAGAGAAATTTCTCTGTTTTCAAGTAATTTAGTAATTCCTTTGAGGAGTTATATATTTCAAACTACAAATTATAATAATTCAATTCCATTAACCTTTTCCCAATTTCATTATTGAGGAATTGGAAATGTTAATTACCAATTATAACTCAATTCTAGTGTACAGAGGTTGAGAAGGGTTTGCCAAAAAAAAACTATAAAGTTTTAAGGACATACCAAAATACTAGCAAATCCAGAGGTTGCGGAAAGATGGAGGGAAAAAAATATAAATATTGTAATTCTTTCAAAAGTTTTTTAACTCAGAAGCAATAACCATATTGGTTGAGATATTTATTGGAAAACAAGGTGTCCCTTTGGACCGCTAGTCGCAGTCCGATCAAGCTCTATTTTTGTAGTATGAAGCTTCATGCCTACAGATCAATCTTGATGATGTTGTAGAAAAATTATTTTTTGTGTGATTTGGAAAACCTGTCATAGCTTTTCCTGTGCTGTTATCTCTCATTACGAGATTTTATTGCATTACTGTTGGCTAGAATAATAGTTACAATGGCAGAAAAAAAAGCGAGTCCGGACTGTTCTTTGTTTGGTTTTAATTGACACTAGAAGAATAGTTTTCATTATGTCAAATTCCATTAAAATTGCCAGCATGTTGCCAATTTCCATATGGAAAACTCTCTCTTTTTTGCCTCTCTGCCATTGAATATGATATTGTGAAAACCAGGCATTAGCACCTGTATCACACTATCAATTACATTAGTAGTTAATGAAGGGAAATGGCTTCATCTGGACATTCTTGTAATTATTTTGCATTTCTGTATCTTGATATTTGCAAAGTAGTAAGTAATTAGGATAATAATAATAATAATATATGATAACATAAAATTTATATGCGAAATTTTAGCTAAAGTTTCAAATTACAAATTGCAAACATACATATTCAGTAATATGTTTATGTATATACATGCATGCATACGTATGTGGATATGTATATAAAAGCATGTATATAATATTGTACGTGAGCGCAATGTGTAAATATATTCTAGTATACATTCACATATTTGTACATTTCTCTTCCTTTTTTTCTGTATCTCTACACACACATCAGATAAATCCACTTGCTTATTTACTTTACCGTTAAATGCGCGAAAATGTGCGTTTAAACCCAGATGTGTTATGAATGCCTTCAAAGTATGCACTCGATGAATGCATTCATTTCTATATCTCTCTTGTGGTTACTACAGCACAAAACAAACAACGCAGAAACAAAAACAAATACTTTTGTGTTGACTTTGAAAGGATGCTATGCTGAGGTATTTTTTTTCTGAGAAAAAAAGAAACAGGACACGCTAATGCAAAAATTTATGATAACGAAAACAAAAAATAAAACATTTTTTTCTTTTTTTTCCGTTTTTGTTTTTTCTATTTTTGTTTGCCTACGGAAGTTTTTAACATCGATCGCTGTCTCACAGAAAAGGCAACAGAGAAAAAAAAATTGTTAAAAATAACTAAAAACAGTTTCAATTATGTTGAACATGTGTCAAAATGAGTTGAGCTGCAGTTAAACTAAAAACTTCCAAATACTTAAATACGTGGCAAAAAGAGAAACTTATGCATGTAACTAGTTGTAGAATGAATTGCATTTGTACATGTGTTTTGTATTTATGTATATGTGTAGATGTCTTTCGGTTAAAAAGTAAAATGAAGAGGAAAGCCTTTGCAACTTAAACACGTACATTTAGTAAGCAGTAGGTACATGGTACAGGTATTGCAAGAGTAATACAGCATGGTAAGAATAACTTCGAAAATGTTGCAACCTACTACGTGTATGTAGGTGTGCACACTAATACTCAAATATATACACCTGTAGACTATTTAATAGTTAAAGCTAGATCTATGCTTGGATTTATTATAAGGAACTCCAAAGATTTTTCAGATCCTTATACTCTCAAAGCTTTATATTTTTCATTTGTGAGGTCTATATTGGAGTATTGCAGCATTATCTGGGATCCTTTTTATTTTGTTCAGTCGTTAAGAATTGAAAGGGTTCAGAGAAAATTTACGAGATGTGCCATTCATAAATTGCGCTGGAATACTGATATGCCATCTTATAGAATCAGATGTCTCTTGCTTGGGATACAATCTCTTGAAGTTAGGCGTAAATACTTCCCTGTTATGTTTGTAAAGGACATAATTAAAAATCATATTGATTGCCCGCCTCTGCTTCAATTAATTGGCTTTTATTGTCCTACTCGTAACTTAAGATCTAGAAGTCTTTTTTATGAACCTTATCATAGAGTAAACTACTGCAGCAATGAGCCTATAACACGTTGTTTAAGGGAAGCAAATGAAGTCTGCGGCTACTTAGATTTTTAAAATCATTCAAATCGATGTAAATTTAAAAACCGTTTAATTATGACACTGCAATACCCAAGTTAATTATTATTAAAGTTAGCATTTAGAATATCTAGTAGTCTTTAAGAGCATGTACTCTAACTGATGAAATAAATAAATAAAAAAATAAATAAATAGTATTGCATATTTCTTAATAAATTTATTTAATTCAGTCGCAATGGCTATAATGGCTGAAATATGTTTCGGAAAGGAGAAGTGGATTTTACCCAATCCCTCTCACCTCTAGGATTTTCTGAATGAGGCTGCATGCTTGTGATTCCAAAGAAAATTAGTGATATGTCAATATCTATACCGGAGGGTAATAGTAAATCTTCAGGCTGTAGTAAATTGGAGAAATGCAAAATACGACGTCATACAATATTTGGGGTGAATATTTACTAATTTTTCCGAATACTTTTAATAAATATTTCACATTTGTTGTACATCATCCTTTGAAGATTTCAAACACGCAAGAAGTAGACATGATTAATTACTGATTTTCAGAGGAGGATTAAGAGTGGGACTGTGTCGTTGATATTTTATTCTTTACTTTTGTCACTTACATATTTTAATTCCAAGTTTTGGTCTGATTTTTTATCTGAATTTCGA
This sequence comes from Toxonevra muliebris, assembly GCA_963691655.1. Classification (NCBI taxonomy): domain Eukaryota; kingdom Metazoa; phylum Arthropoda; class Insecta; order Diptera; family Pallopteridae; genus Toxonevra; species Toxonevra muliebris. The sequence goes on from OY829326.1 coordinate 22,704,627, forward strand.
TCTGAGTTTGTGCTGAATTGTAGAGAGACTTTCGTTTGAGTTTTACTCAGTTTTTTTCTGAATTTCGTTCTGAATTTAAATATGAAATTTGGAGGGAATCTTTGTCTGAATTTAGTCTTAGTTTCGTCCGATTTGTGATATAGATTTTGGTCTGCATTTGTGCTGATTAAAGTTTGAAACTTATTTTGAATTTTTGGTCTGAACTCGATTTGAATTTTTGTTTACTTTTGGTCTGAATTCGGTCAGAGTTTTCTGCTGATTTTTAAGTTACCTTTGTCTGAGCTTTGGTTTAATTTTCGGGCAAAATTTTAAAAATTTTTGCTGAATTTCGGTCTGAGTTTCATCCGTTTTTCTATCTGTATTTGGTTTTAATTTTTGGTTCGAATTTTAGTCTTAGTTTAATTCTGAATTTGGATTTGAGTTTTGCTCTCATTTTTTTATTTGAATTCGGTTCTGAGATTTGGTTTGAGGTGCAGTCTAAACTTTATTATGATTTACCTTTGGTTTTATTTTATCTCGGGTTTATTTTTAGTCTGGATTTTTGTCGAAATTTGAATCTGAATTTGGGCTAAGTTAGGTACGATTTTTAATCTGCATTTAGGTCTGACTTTTGGTCTGAATATCAGTTAGGGTTCTGGTCTGAATTTTGGTTTGAGTATTGGTTAGGTATTCGTTTGAATTTTGGTATAAGTTTTGGTCTGATATTTGAATATCGACCGAATTTTTAGTTTTCTATTGGTTTGGGTTTTGGTCTGATTTTGATTTTCTATTAATCTGAGTTTTGTTCTGATTTTTGGTGTTGTTTCCGATCTCTAGTTTGGTCTAGTCTGTTCTGAATAATTACAAAACCACTTCATGTGTTTCTTTCAATTTCCCCCAAAATAAATTTTCATTTTGTTGCCTTCACTCCAGACATTTTCTTAATATTGTTTCTTATGAGCACAGCTACTGCAGAAAGATATTTGACATTTGAGTGGACTAGTTATCTGGACGTTTCTGGGTTAACCAAAGTCCTTACGGGGTTCAATCTGGTAGATTTACATACAGCTAGTTGAATGGATCTGGTCTAGTAAAAACTTTGCACACTTTTTTGAGCAAAACCTCTATGCGATTTTAAAGATCGACTTAAGGATGTTGGTTCATGCTTAAACCTCTAGAGGTTACAGCCCAGACTATAATGTATGCAAAAAGTGGTAGGTTCGTATATGATTTCCTAGAATAGAACGAATATCGAAATACATATAATGTTAAAAATTAAGAAAACATAACATTTTCCTTACCCATCCTAAGATTTGTGTTAACAGGTGTAACTATATGATGTAAGCTGCATTTCTGTAATTTTTAAATTTGTAACGACAGCAAACATGAAAGAAAGAAAGAAAGAAAAATATGAAAACGAATACTATTTATATGCATACATACAAACGTGTGTGTGTAAGTTTATGATTGTATGTGACAACAAGCGAAAAAAAACAAACAAAAAATAGAAACAATAACAACAAGAAAATGTGGGTACCACAATTACCTTAAAAGTTTTGAATATGACAAAAGTTCTACTGTCTTCACACACATAAACACAAACACCCATACATTCAAGTATTTTATTTTTACTTGAAACATGTACTTCTTATGTATTTCTATTTATGCATGTATGCATATAAATGTGTAAAGGTGTGTATTTATGCTCTACATATGTATGCATGTAGATTTTATATACGCATGAAGTATTTTAAGCACAATATGTGTGAAGCATTCACTTGAAATGAAATAGATTTATATTACCAACATTTGCAGGTTTCGTTTATTCATTCATTTTTCTTCTTATTTTTTGTGCTTCTTTATATGTAGGTATGTGTACAAATTTATTAGAATAATAAAATAAATGAATTGCAAACAATTTAATGCATGTTGCCTAGTAATAAATAAATTCTAATTAACATTACAGAAATGAGTGAAAACAGAATCATCTACATATATTTATTTAGTTACGTGGCAAAATAAAATAATTATTCTTTTTTATATGTGGGCATTAAAAACTTTTAACAGTAGAGTCTGAGGTTTGAGATTTTATTAGCCAAAATTTTGTTTAATTACGTGGAACAAAGATGTGAACTACTGTATACTAAAAAGCCAAATCCATTTAATGAAGTTTTTAATGTAAGTAAGTAGAGAAAATTGTCTTTAATGAGTTCTTAAGATGTGGTTAATGTTTGGTATGGTAATATCACGAATAATTATTTCTCTCCTTGGCAGTAGTAGCTTTTTATCCAGAAGCATTCATCTGTCATTTCTTTCAATTTCTAATATTTCAACAGATTTAAGTAAGCAATCGAAAACCAATCTTAATAAAACTTCTAACGTTTGAACAAACTAAATGAAATCATAAATTTGACATATTATCAATATCTACAATAGGCAATACAATCGTACACACATCCATATGTATGTATATTTCTGATTGTACAAAGATTACTCTAAATTTTAAACTAATCGAATTAAGTTTGTTACATTGTCAAAGGATGCACTATTACATAGCTATTTACAAATCACTGGTTGTACTACAAATCATTTGATAAATACATAGATTCACTTTGATGCATTGAGCTTTATTGCCTGGTATTAATGTATACAGTAGTTACATACAATACATATGTACATTTGTATTTACATATATGTATGTCTACCTAGTGCAACTCTTTTCATCGTATTAAAGCATGCTGCCGATTTGTAAAGCAATACGTTAAAGTGTAGAATTGAGAAGCAAATGAAAGCAACAGATTAGCTCTTACTTTACATATGAACGTACAGAGTTACATAAATACTTGTATACATTTTGCAGCTTAAATTTTTTTCTCTTTCTTTTTACACACACACACACTGCAACTGAAAATGAAATTGCAAAATAGGAAATGTGAATAGTTATATACACTAGCGGATCCAAGGGGCTTTTGGGTTTAAAAACCCCCTTTACTTATGAAAATCTCATACATTTTGATCGTTAGTCACAAATCAAGAATGAGACGAAAAAATGAAAATCCCCCTTTGGAAATCTCTGGATTCGCTAGTGGATACATATGCATATCGTATTATTATATTTCTAGCAGATCAGGGGATTTTCGAAGACAGGAGGGGGTGGAGGGGTGGGAAAGAACAAATTTAATTGTTTTTTTCCTTTAACAGTTTTCTGGGTGACGAAGAAAAGGTGCCAAATATTTTTTGACCTATCACACCCACTGGAATATGGTAAACCAAGTTATAATAATATGAAGTTCATAAAAAGTTAGGGGTTCTCGTAAAGTTTCAGCTTTCTAGCATGTTTATAAACAATAAGAAATTTGCTTTAAAAACGAAAAAGGGTACCCGGGTACCTCGTCACCCAGAGAACGGCTAAAATTCTTGGATTCATGGCCAACGATCAAAATATATGAGAAACTATCCCAAAAACCTCTTTCTGGGATACGCCAGTGTATGTATTTATGCATGAACAAAACTACATCAAACTTATGTTTGCACAAAGGATTTCCTTAGCTAATGAAGTTTTTTTAATTTTAAATTGAAAACACTACATTTCTGTTTCATCCAATTAAGATTGAGCAATTGTAATATTATTAAAGAAAAATCTGTTTCAGGAAACAGACAAAGGCAATTCACCATTCCGATAGTTTTCCTGTTATTAAAAATTAAAATTATAGAAAAGTTTATAATGATGGTGAATGCAATAAACATATATTTAAAAAAATTTATAATGATGGTCAATGCAATAAACATATATCTAGGTCAAACTTCCCGGGTGTGACTTGCATAAAAATATTCCCCGCTGGAAAACTTGAACCTAAGCCATGTAAACATAAGAAGATTGCAAAAGATTGCTTACAGAGCATTGTCTCCCTAATGAACATGCCTATCATATCTGTAGAACCTGAGCTGATATATACTGGAGGTCAAAAGTGGATGCATGAGAGAACTAGCCAAAAATGATAATGTAATGAAAACACAGGAAAAAACAAATTTTTGATATCAGATATTGTCTAAAAGTCCTGTATGGGTCTGCCAAAACATTTTCTTATTGAACATTTAGACGTGAAGCCTGTAGAAAATCGGTAAGATAGAGCAAATTGAAAAAAGTATAACGTCAGTGAATAACAGATCCATTAACCAATTGTTGCCTCATATGAAATAATAATGCTAATATTTGCACATCAAAACTATTAAACTACTATTAAAATGAGCAGAACTCTCTCTTCGCCCCTTCTCTCAGGCTTCCCAGCTTTCAAAATACAATCTATTGTTTCAGCATGCAAAAGACATTCAGCATTTATTTTATTTTTTTTTTGAGAATTTTAAACAACACTATTCGACAAGATAAAAGCGAAATTGGTACTTAAAATTTCGGGTTCTGCTTTGAATTTCGAGAAAGTGAGGTTAAAAGTATCATTTTATATATTATAGAAGATGAGACGAAGGAGGAGGAGGCTCTATCTTACCGATTTGTCGTTGATTGTCAAAGCCAATTAATGAATATGGCACAACAACCAATGGAGGGCTTAAGTTGAGTCTTTCACATTCATTCATGTTCAGCGAATTAAATTTGTCCATGGATAGGCGAAGCATATAGTTTCACACCGAGCTCAAAAGATGAAGGGAAACCTAATCTTAAAGCTTTGATATTTCCTGCGAAGAGGTGATGGCGTGTAGAAAAACACAGAAGCGTGCACACTAGCGGATCCTGAGCTGCCCCCCCCCCCCGTCATTAATTTGCACGAAGACAAAATTATGGCGACTGAACATCTGTTGTATAAGCTACAAATCCATCAGACGCGAAATTAAACTAAACTAAGCAGTAGAAGTGGGTCAATTATATTCTTTGAAAGCCGCACACCTAAATTTGCGTCTAATACTGCGGACAAACGAGAGTTCATTTCGTCGAAATTCTGCATTTCAAATTAAGGTGGACACACGATGAAAAAAGGAATTTCAAATTAGTTTTTTAACAGATTACAAATTTGGAGAAGAAGAAGAATTTTTGTGTGTGTTTTGTGCAAATAAAAATAATTAAAAATGTTGCTTTTCAATTGGATTTGGACACTAAGAATTTATTTAATAATTATGGATAATTGGAGGAATGGCAATGAGTTACTCTCCGACTCTATTATTTTATTTTTTCGCTTAATAAATATAACAAGAGCAGCTGTTATGAAAATAAAATCCAAAATGTCTAAAAAAATGTAATAGATCTTAAATTTTTCCCGTTTTTTACAACCTTGCGTTTGAGGGTTGTTAGTTAATTTCTTCATTTCAGACGCATTTCAATGAAATGAGTCTGAAATGAAGAATTTCATTTGATACTTTTTGTATGGCGAAATTCTGCATTTCAGACTCATTTCAACGAAATGTTAAATTTGCCTGAAATGCGTTCTCGTGTATCCGCACTATAAGCAAGGAACCATTTGAAAATTATAGTTTAACAAGGAAATGCAGGATATGGAAAAACATGAAAGGAAAAAAAAATTATTTCTAAAGATCGCATTCGAAGAAGGCGTTCATATGCTCACTTCTTTTTGTCAAAGTAGGAATTTTTTAAAATTTGATTGGTGTAACACACAGATTTTAGAAAGTGAAATCTTAGCTTATCTTAGCTTCGGAAACAATGATAGTCCATTCCAAATCGACTGATTGCACTTAGCCGCTGCTGCGATCAATTATCAGTAAGTCGGAAATCGTCTGTAAACACAAAACGTATTCTGTTAGCTCTCGAGGAGTTTGATGAAATAATCTCATTGGCATTGAAAAATACGTTGTAAATGAAAACTCTACTTCCTTTTCATTGAATTTCTTACTGCTTAATTTATTCAATAATATTGCAATTTTTCAAAGTTTGAGCTTCTATATGCTTTTCTATTATACATTGTGTAATATTTCAAAATCATCTCACATAAAATGTGAAATTGTGTGTTTATAGGGGCGGTTTTTTCAAAAACATATGTAAGCTCAAAACCAGGGATTGCTTCACAATTTTTAACCCTTTCGCTGTTTTTGGCTAATATAACGTACAAAAAATTGATCATATTTCACTAATTCTCATTTCAAACTTATCGGGAATTTAAAAAACAAAAATTATTTGTTAAATCAAGTATGTTCTTTCTCTTTATAAGCAAAAACGGCAGTACAGTTTTTATTTTATTTGATTTGGAAAAACAATCTAAATTATATTTGTGTGAATTTACAAAGTGAAGGTACTAAGTTTAAAATTTTGAGCAAGTATATGAACTTTTTTTTTAGTTATAATAGTTTAAATCGAAAGTTAAAACTCCATTTCATGATATAAAAATAATAACTTTAAAAAAAAAGTTGTTAAAAAAATTGGTTTACATGCTTAAAAAAATTGTACATTACAGTGTACGAAGTCGCGCAACTCTAATGTACATACAATATAATGTACAATTAATAATCTGGTTACTATTGTGTGCAAAAGACATGAAAGGTTGTTGATTTTTGAATTATTTTCTGCGGGTATTAAAAAAATTGTGATAGTGTTGATTGGTTTTTTGTTCAACAAAGTGAAAGTGGATGCTGATAGAACTCGAAAAAAATTATACTGGTCTCGGCGTTTTAAAAGTATACGTCAAATTTTTTTTTACGTAGGCCCAAAGGTTGCCCATTTCTAAACAGATTAAGTATAATAAACGATAAAATAACTTGTTAGTTTTGCACCAGAGCTTATTTGTGTGTTCAGCAATTTATAGTAGAATTTCACGTAGAATATTTCCTACATATTATCCCTTGGGCACCTATTATTAAGGGTCTTTTTTGACTTATTACGAGGGTTGATAGATGGTTAATATGTTGAAGAAATATGTTGCCCATGAAATTTTACTATAGGTCACTGAACAACAAAAATCTTTATACTTGACTTTAGTAAAAATAAACCCAAATTGCAAAAATGTTTCAAATTTTGACCTTTTATACTTAGTGAACAAGTGTGTTTTTAAAAGTATTTTTTAAACTAAAAGTTTATTTAACATTGCAAAATAAATAAAACTTAGTTGTTTTTTCCACAAAAAAAATTCAAGAATTAAAATTTTTTTCTCGAATTTTTACTTCTTTCATGCATTTTGGTCATTATAATGTAAAAGCTCTACAGCCTTTCTCAAAAATTTCATTCATCATGTTTTTGGTTTTTATTCTTAACAAAGTCCGAATCTATGAGTCAAAAACTACAACAAATTTTTTCCCCCAAATAAAAAAGTCGAGAAGAAAGGGTTAATTGGAAATTTGTATAGAATGTGTTTACTTTAAACGCTTATTATTTTGAAACTGAAAGAACCATTTTCTTGCGTGAGGCAACGTAAAAACCAACGTGCGAACTGAACGAAACAATATAAATCCTTGTGTTTCGATTCAGTTTTCAATCAAAAATATCTTTATAAATTAAGTATACGCAGTAGCAAAAGAAAAAATTTCACTTGCTTCATTATTAAATCTATTATTGGTGTTTTCGTATATGCTTCAAAGGTTGAAATACAAAAATTACTTTAATTAATATGGAAATCCAGTTACTTATTTATAAAACAAAATGTAGTACGTATATTTTGATTTTGAATGCATGATAGCAAAACTTTAGAGAACAAGAAATATTTTCATGAAACATGTAGATGAAATTTTGAATTCAAATACTTTATTGCATTTTCGTCTGCTAGCTATGTACATTTTTCACTTAATTATAATTGCATTGCTTTATTATTTACTGAAACTCGTATTCTTTTGTATGTTTGCAAAATTTTATACAATAATACATCATCAAAATCACATCAATAGAAGAAACCTCAAAGCAGCATAAAGTTTAATCTTTGTATACATATATGCATGCAGCTGATGAAGATTGTTTTAAATGCCACAAGTGCTGGTTTTCAACTTTGAGTAGTATTAAAATAATTTTTTTTTTTAGAATAAGAAAAAACAAAAATAGAAAAATGAAAACTCGATCTGGTTAGTTCTCTATTTTCTTTGTTAGCATTTATTTAATTAATTCATATTACTGGATTCCATTTTTTGTTTAATACCAGTAAAATTTCCAGCTTTAAAGTAACATGAAATTTTAGTATGAATAAGTAATTAAATTATTTCATTGCTACCATGACTTTTAGTGTTCATTACCATTGCAGTTACTATAAAATGGACGTTCAAATAACTCGCAAAGCAGATCTCCACAGGTACAATTTATAAATAATTTTCATATTTTCGCTATACTATATAAAATGATTTTCTTCTATCAATTAATTTTATACTAAATATACTTTAATCTAAACTAAATAAAATTAGATGGCAAATAATAAATTTCTGCATAAATAATTTCAAATTTCCATTGAAAAATTAATTACCATTTGTGTTATCGATTGCAATAAGATCTCTAATTGCAAAAAGAGACATTTATATGATTTTATAATTAATATTCACAATATAAACAAACAAAAATTAATTCAACTGAAATTTGTACATTTCACTGTTCGTTGTTCTGTTTATAAATACAGAACATAAAACTCCAACAGTGATTTCAATTGTTATTTATTTAAAATAATATTTATTTACTTGTATTATTTTCATGTCTACCTACATAGCACAGTTGGCATTAATGTTTTTCAATTAAAAATGAACACAAACTCAAACCAAAAACATAAATGTAGATTTCAATTAGAAGCGTCTAACCCATTTACTCAAACACTTTAGCAAATAAATAATAAAAATTGCTCCACTGTGCGCAGCGCGCAATAAGAGTAAAAGGAAAATCCTCCAAAAAGAAAAAAAAAAATCAAAAATTTTCTTTTGTCTTTTTGTATCAACGAAAATCCAATTTACATTCTACTCAATTGATTTATTCTTTCCTTTTCAAAATGCGCCTCCTCCGAAGCTTCTTCTTTTTCTACTACCGTTTCAACTTATACTGGTTCCTCTATGTTTTGCGCCTTTTACTTGTTCTTCTACTCCTTACCATCATCCACAACATCATTGTCATCAACTTTACTCTGTACTACCACCAACTGTGCCAAAGAAATGACTTTATACTTGAGGAAAGGATGATGTGATGCGATGTGGTTGATGCCGATAGTGTTGTTGTTAGAAAAGTTGTTGTTTCTGCCGTTTCTTGCTACTGATGGTTCTTGCTCCTGCTGATGACTCTCGTATTGTGTTGAACAACAAAAACCCTGTAAATTCATTGTACTGGTTGCCATTTGCTTTTAGGGTCTTCTTTTACTATTCTTCTTTTACTTGAATATCGGATTTTACATTTCCGTATATTGTTAGCCTTTGTATTTAATACGATGTCGATAGTTTCCTTTTCGGCTTAATGCATACATTTCTTTCAATTCATCTTCATTGGAAAAATGGGCTTAAAAAACAAGGGAAACAGTAAAAAACTAAATATTAATAGAATAAAATAGGTACCACTATTTCTTAGAAGTTGCAAAATAAATTCAAGTAGATTTTTCTTAAAAATGTTCAATTGTATTTCTTTCTATTTTTATTGCGAAGTTTTTCTTTAGTTTTTTTTTTTTTTCTTTTTTGCATTTTAAATTTTAATGTTACTAATGCTAGTGCAAATTTAAATGCTAATGATATTCTAATTTGATTGTTAATGTAAGTTTTTTTATAATTTGAATTCTAATTCTAATTTTATTGTAATTTTTATTTGACTGCCGTTGATAGTTTTGGCGCTAATTACAGTTCAATTCCATTTTCTATGAAATGTTTAATCCTATTGATAGTTTGATTTCATTGTGTGTTTGAAAATTTTAAAATTAATTGTAGTTTATTTTCATTATCAATGAAAATTTTAATGCTAATAGTTTGTTGTCATTACTAATAAAAATTATAATTCTAATTTCAGTTTATTTTCATTATCAATGCAATTTTCTATGTTTTGGTAATTTAATTTCGCTGTCGTTGAAAATTTTATATCCACCCTAAATTAAAATATCTATGCTAATTTAATTTAAAAATGCTTATTAATTTCAGTTTCATAAAGAACTTTAATGCTAACGCTAGTTAAATTTTATTTTCAATGAAATTTTTTTTTTTGAAAATTATAATGATAGTTCGTTTTCATTGTTAATTCTTGTTTAATTTGCTTACCATTGAAAATTTCAGCTCTAGTGCTAGTTCAATTTAAGCGCTTTAACTTTAAATGAAAATTTTAAAGCTAATTCTAAACTATTTTCAATGTCATTAATTAATTAGTGTTAATTAGCATTAGCATTTTATTGTCAATGAAAATTTTAATGCTAATACCAAATAAATTGCATTGACATCATAAATAAGTAAATACTGTTTTATCTTCATTGGTTTTGCAAGTTTTTATACTAATGCCAAAGGGCTAGCAATTTCTGTTCATTCGATGTTTTTTTAAGCCTTCAATTTGTTCTTCGTTCGCTTAAACGTGGATTAAGGTTTTTCTTTTTCTATTTCCTTGATTGGATTGATTGATTCCCCGTTGCAGGTTTTAAATTGATTGGCATTACTGAAAACGTATTAGTCGCAAACATCTAGTAACGAAACTTTCGATTTTGAAAGAGTCAGTTGTGAAGTTTCGAAGGCGCATATTCGATTAAAATTAATATTGTAATTAAAAAATTAATGCTATTTTCTAATCGATTGCAGCTTAATTGTATCCTTTATCGTGTATTTTAAATATAGTGATAGCTCCACCGTTGGATAACTCTCCTAAGCAGACATCTCATTTAAGGGAAAAATATCATACAAGAAAGTTTTCTTAATGATAATGAAACTGAGATAGCATTAGCATTCAAATTTTCAATGCTAATGAAAACAAACTAACATTAGAATCAAACTGCACATTTAACGGAACTTTCATTATTAATGCATTTTTCAATGATAATGCAATTTTGCTTTTGCTATTTCTTCATTTTCTATCGATAGTGAGAAACAAATGCATTTCTAAAATAGTGCATTATTTAAAATACCTAGCGGAATTTGTTTCTTCAAAAAGTCTACTAAAGTATTTTTTGTAGTGGTTTTATCTTCATTTACCTTCCCCTTAGATCAAGTGGTTCAAATAGACCTTATAATCAGAATTGTGGAAAATTTAAAAAACATCTTCATTGATTTTTTGGACAACTTAATTTTATTTTTTTACATCATCATTCCATGACAGGATATGAGAAATGTTGTGGCCTTGGAATATAGTAGCATCTATGAAATTTAATTACACAAACATACATGCATAGCTACATACATATATATACATCTACACACACAACTATAAATCAACAAAACATTCAATTAACTTTAATCTTATGCATATACACAAGTATGCAGCAGCACATATTCAATATTTGATTAATCATTAGGCTATCATTTCAATTTTCGGAGGAGGCCATACACATTGACTGGCTGCCAGGCGCATCAGCGTCATCGTTACCAGCATCATCGTCATCGTCATCTTTTCTATCAGCATCAACAAACATCAGCATCAATAGCATTTTCTCATTCATTGCTTTGCACATCAAAAATTGACTTTTAACACCCTTTTCAACTCTTCTGACAATTGCAAAGTCTTCCTTGTGTATTGGTTGTGTATTTTTGTTTTTTTTTTTTTGTATTCTTAGGAAGAGGGAAGATTAAGGGGCTTAAACGAGGTCATTGCTGGGGCATTGGAATTTGAAAAAAAGAGAAGAAATTTGCCATTTTTATTTTTATGCTACAGCTATTGGTTCCGTTTGCGATTTTGTTGCTTCTACGTTTTACTTTTATCTTATGCTGATGGCAATCAACTACAATATGTCGCTTTCTCTGAATGTCAGTCATTGTGTGTGTGTGTGCACATAGAATATTGAAAAAAATGTATATATATTGAACGTAATATGTACTTGTTGCAATATAAAATTGTGAGCATGGTAGATAAAAATGGTGAATATGCAATAATAAAAATGCTCCAAGCTCTCACAAAAATGTTATAGCTCTATGAAATAAATATTAGTTATATAAAAAAGCAATATCTGTATGTCTCAATCTCTTTGATATTAAAATAAAATTCAAATAAAAGCTTTAGAAACCACAAAACGAGTATCAAAATTATTTTCTTTACTATAGTTACCCACAATAATCATTGCAGATAACTGCATGGCTACTTTATTAAAATATTTTCACCACAAAAATAGAAACTGAAAACCAATAAGCTGGAAAAATCACAATCTCAATTCTCAGCTCGTCAATTTGCTAGCAACTATCAATGCAGACATCAACAACAAAAACAAAAGGAGGCATATCTATGAAAAGTTCAGAGCAAGTGGTCGTCGTCGATTTCAAAAACTTTCAAATATCGTGTGGATATCCAGTAAAATTTCACACTCCACACGTATTGACTTTGACTGCACTTTACTCTGTCTATAATTCAACAATTCTCAGTTTATGCTTGTGGGTGTTTGTGAGTGAATGGGTGTATTTGTGTGCAGCATCTGCATCCGGTCAATAAGCATCTTTTTTTCACATTACACATTCTTTATATTTGTTGGTTTTTTTTTTTTGTTTGTTCGATTTTTTATAGAGGGTACAAACTCTCTTGAGCGTTTTTATTCTTTCGTTTACCTTTTTTTTATTCTCGCTTTCTATATTATATACTTCAAACTTTTTAACGCGTTTTGTAGCGATGTGAATATCGATGAAGCGAGTTAGTTGCAGTTGAAAGGAAATTCATGATGCGCATCACTGGAGCAATAAAAAAGTGTTTTCCGTTCGGGTTTGCGATTATTCTTTTCCGTTTTTATTCTCTGCCACTTTTTCATTTTTCCTATTATATAAGTAAATAAAACCAACCAGACAAAACAAATAAACAAATATTATCATTATTTCATTTCCGAAAATTGGAAAATGGAAATCGAATATCCACCTATTTTACAAAATAAAAAAAAAAAAAAAAACAATTACATAAGAAAATTTCATAAATTCATAAATATTTCGTTTGGAATTATGAGGTAAAAGGAAATAATTTCCGCATCTGTTGCATATATTTCATTTGCAGCAGCTGCTTGCAAAATGTACATACATAATTTACTACATAATAAAAGAGAAACGATGAAAATGCTTGTTATAAAGATTAACAAACCAGAATGTCAGTATGTATAAAGTTTTCAGTAAATATTGTAGTTATAGATTGAAAGAGCGATTAAACGGCACAGAAATATGAAATTTTATTAAATGGGTTGAACGAGTTGAACAAATCTAGATACTTTTCGGATGAATAATTTCTCTTAAAATTTATGAATTTATTTTTTCCATGTTGGTAATCGTAGTCGAACTTAATGCCGATTTAATTTTGAAAATTTTAATTAACTGATGAAATTATCTCCACTTGATTGTGGAATTTTTGACGCAGAATTAGGATATTGAAATTTTCATTACACTGTACCACAAAATTTAATTTTTCTATCGGATTGCCTATTTCATATTTATTCTAGAGTACTTAGGGGCCGTTTCGCTCCATCACGTCAGGTTTTCCCTCTAAAGTTACATGGAATAAGAAAAACTAAGTTAAAAGGGCTATGCTAGCATATTTTTTATTTGACGTTTATAGTTTGTGGTGTCAAAAATTGTTTAGTATGAAGAAAAGAAATTTTGTTTTTTTTAAATAAAAATATTCGGACATCACATACACAATTGGAGTATTTGAGTACGTACTGCTTAGAATAATATTGTCAACAGACTAAACGAATGATAAAAGTATTATAGTGTATTTGGGAAAAAGTTTGCTTATCAAAAAGTAAGGGAGGTCCTAGAACACCAAATTCAAATTCCATCAAATTTAATTTTACTTGGAAAAATAACCTCACAAACTTAAATTTCATACTTTTCTTAAATGAATTTTGTAAAATTATTTGCATCCGTTACTTTGACTTTTACAAAAATATTTTAAAAAAAGTATGAAATTTGATTTTGTGAGGTTGTTTATGATGAGTAAGAGTCGTGAAATTGCTTTAAGTTAAAGACAACAGGTAAAAGTACTCGACAAATAGTGGTATATAAGTGACTAGGACTAATGAGTATGCAACTATTTGAAGTGGATTATTAGTGCCATACGACTGGGCAAAGATAACGAGTAGGGACAGGTGGGTAGAGCCATTTTATAATGTTATACGACTACTTAAAGACGACGCGTAGGAGTATGCTTATGACTAAAGCCAATGAGCAATGGCGCACTACTGAATAACGCCAATGAATAGCAGTTTAAGGCAAATTAGAGCCCATGAGTAAGTGAGAACGTTTATTGAAAGCCTCAATGAAATTCGTTGAATTTTTATTATAAGACAGTATAACAATATTTCTAATAAAAACACTTTTCTGGAACAAAATTCAATATACAAAATTCATGCAGGGCACATCTCCAATTTCTATAGAACTACCTTTTAATTTAAATAATTAGTGGGTGTAACTAATTATAAGTAAACACTGCACTATGGGGCCTATGATAAATCTAGCTGGCCAAAATTCGAAAATCGGCTATCTCGGTTTGAATTCAAAAGTATATGGGTTTACTCTCCATATATTCCTCATCATAATCCACTCACAAGATATTCTAATTAGGCGAAGGATCGGGCTGTGAGACCGTCAAAAGTTGCAATATCCTGCCAAAAGTTTAATATTGTTGAAAATGTGTTGCACATAAAGCTAGACCTTTATTTTTGGTCTCAGATTAAAGAAAAAATTTTACGCTATTAATGAATGTGATAAAAAATTCATTTACGAATTTTTCATACCTAAAAATGCGATAAAAAAATAATAATTTTTTTTTGCATTTTATTTTATTTTTAATGGATGAGAAGAAAAAGCTCCGATTTGCTCCTACCGAAAATAAAAACCATAGTAATATGTGAAGCATTTACTTTAAAATAAGAAATGAGTGCTTTGCAACTTTTTGCCACAGCTTTAATAACAAGCAAAAATATGATATCACATAGCATTTGTTAAATCACAGGTAGTTATTTAAGGTGTTATATTTAACCCATTTTAAAAGGTAGTCGGACAAAAATTGGTATACGTAGTTAGCCTAAAGCTATATTGACTCTGTATTAAAAACGTTTTAATCGGACAATTGCAACGTCTACCTCCAATATAAATGTATGAGAAATTTTGCAAATGCAATAATTTTGAAGCCATTATAAATATAATCAATAAATTACATGTGCTAATATATATTGTCTTGGACATAAGTCATGCCTAAAATTAGAACTATCGGACTATAATCAAGCATAACTCTCATATTAATATAACCACAAAATACTGATATTTTAATTTTTTTTTTTTATTAAATATTTTTAAAATCTCACATGTAAGAGAGGTAGGCGTAGTAACATTCCAATCGTGATAATTTTTACCTTGATATATAAATATGCTATTATTTACCAGCATAAGCAGTTTCACCACTAAATCTGTAATGAGTTCCAAGTTATAGAGTTTTAAAAATTTCACATATATGGGAGGGGGGCGTGGTAATAACCCGATCTATCCCATTTTTGTAATGATATATGGCAATAATAATGTTTATAAGTATATCAAATTTCATGATCATATCTATAATATATACCAAGTTATCACCATTTCGCTGTTTCATTTGTATGGGAAGTAGGCGTGGTAATAGTCCGATCATTATAATTTTTCCCGTAGTGATTGCTAGTGACCCCATGAGCGAATAAGCAAAATTTCAGAATTTTGGCCAGCTAAAAACGGATTTGGCCCCATAGTGCACTGTGCGCGATGAATATAAATTCTATTTCATTTCTGTTTACCTACTTGTACATAAAATCAGTATATTTTATTTGATCTTCCACAATAGATTTATGCATACATATTAGGGTGTATCGAAATTTTTTTTTTTTTTTAGAAATTCAAAACTTTAAGTCGGTAAAACATATATTACAAAAAAATTTGTTCCAATTGAAAAAAGTTGTATGTAAGTTAGACCAATTCGTATTTATTTGAGTATCTTTTATCTATTCGGGCTTTTTTGGTCGTTGATGTTTTTAAACAATTAAAGAAAAATTTCAATTTTCATTTCCTCGTACGCGTTTCGGTCTTTTTAAGACCATCCTTATAAATTAAAATTTTCCATTTTTATTTTTTATAATGAAAGATGAAGTGATTTTTTTTTTAAGTTCACACCATGTTAGCAATATGACGTCAAATAAAATATAAAAAAAAAATAAAATAATGCTCTAATGCAATATTGAGGGCACTTTCGACTACTTATGTAAACTTAAAGAATTTTTTGAAAAAAATAGTTTTTTTTTCTAATTTAGGAATATAGATACAAATGCTTTTTTTATTTTTCGCCATTAAATATTTTATTATTTTCATTATAAAAAAAGAATATGGAGAACTTAAATTTTCTTAAGAAAATTATAAATTGCGGGAGATCTAAAGTTTTTTCAATTATACAAAATTTCGTGGTATAGGTCTATCCTTGAAATTTTGAATTTCCAAAACAATCATTTTTCGATACACATTAAACAAACAAACGTATAGTGCGTATGAATATAAATAAATGTATGCAAATCCCTAATTATCTATTTAAAATACATAATTATAAATATATGCAGTATAGAAAACTAAATTTCAAAGTAAATAAATTTTGTAAACGATAGAAATAATAAAATGAAAAGCAATCAATTAAATATTACTCATACGCCATGTATGGTATTGCTGAAACAAAACTCTGCACGCATACATACGTATGTATTTTATGTATTTAGGTAAATTTATATGTGTGTATATGTTGTATTCATTTTGAAAATATTTATACATATATTTGTTTTTGTAGCATATGAGAAAGATTAATGAAGCTGTACTCAAATGAACAAGGCAATCAATTACAATTTTCTATACATATTTTGTAGACTTGAAAAAGGTACCTATGCGTCAAATTTCAATAATACTGATACTTATGTATGTATGTAGAAAACAAAACGATAGACAAACATGACTAGATTTTATTATAAACCGAACTTAGAACTTTTTTTTATGGCAATTTATACGACTCTTTTCTGTTCTGTGGTGGAATATTACAAATAACAACTCGAACTCGATTGATGTGTGTAGAATATAAAACATCGAAGTGGCTGATATTATATACAAACATAAACACAAACACATTTTGATATCATTCGAAATTTATGCTATACTCACACTTATACATATATATAAATACATTCATGCTGAGAGGCTGTGAAACAGAGAAAAAGTGAGACACACACATATAAAAATATAATATATAAAAAATCATTGATACACGCAGCACACAGCACGCAGTTGCAATTTAAATTTATGTTGCTATATATTTCACTTTTACTTTAAATCAATTGATTTAAAGCTTTTCACAACAAATAACCCTGAGGTGTTTTTCCTGATTAAGCTGATTTGTGAGTAGGTATCCCTAAAGTGGAGGGAAAGAGAAAAAAATTGAATGATGGAAGGTAGAGTATTGAAAATCAAATAATATACACTGAAATACCTTATTTTTCTTTCCATCAGCTTTTAGTGTAAGTAAAAAAAGGTTGCAAACAAAACGTAAACAAAAACGAGCATGAAAAGCGAACATTGAATGAAATTTTGCTTTTGTATTTTCAGTTTTCAAAACAATTTAAAAAATTGCTATTGAATTTATTGATGTAATATGTAAAAGACTAAACTACAAAAACAAACAGAATTTTTTATTTTTTAAATATAACAAAGTTTCTGAAAAGTTATTTCCATATTGTTTTTTGTTTGTATTTTTTTCTTTGGATTCATTACTGAGCAACTTTTTAGTTATTCAGTTTTTCAGTTGTTTATTTCAGAATTTTTTTTTTTTTTTTTGAAAAATAACTTTCATTATTTGTATGCAAATTTTATTAGAATTTCATTTGAGCTCACTTTAGAATAATTCATATATTAAAGAAGTTTAAAAATAATCAAATATTATTCAATCATCATAAGATTATTGATTTATAGAGCGTAAATTTAATATTTGTGAAATTTATTAGAAAATTTATATTCTTTAATATTTAAAATAGGAAAAAGGGATGAAAGGAGAATGGCAAGAACAAGAGGTATCAATAGGAATTATAGGTAGGCAAGGCAATAAGAGACAAGTTAAAAGGTTGCCATTGGAAATCTTTGGCAACAGAAGGCAGTCAGAACAAGGCGGGAATAGTCGAATAAAGCCACATCATTTTATAGAGAGTAAATTAAATTCTTATTTGTGAAATTTAATAGAAATCTTTTATTTTTTTTTTTTTGTATTTAAAATTAGTAAAAATAATCAAAAGAGATTAGTCGAAGCCCACTAGAAGGGACGTGATTTTTATTAGAAAAAACAAAATAGTTTTTCTGCTCCAAAATTATGATTTCAAAGTTTTGCGATAAATTTTTTTAGACTCAAAGACGGCAGTAGAACTTTTAATATCTCCCACCTCCCCAAAAAAATTATCCTTGATTTATATATATGCATCTCTCTAAATTACAGCAACACACCATATGTCAGCAGTCATAGCAGCAGTAATGCCAGTGGAAAAAAACTGTATAAATTTGTGTACTATTTGTTTTACCAATACCCCAAGTTGTAATCACACGTTTTAGTTACGTGCTGTGCTATGTATGTGACTGCGATGGTGGCTTCATTTAGAAGTTAGATTAGTAAGATTTATATTTTGTATATGAGCAGCATACGTTGTTGTTTTTGTATACATTTTTCATCTTCATTTGCTCAGTATTGCATTTACATTCACATAACTTGAACTATGTAAATAATTAAATTTATATACATGTGTATGTATGCGCAATGCACATACTACATATTTGCTCTGAGATTATTATAACACCCAGCGGCTGCAGCATGCAATAAAGTATGCATAAAGTACTTTTTGAGTTTACAGATGTATTCAGGCATATAGTAAATAAAATTTTATAATAAATGAAAACCGTTTGGGTTTGAAATCTAAAAATTTACTTTATGTAGTTATGTATATGATTTGAAAAAGAACAAAAACTCAGCTGAAATTTGAAACTTAATTTCTATTAACCCTCAGACGGGCAAGCTCATTTAGTTAAATTATGGTGGAAATGGGTCTTTTGTGGGCCCATATATAAAACATAGGAAATTGTGTGTTTTTTACGTTTTTTTATTTATTGTCGATTAATACATAATAAAGTTCCCGTAAATTAAAAAAAAAGAAAACTTATTCAGAGTCTTATGAATTGACAATGGGCATTTTCGCACATTCGCGACAATGTAAAATCGCTTATGAGTGTAAATTGCAAATATTTCTTTTACAAATATCGTACATGAGCCGTGCTTTCCGATCCGGTTTTGCTGGGCAGAGGTAGCATCGTCGTCTTGTTTTTTTTTGCTGGTGGTTCGTTAGCCAATAATCATGATAAAGTGTAATGCAGATATTTGATCATGGTTCGGTTGATATACTGGCCTCATCTCGATCATCCCAATGGCAACTCTAATCATTAGTTATAACGCGTTGATACCAATTAATTTGCGTCATTTGATATGTTCGTAGGTCAATTCTGATGGTAATCGTGGTAGAAAATGCTTTTGTTATTGTCGTATAGGTTAGCCCAATTTATTGTTTACATCTCTTTATATAATAAATGCAGCCATTCCCACCACATTAATGAGATTCAGAAAATATGCAAATGATCATCAGTTTGTACGGAATATGTGTGACATGCCATTGCATACATGTTTCATGTATAATACCACGGAGGACACATTTGCTCGTTTGTGGTCAGCTTTATTACGAATTCTTAGCTGCAACCATTTCAATCAGCCTTTCTCATAGTTACAATATCTTAGCATTCAGTTCAGATGAACTTTGTTTTTGGTCGATAAGTTCAGTAGTTATAGAAAACATTCGTAGTTATTTCGTATACCCATGTTTGTAAATTACTACTTTGCTATTGCCTGGAATTAAACCTGTCTGGAATTAACCTATTACCTATAGGCAGAAGATGTTTGGATGTTGAAGGATTTTAGGTACTGAATTGGTGAATTTATTGAGAACAACCGGTTTAAACTAGTTAGATTAGGTTAGGTTTAGAAGAGTTTTTAATCCGGAGTATCAATTGTAGTCCATTCTGGGGCCTTTCGTTGTGTGTTTATGGGATACTACTGTGAACCTAAATTCGCATGATAACAAACTTAGACAAATTTCTTATCTTTACAAATTCAAGCAAATTCAGTATGTCTACTCCATATATGTCTAGCAACTTTCTAAAAAACCTTGTATCTGCGCGGAGACGTCACACCTGCAGTGCAGGGCATCTACAGAGCAGATGCTAGATTCATTAAACTTCCTCTACATCAGTGAACCTTTTGCGGTATTGGTTATTGAAGCATAGTTCTAACGGAACAGTGTTCCGTGATCATTTCAGTTACTGAGCGGATTAATTGTCTGCTAAGGATCAGAAGGCTCATTATTTCGCTATTGTTTAGATTCAATCATAACGACTGAATTGAGAGCCAGTCATTCTACTTAAACATTTCACGTTTTCACGTTAAAATGAATTTCCAAACCTCCTACACCGTATTGTGTTTCCAAACTCTGATAAGGCTTTTGATTTCATTATACTCAACGGAATTGATTTCTTAGCTAAATAGCTGCCCACGAAGATTATGATATCTGGCGGAGGGAAATCGGATTACCGCATCCCCATAGTTGTTTTGCTTAAACAAGGTGAATTCCTTCAGTCTGAGAGCTCCTTTGCAGCTACTGCCTTTATAAAACAAATTGAGGGATGAAAGAAAAATCATCAATTTTGGTTTCGTTTTCAATGTGCCTGTAATGTTCTAGTTGTGCTCATTAGAGGAAGTCTTTTGGACTTTGCCGTTTTAAGTCAAGTTGTTATCTATACTTGTTGCTTTCCATCAGACTACTGACCCGTGGGAAATATTTGGTCTTATGATTGTGAGACACATTTAATGGATGGCTTGCAAAAACCAAGCATTTATGGATTTATTTATGTTGTGTGTGTTATATTTGTATACAAATGAAGTGATTTTCAGTTTTATGTAGATTTTTAATGGCTAAGTGAAAAGCTTCGACAATTGGGGATAGGTTTTGAAAGTTTTCTAACTCAGAAGCAATAATTATGATTATTGAAATATTTGTCGAAAAAGGATGTTATGCACAAAATCCCTTTCCTCTAATACCGGAAAGAAAAAATTTTCTAACTTTTTTTTTTTAAATTTTCCACGCACTCAGTTAATCTCAAGAATATAAGTTGAAATAATTCATGATTGAATTATACTTTATCAAATATGGGAATGATCAGCAAAATATCACGGTTATGTAATCATCTTTTCTACTTCAAATGTGATACATTGTTCAAAAGAAGAAAAATCCTTTTTGGGGGTCTACTGTTTGAATAGCTTTAATCAGCATTTTTAAAATTTATCAGTTTTTTATCACCAACAATTAAATTGTTTCAAATGCGTATCTTGAATGAGATATTTTTTTTGACAAATTTATTATTATAACTAATTTCTTTATGCCCGTTTTTTTAATATTTTATGTGTGATATTTTCCTCTGTGTAATGCTTTTTATACTATACATATAATCACATGCTCGCTCTAGCATTAACTTCTAAGGTTTTGTTTTACAATTTATAAAATTTTACATAACGCTCCACTTAAATTTAAAATTACCACCATAATTACTTTAATCATTTGCCATTTTGATTACAATAAAAAATAGCATATATAATATTTACACTTTGCTATGCCACAAAGTGATGAGCGAACGAGCACATACTCATTCTCGACATGGATAAAAACCACTTTTGAATGGATGTAAATACAGACACACACACATATACACCACTATACAAATATAATGTAAAGTGGCAATATAAACCGGAAATAAAATTATGCCAAGCACACACACACACATACATAAAAGCAAGCAAATAAAATATACTCATATACAACTAACTGCAACGTTATGATTTCCAAGAGAAGAAGAAAGAATGAAGGCAGCAGATGAATAAAAATACTCATCGCCGCATTCATTTGTATACATACATACATGCATACTTACATATGTGTGAATGTGTGTTTATTTGTCTATTTGTTTTTTTGTTTGTTTGTCTGTCTTTCTAGCTGTCTGTATGTCTGTTTGTTTGTTTGCTTGTTTGTTCATTTCACTTTACACACTAAAATCCCCTAAGAAATATGAAAATGAAAATTGGCAAAAAGTAAATATTATTTATGAAAAAGCAGCAGAATCAGAATCAGAAGCTGAAGCACACACAGCAAAAAGAAATGCAAATAAATGTTATATAGTATGCAGTGGAAGAAGCTAAGCAAAAGCGCAAATGAAAAATGCCGCAAAGTAACGGAAACGGAAACATCAGAAAATTTCTGCCAAAAAAATATTCCCTTATAGAAAAAGTTGAGAAGAAGAGAGTAAGAAGGAAAAAAACTAAAGCTATACTGATAATAAAAAATGTATCTACAAGATCGTTGGCAAATGTTATTATTGAAAATGTATGAATGTGACTTGGATACGAGAAAAACTGTAAATGTGCAAAAAAAAAAAAATATTAGTTAACAGTAGAAAAAAGTAGTAGCTTTAGCAGTGGCTGGCAAGAAGATGAAAAAACTTGCATGAATATTAAATTGCGATTACTGTCACAAGCGGTGTCGTCCATCTTCATGGTCGTCGACGTTACTGTAACAAGCAATAGCGCTAGTGGCAGCGACAGCGACATCACCATCGATGACATCATTGACACTGACAACGGAAATCATTTTTCATCAACTATAAAAAAACAACTTTTTTATCGTTTTTTTTTTTTTGCTTCTTATAATATGAAAACTTTTTCAATAGTTTTTTTTTTTTTGGTGCACTATACACATAAAATATTTATGTGCAACATTTGTTATGTGTGCATTTAATTAAGTGAATATATATTTCCATTATTACTAATGGCAGTTTTTTTCGGCCACAAAATATTAACGATATTTCGGTTTTATATTTATTACAAATTTTTTATATTTTTTTCTTTTCAATATTACTTGTATATATAAATGAGCCATAGTCTCCACATTTTGCTTTTGTCAAACACACCACTGTACTCAAATACTTTTAGCTCACATGCAGAAGCAAGCATTACAGGATTCAAGCTAAGAGAAAAAGCCAATTTATATTCATGAATTCATATACGCATTCCTTTGTATACGTTGCTGCAAAAATTCCTTATAAATCTTCCAAGGATTTCTTTTCTTTGTTTTCTAGTGCAATTTGCGTTTATGTGCATTTTCGTATTGTTTATGTATTTCAAAATTAAATGTCAAAACAATGTCGAATTTTTGAATTGTAACAAATTTACAAGCAACATATTTCTGCAAATTGGATTTGAAATTTTATAGATAAATTGATTTTCGAAATATGAAATAAATGCGAAGTGTGGAAATAACATGTTTGCGAGTAATTCAAAATACATTTGTGTGGGACTTCCTTTTACTACGTGAAACGATGCTGTTATTACGTTACAAAATATTTGGTAAATTAATATAAGAAAGGAAGGTCCGCTGTAGTAACGCTTGCGAATCTGATGATGAATATTTGCAGGTTCTGGTGTTGTCGTTCGTTCGTTTTATTCGAACTAGTCTTGCCTACGTTTTCTATGTATTGTCTCGTCTTGTTCGTTAAGTTTATTCTAAATGTATAGACCGCCCCAACGAACGAAAGAATCCTCATTCGTTCGGCCGGTGTAAATTATGCCGCCTTAAACCAAGGTTGAACATTAGTTTGCCCCAAAATGCTCGCCCCAAATGCTTTTACACGACGTCTTTATTCAGGCAAGATGATTTTTTTTTTAGGTTAGAGAGATGAGCGGTAAGGGGAATAGACAAACACACATGTATTCCGTCTCTCTTGCGTTAATTCTTTGTTGTATATGTTTTATACCACCTTGATCAAAAAGTTCCCGGTATAACCACCGTGTGGTGCTCCCATCGTTCCGATTTAAAATCTGCTTTTTTTTGTTAAGTTGGTACATCTGTTGTTGATATTCCCTCTAAATCTTAGCGTCATAGCTTGACATTTGCAAAAGTTACGTAGCCAAGAGTACATCTATCTCTGTGTGTGTTGGTGATTTTTTACAGTTTTATTAAATTGTATTGAATTTTGCGTAAAAACTGGATTTAATGGTGCGCAAACGTTGGAAATGTTGGAAAAGTGTTTCGGCAACGATTCTGTAAAGAAAACGGTCGTTTACCAGTGGCATGAGCGGTTCAAAAGTGGTCGTGAGTCAATCGAAGATGATGAACGCAGTGGTGGCAGACCATCGACATCGAAACCGACGAAAACGTTGATAAAGTAAAAGAAATTTTGGTCAATAACCGCAAATTAACCATCAGAAAGATAGCGGAGGACTTGAACATAGCCTATGGATCCGTCCAAGACATTTTAGTTAATGATTTGTGTTTCCGTCGTGTAGCAGCAAAGTTGGTGCCAAAAGACCTTAATTTCATGCAAAAAAGAGACCGTGTTGAAGTCGCAAAAGACATGATTTGCGAGGCTGAATCCGATCCCACATTCATCAAAAGGATCATTACTGGAGACGAGACGTGGGTTTATGAGTACGACACGCAATGCAGACATCAAGCAAGTGAATGGCGTTCACCAAATGAGCCGAATCCAAAAAATCCACGTCGTCTTCAGTCAAAAAAGAAAGCAATGCTCACGGTTTTCATGGATTACAACGGTGTAGTGAATCATGAATTTTTGCCAGAAGGCCAGACAGTAAACAAAGAGTTTTATGAGGCGTTTGCGTGAAGTAATTCGCCGAAAGAGACCAGAATTGTGGACAGAAAACTCGTGGATTTTGCACCAAGATAACGCATCGTCGCACAGTGCCATCATTATTCATAATTTTTTGACGAAATATGCAACAAATACCATCCAACAGCCACCGAATTCACCTGATTTGGCTCCCTGTGACTTCTTTCTGTTCAATCGAGTTAAAAAACTATTACGGGGTACGCGTTTCTGCAGCCGAGAGGAACTAATGGAAAAATCGCAGGAAGCACTGATGGACATATCGAAAACCGAAAATAAAAAAGGTTTAGAGGATTGGATCAAGCGCTGGCATAAGTGTGTTGCAGTCGATGGGGATTACTTTGAAGGAGACAATATAGATTTAAATGAATAAACTTGTATTTTTAATTTTCTGAATAAAGTCCGGGAACTTTTTGATCAAGGTGCCATGACTGTGTGTGCCTGCAAAATGTCAAAATAACGCGGGAGCTTGTCTGATTTCAAGCATCGTATAAACATGTGCGGTCATAACTAAAGATAAAATCTTCATTCGGGCTGATCGGACTGAGTTTTAGTGCGAATGCATTGTTGCTGTTGTGCTATCCACACCGAGTGAACAAGATGGCTTCTGATGTTTATTCGGCGCCAATGTTCGGCCGGTGCGAACGAAAATTTGTTAGCTATAATTTCTTAGCTAAAGAATCTTCGTTCGTTCGGACGATGCTGCATAAGAAAAGAGATATAATTTTTTTTAATTTGGAAACAATAGCGTATCTTTTTCATACTAAAAATTTTTTTCTAATAAAATTCTGAATCTAATGACGAATCCAAATTAAAATTAGCATGGTCCAAAAAGCGTGTTCCCGCCACTCATTGTCGAGATCTTGCAAATTAATATCAGCAAAACCAAACTGTTCTAAAGACTACGTTGTTACCAAAGAAAACGTCTTGAATTTAAAAGATTGTGGGTCAACTATATCCAAAATTTTATAAATTTTTTCAGAAAAATCGAATCGTTTTTTTATTTGACCAATAGTAGCTATGTTAAAAATCGGTTAATATAATTGACTTAGTACTTTGTGAAAATTGTTTTCAGCCAGCTTGTGCCAAAGCGCATACTTCATTTATGAATGATCCTTATAATCAATTATCTATAAATCTTGTGACTTTGAGATCCGGATATCAATTAAATTTAATAAAATTTTTTTTTTAATTCAATTAGTTTCACATTTTACCTTATAGCGCATTGATCGTTCTGTTTAAAAAAGAGTGTTAGAGTCAGTGAATATGCTTAAATTATATGACATAAATTCCATGCATATTTTAAATGAAGGATCATCAAGGGTTCGTAGTATTAGTTCCTTGGTTTTTGATGGATCTTCGAAAACATCTAAACGCAAATACGCTCTCAAAGCTTCGTATTGCTCTAATACTCAGTCGACACATGCTTTTCTTGAGGGCCACCGTCTAACAATAGGTGAAAGAATTTTGTGAATAGCAACTTGGAAATATTCTAGAAAGTCTTTAAATTTTTATTTCCGTATATAACTTCGATTGAAATGCGAACCCAAATTTCGCAGAAGGTCTTCAATTTCGACCGGCAACTTAAGGCATTCTTTTAACGCTACTAGATGTATCATATGAAAACCTGGATTTTTGACCTAGCTTTTTAAACGTTTTCCTATAGGCGTTCGATTCTATTCTATGTTTATAGATAGGATCCTTTTCACCATTAATATAAATCAATTTTTTGCCGATCATATTGGGTATGAGAATTAAAACTCGATAATGTTCTGCTGTTCAATTATAGTGGTTCAATTTAGTAACTGTGCAGCATAACTAGTTGATTTAAAGTATGCTCTATTACCTTCTATATCCTTATCTTATTTTTCAGAAAAAAAAAGAAATCCACTGAAGCAAAATTTCAGTTTTTTTGCAGAGATCTATTCAACAATCGCAATCCAGAAAGAACTGACTTTATTGATCGGAATAAATGGTAATTAGATGCAGTTCTGACGGGTAGATAAGCAGATGGAGTAAGTCGTCTTAACTAGTTTAGCAATATGAGGCCTAGTGTTATAATACTGAAAAATTACCTTGTCATATCTTTTATTTTGTATTTTAAAAATGAATTCGATTTAGAAATTTCATATGTTTATGTAAGATAGTTAAGAAAGTAATCTATTTTTATTTCCGTTGAGGACTAATTTAGTCTGTTTGTAAATCTAGCTTAAGGTCATTAAAACTTGATTTATTTTATGAAAATTACAACTCAAATGATAAGCTAACGTGAGCTGTTTTATAGTGCAAAATTTTTATTGTTTAACTATTCTTTGTCAAATTAAAGATCACTTCTAATAGAGGTTGGCAACGCAGATCACGTAACCGGAAAGAATTAACGTACATATATCAGGAACGTCTGAGCTAAAGTTACTTTGGCATTTATTTAGAAACATTCGTCGAAGTTGCTTATATAGTATCAACTATGTCAGATCCAAAGCATTGATGAGAAAACGTAACTATTTACATAGAGAATATCTTATTATTTATCAGCTAAATTTTAATCTTCAAATCAAATTCACACACTTAACAAAAACAATGCAATTATATTTAACAATCATTCTAGTTGACCACTTCGGTCACGCTGTGCGTGCCGATTAAGTGTGAATCACTCTAAACTCATAAATAAACTGAGAGCTTTTAAGCATCAGACAGAGACTATTTATGGAAGGACAAATTGAAAAAGAAAAACCCATTCTAAATTCACTTTTCAATTTATTAAGCAAAAAACAATAACAAAATGAAATAAAATAACGAATAGCACTTCAAAAATTACTCATTCAAATAACAACGTAACATAAAATATTTATTTAGCTCAATTCTAGACGTTTTGCGCATTTTCACATGTACGAATACGTAGAAACTGTTGCTTGATTTCTGCTGTATGCACAACGATTTATTTTCCATACGCAAATATATTTTTATATGTTGCCTACAAACAATTTTATTTATATTTTATTTTTATAGAAGAAAAAAGTAGTGAAAAAATAGAAAAGTACACAATAATTCGATGCTTGCAGTAGCATGCAACACTGAACTTTATATGCGGTAGTTATATACAAAAATAAACTCTGTCAATTGAGTTGAACTGAACTGACACAACAAACACTCAAGTGAATACGGGCGCGTGTATATGCCTTCATTTGATGATCATGTAAGGGAAAAATCACTTAAGCCTGTGAATACTCACACATACACATACATGCATATGAGTAAATCCACACACAAGTACAATTTTATAATCGCTGTGTGCTAATGTTAAGGTAGGTATTATTTTTTACTTATTTCTACATAAATAGTAGAAGCAGCAGCCACAGCAATAACAACACCATCATCATCAACAACAACAACTACAGTAATGAGAGCAAATGAGAATGAGAGCTGTTGGCAATTATTTTAAATAGCAACGTCATCAACACTAGAGACAGCATTCCATTGCAGAATACGAGTATTGGGTTTACCCACAAAATAAATATATCCGTCGTAAGAAGAGAAAAAATGTAATTAGGTCATTTAATAATGGCAATCAACATGTTTTGGAAAATGCTTACTAATTTCTATAAAATTGATTCAAACTAACATTTTGGCTTGTGGTTAATTAAAGGTATGAAATGCCACTATGCCACATATGTAAACTATGGAATTACTGCATTTATGAAATGCATGTTTTCATGGCACTTTTTTATGCAACACTTTCATGCGGCTGGTTATTGCTGCCAGCGATGAGTGGCGTCTGCATTTTAATTATGCTTAATTATAATTACCGTGCATACTCACATATTCTATTTCTATCTCAAATTATATTTTACTTTTTAGCTATTTTAATAGCGCTTATAGTAGATAAATAATTTTTAAATTACCTGCATATTACATTATTTTTTGTTTGTTTTGTTATCCTTGTTATCCTTTTGCTGTTTGATTATAAAGGCATTAAAATGAATTGAAAGTCAATGGCCGTACATATAAGAAACTGAAGAGTTAAAATTTTGTTTTCCTTTTTACTTATACAAATACTTAAGTGATAACAATAAAAATAGCCCATAAAATCCTAAATAAACCTCTAAAGAAACAAGTAATTTCGATTTTTATGTTGGCACTTTACACTTGACTTGCTAGCATATCTACACACACTCACACACGTATATAAACATTCATACATTCTCATGCTATAAAAAAACACATACACTCGTATGAATTTTTGCCATACAAACAAAAAGCATAAACATTTTTTCTGTTTATTTTTGTTGTTCTTATTGAAAAACGAAGGACTGTAAAAAAAACATAGTTACCTAAATTAAACACTGAAAATATTATTTTTTAATTTCAGATATTTTATGAAAAAAATATGTACTACATTTAAAAATTAAATATGATACTGCTGTGATTTATGACTATATGTGAGAGTTGTAGAGATATCGAGGGCTTCCTGAAAAATTTAAAGAGCACTATTGTATGAACAGTGAAACTTTCAAATAAGTATATCTTAGAAGCGATATCTTAACAGATGCATACAAAAATAATATAAATAACAGAAAACATTAAAAAAAGGCAGCAGAACGTTACTCTCTTTCCATTTCTTCCTAAGATTATTTTGTTGGTAAATTTTATTGTGAATAATCTGAAACATTCTTTTTCATGCACTAGTTCAATAAATCTGTTCACATTGTATTGCACGCGCGATTCTCTAGACTAATTCAAAATATTTTGATTGTAGTTTTTTTGTCGGTTGCACTTACTCGCAGTCGTTCTCTTCGCCAAATCGATGAAGAATAAAAACTTTTATCAGTACGCTAGGAGCGAATCGCACCATGTCACACGATTCGAATTTGTTTGACCATAAACCGAAGCTGATCTCTTTCAGGCTCTCAACAGGATAATGATCAAAAGTTAGTGCCAGGGAATCAAGTTTACTCGTACTTAAGTGATTTTAAGCAGATGAACAGTTATCGTAAGTCCGACATACTTTAACCTTAGTAGGCAAAAATTTAGCACAACATTAAATCAACCAGACCAAAGTCAAGGCAATGTAAATTTTTCTATCTAGAAGAAGTCTCATAGTCGGGTGTCCCTTCCCTGTTTTCTATCTTCTCTCTTTTTTCTCCCTCTTTTTTCCTCTCCTATTTTTCTCTAGTTCATTTTCTCCCTTATTCTTCGTTTTTTCACTTCCTTTCACTCTCGCCTTATTTCTTTTATTTCGCTCTTTCCCTTTTTTATACCTTTCTCTACCTTCTTGCCTTACTCATTCTCCTCCTTCTTTCTCTTGCCCCCTTCTACTTTCTTCCCTCTTCTATCGCCACTTTCTCTTCAACGTATATTTTTGATCCCTGTCTTTCTTTCTGCACCCATTCCCTTCTTTCTCTCCATCCTACTTACTCCTTTCAGTTTTTTCTCTTGTTCATTTCCTCGCCGCTTTTCCCTTATTTTGTACTTTCCCTTTCTTTTTCTCCCCAGCGTCATCTCTTGTCCACTCTCTCTACTCCTTCTCAACCCCTTATCAGCACCCTTCTCAACACCCCACCCTCCACCTCTGTTTCCACCCCTTTTTGCACCTCTCTTTAAACTCCTCCCTTCGCCTCTCTATCCAATCCACTTTCCCCCTCTCTTCTGTTCTCTCTCATCACCTCTTCCCACCCCTCTCCCCACTCATCTTTCCAACCTCTCCTTACAGTGCTGGACTTCTGCGCAGAATGCCCGAGTACGAAGTTTGCTACGGTCAGAAAACAAAAAGAGCAATGGCAAAGGCAAACCTCTAAGAGTAAAACTGCCTAAGAAAATCTTTTTATTTTCGTTTATAAATATTACTCACACAACCTGAAAGGATGTCTCGGCCTAGACCCTCGCTATGGGTTCTTCCCCAAAATAGTAGTTGCCCTATTTAACAAAATCTTAAATTTTGTCTGTAAATAATAATTTTTTTCTCTTCAACTTTTTTTGCACTGTACATACAAATAACAAGGCAAAATTTATTTTAGTATGTCATATGAACTCAAATGTAAGCACAAATGTATGTGTGTGTGTATGTGTGAATGCTTCTTTATGTGTATGCATGTATATCCGTATATGTGAATATCGCAATCACTTTTGAAATAGCTGAGGCATTTCGTTAAATTTAGAGAGACCATGATTAATGAACCTATTACATTTCTTTCTAAACTCTGACAGCTGTCGACGTTGTCGTCGTCTTCATTGTTGCCATCGTCGTGGTTATTGTGGCAGGAACGGTAGTTATGCAAGAAAGCAAAACATACACATAAAATACACAAACTCACACATAAACAATTAAGTTTATTGTTAACTTATTTTCTTTATTATTTTTTCTCCCTCCATCTTTTTCGTTTTTCGTTTGGCGCTAAGTGAAGAAAAATATTACAACCTCAAAAATTATTACTAAGTATTTGAACTATAAAGTAGGAAATGACTTAAATACATTTCGTTAGGTTTTTCTTTTGTTTTTTTTTTTTGCAAGCTTTTAATTTATTTATGGCATATCAAAGTTGAGAAAATCTTTGTTAATGGATAACTGTGAATAATGGATATGTTTGGGTGTTTTCTTCTTCTTTTTTTTTTTTTTTGGTGCAATCTACCCAAGGTTTTGAGTACTGTGGTGGAAAACCAAACTGCGGGAACCTGGAGCGAACATTATTTACAGATTAGTTAGTGGTTTCAGTTTTAAACTTTAATGTTTTTATAACAATTTATATTTAATGTGTGCCCTTTCAGCTAATGAATACATAGTAAATTTTTATTATTACTTCAAAAACAAATATTTTCTATCTTTCTTTCTTCCGTTTTCCTGCGCACATTCTCAGTTTCAACTTTGTATCTTCATGATGGTCTTTATATACAACATTCATAGTTAGATAGAATGTGTGTATGTGTGTATGTTTATATTCAGTACTTTTTAGTTCTAGTAGTTGTAGATACTTTTTTACACAACAATTACCAACTTATGAGCTTGTATGTAGTATACATGCCACAGGGAATACGCGTCGTCCTTTTGTTGCAAAACTAACTCTAGAACAATAGCGTTAAAGACACACACGTACAAGTGTTAGTGGAAGTGCAAAGGAAACAATACCAGCATAGTACAACTCTCCAAAACTCAACTACTTTGAATATGAGTTGAACAAAATACTTATGGCGACAATTATAACAATAGAAATTTTGGTTTTTGAGGTTTACATACATATGTACTTATATATGTATATATGTGTATATAAAAGTGCATTATTTCCCTTACTAAGTTCTTTTAATTTTCTGAAAGTTTTTATTTTCAAGAGAAATCAAACAGCAGAACAAAGAACCAAACTATTATTATAAAATAAGTTCGATTACTTGACTGTGAAAAAAAAAAATAACTACAACTTTTTAAATTGGAATATTTGGTTTATTTACAAAATTTTAGATAAACTCAGAACACAAATAAACAAATTCCCTCAAAAAAGTAAATAATAAAATAGTTTTGAGGGTATTTCTTGTCATTTTTTACTCCATCTCTTACCTGACTAATTAAATTATTTAACAAGTGAAAAGTAAATATGCGCTCCGTTAAATTCAATTCGTATTTTTATCAAAGTTTAAAGACTCTGTATTATTTTCAGAAAATTTTGATTGTTTTTAAGATATATAAAGGATTTTTAACCCTTCGATGGGCACTTCTTTAGGAGACGCTAACATAACCTCCTAGACCTAATTAGGCCCACTTGAATAAACCGATGGTTATGGCCTATTACAGCATGTTATAGCTCAAAATTTGTATAGGGTTTTGTTCACTAAATATTCTGCTGTAGTTTGGTAATAAAAAGCATCTTTTTAGAGAGCATACTAAGAAAGAAATTAACTTTTAAAATCTATCCGAATGACGTGCATGCTTTTTTCTACTTACATATAATTCGGATCGATGATCCGAATTACCAGCAAATGAGGTGTTTGCAAAATTACAAAATTTGGGGAAACTGTTTTAATTAATGAAAGTTCCTAGTTTGTGATGTAGGTATAATATGTGATGTTTGGAGGTAACTTTGATCGACCCTTTGTTTGGAGAGTTTTTGTGGAATTTGAGTTCAAATTTTAAATAAAATTGAATTTTTTTTTTAATTTTAGTTTCAAAGTTTGCATTTTAAAATCCAAATGAATTGAAATTAATAGCGTTTCTTAGTGTTTTATCAATTTTGGAACTAAAAAATAATTTTTAGTTAAATTCAATATGAAATATATTTTTAAGAACCAGTTTGTGTTAAGTGATTTTCATTTTTGACCATGTCAACATAAGTACTTATAAATTTTAATACAGAAATTTGCTTAGAATGATTCAAAGATATGATTTTTTATATATTTCATTGTTCACCAGTTCATGGACTAGCGGATCACAATTTTATTATTTTAGTTTGATATGATATTCGAAGATATTGGATTTTTGAGAAAACGCCACGCCCACTTTGAAATACGGTCACATACATATATACATTTTTTTATATATATTTTCCTTAAGCCCCAAAATTACCTTTTGCGTCTAAATAAACCTCAAATTCAAAATAATTTGCTATAAATTTTACGAATACACAAAATAAACATCTAGGCCTATTTAGGCCCTTGGAATAACTTTAGGGATTGAGACAATAAAAAAAAAATTTGTTCTATCAACTTATTCCGATTGAAACAAATTTTGTTTTTTTTGTACTCAGAAAACATTGGCGCAAGAAGTCATGGAGTTTCAGATCGATTCGTCAAGAAACATGTTTAAACTCAAAATGGGCCTAATTAAGCCCAGGTGCCCATCCTAGGGTTAAGTAATTTTAAGTAATTTCCAATTTTTGGAAGTATTTTAAATTATTTTTAAGAATTTCAAGTAATTACACGTGTCCTCAAGTATTTTTAAGTGTTTTCCAGTATCTAGTTTAGTCTAGTTTTTAAAAATATTTTTATTTCAAACATTTTGTTTGGTATTTTAAGAGTTTTCAAGTAAATTGAATAGACTTGGTTCTGTATCAATGCGAATTTTCTCGCGAATTTGATTTTACGCGAAAATTTTTTAATTTTGGTTAAACGGTTTGAAATTTGTTTAACAAAAAAAAAAAAACAAAATTGCAAAAGGGGTATTTGGCAACGCCTATTATTGACAAGGCTTCGTAGTAATGATTACACTGTGCAACAATTTTAGGGTCATGGAATCTAATGGAGAAGCGACCAAGACAGGTCGGTAGTACTGGTCCAGAGTAAGAGGGTTTTAAAAAGTTAGCTCGCTTTTAAATGTGATAGCAGTTAAGCGGTGTTAGTGTATTTTTCAGTTCTATTTTCTGTTTATAATAAAAACAAAAATTCGAAAACCCAAACATTATTAGATTCTATACATTTTTGTTACTAGTATTGTATTATTGGTTATTTTTTGCAAAAGTCATGTAATGGATAGTTTAAACTTCTTAATATGGAAAACTCTATAATGTTAAAATTGTTTTTGATCTTATTTCGCTGAAGAAAGTAGTAAAAAATGAGCACTTAATTTTTAAAAAATAAGCTGAAGGAGGCAAACTTTGAATGCTTATAACTTTTAAAAGTGAGCTAACTTTGCAAAACCCTTTTAGGGTTTTGTTACTCTAGGCCAGTATTATCGACCTGTGTTGGCCGATTCTCCGTTAGAAAAATATGTTGCACAGTTTTATTTAGGTAATTGAATTTCTATTCGATTCTAATTACTTGGAATTTACATTTCCGATTTCTTATAATAAAATAAATTTTTTTTTAATTCCATTCTTGAAAATTTTTTTCTGGTAATTAACATTCCAATTCTTAGAATGCATTCAAATATTTTTAAAAATTTTCAAGTATTTGCAATTAAATTTGTTTATAAAATATTGCTGCCAACATTTAAGAGATGTAATTAAAAACACAAAAAATACTTGAGAATGAAAAACTGAGTGCTAATAGGATTCTCGGTACTGGTAGTGATACTTGTACTAGCTCTGATCTTACTAGACCGGTCCTTTCAAGGAATCTTAGATTGACTTTATATGTTATATCCTACTTTTTGGACAGTATTATTGAGAATAGTATTTTTTTTTTTTTGCCTTGAAGTGTTGAAGGATCTATTTTAATGTTTTTCTTTCTTTTTTTTTGGAAAAAAATAGACTGGTACTCTTCTATTTTATACCTGAGTTCCTAATATTTTTTGCATATTCCAATAAAGAAAAGCGCATTCTAAAATTGAGAACACTTTTCACATATTTTCTAGTTGTTTTCTCCTTCTAATTTTGTCTCGTCGTTGTAAAAGTTTGTGCCCCGCCTCTTTAAATAATATATCCTTCTCTTTCTTTTCGGCCATCCTCTGCTTTCGCTTTTCTCCCTATCCTCACATCCTTATTTATACTTTCATTTTTCTTTCGTCACCCCTCTCTCTTCCACCCTTTTTTTCCATTACCTTTCCTTTCACTTTCCAACTTTTTAATTTCCTCTCTTACGCACTTTTTTTCATCCATCTCTAATTGAGTCTTTTTTATCTTCTTCCTTTCACTATTATCACTTCCCGTTTATTTTATTTTTATATCCATCTTAAACTTTCTTTCGCTTTTTACCTTTCCTCTTTAAAGATTTCTGTCCCTTTCGTCATCCATTAATTCATCTTTAATAGAACCTTTTCATTTTGTGTAAAGGTTTCGGAATCAATCAATAGCTGTGTTTTATTCGCCAGTCAGTTTAACATGTGCGAATAAAACGACTAAGTTGTTAAGTCTCGTCTTCGTTATAATGTTATTCACAATGAAACTGCTCAGCAGCTTGAGCTGAAACATATTAATGGATCCCAGTCATTGCGGTCAATTGCGGGCATTGGTTTTAGTTTATACTTTTTATAAGAATATTTAACAACGATTTGAACTTATTTTCAGAAGTTCACAATAGAATTTGATGTAGTTAAACAACTTGTTAAGTATACATAACAGCTATAATTATACGTGTTATCTCTATCGCTTTGTTGTTGTTTTCCTATACAATTATCGCTGCTAGTTATACATAACTAGAAATTACATTTTTTAAATTCTTATTTAAACATATATCTCAAATGAACTACTGCCA
This sequence comes from Toxonevra muliebris, assembly GCA_963691655.1. NCBI lineage: Eukaryota > Metazoa > Arthropoda > Insecta > Diptera > Pallopteridae > Toxonevra > Toxonevra muliebris. Next base: position 22,740,573 of record OY829326.1, read on the forward strand.
TTTGAAATACCCTCTAACCCCTCACGAAAGTCTAGTTCCACATGACATAAATTAAAGAAAGTAAATTTTCCAAGACATTTTCAGATGACATTTTATTTTATAACTAAACTAATACACAACAAATAAAACTCTCCAACATTTCACAAACTCAAATATTTTTAATTTAAGTAAATATAAAATGAAGAAGACAACAAAAAAAAAAGAAAACTTTTTTCTTTCAGCTTTCATGCTTACTGTACGAGTATTTTCTTTAGATAGTATTGCAATATAATAAATCTCTATTCAAGTTTTATTTATTTAAAGAAGAAACAACAGAAGAATAAGAAAAATAGAAAGTAAGAAAGAAAACTTAAAAATAAAACAAAATTTAATTGAAAACTCAAATTAATCTAAATGCAACGCGCAGTCATGCTGCAACAATTTCATGATTTTATTATGTTGCCACTACAAAAACACCCATACACACACATACAAACATATAACCAAACAATATTGCAGTAGCAGCAGCAGCAGCAATAAAAGTGGCTTTGGCAGATGGATGCATTTACAACAACTGACTGCAGTTAGTTGTTTGTGACAATGCTGCTATATGTGTAGTAGTAGTCGAAGTTGGTTGGTAGTAGTGGTGAGATGTCGGTTGGTTGGCTGGTTGGTGGTTAATAGTACTATGTAGTAAGTACCTCGTTGTAGTAGAAGTATTGTTGTTAAATTTTTCTCGCCATTGCTTGCATTGTTCCGCTGCCTGCCAACAAAAACCGGCGGCAGCAACAACGTCTTATTCATACCTACTTCTACACTTGCACTATGACTAACTATGTCTCAATGATGCCAGATGCTGCCAAATGCATTCAAATGGAATGGATTGTTCTCGCCTTACAATTTTTAAACTCTACTGCTCCGCTATAATGCCGATACACACACACACACGTATACACACTCATACATGTATTTTATACTTCTTGAGTGAAAGTTTTTGATGTTGAAGGAATGTCGAATAGTTGGCCTCAGCGTTGTGTACACAAATATACAAAACCGGCATCGTCTATTCTATTTGACTTCCTTAGTAGACATTATGTAGGCGGCTGCCTGCTCTCTTACAACAATACAACTTTTCTTGAGTTACCGTCAGCTCTCACTCTCTGTACGTCCTTCTTAGCACACACTCAACATTTTGAATTATTAAAGAATGTGCTGCAGCAGAAAGATGATGATGACTACAAAGTATTGTGTACTGTGTAGTGCAGTGTAGTGTAATGCACGAGTAGAAATAGTGAAGAGTGTAGCTATGAAGTAGTTTCGTTCTACGCAGATATGTAAGGTTATACCATACATTTTTTAGGTACTTAGGATTATATGTACTAAATATAGTAGGTATATAGTTTAATACATTTTTTATTATCTTTATTATTATATTTGAGTAGGTTACCCTGCTAATGAGATTATGAAAGGAAAATAACATAGTTACTAATGTACCTACATACATATATAAGTAAGGAGTTTTTATTACTAGAAACTGAATGGAAATGCCTTTCGCTCCATAAGTATAGAACATATGAGCACTAGAAAAGTCTAAGATGCGAAAACTTTTCCAAACACTGAAAATAAACAATGCGCAAATTTAATGAAACTGCTTTCTTACGTAACAGTGTATGCATTAGCTAGATAAAGTTCAAATGGGAAAATTTATTTTTACACTGAAGACGACGACGGCATCTAGGAAAGACAAAACTGATAATAGTGCAATTCCTAACAAGATTTTATCTATTAAGCGTTCAGTCAACTTTTTTTTTACTTGAAACAACATACAAAAATGTATAAAAATTTTTCTAAGGTTCATAGATTAATAACGTGTTTGTGTATTAAATAAATTTGGTCAACAGCGGATTCAGAGATTTCCAATTTTTTCGTGTCATCTTGGATCATGTGCGACAATCAAAATGTATAAGATTTTCGTTAATACACAATGACATGATTTTCGGCATAAGTTTATAGATGTCCTACATTTAGGGAGTTGGATAATGGTTTTTCCTATTTAGATCTGATTTTAAATTTCCATTTTAGTCTGATTGCTGGTCTGAACTTCGGTTTGGTTTTTGGTCTGCTTTGCTCTGAGTTTTCATCTAATCTGCATTTTAGTTTAATTTTTATATTCAGTTTTGGTCAGAATTTTGGTTTTTGACTCGATACGACTTAGATTTAGTTTCGTTTTGAATTTGGTCTGAGAACGATCTGAATTTTAATCTGATTTTGAATTTTGTCTAAACTTTAATTGCCTGATTATGGTTTGGTTTTTGGTCCGTCTGAATTTTATATTTAATTTATGGTTTAAGTTTTGGTTTTCATTTTGGGTTGATTTGTTTTCAATTTGGTCGTCGTTTTGGTGAGTTTTGGTCTGAATGTCAGATTACTATTGATCTAAATTTGGTGCGTATTTTTGTCTTTGTTCTGGTCTATTTTCAGACCGGATTTTCGTTTGATATTTGAGTTTTAGTGTGTATTTTGATCCGTCTTTTGGGGTCAATTTTTTTCTGCTTATGGTCTGAATTTTTGCTTTTGTTCTTCTTTTTGGTCGCTTTTGGATTGTAATTTCAATATGAGTTTTCTTTTGAATATTGGTCTTAAATTGGGCTGATTTGGGGACTACTTGGATCTTTCTTCTGGTCTAAATTTCAATTTTTTACTTCCTTTGATCTTAGTTTTGATCTGAAATCGGAATGGTTTTTTGGGTTTGATTTGTGTTCTGAATTTGATTGAATTTTTAGTTAAAACATTTCTTCTTAAATCCAAATCCATGGTCTAAACTTTGGTTTGATTTTTACTATGAATTTTATCTGTTTTAGGCTCAGTTTTGGCCTGAATTTCGCTTGTTTTTTTTTGTGTGGATTGTGGTCCGAATTTGAATTAAGCTTTGAGGTGAGTTTTGATTGAATTTTTTGAATTGATTTTTAGTCTAATTTTTGTTAGAGTTTCTGAAGTTGGTTGAATTTTTGGTCTGAATTTGATCTGAATTTCGATCTTTAAATTTTGAGCTCAATTCTGGTCTGTGTTTTGTCTTATTTATGATCTGAATTTTCGTCCGAGTTTTTGCCTAAATTTTTATTGTAAGCTTGGATCACATTTGGAAACTGGTATTTGGTCTTGGTTATGGTCTCGACTTTTGTCTAGTTTATGAAATAAGCTTTGGTCTGAATTTTGCTTTGGTTTTTTAACCAAATCAATCCTTTTTAAATCCAAATCCTAGATCCACCACTGACCCGAAGCGAAAAGTTTCAATATTACTAGTAAAAATCGGGATCACTGGTATCAATTAACAATTAAAACTCTTTATTTTCAGACCTTTTATTTATGTTTTGTTAACAAGAGAAGATTGACAAAACAATGAGTAGCTTAAGTTCTTTTTCGGTGGAGTTTTTCAATGTGGAAAGTTTCCTATACAAATGAATGAAAAACTCTGAGCTTTATTCAAAAACTGTTATGCTCTCAAACCAAAAGTTTTACGATTTTTAGTGAGAGTCCGAATTACTGAAATTAATAAAAATATATTTAAAGATTTACTTTTATTCTTTCTAAAATATTTTTGTACATCATACTTAATCATGGGTGGATGAAGACTCCTCCGATATTAATGTACAACTTCCTATCACAATAAATATTTTATCAAAAATGATGAGGGGCGGGGAGAGGGGGAAGGCCCTGCTCAGAAACAAACTTTCAAGCTTTTTGTTTACCGAGACAGTAAGGGTAAAAATATATGCTGGCAAGTTAAGCTTGAGTTTTTGGCAATACCTAAGAAGCTCGCCACTGTTTTAAAATTTCAACTCAATAACATTCCTTATATTGAATACCTAAGGTAAAGAATTTTAATTTTTTTTTTTTTTTTTTGATTTTCACAAATGAAGGCAGTGAAAATTTATCAAGTATCTGCAACAAACTTTAAGCAATCATTAAAGTTTGTTCTTAATAATGCAAATAAAAAGCGAAAAGTTTGTGAGCATAGGTATAGCAAAAGTGTGGTTTGAATATGCCATGACGAGAGGTAGAAAAAAAAAAACAAAAACAAATTTAAAAATAAATAGTTAAAGAAAGAAAAACGAAATGATTTGAAAGCGGAAAAGTAAAAATGCAAATATAAACAGAAAATTCATTGATAGGAAATACAAATATTTTACTTCAATTAAACGCATTCAGCAATTCAATTTATCGTTGAAATTCATCTTTAATTGGTCTCTTCAATGCGAATTTACTTCCTCGGGTTTTACTTGCCCACAAGCCACAACGACAACAGCAACCAAGCAACAACAAACAAGCAATTATGTGTATGAAAAATAGTAGAGAAAAGAAGAAAAACAGAAAATGAGAGATGATGATTTAAAAAAAAAAATAATAAATAAATATCGTATTGAATTAAACAATGAATTGTTGTTGTGCAATCGTTTTTGTTGCTGTTTACTCTACTTTATTGTTTGCTGCTTTTATTGTCCTTTGCACACATTCGCAAAACATTTTAATTACATAAAAACATTCAGGCGATGCATGCGATAGCCGCAGTATTGTACTTTATATTTGATATTCATATGTAGTACATATGTATCTGAAATGGCAAGCATCATTTCATGGAAAATAGCTTTTCATTTCATTATATCATTATATTCACTGTATTATAGTTTACTTCTTCGTATATTCTTAACGATCTTTGGTTAGTTACTTAAGAATTAAACAATTTGATGCATTTGTGAGATTTATGAGAGAAATGAAATGAATTAAGATCGTAATGAGCTTGAAACGAGTCGTGGCATCGTAGTTTTTTTTGTATTGCTGCTGAACTTGAAAATTGAAGCAAGAGTAGTTAAGCTTTTAAAAGAATTTCATCTATCTTAGAGAATTGCTAGTTAAGAAAAATATTGGGAAGATGAAATTTGTTGCCTTAAATCTTACCCACAGTGATGCAGTGATATTAAAACTGCTGGTAGTTATCTTCCCGTTTTGTTGAGGGTTGGGCAGGGTCGAAACGGGCTCCCTTACCTTCCATATCGGGCAAATTTTCCGAAATTGCTTGAACGGTCGACTAAAGCGCTACCAACTCTCCGGCAACGGGCTACCAACTACTTCCAGGGTAACACTCTGCTGTGCATCACGGCCCAACATCGGTACTACATCGACATAGTCTCCTGGAAAAAAGTTTATAACCGAAATGAGGATGTAAATATCAAAACCTTCTTTAGATAGAGCTCCCTTGGACCCCAGCCGACTTAGTTTCTGGTTTTATCACACACCAACTGTAGAGATTTCTATCGTATTTCAGAAATTAAATTTAGAAATTGAATAACCCTTCCATAAAGGCAAAGTAATAAGCAGTGGTGGATTCAAAAAGAGGCTATGGAGCAGCTTTTTTCAAAAATTTAAGTGCTTTAATTTTAATTCTTTCAAAAAAATTCTACATCGTAAATGTCTATTTTAAACTTAATTTTTAGTTTTATTTTAATTCTGAGTTTTGGATTTTAAATTAACTCTTTGCTCCGAATTTTTGTTTGGTTTCGGCCATGTTTTTTGGTCCGAACTGGTCTTAGTTTCGGTCGGTTACTGATCTAAAATGCGGTTTAATTTTTGACCGGATTTTTGCTTAGAGTTTTAGTCCCAGCTTTAGCCAGTTTTTGACCCGACTGTTTTTTAGAATTTCGATCCGAATATTTGCAAAATTTTTGTTCTGATCTAATCTGAGTTCCGTTAGAAGTTTTGGTTGGAGTTTTGGGGAGAATTTTGTTTTGAATTCAAGTCTGAATTATGGTTTGAATTTTGATTAGATATATAAGGGCAAGTTTCGACTGAAAAACAAGAAAACGGTATCTCACACTCCTTTAAACTTGATTATTTTTTGTAAGCCTGCAGAAAAAATGTTAGAATTAAAGAATATGAACTTCTTTTTTAATTATCTCTTATGGTTTACGTGCAATGGTCACTCAAAGTTTTCGAGCATGTGCCAAAGAGTCATTTTCAAGAACTCATAACTTCCGTTGTGTGAATGCCAATTTAACAATATGTAGCTCTTTGAAATTGTAATACAGGTGAATTTAAGAAAACAATAAAAAAAAATTGATTTCAGGAACAAAATTTTTCAATGACATAAAATCCTTCAAATATATGTGAATATCTCTGGAAGCACCTTTTTTTTGTTTTAAAATTTTACTATTTTGTAGGTTTAAGAATGTAGGTAAAACACTGAAAATGCCAGACTAGGTTTGCGATGGGTTAATATTTTATTTTAACTTCTTCTCCTTAAACCTCAATAAAAACATATGAAAAATTCAAAAACGTTAGAACTTTTTAATGGCTTCCCATTTTTCTTATCACAAAAACATTATAAATATATCATAACTATATAACTCGTGGACGCTGATTTGACAGCTATTAAATGGTGATGACAGTTTTTCATTTTATGGTGCTTGAGATATGTGCAATCAAATTAATAACACAGTCCAACAAATTAAGAATTTTTGTCTGCAACAGAATAGCCACCCTATAATCCTGAAAGGGCATGATGTATAGACCGTTTTTGTAAAATAAACTTATAGTCCAGCACTTCTCAGTATTTTTTACAGAGGGTCACAATTTCCATTTTTTTGTCGAAAGAAGCTGAATACTATGTCTTATAAATTGATGTCTGAGAAAAATCTTATTAAGGAAGTTTTATGATAGAATTTTACGAGGATCATTTCCGTAGAACATTTTAACCCTTTAGTTTCTCTTTTCATGGGACAACTTGACCCCGTTTCTGATGAAAACCTAAAAAGTCCTTTCAAAGAGACATTTAAGGATTAAAATATTCTACAAAAATATTTGCCGGAAAATTTCAATAGAGGTCACCAAAGACATAAAAGTCATATATCCATATAACATGCGAAGAGCTATTTCCGCATTAGAAAATATGGGTTGAACATTATTTTGTAAAATTATGTATATGATAAAGAAAAATTTCTATCGACTCTTCTTCTCATATTGTTTCGAAAAGGCTATAAGACATACCAACTTTTTGTCTAAACTGAGTTCTAAATTTTGAGGATACAAATTGATAAGTTTCTAGCCTTTAAGTTCTAATTAAAAAGGTTCCATCGTGCTTTTTCAACCTAAAAAACCGGATCTTTCATCCACAACTTCGTATGCAGAAATTCGTACAAGACACGATAAGTTGATAGATAACTGGGAGGAGAGATCCCGTACGAAATTTTTCTTTCGGTAATAATTGTATCACAGGCGCTTTTTCATAATCGAAAGGTTCAACTTGTACATTGAGAGATCGAACACGTACACGCTCGTTCACAGTTTCTTCCTGCTCCGTGCATAAAATAGCAGAGGCTAGAAATAGTACTTCCTTCTCCATGGCGATTTTAATTTTGCTACGCTTATTCAAAGCATATTTATTTAATCCATACATTTATTAGTGCAAATACAATTTTATTCCAGAAGATCCAAAAATGCTACAATATCATTATATATATCAAAGAAAAGAGCTTGATGAGTAGGTTAGCCAAAAATTATCAGATTTAAAATCGGTTTAGCCAATTCCAAAATATTAGCGTTGGAAGTTTTTTAAAATTCACTCATTGAACAAAGCATTGCATTCATCGTTGTGAAAATCATTGCTTAAGCGGGAGTAAATAACAAATAAGAGAGAGAGAGAGAGAGAGAAGACATGAGTAACGGCATCTCTATGAATTATCTAAAGAATTATCTGCATAGCGATGCCAACTTGCGGGGAATTCCCCCAGTCGCGTGGAATTTTACTTGGTGCGGGGAATGAGTTGGTTTTTGCAGGTAATTCGAAGTCGTTCAACTTTTAGTAATTAAAGTCTGTAGAATATTTTTTGTCAAATTTTATGTAATGTAAAACGTTTAACTTATGAAATATTTCATTATTTTTGGTCTTAAAATCTTCATATTTCTTTGGAGAAATCGATTTTTAAAAAAGTATGCTATTTGAAAGTATTGTATTTCGAAAGTATTTTGTAAAAATTTCAGAGAACGCAAAATGCTTTCGTAGATATAGACGATTATAGCGGCGAGTGTCAGTCAGGCCAAAACAGTCGCGCGGCTCTTCGACTTCCCTTTCGGCCGTTCAGAAAGGCTTAGCTATGATTAACTCTTAATCATTGCTGTCTAATCTGTTAACCTGCAAATTATGGTCCGCCATCATAAAGAAGATGAAGTATATTTTATATATGTTAAAAACCGATAGTCAAAACCTTGAACTCGTTTTTCTCAAAACAACATTTTTGCCATTTTTTATTTGAGCTAAAAGAAATCCCTTTGATATCCAAAAGTGGGCTGAAGCTTATATGTTAAGAACTCCGGAGTCAGAAAGTACGTTTCTATTAAACTACCAGTCCCATAGACGTTTGTCAAGTTTTGGACCGAGGAAGTTCAGGGTCGTCTTAAAATAACACTAACTGAGGTCAATTTTGTTTTTGTAAAATATTTATATGGAAAGTGCGTGTAGTGCTGTTATAATATGAAATTATACCAATGCGGGGAATTCGATCGAAAATCGGGGAATTTCCCGAGGGTTATCGGGGAGAGAGAAAAAATGAGTTGACATCTTTGATCTGCATATAAAAATAACAAAACGAACACCAACGAGTAGTTTGGTTTTTTTTTTATATTTGTTTTTTCATAAAGAGATTTCTTCCGCAAAAAACTAGCCCCAGTTACTGGGGCTTTACCGACTAGTGTTATTTAAATTTAATTTTCAAATTTGCATTGCATTTGAATGTATTCATAAGAAATTGTTAAAAAATTTTCAATTTTGCAGATTTTATTTTAATTGGAAAGCTACACTGCATTGGTGGAGGCCCTCAACTGATAGAGGCCTCATGCTAAATACAGCTCTGCATCTATAATTTTTAACTCTTTTTTAAACTATCACTAATTAAGATTTCAGATTTTACAAAATGAAATTAATTGGCTGGAAATTGTAAATATTCTAATATTTTGTTTGTGTAGCAATTTTTCTAATAGCCCAGAAATTTTTTATAAAACCCGCTAAAGCCATTAAGCTAACTAAATAAATTAAAAAATATTATTTAATTTCAGGAAAAACGAATTATTATAGTTGAACTAATAAACTCGCAATCATATTAATTCATGAGCTCAAAAAAAAGTACTCGTAATTATTTAATTAATTTCATTAAAAGTATTATTTGTTGACATATTTCTGTTTTTTGGTTCGTTTTATTTTGGGCATCACTTCATCGTGGTGTGTTACCAACAAATTTCAAACAATTTCAAATGAAATATTTGCTAGAGCAACAACTACAGCAACAAACAAAGTTTTTGTTAATTTTTTTGTAAGCTGTTAATTAGCAAAATGCAATTTATGCTTGAAAGTAACGAAAAAGAAACAGAAAACGGCAGCTTGCCACAAAAATACAAAATAAAAAAGGTACAAATGGCAACTTTCTATGTACAATATTTCATTAGTACCTACAGCAATTGAATTTATTTAAAAGTTGTCCCTTTTTTAATGTATATATGTTTGTAAGTATGTGTGCATATAAAGTCGAAATATGTGAAAAACTTTTTAATTGTAATTTTAATTATAACGTTTCTGATTTTTTCATTCGCTGTTGCTTTTTTTTTTGTTTGCTGGTTTATATGCGTATATCAAAGAAGTTTTTAGTTTATTTTCATATAGCAGCAGCAGCAGCAAATGTTCGCTGTATGTTGTAAACAATAGAATGAAAATGAAAGCGAAAGTTAGTAGCTGAAATAATTACGTTACACACACACACTTAAAAAAAAAAAAGAAAACACACTCAAAGTCAATGTTATAATTTGCTTCGTTGATTCGTACATATTATTCTTTGCTCTACATTTTTCCACCCCCATACTTAACCGGCGGGTGAAAAAGTAAGTGGAAGCTATGCAGCAGATATGTGGGTGTGACACTTTTCTCATTTGTTTTTATTTTATTTTCATCATCACATAATTCCTTTTAGTAGTTTCTTTTATTCAATGTTATTTTTACATTTTTGAGTATTCTTAAAATAACAAAAAAAAAAAAAAAATAAAAAAAAACAACAAAGTACTCGTACTTGCAAGTTGCAAATTTATAAAGACTTCACCTGAATTTCGTCGTCAACATCGTTGTCCTCATCATGTGTTACACATCTTGACAACAACTCAAGCTCTAGCTGTAGTTGTTACATATGCATGCAGCAATTTTATGTTGCTGCAAATTATAGCAATTTCTATTGTCATACACATGTACGCAAGAACAATATAAACACACTTTAAAAATGTGTAACAATGTTTTGCTTCTGCTGACAACTTAATGATGATATGTTTTTATTTTTTTGTTTTATGCATGTATGCTTGCATTCAACTGTTTGTAAAATTAGAATTATTTTGTTAGTGTGGTCCAAAACTCTTTAATTTTTTCGTTGACCTACTTTCAAATGTAAACATTTTATAATTTTTTTATGCTGCTGCAATGAAACTTTAATTTTTTAAAACGATAAAAGTGAATAGTTTATTACGCATATACAACAAAGTTTAGCTTCATTTAATTTTGACATTAATTAGATTACATTTCTGATACTACTACTACTAAATAGTATACCAGAACAGCCCCTTGAGAACCTAGACGGAACTTTTCGCAACCACTGTGCTTGGTCTTCCTTTCAACTGCGTTTCGATGGATATGTATTTTACTGTTGAAGTTTTCAAGTTCTTTACACAGAGTTGAAGAGGTTTCGGTTGATTGAGAGCCAAAATTTATTTTCCATGCGGTTCTATGTTCTATGAGGTTTTGAAACAGAGGAAAGCAATACAAAAGGAAAGCAAAAGATATTCAGCTTTTAATTTTACGTCAGTGGTTATGTTTTCTATATGACTCATTCCCAAGGAGTACCTTACATATATGGAATATCATCGCTGTAAGCCTTTAAAAAATGAATTTGATTTCTGAAATATATTTTTTCATTAGCTAGCTGCAAAAATTATATGGCAGTTTACATTTTGTTTTCAATTAAAATGGGTTACTGGTCATGTCTGGGATCCTGGGTTTGGATTCCATTTTTTTCTTGATCTCTTTCTCATTAACTTCGTTATTTCTCTCGGTAATCTTTATTTTTTTCTATTATGTTTATTATTTGCTTCAACTAATTGAACTAAGTAAACCAAATTTCAGTACAAATACAATTGGGGCGACGACTGCCGACGAATAACCACGTTCAATTCAGGGAAAACATGAAATGTAAAACTATTCAAGTTTTCTATTCAGTGGCTTGGATTCCAAATACTAATAGCTTATATAAGTTGTTGAAATTACTAAGAGCTATCACTAAGATCACTGATTACCAATTGTGGCGGATTCCGAAACAGCCGTTTGATTTGCCCGTCTCTATATACACTGTTGTTGTGATGACTTTATACGTTCAACTAAGCCTGTTAAACATTACTTAAGAAAAATCCAATTTCGGCGATGCGTCGTTATGATTTTTTCTCCCATTATGAGCGTCGTTCCTGTCGTCCCAATTGTATTCGTACTGTATCTCGTGTCTAGTTATCTATAACTAGTTTGTGTGACTAAGCTAAAAACTAGATTCCTGTATTTCTACTGTTGTGCAAAATTGCTTTAATCGTTGAGAAGCAGCTAAATCAAAATTAGTCACATGACTAAATCATGGATTCCCGAACATTTACTTATAGTTAACTGCTAATTTTTATACAAAGCTGTCATCAGATGTGGTTGATTATTAATCTTAATGGAACTTGTCTTGATGCAAAAAAAAAAAAAAAAAGTCGAAAGTGCCAATCAAACTGTGTTGAAAGCTCTGACGGTTCTAGGGTGGGTGCTTTAATACAAAAACCGGTATTTTCGATGCATAAATCGCGATTCCCAGAAAAAGTAAGCATTCTTTGAAAAATAAATAGTTTTAATGCCACCACAATAATTTTGTTACAATATATCCAATCATTAGCGATCTAATCCCAAAAACCCCCTAGAGCCACCGAAACATTTACGTTGTCGTTTTAATATTTTCGTATACAACTATAAGAAAACATGAACAAAAATTAATTTTCTTTCTTTTGTTGACATGACCTTATTCCAATATTTTTATCCAATAGAAATTACTCTATCAACTTTCACTGACTACATAATCTTTAAATATGTTTATATATTCATATATGTTCCCGTACTTTGAAAACTCCTACCAAAAATATTTATTTTTTTCTGCCAATTTTTCTTACTACTGTCAAAGATAACAAATTACGTACATCAGATCGGCAACGTTACGCTTTAATCTCAGTTCAACGAACCTTAATAATAATCATACATAATAAGCTGACTACATACAAAAAGCAAAATAAGGAGGCTCAATTTTATGCCAATAAACTCATACATATGTAAGTATACATATATGCAATAATATATAACACATACACGCACACATAGTATGTATGACGTCCACACCTTAACTTTTCGCTTTTAAGGCTGCTCAAAAATCGTAATATAAAAATTCCAAACACATAACGAGAACGAAAACGAAACGAAAGAAAGAAATATAACAGCAGCAGCAGCAACATCATGTTGTAATTGTGTAGTGGAAAGAAAACCGCCGCAGCTGATGATTGTACTTAAACAGCAATACAATTCGAAGATACAAGAAGATATAATAGATACTTTTACACATACTCGTACATAGAGTAATAACACCAAAACCGAATTGAAATGAAAATGAAATTTCCAAAAAGCCAGAAAGAAGAAAACTAACTAACAACAGCATCTCATACTCTCTTTCATACAACAAAAATAATATACCCATTACAAATACAAAAATGTTGAAGGTCATAAGAAATTTGATAGGTGGGTACTAACGTAAACTTACTTCCGCTCTCGAAGTAAAGCTGATAGATAGAAAAAACATACGTAATAAAAGAGTAACAGCAAGCATGCGCATATTCAGAGAGAGAGGGAGAAGGAGAGAGTAGTGAATAAGACCAATTGCACGAGAGAAGCGACACTGTCTTTGCCTGTAAGTGTATAACACAATTTTGAAATTATTTGAGCATCCGTGCGTTTGTATGAAAGTATATTTTTAGGCGCTGCATTAGCATCATTCAATTCTTAGTTAGGTCAGTAGTAAATTCTAAGTCAAAGCGGTTGAAAGAGTGTTCCATGCATACTCTTGTAACAACGTTAATATTTACGCGACGACTGACTCTCTTTCGTTTGTTTGTATGGAAGTGAGTGAGTGGTGTTGTTGATTGTTTTTGTTATTGTGAAAATTACATTGAGTTTTCATAGAAAATAAACCAAAAAAAAAAAAAATTAAATAAAATTCCGGAAAGTATGAAGCATGAATAATAAATGTAAAGGAATTTTTAATAGCACCTAAAATTATGCTATGATAAAAATTTTAAATGAAGTTTGCGGCTTTAGAACATTATTAAACGTTTCAGTTTAAATGTTCACTATAAACGCTAATTTCTTTTAAAAAGAAAAAAGTAAGTAAAACAAGTGCTAAACGTATTCTTTGCGTTTGGTTTGTTTAAATATTTATGCGGCACTAAAAGAAGTAAAGAACTTTATCTTTTTCTATGGCAAAAGAGACTAAATGCTACTAAAAGCTTAAACTTAATATAGTTAGCCGAAAGAAGAATTCCAACAACCAGCTCAAAACTAAAGGTATGTATTTTTTTTTACTGTTTTTATTGTTGGTAGCTCATAAGCATAGATATTTTACTTTCTATGTACATATGGAAGTCTTAAACTAAGTTGCAGTAAAAATATTTTGCTGGCAAACTTATCGCTTTGATATACAAACAAAATTGAGAACGTTTTTTTTCTTTCAAAGCAAAATTTCACACAAAAAGCAAAATACTAAAATGTAATTTAAAGATTTTCTGTTGTTTGAAGAAAAGGATATAAGTTTTTGCTTGTGCGCCAAAAAATATTTTAAGATTTAAATCTATTCGTTCAGTTTTGCGTTTTGGTTTTTGGTTTGCAAAACCAGTTTCGACTTTGCTTGTGTGTGTGTGGTTGCGTGCAATAGAGTTTGCTAAATATTATTGCTCAAAAAATTTGTAATATTGCGTTTGTTGTTGTTTTTGTTGATGTTAAACTTTGAATAACTTAAATTTTTGAAATTGTGTGAAAAATTTACGCACTGAAAAAAAAAAAAATAAATAAATTGATTTACTAGAAGCAATGGAATCCAGATTCCATAAGAATGCATAAAAGAAACTGTTTTAGGGTTTTTTTGTATTTGTATTTTTTTGTATCTTGTATATTTTACGTGCGAAGAAAATTTATAAACATGGTTGCACAGTGAAATCGTTTATAAAAGGAAATTCACAATTTATGAGACAATTAACAGATTTTATTGTGAATACAAACAATTTCGGTAAAACATTTTTAAATGTGTATTTTCACAAATCAATTTAATTATTTATTGTACAAGGAAGATTCCTAAATGTGGCAAAATTTATTCTACATGGCGAAATTACAAACCATATGTGAAAAAATACGCACTGAATATTCAAATTAAGCAATATTTAAAACACATATTTTTCTGGATATTCTCTAATGCATAATTTCTCACAGCAATTTACACATTTAGTAATATTTCTATGTCTATATCCACACTAAAACTCTTTGCAAAATTACTACAATTTTTAATTGTGCTCGTACATATTTTAAGCATATTTCTTAGAGTGTCCGTAATATAATATTTAAATTTTATGTAAATATTTATTTATTATTACGATTTAACTGTAATTTATTTTAATTGGTTTTGCAAGAAATGCCAAAGATTTTTTGTTTACATTCACTTATTCTATAAAGTGTTTCTAAGTTGAAATTGTTTTCTTCCATTCAATGTAACTTAATAGAGACACAACATTCGGCGCCACTTATATTTCAATCAGTAAACTAAGTGAACGCTTAAGGCGGCTAGAAGATTTAGAATGCGGTAGTAAAACTTTTAACTTGCAACTGAATGTATTTAAAAATCAACTATGGTTAAGGCAAAGGATGAACTATTTATATATTTTTTTACTTTTGAAGTGAAAGGAATTTTTCTATAGAAAAATAGGGAAATTATAAATTCTGGCTTGAGTTGTGAATGATCTAAATCTAGCTTTAATAATGCTGTATTTAATATAAGTAATCCAATTAAATTTTAAATAGTTTGATTAAATAATAAAAAAATAATTAAGTTGAATCAATTATTTCGGTTTCTATTAATGAGGCAGAATAGAAAAATAATCATTCACCTTCCCTGTATTCAATTGTTCAACACTGGACAGAAAAAATGTTTTTCTTCCGCCATTCAACTGAGCTACATAGAAGCTGCTGTTATTATGGATTAAAATTGGTTTGACAAAGCTTCGAAATGTTTTTTTTTTATAGATTAGAGAACAATTTTTGAAGTAAGAAAATTTTTCTTTTCAGTTCAAGCAAGTCCTCAATTGAGGACAACTATTTTAACCCAAACTTTTTCGCTTCCTAGAGAACCTATCCTCAAATTTATCACTTTCAATATGTATCTCCTAAAGTTATGCCAGAGCTTTAAAGTAACTGACAATTTTCAAATACGGGCACAAGTATCAATACCAGTATATTATGACGCTGCTACTTAGGTTTTTCAAGTATTTCGATCGTTTATTTATGCCTAAAAGTATACATTAAGAAAATGATTTTAGAGTATTTACTACATAATTATGCAAAGAAAATATCAAGACTATGTTAGGTTAAAGGGAAATGATCCGAAAAACTGAGCGTAAGCGGGAGCCAAAGATTTGGTGCATCATGATGTCCCTATAAATTATGGAAACCTCCACATCTACGAAACAGATCTCCTCAAACATCTATCCATCCTAGAACGACTCATTACTGTTGATGAACCTGTTGGGGGTATATCCGCTAGATCCTCTAGTTCTGCAAACAATCTTGAAAATATCAATATTTTTAAAAATTTGATAACAAATCCAATTCCAAATCCATATAATTTTTAATTGGTATGTTTTATTTTCAATTCCTTAGTGATGGAATTTTTTTTTTTTTATTTATTTATTTCACATTGTAACTAGTTAACATTGAATAAACTAATGAACAATTTGTTTTGGGTATTGTATAACACAATTAAACTATAAGATGCTCTACATAATGCCTGCAGAGAGGTTGGCTACTGCATGAGTTGGTGCGGCTTTTTACGCTTAAGCCTTTCTTTCCATTCGCTGGGGTCAGCTAAGATTGCGGCTTCTCTGTTTACATGGTGAGATAGTCTTTCCATGTGAGATTTGGTGTTTTTTTGTACTGAGGCGACAACCGACGCAATACCAAGATCGCGTTCGAGATCGCTGCTCCGGACGTACCAAGGCGCATTAACGGTACATCTTATTACTTTGTTTTGAAATCTCTGAATCTGTATTATATTCCTGGAGCTTGAGCAGCCCCATAGCTGGATCCCGTAGGTTCATATTGGTTTAAGCACCTGCTTGTATAATAGTATTTTGTTGAATGTGGATAAAGCAGATCGATTACCCATGAGCCAATACATGTTTCGGAAGCTTATTTCTAGTTCTTCTTCTTTTTTTTTTGTCGTGAGCGTTCCATCTAAGCTTAGAATCCAGGGTCATACCTAAGTACTTAGCGGTGTTATGGTACGGGATTTGCACGTCATTTATGTATAGCGGGAGATATCTTATTTTGTTATATGTGAAGTCTATATAGACCGATTTCGTTTCATTTAGTTTTATGCGCCATGTGGATGTACACTCAATGATGTTGTTTAAATGATGTTGTAATTTTGCGATTGACTCAGCCTGTGTTTTTCCAACCGACATGATAGCAGTGTCGTCTGGAAAAATCCCCGTGATATAGTTTTCGTCATTAGGTAAGTCACATGTGAAGAGAAGGTAGAGGATGGGTCCCAGCACGCTACCCTGGGGGACTCCAGTTTTTATCTCCTTGAGGTCAGAGTATGTGTCCTCCTGTTTGATTCGAAAGAAGCGATCGGATAAGTATGGTTTTAGTATGTTGTAATATTGAATTGGTAGTAGCGCATTAATTTTATTGAGTAGACCATCGTGGCATACTTTATCGAAAGCTTTGGACACGTCAAGAAAGACAGCGGAACAAACCTTTTTTTCTTCAAAGGCATTTTCGATAACTCGAGCTATTCTGTGAACTTGATCAATGGTTGAATGTTTCTTCCGAAAACCAAATTGGTGCACAGGTTTTATTTTTCTCTGCTCTATTACGAGGTTGATACGATTAGCGAGTAGCTTTTCCATAAGTTTTGAAACTATAGGCAGTAGAGATATAGGCCGATTTGATGTTACATCATGCGCTGGCTTCCCTGCCTTGTTGAACATGACTACTTCAGCAGTTTTCCAGTAGATGGAGCTGTGGGAGCTGTTTTAATATTTCGCTGGTGATGAGATCATACCCATGAAAAAATTACAATTCAAATTACAAGGAAATGTAATCGGGAACTGGATTTTTTAACTACTTCAGTTTTGATAGTTTTTAGGAGACTATGAAAATTAATTCATGTCAATTTCGTTATTTGAAGTTATATATAAACAGGTTAATGAACAAATGTAGTCATCACAACAACAAAGTATATAGAGACGGGCAAATCAGACGGTCGTTTCGGATTCCGCCACAATTCCTCATCAGTGATCTTAGTGATAGTTCTTAATCTTTCAATATCCTATATAAGCTTCTAATATTTGAAGTGAAAATATTTGGAATAAAATCCGTAATTCTGGGTTATGATTTCAAATATTAGTAGCTTATATAGGATATTGAAAGATTACGAACTATCACCAACTATACATTGTTGTTGTGATGACTACTTCAGTTTTATTAAATTTCTTAGTAATGGAATTTCATTACAATTTACAAGAGAATGCCATCGGAAATTTTACTTTTCAAATTTCATAGTGAATTTTATTTTGTAATTAAAAATTGAATTCAATTGAATTGAAAAAGTAATTACTTTTTGGAATTCAATTCTAGTTTAGTTGGAATAATTTTGGAAAAATTTGGTAATTTCCAATTACAATGGAATTAAAACTTTTCCAATACTTTAGTTCCAAAAAAATATTTTCAATTGCAATTCCTTGAAATTGAAACTGAGGTTGAATATTAATTTCAAATGCAATCATTACTATACAGTTTCGCTGTAAATTATTTGAAAATACTTGAAACAAAAACTGAATATGGATACTTGAAAACATACTGGCAAGATTTTTCAACTACCAGTACCCAAATACAGAGTGTTAGAAGGAGTATTTATATTGGTACTTGCAGTTTTTACAGCTCTGTGCCCAACCTCAAACTAATCTAAAAAAAATGATTACATAACTTTTTTCTCTACATTACTTTACGTTGATAAAATGGCTTCTTCTATTTATAAACATGTTCTACAAAAAAAAAAAAAAATCCACTTACATTTTTAAGAAATTGCGCTTTTTTTATTATAACAAAAATGTCATTTAATAAATGAGTGAACTGTTGTGGTTGGTTTCTGTCAAGTTGCTAACGTGCTAACCTTTTTCGTGAAAAAAAAAAACCGAAAAGAAAAGAAAATTCAACTTTCAAACGACAAAAGCATAAAATGTCACATGAATAAGGAAGAACGAAGCAAATAGGTATAGGCGTGTGTATGCGTGCTTATGTGTGTTAGTGTGGTCTCTTTATTTATAATTTTGGCTGCGGCATCATCAAAATAATAATAATTGATGTCGTTGTTGTTGTTTCTCTTATAATCATTATCTTCTTCATTTACATATACATATATGAATTGTTCTCAGACCAAAGCGATTAACTTCATCTTTCTACTTTTTTTTTAAATTTATTTGTTAGTACCAAAGTATTTCTACGATATTTTTAATTTTTTTCATTCAACTGGAAAAGGAACATAAATAAGCTCTAGTTGGAAATTTCTTGGAATTACTCAAGTTAAGCTTTTTAATTGCCATTTAAATTCACTTTTTCACAAATCAAAAATGAATTTAAAATGTAAAGGTTTTATGCAACTAGCGATGATGCGCCAGTTATTTTGAAAGGTATTTGAAGGAAAATTATGCAAAAAAATTTCTTAACTTCGTCCACGTAGAAAATTCTTTGCATGCTTGACTTTTATGTGCAAAATGAATTTTCTAGTTTACAATTACACCAAATACCAAACATTAGTTAATCGATTTCGCTTTTGAGCTGCTCATATATTGTTGCTTTCTTTCTTATTTATTCCATTCTAGAGAAACATAAACATATTAAAATACATATATTTACATACATACAAACACGTTTATATAAGTATGTGCATCTACATAGTTAATGCTTATCATTTTGTTCATAATAATTTTCATATTAAATGTCGCATAGAAAAACATAAAAGCATGTAAAATTTAAATTTAAGGATAATAAATTTCGCTAAAAATTTAAATTTTTTCCCTTTATATTTATGTATAAAGATATCAGTTGATAGTTGTTTGCACGAAAAAAAATTCAAGATTTACATATTTAGCTAGAGGTCGTTGCTTTTTTCACACTTACTTTAAATGCGTTAACTCATGAATATTCATCAAACAAAAAGGTTTTTGAGGTCTTTTTTTTTGTATGTATGTATGTGTTTGCGTTGATGGTCAGCCAAGTGTATATCACATTAATACGAACTCAGCAGATGAAATTAATCGAATAAACATTTACTTATATTTACATGTAAAAAACTATTTATGTTCAAGTTTATACAGTGACTTTATTTTATATTCTGTCGCAAATGATAAAATTATTACGTTGTGATTATTATTATACTTAATGAACCTTCATACATGAAGTACATAATAAAAGTACTAAAAAAAACATATTTTTATTATAATTTTAATACATAATTCAGTGATTCGGCAAATAACTAAGCTTTAGCCTTGCGAGCTGTGAAATCTCATTAGGTATCAATGATAGATTGAAGAACACAGGCATTTAGCACTTTAACTGTTTGAAAGGTGGAAACTAGAAAAACAGAAGCAGACTGGGGTCCCTTCTTGCTACAGTAAGGATCAAAAAAGCTTTACAGTTATTCTATCTATAGATCTTTACAGGTTTTCTTTAGATATATGTATGACTTCGGACTTTAAAGTAATAAGTATGATTTAGATATTGAAGAGTATTTCATTTCGAATTCATTCATGTTTAAAATGAAGAATGACTTTCCACTTAAATATAAAAATTAGAATAAAAATGTATACGGTATGTATATGGCTATGTTTAAGGCTGTTTTGGCAATTCTAATATAGAACTCGTTTATCTTAGCATTTCTCTTATAAATCTTTAGCAGGAATCACCTTGACTACAATAGAAACAAAGTTGGTAAGTGAGGTTTCATCTTCCCTTTTTCCTGCTCTTCTGGTGCCTTTATTGAGTAATTTTTTTGACAACAAATATTTTTAACTAAATCCGCTCACGTTATGTTTGAGTAATAAAATAAAATTGTACTTTTTATTTCTAGTAACTTTAAAACTATTTATACAATGCCATTTTTTGCTACTTTTAGGTTTACTTTAATTCCAATGCAGTTTTCCAAAAGCCCTATACCATATAAAGATAAGTTTGCGAATTCTTACAATAAAAACCTTGAGAATTAGTACTGGGTGTGAAGAAATTCTGCCCTCTTCCATCTCCTCGACTATTTGATTTGTTAATTTATAAAAAGAAGAAATTCAATTGAAATTCTAGCAATCTTCAAATTTATTCGCAAATATAAAGTAATTTTGCTTGTTTGGAAATTGTTTCCAATGGCTTTCAAACTGTACATACAGCGCCATCTTTTGAATTTTTTAATGTGAAATTTCTTTTATATGAGTTGTTTTTTTTAAACGGCAGATACTATTTTTCTGTTAGGTTTATTACATGACTATATCAAATCTTGCCTATTTTCTAGTCCAATATTAATTAAAATGAAAACTTGTGGTCACTAATACATCAGATATCAATTCCTATCGATAGACTGAAACGAAAATATAGATGAATCGGGGATACTTTACAATATTGCTGGAACAGCTATTGGAATATCCACTGAAATATACATATATATCTATATACCCGTAACTAAAATTTAGAACATGCAACAGGTTGCGTAACCTGTTATACTTTTCTAGAGCAGCTTTGGTTTTTAGCTGCTTTCTATTTTCAAATTGAAAAGTCTGAATTTCGTATTGAAAAATTCAGAGTGCAAACAAATAAATAAAACCAACACTACTACTATTAAAAGTAGTAACTGTTTGGCATATTTACATAACCACACTATAAATGCTTTAATTTTTTATTTTTTTGTATATGTTTAGCAAAAGAAGAGCCAGCATAATTTACATACTTCATATCAAAGTGAATATACCCTCGAGCATAATAGAGTATAAAATATAAAAATAGTTTTACGTAAAGTTTTTTTTCCAGTCACTTCACACTTTGTAGGCTTGTCATAAATTTGCATATGTATTTTTCAGACATACACATACATACAAATATATAGAAATTTACTTGCGTATGTGTGTGACAATGTTATTATTGTTTCTTTATTGTACACATTTGTTGCTGCTGCTGCTGCTATTTTTACTGCTGTTGGCAATTGTTGCTGTTATTGTTGTTGGTTTAGGCTGTCACCTTACAGTGTATGTGTGGCTTTTTTATTTCTGTTTCCATGTTGTTATTTTTGCATATCCTTCAGGCATTTACATACATACATATACATACATACCATGGTGTGTATATATTAAAAATTTGACATTGTCAGTGGCAATATTAAACTTGAAGCAGCATTTAACTTACGCTATTATTATCATTTTTTTTTTTTTTTTTTGTATGCCTTTAGCAATTTGAAAGCATTTATTTTGGAGAATGGTAAAAAAAAGCAATATTGTTCAGCAAATTTGTGAATAAACCACATACTTTTTTCATTACCTAAATGAAGTTTTATTTTGTGTTGAAAAACAGTAACAGATTGCTTTTATATAAAATAGTAGAAAGTTTTAGTTGGAAACAGTTTCAGTTTCGAACAAAATGTTAAGCTTCATTGTATTAATTTTTGATTTATTATGTTTTTTTGTGAATTTATTGCAAAAGTTAGTGATTACTTATATGGAATATTAAATATTAATAAAGTCTTAAATTAATAATTAATTTCATATAATAAATATGAATTATGTGCGCACATTAATATGTCTGTATATATATATATATATATGTGCTACATATATTATCCCAGTAGAAAATTACTTAACAAAGTATTCTATTCATGTACAAAAGTAAAATGCACAACATGAATGGATGTAAGCAGGCCGCCACAGATCCTCAACGGGATGTTGTGACAAAGAGCAAAATATCTTGAAATGGTCCTAGATAGGAAACTAACCTGTCTAGTTAATACTTTATTTAGGATCCAGAAGACCACGTTGCCTATTTACTTATACGTATTGTTAACTGACTTCCTACAGTAGCCAATAAACCTATCCTATTCTATGGTGTTATGATTTGGTGGACAACCCTACCAAAAGAAACCCACAACCCACAAGAAGGTATTAGGCAAGATTCAAAAACGACAATACTGTTGATCACAGATACCTTAAGGGTAACCCCTTTTTTAGCCATGAATACTATTATCTTCTTGACTTCTGTAGACCTCTTCGGGAAGTAAGTTACAGCCTTCTCAGCTTTCAACCTTAATTCATTGATCTGAACCTTTCGTAGGTCATTCCAAAATTATTTTAGACTTTAAGTCTCCACCTAGAATTATTGACTGAACCCTCCAAGTATCTATCTTCGACAATCACCTTCATTCCTAGCCGGTAGACTAGGTTAAGACTCCATGCCAGCAGGAGGATGTAATGCCTTTTTACACCAAAGCGACGAGTTAAAACTGAATTGAGAGAAAAATGAAGAGGTATTCTCTGAAAAATTAGTGTTAAAATTATCCTTTCCTCGGCCGGATTACTGTAGTGTCTTTCAAACCATGGTAGTGACTACATAAGAAGGAGCGAACTGGAAGAAATGCTACCATCGACAGTGAACCTGAAATGCCTTGCTATTGCATATTTTTGGTATTTAAATACCGACTGGTATTTACTCAATGTAGTAGCCGATAGCCTAGATATACATTTGGTCTATGTTCTAGGTTATAGTAATATACCGATATTTACATAGATTTGGCACAACAATGCCGTCTTCATAGCTCATGGATGCAGCACTGGCAACCTGATAGCAAAAAGTCCAAACGGCTCAGGCAAAGGTAAAATGGGTGGATGTATCCATTAGAAGCTATTTTTTAGACAAAGCCAACAATGTAGCATTAACAACTTAGTGCTGCCTTATAGACTGGTTTAATGGCTTATCTTTCGACCAAACCATGCCTTGCTAGACAACCATCTAATTTAATCATGAATAAATCATATTTCTGATTATACAAAATTTTTTAATCTAATCCAATTTTTTTTTTTTTACCATGCTAAATCATTGTGATGCTTGTTTCCTACTGGGTTATATTATTCCCACAGTGTAAGCTGCAACAAAAGACAAAAGTAAAACACTTTCACTTTTCTCCCCATGGAATGGCATGACCACATTTCAAGACAAACAATAAAATCAAACAAAAAAATATATATATATACATTATCACATTAAATTTTATGCACATTTAGTATTATGTAAAATATATAGTAAAATATTTAAGTACCATCCATTTTCATGTAATAAAATTAAGATAAAAATGAGTTCATTGACTTCATAAGTACATATAGTTCGCATAGATGTATAAATTGACTGTGACAGCAGAACTTGAATTTGTTTTAATGTCCGTTCAACGATTGGATTCTCTTTTGGAAATGGTATGTAATTATTTGGTGCTTTAATCAAGTTTAAATGAACTTATTGTGAAAGCAAAGTTGATAGTTCTTGAAATGTGATTCTTGTCGTAGCAGCTACTTATCTCATGGAAGCTTTAAAATTTCGCACCTCATTGCATACAATTGTTTATTTTATACCTACACTTGAACCACATATGTAATGTTTGAAGCTTCAGAATTAGCTTAGAAATGCCGTTTTGTTGGAGAGCTTAATGGAGCTTGCTATGCTAGGTTTTGATCTGATTTTATGGTTTACTTTTTACACTTATTTTTTGTATAGTTTTTGTTTTGAAAGTTGGTCTATTTTTCATTTGATTTTAACTTTGAATTTAAGTCTGATTTTTTATTTGAATTTAGTCTGAATTTTTGGCCTGAAATTCAGTTTAAACTTTGTTTCGATTTTCATTCTGATTTTTTTATCTAAAGTTGTTCTTTAGTTGGGTCTGATTTTAGATCGAAATTTGATCGGATTTTATATCTGAATTTTAGCTTGACTTTTAGTTGAAATTTGGCCTGATTTTTGTCCGTATTCGGGCTTATTTTCGTTCCTAATTTTAATCTGGTTTTTGGCTTAAAGTTTGTTCTATAGTTTTGTCTGACCTTAGACCTAAATTTTGTCCGATTTTTATCTGAGTTTTGGTCAGAATTTTGTCCATGTTTGGTCTGATTTTTAGTTGGAATTTTAGTTGAAATTCAGTTGGTCTGAATTTGAGACAAAATTTTAGTTTTTTTAGTTTAAATTTAGTCCTGAATATCTGGTTTGATTTTTGATTTATTTTTA
Organism: Toxonevra muliebris; assembly: GCA_963691655.1. Taxonomy (NCBI): domain Eukaryota; kingdom Metazoa; phylum Arthropoda; class Insecta; order Diptera; family Pallopteridae; genus Toxonevra; species Toxonevra muliebris. Next base: position 22,765,255 of record OY829326.1, read on the forward strand.
GGTCTGTATCAAGTCTAATTTCTTGTCTGAAATTAAAAGGAGTTAGGCCTGAATTTTATTTGATTTATGATCTAATTTTTGTCAAAATTTTTGTCGAAATTTGGTTTAAATGTTGTTTGAACTTTAGTCTGATTCCTGCAGAAGTTTTGATCCGATTTTTAGTCTGAGTTTCGGTTTCACTGCCAATGTGATCTAATCTGCTATATATCTACACAAAAACATTTATCCAGACAATTTTTAAAAGAGATGGAAATACATACTATTTGAGGTCCACCATGAAAGAAAGTTGACTTTAAAGGTTGTTTAGATGTTCTAATATTTTTAGTGCTTATATTCAATATTTAGTGTTTTCTCTTAAATTGACAATATCCAAGTCTTAAATCCGCTTATTTTCTCCATTGGAATACCTAAGAATTAATAATGATGACAGTATCTTACTGATAGAAAATGATGCCGATTTATTGTTGCTGTAGTCCTGATGTGGGTGATAGATAAATAAAAATTTATACTACATGTTACAATAGTATATTTTAAATATTATTTATAAAAATTTTTTTCCTATGAAAAATTAGAAGCTAAAAAATTAATAAATTCATCGGTTACTGTATTATTTCATTTATATTTAACAAAAATAAATTATGATTTTAAAAAATATATACATAAATCATTACATGCACAACAACAAACATATGAATATATCAATATTGATTGATCCATACATGAGCAAGTGTGTGTATATTATTTACATACATACATTCATGTAAACAAATATTTGTGTACGTATGTATTGTATATATATTAGTGTGTACACTCATATACTCCTAAATATGATACACAAAATTTATATAACAATTAGATAAACAAATTTTTTGATATTTCACTTTATTTTTGGGTATTCAATAAATATTCTCTATCAATAAACTATATCCAGTTTTGCACTTGTACTAAGTTTAAAAAGTGGAAATGAATTTTGTGTGTATGTATATATGTAGATACTTGAAAATAACAGTAAAAAGCTGTTACCAAATATTTACAGTAATCGCTATTATTTATATAGGATTTCTGTGAAGGAGATAGTGTCCTTGGTATAGGAAACTAATCCTAAATAAATACGATTTCTATTAAAAATCCAAAAAATATATGGTTAAGTAATATTTAAATCTAAAATGTGCTTTAAAGTTCTTAAGCTTGTTGAGCACACTACTACTGCTCTACTGTTTTCTGATTTACTTTTGATCTAAATTTACGCCAAAGTGTCGGCAAAATTTTTCATTTGAATTTATTTAGCTCTTAGTATTAGTTTTTGACCCGCTTTTGCTCTGATTATTGAGCAATTTACTTTTGGTCGGAATTTGGTGTGGATTTTCGTCGGAACTTAATTTAAGTTTTTGTCTAAATACCTTGATTTTTGGCCTAAGAAGGGTTTGAATTTTGAACCACTTTTGTTTGATTTCGGTATGAGTATTAACCTTCTTTTAATCCAAATTTCTGCTTTTGGTCTAAAATTTGGTTTGAACTTTAATTTACTTTTGAATTAAATTTTATCTGATTATGTTTTGATTTTTACTTAATTTTTTATCTGAATTTTGGTCTGAGTTTATGGCATGAATTTATTTTAAACTGATTTTCTGTTTGAATTCTGGTCTGGTTTTAAAAGCGAATATTTATCTGACTTTAAAATCAGTTTTTGGTCAAATGAGTGAGTTAGCTTTACTGTTATTTTTTGCAATTTTTTTTTGCTTCAAGTGTCTATATAAATTATTAACTGCAAGTACATAATGCCAATTCATAAGTAACTACTTACTTAATAAAAAAAAATATCGTGACGAGAAAGTAATAAATTGGGATATTAAGAATTTGAGCTATTTTCAAAATTGATATGTGTTTCTTTTTTTTTTGTAATTACAATTACAGAAATGTTATATTTACCGTTTTAAATTACATGCATACAAACACACATATGCCGATACGTACTTTTAAAATAAACACTTTGGTAAAATTTATGTGCAGTTTTACAAAATCAACTGACATCATTTTTAAATACCCAAACAAAAGAAATATAAAAAAGTATAAAAAGATTTATTTACTTTTTTTTTGCAATGCGCAAAAAACATTAATTTCAAAGTATCAAAGCAATTAAGCCATAACATTTTGCTATAACTTGTGCCAAAATGTTTCAAAAAAATCCCTCCGAAAAGAAAAGGCAAGAAAACGCTTCTTAATAATAAATCTCAATTTGGGAGAAATTCAATGCGGTATGAATAGAAAGAAAAAGAAAACGATATTGTTAGTAGTTAGCAAAGAGACGAGTGGGTAAGTAATAGAAGAAAGTAAAACAGGAATAACTTGAATGAGAAGCAAAAAAGAATTTAAAATGTAACACTCATTCATACAACAATGGAAAACCGAAAATTACTAATTTAATGGAAGTTATATTGCTAATGTTCTACCAAATTGATATTGTTGTTAGCACAAACAAACAAACAAACAAATTTCATCATATTTGCTGTGAATTGTTTTGCTTTGCATTACTATAAATTGAAATATTGCGTATACGACACGTAGTACCGCATCAACATATGCAAACAATGTATATGTGAATGAATGAATAGAGTAACAAAAGATTTCATTAGTCACCATCTATGAAGGTGACCTATTTACTTCCTAGTATGTCGTGGTACAGGGAAGAATAAGCAATAACAACAACAACAATAGCCTGGCATAGAATTAGCGGTCTAGGTATGTATGCATATTGAAAATCTAATAGAAAACAATAATGGCTGCGCACCACAACCCCAATACCACCAATATACATGCTGCTATATACATATACACACACATACATAAATTAAATAAATTGTTTTATATTTGAAAACATTATGCTGTTGGAAAATTTTGTTTGCTTACAATAGGCCAAAAAAAAAAAAATTTTTGGTAATTTTATTTTATGTTTTGGTTTAAAATTTTGTGAAATTGTTTTCGCAACCTTTTTGCATTTATTGGGGAGCATTTTTTTTTTTTTTGTTTATTATTTATTTTTGTTATTGTTATGTATACACAGTTGGGTGAAGATTTGTTTTCAATTTTAAATAAATTACAATAATTAATTCTGTAAGCAATAGGCCCACATATTTGGTTGAAGTATTCATTATTTGCGTGTTTACAGAAGCAGAAGAAGGTGTAGCGCACCCTTTTCAAATATATTAACTTTCTGTAATATTAAAGGATTTTCTTCGAGAAAAGTTGCTCTTTAACGCTGTTGCAATGAGTAAAAAAAAATTTTGAGATTATTTAGATTAGAATGGATTTATATCTTCTCACTGTAACTTCACTTTCTTAATAAAAGGTTTTATTTAAAATTAATCTATGAGCTTTAAATTAAACAGAAATCTGGTGAACTCTTTGGAACTGAGCGCACTTTCGTGAGCTACAAATTGATTCTGAGCGATTACATCCATTGCTTAAAGGTGCCAGGTTGAGAAATTTGAGACATTTAAAATATTATTTCCTCCATCTTTCTCAAGCACATATTTTTCTAATATCCTCATATTACTGCATCACTCTAAGTTTTGATATGTAGGATAGCTTAGATTCAAATAACTAGGTTAGGTTAGGTTGGAGTGGCTGTCGAGAGACACATTTAGGCCTGAACAGCCCATTGTGATACCACATAGTTGGACCTACAGTTTAACGCCGATTCCGAACGGCGGTGTGGCAATTTTTTATCGGCTTGGTGGTTTTGCCATTACCAACCAATGTGTGTACTTGTACACTATCTTATAATTCTCATACACTTCATATTGATAGTGAATATAAGAAAGTAATGAAAATTAACCAGCAGACGAAGACGTGAATCGAACCCGAACCTCCCAGATGAAAGTCTAGTGCACTATCCACTAGGCTATCGAGGTCGTCCAAATAACTAAGAGCTTTGTCAATATTTCACATCGAATGAGAAACTTAGACGAAACCTGTTGCATCAAAGCAGTAAATGCAGCCTTATTTTTGGGTTGCTTTTGTTCTAAATTTTGATCTGAATCAGGTGTCCTTTTAGTCTGAGTTTGTGTCTAAATTTTGGTTTGGTTCTTGGTGTAAGTTTTGGTCTGAGTTTGGTGTCATTGTGTTTTGATTTTTGGTCTGCTTTTGTTCTAAATTTTGATCTGAGTTAGGTCTCCTTTTAGTCTGAGTTTGTGTCAAAATTTTTGTTTGATTTTTGGTCTGAAATTAGTCTGCAGAATAGTAAGAATTTGACCTAAATTTGGGCTTTTTTAGTCAGTTCTTTGGTCTGAATTTTATTATGACTTTTGATCTAATTTTTGCCTAGAATTTAGTCTGAATTTGTACTTGAGTTTTTGTTTGAATTTTGATCTGAATTTTTGTCTGAATTTGGTTCTAAATTTTTGTTTTAGTTTTAGTTTAGTATAATTTGGCAGCTTTGTGCTTTGAGTTTTTTTTTCCGAATTTTGGTCTGCTTCTGATCTAGTTTTTGGTTTGAATCATGTTTCCTTTTGGTTTGAGTTTTGGTTTAATTTTCGGTTTAAATTAGTTTTTAACTGAGTCTTAGTTTTGGTCGGTATTTTATATCCTTATGCCTTGAAATTTGGTTTAATTTTTTTTACTGCATAGGTTCTCATTACTAGTTATTTCATTTTTGGCCTGCATTTTGGTCGAAACTTCGGATTGAGTTTTGATTATATTTCTGAGTTGGGTTTCGATCTAAATTTCTATCTGAAAGTTATCCAATAGTTAAGCAAATAATTTATCTCCATAATCCGCCACTATCTGCATAGTTTTTGTGATAACAAGAGACAGTCAAGCCATTGTAGCTTGATGGTAGTTTAATAATAGCCGGGCCCTGCATTTTAAACCATCACACCAAAGATGCATAGACTACAGTAGTGTACATAAGTTCAAAAACCCATTTCGGAAATAAAACTTCTAGTCTTTCCAAAGAGTTTTCAACAGAAAACTTCATTCTTCATTACATATTGTAGGTGAGAATTCCACCTAAGGCTTTTATGAAGTGTTATACCTAATAAGTGAGTGACTTCAGAATAGTCTGTAACCTTGGCTTGAATGTATCTTCTAGTTAATTAACAATAAAGGGCTTATTCGTGTTGAGCGATAATTCCTGATTCAAAATCATCAGAAGAGCTAATTTACGATTGAGAGTTGGTTTCTCTTTGCGTATAAACTATAATTAATAACAAAGCTTTTGAAAGGAATTGCAACTGTTTTATATTTGATTATCAAATGGAATAATGTTTTATGACTTTCAAAGTAACCTCAGCATTTAGTCTATGCATTTAAGTACTCTACTCTCAAATCTGTTAAATCGAAAAAAAATGTTATTGATAATGTTTATGTTTCGAGTATCTGTTAAGTGCTTAACAATAGGTTCAAAAATTTTATAAATTTTTCCGCTTACCTTACCTAAAAGTATGCAATGATATATTGCATGCACTTTCTTCTGTTTCCGGAATACGGACGCCGTCGTCATCATAACCAATAACTGAAAATTCACGCTAATGCATTTAATCACATATACAAGGCAAAGCGATAAATTTAAAATGAATTCGCCGTTGCGGTTTTAAGCTATATCGAAGTTATACATACATCTACAAATGCACATATGTTTCGATGGATATGAATTACAAAATAACTTGGTATTGGTATCAAATTAAGCTTACTAGAGCACACAGTACAGCACAACACAGCACAGAAAACCAATGAAGTAGATTTTTCCTTTTCACTTAATGCTTTTTTCTTTTCTGCTGCTCTTTCTGCTGCTGCTGCTCTTTCTGCTACTACTGCTGCATTTGATGAATGACAACAATTTGTTTTTTGCTGCTTTCAATTGCACAAGTTTCTGTTCCTGCTTCAACAAACTACTATACTGCTCTACTGTTGCATGCTGCTGCCAAATGGATTTTGTTTTGGGAGCAAGAGGTTTATATGTGTGTGTGTGTGTATGTGTATGGCAGTAGCGGGTGCTTCTGTTGTTGCTGATAATGCATGCATGCAGCTACATTGCTTACGAAGGCTTAAACATACAAATGTGTGAACATGTATTTGTGACACACATATACAATACATACACACGCACACACAACTCAGTCCTCTCTCTATATTTGAATAGAATTTAATCTAAATATTGACTTAATATATTAAAATGTCAAAGTGAATAAATTGGGCAACAACAAATTAAAAGTCCCTACAAAGATATCTTCTTAAATTTCCTAGTTAGAGAAGAGACTAAAGGAAGTTTAATTTGAAGGAATTTTGTAAAGAGTTTTGTCACTTGCTTCAATAGAATTCGATTGGCTGGAAAATATTTTCATCTCTCTTATTTTAGTTTAGAATAACAAACACTTTGTGATATTATAAATGAAATAAACAAAGCTTTTTAGTAGGTTTATTTATATAAAATAAAACCAAAAGGTATACGTTTGTGTACACAGCTGTACATACACACAACTCTGCTTAGAAATTTCAAAAATCATTTTTTCAGCTCAACATCTTATTACATACTTCTAATTGTACTACATTAAATCTGATAATTAAGGGTTAGCTTATAGATGTTCTAGCTTTGGACGGCTTAATAAAGGTGTTTGGTCTGAAAAAAACTGCCGTTTTTAAGCCAGTAGTACTGCTAATTAGCTGACCTACATATAATTTGCCAATATTAGAGATTTAGATAGAATTTGATTTATTTTTATGCCTGTTTTCTGATTCCAGTTTGGGTCTGAATTTTGATCTGATTTTTAGTTTCAATTTCAGCTTAACTTTTAGTCCAAATTTTGTCTGAGTCTTGGTTTTGATTTTAAATTGTCATTATATTTGTCTGAATTTCGATCTATTTTTAACATGGATTTGTTCGGAGTCTTAATCAGATTCTTAGTTTGAATTCTGATCTAAATTGATCCGAGCTTTTGTCTGAATTTCGATTTTAAGTTTGGACTGAATTAGACTCTAAAGATTGGTCTAAATTTTAGCATGAATTTTTATTTGAATTTTGATTTGAGTTCGTATCCGCTTGGTCTCAATAATAGTCTGAAATTTTTCCTGAATTTCGGAAAGAAATTTGGTCTAAATTTTAGTCTGAAATTTAACTTGAGCTTTTACTTGAACTTTGGTCTGATTTCCGGCTGACTTTTTATCTGTTCTTTGGAATGAGTTGCTTTATTTTTCATCAGAATTTTTTTCTAAATTTTTCTCTGTATTTTTGTCTAATTTTTGGTCCGAATTTTGACCTGAATTTTGGTCTCATTTTTTCGGCTAACTTTTTATTTTACCTTTAGACTGAGTTGGTCTTCTTTTGGTCCAAATTTTTCTCTGAATTTTGCCGCGCATTATGATATCTGGCTGGGTTTTGGTGTGGGCCTGAGTTTCGGTATGATTTTGGATATAAAATTTTATCTGATTTTTATTCAAAGTTTTTATCTGATTTTTAGTCTGAATTTTGATCGGAATTTCAGACGAATTTTTTTCTAAATATGGTTTGAGTTTATGTTTGTTTAATTTTTGGTTTAACATTGATCTGATTTTGGTTTGAATTTGTTTAGAAATTTGGTGCAATCTCTTCCGATTTTAGTTTTTGAGCTATGTTTAGGTCTGAGCTTCAGCCTAATTTTTTTTCATCTTTTGACCTGAGCTGGTCGGAATTTCGGTTTGAAACGAACGGCACTAGTTCTTCATAGTAAAGTTAATATGTATTTCTACGAATTATACTGTACTCAAAAGTATTTTCAATCTATCCCCCAAGTTTTCTCGAACAGAATTTGAACCAAATTTTTGTCAACCAACAATTCACAGCTCTACTGTTTAACTATATCTTCTTTCAATATCATAGGTTTACTACTATTTTATGCGACTAAAATAACGTTTGAGCTTCGACATATGCTCTGATTTTTCATATGTAATAGAATTTGAAATCCTATTATGTACGTACTTACCCGAGAAGAAAAATTTGGGTTCACAATCATTGAAAATGCAATACAACCAAATTGTAACAACTTAGAAATCTTACATAATATTTTTGATAACATGACTTCACAAATATTGTTGCCACAAAGCTCTTCACACATGCGTATGCATGTATGTATGTATGTATCTTCTGAAGTCATTTGAAAGAGAATAAAAATTCTCTAAAGGCAACTTAAGAATTTGTGTATTTTTTACTACACTTCACTTTCTCTGTACCTTTCAGTTTGTATATCTATAGTTTCTAGGCAATTTGTGTATAGGTTTCGAGGGAACGTTTGTGAAAATACCTCCCTCTCCTCCGAGGTAACCTAGGAATATGTTCTTTAGTTCACATGTGAAGCCGAATAAGGAAGTAAAGCAGAAAACTTAGAAGAGTTTGTTATATTGTAGGTATATAAATATAAATAGTTTTCATATGAAACTCTGTTGAGTTTCAACCAAATAGGGATAAAGTTTCTTCCCTAAACACAAACACACACCGACATTCAATCACCTGTGCACTGTGCATTTGCTATATACACAAAAGCAAAAGGCAAGTTTTTGTATAAATATGGGAATAGTTATATGTAAAAAATTCCACATAAAAATGCAATTGCTGCAATACAACTACAAAACCCAACAATTTTATTTTATTTTATTTTTTTTTTCTGAAAATAAATTTCTACATACAAATTTTAAAATACCAAACAGAAAAGAAAAATATTTTCTTTTTCCTCAACAATAGTTGGCAATAATATTTTGTAAATTTAAGCAATTTCTTTTCACAATATCTCACAATGCGAATACAATTTAAGTGGGGTAACACGAGGCATTGAAGTCAAAAGAAAAATGTAATAAATAGTCAGTAAAATTGTTAAAATTGTGAAGACATATGTAGCTTTCAAACTATCAATAAAAATATATTGAATAGTAAAAATTATTTCAAAGATAATTTTAAGAAAATCACGTTATTAATTTTCGATTAAATATAAAATAATTATAAAGCATATTTTCAAATTATAAATAAATAATTTCTTTATTTTATTTTGCAGGTATGTTTGATTTCAAAATTGAAAAAATTATGACACGTAAGTTGTTAAAATTTAAGAAAATTATATCAATTTATTTATTTAAAGGTATGTACTTTTTATGATAATCTTTAGTAACTGACCATAAACTATAAATACCAACACGCATTAATGCACTTTAAAAGATTTGCAAAATACTTACAAACTTTTAAGCAAGGTAGACTATCTGGAAAATGTTTGCTATTTATTTTTAACAACAAACGAAGTATTATAAAATTGCTGTATTAACTTTTAGTTAAGTAAATATGATGAACTTCTTCCACAAGAAAACCAAAAGAAGAAACTCACAATTTTAATTCAGTAAATTCATGCAGAAAATTATAAAGGTTGGCTTGCATATTTTGTATACATACAAGTTGTTGTAGTTGTTGCTGGTTTTTGTTTTGTTTTTAGGTTAATCTCTAGCTAATGACCAACACAACTACAACGCTCTATTATGACAAGAAAAGTTTCTATATTATGTTGGTTTTAAAGCTTAAAGTAAGAGCGAAATGTAAAAGATTTCGTTTGCCGTAGTGAGAACTCAGAGTGTTTTAGGAAATATTTGAGGTTCTTGAGTTTTAATAATAAAAATTTAAATGAAAATGGTTACCTCTAAAATCGTGGGTTCTTGAGCAAAAGCCTTTTTAAGAAATAACTAATGCGAGACATATAGTACCTTGTCCTACGCCCAGCTTCGCCAAGAAGTTCTGTTAGGAATTACTTATATGTATTTGTTAGAAATTGAAAAGGAAATTTAAAAGAAAGAAAATCTAAATCTAAAGAATAAGAAAATAAAATTTCCTTATTGGCACGCAATCAATAGTTAGCCACTCCTGAACCAATATCGCTAAGTTACTTTGTTTTTCTTTATCACATCATTCGCTAACATTGATATTCACTCGCTACCTTTAGCATAAAGATGTGTGATGCATTTACTTTGATAACTTATTGCATATAGTATATGCAAGAGTAGGAGCAAGTGCACTCCAGATGATAATACCATCCATCATCAATTAGGGATTCTATAATATTTTGCAACTGAGATTGTTTTCTTTTTTTTTTAATATGAACGAGGTCTGTATCGGTATTTATCATCAATATGGCATGACAAGAACTACGACCCAGCCGACAGAGTTAGCCAAAAATCATCAAATAGTCGTATATAGAATAAAGTTTTGATTTATTTAGATTTAGGTAACCCAGCGCGTAACAGTTCTTCAGTATTTTGCACATTATTTCCAAAATAATATAATCGCTATAATTCATATTAAGATATTATTTCAAATAAAACAAAAAATGTAAGTTTGAATTGTTAATTTTAAAAAAGTTATACCTATTTATAAATGATGTTTTTAGACAAAACTTACAACAAGTTATTTAAAATCTATTACCGAATTTTTTTTCCCCAAAAATCCTTCTCGCAGTTCGATAATTACGGTCCTTTAAAATAATTATTATAAGAATTTAAAATCTCTATTTCAGACCAACTCTGTGACCTGAATCACGCCCAACATTCGTGTCCGTAATTGAAAAATATCGTAACCTAACAACAAAAGTGACACAACCCAAATTTGGAAGAAATTTATAAAAAAAAAATGTCTAAATCAAAAATATTAAAAGGAACAAAATTCAAAATTTAAAAATTTTTAAGAGAGGCAAAAAACTGCTTTGTAAATGTACATAACTAAAAAATTGTTAAAAAAAAAATGGTATGTCATTGTAAAGGAAGCCCAGCCAGAAGCAAAGAAGCAAAAACAAAGTTTTGAGTTATGACTCTTCACCTAAAATTTTTATTTCATCAAAAGGTTCACGAAACAAAATAATATACAGTCTTTTCAACAAAAGCGTGTTCGGCTAAAGTCCCTCAAAAATGCCCCAATCAAACAAAAAAAAAAAAAAATTAACATTATTTTTAAACCTTTCTTTTTTTTCAATTACCAAAATTTTGAATAATTTCGTGGTAACGCGAGGTCATATTATCTCTAGTTTTTAGGCTTACGATTGCGGCAAACACCGCCATTTTGACTTAATCTGTCATTTCAATTGGGCAATGCTCTTATCATTTTTTTTGCTCATCTTAAGCTTAATAATTCCATAGAAATTTTCAATGTGGTTAGCATCTGGAGATTGAGAGGCGCAGTCCAAAATTCTTATCCAATTTTCCTCTTATCACTTATTGCACAAGCGACTTTGATGTTCAGGGTCCTGCCCTCTTAAAGCACTCAATTTCGATTTCTTTTCCCAAACCAATTATTGGCAGAAGATAAGAGTCTATGCTGGTATAAAAAGATTATGTACTGGATATCCAAATTTCTCGTTAACATGATTATCCTGTTGAAACTCTGTTTTCAAAAGCATCCCCAAACATGAGCTTTTCCTGAATGCTTAACTAATCTTAGAACCATCTTACTGTCCTTAATGGACAATGCACATTTTGTAGTACTTGTTGTCTACAAAAAAGATCCGTCTATAAAGGCCAAATCGCTCCAATCATTATCCATATGTTCGACAGCCCACTCCTGCCATTTTTTTGTTTGTTTTGCCGTCAGTAAGAGTTTGGTTATGGTAGCTCAGAATTTAATTTTGAATTCATTTATACGACTTTGGACCTTCTGCACTAGTTTTTGTTGGATTGATTTAAGTGTAATGGTAAAATTGGTTTGAAAAACCCATGCTATCACCGAATCCTGCTGCTGTGATGTTCCTCTAGAAGCACAATGATTTAGTAAGTCGTAAACATTCTGGTGTCTTAAAAAAAGTTGGTTTCATTTCTTAACGAATGCCTTCAACTTTTCAAGATATTTGCATCATTTTCCTAGGACATTTTGTATTCCTTTGGATGTGACCAAAGAATGGCAGCTTAAAAACGTTTTGCATACACGGAGTACGGTTTGAAAAATTGCTTAAACAGCGAAATTTTAATTGCGATTGTTTGAAAGGTTATACAGCGCCATTTGCAATGAAATATTGAATGCTGAAAATAAAGTTCAACTTAATACTTAAAGTTGTTCGTACAATTAAGCCAAACACGCTCTTCTTGAAAAGACTGTAGTTGAATGAACTCACTTGAATCAGTACTACTACTATTATGGCACAACAGCCCCAGAAGCGCCAAGGCTAAGCTTTTCACATCCATTCATGTTGTGTGAATTATGTTTATACGCGAATGGAAGGAACTTACAGTTTTATGCCGAATCCGAATGGCGAAGTGAAAAGCTTTTCAAAGGCATTTTTTACTCTTAGAGGTTTGCCATTGCCAGCCAAGAGGTGGTGCCGTGTAGAAAAACTTTTATTTTCTATTGTTGATTTGTGAGCGTGCCGAAATATGAACCCGGGTACCTGTGCGTAGCAGTCGCACAAACTAACCACTAGGCTACGGCGATAGAGTCACAACTCTAAATAATTCATCACTAAAGTAATTTGTTGCATATTGAAAAGAGACACAACCGAAGATAATGTTTTATAGAAAAAAAAAACAATATTTGAAATTTTTGAGTTATGCCACTTTTGTTGTTAGGCTTCGAAATATTTTGATTACATCCACCTCAATCTTTACTCTTTGAGTACAGAATTTGTATCTTTTTTGAGTACAGATACCTAGTGACATTTTAACCTGACACCTGCATATATGTATCTTTTTGTCTGAATACTCCGCTGATTATATTGTCGGCATATTCGCGATCTGATCTTATCAATGAGGCCACTACACTTTCCTTGCCAAGCATATCTACATGGTCATTGTAGTAGTTCTGAGCCAACGAAAAAGTTGTTTGCAATCTCCTTCTTCTTTATCCACTTAAGGTCTGGAAACTCATGCATCATGATACATTTTCTACACCTCAAATTTTTAGCTGCCCCAAGTATTTTCGACAAGTTTGGAAGTGACTAGATAAGATGCTTTAGATGGTAACGGTGCTAAGTAGTAATTTCTGATTGCAGTTAAGCTGAGCATAAAATCATATATTCCATAGTTACAAAAAAATTAACGCAGCTGAAACACAATTTCTTACATTTAAATATTGAAATCATTTAAGAATTTTTGCCAGTACGTTTATTGGAATATTTATAAGAATTAATCGAAAGCTGAAAGTAAACACGCTGTCATTTATCAGTAGGCAGAATACTGGTCTACTGAGAGTGGAATTATTAGTTCGAAGTCCAGGAAATTGAAGCTTGTGAAACAAAACTGAAACTAACGAGGCACTAGTGAAAATATATATTCATATTTTTCAAAGTTGTAAAACGAAGGATTTGGTATTTAATACAATTACACAGGTGTATCAAAATCTTCACCATATGTGAGACATATACATACCTATGAACATAAATGTGATTTATGAAAATTAAATCAATATTTGCACAATTTCGATTTGCATAAATAACAACGCAAAAAAAAAGAAGACCAAAAACTTTTTCCAACGTTGCTGTAAAATGATAAGATATACATACATGCATATATAAGCACATACAAAATCTATGGCTATGAAACTACCGGGCAACCATGACGTATGATTAATAGTTGTGAGTTTTGAGCATTCGCTCACTGTACCTTGGAATTACATGCAATTTCAGCATGTCATCAAACATTAATCAAAAATCGTCTGTCAATTTTAAATACCATGACAGAGTATGGTCAAAACTGTAAGCCCATATACATACATAGATATGCATAAATAGATATGCATACATAGATACACCTACATGATTACAAATAATACATGAATATAAATACACTCGAAAGATAAATTTATTGCATTTTAACGTATTTTGAATACCAAAAAACGAGCACCAGCACAATGTAGATAATTTCAGCTCATATTTACATAGGAGTATCTATGTAAGTATGTATGATTGGTATGGCAATTTGTGTGAAAAATATTCATCATGCCATCAACATCAACAAAAACAAAAAAAAAATAATCAAAAATATGAAAATGCAAATATTTATACAGACATATGAACTCCATTATGTCGTTGAGATAACGTTACGCTAAAGAGCTGCGCCGTTCCAGGCCAAACCATGCTCGTCAATATGAATTAAGCGATGGTTTTATGGAACATAACCAATACCAACAATAACAGTTGCTTTGCTGATAATAGCATACATCCATGATGCAGACATCATCATCAACAGCAGCATCACCGACGTGGTTTGTCGTTGGATTTGCTTGGGATATTTGTTGCTGCTCAGTTGCTAGCAACTACTATTCTTAGCTGAGTTGAAAGCACATCATAAGTCAAAAAATTGTGCATTGATTGAATAGAATTTTGCATAATTTCCTGTAAGGATGCATAACAACCATTGAGATTGATTGAAAGCGTTTACTTGTTTTTCTCAGTTTTTATTATTTTTTCCATTTGAAAATGAAAATTTCATATTTTCACTATTGTAGTTAATGCTTAATGTCCTACTAAAAAGGTAAGAAATTAAAAAATTATTCACTGTGAATTGAGTATGAAAAACTGCCTATATAAGATAAAAGTCACTAAATTTATTATTTATTAATCAAATTAATGTGTTGTGATTTTTCATTTATTTTTTTATTTTGTTTTTTTGTTTTGTGTTTTGGTTCTCTTCGATAATTTAATTCACTTCATTTTTATTTTTTTTTTTTGCTGTTATTTTTTTTTTTTGTTGTTATTTTTTTTTTTTGTGTATCAATTCAATTAAATTGTAGGACAGACAAGGACTATGACTACGACGAAGTATACATGCACTGAATCAAGTGAGATTTTCATGCATTTCAATTAGTGTAATCAATTAAAATTCCTGTGGTGGTATGTAGACATGAACTACCTGGAGCATACCAGTACGTGTATACACATGGGAACACAAACATGTATACATGTATACACAAATGTATATATGTACTTGACCATGTGAATTAAATGAAATATCATTTTGCTTTGCCCCACTGTAGTGGCAGTGACATGCCTCATTGACATGAGGAAAAAAGTCGAACACACAGACATACACACACACATAGGCAAGTACCTAAAGGTTTTGTATAACTTTAAATGAACATTCAGGTGAAATTTATTGGAAATTTTTTTTTTTAAAGTTTTAAAAAAGCTGCACTTTTTTATACTCAACGAATATGTAAATAAATGTTTTAATTTGTTGTTGTAAAAAAAAAAGTTGGAAGTATTTAGGTATTTGTTAATAAATTAAACAGCAAGAGTAATCCAGTTAATATCAATTGATTGGTGTACTTGGGCCACATTTTTTTTCACCAAAAATTATAAGCCAATCCGAAACTTATCTTTGATTCTATTGTGTCATAAAGCTACTTTATTTCCTATCTGCAGAGAAAAAGCCAGAACAGCATAACTCAAGCTTTTCTGGAGGTTGAAAAATTATGTACTCTATATATTTGATTTATCAAATAATGATAAATACAGTGACATGAAATGAAAAGAAAGCTCTTTCAAAAGTAGAAGTTAGTTTCTTTCTTTTCCGACCAAAAATTTTATTCTGCAAAATATCGTTCGGAGCATACTCTTTATGGCACAAAATTCTGAAAAAAAAAATTAGAAAATTCCAGTTATAACTGGAGTAAAACGAAATATAATATCATTTTTTTCTTTGTGAAACTTAAACAGCTAAACATGGATAAAAAATTTATTTAGGAGGAAGAATTTCGATCAAGTGTGCAAAACGAATCGGAAATAGAAAAATTTGTAATCGCTTCGAAATCAAAAGATCTCATTTTGTTATGAAAAATAAAATTTTGAAAATCATATTACAATTTTCATTCTTGCTTGAAATAAGTTGCGTTTAAATTGCTGGAATGAAACGAAAAATAATAGTTTTCTTTGGGGTTGCAAAACTGTTCTTAATTGTATTATTTTTTAAAGCAGCATTTCAATAAAAAAAACGAAGAGAGAAAAGTTTCTAATTGCTTAGCTCCAACCAGAATCAAATTGAAAAATTCCTCACATCGTATTTAATCGCCAATCTATATACAAATCTGTATACTTCTTTACTCAAATTAACCTGCTAAACTACAATTGAAATTTCATTAAGAGAAAGTATTGCGGTCAAATGTCTGGAGCAAAACGAAACAAGAATAGTTCCTTCCTAGATTGGAAGTTCGAAGAAAAAATAAATTTCAAAGATATTTAATTTTTCATTCCAGATTAAAATTCTAATGAATCTTTTAAAGTTGAATAAAATTAAGTGGTGCTGAAGTTTTCATCATAACTTGAAACATGTTATTTTTATGAGAATGCAACAAAAAAACTAATTATTTCTGCTTTTGTAGAACTTTTGAAAAATTTTTAACAATAAAAATTTCATAAGTACATGACATTAGTCCGAAGGATATTAGACGTTAGGAACAAAAATTCACTTTATTTTAGAAAAAAGTATATCGCTCATTTACTAATAACTCAAAAAACGAGATTTTGCAGAAAACGCAGCATATACAAGATATTAATAAGCAATTTTTACACAATATGAAGCGTGACATAATAAATAAATCTGCATCATTAACTCAAAAATCGTGTTTTTTAACTTATGACAGTCTTTTAGTAAATGAGCGATATGCAACTAATCAAGGATTTTTTAATTTGCTGATTAATACCTATAAAATTTTAACATTAATCCGTAAAAAACAGCTGACTAGCGGCATCTTTTTCACAAAAATTCATCTGGGAATTGAATTTTCAAACTAATGTCATCCAAAATAAATAAAACGTTAATAAAGTTCGGTCGTACAGAAAACTGCAAGCAAAACTCAGCATTTTTCCCAAAAAAAAAGCGATTAAGGACAATAAAAATTGGATATTGATTCGAAATTTTCCCGGTCTAATTTTCAAATTATTTTCCATTTCAAGTTGCAGTTTATTTAAATATATTTACGAATAATTTCTCTACTACTGTCAAGTTTTTCCAAAGTAATATGAACATCCTTTCCGGCCTAATGAACTCCAAACGAAAGTCAGGTTCCTCATAGCGATCAGGTATAGGAATCACCACTAGCAAATCCAAGGGTTTTGAGGTTAAGCCCCGACTCCTCTCGCCCCCCCCCCCTCTGCCATCGCTTACTGATGAAATTTTAACATATTTTATCGTTGACCATGATTAAAAAAAAAATTTAGAAGTCGAAAAAATTAAAACCCCACTTGGCACAAAAAAACTTCTAGGTCGCAGTGCCTGACTTTCGAGTCGCCCCAATCGATTCTTAATAATAATAGGAAATCTATGGATTCGTTATATGTGGAACAAAATGAAAACAAACCAATTGTCAATCGTTTCACCCTGGTTGGATAATGACGCTTCTGAATTTGTACACGATTTTACAGTTGTTAAAGGTAAATCGAAATGGCGAACTAAAGAAGTTCGATAATGCCAGCTAATTTAAAAATTTTGATTTTTCACTTAAGCGTGGAAACGAACTTAAGCTTTAAACAGAATTGCGGAATTTTATGCAGCCAAAATCTGTCAAAGTCAAAGAAAAGTGGAAAGTGAGAGGAGGAAAATGAAAGAAGAGAAGAAAAAGAAAAAAGAAGAGAGAGAGAGAGGAAAGCGAAAAAAGAGGCTCTGTCTATGCTGTGCCCAATGTTCGGCTAGCCTAAATATTAGAGCACCCAAATTTGTTTTTTTTTAAGATTTAAGTTTATTTAAGAGTTAAAGTTCAATAAAGTTGTGTATCGATTAAAATTAGTTTTTCTAGTCTTTAAATCAAAACCGACTGTGTTTTTTACTCTGGACATAACAAATTTTTCCGCTAAATCGTATTTTTTTGTTCTTAAGCTTTCTGAAAATGTGCGAGAAGCAAAGAAAAACAACTTTGCAAACTTCATATATTTTATTGGTGCTCTACCAAATATAAACTTAAGACTGAATGTACTATATATCAGAGTATAATTAGTAAGAAAAATTTAGTCTGCAAAGTTTTCAATTTGCTCTGATTTAGCGATTCAATTTTGTTCCTGAATTAGGAAATTGCCACTTTTTCTAATTTTAAACTTTCTAAAGAAACACACGCTTTAAAAATATCATGCCGCACACAAATGCAAATTTAGTATCAATAACTTAACAAAAAATAACTTATAAGCAAAACTTTTAATAATATAAAATCACTACGAAAATTGACACACAATCACAATCTTTCAGCATTGAAAAGTTGTTAAAAAAAAAAATGGTAAAACTTGTTGAATTTCAGTGGTGTAAAAAGATGACGACAACGACGATGACTAAGTTGAGAGCGATGAAGATGATGAGAAAGACAATAATGTTGGTTATAGCAATGATTATATATGAGCATATGAAAGAAGGGAAAGTAAAAGTAGAAAAACGAGCAAAAGCTAACGATGAGTGGTAATTGACTAGAAGGACCCTTTTAGCATTATGCAAACATACGTGACTTGCGTTTGAATGCGATTTTTTCAGCGATTTATGTATGCAGTTCACTGATTTTTTGTGTCTCCTTCTTCTTATTCGTTCTTTTTCAATTAATTAAGTCTATGTCTAAAGAAAATTGAAATTATGTTTAAAAAAAACTGTATGCATTTTGGGTGTTATGAAAAAGGTTTTAATGCTATGTTAATAACAAGTAGAAGTCTGGGATTGTTTTGTATTATTTAAACAACTATTTATTGCCAATGTTTAGGAAATGTTGTGTAAAATGCTACTATGTAGAGTAATGATACCAATTCCTATGTTCCCGAGTGAAAAGTTTTAAATGCCACTATTGAGATGCCAACAAAAGTTAAATATCTAGAGAAGAAAGTAACGAAACAGTGACAGCAAGCTTTAAACTTTTCCATACTTTTTATATTACATTAATATACCCAATTCCTTGCTGACATATTTCACTCGCTTTTTCATTACAGATTTGATGCTTTTACTGTTCTCAAGCATTAAATTTATTTAACGTTGTATTTTAGAACTTATTTACTGTCATTTTTTTACAAAAGTTTGGTCAACTGTAGCCCCTTAAAAACATATAAGGGCCTGTGAAGTTATAATTTCTACATCAAGTTTGTTGTTTTTTATCTAGGTGAATTTCTCATTTCAAATTAAAAATAATTACTTTTATTATTTACTATTTGTTGATTTTTAAAACCACTTTCCGAAAAAGTATGTCTGTTTACCTGGCCTTTAAGTTAAGTGAATTACAATATTTTAAAATTATCTAAATGTAATTTCAAAATCAGTTTAAATAGAAATGTTAAGCAGTGATTACTTTTGGAAAAAATTTATGAATGTATTTTTAACGATTTTTTGAAGTCGGTTAATCAAACGTTGGGACGATATAGGTTAAGAGGTTATATAAGTTCAACTGAGTTAAAAAATGTGAAAAAAATAATTATAGAAAATTCTCAAAGCATATATTTTCGAGAGTTTTTCCTCAAAATTTCATCAAGATCGGGGCACTGCAACTTAAGTTACGGCAATTTACAGCGTGTTGCCTCTTGAACACTTTCGAAGGCAAGACTAAAAATTAACGCGATTATATCGGCATCATATTTTTTGGGAAGTGGTGATGCAGTAACCACGATTTCCCAAAAATCAATTTACCTATGAATCTGTAATTCAGGTGTTGTTCTTAGGAACATAGCTAGTTCGTAAACGAAGGAATTTTTGTTTGGAAGAAAATTTATATTTTTCCCGGCCGGTTAACTCAATTTTTGAAACAACGAAAATCGTTTTTTGTTTTTAAAAATCATCGACATTCACATAAAAAATTGTGTTTTGCTAAATCATTTGTTCACGAAAAAGGTAATACTGTGTACTATTGTTTTTTTTTTTTTTGTTTTTTTTTATTTCAGTTTTCAGTCAGAAGAATTTGTTACAGCGCCACCTATCGGATTTTAAGAAAGCTAGGCAGGGTCTTAAGATATTTCATAAAGTAGTAGAAATAATAGTAGGAAAAGGAATGGAAAAGGTAGCAGAAAATAGCAGCAAAAAAGTAGAAGGAAATAGTAGTAGAAAAGGTAGTAGGAAAAAGAATAGAAAATGGTATTACAAATTGTTGTAAGGAAGTAGTAAAAAGTTGTAGAAAAATAGTAAAAATGGAGTAGAAAGAGTGGTAGAAATAATAGTAAAAATAGTAGCAAAAAAGACTGTAAAGAAGTAGTGGAAAGTAATAGTAGAAAATAAGTAATAAAAAATGTACTAAAAAAAGTAGTAAAATAGTAGTAGAAAATACTAATTGAGAAAATAGTAGAAAATAAGAAGAAATTGTAGAAAAAAGAAGTTTAAAAGTAGTAGAAAATAGTACTAGAAATAGTAGCAGAATTAGTAGTAGAAATAGTAGTTGAAAACAAAAGTGAAACATGGTGCAACACCCACTAATCCAACAAACTGAAAGAATTTAAATTTTAGTACCGTACCATAAATGCCTCCTAAGATATCTCACAATGGAAATTCAGGTTATATGGAAGGTGCCATACCCCCTTTGTCAATCCCACCCATATTTTTGTTGTAGTATGGCATTGTCAATTCTCGTTATTGTACCAAATTTCTGTACTGTGCTATAAATGGTTCTTGAGATATACCCAAAAAACTATTAAGATTGTATGGGAGGTGCCACGCCCACTTTCTTATAAGTCATTATGAATAGCTTTGTTTCATCCTCCCGTCCAAGAAAATATATTCTGGAAATATGACTTCAATCGCTCGAGTCGTTTAGAAGTTACACGATGCTATACACATAAGATATCGTTGCCTGAGTATTGATTTGGCATATAGGCATAGGAATACTTATACACATACGCCAAATCAATTCTCAGGCGAAGATATGATGCTTCAATTATAAATTTTAGTATACCTAACTTTCATAAAAGTTTCATCCAGAGCATTAGTGCCAATTATCCAGTAAAAAGCTTTAAGTGCTTTCAAATGATTTATTATTTTTCACAGATTTGAAGTAATGAAATTGATTTCTATGCTCGCGAGCGAAAAAAAATTTTATTTTTTTAAACTATCCCAAGCAAAATTCTTTGAGCCTTAAAGCAATAATAATAGCAATAATTATGAAGCTGATTCCTAAGCTGGTGAGCGAAAGACTTTTAAGCTTTTCAAAGAGATTTCATTGCTGACAAATGAAAACCTTTGATTATGTTTTTTTTAGACTATGAAAATTAAATCTAGTTGTTAATTTTTCAAAGTCTTGACTACTGTTCCATGTATGTGCTTCATTAAATAATGACTGCACATATGGTCGAAGTTCTGTAAAACGAAACCACATGAAAAAATTATTTTTTTTTCGAATCTCACTAATTTACTCATGGTTCGTAAGTATATGCCCCATAGCATCGGAGAATATAAACGCGAAATTTTAAAACTCATTATTAGTTGGATATTTCATTTGTTGCTTTCAATATGAAAAAATTGTAAAAACTATGGAGTCGAACAAAGAGGTAAGAATAGATGATTTTTTCACGGTATAATATAGTTTCAATTAACAAATTGCATCAAAAGTTCAAGTGAAAATAATTTCGTGTGCATGTTTGATGGCAATGAAAAGTGCCGCTTTTTTTATGGAACGTTACTAACGAAATTGTGCAAAAAGTTTTTTTTAACCATAGTCCAACAAGCAAACAAAACAAACAATTGGATAAGCTAACTTTCTTTCGAGTACTTTCGAGTACTTTTAGTTATTTTTGAATAAATATAAAAATTGATTAAATACAGCTTCTATCATGGCATACTCAGCCATCAAACATGTGTAATGTTACTAACGATTTTCAGCAAAAAACACTTGTGTTCAATTGAGCTCAATAAATAACTTTTGTGTTAAATTTATGATTATTTAGGACTTCTACAACAGACATAACATAGTTTCACTTATGCGTATCCTTGTTTGTCCTTTATTAAAGTTTGACAAATGATACTTCTAAAGCTATAGACAATAACGCGTTAATACTTTTTCTTAAATTTTTGGATTTTTATCTACTCTAATCTTTTGCTTATATACCTACTTGAAAAGTAATATTTTCACTTCCCAGGGCCCAGCTTCATTGTACGGCCCTGGCAATGTTTGGGTAATACAAAAATTACAACAACAAAAAGCTTTTTTAAATCAAATTACTATATAAACGAGCCAACCTCTGATTATTTTATTTCATTTACATGGGTTGTCCCATTTCGACTTATTCAACTGTTCTGAATCTCTACTCAGTTACTGAAATCTACTTCATATCTTAACTTCATCGCCTTTCTTGGTATAGGTTCCTAATAACTACTAACTACCAATGTACAGCCTTCACAAACAAACATTCATTTTTTTCTTTGCTATGGTTTTCTACATATGCCGTTTTAAGCAATTCGTTTTTGTGGGAGGTTCCACTCCACCTTTTCCAAAACCAACCACATTCTGCAACCAACCACATTCTGTCCTATAAATACTTCAAATATACCACGACACTTACTTCCATTGCCTTCCTAGCTTTGATTTCTCAGATAAACCTTCTCAAACACCTCCTTTGTGTGGAAGTTCTTGCAGCATCCCACTGGCAACAAACGTTCTCGTGCCAAGTATCAAAAATTTATTACAAATAATGAAAAATACACCGTATTTAAATCAGGGTTGCATAGAAAAATTCATACCCACTAACTCAAGTCTACTCATATTTTACCACAAAATACTATTGACAAATCACATTTTCATTCCAAATCTTAGTTCCGCACCATAAATAGTTCCTGAGATAACCAATAATGAAAATTCAAGTTGTATGGAAAGTGCCCGCCCTCTTTTGCAATCTCTCCCACGTTTGTCTTAGAGGATGATTTTGTCAACTGACATCCTTGTATCAAATTATAGTACTTTTATATAAATTTACCGAAAAATGTATTCAAGTGGGCATGGGAAATGCCACGCCCCTGTGTTCACAAATGACTTTTGTTATTATTCGCAGAGATATGAGGAAAAATATGCATACGAATGTAACGTTACTGACAAAACCCTTGGCCATATACGTTCTTTAAGCCTGTTACACATTATTAAAACCTTTGAGATTTATTGCATTTCACTTATCTAAAGCAGTGATAGCTTTTTCTTTGCTTATGTATTTTTCGAAAATTCTCTAATAAGCTTTAAAGCTCTAGTCCGCATCACGGACTTTGGGCAAAGATTCACAGCGATAGTGTGTTTTAAGCTTTTTCTGAAATTTTGTATTTAGATATGATAGCTTATTATTCACTCAATTTTTACATTTAAGTTGAATAACTTTTAAAAATCAACCCTTAAATGAAGGCATGCAAACATATCCAATCTTTAAAGTATCAAAGAAAGATTTACTACATATGCTACGTATACATATTTATGTATTTACCATAAATCTTACCAACACTTTTAGCGCTCGATTTCATTATTATTTTCTTCGAGTGTCACATGACGCTTGGTCGTACGCTCTACGATGACTTAAGTACGTGTATGTATGTGGTGGTACGTGGCAACACGTTTGAAAAATGTGACAAATGTGTTGTTGACACATTTCGTGTTACTTTGATTAATGTATATTTTATTTACTTAATGCAAATGCAAAATATATTTATATAAAATTTTCATAAATCTTTTTTTATTATACTTTTTTTTTGTTTTATTGTCTTTTGTCTTAAAATTATTATTTTGAAAAAAATAATTTAACGGGTGACACACAAACGCCTTGGCTGCCAGTGAGTTGAAAATCATTAATTCAACCTCTAAATGGTTTTGAAGGTTAGATGGAGGCGAAGGAAAACTTGGTTTAGATTTCTGCTGAAGTCATAGAAAAATTTCATTATCAATTGCTGAATTTTAAGCCTTAATCTCTTTGGTTAAGTTCTCAATTTTTTTTAACTTAAATTTATAACAGAATTTTCATGTTTATTAAAAAAAACGCATACTGTATTTTATATCAATTTCTGATTATATACCTACTGCTTGCTACTACTTCTACAAAAAATACTCCTGTGTCATCATGATTTTTATTTATGGTTGAGGTTTTTATTTTTTTATTTCATTTTATTTTACTTTTTTTTTCTTTAGTTGTGTTCTAGTTTTTCCGTTTGTCATAATTCACACCTAAACACATTTGCTTTCTTTTTAGCATTTATTTTTTTGTAATAACTGAGAAAACTACAAAATGCTCGTGAGACCAAAATTTCGCGCTAAAAAAAAAAACACAATTTAAGAAATAAATTTTG
The DNA here is from genome assembly GCA_963691655.1 of Toxonevra muliebris. NCBI lineage: Eukaryota > Metazoa > Arthropoda > Insecta > Diptera > Pallopteridae > Toxonevra > Toxonevra muliebris. The sequence continues at coordinate 22,789,429 of OY829326.1, forward strand.
GTGAAATGATGTTTTTTTAGTTTCAAAAAGTTTTCCTTTTTTTGAATTATTTTTGAAACATTACAGCACTCTCACAGTTAAAAGTTCAAAGAGTGAAAAGTAACAAAAAATTATTATTTGTCATTTTGGCATTTCACTGAGGACTCAAAACTGTGCACCACGCCAAGAAAGTAAAGCAAATTACACGTCAAGGTTGAATTAACAGTTCAAAGTTTCATGAAAATGAACATGAAATGAAATGGCATTAAAAATGCGTCCCTGCCTTCCTTAAAAGTACGAAAAATGTTTGAAGTTTGATATCAAAACTTTTTACTATTGTTACAGAAAGTTAATTTATTGCGGGGGAATTAAACAATTTTCTTTAATGCATCGGTTGGCGTTCGCTTTTAGATTTATGTAGCTAATAAAATTTTAGCACAAATTAATTTTTATGCTCATGAGAAAATATTTTTGTGAAAGGTAAAAAGAAATTGCTACTGATTAAAACAAATTATTAAAACTACAATACACGAGCTTAATGTGCGTTTGAATGCCACACAAATTGTTTCTAACTAAACATTAAATCTTTTATCTCTCATATACATATGTATGTATATATGCATGTACAAAGAATTTATATTATAATCTTTTATTTTATTAGTTATGTCTATATACTTGCAAAGTTGTATGTATGTATGTATGTTTATATGTCTGTATATATTGCCACACATTAATCACTAAATCCAAACAAACAGCGGAAATATTTGTAACATTATATTTTCATCATCACATCAGCCAACGATGAAAACATATTCATTCTTTCTCTTCATTCTGTTTCATTTTATTTCACCCAAGATGATATTTTTAGCAGCCATTTAGGCGCATCGAAAAATTACGTCAATAAACTTAATTGTTTGTGTTTTGCGTTATATGTTACTTTCCAACCAAAAACAACAACCACCATCCACCCCACCCTTGGTCTTCCATCAACAACAGCAACATCCTACTAAGTATATTTTTACATCTACCCATTCCACCAATTCACCGCGCTATCTTTGCTTGTTGTTGGGCTGTATTGCTACTGCGCCATATAATAAATGAAGCAAGTGTGATCATTAATCATTTGTTGTTGTTGTTGTTGTTATTGTTAAGATTTGAAGAATACAGTTTTGTGAAATCTTAACTGAAATAGTTTACTAATTAAAGCATAACAAAATTAATACGTTGATTTAAGTTTAGATAGTCAAATTTCAGTGGAATAAACAGACACTTGATACTTACGTAGGAAAATAAGTAGTAACGTGAATCTATTTGAAGCCTGTGAAACTTCTTGATAACTTAATCAAAAGTTAAACACAGAAAGAAAAAAAAATAAATAAACTAGAATAAAATTAGGGTGGGCTTTTTCATTCATAGTTATCGCAGGTGTTCGAATAAATGTTTCATACCTGATCAAAATTAGAGTCAAACTACTCGCATACAAGTTTGTTCATTTAACTTATGTGTTTTTAGATCAATCTTTACTCTGGAATATGAGCTTCAAGAATATTCAGTACATGAACATTTATGTTTTTGAACATGTGGGAAGTAATCAAGAACACTCGTAGCATATCCCTATACGAAAAAGTCAACAATTTTTAGTACATCAACACTTAAATATGAACAGTTATATTTTGGAACGTACATATGTTCGCAGAGACCGAGAATATTTAGTACATGAACACTTAAAAGTGAATACTCATGTTATTGAAGATAACAACGTTCAGTACATGAACACTCATGGTCTTGAACAAATGCGTATATGAAGTTATCAACAAAGTTCAGTACACAAACACCCAAAAAAGAACTATTTTTTTCTTGAACATGTATTTATATATATCTAAAAAGATCAAGAATATTATGTACGTGAAGACTCAACTACGGATATTCATCTTCTTCAAGATGTAATATCGAAGATATCAACAGTGTTCAGTACATGAACACTAATAGTCTTCAACATATATGTATGTATGTGAAGTGATTAAGAATGTTCAATACATTATTATTTGAAAGAAGGACGACTCGAAAGTCAGGCACTGCGACCTATAAGATCTATTGTACCAAAGCCCCAAGAAATAAAGAAAGGCAGAGAGAAAGAAAGATAGATAAGAAACATACCCAAGCCGAGAATCGAACTCAGGTCTCCAGAGATAAGAGTCTGGCACTCTGCCACTAGACCACAGTGGCGATGGTAGGACCTACAGTTTAACGCCGATTCCGAACGGCTGTGTGGCAAATTTTTGTGGTTTTGCCATTACCAACCAAGGTGTGCACTTGTACACATTCTTATAATTCTCATCCACTTCAAATCGATAGTGAATATAAGAAGTTTATGAGAATTAACCACCAGACCAAGACGGAAATCGAACCCGCAACCTTCTGGACTAGACTCTCAAGTCTAGTGCACTATCTAGCACACTAGAAAATCGAGGTCGTCATGTTCAATATATGAACAAAAATGTTCTTGAATATGTACATGTGCGAAAAAATTAGGAACACTCGTTATATTTACAAATATTAACATTCATCTTCTTGTAGATGTAAATCAGCGGAGATATCAACAGTGTTCAGTACATGAACAAACATAGTCTTGACCATTTATCATACATATCGGTTGCTTTTTGCAAAAAGTATTTAAAAATGTTCAATACATGAACACATATGTTTTTTAACATGTACATTTGCGAGAAATCAGAAAAGTTCAGTACATGAACACTCAAAAATGAACACTCGTATTCTTGAATATGTATGTATATATCTGAAAAGGTCAATAATATTCAGCACATGAACACTCAAATATGATTATACATCTTCTTGAAGATGTAAGCGACGAAATCAATAGTGTTCAGTACATAGTCTTGAACTAATATGTACATAAGTGAAGTGATAAAAAATTTTCAATATATGAACACACATTTTCTTTAACATATGCATGTGCGAAATATGAAGAGTTAGAAAAAGCTCAGAATACGAAAAATCAAATAAGTTCTTAATCGTTTACATGTGCAAAGAGATAAATGATATTCAGTTCATGAATTATCAAAGTCGCCGAGGTATAGTTGTAACGTGCTAAACTACTACACAAGGCGCCCGGATACGATACTCAGCACTATAGGTCTCTTCCATTCAAGTAGAAATATGACACACAACATGAATGAATTAACATTAATGAATGCGAAAGGTTCGGTCTTGTCCCTCTATGGGCTTTTGCATCATCAACATGAATAAAATTAGTGAGTACATACCCGTATGCTATTTTTCACGTTCATGCAATAATTGTACATAGATAGCACATGGTTGCATGCAGCATTTCAATGTTTCTAAAATGGTTTTCATATTTCCATGCCATGGGTAAGTGTTCAAATATGAACCCAGGTTTTTCATAAGATTTATAAAAAGCTATTTACTGCATGGTTTTATTCATGAAACTAATGATACACTGACCAACGAATTAACGTTTTATGAACGATATTTATCAATTTAATGAATACATTTGTTTGCCTAAACCAAATTGCTGTTCGAACAACCAAAATTAACCCTTACTGGAAGTACAGTGTATATATTTATAAAAATAACATAAATATCGAGACAACTGATAAATGAGGAGCTCCAAGTAAAAACGCAATAAAATACACTTAACTTTCATAGAGTCCCTTGCATAATTTTTCGATTTTCTATTTACACACGCAATTAGTTCTCATTAAGCTTTTGTGCCCAAAAATAAATACAATTCTTATCCACTGACATTGATTATTCTTAAACAAAATGTAAAACTAATAAACTGCTATTCTAATATATCAAGATATTGAGTTTTGAACATCAGGCTAACATTTTTTTATCCGTACAAGAAGTTAGTCAATTAAATTTAATGTGCTGTGCCGTTCAAACTACCAAAACTTCATTTTCATTGAGTTACAAAGAAATTTATCTGACTTTAATTTCCGTCAAAGCAACACAAATAATAGAGTATGCTACTGTACCCACTACTCACTCCCCCACATTTCCCTCCGATTTCCCGGTGAAAGATATTTGCCATTTAAGTAACGTAACTTTAAATTTTTACCATTGTGCTCTATATCTATTGGCATTTATTTACACTTTTCAACGAAATACAATCGTCTACATACAAGACGAGCATATACTAAAGTAAAGGAAGCAGAAAAGTTAGGAAAATCTGTTGAATTTTATATAGGGCTATAAAATATTTTCTTCCTATTTACTTTCGTCTCATTTGGAAAAAAGTAAAATCTTAGGAGAAGCAACCGAAGCCAAACCAAAGTAATAGCAACAGAAGAAAAAGCCAGCAGGAGTCAATAGCAGGAGCAGAAACAGTAAATATCGACGATGTGGTGGGCGTGTGCTCAAGTGTAAATTTCGATTGCTGTTCCCTATTGAAAATATGTGGCAAAAAAAAAAAAATAAATAAAAAAAAAAATTGTTTCCATTCAGTGTTTATTTTCTGCTTTATGGTTTCAGCACACATACATACAGCTTTTTGCATCCATACAAAAACATATGTGTGTGTGTGTCTACATATATAGTATGAATGTATGTTGATACTTGACTTTGTAATTTATGTTTCATTTCATCACAAATTCTTTTGTTATTTGAGTTGCGTTGAAAAGAAACAAGTGTAGAACGAGTAGTTTGGCCATAATGTTGCGTAATCTCTTGGGAGTTATACTAACAACTTTTTTTTGTGAGTGTTGAGAAAATATCAGTTCCTCAGCAATCTTCGAATTTAGTTTTTTTTTTAGCTTAGAAATGCATATTCTTTTGTGTTCGTCTTTATGTGGTATTTTTAAAATAACCGTAAATTGCTTTTTAATTACAATAAAATATCTTACTATAGTGTAACTAGCGAAATAAATACAGGTTCTGGTATAAATATAAGATCTAATAAGTTTCATACATAGATTTTTAAGGTCAATAGGAGGGTTGAACCACTTTTATAAATATTAATACTGAAACATATATACATATAAACTTATTGATGTTATTTATTTAGAGTTATACTCAGGACAATCTATTGACGGATGAAAGCTCTCTTTTAGAACTCACTGTGTATGCTAATTACCTAAACCCACAATTGCAGTTTAGTTTTCAAGGTTATGCCACCCCTCATACTTATTTTTGTACCCGATGATTCATCTCATTATTATGAAAGTATTTTTTGTATGAAACCCTGTGTGATCTTCCACAAACGACTTCAAAACCTGGGTTAATGGCAAACAAGGTTCTGTTGAGTGTTCGGTGAGATTAGAAGGGTTATGTCTATTACTATGTGCTACAATCTGGCCAAACAGTCAATTCTGATCTCTACTGCTCACAATTCGAACGTTTGAACGAAGCAATCTAGAAAGAACGACCAGAATTGGCCAACAGAAAAGGTGTTGTGTTCCACCATGATAATGTCCGGCCACACACAACTTTGAAGACCCACCAAAAATTTACTGCGCTTAGCTGGGAAGTTTTGATGCACCCACCGTATATCCGGGACATTGGACCATCTAACTACAATTTGTTTCGGTCTCTGCAAAACTCTCTTGATGGAAGAAAATTGGCCGACAGAAGAGCCGCCGATAATCACTTGCCCAAGTTTTTTTTGCCGATAAACCACAGAAATTTTACACTGATGGAATTATGAAGCTACCTAAAAAAAGGCAAAAGATCATAGATAATAATAACCAATATGTACTTGAATAAAATTAAAGAAAATAATAAAAAAAGAACCGAAAATACTTTTTATATGACCAAATATTTTTTTAATTTCTTTGAGAAATTGCATATTTTAAATTGCAAAGTACACTTCAGTAATGAAATTGAACATTTTTTAATTACCAATTACAATTCCTAATAGTTGGAATTAAAAAGGAATTCAATTTCTATCGTAGTCATTGGTACCCGGCTCTAGCACATGGAAATATTTTCCCTCACAAAAATATATACCACCTTGATCAAAAAGTTCCCGGAATAACCACCGTGTGACGCTCCCATTGTTCCGATTTGAGTTCTATTTTTTTGTTAAGCTGGTACATCTGTTGTTGATATTCCCTCTAAATCTTAGCGTCATAGCTTGACATTTGCAAAAGTTACGTAGCCAAGAGTAAATCTATCTCTGTGTGTGTTGGCGATTTATTACAATTTTATTAAATTGTATTGTATTAAATTTTGCGTAAAAAATTAATTTAATGGTCCACGAACGTTGGAAATGTTGGAAAAGTGTTTCGGCAACGATTCTCTAAAGAAAACGGTCGTTTCAGTGGCACGACCGGTTTAAAAGTGATCGTGAGTCAATCGAAGATGATGCACGCAGTGGCAGACCATCGACATCGAAAACTGACGAAAACGTTGATAAAGTAAAAGAAATTTTGGTCAATAACCGCAAATTACCCATTAGAGAGTATTATTTGGGCGTCATGAGGCATTTGCGTGAAGCAATTCGCCGAAAGAGACCAGAATCGTGGACAGAAAACTCGTGGATTTAGCAACATGATAAAGCACCGCCGCACAGTGCCATCATTATTCGTAATTTTTTGACGAAAAATGCAACAAATACCATCCAACAGCCACCGAATTCACCTGATTTGGCTCCCTTTGACTTCGAATAAATTTCGGTAACTTTTTGATCAAGGTGGTATATAAGAAATTCGACTTGGGTACTAATTTTTTTTAGTTTTGTGAACCGGGGGGGGGGGGGAGATTTGATTTTTGAAATGAGAAATTTGAACTGAAAGATTTTTTATTGATTTTTAGAATTCTGAGAGGGAATTGAACCTCTTTAGTATGTATATGTACACACAATGGTTCAAACCTTAGCCTATGGGGTTCAATGTATTGTTTAATAGTAATACTAGGCCAAGTCCAAGACTAATCTATGGCAGAAAAAAGAGGCAAACTTATTAGATCAAACTTATTGTTTTACTTTTGAATCTTATTTATCATTCTACAATGAGTTAATGTAATTTTTTTGTAATTTGAAAGTAATATAATATTTTGCGTTTATGAGAGCCTAAGCTCTTTGATTCTTGCCTTCCATTATTCTTGTTAAACTGTTGTGATCTTTTAATTTCAGGAAATTCACAAAATTTCCACTTTTTTCCAGTAACCAAAGATATTCCGAGATCTTTGGGAATATCAAGCTCTTGTCAGAGTTTCAAATACTGTGAATTGCATCCTTTATTAGGTCGTTAAAAAATTTTCTGGGCTTCCAAGTTGATCATGCAAGTTTTTTGCGCTGTTGAGGTGAAAAATTTAGCTTTCCTGAAATTCAAAAGAAGTCAAGACTTCAAATCCCCAATTGACTCCAAGTGACTCCAATCAACTTGAAATTCCCAATTGACTCCAAAAGACTTCAACTGACTCCAATTGACTTCAAAATCCCAATTAACTCCAAAAGACTCCAAGTGACTCCAATTGACTGCAAATTGCAATTGACTCCAAATGAATGCATTTGAGTTCAAAGTTACTCAAGTGACTCCAAGTGGCTCCAAGTGACTTTAAAGCAGTCATGATTTTGGAGCCATAAGATTTGCAGCCTCATGATTTCAAAAAATGACTACACTCCCTTGACTCTAAATAAGACTTTTTTAAATGAATAACCAATCGACGTCTCCAAAAAAGATTTCCAACTGCATTTTTTATTCTGGAGTCAAATACGTTATTCAGTAACTGCAATCATGAATTTTCGGTTATTAACTGTGACTTCAAGGTATTGCAATTAAATTAATTGCATTCTTTTACAGCTCTGGTATTTAGAAATATTTAAAATTCAGGGTTTTGTAAATATTTTACTAAATATCTCTAAGCCCTGATGTGGCCTGAATATGTAAAGGAAACCCCGAGTTTCCTCTCTATGAAAACACGTTTTAAAACAGATAAGCCGCTATTCAGAACGTTTTTCTAAGCAGCAAGTGCTCTGACATAAAAATGTTACAGAAAAATGAACAGATAAAAAGTAGAAACAAGATAGTAGTCAACATGAAATTCAATAAAGTCATATAAAAATTCAAATCTGTAGTTTATCTAAAACTAAATTAATATTTCTCACAATTGCGTTAAGTTAAACTTTCTTCTAAATATATCGAAAATATATAAATACAAAAATTAATTTATATCTCATATTAAAATGAATAAAAAAACCTTTACTTTTTTTGTTTAGCATTCTCGTTATTTTTATTTATTTTTTAAATAAGTAATAAACTTTTCATTTAAGCTGTTTTTAGCAACAATAACAAAAAACAAACTTATAAGCAGCTCAATTTTACCGCATGAACTTTCACCGCAAACATGAATACACACATTTGAAAACTTTAAACATAAAAGAAAATTTTTATTACTTAATACTTATTTTTTTAAGTAGTTTTATGTGTGCATGGCATTTTATTTTAATTCTGTTTAAATAATTTATGTCAAGTTTCATCACTTCAATTCCCATTTTGCGGATTTACACGCATGTCATTTACATTTTCTTTTTTTAGTTTTTTTTTCCCCCTTGGTATTTTTACTTGACTTCGTACCAACCCACCAAGCAACGAACCAACCAACCAAGTTGACTGACGTGTCAATTGCTGCGAATTGTTTTCACCTTTTGGCATAAATGAAAATTGAAAAGCGGAAGTAGGATTTTTTACAATGACAACAACAAGGGGAAAAATGCCGGAAACTTTGACTTAACTTAAAGAGACAAAAAAAAAAAAGACAAAAATAAAAGAAATCTAAAAACCTGATGGGTAAAAATTGTGAAAATAGCAAAATAATAAAAAAATAAAAGAAAGAAAAAATAAAAGTCTAACAGTAAACGAAAAACAGAGCAATTGCCAAAACAGAAAAAAAGACAACAAGAAGTTTTTGAAACACTCGTTCATAGTTGCATATAAATATATATGTACATATGTATATAGAACATGTTGTTTTAGTTGTAAATAACTGTGTGTGTCCTTGTGAATGGTTGAGTTTAAAACTTGTGTGCAATTGTAATACATCGAGTTGTTTTGTTTGTTTTTTTTTTATTTAAAAAATAGTAGCTTTTTTTTGGAAGGCGTTTCTATTTTTTCTAGCATATATTTCTATATTCCATAGTTATTTTTTGGAATATAATATCAGTTTGAAGTTTTATTTGCAATTGCATGGTCAGTTAATTGCGCTGGCGCCATCTCCTCTTGTTTTATTGCTACTGTAGCTATAGGATTGCTTTCAAAAGTATATGAAATAAGTATGCAAAAAGAGGCGTGGTACTTATAACAAAGCCTCACCAAATATTGAATGTATTGTGTACTTTCTATAGACTTTTAAAGTTATGGATTCAACTTCGAAGCTTCCTCTCGATGACTGTCACTCCAACATTTTTCGCGTGCTTATTGTAAATCATTGAAACTGATATAATTATGAAGTGAATTAAATTATAATTTTTTCTTCTTACATTTTCTTCTTTTTTTTTTGACTCAAATGACATCAGTATTAATTCCCACAAATGAAATTTTTAATTTCAATTTAATGTACATATATACTAGTATATGTATGAGTGTATATAAATTATATACTTTGTGTTTATCACGAATTTTCATTAAATTCAATACCCACGACATCAGTGGCATTTAAAAATAATATGCACGCTCATTTATACTTAACGCAAATAACCAAATGTAGAAAAGTGAAAGTGTTTCAGTTCATCTACAACGACTTCACACTACCCTGCTTTTTATTTTTATTAAAATATTAGCTTCGGGTATTTATTTTGTTAAGCAGACACACATTTAAACGATCATTTGAATATGGCTGCATACCCAGTAGAGAAGCAGAAGGAAAATGAGTACTGCAGTTAACTTTTGGATTAATTTAAAATGATTTAAGATTCAAAATAATTGAAAAATAAAGCTAGACATAGCTCCATTTGGAGTGTGATGGTTATCTTCCAAATGGTTCAACATTCCTTCTTTTCTTAAGCTCATTGGTTGTTGTACTCAGACTGAACTTAGTATCAAATTAAATTCTGATACCAATCAATTTGAAATCATAATAACTTTGATTTCTGAAATGTTAAATTGAATTCCTAAGCCCTAATTCGAATTCAGAATTAATTTAGAAAAGACAACTTAAATTCAGAAAGCGATTATTTAAATTAAGATGACTCAAATTGAAGTTTCTTAAAGTTTCGATTTGAATTCAGAAAGCTTCAATTTAAAATCATCAAAGTAAAATTGAGTTCGAAAGGCGTTGACTTGAATTCAAAAGAATACAGTTATAATTCAGAAAGCGTTGATTTAAAATAAGATATCTTCGATTTGAAACCAGAAGAGTTAAATTAATGTGAAATAATGACTTTTAGTTCAGAAATCACCAGTGGAATTCATTGCAGACAAATTGAATTCAGAAGACGGCTTGAATTCAAGAGATTAGAACTGAATTTACAAAGCATCAATTTTAATTCAATTAGGCTAAATTTGAATTCAGAAGTAAATTTAAATTTAAATTCGGAATAATCAATTTAAATTAAATCAAATTGAAAGTAATCCCTTTGATTTCACAGCGATTTAAATTCTGAAGAGTGAATTGGATTTCATAAGAGATATAATAATTTGAGAATAAGTAATCCATTTGATTTCAGAAATGGTTAATTTGAATTAAAAAGTCGTTGAATGCAATATTTTAAAATTGAGTTTGGAAATTGTCGATGTTAATGCAGAAGATGCAAATTGAATTCAAAATTCACAATCAATTTGAATTCTGAAAGTACCGATTTGAATTCAGGATTGTTAAATTGAATTTGATTTATAATTCAAAAGAGCCAAATTGAATTCAAAAAGTATTAATTTGAATACAAAAGATTCAAATTGAGTTTTGATTCTTAATAATTCATACTAAACAACTTGCATTCTGAAAACGTCGATTCAAATTCAGAAGAGTCAAAAAGAGTTCAGAAAGCGGCGATTTGAGTTCAGAAAAGTCAATTTAATTACTGAAATTCGATTTTAATTCAAATAACACTGATCTCAATTCAGAAAGTGTCAATTTGAATTCAGATAGTATCAATGTGAATCCAAAATTCTTCGATTTGAATTTGTTGGATTCAAATTAAATTCGAAAGGATCAATTTGAGTTCATAAGAGATACATGAATTACAGACCAATCATTTTATTTCCGAAATCGTCAATTTGAATTCAGAAAAATGAAATTGTATTCAAAAAACTTTAATTTGAATTAATTTGACATGGATTTTTTCAATACTAACTTTGAATGTCATGTGCTTGAAAATTCTTCTATTTTTTGACTTAAATGGATTGTAAATTCCTAAAGATAAGACCATAGAAAAAAGAAGTAATTTTCCAGCCACTTTTACCAACTATGATTGGTATTTTCCTGAATCATTAACTTTGTTGGTTTGCATTGTCAGAAATTTTGAATATTGATTATTCATTCTACTGTTTCTGAACGAAAAGCAAGTGATTTCATATGACTCTCTTACTTTTTAATACCAGAAATAATTTTGTATCTATTCAAAAAAACACAGTAGCTTGTGTGAACAATATACTAGTTCAAGCGTTTTGCTATTTTGAATGGCTCTACCAGTTACTTTTACTATAATTATTTGATAGCGCCGTTTGATTACTAATTACTTCTTTAGTGAGTACTTTAAGAGTTCCTTTTATTCAGCAAATGAGGGTGCCAGCTCCAAAATTAACAAACTTTCACAATTTAAAACCTATCAAAAGCCACTAAAAATTTTGGTAAATAAATTTAAACATTACAGAGTTAATTGCCACGAATTTTATATTACAATGAATCCACCATAGAGAGGGAGAGTAGAGTTTAAAATATTTTCACATGAAAGTATATCTTGATTGCTTTAATAAAATAAACTTAATATTAAACAAAATATAATTACAAAATTATTTAAATTGAATTTCAAGCTTTTTCGTTTTTAATTAATTAATTGAGTTTTTGGGCACACGAAAAAAAGAAAAAATTCGCATTCAATACAAAAATAAATTGAATAATTAAATTTATAGAAAATAAAAAGAGGAAAATAAAAAAACATTTATTTTAATAAATATTTACCCTTAGGTACTCAATTTGCTTATGTATAATCAGTCCACCAACAAAAATCTAACAAAAAGGAATAACAAAAAATAACCTAAAATATATTTGTGCTTTCTAAAATTTCTGCATTTCATGCTGTATCACGCAAACTAAGAATGCTACTTCATTCTATTCAGCGACTGATACTGCTGCTACAGCTTCATTTTTCATCAAATGTCGGCACATCTACAACAACAACGAAAAAAGGAGGCCATTTATCCGCTTAAAGCGCAAATCTTCATTAAAATACCCTCGCAATATTTTCAACAGTCGTCTGTGTATGTACGTCTGTAGCAGTAACAGTCGAGAAATGAATCCCTAGTGAAATGCACGTTGAGATTGTGGAGACCGCATGAGGTACAGGCAGGACGACAGCAAGAATGAGACGAGCAACGAAAAAAAAAAAAATGTTTTAAATAATGACAAAAAATACGACGCGCAGAGATTTAGCGCATAATGCTACACTGTGAGAAAAGTGAACATGTGAAATGTTTGACAAAAGCTGAAATCTAGGCATAGTAGTAGTACACACTGCTTTCTGTCAGCGTATTAATACTGCTTATTAAGCAAAAAACAAAAAAAGAAAAGGAAAAGAAAAACGCTGAGCAGTAAAAGGTTTTCTAAAAATTAGGTATGCTGAAAGAAGGTGTTGTAAAAATAAAATACCAGCAGCAGCAGCAGCTTGGCATAAGCTTCAAAGCTTGCACTGATTTATTCAAAATTTAATTCCCACTTCATTCCTTCTCCACTCATAAAAAAAAATAACACGATTTCTTTTCCTTCCGCTAGAGCAAAGTAAGCAATAGAAAGCAAAAAATTGCTGCCATCCCACATACACAAAATTATTTAACATTAAACGCAAAGCCATGCAGCATGAACGCGCTCGTGAGCGTGATTTGACTTGGTTTGCTTTTGTAATATGTGGCGCACCGATCCGGAAGTGGAAAATTTATAAATTTCACTTCCGTTTTGCATGTGATTAAAAAACATTTTGTGGACGTTGCTCTGACGTTGTTTTGTTACTATTTGTTGTCACTGTGTACCCTCATAATTTGACAACGAATGTCATGAGCAATTCGCTCTGACAATGTAAATTCATGCTTATTTCAGTTTACAGTTTAGTTGGCAAAACGAAGCACAGTTTGCAAGGAACGTGGCTACATTAAATCCCAATGCAAAACAAATTACAACAAAATTAAATTAAAGTCTCTATTTTTAAGTGGTATGTGCAAAAAAAAAAACACACAAAAACGCAAAATAAAATAAAATCACAATTGTGCAATTTACTCCTGTGGGAGCTGTTAAGGATAGACAGTCAGACAAACAATTCCGTTGATTGTTTTTTACTTAATTGAGTTTCATATTATAAATTGATGAAATTGATGCGCAGCAACGCCGACGCACGTAAATTTAAGCGCATTTACATTTGTGGCCATTGATTATATTTGTATTTCATACGCACGGATACTTTAGAAATTAAAAAAGACGATAAGACGACAAGACGACGAATATAAGTAGTCTGCGTTAAAATAAACAAACAAATATTTATTTTATGCGTGGCATTTGTTTTCTTTGCTGGCTTTACCGAGGTTACTGAGGCGATTTCATTCTCAACACCATTGCGAAAAATTTAATTCATTGTAGGAAGTGACAGAATTGAGAATTGAATGGCTTAAGCTTAGTCTTGATGTCTCGATATAGGACTAAATAATATGTGTTACCCTTGATATCATTCCATAAAAAATTTTCGAATATCGTCGTCGCTTCACTCTTTTTGATTCTATAAAAAAAAAACTAAATACAGAGTACGACAGTAAACTTCAAATGGCTAATGCGGGTTCGCTGATTCTGAACCTGCCCTTAATTTATTTCTATCACGTCTGGGATTCTCACTATATAGGCCTACAAACCCAATATATTGAACTAATACAAACAATTATTTTGTGTTTTTAGTTTGGATTACCCAAATTAACGAACACAATGCAGCAGTGAAACATCTTGTGAACAAGCAAATGAAATTTTTCAATCGCTAAATTTTTTACTTCATTGGCTTGTGTTTTTTAATTTCATTTGCTTGTGTTTCGTTTAGTTCACAAGAAATTTCACTTCTGCCTTGTGTTCGTTAATACACAACCAATTTTTTTTTTTTTTTGGATTAATGCTAGAACGAAAATTGCAACTCTGTACCGGTAATTTCGATGACAATTGTAGACGAACTCTGTGTGCGACATCTTCATGTAATTCCTTGGACATTTGCACAATCTATATGTGAAATGTATAACTGTTATAAACTTTAAGATGGCGACGCTACACATTTTTCTTTCTGCCATAGGCGTGTGTGTGTGTGTGTAATTAATATGTTATATTGAATTAAAACTATTTATGAATCGTTTATTATATAGTTTGTTCGTGAATTCAGTTACGGAATATTGATATTTAGCCCCTCATGCACATTGCTCGACAAAATTATGTCGCATTGCAAACTTACGCGCTACGTCACATCCGGTTGGTTTTACTCTAGGACAAGAGAAAAGAAGTTTCACTTCAAAGATTTTTATTTTAGTTTAATTTATTCCATCACTAAGAGGAATTAGTTTATCATGGATGAGGAGAGAAACTTTTCTCAGATAGCAATACTCCGCCGCCTCTTTACGCTCCCTTTGGGATGTTAGGTGAAGCCATTATCTGATATATGGCCACACTGGGTAAACAATCGGTCAACCTACTCCAATATCTCAGAAAAAAATATTTCCCATAAAAAAGTTACTGAAGGTCAAAACCCTCTAAGCCTCGGCTTTTCCAAGGAAATAAAGCTGATAAATTGTATAGAATGACAGCAGCCTTAGGTCCTGAAAATGAATTGGTGTCGTTAAATATACCAATTGAAACCGTGAAATCAAGCTTTTGACTAGAAAGTGGAGGAAACAATCAACAGATCCTGCCAAGCCAGGAGCAAGATAATTCGAAGTTTATGACCAGCTCTAGAAAAGAAAAGAACTCAGAACTTCCTTTGTTTTGAGAGAAAACACACTCGAGTTCTAACTGGAGTATATTGGAGTCGCAGCACCATACTACTATAAAAGCTTCAAAGACGAAGGAGAAAATGAGACCATCCGCCACCTCCTCTGCAAATGCCACAATCTCCTGATCCACCAAATGCATTTCTTAGGAGACAGACTTTTTGACGAACTGGAGGACCTAGTGGGGATTGCGCCAACAAACCTTGCAAGGCTTATCAGGAGTACTGAGTGATTTCAGGATGGATTTTTAAGGAGATTTGTTTCGTAGGTGTGGAGAACTCCATACTGACTTGACTTATGCCCTCGTAGACGCTCAGTTTTTCTGAGCACTTCCCTTATAGACAAATTTTTTAATATTTAAATTACTACTTTAAACTGGATTAACCGTTAGAAAAAATAACAAGCAATCTTTCAAGAAGCAATTTTTTATCAAAGCCTCCGATTATCAAATACCCAGTAAAAAAAATAACGCTCGAAAATTTGTATAGGATTAATCGTTTGAAAACAAAACCAATTAACGCCAAAGAAAATATTTCTCCTCAAAAAATACTTGGGGTGGTTCAATGTTAAAACTACCTAAGTCGAATTTTTTTAAAGGAATTAATTTTTGAAAGTGAACATTTTTGTGTTATTGTAATAAACTTTTCATACTCTTCTTATGCTTTAAATAAATAAATTTTCGAATAAAATATTTTTCAGCAAAAAATATTTTGAGATTAAAATTATCCAAGTCTAATTTAAAAAAAAAAATTTACTCTGAAAAATAAAAAGTTTTCTAATGGTCTCGTAACTATCATAATAATGAGTCTTGAGCTCCTCTGAGTAAGATTCCCAGTGCTGATAGACAAAACTTGAGTGCTGGATCTAAATCAACGATCTCGAATTATCCTTAAAACATTAACCATTTGCCATTTGATTTTGTAAGTTGTCAAATTATGACACATTGTTATAAACTATCAGGGCCGTAGCCAGGAATTTTTTTTCGGGGGGGTTTCATTCGAAGAAAATATTCATAAATAATTTTTATTAATGAATATTTTTAAATACAATAAATTAAATCGATGATACCCTATAAAATTAAAATTGTAGGAAACAATTTTTTTAATCTTAACCTCAAAAAAGTGGCCAAAAGTGACAAAAAATTCACACAATAATCAAATTACATTTTTTCAAATAAATATTATTCAATTGCATTTTTTTTTTATCGTGAGGGACATAATTTCATTAACTTATTGACTTCCCACTACTGATGATGTACCCGACCTCAAAAAAATTACCAAAAATAGTAGAGGCTAATTTTTTTCAAATGATCATCATTGGGAATTTGAGCCATTACCAATGATAAGGAACCCGGAGGAGGTTGGCTTATATTCCCTAAATTCGAAAAGTCACAGCATTGAAAGATATCTTTCTAGTCGTGGTGCTCTGAGCAATAATGCGTTAAAAAATTAATTATATTTTAAGATTGCCTCCTAAAACTGCATGGGTTTTGCTAATAAGATGGAGTTTTTGCGAAAGAAATTTTCAGGTTGAATACGAATCTGAGGTCAAAAACTTCCCATCACGTCACGTTATAGGAAAAAAATGGGGTTCAAGAGAGTCTAATTTTACAAGGATCCGATAATTTTTTCTATTTTTATTAATTTTTAAACTTTTCAAACTGATTCAGGACGAAACTTTAAATCCAAAACAGTTACTGACCTAGAAAAACTATGAATGCAAGAGTGCTCAGTATCACCTTCTCTTTTTGAATCCGTAGTCAAACCTCATGTCGAAGAAAACAAATCGGATTTGATCGCATAGTGTAACTAAGATTTCAAATTTATTTTTTATATTTGACTTTTTAGAAAAAAAAAAAAAAAATATCGTTAAATAGATTTTATTTTGACTTTTCTTTCCATCCATTGGCAATTAATCTCAAAAATTAGAATAAAGTTTCCAAATTTCGGGGGGGGGGGGAGGAGGGCGGTCAGAACCCCCAAAACCTCCCCTAAATACGGCCTTGTAAACTATATTAAAATCTTTAGATGCAAAAACATAGCTGTTAAGTAAGAAAATCTTAAAAACAATTCTCTAGACCAGAAAAGCTGGCGAAATAGAAATTTATTTAATTCATATTCTTTACAGAAGAAAGAATGCCATACACAATGGAATGAAAATTGAACAAATTCCATCCAATTAAAAACAAAAAAAAACAGAATCGTTAAGTAAAGTAAACAAAGGATCAGGGGCAAAAGTCTTGCTACGAAGACTGTGCCCTGAAATTCGCGATGAATGGGTCACCTTCATCTAATAGCCAACAATTATAGCTTTTCTCAGCAAGAACGCCATGTGTGTGTGTGTTGTTTCCCCCCACTCCGTCCCCCATACATTTCTGGTTTGCTTCTTATTTTTTTTATCGGAAATTTTAAACAACCTCCACTGCTGATGATTGCCAGAAAAAAAATCTACCTCATAAATCACGAAGACAGACAGGCAGGTCAGGTTAGAAAATTCTAACCTCAGATTGTTTTCTATTGTTTTGTTTCAAACAAATTCATTTTCTAAAGTAAAGTAAAGCTTTTATAGAATATTAATTCAGATAAATCATATTAAATGCCCACAATATTTAATGTAACCCAAAAATAATTTAATGCAATAAGTTCGTTTACAACAAATTTTGGATTACAAAGTCCATTCTCTAATTTCCTTTTTTTTTATCAGATTTATTATGATTGGCATTGTTTTTGTTGCTGTTGTCGAGTGTTAATATTTTTATTGCATACAATGGGTCACAATCACAATGAACCACCCTAGTCAGTGGGAAAGTATATACAAAAAATTCTCTAAATCACTATCATTTGTTTTTTGTTGTATTGTTGTATTTTGACAATCGAGATTTTCCATCTGATAATATACAATATGGCAACACCGTGACAGCATGTCATTCGTTGCTGATTAGCTTTGGAATTCGTGACGTACTCT
Organism: Toxonevra muliebris; assembly: GCA_963691655.1. Classification (NCBI taxonomy): domain Eukaryota; kingdom Metazoa; phylum Arthropoda; class Insecta; order Diptera; family Pallopteridae; genus Toxonevra; species Toxonevra muliebris. The sequence goes on from OY829326.1 coordinate 22,807,509, forward strand.
TTTGAATACATGCACACACACACACATACACACTTTTATGTGTTATTCGATATTTTATATTTTTACACCCACTGTGTATATCTCTGCACGTTTCTGCAGCCCATTGCAATAATTACAATGCATTGTAATGAAATATCAACTCTAAAAATTTAAATATTTTATATAGTATATGTATATAAATGTTGTGTGTGGAAGAATGTTCGTATGCGGATGTCTGACTAATTAGTTTATTTATTTAATACAGTAGCAATTTATTTTATTGCAAATACTCAAATTTGTTTTTGAAATGCAATATGATTTTATTAATTTATGCCTACATAAAAAAACTCATAATAAATTTCTCATATACATAATTTACTTCCTAGTAGCATCATCAATGTTATTGTGGTGAACAAATTTAAATTCATTTTAAATTTAATTAAATATGAAAAACATACTACATATCGGAATACATAATTGAAATGTGAAATACTTATCTAAGTAGATAGTATTTTATTAAAAACCAACTTCAACTAAAATAAATAAATCTTTTTTGGATTTTTATTGTTCTGCAGAACGTTTCTGTTGACTTTACTTTAACTTACTAGCTTTCTGCAGTTTTTAGAAACATATACAATGACTTATATTAGCTCAACTTTTTTATAGAACATGAATTTAGAAATGAAAATGAAAAAGAAATGAATGAATTCTTTCAATGGTATTTCAGTTAAACCAAAATATAAACTTTAGGAAAACTGAATGAGAAAAAGTATGTTCTATCAAAATATTAATTTCGTTCAAATAATCAAAAACTTGCTACTTTTTCATTCCGCAACCAGTTAGTCTCGTTTTAGACAATTCGATTTTTTCTGCGATTTTTTGTTTGTTGGCGAGAGATGGGAACCAAAAGGGACGAATCAAATCGCACGTACCAGCGATTTTTTGAAGTTTTTGGCACAAATTTCTCAATCAAATGACTTAAAACTACTACATTCGTTTTCCGACAAAAGTGTTGCTCATAATAAAATGAAGACGGGTCCGAACATTAAAATTACCCAACGTTCCTTCTGAATAAAAACAGCATTTTCTTCTGTGTGTAACAAAAGAGTTCGAAAACAAGTACACAGAGAAGAAGTGGACGATCAGAACAAAAAAAAATAACGTTCAGCTTTTCTCAGCGAGCAAATTTACCTCAGTCAACAAAATTGTAGGACTTCAAAATAAAAAAAGACTTAATCACCTATTACCATCCACACACCGTCATGATCTTTAGCTCGCGGTAAAAAATTGCAATTTAGCAATGTTCGAAACAGTTTTTCATGGCAGAGCTCTCTTATAAAAAGTAATTTCTTCATCAATGGGAAAAACTGATATTGTACTTTATAATGAAAAGGCAAAGATCAGCACAGGTGCAATTAGTAGCCATTCCCACCGATCATAGTTGGACGGACGTACCCTCTCACTGCTTCACCTTAAGCCGAAAGTAGATGGCTACACCCTATACGATACTATGTTTCCACAATCCTCTTTCCACACGATATACATTGTAAAAAACTCTACTGCATTTGTATTGCGATTCTGCCCATACCAGACTTTGCAATTCCTCAATCCTTTTCTAGACAACCTAACCAAATTTTTATGATCGAGATTTGAAAACTCCTTTTTATCCTAACAAAGAACAAGCTGTAACTTGATACTTTTTCGCACTCTTTTCTACTCTAATTTAAATGTTCACTATTTAATTCATTACTAAGTATTTGTAAATAATGCTCAGAGCCAGATTTTTCATACAATAAATTTAAGTAGTAGCTTGCGGTGCCATGAGATGCAAAAAAAAATATTTAATTAAATTTTTTATTTATTAGAAACGACATTTTTTGTTGTTATTTTTTTGCAGTTATAATTTTTGCTTGCTATTAATCACCCTAAAAATTATTTTCTTCCCTTCGTCAACCTATTTAATTTTTTTACAGTAGCAGATTTTTATAGTTTTTCTATTAAAATCAGAGTTCAGGATCAAGCAAAAAGAATAATTTAGTTTTTAGCGCCGAACTCTAACAGCAGGAGACTGAAATGGCTTTTCTGACCATTTACAAGCCACAAATCCATAACGAATAATAACGCCCAAACAGCCAACCAACGGGCATTTGATCCTTGATATAACGAGGAATATGTTTAAAAAGATAGACTACCGTGGATGGTAAAGAAGACCCATCTGCACTGTAGGTACGCAGTACATTAATTGATACCTTTTCAGATCTATTTTCATAAAAATCAGGCAGTTTCTTAGGATTAAGCAGCTTCGACTACCAATGGGACACCGGTGACCCTTTTACCTTCGAATTTTCCCTGGAAAAACTATGGAATCGATTTTCCTCAATAAGGAATCATTCAATAGGAAATGAATGTGGGTTTCCCTTTGCCTACCAGACCACCCCAAAGTCGAAAAATCTTAACTTTTTATCCCTCTTCTTCTTGCTGCAATAACTTGGGGGTGGGTGAAGCTACAGATCCAAAATGTTTGTAGAAGTTGCGGACTCCTTCTTCTTTTCAGCAAAAGAAAAAGATAGTCCACTTCGACCACCCACGCAGCTACCTAATCTGACCGTTGACGACCATTGGGACATATAGGTGCCGCGATTTTTCATACCTTTGCGGGTAAAATAAATTTTTTACTTTTGTTTACTAATTCGGGGTCGCTGAAAACGAATCCGGTGTCAGATGTACGAATTTCCCAGCGGTTCAGGAGCGGTCGTCAAAGGGTTAAGATAGGGTTCATCTATATTAAATAGGACCTATCGTCCGAAAAGAAACTAGTCGATAGTGATACATTTGCGCGTTGCTATCGCAATCGTTTTTTTAAGTGCATTTGTAAAATAAATAATAAAGCTAGAAATCTGTGGTTTGTTTCATTAAAAAGAGCGTGCTTTTTTCTAATAAAAAATAAAAATTCTTCATATGAACCAAATTGCCAAAACGCGGGCTGAAGCGTTTTTTTCTCGTTCGTGTATAGTATTTTTTTTTTTTTGCTAATTCATAAACTTTATTTCGATGACTAACAATTTCAAAGGTATGGCTATGTGAAAACTTACTGGTACGTTACGCATTTTCGGGAAACCCTGTTCTTGTAGCAAAGCATTTCACAATTTCTATGATCTATTTCCTAGGTAAAGGATCGTGGAAAATATAACAATAGATTGGTTTATAATGAGTCGAGAATTAGTAGAATTTTAAGAATAATTTAAGTTTAATTTAATTTAATTCTGTACCTGAGAATAGAACCCGTTGAACTGGTACTTGAGTCACGTATTTAAGAACTAAATCACCGAAGTGATCCATTTTATTAGAACAATCCATTTGGACATTTTTTAAGAATTTAACCCTATTTGGAAATCAAACCAGAGGCAGATGGAACTTCAGTCAAGCACTCATCTACGAAGTAACCATTGTTGAACGTCGTCGAGTTGTTTCTGAACTAGATTAGCAGCTTCTGTAGAAGATTATTTTAACGCTAAAATGGCAGTATCGTCTGGATAAGTAGCTATAGTAGCACCATCAGTTTCAGGCAATTCGCAGGTAAAAATCGAACAAAGAGTAGGGCCCAGAACACTGCCTTGTAGTACTCCGGCTTTCACTTGACTTTTGGCTGATGTTTCATCATTTACTTTAACATAGAATGATAGAACTTAAAGATCAAATAAAATAGAGCTGGAAATAAATTTTTTAATTTGTATAACAGCCATTGATGCCAAACTTTTTCGAACGGTTCTTGAATGTCCAAAAATATGGCAGAAGAATATTTTTTGCGTTCCAGAAAGTCAGTGACAATATTGATGATATTGCTCAGGAGTACCGTGCTTTTGACGATTGGTGATTCAGAACTATATTCTTATTTTCTTGTAATATTAGCAATTAACTACTTCGAATATTTTCAGAATATTGCCAGCAAACTTATAGGTCCGTATGAGGGCACTGGGTTTTCAGGTTTATTTGGTTTAGGTATCATTATTATTTCAGCATATTTCCATAGAGAAGGTAAGTGGTTTAATGAGCAAGATTATTCATTATTCTTATAATTGAAAGTAAATCGTAATAACTAAAAACAACAATAACTAATTATGGTCACCTTTTGCCTGTTTAAGTTATTAAATTTTTAAGTGTTTGAAAATCTTTTGGGGGGGGGGCAGGGATTTCCCCCTTTTCCCCACCCTTGTATCCTCCCCTGTTAAAATAATACTTGAAATGCCTGCAAATTTTTCGCTGCTTCTTTTTCCTTTTTTGTTTTGTTACTATCTCCTAAATATTCATCCATATTAATCTATCATTAAACGCTTTACAGATATCATTTGCATTCTATTAAAAAACAACAAATTCCCACATTTCACCACCAAACGTTGTATTGAATTTTATGCAATTTAAATTCAATAAAGTTTTTTTATTTCACATATTCCCAAACTCTTACTATGCACATATAGTTGCATGCTAAGATGAAAAACCATTAGTTTTACTTCTTAAAGTTATATAATTTCCGAGAAAAATCTAACAAAATTAGTATAGAACAACCTTGGTTTTATTTTCATTATAAAGTGTGCACAGCAAATTTTCCACAAGATGAAATGTAAATATAAATACAATTTCCGGTGTTTACCTTATTTTCTCTTCTCTTTTAAAACGACGAGTAAGCAAGTAAAAAGGACATCAACTTCCTCTGCTATATTTTTTTTATTTTGTTTTTATAACATTTTTGCAAATGTGAATTAAGGAAAAACTATAAGTATATTAAATTAGAAAAGGTTAGCAAAATAACTTTCCTTTTTACATTAGTGACTTCCTTTTCACTTTTATTTATTTATTTATTTTTTTTTTTTTAACTACAAATTGTGAAATATTTGTTAAAAAGTAAACTGTAAATCAAAAGCATATTTGTGTGAGTGTAAACGGTTATTGTGATTTTTCATTACTTTATCATTCGCAGATGCTATATTTTTCATCTACATACACATAGATCATTTAGCATTCACATTCAGGCAATGGAATCATACTCTTTCAATTCATACAATTCATATACGTAACTCGATGCTTTTTGTATTTATTTCCGCTGGCTGCCACAAAGGAATATTTGAATAGGGAGACAGTGGATAGAAGAGAGTGGGTGCGAAAATCGGTAAAGTGGTGTAAGGTTGTAAATATGTAAATCAATGCGTTTGTAATTCAATAAAATTCAAGCATATTTCAGGCTATGCTTTTTCACTCGCTTCATTCTCAGCGGAAATACTGTGAGGTACATAATTGTATATGAGTAAATCAGTACATATTTACATATATATGTGTGTGTGTTTCCAAATATATACAACACAAAAATAATTGCAATAAAAGCCTATTAAATTTCCTCCCTCACTCCTCAACTCTTACGACCGCGCATTGCGGAAAATGCCACATGAAAAATTTATACAAATTTTATTGTATAAAAATATTAAATTGAAATATTTAAACATTCTCTAAAAACACAAAAGGAAAGCACAATTTTTAATAATAATAGAATAAATAAATAGAAAATCTAATTTATGCAAATCAAATAGTTACAACATTATTCAATTGTGTGCCACTGTTTGATTGCGTTTTTATAAAATTATGAAAGAAGACGCCATGAGCAAAAAAAAAACTCAAACAAAAAATAGCATTGAACATTGTGAATTGAATACGCATTCAATTAATTTCTGATTTCCATTGAAATGAAATCAATAGAAATGTAAGGATATTTAACCCTTTGAGAAGCAATAATAGTTTTTAATTATATTATTTTTATTTTATTATTTTTGTTATTAGTATTTTTTCATTTTATTTCATTCAAATAACTTTAAGTTTGGGAAGTCAAAGCTTTTACCAAAAAATCTTGTTTACTTTTTACTTACTTTGTTTAACATCAGTTGCAAAAATATTTGAAACTTATTCCTAACGAGAATAGAAACAGATTTGCTATTAAATCTAAAGAGGGAGGAAGGGGACTGATTGAACACTTAGACTAAGATCGCCTTACATACATTGCGATATAGAATGGTTAAATAGAATAACTTTTTAAGCAAATGCGATTTCTTCTGGGTTCTATACACGGCACGGTCGAAAAACCAAAAAAATCGAAAATATAGCCGTTTAATATGTCATCTTTTCCTGGTTCACAATGGCAAATTTTAAAGGAAAATTGATTAATAGAAGGTCCTTACTTCGCTATTTGGATTCAGCATACAATTGGCTCCTACAATGTACCATCGGGTACAAATATAACTCAAATATAACTTTTGTTTGTTTTTTTATTTTTTTTTTATTTTGATGTGATAACTTTACTTTGGGTTAAAGGAAAATTTATAGTATAGTGAATTGATAGAAATTAAAATCAAATGTTTTATTATAAATTTTACTTTAAGCCCAAAAGTATGCAACATATAATTTCGATATCAAAAATGGTTGTATATATATACCTAAATATCAATGGAATAGACGAACACATCAACAATTACTTTTGTTTATTGTGCGGTTCGTGTTGATGAATCAAATTCCGTATCTAAGCAGAACATCTACCATGAAAGAACCAGTAGAACAGAGTCACACAAGTAGCGTTTCTGCGTTGCTCTAAGGAATCAATAGAGCTGGGAACCCTACTGTCTCCTATTAGCCTTATCGCTCTAGTTACGTTCGTGGAGCTCCTGCTTATAGGTACGAAACATACTTCATTTTAGGACGGATATGTGTGGTGTAGATTATGCGGAGATCAGTCGGAGTCAAGTATTTCTTACACTGCTTTAGAAAGACAAAGCACTTGGCTGCTTCTTTTGACACTTCAAAAATATGATTATTCCGACAAAAGATCAAGAGTCGCTGACTCCTCAATAACCAGCCCACCCTTAACCAGGAAGTTAACAGAGGATTGGAAAACTCATTGTGAGATAAAAGACAACATGGGGGCTTACGTGCGTTGAATTCAACTCTGTTCATGAAACCCCACGCTTAGATTGATTCGAGCTCATTATTGAGTGAGTGCATTCCGTTTTCTCTCAATCTTCAAAAAGTTAGGGCGGTGCTGGCATCTGCAAAAGTATTGTATAGAAATCCTAGTCAATTACAGAAAGTCGTTGATACAGATAAGGAAAAGGATTGTGGAGAAGACCGAGCTTTGTAGACATAATAGTAGTAGCAAGTAATTTTCAAATTATTTTATTCTCCAAAATTGTTTAAAATAATGTCTGGCCTGTTTTTTGTCTTCCAGATCCTATGCATTCTTCTGCTTTGACTCATTAGCCTTAGGTTATGTTCGGTAAAATAGAAATGCTCAGGAAATCTGAGAGTCCATTGGTCACTATGACGCTTCCATTCGTAGAAGCATAAACAATTTTTCTCTTTCTTATTCTTTATCCATCTTAAACCGAACAATATAAATTCTAAAAACAGATCTGAAAATTGAGCCAATTTTTTCATCAGGTTTTCAGCTTCTACTATTGGGTGCTGTAACTCTAATCGCTGAGGCAATTATACCAATGGCATAAGAACATGTCAATACTTCAGTTCGAATACAAGCTCTCTTCTTCTTTAGAAGTTCTAAGCGATTTTCTCACCAGGAAAAAAAACTATCGAAAAGGTCAAAAACTTCAAATACATTTCTGGTGAAAGAAGAAACTTCAGACCATAATACTTTCTTCCCAGGTCTACCAAAATTTGTTAATTGGTTTCTTTATTTGCTGGTTCAAATTTCATTTCACTATTGATATTGGTATCTTTGTCAATACAATTGAATTTTCAAGACCTAAGGTTTGTCTTATTCCAGCTGATTTATCTGCTTTCCCGTTTTTATTCCATGTGACCATGTTCAGGAATCCAATACAATTTATACTTCACTAAACCATACATACGCCATCAAACAAAAATGTAATTTAAAATTTTTTGTATTTCATTTGTTATAAAGTGCTGCATACCTATAGGCATGCAACCGCATATAGTTATATGCTTAACGAGGTTGTATGTATTTGTTTTAGGCAATTCAAATCTATTTATTGGTTGTTCTGGTGAAATTTTGCATTTGTTTATTAAAGCAATTTAATTTAATTTGATTGATCATACAAATTCAGTTGTTGTTGCTGTTTTGAACTTATTTATTTATACATTTTTTAATTAACTAAAATAGTTGAAATTAGAAATTCTATTTAAATTTTTAATCAAAATGTTAATGTACACATAACTTTTAATTACAATGCCTAGAGCAATTAATACAAATATGGGCAGCTGACAAAACCAATTGCGATTGACCAATATAAGTGTCAAAATTAAAAAGAAAATAGCAGAGCACTTGACAATTTTTTAAGGTGTTGTTTTCAAAACTTCCTTTTTCAAACTGGGAGACATTTTTTTTTGACAACTGCTTGACTAATTTGCATATTTTTTTTATATTGCTGGAGCTTATACCAACCACATGAATAATTCTTTCTAAGATAAATGACTCAGAGCTATCTGATTGGTCCGCCCAATGAGGAGTGCAATATTTATTATTTTGCAATATTTATTATAAGGTATTTATGTAGACGAAAGTACAATAAATACATTGCAAAAAATCCTAAAATGGTGAGTTCATTTTAGCGTGAGAAAAAAACTCTTTAAACAATAGAGTTCGACACACTAGTGAAAGCGTCATCTGCCCGTGAAATCTAAAAAAAAACTAAAATTCATGTTCATAAAAGGTTCCAATCTTGCTCTGAAGTTCATACACGAGCATTAAATGGTGCTCAAACTCAGTCAGCAGATGTAAATAGTTTCTGTGTTTAGTAGAATCGCTATTCCTAGTAAAATTCAGTTCAATAATTCAAAATGAGCAAGCGAAAATTGCTTAAAAGGGAACCAAATTCTCGCAACTCATATTTTGAAACTTAACAAATTGTAGTCCCAACTCTTTCGAACTAGTTTAGCAATTCATAAATAATATATTCATTATATTACTTTTATTCTAAAATTATTAACTCAGTCAAACAAAATATTTTAAACAACTTTTTTCAATTTTGTTCATGCCTAAAAATATGCTTGGTATTTAATAAAATATTTAAAAAAAACTTCTTTTTTCTTCAATGTGTAAATTATTGTCCGTAAGTAAAATAAGTTGAAAATCCTTTTGTTTTATAAATGACAAATGTGCAAAGTTTTTTAGTTGAGATTTTCAGTTCATTTTTTTTTTTTTTTTTTTGTTTTTTCAAAAATCTATCATAATAACACAATTACTTGGTATATTTTTACTAGGTACTAGTAAAACGACGACAATGACGGAAATGTCAAAAAGTATGCAAAGTAACTTTTCATACACAATTCATAGTTGAGTAGGTGAGGGGAAAGAGAGAAAGAAGAGCGAGTCAGAGAACTAGAAGATTATGTTTTATGTAAGTGACAAGCTGTCAAGATTCCAAAACTATTTATGAGTAAAAATTTAATATGAACTTTTATATGTAGATATGAAAAGTTACATACTTATGTATATGCTTAATAGTTTTGCAATTATTATTGCATGAGAAAATGTTGAAGTTTTTGCGAAAATAAAGTACAATGGCATTAAAATTGCAAAGATTTTTTTAAGCCCATATTAGTGGTATATATTTAGTTAATATTTCTGAAACAAATTATAATTTATTCAAAGCTATTCCAAACTCTTGATTGAGAGTGAAAGGTACATACATATATGCTATATATGCGGCATAAAACACCTCTTTATGTAAGGTATGCAGGTTTAAGAAATAAAAAAAAATTATGATACAATTTTGTGTTGATTATTATTTTTTTTTTTTATTGTAAAATGAATTTCCTAAATTGCTTTATACATAAACATGAGAATAAAAGTTTTAAAAATTACACACATAAATGAAAAACAATTTTCTTTTGTGAATGAACCAGCAAAAAAGGGAAAAGTAATATAGAAATGGAAAAATGATTTTTTTTTTCCTATTGGTGGTAGCGCAACGTAGTGTACAGTGTAGAGCAGAACATTAACGGCAGCAATGTATACCATGATATTATCACAACCGTTTGCGACAAATCATTTTCGCATATAATTTAAATAAACAAGAGCAACGAACACAACACAATGACATTTTACAAACAATAAACAAATGTTCAAATATACATAGTAGCTACACATATATGCATACATATTTTCGCATAATATTAGAGTTTATGTTTGTATGCGGAATGTATGTAAATGTTTATCGAAAACAACAACACAACAACAACAGCAACAACGATAGAAACCAGCAAACAAAACACAAACACAACAAACAAAGGACAAACTAAACGGTAATGGAGCAGGAAGGTTCTCCTTAGATTGAAGTGTGGAACCTTAGTATGTATATGTTGCTTCTGAATTTCATTTGAATTTTTACATTTCCCTTTCCGTTTTGCCTTCATTTTTCTCTTTACACTTCCCATCTCCCTTCCTTTCATGTAAGTGACATTAATTCGTATGTGACAATTTCAAACAAAAGCACACAAAATTCTAAATGTGTAAATGTATGCATGTGCTTGTAAACGTGTGTGTGTGTGTGTGTAGAGTAAAAAATGTAATGTTGAAGGCAAATGGCATTTAATTTTCCTTGCTATTGTGTTTTTAGTATCTAGATATGTATGTCTATTTTCTCTGTATGTCACCTTTAAAAGTACAACAAGTCGCGAGCTATACTGAAATGTTTTTGTGCCAATTTTAATTAAAAAACTTCTAGCTAAAATGAACAATTTCTATGTTTGTGGTTTAGAGAATAATATTGCAATAATTCAGATTCAATCATGAAACGTATAATTGAAAATTGTGGTAAATGGCAAAGTGTGAATTATTATGATTCGTTTTTGTGATATACTCATTTGCAATTATCAAAAATCTCCCAAATCAAAATTTCGAATATGTTAGGAGACACTTTTAAATATTTTGAAGTGTATTTATTTAACAAGGAAGTTATGTACTTTGAGATTTTTATATGGGTTGGAGAGTTCTTTTACCTAATGTTGCCATACAAACTAAATTGTGTGGTACAACCTATTGGCAGAATCTCTCTACAATTTCCTTGACATTCGCTTCAGTTCTCTTGAAGAACAAAATAATACAATATTCCGTTACTAAATACATCATTTACTTTAATGTGTCCTAGACTCATTAATCATGATTTATTGCAGATTATTTACAACGAATGTAAGGTGATAGGAATTCTATTTATTACTGCTAAAAAACGATTTCCTTACTAAATATATTAATTGAATCAATAACTTCACAAAGACCCCAACTGTTTATTATCGAAAGTCTCCTTAAGCACTCTGAAAAGACTGAAAAAGGAGTTTTTGCGAAGCTAGAGACTTAGTTTTTTGGGTTTACTATTTTACATTAGAATATTCAATTACTTTTAAGTGTTCACCTGTTTTCTTTAGTATTTTGCATTTCATATTATCAAATAATAACTGGTTCTGTCAGCATGACAGAATCACTGCACATATTTGTATTAATCACTGTATAAATATAATTGCTTAATCAACATGTCAGTATTTTAATTTGAATTTTAAATTTATATAACTTTTAATTTTCACAGTACAAAAATGAAAATAAAATCCACAGAATTTATGGTAAAATCAAATTAAATTCATTACTTTAATAATAAAATTAGTAAAATGTCAATAATGAATTTTTCCAGGTTTGGTAAATTATTCATACAAGTGATGGATATTGCAGCCTTAAGTTTTTTTTTTTTTTTCGCAGCCAAGAGCTTTTATGTTATTTCTTAATCATTGCCATCCCATGATGAGCTAAAAGTATCAGGTCTCTTATATTAATATTTATCTTAGAATTTATTGTAAGATTACTAATTTTGTGTATTTTGTGTATTTGCTGATTCATTTAATTTATTTCGATTTCAAATCAATGAATTCTTCTTCTTGATTTGAAACTTTAATTAATTTTTTGTTCAGTTCAGAATTCAGGTATAAGGAGAGAGGATCGAATTAGTTTATGGTTTCAATTAGAGTGTAAGTTGTTTCTTTTATATTACTTACTTACTTAGTTGACTCTACCACCGATGATCGATCTTGGCCGCCTCTATAAATCCTCGCCAGTGGCTTCTGCAATGCACGTGCCGGTGACAGTTAGTAAGTCCAAATACAGTCAGGTCCACCTGTACCTGGTCTTTCCAATAGAGATTAGGTCATCCTGTTCTGCGCGTTTCACCTCCGTGGCTCGAACAAAACATCCTTCTAGCTAGAGCACTTTCATCCATTCGCCCAACATGACCCAGCCAACGAAGCCGCTGTATTTTTAAGCACTTGACTACGTCAATTTCGACGTACAGCTTATACAGCTCATGGTTCCATCTTATACAATACACGTCGTCCACGCACGAGATCTACGGTCCAGTCCATAAATCTTGCGGAGTATCTTCCTTATTATGGGCTTCAGTCTTTCTCACAGCACGCTCGATAAAACCTTATATGCGATGTTATCCCACGGTAGTTGGCGCGGATCGTGGAACCACCGCTCTTGTGTATTGGGCAGAGTACGCTGCGGTTCCAATCACTGGGCATGCTTTCATTCGACTATATTCTGCATTACAGCTTCTACATGCAGGCAGGTAGGCCATCTGCACCTGCACCCTTATTGTTTTTCAGCTGAGATATGACTGTTAAGACATCGTCATAGTCGGGCGGCGGTACTTCCACGCCGTCAATGATTGGGGTTTCCGAAACAACTTCCCTAATGGCGGAATTGTTGCCCTCATCACCAATAAACATCTGCGAGAAGTGTTCCCTCCATAACCTCATAATACTCTGGACATCTGTCATCAGATTTCCGTCTTCATCCTTGCAGGAAGAGGCGCCGGTCTTCAAACCGTTAGTCAGGTGTCTTATTTTTTCGAACAATTTTCGAACCTCATTCCTGGCTCCAAGCATCTCGATATCGCAACACTCACGTCTTTTTGCCTTTCATTTCTTGCATCTGAAAAAACGTTTCTGCATCCTTCTCAACTCTTTATATCGCTCCTTAGCAGCTCGCGTTGAAACTGACTGTAGAATGGCTCCGTATACTGTATTTTACGCTTCAGCGGGAAATGTGCGTCCACTGCGCGCATATATCATCAAGTTGAGGGGTGTTTTGGGAAAGGAGGAGTGAGAGTCGATTAGCGAAGACGTCGACTGTCCGTTGTGATTGGAGCTTTTTGGCATCCAGCTTTCTCTGTGTACTGATACGTAAGCGTTTCGCTGCACAGAGGCGTGTGCGGACTTTGGCTGCAACCAAGAGGTGGTCCGAGTCGATGTTAGCGCCACATATTGTGCGTAAGTCCAGTATACTGCAAGTTTAGTTACGTGTATTTTGATCAGGCGACAGCCAGGTGGCCTTATGGAATCTGGTGCCACTAACTGTCATGTTCCTAGCCGTGGCGAAGTCGATCAGTCTCATACCATTGTCGGTGTTTTCGTCGTGGAGACTGAATTTTCCGATCGTCGGACCAAAGAGACTTTCAATGCCTACCTTGGCATTAAAGCCGCCTAGCACGATTTTAATATCATGGCGGGAGCAGTGGTTATAGGTTTTGTCGAGGAGCTCGTAGAAGTCATCTTTGGTCGCTTCGTCCTTCTCATCCGTCGGGGCATAGACACAAATCAGGCTGATGTTGAAGAGTTTTACCTTGATATGGATAGTAGCTAGGCGCTCGTTCACGGGCATGAACCTGGAGACAAGATGGCGCAGTCTGTTCCCAACCACAAACCCAACACCAAATTTGTGTCGCTATAGTAGATAACACAGGATGCTCTTTTGGTGCAACCCTGTCCCGTCCATTGCATTTCCTGTATACCGGTAATGTCAGCTCGATATCTTCCGATGACATCTACCAGCTGGATAAAAGCGCCTTCTCTGAAGAGGGTTCGGACATTCCAGGTGCATATCCGTAAATCGTAGTCCTTTGGGCGTTTACGGGGGTCGTTAACATTAGGAGACTCCGTTATCCGAGGCTTTTTTATGGGATTCCTTGAGGATTGTTTTTGACGTGGTGGGTTTCAAGACCGACGCACAACTGTTCATTCAAGGTCATGGAGAAACCTGCCGTACGCATTAGTTAGCTTACTGACAGTTGTCAGATTGCTATCCAGGGGGCGCCACGAGGAGGCTGTGTGTAGACTTGAGACGGAGAAGCGCAAGGGTCAAATGTGGACTCTCTTGAACCGGTCACAGACTTTACCTTGTGTCCTCCGGCCTCAAGGTCCCCATTGGTGACGAATATAAATCTAACGAGTGAATTGTTTTAATAATTTTAGCCTTGAGTTTAACTCTGTTTAAGAGGGGAATTCAGTTATGAGTTATAAAGGTCAGGTCTAGTGGTTCTTTTTTAGAGATGGGTTGAGCTGAGCGCAACTGTTTATTATACTGAACTAAATTAAATCTGGTCAGTTTATTGAATTTCTACTATTGAACATTTTGATAATGCTTTTTGGGTTGCTTTTTCATTTATTTTTGGATCTAATTGTACTAAACACAAAGTTTTATTTTGGGTTGCATTTTTGGGCTGAATATGATCTCTTTTTGATTTAGTTGCCGGTCTGGTTTGATTTTTAAACTAATTTGATCAAAATTATACTTTTGATCTGATTTTTTATCTTAGTCTTAATTTAATTTTTGGGCTTTTTTCGTTTAAAATTTTGGTCGATTTTTTGGTTTGAATTTGATCTAAGTTTCGGTTAGAATTTGGTTTAAGTTTTAGTCTGAATTTTGATCGGATTTTTCGTGTAATTTTTAATCTGAATTTAGGATTGAATTTCAATTTCGTTTAGATCTGAATTTTGATCTAATTTTTGGATTGATTTTTGTTCTGAATTATGGTCTGACTTGGACTTGGAGTTTGTCTGCTTTTGGGTCCAAATTTTTGCCTATTGTGTTGGTTAAATTGTGTTGCTAAATAGTACCACAAGTTATGCATATGTGCATTAAGTTGTTCATTAATTATTAATTATTTTAGCCTCAAATTCACTGTTCAGACCTTACATACTAAGTAGTTCCTGGTATTGTTATTGAATTTATTGAAGAATTTTCCTGCATGTGTCCTTTAAATGTTTTCTTCGTTTATGATTTAATGGTTATCTTTTCTTATTGAAATTTTTCAATTATTACGTCTTTTTGGTAAAAGTCCCCCTAAAAAGTCTCATAAACCGAATTTATTTATGTATTCAAAATAGCGGAATTCAATATAAATTTATTAAATTCAGTATTTATTTGCACATAACTATAAGTAAAATATAAAACTACCACATAAAGACTATGCTTAACATTCCACGTTTCACAAAAAATACTCGTATATATGCTAATAAATTTCATTCTTATGGCATCTTCTAACACATACATATGCACATGCATGTATGCATAAAAATGTTTAAGAAATACTTAAAATTGAATTTTTTTCTTAAGTTTTTATTGAAGTTTTTTACATATTCTTCGTTATCATCGTCGTAGTCGTTGTTCTTGTTGTCCTCTTTTATGAGGGTGTATGTAAATTAAAGTACCATAAATCAAAAACAACAAAACATATGTCAGCAACATACTTGCAACAAAAATGATAGTAAGTTTCTATGTAGCACATGTTGCTGTATACATGTGTGTGTGTGTAAGTTCGTACCCTCAACATGCACACGCATTTATTTATAAGCAATATTTTGTGATTTTTTCTATGCTGTTAAATTGTGACAGCAAATACTTATTATTATAAGTATGTAAAAGTAGAAGTATTGTGTACCCACATGCATAGTGTTCCTACTTTTGCATACATATGTATTCGAAATATTTATGTAAATAAGTGAATGTTTGAAAATTTTATATAAAACTATTATGTTGTTTTCTAAAAATCAAATAATTTTAATTTTTTTTTTTTAATTTTCAAACAGAAAAAATCTCCATTAATGTCCAATAGTTTCCCACAAGAAACTTTTATATTTAAACCGCTTAGGTTTAGAGCATTTTCCATATTTATAATTTACAATTTGCTAATGGATCTCAACATAAGTTTCATAACTCTTCTTACTGTTCATACGTACCTACATGCATATGTTTAAATATTTGATTTTCGGGAAAAAAGTTGTATAAAAATTTTGTTTCTGCTGCACTTCAGGCAACATCAAAATGTATATAAAAATATGGAAAAATCTTTCAGCAAAAATAAACATATAAGTCTGTATATATATATAATATTGAATTACATAGATATTTTTCCATTCTGTGTTGCTGCTTTCAGAAATTATTTTTTGACATTTATGCTGACAGCAATAATAGTAATTCGTAGTGAATTTATAAAAATAAAAATAAAACCATATTTATTTGGATTTGTACAAAAATGCATTGAACATTTTTACGAAATAAGAAACGATATGAAAATTTTGTGGCATACTTTTAGGCATTATTATTTTCCATTCACAAATTTTCTTTCATTTCATGTCATTTATCAAAAATTGGTACTTTGAGTGAACTAAAAATGCCATAATAATAGGTACTAATAGATTTGCACTTTTAAATTAAATATTGTTATATAATTAGAAAAAAGAGAAGGAATATTTGTGTGCGAGTTTTTTACAAGAATTATCCTTGTTTATATTTTATATCTCAATTTTGATTTGTAAATCTATTAACTTGACAGGAATCTATTAACATAGGATTTCTCATTATATAAAACTTTAAAAAAGCATAAAACTTTACTTTTAAATAAAAGATATTAAATAAAGGTATTGTCAGACCCAGGGCAACAGCTGTTTTGGAAACCCTTTTAAAATAATTTAATTTGTTTATTTATTTTGTACTTCAAAACTTGTATTTAGAAGAAGAAGACTTGATGTGGTTATCTTGAATACAACTTCAAATGGCAGACCTTCTAAACATACCAAAAATTATCACTGATATCAGGAAGGATTTAAAATAATTGTTGGCATTAGTGCAGCAATAACTTTTTTAATTAATTTTAATTGCCTGACTATCGTAGTATACAGCCAAATTATCTTAGGGGTAAGACCA
Source organism: Toxonevra muliebris (assembly GCA_963691655.1). NCBI lineage: Eukaryota > Metazoa > Arthropoda > Insecta > Diptera > Pallopteridae > Toxonevra > Toxonevra muliebris. The sequence continues at coordinate 22,824,532 of OY829326.1, forward strand.
TAGGTCTTACGCGACCAAGGTCTAGTTTGTACCTTCTAGAGAAGGTACAGATACAAAAATAGCTTTATTTTGATTTATTGATAAGTGATCTTTGACGCACCAATCAAGGACCAGTTTGAGAGCTGATTTCATTACTTCTGTAACTGTTGAATCAAACTTCGCAGAGGCAATGATAGTTAGATCATCTGCATAGGCGATTGATTCGTAACCATGATCATCTAATTTAATTAAAAATTCATCGATTACCAAGGACCAAAGAAGGGGTGGGAGAACGACGCCCAGTGGACAGCCTTTAATAGCTTTAATCAATCTATGATAGGATTAATATTGATTTTCTAGTTATATTGGATCAAAAGACCTCAGCAGAACATTTTCCTCGATTGGAATCTTCTGTAATGACTTTTATTTTACCGGATGACTCTTCTGTTCAGAGTATTTCTTTCTCAAAAAATCATTTCAATCAAACATTTGGCTTGTGTAGGGTGTGTTCAATCCATCTCCGCTTTCTCTGCCTTACTTCTTTGCATATAGGTGCTTTCTTCCACTTTGCCTGCAGATCTGTGTTTTTTATAGTTTTTGCGAGCATTTATTAATGAGTACCTGAAACTTAAAGGTTGAATGCTGGTACGGTTTTGTCTTGAATATCTGAGGATATTCCATAGCTGGAGCCATATCTAAATATATTTATTGGGACTACTTCTGCAATTCATTCGAAAAACATCGGATACACCATTACTTCGGAGAAAAAAGACTAAACTATTCCGTGTGGATTAATCTTATTCAAGTGACTTCAATTTTTTTAATATTCAAGCAGTACTAAAAGCGCTTAACTCTCTCAGTATCAGTACCAACCACCTATTGATAACCTTGTGAAATTGAAGGTAATGAAGAGGAAAATTAGTTGGAAACACATATAGAGACGAGAGGGGTTGGGATAAGAAGTAACAAATTGATAAGAAATAATATATATAAAAAAAATATATGGAAGAAATATTTATAAAAAATATATGGAAGAAATATTCTTCCATATATTTTTTTATTTTTTTAATTTGAATTTTAATTGTTCTTTTCTATGGGTATTCCCTGGATCCAAAACTCTTTCCTACATCATACCTGATAACATATTTTTTTTTAAATTTCTGCTGGAATCCCTTTCTGCGTTGTATCCTTATCCGGATTCTTGCCTCAATTCCATTTCTTTTATTTGAGACTTGGTAGAAACTATTGTACAAACTAAAATATTTCAGAACTTGTCTGAAAGAGCAAGCAGTCAAAAATTAAAGCTGCTGCATGACCTGCTTTTCACTTAAATTATTGAGGATATTACAAGTTAATTAGATTTTAGAAGTTGTCTTGATGTCTAAGAAATCAAAGGCTACAAGTTGCATGCTCTTCCCACGTTTTTCCCTCGAATATTTGAAAATGTTATAAAAAATCAAATCTTATCAGTCCTGAACACTTTGGGAAATGAGCAGAATCTTAGGTAATTCAAATCGTTTGAGAACGTCTCAGGCGAATGTATTTTTCCTTATAAGAAATACAACCAAAATCATTTAGTGTGAAAAATACTTAAAATCAGCATGCCCAAGCTTCTGTTTTGACATCAAAAAACATTTAAAACTGAAGGATATCCATAAAATAAAAAAATAAAAATTATCACAAAGCAAAAAATAATAAAATTAATACTTTAATAAATTATATTCTCACTTTATGTTTCAATTCACTTCACACAAAAATTTTTTGTTTTTGTTATTTTTGTTTTGTTGGCTTACGATAAATAAGTAATTGTGTTATTGCTGCTGCTATTACATACACAAAAACAACAATATTCACCCACGCCAACAATTAAATAAATTCACATAAATTACATGTCCGTGGTTAGCAATAATTTTCAATAAAGACATTTTCTGTTTCCTGCTACTCGAACTTCTTCATATCTCTCAACACTCGCTACTGCTACTTGAGTCTAGAGCAATACAAGTACAATATACATACATAGTTGTTATTGTAGTTATTCCTGTGCGCACGGTATCATGATTGCCAAAAACAACAACAACAGCAACAATAAAGAAGAAAGCGCCTGGGCAGGCTGTGAGAATAAAATAAACTTACGTGAGATTCTACTCTTAACCAAATAGAGCGAACCGTAACCGCAGCAGCCATATAGGCCTTTAATGCCCAATGGTATCATGAGGTATCAAAGAACACGCTGTTGTGGTATGGTTTGGTTTCATTGCCATATTTCATTGCTGACAGAGAGACTTCCGCATACTTACGAGTCTACACCCCCACCCGTTGTATCTATCTGTCTCAACTCACGCGAAGCCAGGCTATTTTCAGTTGTATTAGCTTAGGCTTAACCACATTGCCAAGAGTAGATCTCATGTTACTGCTACTGCTACTGCTGTTGCGATGCATGTAATGTCTGACTGTCACACGCTCATATTAAAGTGAATAAGTGGGCATTGCGTAACTATACGGGTATTGTATGCTTAATGCCTACATAAGTATATTTGGTATATATGTAGATTCAGAACATTTGGGCTATTGTATATAATGAAACCTTCTTCAACATTATTTAAATGCAAACATAAATGTAAAATTTAATAAACATAAAATTACTGTAAACTTTGTGCTGCAACATTAAACTCAAATTTATTTCTATCAATATATACTGACTTTAATAGAGGCATTTGGACAGAACCTACTTTCGAGAGAGATGAAAGCGCTGAGAAGTTGCAGAAACAACAATTTTTGAAAACATTGTACAATGTAAAGCTATTTTTATATGTTTGTGAAGAATATAAGTTATAGCTCCTAAAATTTAGCCTTGCTTATCTTCATATGTTTAAAGTTCTGTATAATAAATTTCATGCCATTTGCACTAGTAGCAAGCGCTTCTAACACACACACACACACACATCATTCCTTCAAGCTAACACAAACATTTAAATTGACAGCAAATTATTATTTTTATTATTTGTTTCTACATGACAAACATCAAGAAAGTCTTTGAGCGCGCTGTTTTTTATGATACTTCATTATTACACATAAGTTCGGCAGCTGGCATAAAACTTTTTGCACTGAAGACGCGTTTCGAGTTTTTAAGGCCAACAAAAATAAAAATAAATTTAAAATGTATATGTACGTTTTACGATAATTTGCATACGTGTGTTTTTTTTAGATTTTTTCCAGTGTAACTTTTATTACACAAAGTATTTGCCTTAAGTTCAGATAAATATTTATTGAATGTATTCAGTAGTTTGCATAAATGAATACAATGTAAAGCACCATAAGTTGCTCGAAATAGTTTGTATTACACTAAACGATAGCAACAAACATTATTCAAGAACTATGATTTCGATAGTGTACACAGATTTCAAAACTCAGCTCCTCTTTGAAATTTGCTTGTTTTTCGATATTTTAGAATATAAAAGACGGTATTGAATGTTTATTATTATATACATATTCAAAGTGTTAAAATGATTGTTTCAAGTAAAAATACTGGACGTAATATTATCTCGTCTAAAACTTAATATTCCTACCTATTAACTTTGAACTCATGGAACAACTTTCACTTTGTATTGTATGTAATCATAGTACTGAGAATTTTTTTCAATTGAACTCAAATTTAATGGTAAATCAATGAATCGTGTTTTGCAAGAATCAAATTTATTCTAATACTAAAATTATTTATGCCTAAAAATATGCAATCATAGATGTAACAATTCCAAAAATTACATAGGCCTAAGAAGTTTTAGAAGATTGAAAGCAAACAGTGGTTTGTGAGCTATCACGTCAGAATTCTTAACAGAAAAGTTCCAAAAAATGTCAGAGAAATACGCTTTGGAAGAACCGAATTTGGTTGGGGTAATAAAAAAGTAAATTAAAAATTATCCCTAAAATTTATATAGTATCTCTCAAAGTATGCAACTATTGAAATTAGAAGCAATAAAATAGAACTCAGATAGTTTCACAAAGTTATTATATAGGAAGATTCTTCTAATCAATGAACATAAGAAGCATATTATTCATGGCCTGTAATGAGGTCTTAAAAATGCTTAACAATACTTAAAAATACTTAAAAATACTTAAAAATACTTACAAATACTTAAAAATACTTACAAATACTTGCAAATATTTAAAAATACTTAAAAATACTTAAAATACTTAGAAATGCTTAAAAATACTTAAAAATACTTTAGAATACTAGAAAATTCTTCAAAATGCTTAAAAATACTTAAAAATACTTAGAAATACTTAGAAATGTTTAAGAACACGTTAAAATACTTCAAAATACTTGAAAATGCCTAAAAACACTTTAAAATACTTAAGAATACCTAAAAATTCTTAAAAATAGTTAAAAATACTTAAATATACTTAAAAATAATTAAAAATATTTAAAAATACTTAAAAATACTTAACAATACTAAAAAATACCTAAAAGTACTTCAAAATACTTCAAAACCCTTAAAAATACTTACAAATATTTAAAAATAACCTCAAATACTTGAAAATACTTCAAAATACTACAAAATACTTAAAAATACTTACAAATACTTAAAAATACTTAGAAATGCTTAAAAATACTTTAAAAAACTAGAAAATACTTCAAAATATTTAAAAATGCTTAAAAATACTTTAAAATAGAAATACTTACAAATACTTAAAAATACTTAGAAATACTTAGAAATGCTTTGAAATACCTCAAAATACTTGAAAATACTTAAAACCACTTAAAAATACCTAAAAATACTTAAAAATACTTAGAAATGCTTAAGAAACTTTAAAATATTTAAAAGTACTTCCAAATTCTTAAAAATACTTAGAAATACTTAAGAATACTTCAAAATACTTGAAAATATTTCGACTCTACGAAAATAATTGAAAACGAAATACTAGGTAAGAGATACTTGACAAATACTAGCACTTAAGTATTTCAAGTACCAGTATCATGGTCTTGAGTACCAATATTAGTTTTGATATTTCTACCCGTACCTAAAAAAAAAGGTACAGACTTTAATTTTGGTTCAAAAACTCTGAAGGACGCGTCCTTCCCTCAGAAGAAAAATGGTAAAATTGCTATAATTGGAACTCTTCTTGATCGGTTTTCAAGATTTGAACAACATTTGATTTTTTGATGGAGGACACAATTATACAGTAATTATCAATGATTTTATTGGAACTTTTTTTCTTTCACTTCAGTTACAATTCCTTATTTCACTTATTCTATCACTCAGCACCTAATTGATGAAAATTTCAAATATTGCCAAAACTAGCAATCACTTTACGAGAATTACATCTACCTCTTTATTCTTAGCCAAAAATATCTATCAATAAAATGTATCTTTATAGAAATTTAAGTTTATTTAACAATGATTCACATTACACCAACACTAAACGCCTTAAATTATACTAAGGTGATATGTCTAGCATTTAGATTTAATCTACCATATCCATAACACTTACAACTTGTATCTGTTCAACATGGCCAGCAATTAGTTTTCTAATGACCTCAATATCTAAATGGTAACAATTTTAACACATCAAACGCAACAAAGCCTAACCTAAGGGCCAACACACACACACAACCACATAACCACACAAACATACAAACATTTATATGCACGTATAACTAAACTCAAAAGAAATAATAAAAAAAAAGAAATTGCAAAATAAATGTTGCACGCAAACAAAAAACAAAAAAAAAACTAATAAAACTGTTGAAGGTCAAAAAGATTTGCAAGAAAGCAAAACAGAAAAGTGCAAAAAATAAAAAAATAGAAAAATAACAACACAAATATAGTGAAGAAAAAAAAAATATTGTACGGAAATATGTTGTTAACTTCCGTTGACAGAATTATGTATGGCAAAAAACAACGAACACCATGTGAGTATCTATATGTACGTATATGTGTGAACTACAGTGGGCGCCACCATAAATGATACACAAACATGATAAGCGAGAGTCGCTTACCACAAAGGACATGCGCACAGTTATCTATAAAATGCAACAATACAAATACGATGAGTATAGCATAAACAAAAAGTGAGAGTCAACAAAGTTACAGAACGCCAAAAAGAGAAAAAGAGCAATATATACTAATTGGATAACTGTTATACTTTCACATTTACATTGTTTACATGTACGCTGCATACTTTTTGGCGCTACACCCAAAATGCTGTATTCATTGTTGGGTCAGTAGTAAAATTCAATTGAATATGTGTGAATGAGTTTACGTTTTTATAACAAAAAAAAAAATAACAAAAATTAAACAAAAACGAAACAAATTGCTATCTATATATTTTGATAAAATATTTGTCAAAATTGTCATAATACTTTGAAACATTCAATTTCGCCAAAATGTATGCTTTAAATTATGTACCTACACATGTAATTGGTTTTTGAATTTTAATAAGTTTTATGATAAAAACTAAACAAAAAAAATTTGTTTTATGGAAAATATAAATTTAATACTGTAAATATTAAACACAATTTCATATTATGAATATACATAAGCAAGTAGTAGAAATAATATGTCAGCTGTCACATCACTCAGTGATAAAATACTCTTATAAATAAATATGTATAAGTATGTATGTAGCAACAATATTACTACCCATATTTTGCGAAGCAGCTTCCTCTCAAAGTATTTGTCCCAAGGGAACATCATACCTTATCCATAGATAAACATAAAAGGTAAATGAGATATTTTTTTTTGGTTGTTTTTTTTTTACATTTGACACATTTCTTCAATTTACTCTTTTTTCATTTATTTTTTATGTTTTTCGCACAGAAAGTACATTGTAATCGTAGATATTATGTTTAGGAAAACATTTAAAATAACAAGCAGCAGATATATTGTACCTACACTTAGAAAAACTAAATGTTTTAAATAAATTTGTACGTAAATTTATAGTTTTCGCTAGTAAATTATAGAGCACTGTTCTTTCCAAAACATTTATGGAATTTATAATGCACTTATGTAGATATTTATTTTCAGATAAAAGATCATAGCATGGGCTTAGTTTTTTTTACTTTCTACACAGAGTGTCTCGCTTAAGACAAATATGTTTAAAACATAAATTCTTTTTTCTTAAAGCTTAAGCACCTTCTCAAATTAAGCACCTACCATTGGTATGAGATTTTTGTTTGATTGCATTTTAATTTAAGTAGATTTCTAGACATCTTTACTATAAAATTCTACATACACATCGTCTATTCTATAAATAAATTAGATTATAATAGTTAGCAAAGTTCTTACTAATGTTTGCAAAAAAAGTCCATGTAATATATCAAACTATAGTTCGAACCATTGTCTATAAGTACGCAGAGCGGAGCGGTTTTTTATAATTTTATCATTTTTTAGTGAATTAAAAAAAGGGAACAATTCGAGTGAGATGGAATGCCTTATTCTCCCATGATATGGGAAAAATATGCTCCAAAAATGATATATAAGAATTAAATACTGCAAATCAGATTAAACGATCAAAATCATTATTAAGAAGATTGAGAACAGTTGGAACAATTCTTCAAAGCATTAAAAACAAACAAAAAAAATAAAAAAAATTCGTTGGCTTAAAATTACATTATATATAAAAAATTTTAATAAAGAAACACTTCGCGTTCAGCCAACTCATTATTTGTAAGATCGTGAATATTCCATCTCACAAATTTTCGGTGTACCCACCTTTGACCCGCACTATAGCCCTGCTACGGTCAACGAAGCCTTCGTACGCTGCTCAAATGTAATCTAGTGTAATTTTTGTTCATTCTCGATTTTGATAAGGTCGGTACTTTAGTATTTTTTAGTGCTGACTTTGTCTCTCAAACACTAGCGAAGAGTGGCCATCTGTGGTCACTGCGCACAGTGATTCATCCCACAGACAAAATTTAAAAAAATTCGAAATGTCCGAGCCAAACTAATTTGGTGTCATTTAAAAGATAATAATCCAACTAAGAACACCCCAAAAAATGTAAAAAAATAATTAGTATAGGTGCAAGGAGTACCCCAAATTCGATCATTCGATTTTAGTTTTTTAGTCGGTTGAGTAAAATACATCTGAACAATAAGTTTTCAATGACATCCTGCTGAAATGATATCCAGTTTTGTATTCTCAATTTGTCAAGAAAACTCTTGGTGTGAATTTTTAATCAAGGTTTGAAAAGTTAAAAATTCTGCATTGTTTCAAAAGTTAAGAATTTTTGTAAATACGAAAACTGAAAATTGACGATTTTTGGCAGAGAAAATCTTGAAAATCTGTGAAAATATGTTCTCGAATTTTTTCTCAATATTAGAAGGCATCTTTCTTTATTGTTTCAACAAAAATTGGAATAAAACTTTTTTTTTCAATCCTAAAAATGTAAAAATTCAGAAGTTGCATTCAATAAAATGACTCTTATTCCAACAATAAAAGATAAGAGTAAAAATTTTTTAACTTTCTGAAAAAGCCAATATCAGCATAGCTAAATAAAATAAATTTCTTGATGATCAAGCTTTCCATTCTCTCATTATAGCTTGCCAAATATGACGAAAATTGGAATTTTAAGCTAAGTTTGTTGCGAAACCTAAACAAACTAATTGAAACTGACTTCAGATTTGAGTTATGTGACCCGAAATTTAATTTCATAAAAATCAGAGCACTCCTTTTAATTTTGTCCCGTCGTTGTATGGAATCAAGTCATTGTGCGGAAGTCTAAACCCTCAAAATCGGTAGATATTGCTTTCTGGCGGCAATTAGAATGCTTAGATTTTTATATGCCTTTCTGTTAGGTTAATTTGTTGCTCGATTGGAAACGTGGTGCCACATCGGATAACACTAAGTTTGGCAATTCGTCAAAGAAAGAAATTCCTTCGCTCATGTCAACCAAACTTTTTCTGGGTTCGACTTAAGATCATGCGCCTTTGAAAACTCATAAGGCTTTACTTTGTACTCATTTTAAAGTATGCATTGCAGCAAGGATTAAGTTCATCCGGTGCATTTCTTCGGATGTTGTGGTATTTTTTAGACCACATCCACTGTGTTTTTCTGCCCGCATTATTATGCGTTATGGTATGATTTATAAACATTTTGTTTAATTTTAGATATTTGACAATCAAATTTTGACCTCCTGATTTTCCAGTAAAATATAGTTCCATCACACAATTCTCTAATCAGAGGCCAACAATAGTCACTGACCTTGTGTTTACCGCAAAATTCTTGATAACGTGGACCATGGAGACGTCTTCATTTCGTAGCGCCCAAATTTTGTGGGAAAAATGCAAGATTTGGGTTTTTAATGACCAGTTAACACTCATTTCTTCCAAGTCATCCTAAAGTACAGCCATAATTACTTATAACTAAGTGCCTTTACACATTCCTCAAAAAGAACGCGTCAAAATTTTTATAAAATTTCTCTTTCCATCGAAGACAAAAAGCTTTCAAGTACTGTGTCTGCCAGAACTTTCTTCACTTGGTATCCACAAATTTTCTTTTCTCCAAGAATACTAGTAAAAAATTTTAGCGGAATTTATAGTTCTCAAAAAGTTTCAGTTTATGATTGGATTATTAATTAATAAAGTGAGTCTTAAAAATTATATTGAAGTGACGAATCTATTTTCCAGCTCAAACTTTAAGTTTTTGTATAAAATTCGCGTGAATTTTATACTATTATTTCTTCAAATTCTCAAAAACTTAATATTCCAAATAAGTAGTTTACATGAATATGATTGAAATTATTTGGGTAGAAAATAGTGGGAGTAGCGTCTAGGAATTATAGTTAAGGCGAAGCTATTTTCACTCCATTTATATTTAAACTGCCTATACTCAAACTTTAATACTATCGTAATTTATTACAAACGATTCTTAATTATTATTTCTAATTTAACAAATTTTGTTATATTATTTTCTGTTTCCCAGCACCATAGAAGTGCTGATTCAAGTAATTAGGTTTTTTTATCATTTTTGAATAGAAAAATATTGAGTAATTTTTTTATAGCCTTTATTCATTTATTTTTCGGGTATATTTTTATCATTTTAAGACTTTATTTCATCTAAAAAATTTAGTCAATATTTCATTATGAATGTATACCCCATTTCTGTGGCCAGTTCATTTCCAGTTTAGGTCGCTGGTTCATGAACATGAACCATGAAAAGAGCGGAGGGCTTTGCATCTCCGTGCAAGGAGGGATTTCGAGGAAATTTGAAATGTGTAAAATGAAAACAGCAGTTAGTTAAAATAATTAAATGTAATTTATTAGTGTAAGAAAATTTACCTTTATCAATTCGATTTTCTCTGGGTAGCGGTTACAGCCTTCTCGTGTTGTCTTCAGGATATCGAAAGATATCCTGGCATTCGGTAAAATTGTCTAAAGATGACAAATTCAACCCGCTGAATCATAAATGTATCGATAAAAAATCGAATTGGTAAGGATTGCCAGGAGTACAAAAAAACACTAAAATCTAATAACAAATACAAATAAGGCATCTGGCCTGAACAGTCGTTTTTCTTTAAGCCCAAATTTCACGAGGCCAGTAAAAATACTTTAAAAAAGTGAGGAAAAATTTGTATAAAAACCTTATTATGTATGGTTGTTGGTGAACGAAATTTTTTTCAGTGCCCTTTACACAGACACACTTACATCCCCAATCTGAGCCAAAAACTTTTATGTAAGTAATCTTTTGTGCGTGAGCGCGTGTAGTCAAGCTCATAATGGTATATAGATATTGTATTTCTTGCATACAAATACTATACATACACACATATGTATACCATATATACAAGCATAATTACATGTACGCGCGTGAGTACATAAAATCAAAGAGGACTCTACATACACACATTCTTTCATAAAAAAGATGACTCGATTGTGTGCATAGTACCGAGATGATTTCACAAGAATTTCGGGTTTGCTTGTTTTTGGCATTACAAGCAACAAAAACAACAATAAAAACAATGCCAACATACGCGTGTTTCTCTCCAACAATGATTTTATTGTTTGTTTACTCAGAATTTTAATGTTGCTGGCTGCTGCAGTTGTTGCTTGCTGCTACTACTTGCTGTTGGTGGCAGTTGCATTTACTGTGTATGTATATGGACTTGCTACTTGCATCAACGATAGTTTTATTCTTATTGTTACTGCTGTTGGTTGTCGTTGTTGTTGCTGTTGATGATGTTGCAGCTACTACTGCTGTTGATGCTAACTTCAACTGATTGCATGCACTACTTGTGTGTGTGTGTGTGTGTGTGCTTACACACATCCATATATTGAATGCTCATTTGGTATTTTGCACAGTAGCTCTCAACTGAATTCATGTTCATTGTTGTTGCTCTTCTTGATGTTGTTGAAAGTCCCATGCGTGCATTTGGTTTGTGTGTATGTGTCAATGTGTTTATGCACCACCAAAGTTAAAATGGAAACATTTTACTTTATGCCACAAAACAAATTTTTTTTTTTTTACTTTAATTGGTTTTTTTTTTTTTTTTTTTTTTTTTGTTTTCCGTAACTTTTTTTTTTTTTTGTTCATTTGTTAAAATCAAACCACACACTTTTTTGTAACTAGCAAAGTTTTTCAAGTACTATATAAAGTTACAAAAACGAACATGGTAATCTGTCTATCTTTCTATATATCTATCGCTATCCCACACACTCATTCACACACACACACACACACTCGTGTACAAACTTATGCAAATTCTACTTGTGTATGTCTAGCAACATTTGTGTCCACAAGTGCATCGTTTACATTTGCATTTACAACTTTGCATTTAAAATGACAAAGCAACAAAAAAAAACAACAACTATTACAATCTAACTTTTGTCAAAAAAAGAAGAAGGAATTAAGTTTCATTTATTTTTTATTCAAATTATACTTAACAATAATTTGTAAGAGAGAGACTCCATTGTAGTTGTATTGCACATTGACAATTTTTCCAAAACTTTAAGTGTTACTTTCAGGTTTACCACATATAGCTTAGTCACCTACTTCTCTACTTCCCTACCTTCCTCTCTATTCTGGTCTAACCCTGAAGCTAAGCATGGGAATTGCTTTTAGTTGATATCGTTTTTGTTTTGTTTTTATTTTTTCCCAGTTTGGCTCTTTTGCTTTTGCATATTTAAAAATGAGAAACGGAAGTAGTGTGCTTGTTTGTTTACTTGGTTTTTCCCCCTTTTATTTTACAACAACAAAAACAATAATAATAATAGAATAAACAAGAATAACAACATAAAAATGCCGGAAGCTACTGTAACTTGACATGAGGAGAAGCGAACAGTAACAAAAAAAGAACAGAAATAAAATAGAATTGTAGAAATGACAAGATGTAAAGCAAAAGAAAGGCACAGCCCTCAAAATTTTATTCTTCAAAACGCTTCCTTTTAAGTGCTAGAAAATAGAAATAAAATTGAAGAAGTAGCAACAGCATTCAGCATGCAGTATGGAGAAGTTGCATAGCACTAGCAAATTGATGTTCGCTTCTAGTTATTTTTAGTTCTACTGGCTGTAAGCTATTTTACTATAGTAAAATGTTGACACACTTATGAACATACATAAAATTTGTATAGAAACGTAGGAAGTATGGAATAAAAAATAAAGTGACATGAGTTCAAAAAAGTATGGTAAATATTCTTGAGTTGTAGAAGCAACAGCGCAATTCTTGAGGTTTGGCTATTCAAAGCTGAAGGGTTATGAATACCCAATACCCAGCGGCAAAAGATATTCCGCTTTCATTTTGCTTCAGCTATAAAGCGGTTTATTTAGGAATATTTTGTATGCACTTCGTATTCGCTATATGCGAGTTAAGACCGTTTTGTTTCTTTGGTATGTATGTGTGAGCGAAAAAGCAGGGCAAAAATGTAAATCAAATTGTGTGTTCTGTGTTAATCCCAACGGGAAAGGAAACGTTACATAATCGCTCATTTTCTTGCTTTGAAGCGCTTTTATGTCAATAGCAAGTGCTTCTGCTTTATCAGGCACTTGGAGGGAAGCATAGATTGAAATCTGTTCTAAAGCGGTTTCGTTATGACCTTTTATTTTTTGACTTACTCTCAATTTTGTAAATAAGAAATTCAACTTTTTTAAGGGTTTTATCAGATTTTGTGCTTTTTTTCTATTTATGGTTTTATTCTTATTCTCATCTTTGGTCTTTTCATTCTGGAGTGCTTCCAGTGGCGGTTCTAGGATTTGGGTTTGGGGGGGAAGCTGATTTTACTAAATTAAAAGATAAATATCAGACTCATTATCGACCAAAACCCAGACCTAGACCAAAAACTGGACCAAAAATTTTATCGAATACAGGCTTAAAATTAAAAGATAACTGGAACAAAACTGAGACCAAAATTCAAACTAAAATGGAATAGAAATTTAGGCGGAAATTCCGACCAAATTTCAAACTAAAATTCAAATACTTTTTTCAGATCGAAGTTCAAACCAAGAAAAGAACCAAATTCAGATCAAAATGAGACCAAATTCAGATCAAAATCTTGATTATGACTTTTCTGATGGATTTATATTGTTAAATGATCTATTTTGAGAAAACAATTTGAAGGGAATTTTAATTTCCTTTGAGAAAAAATTTTGATTTGGTCGAAACAAAAACTCGATTTGGATTGTACTTTAAACGAATTTTAAAAATATACTTTTATATCACTCTTAGCATTGATATCACTATCAATATCGCCGTGGTGGTGAGTTTACGATCTCACAACTTCATAACCAAGCACAAAATTTATATGAAAAATTAAATACGTTCTTTAAGCCTGTTATACATTACTTAAAATGTAAATATTTATATCTTAATTTGACCAGAAACCCAATACGTTTTAAATTTCAACGAGATCCGTGCACGCTTTCGGGTACCGGGCAACAACCGGTGAAAAAAAACAATGTTCAGACCACGAATCGGGCCAAAATTCCAACAAAAAAAGAACAAAATTAGACCGAATTCAAGTCAAAACTCAGACCAATAGTTAGACAAAACTTTAGGCCAAAAGGACACCAAATACCAAACGAAAGTAACCCAAAGCTCAGACCAAAAACTAATAGGAATATCTGATCAATATTTACATCAAAAAATGTTAACTTTAAATAAAAACTAGACCAAAATTCCCAACGAATTCAGCCAAATTTTAAAACAAAATTCACACCGATTTCTGATCGGAATTCAGACCAAAATAGTATCAAAATCAAGCTAATTCAGACGAAAATATTAACCAGAACTCAAATTAAGAGTTAGATTAAAACTGAGGCTAAAAAGACGCCAAATACAAATTAAAAGAAAACCAAAATTTAGACCAGAAATCAGATCAAACGCTGGAAAGCAAATCCAAATTTAAACCAAATTCAGATTAAAATTCAAACTAAAATAAAACAAAATTCAAACTTACAATCAAACCAGAATTTAGATCAAAAACGGGCAAAAACGGAAAAGTTAAACCAATATCAGACTAAAAAAATTCAGTACAAAACTCAATCCAAAAACTAGGCCATTATCAAGCTTTCTAAAAGTAAGACATTTATAAGCTGGTGTTGAAATTGTAGATTTAATATAGTCTGAATGTATTTAATAACCAGTTACATTGTAACCTGCATTTTATTGGCACTCCCAGCATGCCGACTAATCAGAATTGATTCAAATATCCGACCCCATATTAATATTTATATTAAATTATTAAAATAAAATATAATATAAAATACCATTTTAAATCCTAAAGTTTTTCGTTGGTTGAAAGTAAATACTTTTCACTGCTGATGGCTTTTTTTTTGGAAAAATCTAAATATTTTTAATTTCTCACAAATTACTGTTTACTATAAGGTTGTCGGGTTCTGGAAGACCCTACAGCCCTCCCCTTGGATACGCTACTAAGTGCTTCCAAAGTTTTGGTTTAGAAAACACTTCAAAAAGTCAGCAATAAATTTTTGTTTCTTAATTAATATCCTCTTGCTTCAGTGCTCGATAGCATGAAAAATGGCGGGAAATTTTATTATGCTTAAATTATTTGGGGGAATGCTTATCAAAAATGGCAAAATGCTTGTCAAAAATACCAAATTGTTTGTTAAACTTGTATTCACCAGTTTTTGATTTTTTTTTCGAACTTTTTTTCAAGTTTTTTATTATATTTATTCATAATCGAGTCTAATTCCATTAATTTTCATTGAGCTCAACAGTTCGCCCACCAGGTTACTTCTATACGAATTTAGGTATCTGTACTAAGCAAATCCAATCCCATTGATTTTTATTGAGCTTAAGAATTTCCCCGCCAGCGTCATTTCCATACAATTTCATGCAATTATTTCTCTGTCGACCAGCTTTTCCCCGATTTTGGCAAGCATTTAACCATTTTTAACAAAAATGTTTCCACACATTGAAAAGCATTTTCCCACTTTTTGACAAGCATTTTCCCATTTTCGACAATCATTTAGACATCGCTCAAAAACGAGATATGCGGCGAAGTTCTTTTTTCCAATTCGATAAAAATCAACTCAATCTAATGGAATACGAATAGAAATTGTAATCAATCTGTGAGAAAAATGGCAAAATTTCTACAAATTAACAAAGAATTAGCAGTTCCCTAGGCACTACGAATTGACTTCCAATACTGCACTGACGACATTCCAGAAGAAAAAAGTTGATCATCGCACGGATGTCACAATACAAAAACATTTCATAAAGAGTAAAGTGTTTTTTTCGTGGCACGCAGGTGACGATATCGTTGTTGACGTCCACATTTTGTTTTTCAAAGTCCGATCATGTAAAAAATAGTCGTGTGTCGAAATCTGTGTCAGTATCTATGGCAAATTCTATTTGGGTGAGGTTTTGATACGCAATTTAATGCCTGCTCTCTAGAGTATGTACAGAGATGAATGTTGTTGTATTCAACAAGATGGAGCTTCCGACCATATATCCAAAGTAGGTCAAAAGTTATATACAGAAAATTTAAATCACTTTATTTCAAAAGTTGATTGACCACTTAGTACCTACATTTGAATTTCTTGGAGATATGTATACTTTGCAGAAGTTTAAAGAACATGATTTTCGTCCTTTAGACGAATTCAAGAATATGGTTTTTTGTAGTTTTGGGGAAAAAAATTACGACGTGTTGAAACTAAACAATAAGAAACAATTGAATAAACCACTAAGTTTTTAAAGTTCAACCTTGTATATATCTTTCACAAAAATAAAAATTTTATTCTTACCATTATTTTGGCAAATATGGCTAATTACATTTTTAACCACTCGTTATATTACAGTATACGAAAAGCAGTGAAAAAGAAAGAACTGCATCTACGTTATTTGTTTTGGTATGATAAAAGAAGTGCATTTTATATAGGACAAGACATAGTTATAAAAACAGAAAGTTATAAAATATTGCGATTCAGCACTTCCCCAGATGTGCATTAACATCAATGCTAAGGCGCGTTTCTCAATCACTGGGTATACTCATATGTATACCCTATACACCCACACTTACTCACACATGAAATGTGTTTGCAAACATCTACTTTTACACATGTTGTATGTTTACACGAGTGGCTCATACTCACACATGCAATGTGTGCATGATGCTGCCGTTTTTTTCTTTTTGGTGTGTTTTTGTGTGGCAAGTACATCATTTTTCAAAGTTTTACTTATTGTTTTCTGCTCAACAGAATCTTCATAACTTAAAATTTGTTGAATTATTAAGTAAGTGAATTAGAGCTAACAAAAAAAAAAAAAAAAAAAAAATTAATATGGAAATAGAAAGCTTGTTATAAAACAAAAACTATTATTTATTGAAAGTTTCAAGATGATTCAAGGACTCAAAGTAAGTTATTTTTCAATCCATCAAAATGCTCTTTAGCGAAAATATAAAAGTGAGAAAACTTTATAGCTTCATCAATATAAAACAAGATTTTCTTCAATCTCAGCGATAAATGTATAAGTATGGAATAATGTTCCTAAATATTACATAGGATCAGCGAATTCGGGTTTCTTTAAAATAATCTTTAACAGGTTTTCAATATCACAGCCAGAGTAAACATTTTTGACTGCTGGTTAATATCTTTCTGATTCGGCACATATATATGACTAGGAAGAAGTAGATGCGGCCACCTGTTTAGTTGCAGTGTCATTTATAGCTAGCGTTTGTCTTAAAACGCAAATGCGTTTGTGAAAGGCCATCAGTTAATTCTATCAAAACTAGAGAAGGTAATGGGATGTCCCACATATGGATGCAACAGCAGCAGTCGACAAATTTTTCACAAGAATGTGGGATCATTCGATTTTAGCTTTTTAGTCCGTTGAGCAAAATACATCTGTAAAATAAGTTTTTATTGATATACGGCTGAAATTTCCAGTTTCGTGTTCGCAATTTATCAAAGAAAATTTTTGGTGCTTTTTTTTAATCAAGATTTGAAAAGCTAAAAATTCTGCATTGTTGCTAAAGTTATGTATTTTCTTTTATGTATTATATGAAAAATGAAAATTGACGAATTTCGGCAGAGAAAATCTAGAAAACCTGTGAAAAAATATTCCTGGATTTTTCCTCAATTTTAAAAGGCAACTTTCTTTATTGGAATAGGCAAAAATATCCACCGCTTTCTTTCGCTTTTGGAAAATAATCCAATTTAAAAATAGGTCTCAACATAATTTTTTCGACTAAAATTGAATTAAATTAAGCTTTTTCTGTTAACCCTAAAAGTATGCAATTATGCTGAAAATGACTAAAAGTGTAAAAATTCAAAAGCTAAATTTAATAGTATCACTTTTATTGCAACATTAAAGGATTTCAATAAAAATTTCTTAACTTTCTGAAGAGACCAATATCTATATAACAAAATAAAATAAATTTCTTAAAGATCAAACCAACCATTCTCTTATTATAGCTTGCCAAATATAACGAAAATCGTAACTTTAAACTTAGTTAATGGCGAAACCTAAACAGGCTGTTTAAAACTGACATCAGATTTGTGCTAAGCGACATAAAATTTAATGGCACACGAAACTTTATCAAAATCAGAACACTCCTGCTTATTTTGTCCCGTCATTGGATGGAATCAAATCATTGTGCGTCCTTTCACTGGGCACACTTCAAAAACCTCTAATCTTAAATATTCGATAGAATCGGCATCCTTGAAGCTCGAGCATGGTTTTTATTAGACTTAGCAGCAGTCCAGTCCACTGGCATTATACTTTTACAGAAATACATATCTAGAAGAGACAAGTATTCGAAATCAGAAGCATTTTCTTAATCATTTGGAGCAATGTTTCACATCTTTGGATAATGGCACTGTATATGAGGTTTGTATTCCCGAAACCAAAGTATAGGTTTTATAACAGGGTCGGACTGTCGTTGCATTTTCTTCGATGGATCTAAAATATACGAGGCAAAAGTATTTGCATTTAAAAGTTTATATTCCAAGAGTAATGATCATAATGGTTGCTGATAGAGGCATATGAGTTTGCAATAATAGATTGGCAGAGCAACTAAATCCTTGATGAATTCTCCCATTACATTTTACACTGGCCGACAGGCTGCCGAAATATTCAGGTTCAAGTACAGGTTTCGAACTAATCAATAATAAACTTCCAAAGATGAGGTTTTCTATTTACTTCACTTTGTTTTAACTTTTTTTAAATAGCATTCAACCCCTAGAGGATATTCCAATGAACGTAAATAATTGTGTGGATTATACAAAGAAGAGGAAGAAGAAAAGATGGAGAGCGAAGTATCGGTAAACGTTCACTTTAAATTTGATCAAATAAAATGGTCAGGAAAAATAATTAGATTGAGCTTGAATTCAATAAAATAGTGATACTATAAAGAAAGCTACTATCTCTGCGATGTAGGAAGGAGATTATGAATAACTACAGTATGACAAGATACATACTCGTTCTTTCTTATAGTTTTCGCTTGATAGTGAAAGTGGAAGTTTTCGCCTGATAGTGGAAGATTATTCAAAATTTTCAGAAGCATTTAGTTTTCCATATTTTTTAAATTCACAATTACTTTTAACACATTTCTTTAGGAAATTTTCTTTAAAATAGTTGCTCCTCCTTTGTTGGATACAATGAACTTTGCATTATTATGCTTTAAATATTGTGCATGTTCTTTTTTCTATTATATAAAATTATATTCAAATGAGGCGTCATACTCGTATATAACAAAAAGATAAAGAAAAACATTTTCCTAAACACAATTCAAAGATGTATGTAAATAAAAATTTGTTTAAGAAAAATGTTCAAAATGCAAATGTGTTGTTGAAACACATTTCAGCAAATACTGAGAGAAAATATTATAGAATTTTTACAAAACGCTTTAGAAATTTTGCAAAAAAACCAAAAAAAATTATATATAAAAAACTGAAAAAGAAAAACTTTAAATTAGGTTAAAGAAAAAAAAATAAAGAAACAATTTCTTCTTTTTTTCTTGCAAATGATGTGAAGTTTGAGATATGGTAATTTTATTATATAAACCTGAAGTAAGGAAGTATGTAAAATGTATAGAAAGAAAGAAGGAAAGAAAGAAAGAAAAAACAAGCGCTGAAAACACTGAGGTAAAACTCATTTATTTTCAAGCATGAAAGTCAACTAGATGGCATCAAATTAGCATCATTACTAAAATTATTATTTTAATATTTATGCTGCCTGCCACAACAGTCATTCACCCAGGAAGATTGTAACCTGCCTTAGTTGAAATCCTAGAAAATATTTGTATTTACTTTTTGTTTGTTGTGAAATTAATTCTCGAACGTGATTTGTATGTGAATTTCAACAATTTTCCCAAACGTCTCAAAAATACGATTGAAATTGTACATCCATTTCCGGTGTGACTGATTGAGTATACTTCCGTTTCCGCAATGAAACACACACACACATATAAATATGAATTATGTATTGGTACTGCAGAGTTTGTCTTACAGTATAATATAATTTTTGGTAAGAAAACCCGCCTTGAATACTTCTATTATGTTGCGTATACGCACTGCAGTCCCAATGCTGCAATCGATATAAACTTCTCTTCTTAAAAAAAATCCCATATACCAATGTTATTTAATTACAAATAAATTCAATTACATTTAATTTTTCTGCTATTTGACTTTCGTTGTGACTGCTGCGTTTCCTTGAAAGTTTTGCTTGAAAAATGCACAATTTTTGCGCTAAAATCAAACAAAACGCCATTCTTGAAATATGAAATTGGATTTTATTTTTATAAAATTCAATCAATGTTGGATATTGTACCGCCATCATCGCCACCAGCAGCACCACGACAATACAAATACATTTCTATACACTCATTCGCATTGATAATAAAAAGCGCATACACACACTTCATTCATTCATTCATTCTTTCATGCTGCATCATGCTGTGGCAACGAATGAATTTTGAAAACTAAAACACTTTCATTGACACCAATGTTGAGTGGCAAACTGGCATTCAGTTTTTCCAATTTTATTATTTCTTTTTCTATTCGTTCTTTCTCTCTATTTTTATGTATGTACGTATATATTTGCGAAAAGATATTTGGCGCCTTTAGTGTGTATTGAACCGGAAGCGGAAGTTGTCATTCATCATTTGCAAAGTGTTGTCATGGTAAAACGAACGTTGGTGATTATTGTGTTTGTTTTTTTTTCTCTCGATTTAGGCTTATAAAAAATGTTTTTAGTTCTGATTCTTTTTTTTTCATAGTTTTTTCTGCTGAATGTAAGGTCACAGTAAAGTTGCTTGCATCTTAGCGAAAGTAACGAATTTTATGAAATTAACATAAACCGGTTTTTTAATTGTCACCGCTTGAATTGAGCAGAAAATTTTTTAATTTTCATATATTTTCTTGGAGAAGCAATGAATATCATAAATTGGTAAAAGGTGAAGTATTTGATTTTGAACGAGTGATCAATTTATGCATATGTATCTTAATAGTTAATAATAAATAATTGGGAGTATATGAGCTTAGAAATGATTCACAGGAATCTATTTCAGCTTCGGTTGTAATATGAGGACACTGTGCCAGTAATATCAACCAAAGGAATAACTTAGCAGAAAATCAGCCGCAACAAAGCAATTCAAATAATTTTAATAGATGAAAGACTTTAATATTTTTTACTTACTAAAAAATGTGAAGTCGAGCGCAGCTTTGGCTTCAATTCGAAAATTATTTTCCCTTTTTGTTGCCATTGAAATGAAAGAGAAAATGGCTTTATTGATTCTAAGCTTTTCAAAGTCATTTTCTATTGAGAATTCGGTAAAGGATCCAAATATACATATTTGAGTTCTAAAGTTTCGTTCACTTTTGTAGGGAAATCTTGAAAATGTTTGTATCCTTTTTTCACCACTGCGGCAATTATCATCAAGAAAAACTTAAATTTTAATGTAGGGTCGATAGTTCTTTTTTAGAAGAACATATAATTGTGGAACTCAAGTTACCGCATGAAAACATAGTTCGCTTAGCTAGCAAATTTCTTTCAGATTCTAAAAAATTCCTTGCTCAAGTATAAATAGGAGTATAGCGCTTTGAAACCAATGTTCAAATCCAACAATTCTATTCCAAAATTCGGAAAATATCTCTATCTTTGAGTTGAGTGAACTCAGAGTAATGCCCATCAAACTTGACCTGTGAGCATTGAACATTGATAAAAATACCCGAAAATTTTAATTTGAAGACGTTACGTGATCGCTGAGAACTTGGTCTTTGTCTCTAGAAACTAATGTTCATTTAAATTAATTTGTATCTTTGTTGCTTCATCTGTGTCTTTGAATTCAGCGATCTAAATCGTTTTTTGAGCGCTAGGTTCTGGTCAATATCTGATGCCAAATTAAGAACTTCCTCGATGAAGTTGAGTTTAATTATGCCTTGTTTATGCTCAAAAGTTTAAGTGCCTTGGTGATGGTTTGATATATTATAAATAATGCCAACCATTAATGCAGCTCTGTGGTTCCACCGCGATATAATCACCATGTGTTTCTTGAATGGAAACTTCGAAATTTATATTCTATCTCTAGAAACTGATTCACATGTCCATTAATTTAGATTTTTCACCACCTCCCATCTCGGTTTTTGAATGTAGAGATCAACCAGTGATTTAGTTTATCAATCTTTCCTTGAGTCAATCAGTTCATCTATAAGGTTTTTGAGCACCAGATTCCAGTCAAAACCTGGTGCCAAACTATGGTCTCCTTTTACTTTTTATCTTGAGCCAATGTTTATGTCTGAAATTTAACTAAAATTATGTAATAGAAATAAATCATTTATGCGGGTAGATACTGACTTTGAAGCTTATTAGCTTAATCAAAGCTTGACGATACTTGAAAATGTGTTATAACCAGCGGGGGAGGGGTCAAAATTGGTCAAAATTTAGTTACGTAATATATGATTCTTCGTGATCTTGGAAGAATATAAATTTCTACAATTAGATTCCATCTCTAGAAATGTATTCTTCGGTTTCCAACAAATCAACACCTGGTGGAAAGTTAAGAACTAGCTTTACTTTGTTTAATCTTGCCTTGCCACCCAAGATCATGCACATTAATTCAACCTTTGAGTTACATCTTTAAGTGTAAAGTGTAAAAATCTTTTTTGATTATGGCAATCTTCATCAATTTCGAGCGCTAAAACCCTTCCTGTATCCACTTGAGATACTACTTATCAATCCACCTATGTAGGCTAATCTCGACTAATCACTATGTGCTTTTTAAGTAGGCTTCGGCAAGAGATCACTGCAGTCAGATCTGCATTTATACAAATCATCAACAATTGATCCGTATTCAAAATCAAAAATGAAGCGCCTAAATGTGGAATTTTTTATTATAAACATCAGTTTCCAATGATGTATACCAAGCGTTGAATCGGTTCTGTGCACTTGATGGGACCCTTCCACTCTGGATTTCTATTAAATCATTTCCCTAAAATATACTTGTTCCATATCTTTTAATTGCATTTTCCGCTTCTAATCTCCTTTGAATGTAGTATAGGTCAAATATTTATATCTTTTTACGAGCCAATATAACTCCATAAAATTACGCTTGTTTAAACACTACAACGAATTCCATCTTTTTTCAAGCTCCGAGGTCACGTAGGGTGATTTTGATCGAATTTCCGTAAAAGTCGTGCTGTGCTGTTCTGTTCTGTACTGTGTGTAATTAAATTTTCTAATAATCTCTGAATAAAATCATTTTCATCAAATTGATAAAACATTCCTACCGTTAATTACATTCTGCTGACGCCACAATTTCCATCAAATTCTATTCATAAATGTGCATGTAGGTAGTTAATTTTGAATAAATAATTTCGTTTTCAATTACCTTTAAAACTACAAAAATTTCCTATACACATGCATACAAAATTAAATTTTCTAAGCCACCTAAAACTATGCAATTATATTAAATGATTGCACATTTAGCAACTACATAGTAGGTACATACGAGTATTTTCATTTCATATTGACAAATTACCACAAATTAGTCTGTGGCTGATTGATGATATAAACAGAAGCAAAAAAAAAAAAAAAAAAAAACACAGAGTAGTAGTAGCAAAGTACAACAAAAACAAGCAAAAAATAAACCTAAATACTATGGAGGAAAACATAAAGAAACATTTGCCAATATGCTTGCTATTGCTGCACTGCACCATCTGACATTTGCACTCTCCTCTCGGTCATTACAAGCACAGAGCAGCAAAGTGTACGAAGGGGCAAAGTTTAGTATCAGTACAGTAGTAATATTTGTAGTTGTAGTATTAACTGTGGGAAGTAGTTCAACATGGAAGTCACTATGCTAAGCGCTGTTAAGCTTTTGGAAGATTAATAAGTTTCACTCTCTCTCTCTCTCTATGTTGTCGTCCGTCGTCATTGCAGTTGTTGTGGTTGTTATTATTATTTCTTGTTGTACCTAGAGGAGTAATACTATATGAGGTAGGAGTGTGGTAAAGATAATCTACTATTCTATGCATGTATAAGCTCAACGGAAAATATTCATGACATAGCTAATATGTTATCAATTTTGTATGACTCTTATTAAACCAACTACTTTTGTCAGCATAATACTAAATAAATAATAAAAATATTACTGGAACTATGATGAACAAAAATGTTATAAAATCTTTCCTCCAGAAGACAAATATTTAATTTTCTTATAAATAGCATTTCCTAACATTTTACATTGGCTGTTCACTATATTATTCAGTAACATTAGAACTTGATTGCTTAGCTTGCACCTGTATACACTTGTTTATTTGCTTGTTTGTTTGTTTGCTTGCATGAGCAGGTATGCATGTGTGTATGTTATCTATGAAATGGAAAGGAGTATTAAGTAATTACAAGTTGCAACTGTAAAAGTCTTTTTTGTTTTATAACACTTCATCTTGTTGTAGCAAATAGAAGTAGAAAATCTGTTAATGAAGATAAATTTTCTAAGTTCAAATATTTTAAATTGTATAAATTACCTCTATTGAAATTTTATTTAAAACACAAATTAGATTCTTAGTTGCATTTGTCTGTAAAGTGATTTGCTAATTGTCGATTTCATTCAATTCATGTAAATAGGTTAGGGTGTTAAAATGTATACGAAAGGATTTGAAAAATGAGAAGATTATTGCTTTGAAAAAAAAAACAGACGAAGAATTGGTTCTATCTCTATCTCAGTTCAATTGTATGATATCATCTGCAAGTAGAACAAAAAGGATTTAAGTTGCGGTATTCATCTATGGGGATCGATGTTTGCATACATCAACTAGGTTCTTAGCCGCATACTGAGACGAAGCTGCGCAAAATTCGTTTTTCGACATACTTTTTTCTGAAAATGTAATGTTTTATAGCTTAATATCCAGTTATAATTGCTGTTATGATTTCTGTTTTAAATGTTGTTTGTACTCGCTGTAAAAATCACTTGAAGTTATATATTTCGAATTTTGTGCAGATTTACTGAAAAAATTGCTTCGAAAGAACATTTTTAAACAAAATTCCTCAAGTTTCTTAGACATAAGCTCCAGATATTAAGTAAGCATAGTTATTTCGCATTATCCCATTAAGGACGAGCGGGAACCAAAATAGATAGTAGTAAGTCAGGAACAGCTCAGCGACCAGGTGCCATATGACACCGCTACGCATTACTGGGCTAACTATATTTACCCGTTAAGTTTTTGTTTTGTGTGTTCTTTTAATTTCAACAATATCTTCTAACAAAACAAACAAAATTAACATCAAGCCATAAAGTATGCTGCGCTTTTTTACAAACTAAAAATCAAAAAATTGTAAAAATGTTTAATAAATTTGAATTAAAATAATGAAGTAAACAAGTTGCTATTAATTGACGCATATTGTATGTAGTAAAATTTTATGTTTATATCTCTAAATTTATAGCAGATTTAAAAAATTTTTTACAAAAACAAGTTGGTGAAATACCAACCAAAAAGCAACCAGACACGCCCATGTTTGGTATACTAGTTGCACTAATATTCAAAATTCATGAGCAAAATTTCACAGTCATATCTTGATTAGTTAGGGTTTTATGGGATTTGGAATGTTTGGGTATGGTATGGGAGGTAGGCGTTGAAATTCAAGGATCACGCCCATTTGTATTTTTTTCTTGATTTGCACGAAAAAGTTCTATATACGACAGTCATACGACAAATCCATGTACTGTTTGGCAAAATATGTGTTTATTTATTTTTGAACTTGTAAAGTTGAAATAACAATAAAGTTAATACAATGAGATGACTGAAATGAAAGCTTTTTTCAGGTCTAGGAGAGATAGAAAAAGAAAAAGAAAAGCGGAAAATCCGTTAACTCATATTGTCCCAACGTTCGATTAATCGAACAATAACTTTGAAAATTCGTCGAAAATACATTTATAAATTTTTTCCAAAAGTAATCACTGTTTAATATTTCTATATATACTGACTTTAAAATTGTATTTAGATAATTTAAAAATATTGTATTTCACCTAACTTCAAAACCAGGTAAAAAGACATACTTTTTTGGAAGGTGGTTTTGAAAATCAACAAAAAATAGTAAAATTCATTATTTTGCATTGAAATGAAAAATTCGCCCAAATAAAATAACAAACTTGATGTAAAAATTATAACTTCACAGGTCCTAATATATTTTTCTGAGTCTACAACTGACAAAACTTTTGTAAAAAAGTGTATGGAGAAATAGGCAAAATTCAACAAAAATGCATATTTTTTGTTTTTAACTTATAATAACTTGTAAAATACTGTGCTAAATAAATTTTATCCCAGAGAATACTTGTTGCTCATGATTTGGCGTAGAAATATTTTTAGTTTTTTTTACAACTGATCACCTTATTTTCTTGGGGTAAACCAAAATTCAGAAACCATTTTTTTTTTATTTTTTTAAGTGCTAAAATTCTTATTGAAGACATATGGAAACTGCGTTCTGAAAATTTTCCAA
This sequence comes from Toxonevra muliebris, assembly GCA_963691655.1. Lineage (NCBI taxonomy): Eukaryota > Metazoa > Arthropoda > Insecta > Diptera > Pallopteridae > Toxonevra > Toxonevra muliebris. Next base: position 22,850,897 of record OY829326.1, read on the forward strand.
TTAGGATCATGGCATTTAGTACCGGGGCGATATGGGTTAATAAGCTTCAGTAAAACATTTGAATTGATATTGAAGTTTTTGGTGTTAACCATTCGCTTTATGAATAGGGAAAGGGAATTCATAAACGAAAAAAAGCTGAGTGTAGTGAATCAAACTAAAATATCATAATTACATATTTTTTTCTCTGTCTAAGAATGCAGACAGCCGATAGTGGTTTTCATTAGTTGGGAATTAATTCAGATTTTTGAGAACAGTGATCTAAATGGTGAGGTTCATCAGTTTGAGCCGCTCCTAAAAATGGAAATGCTTGTAATTTTATAAAGTCTTTTCTCAGTGCAACTGATTGTCATATGCACTAAATTTTAATATCGATGTATAGATATCTTACTTTTAGATAGCTTGATAATGGTTTGTCTAATTTTAGTTTAAATTTTGATCTGAGTTTTGGTTTGACTTTTGATGTCAATTTATCGTTTTGCTGTAAGTTTAAATCAGAATTTGATTTAATTTTCAGTGTGATTTTTGCCGATCTGACTTTCGGTTTAGTTTTGCTTTGATTTTTGGCAGAATTATCGGTCACAATTTATTGAGATATTTCGTGCGAATTTTTAGTTCAGTTTTGGTCTCAATTTTGGCCTCAGTTTTGGTCAACATTTGGTTTAATTTTAGTCTGAATTTTGGTCTGAATATCGGTTTGAGTTTTGAGAATTTGGCCAAATTTCGGTATGGTGTTTGGTCGGAAATTGGTTTCTCAGCGCTCCTCATACTTGAATGCTAGATCCGTCACTGATAGTGAATGCACATTTAAAAAATTGGTTATACGAATCTATATTGTTCTGTGAATAGATCTGGGATAAAAAGGAAAACAAGCCTAACACGACTTAAAATTGGAAATATTTTATCATTTATTTTAGATTATAAATACGCAAATTATAAATGGTACGAATTTTTAAATAATATTTCGAATATTATTTCAGGCATGGTTTTTGATGTGAACATAGAATCTTTTGAAATAATAAATCTTTTGAATAGTAATCCTGAATGGTGTCTATCAATTCTAACAAAACAGCTTCACAGTTATATACCACCTTGATCAAAAAGTTCCCGAAATTTATTCAGAAAATTAAAAATACAAGTTTATTCATCTAAATCTATATTGGCCCCTTCAAAGTAATCCCCATTGACTGCAATACACTTATGCCAGCGTTTGATCCAAACCTGGAAACATTTTTTATATTCGGTTTTCGGTGTGTCCATCAGTGCTTCCTGCGATTTTTCCATTACTTCATCTCGGCTGCTGAAACGCGTTCCCCGTAATGGTTTTTTAACTCGGTTGAACAGAAAGAAGTCACAGGGAGCCAAATCAGGCGAAGTTGGTGGCTGTTGGATTTGGTATTTATTGTATTTTTCGTCAAAAAATTACGAATAATGATGGCACTGTGCGACGGTGCGTTATCATGGTGCAAAATCCACAAGTTTTCTGTCCACAATTCTAGTCTCTTTCGGCGAATTGCTTCACGTAAACGTCATTGTTTACTGCCTGGCCTTCTGGCAAAAATTCATGATGCACAACACCGTTGTAATTCATGAAAACGGTGAGAATTGCCTTCTTTTTTGACTGAAAACGATGTGGTTTTTTTGGTCTCGGCTCATTTGGTGAACACCATTCACTTGCCTGATGTCTCGATTGCGTGTCGTGCTCATAAACCCAGGTCTCTTCTCCATTAATGATCCTTTTGATGAATGAGGGATCGGATTCAACCTCGCAAATCATGTCTTTTGCGACGTCAACACGGTCTCTTTTTTGCATGAAATTGAGGTCTTTTGGCACCAACTTTGCTGCTACGGAAACCCAAATCATTAACCAAAATGTCTTGGACGGATTCATAGGCAATGCTCGAGTCCTTCGCTATCTCTCTGATGGTTAATTTACGGTTATTGACCAAAATTTCTTTTACTTTATCAATATCGTCGGTTTTCGATGTCGATGGTCTGCCACTGCATTCATCATCTTCGATTGACTCACGACCACTTTTGAACCGCTCGTGCCACTGGTAAACGGCCGTTTTCTTTAGAGAATCGTTGCCGATACACTTTTCCAACATTTCCAACGTTCTCGCACCATTAAATCCGTTTTTTACGCAAAATTTAATACAATACAATTTAATAAAATTGTAAAAAATCGCCAACACACACAGAGATAGATGCACTCTTGGCTACGTAACTTTTGCAAATGTCAAGCTATGACGCTAAGATTTAAAGGGAATATCAACAACAGATGTACCAACTTAACAAACAAAAAAACAGAACGGAACGATGGGAGCGCCACACGGTGGTTATTCCGGGAACATTTGATCAAGATGACATACAAATTGATTCAGTTTGTTAAATTTTTTCCTCAATTTCTTATACTTAAAATTATTTAAAAGGTCAATTTGTAAAAAATTCAACTTATAATATATCAATTTCTATTATAATCCCATACGAAACCAAACAAATATATTTATATAAAATTTGTTTTACTTTCTTTCTTTTTGCAGCACTCTTGAATATCCATCCATATGAAAATGAAAGTAGCTGATAGTTTTTATTAGATTAAAAATAAATAAATTCAGAAGAAAAATAAATTTTTCAATAATTTTACAAATGCACACAAAGCTGCACACATACATAAATATAGTAATGTTAATATGTGCCACATGCGTCAAAATATAAAGATGCTGACGATGAAACCAACCAAGAGTAGCAAAAACAACACAATCGACACACTTATTTAAACCTAACCAAAAAATACAAGAAAAGTCTAAAAAACACGACCATATAAAACTAAACCAAGACTTCAAAAGGACTTAACCACCGCCGCCATAACCAGCCAGGATAATACACCAAAGGCTATACCAAAGGTATATCTCAGTGGTGCTACACTACTACAACTTCCACTAGGAACACACACAAAAAAATTTGTATGCCAAACACGTTCTTTACGTCTTTCACGAGTGAGTATATATTGTGCACGCACACACAGTTACAATTATATACATATACATACAGAAACACATGTACATAAAGAAGCGCCGCAGCAGCAAAAAGTAGCAGCTTAACTAATAAAAAAAAGGACAAAAAAAAATTATAATAAAAATCTAAGCCAAGCTAGAAAGAAAAATAAAAGGAAATAACAGTGCAGCAGCGCAAAGGAAAACAAAAGAAAAAGGGAACAGAAACAGAAACAGGCGGCGTAAGTGTAAAGCAGCAAGAAAACCAAACGAAAATAAGGAAAGCAACAAAGAGGGAAGTGACAGAAAGGAGTTAGTTACCAAAAGTGCTATCAGTATTGAGCAAGTGCTTTGGCTGCATTTCAAATACTATTTTTTTTTATCGTTTTGGCACGAGGAGCATAGTTCAAAATCTATTAACTCTTTAGAAATAATTCTGAACTGCATCGAACTGAACTGAACTGCTCTGAACTAAACCGAGCTGAATGTGTGTGTTTGGAGAAAGAAAAAGCTAACCAATACGCTTCTGCAACAAACATTAAAAGAAAGAGCTTAGAAACAAAAATTAAGTAGTAAAAAATTTATTATAATAATATTGAATACTGCAGTAAAAAAGGGCATAGACTTGCAACAACAACTACAAAAACAAAACAGAAAAAATAAGTATACCTACCTTATAGCTGAGAGACAAGCGAGTGAAAAGAAATAAAGTTTTCATCATCAGTTGAATCTCTTTTCTTTACATATTTGGGCGAATAAAAAGAAATGAAATAAAGTTTTACCATCTTGAAAAAAGATTAAAAGAAAACAACGACGAAGGAAAGCGAAAAACTATTTGAAATAAAAGAAATTGCATTGAATCAACCAGAAAAAGAATACAAAGAAAAACCCTTGAATTGTATAAAACTCTTTACTGCAACGCTAGTGCAAATATTGAATTAGAATCAAGCAAATTAAATGTCGACGGTTGAATTAAATGGAACTGCTCCGGTTATGGATTTTCATCAGCGTCAGGTAAGTGATTGTTCAATGATATATTTGCTTTTATTTCCTTGATAATATTCCAAGAGTAAAAGGAAATTATTTCTAGTGGTTGTTTAAATTTTGCAAAGAATTTCGCTCAATTTTCAGTTTCATTACGTCCATTTGCTTGAATGAATTCTTATTAAATAAAATCAATAAACTCGATTTTTATGATACTTAAATTAGGAACAACAATAACGTAAAAGAAAAAATAAGTAAAATATTTTAGAGATGTAGTCTATGATTTGAAAAACTCATTTCCAATTATATAGAAGTTGTAGGCAAGTTCTCGTTTCTGTCGCCTAGAAATTAAGCTATAATGAAGCAATGATAACAAATCAAACCAGTAAAACTTAAAAGACTGCAGGTCTATAATGTCATTTGTCTCTATAAATAACTTCATTAGTATAAAAAGCTTAAAAATTTATCATTTACAATAGAATCAAAGCTGTTTTAATATTTTCTATGTATAGGAGGTTGGTTTTGAATTCAACACATAAATTAGGTGGCAGCGGAACCTCCAATAATAGAAATTGCCTGGTAAAAGTTGTTCACTTCACCATTCAGATTTCGAAGAAAACTGATTTTATCTTAGAATACACATCATGAGCCTCGGAGGCATACACCCATGTGCATATACTAATACCTCTAAATCCACTTGAGATTTCAAGAATTCTTCCACATAGTCCTAAGCTTCGGTTTGAATATGCGAAATGCTCATGTTTACTCAGAGAAATATGTAGAAATACATCTGGTTTGAATAAACAAAATCAGATTTCAGGAATACATATTATCCCCAAACACTTTTGAAAATGAACGTATTTTTAAATTTTTAAAGTTATATTCTCAATTCTTTTAAGGTTTCCTTCTCCCCTAAAATCTTTTGTTTTTATGAATTTTTTTTACATATACTATTTGATAAATATTCTAAAACCCGCAGCTGCATTTCAAATTTTGAAAGCACACAGTGTTCTCTCTTTGCTTTACTTACTATTCCCCAATTAAACTATTCTCAACAAATATTTCATTCACAAATCAGTGACACACAAACTGTTCCCAGCCACCATTAGCCGAGACACAATCCATTCGAAGTTCAACAAATAGACACCATATTAAATGTAATATGCAAGCACCTTTTCTCTCTCCCTCTCTCATTTACTACAACGATTTTTACCTGCAATTTCCGTTTCTGCTTTTCGCGAATTTCCTTTACATTTCATTCAGTTGCAGTTTTGCGGTGCGTTGTTAAAGTTTAATTTTTTCGCCTATTTTTTAATTTTTGTTTTTTTTTTTGTGTTGGTTATTAATTTATACTTTTAAATTTTTATTCAATTTCATTTGTGTTTCGTTTATCGTGTATTTGCTTAAATTTGTTTTAATATTATTTTCACAATTAATGCAAATGGCAAACGAAATGTTTGGTCGCGTACCGAGCATTACCGGCAATTGGAGCTCCTTCTATCGTCGTTGTACACTGAATAAAGAATTGAATGATGAATGGGAAGAGCTGAATCACGAGATATGGGTGCGTTTTTTTGTGTTACTTTTTTATTTAACTTTCACTTAATTCATTTCAATTCAACTTTACACTTTATATATATATTTTTTTTTAATTGTTTCACTTATTATTTATGTTATCTAAAACGGAAATTTATAACAGCTGTAGCATCAGCTGATGCTGCTTTTTCCAAAAATTCCACAATTATATTTGCGTATGTATTGGTGTATTTTTCACAAGAAAGAGCGGGATATTTTTTTTAGGACATGCGCATTCAGCTTTTCTATATAAAGAAAGAGAGAATGAAAAAGTGGGAGAGAGTGAGCGAGAGGTTGGCGCTTAAATGTTATTTAGCGGAGCTTTTTGGAGTTAACCCTGCGTTTACGTTTACACGTGCAAGTAAACTGCTACAAGTAGAGAATAAGTATTATGTTCGAAAAGTTCGAAAATTACTTGCTAGTGGCAAATGTGTAAGTGTATTAGTGAAAAAGTTTAAATGTATTGAGTTTTTCGAGTTTACGCTGGATAAGTCTCTACTTAGCAACAATAAAGTTTCTGCAAAGCTTTATCTAAGAAACTTGTACAGTGGAGCAATTATGAAATTTTTCTGATTTTATTTTTGTTCGGAAGTGACATTTTTATTTATGGGAATCAGACTCAAAGTTTATGTATTATATATAAATTTGAGTTAGATAAGAAGTTTAGAAATAATTTATCATTTTCAAATAAAAAATTTTAGTTACACACATTAATAAAGTTGACATTGAAATTTAATGTCTACTTTAGTATTATTTATGAAATCGCTGCCGCTGTAAGAAGTTGATAGTCAGTGGTTCGGTTAGACCAATTTCCTACTTCTTCTCATCTCCATTGGTTATCCTGCAGAAATTAATGTTCACTTTGCTCTGCTTAAGTTCTTTATTTCTCAAGTAATTAATTTATTTTGTAAAAAATTTTCTAATTTAAATAACTAAGAGTTTCGAGTAAAAACTTAAAATGAATTAAATCCGTTAACCTTTGATTTTGGAATGTAGATTTTCTGACTCACTAATTTTTGATCAGTCCAACGGGAAGAATTCTAAGATTGTAAGCCATGCTTAATTACAATTGATTGCATCGGACCATTTTGTACCAAATTTTCGAATGGGGGTCAGGGGTTCCTATGTAAATGTGTCAATCTCACAGAAAATAGCCTATTTTAAAGCTGACGATTTTGTCGACTGTTTCAATTCTTCTTAGCCTTCTACTTTATTTTTTGGGACTTAAATTTATATATTTTTGTTGATGAACTCTGAGGAAGGAAGATGTAGTAGTGATTGGTTTTTAAATTTTGTTTTCTGGTAAATTAATATGATTCTTTCAATGTGCCCATACCAACTTTTTACTTGTCTGCTCCGTTTAGTTTACGAAATAATGATAATGAAGGAAACATAGTTAGAATCCAAACAAAGCTTCAATATCACTTGAAATGATTGTAAAACTGTTTAACTTCAACCAGAAATAAGTTTTAAAGTTACTGGATTTCGGAGTGTGGCCTGATGGTTTTTCAAATATAGTAAAAAATACGAACGTATCTCAAAAGCAGAAGCCGATAGCAAAATCCTTGCACAAAATTTGAGTTCAGCGAGAAAATATCTCTTAGAAGTTGTTTCAATATTTTTCGATCTTTTAGAATCTTAATCAAATCTTAACTAAATCGCATACGTATATCGGCCAGACATCGGAGGATGTCACTATATAAATATAAAGAATTTAAGTCAAGCGGGCGTGGCTCTTCCCATACAACTCTAATACATTTTTAATCTTTGAAAATGATTACATAACAATCATGAAATTTAATGCGTTAGCTGTACCACAGAAAAAATTTCAGCGAGTTTAGAAAAGGAGGTGGGGCTCCTCCAATATAACCTGAATTTTCACTATGGAATATCTTAAGAACGATTTGTGACACGGTACTAAGACATAATATGAAATTATTGTTTTTGCTATGCTGTAAAAAATATGGATAGGATTAAATTAGTAGATGTGGCGTATACCAAAACCAAGACTACCTCGATAGTCTAGTGCAGTGGTTCTCAAGTGGTGGGGCGCGCCCCCTTGGAGGGCGTAGACTAATTTGAAGGGAGGCGCGAAGATATTTCAATAAACAAATATTTGAATACTCTGTAATGCACCATAATCATAATATTTTGCATTTAACAAAATAATTTCTTTTTTCTTTCATATTATATGTTAACACCTTTTAGTTTCACATTTCCCATTTCTGTCTTAAGGTACGCACATACAGTTGCGATTTTATCGGTGCGAATCCGCAACGTAAGAAATTAAAACAATGCAACCATTTATTTCATATGAGAGTACGTACACATCTGCGATTTTGGCGCATCGTTTTTTCGAACATTCACAGTTCCCCTCTTTTGTCATCCCGAAAACGCAAACTGCTGCGTTTTTATACCGTCAAGTAACAAAATAAAGAAGAAGAGGAAGTGAAATGAAAAAAGTGAACAAAAAGAAACAGAAATGTTTGACATTATTTTGTTTATTAATACTTTTATTCCAATATTTTTATTTAACTTAATAGTTAATTGAACTGGTAAATATCTCAACTAAAAATCGCTTGCATGTGGCAGAAATGAAAATCAGCTGCTGCGATTTCAAAGCGAAGAAATCGCAACAGTGTGTGCCCTTTGCGTTTTCTAAATTCTCTGCAGAGATGCATTAAAAATGGTCCGAATTCGCATCGATAATAGCTTTAAACCGCAAAAATACGACAAATTGTTAAAAACTATTATTAAAAAAAAAAAAATCGAATGTAAAATACCATGCCTTTGGTTAATTCCTCGACTACCTTTTACTATCAAAAACTTTAACATTAGGAATCACTTAAGATAATGCATGATTGACTCTATTTATTAATTATTTGGTTAGTTTAAGCTAGCGAATTTCCAACTAAAACGTCACTAAAACTTCACCACCTAGTTTTCCTCACGAGGAACAATTCAACTATAAAAAAATTTACTAGCCTAGTTTATCTTTGACGCAAACTCTGAGACTCTGGTCATCCAAACTACGGAAAAACCAGAATTTTATCAAGGCGGGTAAGATTTAATTTAAAAAATAGTAAACCAGCATAAAAAAACTGTTGTGTGAAAATCACAGTGGGGGGCGCGGGTTTGCCGAGAATTCGAAAAGGGGGCGTAGGATGAGCATAGTTGAGAACCTCTGGTCTAGTGGATAGTGCACTAGACTTTCATCCAGAAGATTGTGGGTTCGATTCCTGTCTATAGTTCTGATAAACTTCTTATATTCATTATTGATATGTAGTGGATGAGAATTATAAGAATGTGTACAAGTACACACCTTGGTTGGTAATGGCAAAACCACAGATGTGATAAAAAATTGCCTCACAGCCATTCAGAATCGGCGTTAAACTGTAGGTCCAACCATCGCCACTGTGTTCTAGCGGCAGAGTGCCAGACTCTTGTCTCTGGAGACCCGAATTCGATTCACGGCTTGGGTTCGTTTCTTATCTATCTTTATTTCTCTTTTCCTTTCTTTCTTTCATAACTTGGGGCTTTGGTACAATAGATCTTACAGGTCGCAGTGCCTGACTTTCGAGTCGTCCTTCCTTTAAATAATAATAATACCAAAACCAACGAATTATTGAATTTACGTAACTGGAGAACCATGATAAGACAACTAAATTTTGTGTATCGTGATGTTAGTGGTAGTTATTGGGCGGAATGTGGTCGTTTTTTGGTAGGTGTGCGTGACAGCTTGCTTGATATGACATACGTAGAAGAAAGATGATGAAGGTTTGTAGGTTAAGACTAAGACCATGTCAACGATATGAATAATAAGTTCAATACCTTGCTTTACATAGATAGAAAGTTGCCACGCTCATATGGTCATTTCTTTTTTATTTTTTTTTATTTTTTTTATTTCTTTTTTTTGTAATTTTTGCATTGTGAGGGCGGAAAAAGGCTGGATTGAAAAGTAGACCTACTCAGCTGGTATACATAAAAATGCCAAATAAAGCTTTTATATGGTTTATTATGTAAACTCAATTTCATTCACATTTTTAATATAAAAATATAAATTTTAATATCAATCAAAAAAGATTTCAATATCTGATTATTCCGCCCACAACTTAAAACTAAACTTAAAACAACTACATTATATTGTTATCTTTTTTTATGAAGTTAATTTATTGTTTACCACGCTTGCACATTCTTTACTTTATAAGTTTCTTCAATTATAAATAATGGTGATCAGATTTCAAAACAAAAAACAAAAAACAAAAAAAATCATAACTGATAAGCAGCGAAACCAAATATTAAACCATCAAACTAAGAACCAAATTTTAATAGAGGCAATCCATTTCAAATACCATAATTGGCAAAAAGTAATAGCATCGTGTACTACATACATCCACCACCACATATTTCAATTGAGAAGTTTGTGAGTTTTGAAAACTTTTCAATTTTCATAGTTTTCAATTTTCACTACACTGATTTTCGCTACACAGAAATCATTTCATTTCGCTTCAAACAAACTTCAATGTTTTTTCTCTGCAGTTTCCATTTCCATGTAAACGATGCGATATAACTTTACTGCTGCAATACTTCAAATACTTTTTTCTTGTTGCTACACTCGCTACACTCTCTAACGATAAGCTGTAAATTGAATTACATTCCTTAGCACCAATATTCATACCCTCAAAATACCAAAAAAACAGAGAACGATAACATTTAGAAATCTCCTACAACTGTCGACTGTCGAATGTGTTAGTTATGCGATTTTTGTTCTCTCTCACTTTGATGGATTTCACTGTGCATAAATGAAAATAAATGGAAAATGAAATTTTACTCAATTACCGAAAAAGTTACGAAATTGCTGATGCTGTTGATGATTCTAATATGCTGTTGCTGGTGTTGGTATTCGCAGGCACAACTGCTGCTGCTGTTGCCGCTGCTACACAAGGGTTTGAAGTTGTATATATGGGGATGGCTGGACTTTGCAGTGCAAATTCAATTATTTGAAAGTTCAGTGTGAAGCGATAAAATGGTTGGATATACAACGATGCATGCACCTAAATACACGAGCTTATTTGCAGATACTGGTTTATACATTTGTAGCTTACTGCTTTGCTAACCTTCTCTTCCTCATTTTTCTGAATACTATAATGCACCTTCAAACGTTAGTCCCAAAACTTTGACAAGATAAAGTTTTTCTATTATTTGGACGAACGTTTTGTGCGTCAGATAGGTATTTATAGCTTAACAGATATACAGGGTAATTATAGCACATTTACGCAGAGGATTTCAATCAGAAACTTTCAGGTGATTTTCCTCATACTCCATTGCATATTTCTAAGCTTCTATGCATGCATTTATGCAGTGTGCATGTATTGTCTTTTACATTGTCACTATCTAATTACAACAAAGTAAGTGTTAATACACAAAAGACCAGATTCACTTCCATTCTCCTCTCAGCTTCCTAGCTATCCTCTACGATGCGATGCTTTACGCAGCAGATAACATACAATTTGAAATTTCTGCTACTACTACTACTACACAACACAAATGCACAGCAACGTCATCAGCACCATTAAGCTCTCTCCCTTGAAATATAGTATAAATGTCATCTACAATTTGGGAATTAAGCAAATTTTTGATATACATACTTTGAGTTTGATATTGCTGCAACAGCCAAATTATACATACATACATATACAGTATGTATAAATGTATTGCTGACAAATCAAGTAGCAAATACTTTCACTTATACTTTTTTTCTTCTATATATAAAGAGTTTTAATGATATTATTGAGTGTTCATGTTCAGCAACGTTCATTGTATGTTTTCAAGTAAGTGTCGAATTTAATTTGAATTTAATTAACAAAATCGCATTTGAATGTTGAATTTATAATGCTAGAGCTCTAGTGTGTAGGAGATTAGTTAATCCTGAAAATTGTATAACTTGTATAGTAGATAGTTGCAATTGTGAGCTCATTAGTCTCAATAATATTCGTTGCTGCTCACTTGCAAATTGTGCTAATTATCTACATGCATACAGTGAGGGACAAAATTGTTCAAAGGTACAACGTTTTTTGGGGAAGGGTTACTAACCATAAATGTTTGAAAATCGAATCAGTCTAAGAATCAGCTGATCATTTAATTCGAACTTAGACGAAAAAAAAATGTTTGAAATTGGATAAAATCTTCAAGTGAATAGGCCGATTGAAAATCCAAAATTTCGGCCGATATCGGTGAATTTATTTCATTTTCCAGCCAAACAATTTTAAAAAATTCTTATAAACTATAACCTGCAATTTTACTTTATAAATTTAAAACCAATGCAAAAATAATTTTTCAAATCGTATAACATTAAATGGAGCCGTTTGAGCATCAAATATTTAATGACCTAAATTTACATCCCACTACGATTTCCCACGATTTCTAAAAATAACTCAATTTGGACCCTCTTTCTGTCACTGGATTTTACTTTTGCTGATAAAGAGCAATTATAGAATACTGGAATTAAAAAAAAAAACAAATTATTGCTTAAAAATAAATTCGCAATTACTGTTAAATGTTTGATACCGTCAACCGCTCTGCGTGACCTTGCTCCGATATTATCCGAATTGAAAAAAATATTTTCCCCTGTATAAGGGATACCTTGTAAACAGTTTTGTCCTTCACTGTATAGTATCTTTTGATCAGTATCGTTTCCTTAAAGCAGGTAGGTCCAGCCCTTGAGCTCACGAGCGAAAACAGCTTTTGTGCTTTCACATGTACACATACATATATAGAGCTTCTACACATGCACGACAGATCATACGCTTACCCAAACACAATCGCACAAATTGCATATCTCATTTAAAGTATCGATATTGAGTAGAATTGAATAAGAATTCTACAGTGTGAAGACCTCAGTATTGATAGGTTATAAGCACAGTTTAAAAAAAATTTAGAACAAAAATTAACCCTCAAGTTTCCAAGCCTGTCTCTAGACAGCCTTCATCAAAACGGGTGTAATTACCACGTTAATAGTTTTTTGGTTGTTACATTTTGTCATATCGGAATTTTCCAAGCTTTTCAAAAAATGCATTAGTTTATGAGTTATGATGCGTATTACAGACATTGGCGTTCGATCTTCGACTGTAGTCGAATGCCCTGATCGAACGAATTCGAAATGTGGAAACTTTCTTCTAATTTTTTATATTAATTTCCAGTGGATGGAGAAAATGTAGAAAATAAAGTCTATTGGACGATTTTTGAATATTTTTTACTTCCATCGGTTTTTTTTCTAAAAAGTCAAGTAAATTTGAAATCTTAGTTACACTGTGCGACCAAATCTGATTTATTTTCTTTGACATGAGGCTTGATTTCGGATTCAAAAGGAGAAGGTGATGCTGAGCAATCCTGCATTCATAGTTTTTCTATGTCAGTTACTGTTTTTGATTTAAAGCTTCGTCGTGAAACATTTTGAAAAGTTTAAAAATTAATAAAAATAGAAAAAGCTGTCGGATCCATGTAAAATTAGACTAATGTGAAAAGTAATACAAAGCAATATTTTATTATGCTAAACTTTTCCGCCATATTTGATTCGGAATTTTAAATTTTTAAAATCGGACTGCAGATTTGTAACCAGCGCCCCTTAAAACACTGCGGACCACTGCACCTTTCATTATGTCTGGCTGTGAGTGTGAGTAAGATAAAATCCGTTCTTTGTAAATTTTTTCCTGCACCCGTAGACATACATAAACACATCCCCTGCTTTAAGGGCGCATGAAAACAATATGACTTAGGGTTTATTTGAAAGGGCATGATTTAGCCTTTAATTCCTAATTTTCGAAGTTGCTAGCACGTCAGGGTTCAGCTCTACAATTTCTCAAAAATGGCCAAAAACGGTATTTTTAGGGATTTCAGTCCCAATTTTTCTAAAACGTGACGCAATGCGAAGTTCCTGACCTCAGCATGAAAAATTAATGCTAGGAACCATATTATTCGCCAAACCCATGCAGGGCAGTGTTATTGGATCAGCTTCAAAGTTTTTGGAGACAATCTTAAAATGTAATTAATTCTTTAACCCATTATTGCTCAGAGCACCCCGACTCGGAAGATCCCTTTTAATGCTGTGACTGCACGAATTTAGGGAATATATGTCAACTTCATCCGGGTTCCTCATAATTGTTAATGGCCCGAATTCCCACTGATAATAGTTTGAAAAAATTAGCCTCTGAATATTTTTAGCATTATTGGTCATTATTTAACTTTGGGTAATGGAGTTATCGAAATTATGTCCTTGACATTAAAAAAATGCATTGGAATCCACATTGAATAATATTTATTTGAAAAAATTGAAATCGATTATTCTGTAAATTTTTTGTAATTTTCGGCCATTTTTTTTTAGGTTAAGATTAAACAAAAACTCGAGGCATTTATCCACTCTTGTCCCTTGACTGATAGGGTCCATCAAATTCAACATCGTATCTAATTTATTTATTTAAACATCAGTTTCATAAAAATTATTTATGAATATTTTCTTCGAATGAAAATTTCGACAGGGTTGCACTGCTCATAATTCGATATTCGATCTTCGATAACTAGCGAAGATTGAACGTCGAAAGCAGCTCATAATAAGGGCCAAAGTCAAAGATTTGTAAAAAACAAGACAATTAATTATTTTGATTGAATATGAGATAAAAGTGAAAAAAATAAATAAAATACTTCCCGTCATAGTAGCCAGATAAAAAAGCAACTGTGAGTAGCTAGGACCTTGAATTTTTTAAACAAAATATTTATTTACTTAAAATAAATTGGTAAAAAGTTTTTTCAACAACAAATATTTTTAGTCATTCAACCTTTCCGGCTTCATAAAACCACACTCATTACATTTTTTAGGTTTTTGAGATCAGATTACATCAAAATTTATCAATCCGAATTTTTTTTAAATCAAACAAAAATTTTAGAGTTAACCCTCTAGGGGTTAACACTATATGGAGCAGACAGTCTAGGTTATGAGCGCGCATTAAATAACCTAACAACTTTTCATTGTTTCATATAAACTAATGAACAAACCATTTTAATTGTTATTCTTAAGAACAATTAATCTCTTTGGAAATAATTTTTTTTTGCTTGGTTAAGTATCAATGATCCCAAATGATTTCAATCAGTCCTAGTTGAAAACAAATCGCAATAAAGTATGGAGATTTTATTCAGTGAAATATTTTTGATGTCGATGTAATTCTCTTACACCTATTGATTACTTATAAACACAAAGGTTTTATGAATTCATCGAAGGTTCATTGCACTTACTTATAAACACAAAGGTTTTATGAATTCATCGAAGGTTCATTTCAAAATATTTCTTAACAAATTGCTATTTTTTAATCTGTCATAAATATTAGAGTCACTTATCCATGCTTTTGGACCTCAAAAAGAAATGAAGACTGGTTTTTTTATACTTATTAACAACTGACTTTGGCTGGACTTTTCGGTTTTTTTTTTCTGACGATTTTGGATGGCCTATACTAACTTTCGTTGACTTTGGATGGCTTTGTCAGAGTTTGACTGACTTTGAGTAACTTTAACTGACTTTGACTAACTTTAAACAGCTTTAGATGATTTGGCAGACAGTGGATGATTTTGGCTAACTTTGGATGATTTTGACTGACTTTGGCTGACTTAGATTTGATTCTGACTTTGAATGATTTTGGACAGCTTTGAATGGCATTGGATGACTTTGACTGCCATTGATCAGCTTATAATATACCCAGTATTTACAAGTGCTCTATTGAATACTCTCGAAGCTCTTTCCCAGTAATATCTTCGAATTTCTTCAGACTAACTATTGATGACTTTGACTGACTTTGGGTGGCTTTGAATGATTTTCATTGATTTTGTTTGACTTTTGGTGGCTTGGCTGACTTTTGATGATTTAGATGACTTTGAACGATTTTAACTAACTTGGTTTTGGTTGAATGACCTTAGCTGACGTTGGCTAACTATGATCGGCTTTACATAATTTTGCTGACTTTTAATGGACTTTAAAGTGCACTACTCACAAACCGTCTCCGTACTGGTTTATAATTTCTTTAAGCTAACTTTAATTGACTTTGGCTGACTTTGGTTGCCGTTTGACTATTAATGGACGATGTAAAAATGTCCTACTTACAAATGTTTTCACGTACCGCTTTCGCATTTCTTTGACCTGGCTTTGCCTTCTTTGGAAGACTTTGAGTGACACTTTTAATACAACTCGTTTGTGTTTAGTTACTGTAAGAACTGCTTAAGATAAATTGATTCTTTGTTTGTCTTGCATTGATTTGGTTTTTATTAGCCACATTTTCCACATGTTCGGGTTGCAGCAGTAAAATTTTGCGCTTTTAAGGTTGACCATTCAATTCACTTCAGCTTCGGATAACTTGGTGGATTGTCTTCTCTTGCAATAAAGTTGATATTATTGAATCTGTGGTTTGTTGTAAATTTAGGCCCAAACATCACAGACACATTGTGGCACTGCTCCAAACACTACTTTATAATATTTTGTTTAGGACCAAAGAGCAGCACGTTGAAAAAGTTTTGTATACTCTACGTCTTACCCCATCCATTTTTTTTTTATTTCCTATACAAGATTTTTTACCGAACTATCTTATTTTCGATCGTTATTAATTATTAATTTAACGATTCTTTATACATCTAATGATATTTCTAGAGTATTGAGTATATAATCAGTTAGGAAACATGTTATAAATATTGGAATCTGTGAAGAAAGAAAAAAATTATACTTCGCCGTTCAGATTTGGCATAAAACTGTCGATCTCTTCCATTCCCCTACAAGTATATTTACAACACACAACATGAATGGACCCGAAAACCCTAAACTTTCCAACTGTTAAGTTTATCCTTAAATAAAATTCGTCTTTATTTTGTAATTATTTATTTATTTATATTCCCGCCAGGATATTCTTAATTTCTTACTCAATGCTTATAAATTATTTATTGAAATAATTTAAAATTAATTGCACTGCATTTAACTGGCACACAAAAGAAAGTAATTTTTAAATACTTTTCCTGTAGAAAAATAAAATAAAAAAAACATTACGCCAATGAAATGCAGCAGCATATGTCAATCGTAAAATAAAAAATTTTAAAATAATTGCATACGCATTTTCGCACAATTTTCAGTTTAAATCAATACTTCTCATAAAAAACCACACGCTTTTTCTTTTTCCTTTTTTTTCCTTTTTTTTTTGTTTTTTCACACATGCACGTAAATTTAAACAAACACACACACTTGCATACATTTACTCGTTCGTATACGAACAAAAGCATCTTGTTCAATTTCAGCGTGCTGCCAACAATTTTTTTTTTTTTTTTATTATTCTGAATTATTCCATTACTGCGAATTTTTTCTTTTTTTATTTCGATGAATTTTTTCTCGTTTTATTCTACCATAAACTTTGCACACACGAGTTGCTACTGTCACTGCTACATATAAAAAAATAAAAAGAAAGAAAAACTGAAAAGCAAAAAATTCATAGTGACATTTTTATTTAATATTAACACGCTTACGGTTAAAACTAAGAGTCGTATCTCTATCTTGCTCTGCAGGAGCTTCTGTCGCTGTTGCCGTCTCTGCTGCTATCTCTGTTGCGGTAATTTGTTCATGTGATTGGAGCGGTCAAGATGATCGTTATTATTTGGTTCACTGTTTTATTAATGCCATTTCGCTGTATGTCATACTTTTAAAGTGACAGTATAAAGTGCAATTGGTTTCTTGAGTATGCAAATACTTAATCGAGGTAAGGGTAATGCCTTTGGCACCACATGGAACTAGTCATATCACTACGAAAATGCAGATCTCTCGAAACTGAGGCAAGCTGAAATTATTCTATGAATTCATAAAATATATGAAATTTTGAATAGAATTAAAAAAAGGTAAATAAAAGTTATGCATGCTTGACCGCAAGGATTTCGATCATACTACGAAATCAGCCCTGAGCTTTCTTTCTTATATCAATTAAGGTTTCTTAAACCGCCGAGAAAAATGGAGCTTCAATGAAATCGATTATAAAACCGCATTCAACAGCATGATTAAAGCGCCATACCCTGCGAAGCCCATTCGACTTTGATAAATGACACTGTTCGACACCACCACCAGCGCAATGAAAATTAGAACTGTCGTCTCAACGCCATTTGATGTCAACTGAAGTTTCAAGCGAGATAGTTCCCGATCGAGCGACTTTTTTAATTTTATGCTTGAAAAATTCGAGCAGCAAACATCAATATCTCTGGCACTATCTTTTGAAAGAGCGTCATGCTGCTTGTAAACGATGATGTATTCACTTCATTAGCTTCAACGCGCAAATAGTCAACTCAGCTTTCTCCAATCTGGAAAAGGAGTTTCAAACAAACGAAATAATCACGGCGCACATTGGGAAAAATATAGGTAAAACCCTCGCATTGCTTATTTTAAGCTCTAGCATCCATACCATCAGAGCTAGAAACATAAATTTTGGACATGATAATTAGAAATCCCCACAGAATCATATGGCATTATTTCTTCTTAATTTGCAACATCAGCATTATTTCTTCTTAATTTGCAACATCGCTAATACGTTACGCTACGTTCGGAAGTTCAGACTTTTTGATAATTCCACAGCCCGACAAAAAATTGGAATAGCAAAATTTTGACAATTGACTCTTATAAACCATCGAAAATTAAGTTAGTTTTTATTATTTGTGTATAAATACTTTTTGATAGAGGTTCAAAATTTAAAAAATTTTAGTAAAATATATGCCTTGGAATAAAATTTAATTTTGGGGAATCTTATTATTTTATATTTATAGATTCATTGTACCTACCTATAATTTTACGAGGAATATTTTCGTCATAATATTTTAACCCATTATATACATGAAAATTATTTTAACTCTTTTCTTAAGAAATGACTCAAAAGCTCTCTAGGAAAGGTTTCTAAGGATTTAAATGCTCCATGAAAATATTCTTTGTAAAATTTTACTATTGGTTAACCAAATACAAGAAATTATAATACGTAAAAAGACAAACAATGAATTGTATTTATGAAGCCAATGAAACTTAAAGTGTTTTGCAGATGCATGTTTACTTTCTTGTAGAATATATTCAGGAGGTGACAAGGATATTTCTTTTGCCATCAAATATCCTTCAATTTCTTGCTCTTTTTCAGAAAAATGTTCACATTTCCTCAGTAAAAAGTTTTGACAAATCACTTGGTTGGTTAGTATATCTTAATTCCAGTAAAATTTTATTTACCCTTTAACGCCCTAATTTTGATGAGGCTTGATAGAAACGTTCTTTTTTGAGATTATGGTTACTTAGGTCTTCCACAATCATGCTTCCATATTGATTTGTTTGTCTTTTATTAAAGGTTAAAAAAATAGCTACGGAACTGTAGACAACCACTGGATAGTACAATTACTCCAACTTTGATTTTCATATTCTCTTATCTTTTATAAACATAACTAAAATTTATGTATATAGCATATAATTTATTTTTGCATTGTACCGTTACAATAAATCACGAAATTTTAAAAATTACGTTAAATACTTACCTCTAAATTATGCAAAGAAGTAAGTGCTTAAGACATTTAATTTTTTTTTTTTGAAACTATCGCACCAACTGTTTATAATTTTTCTATACATTTTCTTATTTGAGTTCTTTGCTTCAACTTGATAAATTTCAAGTTGTCGCAGCTTGTCGCAAATAAATTTGGTATCGTCTATTAGATAAAAACTCCTAGTTATCAGATCCGGAATATTTGGAGGAAACCTGTGGAATCAAAAAAGTTATAGCTTACGAAAAATTTAAAAATATTCGGAAAAACTCGAAAAACTAGGCATAACTTCAGAAACCCGTATCTGCCCAAATAAATTTAGATGAAAAAAAATTTATACGTTGACTGCTTTTTTTATGTATTCTCATCCTAAATATAAGTTTTGATCAAATTTCAATGCAAAATAAAGATTCCACTTTCATTTGAAATCAGTTATTTTAACAACATAGAATGAGAAAAATAAAAAATGATTTTAGAAGCTCAAATTTGGATGGCCCAGGTTACGAAGCCTTATGGTTAATTGACTTCAGAAACTTTTTTTCCACATATATTGAATATCCAGATTACAAAAAGTAAGGAAACAAAGTAAACCCCGTAACTTTCGAAAAACCCTTAATGCGAGGGTTTTGCCTATATTTTTCCCAATGTGCGGCGTCTTAGCCAAAATGTGACTGTATCGGACTATATGGTTAGGGATCTATGTTTCGGTAGGAAATTCAACATCATTCTTCCTTCCAGGTCCGAATGGGATGGCCAATGTCCCGATTTCGGTCCCTTTGCTCTCAATTGGTATACAGACGGCTCGAAAATGGACTGTGGTTCTGGTGCCGGAGTTGCTGGACCCAATACTAGAATCTCAATCCCTCTGGGTATTTGGCCCAGTGTCTTTCAAGCCGAAATATACGCAATTGAGACCTGCGCTAATATAAACCTGTATAAAGGTCTTAAAGGAGCAAATATTGTAATTTTCTCAGATAGCCAGGCGGCTCTCTTAGCACTCTCTTCATGGAGTTTTTCATCTAAACTGGTGAAAGAGTGCTTTGATAGTCTCCAGCGCTTGTCTACCCGTAACAAAGTTACGCTTTGTTGGGTACCCGGCCACCGTGACATTGCTGGTAATGAAGCCGCCGATGAACTGGCTAGGCAAGGTTCATCTACCAAGCACTTCGGCCCGATCCGTTTTGCGGAATCGGCTGGGCCTCTACGAAATCTATCGTTGAGGAGTGGTCTAAGGCAAAATGGCTAGAGTACTGGAATTCTATCCCGGGTTTAAGACAGGCAAAAGCTCTCACCACTCCGCTTGCCCAAAATCAGCCCATCTCTTATTCCAAACCTGACCTTAGGCTATTGGTGGGCTACATGTCTGGACACCATGGGCTCAGATATCACCTAAGCAAAATAGGTCTGTCCAATGAGACAGAATGTCGTCTATGTATGGAAGATGACGAGACGACACTTCACATTCTGTGTGAGTGTCCGGCCTTGGCTCGGCTCAGAGGAAGAATCTTTGATTATTCGTTTTTGACGGCTGATCACATGAAATCTTCTTCAACGAAAGATGTCTTGACTTTTATTAGGTCAGCCGAACGTCTTTTGTCATAAAATGGGGAATGGCACAAAAGATCTTTTAGGTCGCAGTGCCTGCCTGGTTGGGCTCCTCTAATACTAATAATAATAATAATAATAATAATAGCCAAAATGTGGCATTCAAACTTAACAAGAACTTCCAATATCAACCTTGAGATCAAGCGAAAAATAACTCTTATTCATTCGGCATTTGAGAAGCAACGCCTTCTCTCGTCGGATTAAAATATCGCTCAATAATTCTCTCTTTCTTCACGTCCTAATGTATGTCGATGAGACGTGGCCAATGACTACCAATGATGAGAGGCTGCGGAGAGCATTCGAAAGAAATATACTTCAGAAAATCTATCGTAAAATTAACGTTGATGACGTGTAGCAAAAAAAATTTAACCATGAGCTATATGCCGACACTGACATAGTCAAACGCAGAAAAACTCAGCGGCTTCGTTGGCTGGGTAAACGAATGATAGTAAACACTTCACCTAAGAAGGTGTTCCATTTGAGTCATTTTCGCTGTAAAGACCAAATACCGGGAACTTGACTGCACTTGGCCTTACCAATTGCCGCCAGTAAGCACATAGCAGAGGTAACTAGCGAAGTTTTCATTGAGGCGACCCAAACTGTTCATCGATTGTAGTGCCAACTAAAGAAGTAAATAGATGAAATGCTATTGTAATAAATGAAGTTATAAACTTTATATACTACAAATTAATGTTCCCTCATCCCTACAGTCCTTAAAGTCTCAAGGACTCTGCACCCACATCATTTCTAGTCTAAATTACTTATTTGTTAATGTAATTTCGTTTCGGTTATGTGTAGTTTATTTCATGTTATGAGTGAATACTTGATGCTATCACATGTATTCATGTTACTTTATTTATTTACCTCAATTCTAGCTGTTTTGTGCTTAGTTTTTCATTATTATCTTTTCAGAATTTTCGAAGCATGAGTATATTTCAAGTATTTTTCGCATACTGCATTCATTTGCATACTTCACATTTGAATTTTTACACAAAATAAAAAACATTTGAAGTTGACAGAAAATGCGTAAAATTACATTTAATATGTAAATGTATTCAAGTTCAGTAAGTTTTGAAGTACTCGTAGTAGGTATGTTTTTGTGTTTCTATGCGCATACTTCTACATAATTGAATAAAGTTTAAAATTGTTGAATTTTGAGAGAGAAATTTCAAAAGTGAAAATTTTTGCATATTTGTTTTATATGTTAGATATAAAGTTAGAAAAATATTAGGCTGTAAATTCAGCGTTTCAAAAATTCAATTTATTTCGTTTATTATTTTATACCGCATATTTAGAGTGGCAGTTTTGACTTTAAACAATAATCAAATATTTTTTGGATTCGTTTAACTTCGTGTTTTTCTTGAATTGTACCGAAGTTTTTACACAAATCCGAAATTTACATTATTTTCGTTTCAAACTTAATCCACCGCCTTTTTAAAGACCTCAAAGTGTCCAGATTTTTTAGTAAATTTGGTCTACCATACATAATCCGTGAAGTAATATAAATCCACTGTATGTACAAATGTCTGAACCATTCTAAAGATTAACCTATCTCTGTGGTTAATGACCTTCAGGTAAGATTAAGTTAATTGTTTGTTTGAGGAAGAAGTTCAATGATGGTAACCGCTGGGAGGTTTTCTTAGAATTGAATCCACCTAGAAAGGGATCCAGGCTTCACACACACATCCCAGTCAGTTCCATCTAACCACAACTCCTGTAATAACATCTTGGCTTGAATCATAATTGGGTCGAAAAGTTTTGCGACTGAAGATAGAATTTGCCGCTTTGTGACCCCATTCACCGATGAAATTGGTGAAATGGTATAAGAAAAAGTGTCGGAGAGAGCATTCCAACGAATTCCGAGAGTTTTCGTGGAACTTGCACTTTGAAATCGTAGAAAATTGGAATTCAAGAGATCTCCTATTGGAATTTTTTTTAATATGGCAGGGTGATTCGCTGTGATTTTTTTGAGAGGAAATCCAGCTGAGCCAAGACAATGAATTACTTGGGAAAGTGATTCGATTGCAGAATCTGCATCATGACCTTCAGAGAGGATGTCATAGACGTAGGTGTTTTCAGTTAGAATTTTTGCCGCGAGAGGGCATTGCTCTTGTGTATCTTTCGCCAACTGACCTAATTAGGCAAATCAAAAAACTTCAGAAATTTCATTGAAATATGTTTTATCAAGGGGTTTGAATTCAACTTTAGAAGTGCGAGAGTGTAAAAGTTTTAAAAAATTATCATTGAGGGCCATTGAAACTTCAGGTCTTTAAAGGCAACAAATTCATTTATTAATGAAAAATTTGTGACAAAAAATGGGAGTCGGAGAATATGAATTCGGACTCAGTTTTGCATTATCTCTTCTGGTTTCTTTACAGGCCCAAAAAAATTAAAGAAAAGTTAAACGGAGATTCCGCCAACAAATCGAACAAGGTTCATCCCGAGTACTATGTAGTTCGATATAGATATAAGAATTAAAAAGTGTTCAAGGTATCAAATATGTATAGAGACATCATAACGAGCCAATTTCTAGATTTAATGAACACTCAGATTATCGCAGCACTTCTCTTTAACCCAACCCAACCTACTCAGATAAATTCACACCAATTGTTGTCTTGACAGTGGATCATTTCTGAACTCACAACAATATTTCGGCACACTTTAGGGTTTGGAGATATTTATAAAACCTTCCATATGTCGTAGAAAGTTTTCACTCTAATTTATTTGAATATTTCAAATTTGTTCATTAGATTTTAAAATTGTAAACATTACCATAAAAGGCATAAAAATTTCCTTAAGAAATCGTTAATTTCGTCCTTAAAACTCCCCTTCCCTAAATATATCTCGGCTATTTTTTCTTTTAAGTAAATCAACACACAAGGGATGCTCTTGCCGAGAATCAAGCCTGGGAGCCCAAGGCTGATAATCTAGTATGTTGCCAGTGGACCATTGAAGCCACATGATCGTTTCCCATAAATTATGAAAATCAATTTTTCTGAGCCTAAAATACTGTGGAGCTAAGTCTTGCACCTTCCCCCCTTTTGTACCTACTAAGGTCACACTCGTGCAATTTTCGGGGTGTTTTCTGCAACTCAACTGAAAGTGTTACAGTTGAACTTCAACTTTCATTCCGCTTTCTTTTAATTACTTAAAAATAAGAGCTTTCATTTTGGGCATACACGTACACACGAACGTTCGAATACCGAGTAATTTTCTTTTAAAAACATGAACCAGAACTACACGTGCACTTTAAACAGATGTATTACGGTTTGCAATTGCTATATGTATAGCTATCACGTGTAGTTAAAAGTTCGTGTATCTGCACTAACCTTAATATAGAGCAGAGAAAATCACCAAAGAACAACAACAATGATCATAATAACAGCGTCAACTGTGCAGTCCTTTAATAACAACAACTATCATAACGTTGATTAAGCCTTGTAATTAAAGAAAAACAGAGCCACAAACTGTAGTCATAAGTGATTGTACAGTTGACGATGATATTATGATCGCTGGGAACCGAACTGCACGTATTTTTTTTTTTTTTCGACGACGAATCCCATCTGACCCACTTACCCGCCCAGCCGCACGAGGGGCGCATCCGCATAACGAACGGATCGGTGCCCGAAATAGACACAGTCCGGACTGGTATGTATGACGCGACTCGTGAAAGGCTGACATGAACTATCCAGTGCTTTTAAAACAACAGCTACAGATTTTATAATCATCAGCTGGTAAATTCATTTAAAAACTTTAAAACAGTACTTTTAATGTTAAATTGAGAATCAGATAAATCAAATAAGCCATGAAGGTTGTTGAAGTCATTGCACAAACAACGAAAAGGGTCATTTTGGGCATAATTAGTTCGACAGGTACTTAGTTTAATCGTAACTGGATACCTTGTACAACAGTTTAGTATGCTCAAGTTAACTTCATTTAATAAAAATTTGGAATTTATATCACCATTTAGTAGTTTGGCCAAAAACATGACATTCAGCATTACTCTTCTGCTCTCTAGAGTTGGTAAACCTAAAAGTTTAAGACGATGTGTGTAAGGTGGAAGGTTTTGGGATGGATCCCATCGAAAACTTTTTAACGCAAACAAAAGAAACTGTATCTGAACAGATTCCAATCTATCCCTGTAACAGCTATATTGAGGACTCCAAACTGGAGAACCGTATTCCAAGATTGGTCTTACCAGAGACTTAAAAAGTGTTTTCGTTACATGCGGATCATTAAATTCGTTTGACCATCTTTGAATGAATGCAAATATTTCCTTAGCTTTATTTATACACATGTAATTTAGGGTCGATCACAATACCCAAGACAGTTTCCAAGGTGTAATCAGTTATACAGTATTCTGGTTGTCTTCTCGAATAGACCATTAATTTACATTTCTTTAAATTCAAAGACATTAAATTAATCTGACACCAACTTGTTAACGCATCAAGATCTGATTGAAGCAAGATTTGTGCCTCTTCAAAATAATGTGAAGTAAAAAGTTTTACATCATCAGCATATAATAAAATTTTTGAGAGGCGGATAACAGATGGGAGATCATTAATATATATAAGGAATAAAATCGGACCAAGATGACTACCCTGAGGAACACCAGATGGAACTTCAATACAAGATGAGATATAGCTCTTGAACAGCACCTTCTGATTTCTGTTACACAGATATGAAAGAATCCATTTAACAAACAGTAGTGGAAAACCAAACAAATCAAGTCTATCGATCAGCAAATCATGATTCACTACGTCGGTATAAATCGGTATATAATTCTTTAATTATATTAGTTGAGAATTCCAAAAGATTGGTTACTGTGGACCGGCCTTTTTGAGAAAGCCATGTTGAAAAGGTGTTATCAACGATCCCACTGAATGTTTCAATCGATCTGTAACGATCGATTCAAATAATTTTGGTATCACATTAAGCTAAGCTATACCGCGGTAGTTTGCAATATCAGATTTTGAATCACTCTTATGCAAAGGAATAATAAATGATTCTTTCCAAACACTGGGAAAAAATACCGCTACCCAAGGAAGCATTCAAAATTTCAGAAAGTGGCAAATACAGAGACTCAGCACAAATTTTTGAAATGCAACTTGGAATTTCATCTGGTCCCCCAGTATAAGTCAACTTCAGTGAATTAAAATAATTAAAGACTTCCGTTGTAAGAATAACAGGGCAACGAATAGTTTTGAATTTAGAAATTTCAAATGGATAAGGTTTAACTAATTTCTTGGCATATATAAATTACAATTTGTTATAGCTCTTAATGCTAACTGCTTAAATGCAAAACGATTTTAACGAATGAAAAGAAACTCAAAGCTATTACCTTAAATTTAAATGAAGCTTTTAAAAAATACACACAGAGTTATCTCAAAAATTTTTTAGGTTATATTTTCAACTAGGTTTTCCTATGTGTTTATGCATGTGTGTGTGCTGTTCATTTCCAACTTTAACTACATTTTCATTTTCAAAAACAACAGCAACAACAAAATTCACATCCTTGGATATTGGCCAAAATGTCAATTCAATTGCGAAACAACAATGTTTTTATTTACTATTTTTTGTGCGCTTTTCGCTCACTCTCTCTCTCCGTCTCTCTGTCCCTTTACTCTTTTCAACCTATTTTCTCGCAGTACATCCCAAGTCAAGTACTCTACAAACCTTCTACACACACACATACACACCCATACAGATGGAGACTACTAACGAAATTACCTCTTGGCCACTTTTATTTTTCTATACTATTTTTGCCTTCGCTTTTTATCTTTTTTTGCAGTATTATTATTACGAGTACATTTCTGAATATGTAATTTTTGTTTTTAAAATGAAAAACTAAAAAAAAAAGAAAAGAAAACAAATTTGTTTTGGATGAAAATTCTGAAAAATTCTTTTAGGCATCAAATCAATTTCACTCTAAAGAACATGCACAAAAAACAAGAGCTTGACTGGAAAAAAAAGCCAGAAAAATAGATAGAGATGTTACACTGTCAGTACATTATGTGAATGTATTACAGTAGGTCTAAATTGAGGCGAGAAAAAAAAAATAGCACGAAAAAAGCAAGATGGTGAACGGAACCTTCATTAGATTGTAAAGGCACGTATGCGGCAATTGCAGCACAGCAACAATAACAACAACAACAAAACATAGCCCTGAATTATGCCTCTTCAGCTTCTACTGCCTCATGTATGTAATTTTTGGAACATGTTTTATACATCCGACAAAGACGTAGACAGCAACAACAGAATACCACGACAAGGCGGGAATTTGAAGCCCTGTTACGTTGCATTGAAGTGCAATCAAAAATCATACATACACACACTCTACTCCGCACACATACTTACACACATGTGTGTGTACCAGTGTGAATTTGTGCGCGTTGTGAGTTGCAGCAACGTACGTACGTAAGAAGGCGGTTCCGGAACTTTGGCTCCATTAGTGTTGTTATATTTTATACAAACGAAAGATAAGACGATTTTTTTTTCATTCTATTCAATGCTAAAGTTTGCACGTCTCCGGAATTTCTAAGCTTGTTTTTAAGCGTTTTTGACAAGTGATGCTTTTTGCGCTTCTTTACTGGTATTTATTTGTACTTTTTTGTTGCACTTTGCCGCCGCAAAAGTTGGCAAAAGTTTGTGGCATTTTTTTCTTGTGTATTTTGTTTTCTCATAGCTTCGTTCTCGTATTATTATGACCATGTTGAGATTTAAGCTTTAGCTAAGAGTTTGTTGCAATTGAATTTCTTCTTCTTTTTTTCGTGCATTTCTTGTGGCTTTTCGGTTGTTGTTATTGTTGTTGTTTATTGTTATGGCGCCCACAATTCTGGTAATGAATGCAAGCTAGAGCAACAGCAACAACGTTATAAAAATAAGAAAAATAACCAAAATACTTTACCTTTCTAGGAATGCTGGCAGTGAAAAGAAAAAGGTAATATTGCTATAGAAGTTGCTCTATAATTGAAGTGAAATTTGGGGATGAAAAAAACTGAGAAGTAAAAACAACAACAACAATAACTATTTCAATTTGCTAACTTTTTTATGTATAAAAAACTAAAGCCAAATATTTTGTAAATAGTTGCAAAGATTTATTTTGAAAATAAATAAATTCTGAAAAAGTTTAAACAGATTAAGTAAGATTGATTTATTTATATTTTGCTTCAAAAATAGAAATAATATTTATAAAATTTTTTGTGAGAATATTCATATATTGTAATATACAATAATAATGCTACATAATTTCTGTGAGTATTCTGTTTTTTACTATCAGCCCACCATTTTAACCATTGTGATGTTTTTTTTATCCCATTTTGCACCATAGAGAGTAAATATTTTACATTTCACGGCAAAAAACTGTAGATTTCTTCCTATTATATACAAATGTAAAACGCACAACATGAATGGTTCCAAAAAGCTAACAAACTTATTATGCCACAATATTTCAGGCTTTTGAGATGTTCTAAAATTAAGTTAATGTTTTTTTACTATTAAATAAAAAAAAAAAATTCATAGCAGGTTTTAAAAAAAGTTAGGAACATTTCATATAACGCTGTCCGACAAAAACCAACCATTAAAAAAAAACAAGACAAAGTTCTAATAGAGAATTTTGGTAGAGCTCTGAAAAAAAATATATGAGTTCCGGCATTTTTAAAGTTTACATCTCATATTCTTTACACTAGCTTAAAGTTTATTTTTTTTTCTGACTATTTTACAGTTGTGTTCAAAATAATAGGAGTGCTGGTACTTTTTTTTTTAAATCAATTTCATGTAATGATATGCAAACCAACCGAATTTCTAATGGTACTCGTTAACGTTGCATTTGTGATTTTGAGTTGCACTGATCAAAAAAATAGAGTAAGTTTTGTATAAAAAGAGTGTTTAAGTTAAAAATTCTGGAATAATTTAAGTTTGTTTTTTTGTAGTTTTCATTTTTTCAATGGCTTTTTTATTGTTTTTTATTGTGGGGCGTTTTTTATTGCACTGAGAAAAAACGTGTAATAATATAAAATCTTTGAAGGCAACGAAAAACATACAGAGAAATTAAATAAATTATGAATGCTCTGACCAAATGATTGTGAATGCCTTGTCTTCATCTAAAAAAAATCCAAAAAGATCTAGGCCTTTCATAATTTATTTGCAAGAATTTCACGGAAAGTGCCATTACTGACGAAGAAAAACGTGGCCGCATGCTTACAGTTTGCCAAAGAGCAAAATGGCGGAACATATTGTGGGCAGACGAAAGCAAAATCGTGTTATATGATGGAACAGTATCCAGACAGTATTGAAAGTTTAAAAAGGTGAAAAACACTAAATTAAAACAGAAATTTGTTTTTTTTTTTTTAAATTACTGAATAAAATTTTGTTCTTTTTTATTAAAAAACGAAGACTTCGTTTTTTTAATGATGTCTCTCCCATCTGATGAACATAGCTGTAATTAAATAATACATAGAATATCTTGATTATTTTGTAAAGTTGGAAAAAGTGAAATAGCTTTCCTAAAAAACGGTATATGGTTTTTTTTCTCTTCTTCCTTATTCCTTTTCAATTTTCTTTTCTCCATCGCCATCTTTCCTTTCTCCCAATTCAGCTTCATTTTACACTTACTTTTTCTCCTTTGCCGTTTATCTTCTTCTTTTCTTTTCCCTTTTCCATCCCATTTTTTCTCCCCTTTAGCCCCCCTCTATTTTTTTCACCTTTTCTCTCTCTTATTCCAGCCCCCTTTTCGTCCTCCCCTATTAAATTTTCGAAATATTTTCGCACTTTCTTTTTTCTTTCCTCCTCTTTTTTCTTCTCTCTCACATTTACTTTCTTTGTACTTTTCCCAACTTCCATTGCTCTCCTCATTTCCCTTTTTAATTTTCTCTTCTCCATTTTTCGTTTAACTCTTTCATACCCAATGTTGCGTATATGCAACATTCACTTGTATGTGGCATAAATAAAATGTTTAACAGATATTACTATTAACGCTATTTGTATACGGTTCTGTTAGGTATTCTTCACGTTTGATAATTGCCGAATATTTGAAATTTCTTGCTTAATTAATTTTTTTTTAATGTTTTGTTTTTAAAGTCCAGCAAAAACCTAAGTGCAAAAATTAGTAACATCTTTTGCACTGTTTTTTAAAAAATAATGCTTTAAATTATTAGTATCCGGAAATTTTTTTTATCAGATATGTTTACAAAAGATAAGAGAATATGAAAATCAAAAAATTAGAGAAAAAGAGTTATCCAGTGATTGTCTACAGCTTCATAGTTATGTTTTCTTTAACCTTTAATAAAGGACAAACAAACCAAACTAGAAGCAAGAAATTTGGTATCATGATTGTGGAAGACCTAAGTAACCAAAATTTCACATTAAAAGGTTTCTCTCAAGCCCCATTATAGTTCGGGCGTCAAAGGGTTTACTTTGCTTCACTTCCTGCTTTTACTTATTATTATCCCCTCTTCCTTTCCTCTCTTCCTCGTTTTTCTCTTCCAGTTTGTGCCTGATCTAATTTCACCCCCTTCCCCTTCTACATTTTCCTTACTTTCTTTTTCCCCCTATTGCGTTCCAGTTATTTTTTTCTCTACCTTTTTTTGTCTTTCCTTCTTTCTTTCTGTTATTCTTTTATTTCTCTGCCATTATATTCCCCGTTTCTTTTTCGGTTTGGTTTCTATCCCTTTTTTCCCCCGCTGTTTCCCCCTCTTTCATTATTCTGTACCATTTTTGCTCATTTACTGTTTCTTCTTCTTTTTACATCATTTATTCCTCTTCCTACATTTTCTCTCTTATTTTTCTTCAAATTTTTCCTAATTTTCTGTTTTTCTCTATAACTCTGTTGTTTTCTTCCTTCGCTTTTTTCACGAATCAACTCTTTCGGCGTTTCTCTGCTTTTTTCTCTTCCATTTTTCCCTGATCTTTTTTTCTTCCTTTTATACTTTTACTTTTTTACTTTCCCTCTTCATACCTTTTCATTCATTCCTCCTTCTTCTTATTTCCTCTCCTTTCCCCCCTTCTTTCCTACTTTCCTCATTTCTTGCCCTTCTCTCTATTCACTCTCACTTAAAACGCTTTTGTAAAATTAATTAAAATTTTTATTAAAATTCAAATGCAAGTTTCTCATTTCATAAAAAAACATTCAATACCTTTAAAAAAAAACAGGACTTGTTTCACAACCACTGACCTATTTTTGACTTACTAAGTCACTTACCAAGTCAACATTTCAGTGCTACATTTCAATTAAAACAATATTTTCCCCTTTTCCGCCAATAATTTAAAATTTTCATTATTATTGCTTGACAAGAAGAACTCCACAAAAAAAGAAATACATTTATTACACTGTTCAACAGACAAAAATGAGCTAAGACGGGACAAGTTCACTTAGGGTAATGGGAGGTTGCTTGCATCATCACATTTTTTTTTTATTGACATACAAATTTTTAAAATTGAAAAAAAAAACTGTTCATATTTTTTTTTTTCATAAAAACATCCATTAAAAAAAAAAAATTGGATTTTTTAATTTTTAAAATTTTTTTTTTCTTAATTAATTTATTTTTTTGTAATTTTTTTCATCCTCCTTATCATTGTTCACTTATTTTTTTAAATCGATGTTTTGATTAAAAAATAGGAACTGTAGTTGAACTCGGCGACCACCCATTACCCTAAGTGCACTTGTCTTATCTCTGCTCGTTTTCAAAAGTTTTCATTTGTTGAACAGTGTTATATATATACATAAATACAGTTTGACCTGGCCCCCTGGGCTTAAGAATGAAAACATGTTGAATAGAGTAAAAGCATTTCTAAATTATTGCTATTCTTAAGAATGCTTAACTACGCCTCATTTAATAATAGTAGGGGGAAGGGGAGGAATTCACCTAACTGCAAACACACACAAACAAATACAATAGAAAAAGCGAACATGAATTTATGTAACATTTTATCTAAATTACATTTTTTTGTTAACTAACAATGAGAGAGCAAATTTATACGTTTTTAATAAAAAAAAAAATGAAGTAGAATTTAAAAAAAAAAATACGAAGTTGCTATGTATTCATTTAATAGTTATTAAAATTTATTACATCAGTGCTATTTTCATATATGTATGTAGGTATGAAAAAAGTAGCAAATTTTGATTGTGTATATATGTACGTCTAAGGGATTTAAACCATTCAAGTGCAAGGATGCTTGTTACCTATATACATCTACATAAACATATAAACCGGAAGTGAAATCATACAAGCGAAGTTGTACGCAAAACTTTTCTTTTTTCTTTTATGTATGTATGTATATATTTGCATGCGTGTGTTTGGGAGTGAGTGCCAGAATTGTATGTACAAAGTGTGAATGTATGCAAGTTTTTTATGTAGAAAAATGTTTTAGCACGCGGAGGACTTTAACAACTATGTAAATAGTGTGTGTGATAAGTACATTTTCAAATACAGGAAGCGCTCAAAAAATACTTTCAAACATCCTTACTTTCTCTTCACCTTCTCTCTACCTCTCTCTTCCCCTCTCTCTCTATCTCTATCTCCCCACGACTCTCTTCACGTAAACCGAAAATTGTGTAAGTACCTAGCGTAAAAAATCTCAGTAGTAAAGTTTAAAACATTTCGGCTTATCTATCTCTTTGTGTTGCAAGTTTTTCACTATACCTACAATATTTTTTTCATATATTCAAAAGTATTAGTTGTATTACACACGAACACATGCTCCCATAAATTCTCATCTATGCATTAATAGCTCAGGTGTGGCAAAAAAAAAGAGAAAAACTTTCAGCTTTGGGTACTGTTTTTTTTTAGCCAAAAAAAAAATAAAGTTTTACTTACAAAGCAAGCGCATGTTGATTATGGCGATATTACTGCCGATGACAACGCTAAGAAAGAAGTGAAATTCTTGTTTAAAAAAAATAAATAAATTTGTGACATTAGCTAAGCTCCCTTCCTTGCTCTTTTGGCAGGCAACCATTATTTAAAAATTTCTAAAATGCACGCCAAGTGCCAAGTTCAATATTGTAATTTTCTACTTCATGAATATGTAAAATACATATATATTTTTTCGTACTTTAAAAATGGGTAATGAAGGTTAAGATGATGCTTCGTGCATATAGAATCTTATATTTGAGTTTAATAAATTTATGACCATATATAAAGGTTTTTAAATTTTTATAGCTTACACCCATAAACTTACACAATGATTATGTAAATTTTTCTACCTAAGTATATGAGAATCTCATTTTTAACAAACAAAAGAATATATATTTCAATATTTTGACAAAAGAATTTATGTCTCATTTGCGACTATAACGTCACAACTCAAAATTTCGAATTTTCCTGAAGTTTTAAACTTTACATATTTTGTATGAACGCGAAAACGATCTCCAATTGTGGTCTTTGAGAGTAAGCAAGCGAAATTGTATCAGTTAAAAGATCAAATGTGAAAGGTTCATTCTGTATAAATTAAAAAACTTCAGATTTTGAGTTATGACAGACAATCAGCTTACCGGTTTATTGGCTGCAAGACCTCATGAATTCAAGTTGTGGTATAGCGTTAAACGTATAGCATACATCAGAGTAAATTCGCTAAATGGTTATAAAAATAACTATCAAATATTAAGTACAAATACAAAGTCACCGAAAAGGGTGAAAAAATCTTGTATGTGGTAGAAAAATCTTCTTCAAAAAAATATGTATACCAAGCTCCAAGTTGAAAGAGTTTCTTATCATTGTTGTCCACTCCAACAACATGAATATAAAATACCAATGTCAATAAAACCATCAAATTACAAAATTGACGTATAGCGACCAACGTGGGGCATATAGCAGATGCAACTATGATACCTAATTCCATGTTATATCAATGAAAAAGTCATCAATGCAGAAAAAAAAGCATTCATTTGTTAAAAGTTAGTTTCTCACTATAGAAAAGTTTTCGTAATTCTAAATTTAAAGCATTTTAGTTTTTTAGGAGACTATGAAAATTAAATCTAGAGGTTAATTTTCAAAGTCATGACTTAAGTTCATGTCAATAAAGCATTTTGTTGTCATAGTTTCCATCTTTACATATTCCGCAACTCTCAAAGCAAAAAAATACTTGGTTATCCTTTTCGAGAACCGTAATTTCAAAAGAAAGTAAACAAAAATTTTCAAAAATGGAAAACTATGATTGAGTAAATAAATTTTCCATAACATATTAAAAATTGGGTGTATTATGACAAATATTGTCGAAATTGTGATCGGTTGTAAAGATGTCTACAAAAAATTTTTTTTTAGTTTAGGTCACCGTTAATAAGGCAACAATTTCACGATTATTTAATAAAATTTATTAATCTCGAATAAACTGAGAAAACGAATTTCGGTTCACCAATGACCAGAACTGTAAAAGAATGCAATCAATGTAATTGCAATACCTTGAAGTCACAGTTAATAAGAGGCAGTTCATGTTTGCAGTTATTGAATAACATAATAGAATAAAAAAATGCAGAAGTCTTTTTTGGAGTCGCCGATTGATTATTTATTTAGAAAAGTCTTTTTTCAGTCAAGGGAATGAAAACTTCATCATGGGAATGCGAATCTTCCGACTTTAAAATCATGACTTCATTGAAGTCATTTGAAGTCACATGCAATCACTTGAAGTCAATTGGAATTTGAAGTCAATTGAAGCCACTTGAAGGCTTTTAGAGTCAAGTGGAGGTTTGAAGTGAATTGGAGTCATTTGAAGTCATTTGGAGTCAATTGAGGAATTGAAGTCAATTGAAGTGACTTGGAGTCACTTGATGTCACTTGAAGACGATTGGGATTTGAAGTTGTTGATACATTTAATCAAAACCGATTGTCTAAGTACAATAACTTATTGGAGTCGTGCATTCAATTTAACAGTTTCTCTCATAAATACTTCAAAGAGGGCAGTTTTACATTTTAGAATTTGAATAAACGGAATTATCAAAACTTAAGAGACCTAAGTATATTCAAGTGACTCCAATTGACTTCAAAACCCCAAATGACTCACTTCAAGTGGCTCCAATTGACTTCAAATTCCAATTGACTCCAAGTGATTTCTTGTAACTTCAAGTGACTCCAAATGGCTTCAAGTGACTTCAAAGCAGTCTTGATTTTGAAGTCATAAGATTTGCACTCCCATGATTTAAAAAAAAAACACTGAATTCTCTTGACTCCAAAAACAACTTTTCAAAATGAATAACCAATCGGCGATTCCAAATAAGAATTCTAACTGAATTTTTTATTTTAGAGTCAAATATGTTATTCAATAACTGCATTCAAAAGTTATTAATCATTTGTGACTTATACCCTAAATTGATTGCATTCTTTTACAGCTCTGCCTGTGACCAATGGTCGTTAAATCTCATAAAAAAACTTATTTTTCATAATTCTAAGCAGAAATCATCTACGATCATAGATACCAGTACATCCGAAGGGACACAATAAACGGTTAAAACAGATACAAATCGAAAGTATTTTACAGTGGCACTACCTACCGTGCTCTTCCCGCAAAATAGTTAAAACAAGTAGCGTAGCGCCTAACGTGGGATAACCACCAGTGGAATCTAATATACACAGCTCATATTTTATATCAATCGTCACCAATGCTTCATGTCTTGTTGAAAATAAATTTCTTTCATATAAAAATAATATACAATTCGAAATAAAAAGAATTTTTATATGTTTATCACCTTCCCAGCAACCCTGTTACATACCCCAATATGGGGTATGTAACAGGGGCAGCTAAGGCACAAAATTTCATGTTATATCAATAGATTGTTATCAAATAGATTTGGTAAATATAGAAAAATTTACATCATTTTGAATTGAAAGCTTTTTTTTTATCATAATTGTCTGTTTTACATATCCAGCAACTCGTACATAAAATACCACAACACTCTAAACAAACAAATCCTTGGATAAAATAGATAAAAGATCTCGAAACTTAAGTATGTAATTATAGCTCCCAACGTAAGGCATGCAGGAAATGGAATTAAGATACAAATAGCATGTTTTATTAATAGATATGTAGCTGCTAAAGAGGCTGAATATAAGCTTATCAAATAGAAAAATTTACATATGTACATAACTTCAAATTTAAAGCATATTTTACCATAGTTGATTCAACTCTTTCAAGCATTAACAAAGCAACCAGCATGAGGCATACACTAAATTACATGCAGAGCACTCAACTTTCAAAATCGTTGAGAGAAAAGATACTAAGTAGTTACATTTCCGTTACATTCAGGGATGGCATCATTATCTTACAGGTTGTGATTTGTTTTTTTTTTTTTTATTAATTAATTTAAAGGAAGAGTTATCATTCATTACTACCTTCTACAGAATGAATGGCAAACAGCCGCTATTTTCATACCACCAAATGTTCAAAGTGAAATCTGAAACGTTAGGCAAATGTTCTACCTACTAATCTTTAAATGGTATCTTGAGAGCTTGGGAACTTTTTCGAATTTAATTTTTTATTAAGAGTCCTTTGAAATGGCTTCTCTGATCTTCGTACTTTAAATTATTTAAAAACGCTCCTATATTGTATATCAGATCAAGATTATTTTCTATTAAATTTAATTTTCACAAATAACATTACATGAAAATATTGTAAAAAGTGCACAAATATATAATTTTTCTTGTACGCACAGAGGCAGAAATAAGTTTCAATTTGTTGCTTTTTTTGGGTGCCTTTTATTCTACATGTTTCTCTATTTTGACTATACGAATTTATTTATACGAAAAATCACACAACAAATAAATTCTTATCATTGCTCGCATAAAGTACAGCCACACACACACGCATAAAAAAATGTGAATTTGCGCCTTAAAAATCATCAAAAATTCCATAACGAGATGTGTTCAAGCGGTAAAATTGTAATACATATATAATGGCAAGCACGCCCACTCTAACTTAGCGCCTCCATGTATGTATACAACCACCTATGCTACTAAATATTATGCCAAACCTAAAAATTGCATCATGCACACATACATACACACACTCACACATACACATATAAATTGTACACAAATTTTCGATTAAGTTTCATTCGTAGATTTCGACACAAATGGATGAACACATGTCCTGAATTTTATTTTATTCTGTGTATTTTCTATACAATTTATATTTACTTTTTTGCTGTTGATTTTACTTCTGTTCTGCTACTCTACATATGGCCAAAATCTGAGTTTCCACACTTTTACTATATACAAAAGTGTTGCTGTTGCTGTTGCTGTTATTGGTTTTGGTTTATTTTTGTTGCTGCTGTTATTGTTAGGTTTATTGGTTTGCTTAGCGCCTTAGACGAGGAGAATTAAGTATTTGTGCAGCAGCAGCAGTCGCATTCAAATGATTTGTGTGTGTTAGTGGCACTCAGTTTCATATTTTTCAGGCTGCTCGAAGAAAGCATAGACAGACAGACGGAGAGAGCTAAGCAGACGGACGAGTTATGCGCCATTTCTTTAACTCAAAATAGGTATCGTTTCGTGGGGCATAAAGAGATGCTTTTGTAATGTAAACATACGCCAGAAACACACACACATAAACACTTGAGTCCTTATATTTCTTTAGAGCAACGCGTTGGGGTTCCAATCGTGAAAACAGAGCAAGAGCTAGTTATATGTATCTATGACACCCACAAATGGTGCGATGTGGTAGTTGGAGAACTGTGGCGTTTGCTTAGGGGTGAATGCTTGTAAAACGCATAGCGTTTGTTACATTTTATGTTTGCTACTGTGAGATAACAAGAGTCATAAATCCATTTAACTGTAAATGGAGGTCGACTTGGTTGATGGTTTGGAAGCTCGGTTGGTTCGGTTATTGTGTTTGGTTTGGAATGGCTTGAATATTGGTAGTAGAGTTAGAAAAAAAAGAGTGGGCGTTTAAATTATTACTGTGCTTTTGCTCCATCGTCGTCGTTGTTGTTGTTCTTCTTCTAGTTTATGCTATTGTTCTTATAGCAATAACAGCAGCAGCAACAGTAGCATCAGCAGTAGCTGATATTGTAGCAGCTGTGTTTGTAAAGGTCGTGCGGTTGTCCTTGATAATAATAATATGCACCACCATCTTGAAACAAAAGCTACTACTCTAAGCTGCTCAAATATTTTTTATTATGAAATGATTAATGTTACTAATGAAAAGTTATTATTATTAAAAAATTTAGCCTGGCTTAATAGGCACTTCCTAAAGGAGAATTGACTACTACTTCGTAATCACGCTCATAGGTTGTAGATCCAGAGGAGACTAAGGGGGATGTAGGTTCCCCCAAAAATTTAAATATTTATAATCTTTAAAAATATTTCTAAATTAAAATATTACGACTCAACTGTGTATTTTATTCTGGTTTCCGAGACAAAACTCATTAAATAACTTATTTCAAAAACAGAAAAAAAAAATTCAAATTTAAAATTATTTGATTGATTTTTAGAATTACCATATATTAAAGCAGCATACTTACTTTTACTCTTTTCTGGTTCTGTGTTAGAGTTCTAGGAACTCATGGTTAAAAATTGCCTTAAACTAAGAATCGTGGTGTAGAAATTGAGTTTATGCCAAATCTAAACTCAGTTAGTTCTACCTCAGAACGTATGATATACCCTTAGATTTAATTTTGAAATTTCATGATCAGTTCATATCTGCTTTAAATTTTAGTCTGTATTCGGTCTAAAGATTATCTTAAACTATGAATCTTGGTATAGAAATTATATTTATGGCAAGTTTGTACTTAGCGAGATTTACCCTTGGGCTTAAATTTGAAATTTCAGGATCCTACTTTTGCAAACATGATAATGGTTTTGGTCTGTTTTTTAATCGATTTTAAAGCAGTATTTTTAGTTTGGCTTTTGGTCTGAGTTTCGGTCCGATTTTTATTTTAAATTTTAGGCTGTTTTTGGTTTGAGTTTTGGTCTGATTTTTATTCGGAGTTTTGGTCTTAATTTTTTTCAGAATTTTGGTCTGAGTTTCGAACCAAATTTGGTTTAAATTTTAGTTCGAATCTTAAATTTAAATTTTAAATTTTGGTCAGAATTTTTGTCTGACTTTCGGCCTGAATTTGATTTAAATTTTGATCTGAATTCGGTCTGAAAATTGTCGTAAACTATGTTTGTACCTTGGTGTAGAAATCGAGTTTGTGCCAAATCTGTACTCAGTGAGTTTTACTCCTGAGCCGACGATATACCCTTGAGGTTGAATTTGAAACTTCAGGATCAGTTTATAAATTTTCTACTTTTAGAGAACTTGATAATGGTTTTGGTTTGGGTTTTTAATCGGCTTTTAGGGATTAATTTGTGGTCTGGTTTTTGGTCTAAGATCCAGTTTAATTTTTAATGCTTTTTTACTCTAATTTCTTGTTTCAATTTTGGTCTATTTTTGGTTTGAGTTTTGGTCTGAATTTTTTAACTTTCTAATCAGATTTTTTGGATTGGTTTTTACTCCGAGTCTCAAATTTGATCTGGATTTTGTCTTGTATTTGATTTGAACATAATCATAATCAAAACTTAACAAACCCAAATCCAAGATCCGCCAATGAGAATCATTATAGCAATATTTAAATATTTTAAGGTCAGCTGTAATCGATTTTCCTCATATGTTATACAGAAATAATTTTAAGACATCAAGTTACTATCTTCTAGTATATTCACATGGCGGCTGAAAATGTGATTTTGGTGACCAAAATCGATTTTGCTGAAAATCCCTTGAAAATTGAATTTTCGTCATAGAACAATTGTCCAATGAAAATCTGATTTTCAGCCGATTTTCAATGAAAAACGTTTTTTGGCTATGATTTTTCGCGATGCAACTCTGTGTTTCTGAGAAAATTGAGAGAATGCTACTACAATATTCCATCTATTACAATATTTAGTACTTTTTTTTGGTATATGCCAAACCTGATGACATTAGTTATTTGTAAAAAGTGTGTGAAAAGTAAATGATCTCAAAAAAATGAAAATCAAAACTGACAGATGAAAATTCAAATGCCGTCTGAACGACTTTTCTGAAAATCGAATTTTGGGGAACGAAAATCGATTTTCAACTTCCATGTGAACACACTATTATAAGAATTTAGTGCTGCAAAGCTTGTAGTTTCTGAAACTACAAGTGACATGCGGAACTTTTGAATCGACTCCAAAATTAATGAAGTTTCGGCATAGAGAAACTTATTTTGGGATTCAATAGAAAAATTAAGGCGTATAGGACTGAGGTATAAAAACTCTTCCAATCACACTTTTAAACTTAATCGTAAGTGGAAAAACTTCTGGTTGTAATTTTGGGAGACTTATAATATTCATTTTATGCATATTCTTAGGCAATTCCAGTTCACCGGTTTGATTTTTTATTTTTTCATCGAGATCCTTGGAATGATATAGTTTGTTACATATAAATGAAAACACTGATTGAGACACATGGATCGGAGGGGGGAAGAATCGCTTCCTCTTTTTCCCATTTCTGGAAGAAAATGAATACAAAACAGTAATTCAAAATTTTCAGAAGTGAAAGAAGAAACCAAAATCCATAACCTTCCCAGTAACCCAAGCTATGTGCTAGTGCTTCAAATCATAAATCCGTCAATTGCGCTGCTATAGTTTCAAGGACTTTCAATACTGATGCCAAAATAATCGCTAAACTATTGAAGATAATCGAAAAATTTCATTCTAATTTTCACTTTATAATAATGATGATGAAAAGTTTCTACCCAACTTTAATTGACAGTTTTAGTTTTTGGCAGTTCGTCAATAAAATTTGTGGAACTAAAAACAACAAACTTTTTTTATTGCTATGAGTTTATTTAATTTACAAAAACTCAAGTGCAATTTTCACCGCAACTTTTGTTGGCTTTTTTTTCTCTTATTTTTTTGTGTGAGCGAGTCTCACTCGATTTCATAATCCCCAAAATGATACTATTTATTATAGTAGCATAGTAGAGAGTAGTTGGAAAAAACAGTAGTGGGAGTAAAATACATATATAGAACTATGTAAATCCTCAAAAAGTGTAAAAATAGCATTAAATAGTTGCGGTGCTTTTAGTGTGTTTATTATTGAAGAACGCAAGAAAAAATGAAATTTTTTTTTTTTTTTGTGCAATGCAAACACCCAAATCCTTCTACACCACAATGCTGTGTGTATGGCAGGCTCACAAACATACACAGATAAGCGGTATACACATACAAACACAGTTATACATACATACAACAAGATTAAAAAGTTTAAGGCGGCACAGATTTGCATTTTAGCGCTCACGTTTTCAAATCGCATAGCGTTATGATGTCGTCGTCGTTTTTATTCGTCATAAAGTGAGTATCAACACCATCAACCACCAGAATCACCAACACCATCAGATCCTGCACCAGTAACGCTACATAAAAGTGAAAAAAAAAAATCATTTATGTTTTTTTTCACCTTTAAAAAGGCAAAACAAACAAAAAAATAAAATAAAAAAAAGTTACAGTTAAACGTTGAGTGTGAAGAATGAGGTGGAGAATAGCTTAAAAACAGATTTCATACCAGTTTCTAACTTTCGTCCTCCATTCACTATTGTTCTAACTTCTGAGTATCTGCCAGATGTCACCTGCTGGTGCTGATGCTGCCCATGGCACTAGCAAGTAGCAAGAATTTTTGTAATGATTTTTCTATGACAAAATCTCCATGGACTTAAGCTAGCTTCATTCATTGCATTGAACGTAAATGGCACAAAAAACCGAAAGTGGCGGTGAAGGCGGGGGCGTAGTTAGAAGAGCAAACGAAAAATCTTTGTATACCTACTCTACATAGTTAGAAGAGCGCTTTAAATAATCCGCAAGCTTCTTCGTTCGCTAGCTCGCTGTATGGAAGAGCGTTGTGGTGCGTTTTCAGCGTTACCATGGGATTTATTTCGACTCTTTGTTATCTGTGTCTGCTGTGTGTATGTGGGTGTGTATTCGGTAACCAGATTTATGCAAAAATATGTGCGTGCATACATATTCTGGAATAACTTTCTTTTTCTTTTATTTTTTTTTTCTGCTATTATTTTTGTATATACTTTTGTCACTAACTCCCGTAAATGTGGCAAGTAATAAGCTCAGATTTTATTTGTTGTTTTTTTTTAACACATATTTTTTTAATAAGCACTATTCACAAGCGATTTTCCTCCTTTTAGGGAAATGTGAGTGTGTAGTTTAGGGAACCACTTTAAATTGTACAATACAAATCTATGTACATATTTATGTATGTAGGTATACCTATTTACTTAAAGTAATTCTTTACGTGAGCATGCATTTGTGGTTTTTTTTTTCAAAGTAGAACATATTTCAGAAAGAAACCCCATGGTTTTAATGCAAACACACAAAGCCGCATGTAAATGTAGAATGTCCAAAACACTATTGTCATTAACCTATAAATTTTAAATATGTGTGTATATTTTGCAAATATACAATTTTCAAAAATACACACACACACACATATATATGTATATATAAATGTATTTGTGTAAGTATGTATAATAAGAATAGTGACTAACCCGGAAACATTATCGAGTAATTACTAAGGCATTCACTCCTGGTATTCCGGA
This sequence comes from Toxonevra muliebris, assembly GCA_963691655.1. Lineage (NCBI taxonomy): Eukaryota > Metazoa > Arthropoda > Insecta > Diptera > Pallopteridae > Toxonevra > Toxonevra muliebris. The sequence continues at coordinate 22,893,155 of OY829326.1, forward strand.
GCTTATCGAAATTTTTTTGCATATAAAATTAATAAAGTAACAGGAAAGCACATAAAATGTGTTAGTGATGGTACAGAGTAGACTAGACCAAATTAAAACACAAAAATTAGACCAATATCCTAAACACATGTAGGCAAAAAGTCAAATAAAAATCAGGCGAAAGCAGACAAAAACTCACACAAAAACTCAGCACACAATTCAGGCAAAAAATGAGACCAAAAATCGGGCTAAATTCAGACCAAAGTATGGCAAAAATTTAAACAAGAAATCGGAACACATTCTGACCAAAATCAAGTCCAAATAAGACCAAAATTTAGATAAATAATCAGACCAAAAATCTGTCCAAAAACAGGACCGAAATTTAACTAAAATATCAAATCAAATGATACTAAAAATTAGATCCAAATTTATACTTAAAGATCAGACCTCACTTAGACCAAAAAATGCCCAAAGTTCAAACACTAAGCTACCGAAGTGGCTTACCTTTTATTTTCATCCCAATATTTATTATATCAATTATACACCGTTTGGGATTTGAACCCGAGGCAGCTGGGACTCCAGTCTAGCACTCTACCATTAGGCCACCGAGGTGGCCTTAATTCAAACAAAAAACCAAATCCGATTCAGATTAAAAACTAAACTCAAACTAAAATTAGATAAAACAATGAACCAAATTCTTACCAAAACTGAGAACAAAGAAAACCGCACAGTCCAAATCTTGCTACTTATACTCCGAGCTCGCTCCCACCTTTAAAGAAAATAGCGGAACAGTGTAAGACTTTTTTAATCCGCATTTCCTAATTTGTAAATCGACAACATACCTTCATTTCATATTATGAAAAATCAAGGGATGATATAGAATTATATATAATATTAAACCAATTATCAAATCCGTTTTAACTCGAAAAGTTGTGATACATTTTTCCTAATAGTATACTCATTATCGGTATAGATTCCTACTGGGTATGCATATATATGTGTATGTGTCTTTATCACTTATTTTCCTCAATAGTTTTCATATATCTCGGTCGGGGTAGCATTAATCATTTGAAAATTAATTACATGCATCATGATAATGAATTGTTTCAAGTATTTTCATATACTGTTTATCGTAAATAAATCATCATTTGCCATCATATTTAATTAATTTAATGCTACTTATTATAGAACAGAATAAAAAAAAACTGATTGCACTTTTTTATGTAGATTTTTATGTGAGATTTAGAAAACTTATAGAAGCAATAAAATGATTCGAGAAATATATGTATATGGGTAAACTTGACTGCTGCTTTACCTCCTGTATATAAAAACTATATAGGAGATGATCCTCTACATACCCACATCTATTCGAGGCGAATTTCACTAAGGCTCCACCGTACTCTACCCATCAAAACTAAATCCATCACTCACACGATATCAAGGAGCTAAGCAAAAAATTCCAAAAATGCTGCACTTTCCTTTATCAATTTGTAAGTAGGTAATTTTCCAAATCGATGGATGTCAAAATGATAAGTAATAAAAATATAAAATTTGACAATTGTACAATAATAAAAGTACAATAAATAAAGTTGTTAACTATCGCAACTTAAACCATTCATGTTTGGCAGACCATAAAAGCTCCCTATATCTTCTTTTGTTAAACGTCATTACGTTGAGAATTTTTTGCGCTTTCTGTAATCTTTTATTTAACCTATTCGTTTATTCATATTAATGTCTTTCCCATTTCATCTCATATCTTCTTTAGACCTTTTTAATATATTTTTGTTATTTTTTGTTTTTTTTTTCTGCGCCGGTCTTCACAAACCAAGAGAGAGAAACAGTGGATAGTATCGTGTATGTATGAAATTTCGGAACAATTATTCAATGAAAATCTCACTCAAAAAGAAAACAAAATGAAAAAAGGATGCTGACTATTTTTGGTACCCAGCTCCTGTTATTTTTTTGGTTTCCATACCGCGGATGCAGCTGCTGTCATGCGCAGAAAAGGCTTTACGTTCTCTCCCAAAATTAAAAATTATTTTAGTAACGTTTACAATGTTTGATAGTATTGCCATGCTAAATCTTATTACATAAATATAGTGAGTAGTAGAGAATAGAATCCGTAGTGTGAATTAAATCTCAAGAATATCGAAATAAAAAGGTTTTTGGGTAATAAAAGGCATTATGATTCGAGGATAAAAGTATCCTAGTGAAGATTGTTTATTAAGGCATGAATAAACCCTCATTCCTTTGTATCCAGTTATATTCCGAAAATATTACAATAATGCAGCAAAAGAAACTCTTAATTATTATTAGTTTATTTTACTAAGCTTAAGATATTGAGTGGCTCGTTTAATTTCATATATAGGAATGGGATTATATAGGAATCTGAGTACAATAGAATGTATGTCCTATTGAGGCTGACCTATCTCCTTAAATAAATTTGAACGAATGGAATTCATATTTTGAATTTTTTGACCGTTGCATTTCATGCCAAATTGTTGGCTTGCATTAAATAATTCATGAGTTTCTATTGCTAAATTTAAAATATCAAACTAATTAATTAAAAAAATTTAATTATCTCCTTCTCCAAAACATCCCATCAAAACCTACTTTTCTTGAACATCTGGCAACTTCGATCCACTACCAGTATAATCTGACATTAGTGCAAGTTTTTTGACATTCTCTCATGTTTATGCTCATTCGAGACAAACAATTGAGTGTGAAAATAAACAGGCAAAAGCAAATACCAGAAAGTATACAGCCGTCACACTTGCACCAACCTAACAACACAAGTAAATAATCATAATTTCGCGCTTATATAGTATGCGTTAAAAAGAGATAAGTAAAGAAAATGAGGAAAAAGCGAAAGTGATGGCAAAATAAATGTAATGAAAACGAATGAGGCAATCGAAAGGGAATTGTGAAAAGTTACTCAATTTGTTAATTTGTTGCAGAGGTAGAGGGGTTCGATTAGTTGAGTGCGCTCAAATCGACGCACGTTTTGTTCAGTTGTATTTTTGTCGCATCGCTGTCAAATTGACAATTGTAAGGAGACGCTCGACGCGTACGGTATTTTTTCTTATTTCTTATTATCACAGAGCAAATCAAAAATTGGAAATATAAAGTTTTTTTCAACAACAAAAAAAAAAAATTTGTAATTACTAAAAATAACAACGAGGAAATCAAATAAAATTATAATTGCAATAAAAAGCAAAGGAATTTAATGAAATTCTGTAATTGAAAAGTGCGCGTAAACGATTTTGAAATTCGCGTAAGTCTTGGAGGATAAAAATATATAAATAAAAATGGAAAATATATGTATTTATATAGATGATGAAGAAGAAGAGCTTAAAATACATCAAGCAACAACAAATTTCCAAATGAGCAATCAAAAGTGAAAGAGTGTGAATAATAAAAAATATTTTAAAAATAAATAAGAAAATATGAATGGAAAATTTAATGAAACGCATTCAAAACCATTTTTTTTTTTCAATTAAAAAAATTTTCTCATATGCTAAAAATTTGATTTGAAATAATAAAAGTGCAAAGTATTTGTATCTCATGGATGCTGCGTTGCTGCTGCTGCTGTCTCTGCCGCTAAATACATAGTTGACGAAAAATGAAAGGAAATACGCTGTTGTTGTTGTTGTAGGTACGCAGACGACTGCGTTGTTACACGCTACGCTCCTCGCATTGAAAAAGTTAAAAATAAAAAGCAATTTATGTCATAAGCGGGGGGTGGTGTTGAGCAGGAGGCAGCGCGGTGAGATGGTGCAAAAGACGAAGAAGAAGCACACAGATGAAACGCCAACGAAAATACAAAAAATTACCATCACGGACGAAATTCGAAAATGATTTTGAGACTTGCTTCTTCTTTCACTGCCCTTCCGAGCTTTTTACGCGAGTGTGTATGTCAGCCTGTCGCCCGTTGTCCGTCGTTGCCGTCTGCATTCAAAATTCTGACTTTTTTTTTAATGTTTGTCGTTGTCTCTTCTTCACTTCTTTTTCTTCTCGTTGTGTGTGTGTGTGTGAGTGTATTTCATTATTCGCATATAATTTTGTTTGTATTTTTATTCTTTATTGCGTCGCTCATCGTTTGCTACTTTGTGCTGAATTTTCATCATAATTTTTCGTGTCTCTCTTCTGCTTCAAACTTTTACATTTATCCTTTATATTTTGTTTTTTTTTTTGTTTTTTTTCGTCCGTATACACACACACACACATGTACATTCATTAATTTTGCTTCACAAGCACCCAGCTGCCGCAGTCACTGCCATTCTACATCTGCTGTACGCAGACGTTGACTTCTCAGCCGCTCGCATTGTATTGCAGAATTGATGCTAACGATGCTGACGGCAGCAGCGGGCGCTCTTTTTCGTTTCGATTTTTCCACCGTATCCGCATGTTTTCTGTTGGATTTTCGTCGTAGTCCGTAGTCGCAGTCGTCGTGTATATAAAACTAAATATAGCCAAAAGATACAAGCTACAAAAATTAAATTAAAGCAAACAGCAGAATCTGTGTGAAATATCCGTGTACATATTTTAAAAACGCAGGCAGTCACTACAACAATTTTGTATCTTATAATACTCTAATGAGGGATTTTCGTGTTCGTCAAGTGTACCAACCTACATACATACATGCAAATGTACTAAACCTACCTAAAAATAATCAAAAGAAATGAAATGAAGAAATTATCTTTTGTTTATATCGCTCATACGTTCTACCCCCTGCCGTCATCATCATCTAAATCAGCAGCAGCATCGACATCAGCATCTCTCTATCGGTCGGTCGGGTCATGCAGCCCTGTATTTCTCACTGTGAATTTGTAACGTGTGCGTCAATTTGTTTCTTTACAATTTCAGCGGTTGCTTTTATTTGTATACCTTCGTGTTCGTTCTAGTGATTTTTGTTTATAAAATTTTCGAAAATAATTAAAAAATAAATAAATAAAAGAAAAAACAACAATTTCTTTGGTGCTATAGTCGTCGTTGTCTGCAAGTGGATAGAATTCTCTCAGCTTCTCTCAATCTCCATTTATAAATAAAAATTAACTTTCTGTGCATCCCTGACTCCTGCTCTTAAGGGATGCTATCACAAAAACAAAAATTGAGCAAGAATAATTTTTCATTTTAAAAATAGCAAATATTTAATTGTTGTAAAACATTTTCATTTCCCTTTGAAAGCATTTTACTGTTTTGTTTGTTGTTGTTTTTCGTGAAATGTGTGTTTAAATTTAGAATATTGCTTCGAAAATTGTTTCATTACATTCTTTGTGTTAATTTTTTATTATTATCTCTTCTCCTTCAAAGAGAGAGGAAATTTTCATCTCACAGAGTTGCCATGCAATGGAAATTAGTGAATATTTTGTTTTCTTGGAATTGAAAATGATTCTTTGAATTAATTTAAGTCATTTTTCAACTTTGGAAAGTTCAAGCTTCAGTAAAATATTCAGCATCTCTTCTGGGTTTTCTTGAGGAGGATGATATTTGAGTCTTATATTCCAGGATCCCTATCTTTCCATCTATTTATGAAGCCTATGTTTATTTTTGAAGCTTCCATTATTAAATTGTCTTATGAACTCAAATGATATCACATTGGCCAAAGGTCATTGCATTGAATTTACAGCGATTACAAACTAATGAAATCTTCAAAAAGAAAAATAAAAATGTACCATTAATTTATTGTTTCCTTTTTCTGTCCTACTTCCTTTTGTAGGTAATTATACTTTCTAATTTCACTCGTACGTACCATCGTGCTCGGTGTTATGCTATGGACTTCAGTTCCTCATGCTATGCCATTTCTGGCTTCTGTCTTTACTGTCCTGCGCCATTTTGTTCTTGGGCGACCAGTTCGTTTTCCTTCTTAAGTTAATGGATTATACTGTATTGACTTAACAGAACATAATTTCATAGTTTTTTGCATTTATTTACACATTTCTTAAGATTATAAACTTGAATGCAAATATTTTCACCTAAAAATAATTTTAAGTTTTCTACTTTACTAATAAAGAAATCCAAAAGTTTCGCTTGCAGTAATTCTCAATTATTAAATAAAATCTCAGTGTTTATTAAAAAATCTAAATAAAAAATAAATAAAAATTGTGCCAAAAAATAATTAAAAAAAAAAGACCACAGCATAAATAATAAATAATTTAGTGCAAAGATATAAAAATTTAAATTGTATCTTCCAATTTTTTGAAAACCTCTCAAGTATAAAGTGTTATTGAAAAAGTATAGCTAAAAAAATACATTAAAAAGTGAAAATACTTATCATCAATACTCATCAACAAAAGCAGCAAAATAATTAATCAAATAAAAAAAAAACTGCTTTGTTTTAGTTTTAAACGAAAGCGCACAGCTCCGCTACTACTACCACTCTACACAAAAATACTATCTTCATCATAAATATTATATAATTTAGCTATACGCACCAATTTTATAATAAAAAGCCGTCAAACTGTGGGGCTCAGGGGCATTTTTCATTCCTTCGCAAGGAATGTATTATCCGGTAAGTTTAATAAAATTATTATAGCTGTTAAAAATCTCTAAAACAAAAATACATGAACTTAGTCATTACTAAGCAAATTAGCGCTTAGAACTTATTAATAGTCTAGATCAGAGATGCCCAAAAGTTTCTTGTGGAAGTGCAAACACCAATACATATAAACTTTATTATTACCCTGCAGTGAAGTTCTAGTTCTAGTTGCGAACTAGCGAATTCAATAGTTCTTAAGGGACAGTGACTGGTTCCACATCTATCTACTTTGCTTTGCTACAACTGGCGAATTTAACATGGCGTTGTCATAGGAGGTGTCGATTGGTTACCTTATGCATTACCTTGGGACTAGTAATTTCGCTAGTCCTTTAATAACTAGTTCTTGTACTAGTTCGTTAATATCTAATTTTTTTACTAGTTCTTGAATAACTAGTTTCAGCACTAGTTCTTAAATACCTTAACCCCAAATAAATAAAATGCGAATTTATTATATGGCGGTTTTTCTTAATAAAATAATAACAACTCAGGAAAAGAATATAATATATCTATTTATAAAAAGATGAATTATTAAATTACATTGATATTTGAATTGAATAAGTTACGTATACATGTACAAAATTTGATTTTCTGCACATATTTCTTATAAACTTCCTTCAGGTTATCTTCAGACGAGTTAGTTTGGTTACCAAGACTTTTTGCTCAGTGAGTGTTTCCATTTATGCTTTGTTTTATGCATAACTCATTTCTGAAAAAGAATAATAAATAAATTAATAAATTTATAAAGTAAATTAATAAATAAATTATTAAATTAATGACAAATAAATAAATAAATAAATACTTACATTGAGACTGTAAATTTGCGCCATGGGTTACGATCATACGCGTACTTCAAGATAGGTCGATTGTTTTTATTCACTAACTTTTTGTTCAACATTTTATTAATAATTACACCTTCAGCAAATTACAAATCTTTTTTAGTTTGTTTTATACAATAACACTTTTTTCACAAATTCACTTAACGACTTTCTCAAAAATTACACAATTACATGCAAAATTAGTTGAAAACAAATTCAATAGCTATTAAAATAGCAGTAAATGACAAAGAACAATTACGAAGCAAAGTTTTTTTGTTTTTGTAAAACGACACAGCATATCGATCATTTAAGACTTCGAACTGGCGAATCTATAGATGTACTTGTCACCATAATATGCACTAGTTCAAGAAAAAAAGAAAATCATTTTGTTTCAACTGGTGAATCTTTGCATTCAATAAGGAACTAACTATCGAACTAGTGAATTTATTCCAACCACAGAACTAGATCTTTTTGTATCTAGTTCGCTGTTTCACTGCAGGGTATAAACTCATTGGTGTAGGCAAAGAAGAGAGATGAGAAATGCTCAGCCTATGCCTAAGTGCGTAGTCTGTGGGCACCTCTGGTCTAGATAATTATTTTTATTTTTATATGTTTTTACTTAGTGAGAAAGTAGACAAATATACTCTCGCATAAATTAGCGTTTTTTCCGCTACATCTGCGCTTTTAGAAACGCTTACTAGTCATATAATTAATTTAAATTGTAATTGTGATTTTTTGGTTTCTTAATTGAGATCATATCATTTAATATTCTCTCTCTGTACATGTTTTTAATTGCTAACTCTTGAAATAATTTGGAGAGATCATAAAAACTGCGTCCGCTGAGAGGATTTTCAAAAGAGAGAGCTTAGGGCAGGATATTTTCTCTCTGTGCTTGGTCACGACTATCAAGTCTTTCTCTGTTAAATCCAATCATTTCGATTATTATTCTGCACATTCACCAATTGGTCTTGCCTAACTCCAAAAATCACAAATACCTTCAAATTTGATGCTGTTTCACCTTGTTATTTGCTCACTGTGCGTAAAATGTTTGTTTACATTGAGTTAACTAGCTAATATCTAATATTTACAAACTACTTTCAACTGCTTCCCACGACTAGTTACGACTTCCGAAACAACAATTGCTACCTTCTTCTTTTCTTGTTTAATTTTTTTCTTTTTTTGTGTGTTATTTTGATCTTGTTTATTTTTAGCTCAGCGGCATTTGCTTAACTTGATGTTGTTTTTTAACACGTGAATTGGTTGGTGTTTGTATTTTTTTTTTTTTCTAAAATTTCTTTTGTCACCAGTTTTTGTTTGTTTACTTTTTTTTCACTTTTAACTTAAAATTTCTTTTAACCGAATATTTGAAAAAAAATGCATTGTTGGAGATTTTTTAGTGTGTTTGCTTGTTTAGCTGAGTTAATTTTATTTGCGGTTTGTTTTTTTGTTTTTTTTTATTATTTAATTTTTATTTACTCTTATTCTTGTTCTTATGTTTTCTTGTTTGTACACACGTGAGCTCGCTCTGTTGTCTTACTTTTTTGTTCACCTACTGTGTCTATACACGCTCATGTTGACATGAGGTTCGTCTTATTTGTTTTCCTTTTGTTTTATACTCGTTGTTTTATATTGGAATTTGTTTTTATTAAAAGTTTTGCTTTTCTAAGAATTTAAAATGAATATCTAGTTAATCAAAAGCTAGAACTCACTGATTTTAAAACCGGATATTGCAAAAATTGCGCAAAATATTTTAGTAATTCTAAGAACTAAAAGAAAAATCTTTTCAATATGAGCAGCAGAAATTTTCTTATAATGGACCAATCACAGTCATTGATTTTCATTGAGTAACACGGGCTGCTCTTGGTTGAGTAAAATAAAAATTCACTCAATATACCGAGCAGACATATCAATCAGAATGAGAGAATATTTCACGGTTGGTTTACATTTGACCAATTACAGTCGTTGATTGCCACTGAGTGAGAGTAATAAAAACATCAGCTCAGTTGAAATTAAAAATTGATATTTGAAACATATGCGCAGAGAGAATATTTAACAATTTAGTTTCAATTGACCAATCATCGTTGAGTTCTATTGAATGTGAGTAAATTTTTTTGATTTGTTTTGTAGAAGTATGCATTTTTGAACAATTTTGCAAGTTTTTCTTTATTCTCATCATATATGTTTAAATATACTAAATAAAATTTAAAATCTTATAACTCTGACTAACTCATTTAACTCATCTGTTTGTCTGAAAAACTTTTTAAACTCTGTATATGTATAAAATTTTAATATTAATTTCCAATTCCGAATGAAATTTAAAATTTCATACTACAAATCTCAACTTGGCCGCAAGTAACCTTTTCTCTATGTGAATTAAATTAACACTTTTACTTTTTTTTTCTCCTTTTTTTTGTATTGTATCTATAATTTACATAGTTTATTTTTTTTGCTCATCTTCTTTTATTTTATATGTATTTTCTGTAGGTATTAATTTGTATACCTACGTTAGAGTCTGACTAACTATATACATACTACATGCACGTACTATGAAGCGATAGTAAACTTTATGATTTACTAAAAATAGCAAATACATGTAAATTTTCTACTGTTGACATTTTATACAAAATTGATTTAGTTAATTATCCATTTATTTTCTCAGCTGATGAATAGGTGAATATTTAATTTAGTTTATAAGCAACTCAAACAAAAGGTTAGACGAAAAACTTTATGTGTAGGTATTTTATTTTCATTTTACCCTATTTTGATACCGAAGAAATCTGTATGCATGATGAAACTTTCAAAATGTTTCGTCTCCATTTATTTCTATATTATAATAATAAAGATGGGCTAAACACATCTGCATTTATATTATTGCTTAAGGGATTAGTTATATAACTAATAGAGTATACTTACATATATATTTTAATGTAGTTAGCTATCATAATTGTATGTAAATATGCCTAACAACGTCGTTGTCGTTTACCTGTAACAGTTTACAGTTTCTATACATTGTTGTGAAAACAAATATTTAAATAAATTTCAAATATATCACCATTTACGATTATTGGTTGGCTTTTAGATGTAGTTTTAATTTTATTTTATTTTTTTTTTTTTTTAGTTTTGAAAAGACTTACGTAACAAATTGTACATATGTATGTTGTCGTTTATATAAACTTAAGAATGTGTGAAAGGGAATGCTTTAAATATTTATTAAAATTTTATATGATTTTCTATTTCTGATTGTTATTTCGTTCGTTCTACAATTTTTTATCAATTTTATTACACACGATTTTATTCACATTTGGTTCCTCGTGCAAAGGCAACCAGCTGTGTCATTTAGTTGCATCATATTTTTTATATGACAAGTCAGAGATTCTACCTACTTCCACTGTCATTTTCGGAAGATTTTCTTTACAACGCTTCATGTTTGCAAAAGTAGACCTTTTTATCAAGACCCTAAATTAAATTTAATAAAAAACATAATTTTCTTATTCTTAAGAAATTCTACAATTTCTAGCTGTCTCGACTCAGCAATTTTAAAAATGCGTTCATTTTCGTAATCATTTCATAATCAAACTCAGAAATGATATATTATAATTTTCCAGATATAAAGGTAAAAGTTCGATAACTTGAAGGGTGATGTAAAAGTCCTTACACTAACTCTTCATTGTGTATGAAAATAATAAGTGTTACCCTTTCTTATCCCAAAATATTACATTTTTCTTTCAAATGTTAGTTAACATTACTTTAGAAAAAAAAAAAAATAATAATGTCCATAAAAAAGTAACCAATTTTGGTTATAAATAACCAAAGCGGCAACCCATGTTTGTTTTTTTTTCACAGATTGTTATGCTACCAATAAAACGTCAACCTCTAGCGTCAAGAATATGTAAAAAAAAAAACAAAAGCAGTTGGATTTGATTATTGTTTTAACAGATCAGTTTTTTTTTATTTACGTTATCAATTATCAAAAAATAAAAGGAAAACTTCAATATTCTGTAATTTGAAAAAATTGTTGTATAAATTAAAATTATTTACATCGTTTATTTGTACAAAAATCATCAAAAGAATTCAGAAACTAAAAGGAAACTCGAAAAAAATACATATATTTTCGTACTAAAACTAGGCAGCACTTGGCTTTTTTTTTGAAAAATATGGCAATGTTTCCCCTCTCACAAGAGAGAAAACATTGTGAAGTTAAGAAAATTTGAATAGAATCTAGTGCAGCGTCGTTGAGGCGGCAGCTAGCCTCAGAAAATTTGTTCCCATACAAATTCATAAAATTCTGTGTGTTTGTTGCTGAAGCTGAGGCCGGCTGCTTTGGTTGTGTTTATACCATTACTTTCGCTGCCATCGTTACTCTCGATCTCATCGTTTCTTTCGTGCAAAACAAAATTGAGCGTATTACTCTCAATAACATCGTTGCTTACGGCTCTCTTTGTATTTGCTTCTCAATTTGTTGTTTTCCTTTGGAAACGAAGCTCTGGCTCAATAACATCGTTGCTTACGGCTCTCTTTGTATTTGCTTTTCAATTTGTTGTTTTTCTTTGGAAACGAAGCTCTGGCAAAAAATTTTTGAGTTTTCTGACAAGATGTTTTATTTTTCTAGGTTTATGTTTTATAGTCTGTGGTTTGAATTATGTTTAGGAACGGTTAAGAGCAGCGCCCGCCAGCACATTTGCGCATTTTTTCTCTCTTGTTTTTAGGTGTATATGACATTAGTTGTCGTGCTTTCATACCAATGTTGGCGATCGTTCATAGCAAAAGCACTCAGTCGATATACAGATATCAAGCAAGCTGAATCGCACTACGTAATTTTATGAATGCACTGAAAAAATGCTTAATATAAATTGGGAAAAAGAATTTTTATTTATTCAAAATAATTTTGGGAAGCGCAATGTTTGGTTTGACATAGAAAATTTGGACGTGCAACTATATTTCTTATAGACAGGCATTATATATCGAGATACATGAAATATGATTTATTAAAAAATCAGGAAAGAAAGAGTTCTTACTGTGTACAACGTGCAGAGAATTCTCTATCGTACCGAGCTCTCTTAGCACTCACACAGGTGTAAAATTTTATTGTGTGTGTTTTAGATAGCAATGGTGTAGAGTGAAATTTTATTTACCATAACTTTTTGGTTGAGGAAGTAAATTTATATCTTTATATATGTTAACTCTAGCATTTCAAAGGAAACGTCTATTTAAAAATTTATAAAATAAGAATAGGATGTTTCAACTTTATGCAATCGGAAGGAAACATCAACTGATTTAACTAACTGCACTACCAAATAAAATTATTACTATGTGGGCATATAAAACTCTATTGAAAAAATACTATTTTAGCAAAATTGCAATAACTCATACTTGTCACAATTAAGGCTAAATATACTTAATAAAAAAAAAGCAAATGAAAAAACTTAAAAATAAATTATAACTTCCTGTAAAACATCTTCATATGTTGCTGCTACTTGTTTATATATATGAGTAGCTCATGGATGTTCATGATGTTAATATTCATACTGATGATGATGATGATGATGATTATGATGACAGCATAACTAAACTCAATTGCTTAATTTAAAAATGTTTGCAAAAATATGTGTAGTTATTAATATTGAAACTACAAATTCTTCGTAGCTAGTATTTCTATTACATTTTTAATAGTTTACTATATGCATTTTCTTTTCGGTTTTTTTTATTGTTGCTGTTATCTAGATAATGAATTAAATATCAAGTTTAAAAATTGCATATTCATGTGGAAGTTTAATTTATCATCATTTGTTTTTATTTCTGCTCTTCACATTTGTATAAAATTAAAATTTAAATGCAAATGGTTTTCATTATTAACGAAAACAAACAAAGTCTCCATTAGATACACATACATACATATGTAATAACTGCTGCTAGTTGATAGAGAAATTAAATTTTTCTTTTAATGTTAACTTAAATCTTTTACTATGAGTTTATAATGCTTACTTGGCATATTATAGTTAATATGCATACATAAATATATTAAAAGTTAATGGTCAATTTTGTTTAAATAGCCTACAAAATGAAACCATTTTTTTTTTGTATCTTTTCCCCTAAGCTTTTAAAAGTTTGTTATAAATATAATATTTTTGTTTAAATTCACAGAACCACAACCGTTTTAGTTTGGTAGACCTTTTTTATATTAGTATTTTTTCTTTTTGTTTTTCTTCCAAATTTTATAATTCTTATTTCGTATTTTTTTTATTTGTGTTTGTGTTTTGGTTTTTTTTTTAAAGGTTGCTGCTGCTTTTAGCCACAAACACGTGCGTCTCAATGAAACATATCTTTCATTTATTATAGTTTTTTTTTTTTGGTTGTTATAATGGTTTTTAGAAATGTTAGAAAGTAGTTTTTTTTTTTTGCATATGTATAATACTTTTACTTAAATTATAATTAACTTTCTTTGTGAAATACAAAAACAAAATTCTTATAAATTTTTTTTATTGAACCCAAATGAATGCTAAAACTAAGACCTTTGAAGAGACAAAACAAATTTCAAAAGAAAAAAATGTGTCAAAGTTCAGAGTTGTTTTTGAAACTTGCCCATATTTGTATTTATTCCCAAGTGTAGTTATATTCAAGTAGATATTTACTTAAAAAAAAAAAAATATTGTTAGTTATGTAACATAATATAAATATATATTATAAATATCCGTTTTCTCATGTTTAATATTTTAAATAAATTATTGTGTCTTAGAATTCATAAACAAGCGAACTTTGGACTTGCTACTTATTATTTTTTATTTTATCTTAATTTTTTGATTGTGCGTGAAATGGGAATTTCCTATAGTCAGATATTTATATTACATAAACACACATATTTCCATAATAAATATGTATGAATGCGTAAATGCACTAGCGCACATCCAAGGGGGACGATTTGAAAATAAAACAATTTATTCCTTTCCAATAAATGCCTCTTAGATTTTTGTTCATAAAACAAAAAAAAAAAAAATATAAGAGCGACAAAAATATTAAAGCCCCGCCCCTCTTTCGCAAACTCTGAATCCACTAGTGTATGTATGTATGTGGGTATGTAACACATTAAATGAAGCATCTTTTTTTGTGGCTTTCATTTGCAAATTAAAATTTATAGAATTTGTTTTGCCTGTGCCATATTCCAAATGCTGGTGTTTGTACATATTTCTGTATGTACATAATATGTATAAACAAAAACCACAAAAAAACCTCTCAATAGATTTATGTAAGGGTGTATTAAAAACGTGAAATTCAGCTTTAAATAGAAGTACAATAAAGTTAAACATTCATGATTTTGTTTTAACATTTTTGAGTTTAAAATTTAACTAAACAAGAGCTTTATCTAAAAGAGTAGAAATTAACATTGTAAGTATGGAAATTTACACATCTGATGTGTAAACAAAAAAAAAAAAAATATATTCTTCCTACTGAGAGAAGATTTCTAAAAAAAACGCTGAACGCTCTAACTGCAGATATGTGTTGGTCAGCCTATCATTGTAACGACTCGGAAGGGAATGAGATGGAAGGTTAAAAGATCACATACGCAATTACTAGCGAAGATGAATTATAAAATTTAATTACTGTGTTATTGCGAAACTATTTATAAAAATTAGAATTACATTTAATAAATAAGTATTCTATTAAAGCTCTGATTTGCACACAAATTTTTATTATTTTAAGGCACATTGTATCATTTTTCGTTATATGGTGGCACACCCACATAAAGCAAAACTTTTCGTTGGGAAGTTACTCATAAATTGATTACAAAATTGTGAGCGCCAATGGGTTAATATATTAGCACGTTATTATGTTACAATCGATAAGTCATCAGTACATGAAATTTCATTGTAATTGGCAGTTAGAGAGTAACTCAAAAATGATTGAATCGAAAAATCAGAAAGTTTAAGTTAAAACAAAATGTGGTCGCCAATGGGTTAATATGCGAAATTTTATGGTAATTGACTTAGTATTTTAATTAAGTTAGTATTTTAAAAATTGATTTAAAAATTTAATCTTAAATTTACATGTAGTCTACATGTGTATATTGATCCGCCATTTTGAATAGTCCAATTTTAGTTAGAGTTTCTTAAAGAGTGCTAAGTGATTTTAAAGACCGAAAATAGTAAAACATCGAATTTTAAGGAAATAACGAAGCGCCAAAGTGTTCGACTTCAAACATCAATTAAACCTAAACCGGAGCTAATTTTTCAAAATCCTTTTCAGGATCAACTACTCACATCGTAATCTTACCAAATTTTCTAGTCACGTTTCGTTGATTTTTGTCACCCACATTTTTTTCGTATAGTGTTATGAATTGTTTAATTAAAAAAATCATCTTTGCGTTTAAGATTTAACTGAAAACAAGTTCGATCTAAAAGAAAGTAAAAATGTTTATTGGAAATAGAGTAATTTACACATTTGATGAACATTTTTAGTGTTTAAAAATAGTTTTTGTTTCAATCAAATGTGTAGTTCTACATATCAAAATTTATATAGTTGAGGTTTTAAAAAAATTCCTACTCACTATATTTTACTATCACATATTATATGCGTTAAAAACATTCTTCACTCTGAAGTTATACACCTTAGTAATGAAATGTTGCATATGCAAAACTACAGTTTTGAGATAATCGCATTTAAAAAATATTTTTTCTCTACCATTATAAGTAAAACAATTTTGTTTTTATTTTAAAAAATGTCACAATCTAATTTTTTTAATCAACGGAAAAAAATCGCATATAGAATTGACCAAGGAGAATCTAACGGTGCTGTCGTTGAAAAATGATGTAGAAATGTTTTACACCAATGTTTTATTCTTTTAACTTCGTTGATATCCTTCTACTCCGCTTAGAAGCTCAAGGTTTGTACAAAACTCTTCCATTGACTCTTTTGAGTTTAATAAAAATTCTTCTATATAAATTCTACTTTTCCCGATTCACATTTCATTTTTTTATGATTTTCATTACAACCTAATTTGTATACCACATTTGTTGAAAAGTACATAAATATATTTGTTTTCTTTCTACTTCTCATATTCACTTTGCTTGTCATACGCTCATTTCACAATTTAGCATTTATTTATTCATTCATTCATACATATTGTTAATTTACCGCATTGAAGAAATTGTTTTCATTTTAATGTACGTTCTACACATCTATTCATATATATATATATATTTTTTTTTTGCTTGTGCACAATATCTTTGTCATGCCATAATATTTCGAGGAGAGCAGTAACTAAGCTTAAATTTTCTGTAAATGAAATAATAAAAATTTATTTCAATTAAAGTTCATTTGAATGTGAGGAGAAGAATCAGTACATTCGCTGCAAGGCGAAGGCGGTAATTGTAAATAAGTAATAAATTGTTGAAAGTAAATGAGATGATGATGATGATGATGAGGCTGCAAATGAAGCTGTTCCTCATCTAGCTGCTGCTCCTCCTCCAGATGTTGTTGATAATAATGATGATTTATACATTAAATAAAAATTGTTTGTCAAATACTCATCTCTATTATTTAAACTTCACACATTTTTTAAGCTAATATTTCTTGTTTTCTATGTGTACACTACACACTGTAGTACTTTTAAATTTTTGCTCTTTGATATTCATATATAAATAACTATAATTTTTTTTTTTTATCTGTTTGTCTTGTTGAGCTGTTGAAGTGCAAATGGTTATGATTTTTATGTCATCATAAATTTGTAGCTTAAGTTTTATATGCATCGTATACATACGAGTATGTATGCACAATTTTTTAAATAATATCTCATCATTGGGGTAAATTGAAGGTGGAACTCATAACACTTAATTATACAAAATGTAATATACAAAATAAAAATAAAAAATTTTTGTGAAATTAACATAATTTAAATTTGTGGAAGGCATCTATAATGTTAAAGTTATAAACAATATTTTTGATTTGTTTAAAAATTTTATATTTTTTTAAACGATTTGAAAACATTCTAAACCTAATGAATGTAAAATGTTGATATTGATAAGAATAAGTTTTTAACACATTTATTGTATTGTATAACATATAAATGTGAGATCAAGTTGACAGTAGCTATAATATTGACATGATTTCCTAATTCCTAACTGAAAAATTGTTTTTAAAAATATTTTGTTTATATATACGAGTATATTTAGTTTTTCCTTTTAAAAAATCTATGAAATTTATTAATTAAATTAGGAATCGAAAACCTTATAAGGACTGTGCTAAATTAAATTACTCCATTACTTTTCTTCCCATGCTATGAAAGATGCTATTGAAAGTTTTAAATTAAAAAATTTTTATCTTATAAGCTTTCAGAGCTAGAAATATTGTGTCGCTTATATTCAATCGAAATTTATATAACGCAAAAATGGCCAGCAAACTATAATTGCGAGAAATTATTACTAAAATTTTTCAAAAGCAACCTCAGTTGTCTTCTAAAAAAATTGCCAAATAGGTAGGGACTAACCATAAAACCATTTCTGGCGTTATTAAACGCTTTAAGAAAAAACTGTGTTTTGCTCGGAAGAAAGGTTTTGGTAAAAAGAAAGGGTGAGAAAAGGCAAAAAAGTTGTGATCATTCTAAAGAAAAATCCAAGCATATCGGAAAGGAAATTGACGAGGAAGACTGATTGCTCAGAAACTTTCGTGCGTTGGGCTGAAGACGTACAAGGTGCAAAAACTTCCGGATAGAAACGTCTTCAACAATGAAACCGAAATAAAACAACGAGCTAAAAAGCTGAAACAAGATTTTGTTAAGAAATTCGAATTCTGCATAATAGACGACGAGACTTACGTTTTAGCTGCTTTTTAGCAGATTCATGGGCAGAGATTTTATACAGCCGATTCTCGAGAGAATCTCTCGGACAAATTCAAAGCGTAAAATATGACAAAATTGCCAAAGAAATTCCTTGTTTGGCAAGCAAATTGCAGTTGTGGCAAAAGGAGCAGCTCATTCGTGACATCAGGTACGATTAACGGTGAAATATATGTACAGGAATGCTTGTAAAAGAGGTTGCTTACACTTTTACGCCAATATGAGGCATCCAAATTTTTTTGGCCTGACCTTGCTTCATGCCATTACGGCAAATCGGTCTTAAAGCGGTTCCAACGGAAAGAAATGATTTTACTGCCTAGAGAAGGTAACCCACAAAGCTGTACTGAACTGAGACCGATTGAAAGATACTTGGCTTTAGTAAAAAGGAAGATGAAGTTAACAAAAAAAGTGTCCAAAGGCCTTCGGACTTTAAAAGAAAGTTGTCTTCAGCAGCCGTGAGGATTTCGGACACTACCAGAAAAACATTAATGAACGGGGTTCTTGAAAAATTAAAACTTTTTATTAAAAAATAATAATTCTTGGGTTCTTATTTTTTTTCCAAATCTAAAAATAAATAAAATAAAATACTTAAGTCAAAAGATTTCATAACTTTTGTAGGGGATAATTTTATTCGGCGCAGTTCTTACATTGACCATGACTTATAAAAGAAGTCCCTAAAAAAGTGTACTTCTTCAGAATAAAATTGTTTCATTTAAAAAAAAAAATAAAATAAATTGTTCGATTCCCGGTGTATAACACGGGGTTCAGGTTTATCATTGATTGACTGTTTTAATGTAATAAAACTTAAAATTTCTTGGTTAGTTTAGTGTTTGAAATAATTTAAATGTTTGGCAAAATTTATATTAGAATTTTAATCTAGAACATATTAACCCGTTATCTCACCCCTGAAGTATTTTTTTTTTTTTTGTTTCTTCGAAAAAATTGTCTTTGAAACCCATTAATAAGGTTCAAAATAGAATAACATACTCCAAAAAAATGTTGCACTGAACGCTAGAAAACCTTAAATTAAGTTTTGGTATAATATATAAGTTGAATAAACCTTAAAATAATACAATTTTTATTTTGTTATATGAAATATATATCTGGTTTTAAAAATTCCCTTGGAAAATTTCTATGACATTCCCAAATTTTTCAAATTTTGTTTTTCATACTCTCTTGGATCTCTTATCTAAATTGAACCAATGTGCTAACTAGAGCGAGGCTACTATGCACTCGGTCACCACTCTAAACCTAACCCTTAAAAATACAGGTTATTGTAAAAAAGTAAACAAAGAGGGTAATAATGGGTTAATACGTTCCTTGAAAAAACCATTTTATTTTAAGGCGCTGAACACTATATATTGAATGCAATACTAAGATGTATTAAATTTTAAGCATATAATTTTGATCTTTGAGCTCTATCATTGTGTCTTGTACTGTGTAAACATTGTTTAGAAGCACTTAATTTCTCATGCTCTTTATATTGACATTGAGGGAATTCACATGCGAAATAAAGTTATGGATGGTATATTATTAGGCCGTATTCCATTAGGAACATCGGCTGTTTACATAGAATCTCCATCTATTTCTATCTAAAGCTATAAATCTAAGTTCATTAAAAGATTTGCCGGTTTCATTGTTTACTGTCCTTCGCCAAGTAATGCGGGGTCGTCCACGTCTTCGATAGCCTTGCGGGTTCCACTGCAGGGTTGCATGACAGATTTCGTCGTATGGCTTTCTGAGGGTATGCCCCAGCCAATTGTATTTACGTCGCTTAATTTGGTTTTTAATGTTTTCTTGGTTGGCAAGTTGCAGCAAGTCCACGTTGGATGGTATCAAGTTTTTAAATCTTTTTTGTATGTTTAAGTCAAGAGGGGGAGGGAGTGAGGTTTGCTGGTAGAAGATAAAATCCCACGAATTCGAAAAAAAAAATTCTAAGTTTTCCAGGGGCTTGCGACCGGTCGTGAAAGGGTTAAGTACTCAAGTTCGGTTCAACTTTTCTACTATTTCCATAAGTTTTGAGAAAGATTGAGTGAATCTTAACGTAATATGATTATAAGATACTTTATTATTTGTTTATTGAGAGGGGAAGAGACACCTCTTGCTTTATAGTTCAGTTTTATCGACCCAAATACTCAAATGTCTAGATGCTTTACATGCTATTCGTATAGAAATTGAAAAGATTCACAATAATTTTTGTTTCAGTCGCCGTGAGGAAATATGTTTTTTATAAATAATTTCTTAATTTAAACTAATCCATTAGTGAATTTCAAGAATCAGGTTTTAGATACAAGTATTTCATAATTTCCCCAATAACCTATTAAAATTTGTATGTTACTTCCTTCATACTCGTTTACTAAAAATGGACGTGAATATAAATATATTTTTTTTTTGTTTATTTTTATTTAATTTTTTTTTTTTTTTTGAGACAATGAGTTTTAAATTGGTATAACTTGCTTTGCACACACACACACATATATGATAAACGTATTAATTAAAACAAATGAATTAAAAAACTAATACAAAACAAATAAAACAATTAAGAAAAAAACTTGAATCAAAGTTTTAGGACGAAGTGCAGGAGAAGTGAGAGCGTGTAGAAACTACAATAAATGCCAATGAATAAATTTACAATTGTATAGATTTCAAATTGGAAATAACTAATAACATAATTATAATTATAAAATAAAAGTTTTTATAATTGAAAAAGGTGGTGAAATTTAATAAAATTATATACTAGCAACTCGTCGTCTTATCCATGTATATTATTAAAAACAATTTTATGGCAAATTATAAAGATGCGCTTGGTTTTTAGTTTGTTTTTGTTGAGTTTGCTGAACTTTCGTAAGTCGCGTGGAAGTCTACAAATACAAATATCACAACAAAATCTTTGCCCACGTAAAATATTCAACAATTCATTCACACTTGAAGTGAAATGAAACGAAACTCTTTAGAGTCTAATAAAATAATATATAAAATAAGTATTATAAATTTCAAGTTGGCCTTAAGCCTGTTATAAACGTCGTACGTAAGCCTTCTCTTCTTCCTCCTTCGCCTCTGTCAGTCCCCCTGCGGCAATGTTAATGAACTGAATAAGTAAGTGAGTAAGTGTGTGAAGTGTGTATGAGAATTATTTAAATGAAGCTAAAATGCTACAAAAAAAAAAGCAATAAAACGAAAAAATACTTAGAGGTAAAAATGTCAATCTTCAATCCAATCCGGCTTTGGGTAGTAGTTAATAGTATCATTAACCAAAAATAAACAAAAAAGAAAAAAAAAATACAACAGCAACAAAAACTCAGATAAAAATGTTAAATATTCACATTCACTTTGTGTCAAGCAGCTAGTCAGTTTCAGGCAGTCTCAATCTCATAGTTCGTATGCGATTGAATGAATCACTTGTTTGGTATTTTGTAAAAAGAAAAGCGCGCTCGCCTGTTCACATCGGCGACTGACTGCTCACTCCGGCGACTGACTGTTCACTCATTCGCTTACTTATCTTGGATTAGCGTGTTTCAATGCTTGCTATACGATGCAAAGCTCATGTATCTGCATACATGGAAATAAAGTTGTCTAGGTATGTGTAACTAACGTAACTAGGTGAATTTGAGCTTGAGCTAGAGTTAGAAATCATTGCTGTAACAATCAGCAGCAGCAGTTGCCTTAGACCCAGACTCTTTGTAGACGTAATTTCTCTCTGTTTATATTTAAATTATGATACAAAAAGAAAAAAAGAGAGTTAGTTGTTTTTATTTTATTATTTGCTTATTTTCAGTTAGGCAAAAACTAGTGCAGTGTATATTAACTGGTTTTCAGAAGCAACAATAACAAAAACATGGCTATAATATTAATATACAATAATAATAATAATAATAATAAATAAAGCGAGAAGCGCCAGTCAAGCAGCCAGCGTTAATTTTAGCAAATTTGTGCATTTTTTCTTTTGTTTATGTTTACATTTTCTTCGGTTTTTTGCTTTTTATGAAAAGTATTAGCTCTCTCAACCTATAACGCCTACACTTTACGTGATACTCAGTGTTTTGTATGGAATATTTCTTTAATAACTTTTTCATATTTATTTGTATTGTTTATTTTTTCGCTTTTTGTTTTTATTTTGCTTTGAAGTTTATTTTTTCTTGCTTTTCTTTTGTTTGCATAATTTGTGTTTTAGTGCAACTTATTTGCATTTTCATCGGCATTGTTGTTTAACTTGGTTTTGTTATTATTATTGTTATTTTTATTATTGCTGTTTTCTGACGTTGACGTTGGCTGGTGGTATGAATTTTTAAGATAAACTATGTTTACTTTTCTTTTTTGAGTGATGTTGCAATAGTGCAATTTATGTGAATAAATTCCAATCTCTTTTTTTTTTTCTCAACTTGCACTTGGAATGCACTTCATATATTTCTTTCGCTTTTAGAAATGATGTAATAAATTTTTTAAAGTGAAACTTTTATAGGCGCGTTAGGCATGTATAAAAGCACAGAAGCGATGTAACGTTGAAATTGATGTTACGCATAGAGTGGTGGGGAGTGAAACGACTAAAAGAGCTGAAAAAAAGTTCTTGCGCAAAAAAAAAAAAATTAAAAAAAAAAAATACTAACTAACAATAACTGTAAATTCCTCTTAAGTCAATCTAAATTAGAGGTGGAATTGAAAGAGCCGACGTCTCTTCTTGTATTGTACGATCACGATATCATCTCTCTCACTGTCTGTTCATGTACTCTATGATTCTCTTCAATGCCAATGTAGTGGAACTACTAGTGGAAAAATGTCGAAAAAATTTAATTAGCATTAGCACTAAAAGTATTAATGCCAATGAAATTGAACTGTGGCAAGCATTAAAATTTTCAATACCAATGAAGTGGAACTAGCATTAATATTAAGGTTAACAATGTCAAAAAAAATATAACTAGCATTAGTATTGAAATTCCCAATGCACATGAAGTGTAACTAGCGCTAGGATTAAAATATTGAATGCCAATACAAATAGAGCTTACATATGCACATAAGTGTTGCATTTTTCAATGATAACACTGTGTGACAAAAAACAAAAATTTTAATATACTTTTTTCGAGGTTTACGCCTGTCGTAGGTCTAGTCAAGCAAAAAAAAACTGCTTGCTCAGAATTTTCAATTGACTCTCAAAATCTTGATTTAGGGCCAAAAAACCCATTTGCGATAGGTGAAAGCATATACTTGCCCATAACTTTATTTTTATTTATCCCAGGAGTAAGTTTTTATATTCTAATGAAAAGAAGATATTTAGCTGCTTACAATGATATACAAATTGTTAATATATCTTAAGGAATACCGGAGTTAGAGGGCAAAATATAAGAGAAATCGATTTTGAAATCATTTTGAAAGGCGTTTTAAACGACTATTTTGTTTACCAGTGTATACATCAGAGTATAAGAAAATAAACTGCATTCAATTCTGTTTTCAACGAGTTATAAATTCTCAAAATCCATTGATGTGTGGCTGACTTATTTAACTCTTTTATTTGCCTATACAAACAGTTTCAATACGTAGTTATGTAAATATTTGTAGACGAGTATTACTCCAACTATTTAAGAATATAAAAAGCAGCTTAAAAATATATGGATTTTTTTCCCAGTATATGGTGCTTGAAGTCAAATATCTCAGTTAAACTTCAATGGATTTTGAAATTTTATAACTCGTTGGAAACAAAATTAAATGTGGTTTATTTGCTTATACATTTATATATACACTGGTAAACAAAATAGTGGTTTAAAACGCCACTCAAAATGAAAAAATATACAAAAATTTAAATTTTCTAACTCTGGTATTTCTTAAGATATATTACTAATTTATATATCATTGTCAGCAGCTAAATGTCTTCTTTTGAATGAAATATAAAAACTTACTCGTCGGATAAATAAAAATAAAGTTACGGTCAGGTATATGCTTTAACCTATCAAAAATGGGGTTTTCGGCCCTAAGTCCAGATTTTGAGGGTCAATTCAAAATTCTGAGTATGCAGTTTTTATCTGCTTGACTATACCTACAAATTGAGCTATGTCTCGGGGAAAGTTTATTTTCACTGCCATACAGTGTAATCAAATTGAATTTTTTAATTATCACAACATTTTTCAATGATAATAAAATAACTGCATTAATAAAACATTCTTGTATTTTCTTCTAAAGTTCTCACAATTGCACAAAGCTGGCTGATTTTTCTCAGTGTTTAAATCTTGACCTATTAAAATACTTTTATATTTTCTAGCCAGCTGTTAACCACTTACAACATCACTCTTCATAAACAGAAAAGGATATTTTCATTCTATAGAAAAGAAAAAAACAAAAATTATTTTGTTGTATTGTTGTATTTTTATAAATTTAAGCTTCAAATTTTGAAGGTTTTTTACTTCGTTTTACACAAAATACTAAAAATCGTGACTGAACGCATACAATGAGCACATATGAGGTTAAGGTTTTCTTAACACTTGCAAGACACAAACACATGCAGTCGCACTTTGCAAAAAAATTTAAAAAACAAAATAAACACAAACTAAAAAAAAAGATTAAAAAACAATAAATATAAAATTCATTGATTGGTTGCTTTTATTGTTATCTACTCTTTATGGATGGCATCATTGACGACAGCATCACAGTTGAGCGGGGCTTCTTTATGTTTTTGTTGTAACTGTGTTGTTAACATTTCAAGTGTGTATTTTGTATGCAGAAAGCAACAAGTTTCTTTATTTACATGAGGCTTCTGCTGCTTTTTGCCTTCTTTTGTTTATAATTTTCTTCTTTTTGACGAAAATTAACAGATGCTACTTGTTACAGCAGTAGCAGCAGCTAAAGGTACCTAGTACTTACATATATTCATGTTCATTTATCACAAGTAGTTATCTGGCGCATTAAGATGTCTACCTCATACTTTTTAAATAGGATGTACGCTTATTGAGAGTTTTGTATATTTTTGTATTTTTAATGCTAGTTGAATTGAATTTGTAGAGACAAGGTCAGAGGTATGAATATTTTCTTCTTTTTTTTTTTTTATTATTACTCACTATTGCGGTTACTTTGAAACCACATGTGTCAACCAACGACAACGATTTATTTATACATAAATCTCAAGAAAAAATGTTCATATTTTCTGAGCTGACCATCTAAAACATCAAGCTATAAAAATAATTGATGATATCACAGCACATCATATACATGTAACTATTTATTATTTGTTAGTTATGTGCACTTTTAGCCTTTTGCATAAATAACATTAAATATTATTAAAGCTGCACTTAAATAATCTCTCACATTGTAAGGCACATGCACATACGAGTACGTGCTGAAGGGGCACATCTTATTTTAATAGGTGCTCTCTACCCAAAAGGTTAAGGCATGTATGAAGTAGTTTTTATGGACGGGATTGCCATATTATATGTTGCATAAATCTTAATGGATAGATTACTTTATTATTATTAGGACGGGGACTAGCCGAATCAGACCCAGATGGGTCCCTTTTCGTCCCCTACCGCCTGATGCGTCTACTAACCACTGGTAAACGAGCATGATCCGAGTATTGGCATCCTGCGTCAACGAGAGCATATCCTTATAAGCCAGATTCATCAGTGTATCGATGACCCAAGATTACTAACCTTCTGTTCGCCAGTGCTGGGCATTGGCACAGTAAGTGCGTCGCCGTTTCCAACTTCTCCAGACACAACCTACAGGTATCACCTCAACAAGTTTCATCTTCTTGAGGTGATACCTGAAGGGACCGTGACTCGTAATCAGCGCTGTTTGCCAGCTCAAAGTCTTCCGGTTTAGTCCGACGACTTTGGCTGACTCACTGCACGACCACTTCACGGCCGTCTTTGCCTGCCTGCAGTCAGTGGCTTCTTTCCATCTTTTACAATGTTCAGATTTTATCCACTGTCTCATCAGGCCTTCCGCCAATCCATCACCAATGGCGATGCATGGTTCTGGTCTACAAAATTCGTTTGCTGAACCTTTTTTAGCCAAAAGATCAGTAGTTTCATTTTGATCTTTGCTTGAATGTCCCCTCACCCACATCAAAGTAAGCTCGTTTACACGAGCGCATTCGTTGAATTTTTGGACACACTCCAAGGCCAACCTCGAAGCTATATCTGTCCGCTACATGCACTTAATCACCGACTGATTGTCAAGGGCAATGACAATTCTCTTGCCATTGACCTGATTCTCAATAAGGTGGTCCAGTGCATGCACTAAACCCAGCATCTCTGCCTGATAGACGGACACATATTTTCCCAACCGTAGAACACAGGACAAATTTAACTCATCTGAGAAAATACCTGCCCCAGCTCTACCTTCCAGCAGAGAACCATCAGTGAAAATGCTGATATCGCTATCCTCAACTTCCACGTTGACGGTTCCATCCGCTATCCGAGATTGATTACCTTAGGGTGCACTTATCTTTAAAATTTAGTTTGTTCTAAGTCTACCATCGCCTCTGTGGTCTAGTGGCAGCGTGCCAGACACTTGTCTCCAGAGACCAGGTTTCGGTGTTCGGCTAAAGTATGGCTTCTTATCTATCTTTCTTTTGTTTACTTTTTTTTGTCTTTCTTTTCTCTACTTTTCTTTTTTTAATAACTCAGGGCTTTGGTTAAATATATCTTATAGGTCTCGCTACGTCGTTCCATCCTTAAAGATAGTAATAATAATAAGTCTATCCTTCAAAGAAAGTTTGGAATGAGTTTTCATTAAACCAGATATCATATCTAATACTTGTCGCTCTCTCTGTCTTAATTGAAATAATTGCATTAAAATTTCAATTGAATTGGCATTAAACTTAAATTCAGCTGGCATTGGCATTGCAATTTTTAATGACACTTATACTAAACTTTTATTAGCATTACGTTTTCCTGGGAATTGAAACATTAACATTAAAGTTTTCAATATTATTAGTTGACAAGCATAAACATTAAAAATTTTTGAACACTAGCGGACCCAAGAGGGGAACTTGGAGTTAAAACACCCCCGCCCCTTACCGTTGAAAATCTCATACATTTTAATCGTTGACTATGTTAAAAGAAAACACAAAAAAAGGTACAAAATTAAACCCACATAAAATTTTCAATGTTAATGAAATTGAACTAACATTAAAATTCTCAATGTCATTAGCATTAAATTTCTCAATGCCAATGCAGTTGCACACACAATTCCTAGCATTAAACTTTTAAATAGTAGTAAAATTGAAGGATTCAAGGTTTCAGTGTTAGTAAAATTTAACTTTTCACTGAACTAGCATAAGCATTAAAATTCACAATGTCTAGAAAATTTAACTTGCATTAAAATTCCCAATGCCATTGGAATTAATCTTTTTAATGCCAATTAAATTGAATTCAACATTAAATTATTTCAATGCTTATCATGTTAAACAACTACTTATACGAATTTTCCATTAGGATTGCAATTATTGATAAAGATATTTGCTTTTACTATCAATAAATGTTTTTTATGATTATAAAAATTCGATGCCAATGAAAATTTAACTCTAATGAAAAATCAATGCTAACGCTTCTGCACCCACTCGTTCAGTTTCACATTAAAATGTTGTCATTAGTTTATTAAAATTGTAAAATCAGTTCCCTCTCTGCAGGGTATAAAGAAGTCGGCCTTGCCCAATGACAATAGCTACCGAAACTTATTTGTGTGTGTATTTATGTATGTTTATTTTTGCAATGTAACTAAATTGCGCATAAATTAATTATTTCCAATTGAATTACAACTAAACGGATTTAGTTTTTCTTTTGGATTATCAACTTGAATTGTAAATGCACTTCAAATAATTTTCATACTCATACACAATCATATATTCTTTTTATTTTCATTAATTAATTGGCATGTCTATGTATATGAATTTATTTATGAGTGAGTGTGTGTTGTCGTGCTAATATTAATTTTACTCATCCTCAAAGTGAATGAAATTTTATAATTAAAGCATTTGAGACTTTTGCATACGGCAATCATGAATGTGCGAGGCAAAAAATGCAAATTTTATATTTTTATATTTTGTTGTTGTAGCTATTTTTTTATTTTATTATTAGTTAGTTTTGATAACTAACTATTTATAATGATATGCATTTATTCATATAAAAATATATTTATATATATATTTTTTTTATATTAGTAATTTGCATTAAACTTAACATAAATGAATGATTTGCATATTTTAAATACAAGGAGAGAAAGAAATATACACACATAACTAACTTGTAATCAATGGCTTATCATTATTTTTAAATGGCATTTACATACGTAGGTAGATAACAAATGTAATTAATTAATTTTAGTTAGTGGATTGCATCTTTTTTTAAAAAAGTTAGGTATATGTTTTATCGTGAAATGAATTTTGATATTGCATCTCGTGTAGTTCAGCTTTAAGTTGAGTAATATTTATCGTGTCCTATTTGTGAGATTTATTGAAAAACGTGCGATTTACTAAGAAGTAGAAATAAAATATTTGGTATAGTCAGTTCGTTTCATCAGGGTTGCTCATTACGAGAGATTATTTCTCTCACTCAATGGCCACCAACGGTTGTGATTGGTCAATTGAAAGCATAGCATCTCAGCTGCTAACATGATGGTAAATATTCAATTTTTCGAAACTAAAGATATTTTGAGTAATATCTACATTTATATTTTGAGATAGAATTGAATACGAAAAACTACAATTCGTTTCGTTTTTGTTTAATTTTCTTTCGAAAAAGTATAATCTATAATATTATTAATTATATTTGATTCCGTTTTATACTTGTAAATCTGTTTCACCTTTTTGAATATTCAACATGTTCAATTATTAGTTTTAATTGATTCCGCTTCAGCTAATGCCAACAGTTCTCTCTGCTTTTTCCATTTCTTTTCTAGAGAACATTTTTACATCCACATGTGCAATTCTCCTTAATTTAACTCTTTTCCCCCTATTCAGTGAACTGAAATTGGAGTGTACTTTCTTTATTGATTTCAACACATTATTCTAGGAATACTCGAATGTATTTTTATTGTTCAACTTGTACTCTAGATACAATTGACTTTATCGAAATGTACACATGTGTATGTGAATGGTGGATACGATTGCGACACGTGCGCTGCATGTGTTTCCGTTCTGTGTTCTGTACTCCATTGCTTTTCCCCAACCTCAGCCAAAAACGAACCCAACAAGTACATTAAGCAGTAAATCTCATAAAAATTCGTATTCGTTAGTAGAAAAAAAAACAAAACAAAACGAGACAAAACAAAAAAAAAAAAAAATAAGGAAATTGGAAGAAAAATGCAAAATCATTTATTTGTAGCACTAGTAGCAGAACAAACCAGCAATAGAAAAAAAGGGGGGAGAAAAATAAAACGTACCAAAAAATTATACTTAAACTTGGCAACAACGCAAACGAGCAATATTTAGCGTAAAATTCGCCAACGACAGGACAGCAGAACAACTACAACAAAAAAAGGGAAGAAATTGTATTGAAGTAGAAGAAGAAGAAGGTAAAAGATTTCATTTTATTTGCTGGTACCCTTGACATAGGGGTTGTGCTTGTTTTTTTTTCGTACTACCCTCATTTCTTCATATGTGGTGCGGTGGCGGTGGCGGTGACGGTATGCTTGAATGAAGATGAAGGGGTTCGTTCTCGTTTCTTCTGCAAAAACAAACAAACAAATGAACGAACAACATACTAAAATTTTGCGAATAGCTTGAGAAAAGCGTACGTTGTATGTTGTAATAAAAGAAATACGTAAAAAGAACAAGAAAAAAGGCAACAATATTCTTGATGGAAAAGCATATAATAATAATAAATAAACATAGTGAAAAGAAAACGAACTTCTCTGCTATGCTATGAAAACAAGTGCAAACAAGCAACAACGAAGAACAGAGGACAAACAAACAAACAAACAACAAGATACTAAACGCATTTAGATACTTTTATGATGGAAATGTGCCATTAGGGTTGTATATAGGGTTACCGTATTACTGCCAGAATTATATAGACTACATTCGCAATTGTGAAATTTGTCATTTATGTAGTTAGTAGTAGAGAGTAAAGAATTGAAAATTGTGTGAGCTTTGATACTTACTTGTCTTCTAAGAATAGAAAAAAATGTAGCACATATTGAGATGGTGATAACTTTTTTAATATAATGTATAATTGATGCTAAATTCTAGTTGAAACAAAAATTGAGAAAAGGCAGGTAAATTATTAAACTTTTTCACAATATAAACATCATTAATTTCTTGTTTCTTTTAAAACCGTTTTTTGTTGTAGCTGCTTGATTTATTGCACTTTTTTTGCTGGGCTAAACAGCTCTGCTTTGTTGTAAATCGACTAGTTTCGGAAGGCGTAGACCCAACCTTCATTGACATCCAGATTTGAATTAGTTGGAGCTAGTTCTAGTACTGAATACTTGTTTTTTATAGCAATTTGTTCACTATAGTCTTTGAAACACGTTAAATTAACGACGTCATTCAGATTGAGATTCTTAAAAGTCGTGCTTCGCTTATAACACCTTATAAAGTTGCTTGCTTGTGGTGATTCTTTGCCAGTCACAGTCATGATTAGTATTTGATGATTAGATAGAAAGTTCCAGCTTATTTCGGGCACAAGGAAAAAGATCTTTCTACATCTACTGATGTTGTTTTTTATTTTGTAATCTCGCATGTTTGTGCCGGGCAATAGCAAGAATATTTTAAATTTTTCTAAAAAAAAAAGTGGTCGGATTGCTAAACTTAAAAGAAAATGCTTTTCCAATCTCAAAAAAAAAACAAAAAAAAAATCTTTAAGCAAGCTCGCACAAACCGGTAAAATGCGAAGAAAACAAGAAAATGCATAGGAGTTTTCTCTCTAGTCATGATGGACGGTAATACGATTTCTTTGACTTTTGCGACACTCTGCTGAAGAAAATTACCTTCAAGGGTCGTCCGATTCGTTCTGAAGGTTATGCAGGGAGGTTGAAGCCAATTTTACCCTAAAACATCCCTCAAAACCGTTTCGTCTCAAAAGTTTTTTCCAAAAGTTTCGCCCTTGCAAATACTTTGCTGTTTCGGGACAGAAGTTGATTGCAAAAGTTTCGTAATTGAAATTTATTACAAAAGTTTCGCCATGCAAATACCTTTAAAATGCCAAAATACTTTCAGTCTAATTCTCTGAAAGATATCCTGTCCAATTGGTGTTAAAAGTGTGTTGTTTGATAAAATCGAATCATCTTTTTTTTCTAAAGACATCAATTAACTAGTAGCAAAGAGGGAGCACAAGTAAATTTCGGGCCTTTAGAATTAATAATCCATTGATGAAAAAAAGAATTTGAATAAATTACTACCAGGAGTTTAAAATAATCTAAAGAAAGTTCAGAGCAGCCCTTTCCCGATCTAAATAAAGCGATCATTTAGCGAGCCGCAAGAAGAGTTTAAATTTCTTTCTTCGAGTTGTAGTTTGGATCTCCAAAACTTGTTTGTCGCGCGTGGTAGAAAGCACATGGATTGCAGAAATCATAAATATGAGGTCATGGTTTCATGGTTAGTTCACTCTTTCCTTTCTTGATCAAACTTTTCAATGACAAATATGAAATACTACCGCAGGTAGCCCAGGTAGCCATATCTGGGATTTTCCCACCGCTGCCTTAACTTAGTACCTAGTTCCCTTCCCATAGTGCCCTAAAGAAGAAAAAAAGGCAAAACTTGTTTTATGCCCCTGCGTGAGATTTAACGCTGAACGAGATACACTTAAGCAAGCCCTTGGCATAACACCGACAACGGTCAGCCTGCTGTCATACATGAGCGAATCGAAAGAGCATTGCATGGCAGGTAATTAGAAAGCTTCGAATGGCGAAAAGTTAGTATTGGCTGAATCAACAACATCAGCAACTAGCTAACACGGAGTACAATATGCCACCTCGTCACACAGTCCCGTGGGCGAGCCTGAAGTAAACCTTGTATCGGCGACAAATATCGGGTCAGAAACAGGAAGACATTTGAGCGTTAATGCTGACAACGGCTTCCTGACGTAGTACCAGTAGGTGTCCCATGAGGGTTACACCGTTCGGACGTCGAGGTGGTTTAGTGTGTTGAAGTCGCAGACCATCAGTGGCTTTCGATGCTTCCTCCCGGTATAAAAAAATATAAAATAAAGCTCTAGTTTCTTACGACTGTAGGTGTTATCCGGTTTGAGTCAAGGCTGACATTTGGATTACAGTTAGTGTAGAAGGTTTGAGTCTTTGCTGATTCATGACATTGCCACTTGATGTCACTGTTGTTTATATGCCAAATAAGATTACTTTTGGTCAGTCGGATAGGATAAATTTTGTTGGCCTATTTTGTGGTTGTAATTGAAAACAATAGGAAAAATGATTTTGAAATAAAATGACCATGCTCTTGCTGGGAATTGAACCGAAAATCCCAGAGGTATTAGTCGTAGTCATATCTTTACGGACTTAAATACCACCCTAGGCTGCTCTAAAGAGGATCAAAGACTGTTTGAGGGTACCAGATGCAGCTATTATTTGTAACTCCCGCCAACACCCTCAGTTGGTTGACCAAGCTGTTTTCAAGCAGTGAGTCGTGTGAATAAAACTAAAGGTTTGTACTTCGCTATTTTAAAGAAATTCTTCTTATTTCTATGAAAAAAAATTTGCGATCCCACATTTTTGAAACTGAAACATTAAGATGTGCTTTAGAAGCATAAGAACATATGGATTTATTATCTTACTCATAGAATGTAGAACATTTTCTTAAAAAAAAAAATAAATAAAAAAAAAAACAAAGTATAAGTTTTTACTTTTATTTATTCACACGGCTCAATACCTTAATAAACGTAATACCCAAGTTTCGCTGACAAAACGTCAATACTTATTTTCATCAATACTTTCAACTTATTAATCTTCTGTACGCTTTTAAAACGCTAACTTTCAAATTCCACTTTACACCCTGTATACAAACATATGCACAATTTATATGATTATATGTATGTATGTGTGTTGATACGATTTATGCGTATAATGTTAAATGTAGCGTTACAGCTGCTCGAAAATTTTTACCTCTACACGTATTATTTAACACGCTCCTGCTGTTATCACTCCCACCCACCACTTAAACTACTATGCATCCATACATAGTTGCTGATGTTGCTACCGCTGCAGGTATAAAAATAAATATTTCGCAACCCCCTGCTGCCTGCTGCGTCGTCAGTAACAATATTTTGAAATGCTTATATTTAAACATCCTTCGTTCCTTCCTCGCTGTCTTGCTTTTTATAATATTAAGGTATGTTTGCTGTGTGTATGTGTGTGTGTGTAAATGTATATTCTCAAGAGAGATATGAGCGTTATACTTAGGTCCAATTTGACATCAACAGCATCAGCATCAGCAGTAACAGAAATTGTAGATTGTAGCAGCAGCAACTCGTGTGTGAATTTATAATGCGCACAAATAACGCCTGTCGCAGCCATCGTAGTTTGAGTTGGCTTTGCCGTTGTTCCTGTTTCTGCTTTCCACTTGCCACCATCATTGTTGCTACCACCGTTACTTTCGTCCTTGTTTTTTTTTCACTCTGTGTGTTTATATGCTACAAAATAATTTAAAATCAATATTTTGGTGTGTGTGTGTGTGTGTAAAAGTATGAATCCCCCAAAGTGGCTT